>OX328098.1:17824798-19200883 GCA_946811185.2 Hippopus hippopus
ACTGGCACTTTACGACTACATTAGATTTTGTGCTACAGTAGACTTTCGCAAAACAGAAAATTACATAAAAACGGAAAGTGTCGTCTCGGATTAGCCTGCGCGGACTGCGCAGGCTAATCCGAGACGACACTTTACGTAAATGTCCGAATGTCCCTTTTCGCGTGTTGCAGGCCAATTACAGTAAATACGTACTTGGGCCTTCTCCAGCCTCAGGTGCTTCACCACCAGCAGCAGCCGCTGAACTTCCAGGCGTACGTCCGGATAAAACTGTTGATAGAAGGAAACGTGTCTGTGCTAAGGATTTTAATTTAAAGTCCCAATAACTACTACATGTAAAGATATCCGTACATTTCATTCATACCTTTTAAATTAATGGCGAGTATTGCTCTGTGAAAAGGGGGCTTAATGCATCTGCAAAAGGTATCGACCCAGGTCAGCCTGCGCAGTCAGCGCAGGCTGACCTGGGCCGAAACTTTTTTACTTTTGGTTAAATTTCTGCATGTCAAAGGACCAGTGTACCTCATGATTAAGTCGGTTGTTATACAAAAGGGATTTTATGGGTCGACAATAGTGTGATGACTTAGTTAGTATCATGGATCACGGAGATGCATTAAGCCCTCGTTTGCTAGAGCACAACTTATTTTTACTGATAGAGACTTGAACCTTGGTCAACTGTACCTTCTTACATCGTCAGATATACAGTAATTGCAATAGGCTTGACTCTTTCGCTGCAAACTAAATGGAACATGTTTTTTGGTGAAGATTATCATCAGATAGCGGACAGCGTAGATCCAAGATCAGACTGTACATTTTGTGCAGTCTGATATTAATCTATGCAAAAGTTATTCAACGCCACATTGACAGTAAAGGAATTAAACTCTATGAATAATGTTTACTTATACGGTATACACTAATTGCTTACAATTTGCCGCTCTTTGGGCTTTAAGTAATCCAAAAGCACTGATAAATATTTTGAGTTAAAACAGAAGTCAAATAAAAGCTATGCATGATTAAAGATGCACAGAATAAAGAAATATATATTAAGCAAAACAAACTTTTTGTATACATTGACATTTCATCTGAAAATGCAGTTATATCATACCAAAGACACATTCCTTTTGTATGTTCTTTTTTACTTAGCTATGCATCCTCTTTAGCCGAATGATATTATGCATACATAAATACTTAAACATTTAAATGTAAGATCAAACTACATTATCATGACCTTAGATCTACCTTTAGATGTGAGGATTATCGTCTACATCCTTACTAAAATAGAATTACGATGTTCAATGCCAGTGTTTATCAATCAGCAGATAACTGAATAACGTTGAAGGTAAACGTAGTATGATACAGTTGCGTACAGTAACGTATAGTTATAGTATCCCTGTTTTGAGGACTGGCTTCGCTCTGTTTTCTTCGAAACAGAACAGTTATTTATTTGAGAAAGAAAAAGTGAGTGTTTCATTAAAAAAATAAATAAATAAATAAAAGATCACACACATAACGAAATGCATAACGGTATGAAAGTATGAGCTAGCACGATTACCACTTTGAATGATAATGCAGCAAAAGTTCGTGCCTCACAACGACTGCTGCATTTTCCACATTAAACCCTTTTTTCAAAGAAGAGTGGTAATTGGTAACGCTTAAGGAGCGTTCTTCGGTCATTGAAAGTTCTCTAGATATTGTAAATTTAATTAACCCTTTACCAAACAATCCCTGGTTTTTACGACCCAGAGGAAGAAACTTTCTGAAAACATTGTGGCAAAAGGAGAAAATGCTGGTAACCAGCATTTTCTCCTTTTCCCACAATGTTTTCTACTCTTCTAAAGTCAGGTTTCAGTTTTTGAGTCACGTTTATTTTGATATCTGCAAATGCTTTCAAAGTGTACAAGTCTAAAATTTTGTCGATTGGTAAAGAGTTAAGCCGATTCTGTCCAGCATGTATCACAATACACTGAACTAACTTGGCCAACATCAGTCCATGCATACTGTTAGGTAAGGGTACGTATTCACGAGCCGTTCTCAAGACTATCCTTCGTCTTATTCTCCAAGATTTTCTAAATGTTTAACTTTTTATCAAACGACAAAATTTTAGTCTAATCTAAAATGAAAGCATTTGCAGACGACAAAATAAACGTGACTGAAAAATTAAAACTTGTTGTGGGAAGGGTAGAAAACATTGTGGGAAAAGGAGAAAATGCTGGTTACCAGCATTTTCTTCTTTTCCCACAGTGTTTTCTAAAGGCTTCTTTCTTAGGGTCGTTAAAAGTCGGGATTGTGTGGTAAAGGGTTAAGTAACACAACTTCTGATTGGCTATGGTTTAGCCAATCAGAAGTTGTATTACTTTCACGTTTACAATATTCTTGAAAATAAGACTAAGAACGTTCTTAAAAATGGTTTGTGAATACCGACCGAAACCTTCATAAAGATTTTTCGTAAAGTATCTTTAAAATTCACGCAAAACCTAAGAAGAATTAATTCGTGCTATTCGTGTATAAGTTAACGAACTAGACCTGACACATTTTGAATTTAAATGAACGTATGTTGACGTCAACTCACTAATACATTTAAAACAGAGGATGCTTGGTTTAGCAAATTAATTCAAATGAGCCATGCTATGTGAAAAGGGGCTTAATGCATCTTCAAGAAGTATGGACTCATGTCAGTCTGCACAGTAAATTCTGTAATTTTTCTGCATGTCAAAGGACCAGTCTACCTCATGATTCAGTCGATCGATTGTTAAAACAAAAATGGATTTTATGGATCCATTGTTATGTGATGACGTGCTTGGCATCATTAATCACTGAAATACATAACACCCCATTTTGCCACAGTGCGGCTAATTAAAATGTTCATTCCACAATATACTTAAAAAAGGGTTATCCTACTAGAGGAAAAAAAAGTAAACTGGATGATAAGTGAAATTTGACATTGAATGGGGTTAACTCTGTGGGCGCCAAATGCATAATTCGACATTTTTTTGACAGTACTTTTCCGCTGCCTATAGGGACTCTTTTTCTTTTTGGTTTCAAAATACAAAATTACTGAAAATTCTGTAATCACCTAAAGCAATAAAATGTGTTTGTTGGTATTTAACGCCTTTTAAAATAGTTTTCGACCATTCTTCACTAGTAACGGTTAACTCATCTATTCATTCTTTAATCAACATCAGGATAACACTCTCTCATAGCCACTGGTTACTATCCGGGAAATTCAAATGGGGACAATAGTGGTGAGTTATTGCATCAAAATGACTTTTGAAAAGAAAATGTGTTAAAACAGTTTAAACTGACATCTTCTCAATTGTAAGTTCAGCATCCTACCCTTGAGCTATCTAAGCTCGAAAGGCTGTGGCAAAGATAACTCTGCAACAGCAAGAATGAAAATAACCTAAATAACAGAGAACCAAAAAGTATTACGTTTTCAAAGTTCTATTCGATCCATACTGGATAATACATATCCAAGATCAGACTGCACGTTCTGTGCTGTTTCAGATTGATCAATATGGCCTGCAATACACGAAAAGGGGCATTCGGACATTTGCGTAAAGTGCCGTCTCCGATTAGCCTGCGCAGTCAGCGCAAACTAATCCGAGACCGCACTTTCCGTTTTTATATAATTTTCTGTTTTGCGAAAGTCTACTGTAGCACAAAATCTAATATTGTCGTAAAGTGCCGTCTTGGATTAGCCTTTCGCGTATTGCAGGCCATATTGTTCTCAAAAGCGCCTTAACTCTCTAAGTAGACTTTGAGTACACGTAATTACGATGGAAAAATAATGGATAGAAAAATAAATCTGTACATGTAGATATATGTGTTATATACCGTAGGTGAAATGTGCGAAAACAATTCATATATGTGTTATTTAAATTGTGCATATTTCAATATTTACATAACAGTGGAAAAAAAAGAAGGAAAAGGAGCAAATCCTTTGTAACGAGCACTGTTGATCCCTGTTTTCTGTTTTGCTAAAGAAAGAACGATATGTAACTTACTCTGTTTATTATTATATACTGAACCAAAAAAGAAACTTCCCCTGTGTTTAAGTGCAGATATACACAAATATGAAAATCAGGATTAAACTAGATTTATATGCATTGAAAGAGTATTTTATTGTGACTTTGTGTGAAAAAAATTATTGCTGAGGGTTTATCCAAAAGTAGTGAAATGGTAGTTAAAATGCGGAAGGGGTCGCTCACCAAAATCACAAATTAATACGGGTATGACCACCTTCAGCATGAAGGACTGCCTGGCATCGTTGGCGCATAGAACGGATAAATGTATTGATTTCGGCTTGTGGAATGTTGTTCCATTCCTGAATTAAGGCTTGTCTTAGCTGAATGACGTTTGACGGTGGAATAGGGCGACGTCTAACACGCTGGTCCAAATTATCCCAAAGGTGTTCAGTGGGATTCAGATCAGGGCTTTTGGCAGGCCAGTCATTAATAAATGCAATGTTATTCGCCCTGAGGAAATTCACATTGTCCCTAGCTGTATGGGTTGTGGCATTATCATGCTGAAAAAGAGTGATATTGGCATTATTTTGAAACAGTGGGATAACGTGCCTCGCAAGAATTTCATCTCGGTAGCGTTGGGCATTCAAATTCCCTTCGATAACGACGAGATTAGTGCGAAAGCCATGTGCAGTGCCCGCCCAGACCAAGACAGAACCCCTACCCCCAAAACGATCTCGTTCAAGTACGCAACAGTCTGCATAACGTTCATTTCTCCTACGGTATACTCGAACCCTGCCATCACCTCGATGAATGGAAAACCTCGACTCGTCAGAGAAAAGAACGCTATTCCATTGTTGTCTAAGCCAGCGTTGGTGTGTACGTGCCCAATTAACACGATTTACGCGGTGACGTCGCGTCAAAACACAAGCAACGTATGGACGACGTGCACTTAGCCCACCCTCGCGCAAGCGATTGCGCACAGTTTGGGCAGATATACGGTTGTTATGTGTACCAGGGGTGTTAGCAGCAGTGGCTGTGGCAGTTTGGAAGCGATTGCGCAGGTGGGTGTTCCGAATATAGCGGTCTTGGCCGCGCGTCGTGACGCGAGGACGTCCACTACGTGGTCGATCTTCCATACGCCCTGTTGCTTGAAAACGTTGCCTAAGGTGTCGAATAGCACGAGTAGAACATCCAATATTCATAGCAACAGCATTCATCGTCATACCAGCATTAAGCATGCCAATGTCACGTTTGCGTAAATTTTGCGGAATTCTAGGCATATCAAAAATAAAGTAAACTAAAAAGAATTTAATTTTTTTCAACGTCTTTTTCTTATTGACATGAAAGTCTATAAAATTAGACTGAAAGGTTTCAAAAAATATACACGAATTATACTGGTCCGTGCATGCACGTGAAAATCGCTTTCAGCGGGTTTCTTCTGCAAAATGCTTTCAATCGAGTTAAAATTTGTTTTATCGGACACATAATCGTTCGCCCGAATATATGTAGTCATCTGACATTTTGATTTTTTTTAATAACATTGCATTTGCACTTAAACACAGGGGAAGTTTCTTTTTTGGTTCAGTATATATTTTGTTTCATAGGTCCAAAGGATAGGCTAGGCAGAAATTGATTAAGACAGAGGTAGATCAATATGTATTTATTTTTTTTTTTTAAAGATAACTTATTAGCTAATGACATGACAGGAGACTGTCCATACGTGTTATGTAGATGTGGATGACACACTAAGAACCCAGCTTTTTGTGCTTTAACCCTTTACCATACAGTCCTGTGTTTTAATAACCCAGAAAAAAGCAGCCTTTGAAAACATTGTTAGAAAAGGAGTAAATGATGGCAACCAACATTGTACCAATGTTCAATTTGTTATCTACAAACGCTTTCAAAATAGTCATGCCTATATCGTAAAGCGTTGATCCATTGCCAACAGTAGTTTTATTTTATTTCCTTTTAACTCTTTAACGACAAACGCAGGTGACAAATCAAATGAGCTTCAAATGATGGAATTTGTCTTTGATAGGATAGACAATATTGCAGTAAAAGGAGAAAATGCTGGTTACCTGCATTTTCTTCTTTACCCAAAAGGTTTTCAAAAGACTTCTACCTCTAGGTGGTTAACACTCGGTACTGTGGTACAGGGTTATAAGAAGAGTAAGTTATTCCAGTAAAACTTTTCATTGATTTCATTGATTTCTTTCTTTTTGATACCGTCCCTCGCCTTCAGCAGTACTTTACTTAGGCATAAAGTTCTAGTGTCTCTTGACGGTCATCCTTCAGCGTTTTTGGCCAATTCAGCAAATGCCGGTAATAAGAAAGCACTATATACTATGATGTGCAATGTAGGACATGTGCACTGTGATACTCTAGATAGTGATTATATGTGGCAAACTTACTGTACTGTTGGTCTTCACACAAAAAAGGGAGAAATAGAGTGAGGTATTATTTGAATACCATGATACATTTGAGCCATGCTCTGTGAAAAGGGGGCTTAATGCATCTGCGAAAAGTATCGACCCAGGTCAGCCTGCGCAGTCCGCGCAGGCTGACCTGGGTCGAAACTTTTCGCTATTGGCCAATTTTTTGCATGCCCAAGGACCATTCTATCTCATGATTAAGTTGGTTGTTAAAAAAAGTGGATATTATGGATCCGTAAGTATGTGATGGCTTTCTTGGTATGATGGATTACGGAGATGCATTAAGCCCCCTTTTGCCAGAGCACGGCTCATTTGTTTTGTTTTCGTTCAGCTCTATATTCAGAATTTAATTACACGAGTCTGTCAAATTGTAATTCAGCTGTCCAAAGGCTCGTTTAAATTTATTTACTTTTTCCTTGGCGATTTTAATGATTATGAATGAGTTTTCATAACAGGACGGATTTCTGGATTGTTTTTATACATAGCCATGTCTGCAGAATTATATGGCATATAATGATATAGGCGATTACAAACATACCTATGGAAATTCATTTTACCCTTAGACTGCTAAGTACGACCCAAAGATCTTTTGCGGACAGTGTACAGAAAGATCTTTTGCGGACAGTGTACAGAAAGATCTTTTGCTGACAGTGTACAGAAAGATCTTTTGCGGACAGTGTACATCAAGATCAGTCTGCTGAGAAGGTACAGTATGATCCTGGCTCTACAATGTCCTATAAGGAGATATCATTCCCCAAAAACTACCTCTGAAATAGCAGAATTTTGGTTTTTACTGTCGGCTTAAATGTTTCATTTTAGTTTTTTAGCAGGATAAGGGTTAAAAAAAAAGAGACTGGTCTGCTGACTACCTTTATAAACATTTTAGTCTAGAACGTCAATCAGTTCCAAAGAAATTTAAATGTATCTGGTCAAATTTAAATCTGACTATCCGAATGAAATATATAGCTGTGACACGAACATTAACATTAGCAGACAAACAGGGAAAATCTTATTCATCTTGTTTTGATAACAAAGACGATGAAACAAAGTGAGTTAACGGAGAACGTTACATGATGTTTAACTACAAAATAGTCCTGATGGGTATATCGCACTTAAAAATAGAAAATAAAAAGTGTTGATGGTTACCGATAAAACTCAGTAAAACATGAATGGTGATGATATCGATATCGCACTGTAATTGCAGTACAATCTTGGCTCATATTCATCAACCATTCTTGAGAATGTTCTTCGACTTGTTCTCCAGAATTTTCTGAATTTGAAAAAAACATGTATCACAACTCCTGACTGGCTAAACTGTTTGGTTTATCCAATCATAAATTGTGTTACTTTCAAAGTTAGATAATCTTGGAGAATGAGACTAAGAATGTTCTTGAGAATGGCTGGTGTATACGGGCCCTGATCCTGAAAATACACAGTATGTTACCCATTTGACAGTCAACTCATTTGAAAAAATCCTCACAGCTGCAAATAATAAATCTTTTTTTGCTATAAGATCACTTTTTTTTTTCACTCATCTGCCAAAAATACATAAAACAGATATCGCCTGACTAGAACAATACAATTTAGCCATGCTCTGTGGAAAGGCTCTGCAAAAAGTATCTACTCCGATCAGCCTGCGCAGTGCGCTCTGGCTGACCTGGGCCGAAACTTTGGTCAATTATCTGTGGGTCCAAGGACGATTCTACCTCATGAAGCAGTCATTTGTTGAACAAAACGGATTTTAATAGCATCGCTAATAATACGATCATTTGCTTGGTACAGAATGCATTACAGAGATACATTAAACACCCTCTTGACAGAGCATGGCTCAATTATATTACTTCACCCGAGAGTAAAGCTGTCTGGATATACAAAACACGGAAAGCAATTCACAGACCAAAACCATTTACAAATTTTTGCGAATAGTATTGTTGTTGTTGTCTTTTACCGATAGAAGTTTGTATTGCAGTACACTTGAATCTTTTCATTGTATAATAATGTGTATTGAACAGCGGTCGTATATATACATACTCTACCTGCGATTGCATGGCGATTGTGGATAGAAACATGGCGTTCACTTTAATTATATATAAATATTTTTTTTTCGGACAAAGCAGATAATCAAGATAGAATCTCATTACTTGTAATATTTACTGAAAATTTCGGTCGTTTTTCAATACCTCCTAGGATGAATAGAAAGTACATGTGACTTTGAATAAAACTGATTAGCAAACGAATTATTATACAAGTGGAAATTTTCGGCTCAAGTACATGCGTCGCACACAGATAGAAAGAACACACAACAGAAAAAAAACCCGTATCTACGCAGTGTCATATACGGTTTCAAATATATTATATGTTATGATGGTGTATCTCACGTACGGAATACGCATGCGTTGATTTGCAATTTAATTGGTCAAAATTGAACGCAATAATATTCACCCGCCATTAATAAAAACGAAGTCACTATCGACCCATCCAAGAATAAAATGTCAGTTTTTGCAATATCTTGTTGTAAGTTGTAGCTATATAGTAAAAGGAATATTATGTTGTAGTAACTTTCCTGTTGCTTGATTTACTTCTTGCTGCCTGAGAAAATTTTGACATTTCGCTAGACCTTCTGTCTCGCGCGATATCAAATTTTCTCAAGCTGCTCCAATCAAATACAAGGGCCAGGAAAGTCACTGCAACATAATATTTCGTATTTATAGAGCCAGCAATAGCTAGTTTTTGAACAACACAGGAAACATTGGACGAAGCATACAGGGACGTCAAACGAACTAACAGAGCATACAGACAAATACATTTGCACATGATTGCTCCGATTTTTTCCGATTTAAAAACGACATTGTAACTCTTTTTCGTCCATTGCTTACAGTTATTTTTTGGGTGTCCACCTTGTTTCATGACTGCAATAAAATGATAAACTGATTGCAAATGATCTCATCGGCTCAGTTATATTGAGCACATTGTAGAAAATGAAAGCGCTATCTTAATAGCAACTATTTGTGCTTCAGCAGCATTTCTTTGACATAAATGTACGCATCAGCACTTGCAAAACCTGAACAAAACGACTTTTAAAATATTCTTGTAAAATTTAGATTATCTCTGTTAAGGTTTAATCCAAGAATACATGTGAAGAATTATGAACTGCTTGATATATCATTTTGAATCAAGAAATAACTAAGTTATTCCATAGCGTATGTACGACATATCCTGAAAATAACACGAATCACAAAGGTTTATATAAAGTATAACGGATAATTTAAAACACATTGTATTCCTTTACCTCTTATCAATCTGGCTATCTGTGGGTTTCTCAAATCGGGACCTCCCCGCATTCCTGGTCCTCCCGGTCCACCTGGTCCTGGCGGCCCTGGTGGTCCTCTAGGTCCTGAAATTATCATTAGTTTTATTACTGTTATTATTATTACCACCATGACTATCGAAATCATTTTCATCTTCCTCTTCATCACAATTATATTATGATTAATATTACTTCAATATTTGAAGACCAAAATGTCAAAAAATGTTCTTTGCAGAATGCAGAGCCGATCATATACCATGAAAGGTGATTTTAATATTGCTTTTTAGACGCAAAAAATAATCTATCGGTCTCTATACATTCAAATGTGCGCTGCATGTTGTGTGATTTTGATCCACAAGCTGCTGTCAATTTTTGGAAGGTACGTAGGGTAATTGTCCTGAAATAAAAGTTATCTATAAATATAAATACATCTGTAACCCAACTGTAACCCAAGTTTTCGTGATGGGTTTTTTTTTATCTTTCTGTTTACTTTTTATTTTTTTCTGGGAGCACGTGCAGTTCTTGTGTATTTATTTTTATCTTGGTACCTTAGATACTGAAAACAAATAACACAATTTATTTCATGTTTTTCAGAAGTTTATCAAGAAATAATGGTGGATTATGGTTTGATATTTCATGGTTACGACCAGTGAAAAAGACCCATTTCATATTTTCTAACTCTTCAATTAAAGGCGGAAACAGTAGTTCCCACGCACTAGTTACCTACATGTAGGAAGACAGTGCGTACCATTCAACCAGAGGGAAATATGACGTAATTTACGAGCATTTACCCGACATTTCTCGCGCTTTACGTAATATTGTAATATGTTATTATGTGGAGGGGGTACGCTACGGGGAACTACCGAATACAAATGTAATGGATTTGACGAAAGTTCCAACAAAAAAGGGGTTAGAAGCATTACATAAATGAATTTGTTTTTTTGGTGTAAGATCGAAATTTATTTCATCCAGTGAACATCATCGGTAATATTTTCATGAGTGGCGCAGCCACTCGTGAAAATATTACCGATGATGTTCACTTGAATGCGCTACTCGTGGAAATATTACCGGTGATGTTTACTCGATGAAATAAATTTCGATCATTCACCGAAAAAGCAAATATCCTCTATTTACTATTTCTTGATATGTTACGTCATTTTAAATAAACCTGAACCTGCCTACAATCCAAGATATAACAGTGGCAACCTGACATTTTCCCACCGGCCTTCAACACATTGTGAAAAGATGAATATAATATCACACGTAGGACACATTTTTTTAAATGTAATCCTATTATGATTTTTTCCTACCAATCTTTTTCAGTTAACAATTCCTCCGATACAGTGTCACTTTACCAAACAAAGCAGGCTGTGGAAAAATGCTGAAAAAGTAAGGCAACGCTGATAAATTCTTTCAATTTCGCTCTTTGTTTTAAACATTTCATAGTAAGGTGTCATATTTATTTAACTTGGTGCCTGAAAATGATTTTAATATCGACAGGTTTAAAATATTATTCATTGACAAGAGTTTTAAAACTCATTTTGGCATCGAACTGCAAATCAGTGTCTGAGTACAGAGGTACTGTGTTCTTTATTCACAAAATACTGCAGCCTTTGTGTTATTATAATACTTTTAATTAAAAAAATCCGCTCAAACACTTGATGCAATCGTCGTTGAAAACATCTACATGTATGTGAACAGAAGATGATCAAAATAGATCGTGTTAAGTAGATGAATACATGTGAGTACATTTTGCAACACGAATTAATTGCCCGGTAAAGACAATTTCTCTTTTTTATAACATTGTTTTTAAAAAGATGTCTGCTACAAAAAAAAGTCAGCCGTGTTGCAAGTGTAGTTCAAATGACTTACTTCCTCCTGGACCTCTTGCCCAGTCTGGTGGGGGTCCTCGACTGTCTGGTGGCGGTCCGTAGTCACCGTTGGGCCTGTAAGGTCCGCTCCTTGAGTTTTGCATTTGTCTTTTGAATTCCCGTGGTGGTCCTTTGTGTTCTGACCCTTATAGTATGAATATCAGAGAAGCATTTTAAAGGCTATAATGGTTAAAATAATGCTGCAAACAGCTGCCGGTTGCCATTTCATTGCTTTCATCAAACCCATAGCATTCACAACTAAATTTTTTTGAGCGCATCAAAGTAGTGGCCAAGCTGAATGCGCAACTTAGTATAGCTTATGCTGAATGCGAGTCGGAGTATTGCTTATGCTGAATGCCCATGAACACTGCTTGTACTGAATGCACAAATAGATATTGCATATGCTGAATGCTTTAGCAATTTATTGCCTATGCCGAATGCGTATCAGAGTATTGCTTAATATGTTGCATGTACACCCTAGTGATGTCTGTGCCGAATGCTCTTGAAATGCTCACTTCTTTTTGAAACATAAGTCTAAGAGCGACAGTTCACCACTTTTCTTTACCCCTAATGCAGAGTAATGTTTTCAAAAATAAGTAATCATTTTTCTGCAACTGTATCGTAGGAAAATGAGCCAAAAAGAATCGATTCATGCTCCGTGGGAAAAAAAAAAGTTTAATACGTCTGTAAAAAGTATAAACCCATGCAAGTCAGCGCAGGCTGGCCTGGATGGAATTCTTTTGCAAAAGGTAAATTCTCTGCATGTCAAAGGATCATTCTACCTCATTCTGCCGTATAGATTAGCCGGTTTTTTGGAAAAATGGGTTCATATTTTGTAACGAACTGCTTGATGATATGCATAAAAAATACATTAAACCCTCTTTAAGAGAAGAAATTACCAGTAAAGACTTTTTCTTCATTTAACTATATCTGACAGTTGTTTCAACGGTTTCACGTGCTTTGAATGACCTTTTGGATACACGGCGTGTTTCTTATTTCTGACATAGAGCTAAAAACTTTAAGTTGGTGCACATACAAAATACGGCAATGCTTGCAGTAAAAGGCAACGCGATATAGCGCTTTATAAAATCTGAAGGCAAGGCATGAGTAATGAAGAACAGCTGTCTGTTACAATGACATCCTCCAAAATATGAAACTCTTAAACTTTGTCATTATTACATTAACTTGACCGAGCAACCTTTTTTTTTTTTAAATTCCGCTTTCTCTCAACCACCAGTTACTTGTAATCAAACACTGTTTTCATCACAAAAACTGTATCTAAATACTTCCCTTTTTGGGGTATTTACAAAAATGAGCCACGTTCTGGCAAAAGACGGCTTAAGGCACCTCCGTGATCCATTATACCAATCAAGCCATCACATTATTTTGGATCCATAATAGCCACTTTTTTTTAAAAACCGACTTAATCTTGAAGTAGTTTTTTCCTTGGACATACAGAAAAATGACCAGTAGCGAAAAGTTTCGGCCCAGGTCAGCCTGCGCAGTCCGCGCAGGCTGACCTAAGTCGATTCTTTTCTCAGATGCATTAAGCTCCCTTTTCACAAAGCATGGCTGAAATACGTAAGTAAAACTTATGGCCTGTTAATTTAATCAATTCAAAACAAATTTTTCTCTGACGAAAAAAAAAAACAAACAAAAAAAAAGAGAAAAACTAATTGCTTTCTTTCTTTTCAATCATTTAATCAATTATGATATTTTCGGAGCTATGCTGGATGTATTACGCATGCCTTACATTATGTGTATACGTGTATCTGAGAAATATTCTGAAGTGTGATTACAATCAGTAAGCAGTGATGTTAATACAATACTACACATTTTTTTGCCAAAATATATTTTTAAACCTTTTTCGAACAGTGCACGTCCACGAATGTACAGCAATGAGCGTGCAATCTGCCCTTAGATCTACATTGTCCAACATTTTTTCTTGATGTTGTTCACTCCTAGAACATTTTGACTTTAGAAACATTTCATTTATTTTAGCGCAAAAAAAGTGTTTAATAGTAACATCCTAGAACATTTGCTGCAGACTTAGATAATCATGTGAACGATGAATAAACAACATGAAATAAAGTTTTTGTGGAACACTAAATTCACTCGAAAACATTTAGATAAAAGGAGAAATCGGCTCACCAAGAACAATTTCTCCTTCTCTCCTTTTATTTTTTCCAAATTGCCCCTCTGAATAATTAAAGAAGGTTATATGTGGGTGATAATGTGATAAACCGAGTGCTGCACTATTGTACTACAGGCCTTACCTCCCGATGCCTGCCATCTCCGTTTAATCACTTAAAACAAATTAATATCTTAAAAACATATCTTCGGTTTACTTCCAAAACCTCGTAACCACAGCTTGTAACAAGCTGTAGTTACGAGGTTTTGGAAGTAAACCGACGATATGAAACATGATCTGTCAAAAGAGGGTTTAATGCATCCGCAAAAAGGATCGACCCTGGTTAGCCCGTGCACTCCGCGCAGGCTGGCCTGGGTCGAAACCTTTTGCCTTTGTTGAATTTTCTACATGTCCCAGGGTATTTCTATCCCAGGATTTAGCCGGTTGTCAGACAAATTGGGTTTTATGGATCCTTATCTATGTGCTGACTCTCTTTAATGCATAAGGGATATGCATCAAACCCCTTTTGCCAGAGCATGGCTCGATATACGAACAATTCGGGGGGGGGGGGGGGCGGTGAAGGCCCTCGTCTTATTAATCCTTATTCTCCTACATAAAATAGATAAAACTTTTAGCCTGAATAATGTTATTTCAAACTTATATTCTGGAGAAAATATCTCCTTATCGGACAGTGTAGATCCAAGATCAGACTGCACGTTCTGTGCAGTCTGATCTTGATCTACATTGTCCGCAAAAGATCAGCGAGTCGCTCTTATCAGCTTAAGGGTTAGTGTTTTATTTTAATTTAACGCTGTTTTGCCAATTTGTGTGACCGTAATATCACGGTGGCCTCTTTTCTTTGACACTTTGCCAAATAACAAACTTTTTAACTCGTCAAAATTGAAAGTTTTTCTAGACGAAAAAAAAAAGGAACCTTTATTGATGTAGTTTGTCGCTGAAAGGGTAGAAAACATTGTGGCAAAAGAGGAAAATGCTAGTTACGTGCATTTTTTGTTTTCAATGATGTTTTCCAAAACCACATTCCTCTGGGTTGTAAAAATAACATTGGTTTGTTTGATTAACAATTACCCTTAAATAACTAGATGTTTTCTGTCAATGTTTAATAGAGTTTCTTTGTCAAAACATTGTTTCCAAGCCCATGGCTGCTTTCCCACATGAACATTCTCTAAACACTGTTTTATGGTGAAAAAAGATGAAATCTAATTGCAAATACTTGCATATATTCTAGATAAAAAATCCACCAATCCGGGTATTCGAGGGAACAGGTCATTAAGAATTTAGCGATGATAGATTTACAATGAATACCATAAAGAAAGCATTCATTTTATCAAGGCACAGACAAGTTGACAGACAGATAAAGATGAGACAGCAAGTATCACTCGCCGCCGTAAGTTAGTTGGAGTATGTCAAACTTGAAACCCATGACATGACAAACTTTTAGTCTTTTAGATAATTGGGCATCGACTCCCTTGCACAGTTTTGGAGGACAGTTACGCTTGGAATTTTACAAAAAGTAATGGCCCATTAGCAGCCAAAAGTGAACAAAACTTGCAGTCTGATCTTCGATCCATACCGTCCACTTGTTAAGGCAAGCATATGATACAAAAATAAAAAATGTTCACAGTTTCAGAGGATTGCATTTTCAGCCGTCGAAAGTGGTCGAGTTTATATAATGGCCTGCAACACGCGAAAAGGGGCATTCGGACATTTGCGTAAAGTGTCGTTTCGGATCAGCCTGTGCAGTCCGCGCAGGCTAATCTGAAACTGCACTTTATGTTTCCATTAGATTTTGTCCCATAGTAGACTTGCGCAAAACAGAAAATTACATAAAAACGGAAAGTGTCGTTTCGGATTAGCCTGCGCGGACTGCGCAGGCTGATCCGAAACGACACTTTACGCAAATGTTCGAATGCCTCTTTTCGCGTGTTGCAGGCCAATTTATTATAATTTATCATGTACTGGGAGCTGACAGAGCTTATAGTGAAATATAATTAGGTGAGACAATTGTGATATTTTCTTTTGTAGATCCTTACCTGGGGGTGGTGGAGGGGCAAAGATTGGTTTGGGTTTCGGCAAGGGTTCTGGTTTAGGCAGTGGTTTTGGTTTTCCTTCATTTGCCTTGGCTTTAATTAAGTCTGAAATGTATCGATAAGTTTCCGGTAATCATCGATATTTTATGCCAATATACTGGTACTTTTCCCGATCGTGACCTGTAAAATTCTTTTTTAGGACCTCTCCTTTGTCATATACTTTGCAAGATACGGTTTTAAACAAAGAAAAAACTCGTTTATAAACATTGATAATCAAATAAATCAAAGCTACATACATACATAAAAAAACGTGGACTGTTTATTGCAAAGGTGAAATTGTACCTTGTCAGTTACAAACATTGTAGATATACCCTAATATCGCACATCAAAAAACACGAAACATATGGACCACGCTCTGGAGAAAGGTAGTTTAATGGATCTCCGTGATGCATCATGTGAAGCAAGTCATCACATAATTATGGATCCATAAAATCCATTTTGTCAAACAACCGACTTAATCCTGAGGTAGAATGGTCCTTAGACATGCAGCAACTTTACCAAAAGCAAAAGGTTTCGACCCAGGTCAGCCTGAACGGACTGCCCAGGGGTCGGTAAGTTTTGCAGATGCGTTAACTGTATAAAGTGATAGGAGTTACTTTCATCAGCCAAAAATCGATTTGAGCCATGCTCTGTGAAAATGGGATTTAATGCATCTGCAAAAAAGTATCGACCCAGGTCAGCCTGCGCAGTCCGCGCAGGCTGACCTGGGCCGAAACTTTTTGCGACCAGTTAATTTTCTGCATGTCAAAGGATCAGACTACCTCATAAATCAGCTGTTTTTTCAAACATAGTGGAATTTATGGAACCCTAATTATGTGATGTCTTGCATGGTACAATGCAAAACGGAGATTCATTAAGCCCCCTTTTTACAGAGCACGACTCATTTATACGTTGTTCAGGTATGTTTATAAGAATAACAGACTAAATCATTGGTCTGGTTTGTTAGGTAAAGAATACGTTAAAGGCCCAGTAAAGGCTAAAATATCAAAAGAGGTGCTATAATACATTTAAATTTAAATCATACCATAAAAGAGGATGGAAAATATTATGAAGGTGAAAGTCTGTTATTGTGTGGTCTGGCCATGTGTTAGTCGCTGGCAGAAAAAAGGATTTTAAGATCAGGCAAAAAGTAAACAAAAGACACAGCTACCTGGCAGGTTTTAACCTAGTTTTGAAATTAATTTCTCTGTCAGCGACTAACACTTGGACCGACCGTACAATGACAGATTGTCATCTTTACAATAATTTCCATATTTTTAAATGGTATGATATACATTTAAATACATTTAAACACCCACTTTGTTTACATTTGGGCTTTATTGTTATTTAAAGATAAATACTAGGATATGCCTTTATTTGCAAAGCCTGATTTGCTTCTAAGTGTTCTAAGGATTCTTTAAACCTTATCACGCAAAATAAATCAAATGAAACTTTCAAGCCAATAGGAAAGACCTGGTTGATGATCTTTCGAATTTATATTTTGGGTAAAAATATCATCTTATCAGGCAGTATAGATCTAAGATCAGACAGCACGTTCTGTTCAGTCTGATCTTGATATACATTGTCGGCAAAAGGTCAGTGAGTCGCACCTAGCAGCGTCAGGGTTAAAATGGTTAAATATGGAGAAAACGTAAGGGAAAAAAGGTAAGAGAAAAGAAATCACGTTCATTTCTTACCTACAAGAGTCTGTAACTGTGATGGTGATATTCCCTCTAAAATACAGAGAAAAATAAACCTTTAACAAGACATAAGAAACTATAAGGTGATCAGTAAGCACTTGATTGGATTTGGTTTTGGATAAGGAGTCTGAATCTGACAAGAGTTTTATTACTCATTACCAAACAATCCGTTGCTTTTACAGAAGCCTACGAAGAAGGCTTTTGTATATAATTATTGTGGAAATCTTGTGTACAGGGTGATTCATAATATCTGATACAGTTTCAATCCCTAATACTTTTTTTCTGCTAGCACATACCTTGTTATAATTCATATCACAGTAATCTACAATAATTACAGTTTTGTTTGATATACAATGTTGAGTACTTTTAATAATTACATGATAAATAAAATAGGTCAAACTTTTTTACAACATTTACATGATATGCTATATGACGTCCATTCTGGGCTATTACGACGTCAAGCCTCTTTCGAAAGTTTGCTATTACCGACCAACACATTTCTGGCGTTATTTTTCACACCTCTCTATAAAAAGCTTGTTGCAACTCTCCAACAGTGTTTGGTTTAGGATAATAAACATTTTCTTTCCAGTGTCTCAACAAGAAAAAGTCCAAAGGACTAAGGTCAGGGGAATGAGGGGCCCATTGTCAGTCCTGAAGGAGATAAGCTTTCCCGAAAGTTTCACGAAGCCACGACAATACTGAATGTCCTATGCGGGGTGCTGCTCCATCCTGTTGGAACCAAATTTCTTTAATCTCCTTTTCTCTGTAAAGCTGGCTAAAACTTGTTTTTCAGCAACGTCAGGTAATGTCCACTAATAACTGTGTCTCTCCACCTTGTTAAACAAACATTTGTTCAATCACACCACTGTAAATTAACGCTGCCAATACGGTAATTTTTTCATCATGTAGAGGATTTTCATAATAGTTGTGAAGTAGCACTCTATAAAGCACATTCAGTATTGTCTTGGCTTCATGAAACTGTCGGAAAAAACTGATTCAGGACTGACAATGTTTGGCCACCTCATTCCCCGGACCATAGTCCTTAGGACTTTTTCTTGTGGGGACACTTGAAAGAAAATGTATATTAACATAAACCAAACACTGTTGGAGAGCTGAAACAAGCTATTTGTAGAGAGATGAGAAAAATAATGCTAGAAATGTATTCATCTGTAATAGCAAACTTTCAGCAAAAGTGGCTTGACGTCACAATAGTTCAGAATGGACGTCATATAGCATATCATGTAAATGTGGCGAAAAAGTTTGACCTATTTTATTTAACATGTAAGTATTAAAAGTATTTAACGTTGTATATCAAACAAAACTGTAATTATCATAGAGTATTTTGATATAAGTTATAACAAGGTATGTGCTAGCAGAAAAAAAGTATTAGTTATTGAAACTGTATCAGATATTATGAATCACCCTGTACCCTATCAAAGATGAAGTAAACCATTAGAGCTGCCTTCGATTTCTCAACTGCAAATGCAATGTTTGTCACCTAACGGGTTAAACAGCTTCTACGCCATTCCACAATGACAACCCACAATTTATGTCGTTGACCCGTGCCAAGGCTGAGACTCTTTATGTAACACGCCACAACGTATTCCAGGTGACCTGCTTCGCAAGTTTAGATCGAACCACATACGTATAAAACATGGCAAACGACATAAACATCTACAGGCTTTAAAATCAATAAGGAAACATTTACTAGTGTTGTCATACGAACCTCTTGTTTAACTCTTTACCACATAATCCCGAGTTTTAACGACACTGAAAGAGAAGGCTTTTGAAAACTTTGTGGGAAAAGTATAAAAATGTTGGTAGCCAGCATTTCCTCTTTTTCCCATATTATTTTCGACCACATCAAGAGTATCCGAAAATTCTAATGATTGAGTCTATCTGATTTAGTTTTAGTTTTTCTTTGAGACCTGGTTGTGACTTCGACCTTCAAATTGACACTAAATGGCAAGTACTCAAAAAGAATGAATACAACTTGAAATTTGCAACACAAGGTTTCGGTGACCATATGCCACTTTTTTTTCCCTACGGACATTTTTTTTCCTTTTCGATCCGATGGTAATATAATGTATACAGTGTAAAAAGAAAAAAAATGAAAAGAAAATCATATGTTGCGGAGCAAAATACAAAGCTACAGTTCTTCAAAAGGGATAACTCTTGTCAAAATTAGAGAAAGTAGGCTTTTTCAAATTTAACTATAAAAAATGGGGGCTCTTAAAATAACAAATATTGCTCAAATAAATGGTTATTCTTAGAAATGTGATGTTTTCCAATAGTAAAAAGGATTAATTTGAAGAATTGAGGCAAAAGACAGATCACAGTTGCATTTAGAAATGTTTCGACGTGTCAACAAAGACGTATTTTCTGATAAATCTTTAGCAATAGAAAAAAATATCAGCGGGCTGATTTTTCTTAAATTTTGCAGGGAAATAGTGTTTTCTAATATCTTGTAAAAATGTTTAAAAATGTATCAAGTGGGACATTCTTCAGAGATACGGTTCATTATTAAGAGTTATTGACAAAAGGAATTATCTCCCTTTATCATAAACGTCATTTTACCCCTATCATTTTATAAATCTCACATTTTCCTTCTGCGCCTGTGATTTCCAGATATTCAAAAGGCAACCGACATATTACGTATAAAAATATACTTATAGAGTTTACAAAAAGGAAATTTCTTCAAAAAGGTGAGCAGAGAAAACTGGCATATTTCCTTAACATCGACAAAGAAACATATATACCAGTTTAGTCATTCGAACCTCTTGGTTAAGTCACTGGGCATATGAAGTTTCTTATGTTTGCTTCTAACTGATTGATAGTTCTCTCTTCTATCATGTGTGTGACTATGCCCCTAGATTAACACCAACTAGCAAATACTTTAAAAGAACGAATACAAACTGGAATATTGCGACCCACTGTTTCGACGACCAATCTAAATATCTACATGTAAGAAACGATGACAGGAAGGTTTTTTAATACACCACTGTATCTTTTTTCAACAGTGTGGTCTACCTTTTAGAATGAAAAATACCACTTAGTGAGTCAACGGTAATTTGTTTTCAGCATATGCTGTTAGCTTTTGCCACACAATTCCGAGTTTTAACGACCCTGATGGAGAAGACTTTCGAAAACATTCTGTGAAAAGGGGGAAAAACTGCTAACTAGATTTTCTCCGTTTCCCAATATTTTCTACGTTTTCAAACACAAATCCCGCCATTTGAGGCAAATTTGATATGTCATTTACAAATGTTTTGAGATTGGACGAGACTAAAATTTTATCTTGGTTATAAAGGTGTTGGAATTAGCAACATACCCAACAGCTTGTGGAGCTGCGTTAGTTTGTCGGCTCCCTTTGGTTTCTTCGGTTTTTCCTGCTTCTTTTTGGCGAGTTTTATAGCTGTCAGAGAGAATACAAACACTATTATGGTATTGGATTGTAAAAAGATGACACATTTTTGTGTAATAAAAATCAATGAAGTTTACAATAAAATGAAAGCAAAAAAAAAAAAAAAAAATTGTAAAAAAAAATGTGACCTTACCTATGATTAAAAAGAAAATGAAACAAATGAAACCTATATTTGTATTTCTTGTTGATGATACCTAAAAGTTTCTTTCATTACAGTGTTTTATAAATGGATTAAGAAGCAAGAAAGGGACTCATCAGAATACCACTGATCCACGCATCACATTGTTATCCCGTCACATTTTCGCCACGTGTTTTGGTACAAACCGATACTCATCAGGTTTACGTACTTACCACTGGTAATCTCGAAGTCGCATTAGAAATGGGAAAAGTCGCGAGTAAAGTGAATACATGTATGCAAAACTTATTACACAGATCAACCTCGTTAGCCAAAGACACGCTGTACAGGAAAATACAGATACTAGCAACAAATATTTGATTTAACTTGAACCAAATAATTTCTTTGCCTTAAATCGTAACTTTTTCCAGACAGCAACATTTGGACTTGACCAAATTGAAAGCATTTGCAACCGGCACATTAAGTTTGACTTGGCTAGTAAAGTTTGTTTCTGAAATAGTAGAAGACATCCAAGGAAAAAGAAGGAACGCTACTTACTAGCATGTTCTCCTTTTCAAATTATGCTTACGAAAATTCTGTCCTATCGTTAAAACACGCAATTGTTTGGTAAAGGGTTGCGATGATAAAAAAAATGATGAAAATCTCTAGCCATAAGCGAAAGTAAAAATGAATTTCATTGTTTTTCTTATGGCACAAATCTCAATCAAACAAGAGGAAATCTCTCCTTGCCAAGGTGTATCGACTTTTCAATGTTTCGGCTAAAGATGATATTTTTCATCGTCAGCAATTTCACCTTCTGCAATAATGTTTTCCACCATAAAATACATCATATATTTACAGATTTGACTGAACGTAATCGTCTGTCTACAAATCTGATTACAACGACAGATTCATTTACTGACCGAGCTTTCTCTGTAACAAAGTGTCCAATACTAATGAGGTTTGACAGATACTTTCATAGAACAATTGAAAGACGCTAACATGACCATGCAAAAGCTTGCGCTTCAATGACTGTAGGACTCGACTCTCTGAGGGCATTAAATTGCACAGACATACGCTAACACAAAAAAAGAAAAACAGCTTACATGGACAAAACAAATTTACCGTTCGTTACCACTCCGCCTTTTATCATATTTAAATAACACAAATTTTCATTTTTTTTTTTCATTTAAAGATGCCTGCATATCACGCGCATAAAAAACCACAAGTTTACCATTTATTGAGACAAATCTACCTCATAATTCATTCGGTTGTAGGACAAAATCGATTTTATGAATCATTAATTATATGGCCTGCAACACGCGAAAAATTGCATTCTAACGTTTGCGGAAATCGTTGTCTCGGATCAGCCTGCGCAGTCCGCGCAGGCTAATCCGAAACGACACTTTCTGTTTTTATGTAATTTTCTGTTTTGCGCAAGTCTACTATAGCACAGAAGCTAATGTAGTCGTAAAGTGCCGTCTCGGATTAGCCTGCGCGGACTGCGCAGGCTGATCCGAAACGACACTTTACGCAAATGTCCGAAAGCCCCTTTTCGCGTGTTGCAAGCCATATGAGGAGTTGCTTGGTATGGTGCATCACGGAGATACACTGAACTTCATTTTGCCAGACTGCTGCTCAAACAAAACACAAAGAAAAACTGAAACACGTTCAAGGTCATCATAGTTAAAAATTACGTATCAAAGTCATTAAGATACCTTACAGTCAGACATGAGAAATAAAGTTAGTTGAAAATAACAACTTGAGACAAAGCAGTTTCTAACGAAAACATAAGTTTGCTAAATAGAAGTAGTCCTTACGATAACCATATCAATTTACTTAGATGCAGACGTTGAAAAGAAAGGTTTAAACATGCAAAAATGACTGACAGTAGTTGTACTTAACCTCTAAACCTAACTGTAACTTACGATCTAATAGAAACAGATGATGATGAAAGGATCGGGAGCGCTACAAAAGGTGTCTCACTTACTAAGCATAAGCCCGCAATCAACATTAAAGAAAACACACAAACACACACACACACACAGACAACCGGAGGTCATGCATTTAGGCTTACCAATTGATTTAGACTTAGCTTTAGATACTACTTTCCTTCGTCTTTTAACTTTCGCTTTTCGAATTGGCTTTACTTTTTCTTGCTTTCGGGGTGCTGTAGTTGTCGGCTTTTTTGTTGTAGTTGTTGGAGCCTTCGTTGTCAGCGGTGCAGCTGTCGGAATCGGGACGCTTTCGGATGGACCATCAATCGAAAATTTAAGAATTTCATTTATATTAGAGCCAAGATTGCCGAGTGGTGACCATACTTTACTAGGCTTAATTATCTTTGGTGCTACCTTAACAGCAGCTTGCTGCGGCGGCTTTGGGACTGGTATTTTCTTAGTCACTTTTGGCGACTGTTGATTTGGGCCTTTCAAAGGTGGCTTTGATATTTCAGCGCTAGGTCCAACTGCCTCTAATCTATGTTGTGCCAGATTCGCAGCACGCATTCTAGCTTTATTTTCAAACAAACCTGGATATCGGTTAAAAAGTTGCTGTTCCTCTGGGCTTGGCGTCGTCTCCGTTGATTTAAACAACGGTTCTATAGTTTTGCTAGGCGGATTTTTACCGTTCCCCTTATTAGATGAGAGAATAGCCTTCGGTATATCACTAGGTCTACCAGAATTTCCCTTCGGGAACAATGATTTTGGTTTTGGGGGTTCTGATCTGAATGGGGCCGGAGGGACGTTTGGTTTCGGTATCTTCATAAACGCTGGCTTTGCTGAATTTTGACTGGGGACAGTTTCATATGAAACAGCAGACGGTGACTTGTTAGAGTTTGAAGAAGTTGGTTCTGGAATCGAGGATGCGGAAATCGATGTTGGACCTTTCTCAGTGAGTGAAACGGATGTAGGAACTGGTTTTGATGCAGCCTTTTTATTCCAATGTATTTTTGGAGGTCTTGGGACGTTAGGTGGTGGACGGAAAGGTTCAACCTTAGGCTTTGGACGATAGGATGGTTGGCTGAGGAAGGGATCTACAGATTCGCGTCTCGGAGGCTGGACAAAAGGCGGTCTAGTAATCTTTGTCGGCTCGAAGTATTGCGGCACTGAAGGTTGGGTTAGGAAGGGATCCAGAGTTTGACGTCTGACAGGCTGAACAAATGGCGGTCTGGTAATCTGAGCCTGTTTAAACAGTTTAGGTGCAGGTGGTGGGTGTCGTTGTTTTCGCCTATTTTGTATGAAATCAGTCATAAAGTCACGCTTAGAGGGTTTAGTTTTCTTTGGTGAGAGACGCGGCTTCGGCATAGATGGCTGCCTTGGTTTCTTGTAAGGTTTTGGTGGAGCTGTCGGTGGCAATGTCGTCGGCACTTTTGATCCTGGAATTAAAAAATAGCCATGCTCTGTGAAAACGGGGATAAATGCATCTGGAAAAAGTATCGAACCATGTCAACCTGCGCAGCCCGCGCATGCTGACACTGACGGAAACTGTTTGCTACCTTAAAATTTTCTACATGTCAAAGGACAATTAAACCTCATGATTCAGTCGATTTTTAAAGAAAATAAATTTGCGCCATGCTTTTTGAAAAGGGGGCTTAATGCATCGGCGAAAAGTATCTACCCAGGTCAGCCTGAGCAGTCCGCGCAGGCTGACCTGGGCTGAAACTTTTCGCTATTGATCAATTTTCTGTATGTCAAAGGACCTGTCTACCTCATGATATAGTCGGTTGATAGACAAAATTGATTTTTATGGATTCATAAGTATGTGATGTCTTGCTTGGTACAATGCATTACGGAGATGCATTAAGCCCTCTTTTGCCAGAGCTTGGCTCATTTTATTGATCCAGGACAATTTAATGAATTGCTCGGTATAACCCATTACGGAATTGCATTAAACCCCTTTTTGCCAGAGCATTGCTCAAATATGTTTACTTTTGTGCGTGTGTGTGTGTGTGTAGACAACGCAACTTTGAGACACGTCCAAATCGATAACAATAACATTTTATTTCATGCTTCCCGGTAGGATATCGAGAAATAGCAGTGAAAATCTTTTTCGATATTACACGGGTACGACCAGTGAAAATACCGATTTTTATATTCTAGTTACCTAGGTAAATTGCGCGCGACTCACAACCAGATGGAAATATGACGTCATTTACCTTACATTTCTCGCGCTTGACGTAATATTGTAATGCGTTGCTATGCGCGAGGGGTACGCCACGGGGAATAATTGAAAAGAACTGTACTTGATTTTGATAAAGCTCCTCCAAGAAAGGGTTAAAAGCATGAAATAAATAGAATATTTGTTTTTTCCGGTGAAAGATCGAAATTTATTTCATCGAGTGAACACCATCGGTAATATTTTCACGAGTGGCAGCGCCACTCGTGAAAATATTACCGATGGTGTTCACTCGATGAAATAAATTTCGATCTTTCACCGAAAAAAACAAATATCCTCTATTTATTTCATGCTTTCCGGCAGTGAAAAATACCGATTTTATTTTCTATCTCTTCCATTGAAGGCGGAAACAGTAGTTCCCGCGCACTGGTTACCAAGGTAAACAGCGTGTGCCTCTCAACCAGATGGACATATGACGTAATTTACCTTACATTTCTCGCACTTTACGTAATATTGTAATGCGAACTACCGAAAAGAACTGAACTGGATTTTGATGTAAGTCCCCCCAAAAAGGCATAAAAGCTTGTAATAAATAGAATATTTGTTTTTTTCGGTGAAAGAGCGAAATTTATTTAATCGAGTGAACATCATCGGTAATATTTTCACGAGTGGCGCAGCAGCCACTTGTGAAAATATTACCGATGATGTTCACTCGATGAAATAAATTTCGATGTTTCACAAAAAAAAAAATATCCTCTACATATTTTTGCAGACGTCAAATAAAACGGGTTCAAATGATGACATGTGCTTATCAAATTGAGTGTAAGAGAGCACCATTGGAATAATGGAAGTTCTGGTTTTTGGCAGTCATATAGAGGACATTTGGTTTTTTTTTTCGATGACAAATCGAAATTTATTTCATCGTTTGCCACACAATCCCGGGTTTTAATGACCCTAACGAAGGAGGCTTTCGAAAACACTGTGAGAAAAGGAGAAAAATGCCGGTAACCAGCAGTTTCTTTTCTTCAGGAGCACTTTGTCTTTTTTTCACATCACATTACGATATCATATAAGCATGTTTCAGAAACCAACTAGGAATGTGTCCAAAAGATATGGTTAAGCCAGTCTCGCGCAGGGATAAGATGTCGCCTTGATTTGGGCTTTAGCTTTTTAAAGATTCGACAGTTCATAGAGACAGCCTTGTAATTTAAACTGAGAGAAAATCCAGATACCAAAACATATCGATTACAAAAATTAGCATTTTAGTATTTTTGTTCGCATTCAAAGAACTTGTCACACAAACATATATTCCTACAGTCCAGTCTAACTTTCGAATAGTAAATGTTCATAACTGAGAAAAAAAAAAGAAGGATCCAATACACTGAAGTAATAAACAATAACGAACAGAATGCAGTATTAATTGTACGGTCAGGTGGCAGGGGACTTGGAAACTTGTTCACGGCTGTGGTGAATCATGTCGCCCCGAGCCGAAGGTCTGATCTTGGATCTACACTGCCTGATAAGGAAATATTTTTCAAAAAATCAATAAGTTTGAAATAACATTATTCGAGTTTTCACTATCGGCTTGAAAAGTTAATTGAACTTTTTTTTAGCGGCATAAGGGTTAAATTCGAGGGATTTACAGTAGGGCTGGCAATATCAGCTGGGTATGCGGAGGCAAAGTACTCTGCACTGTTTATTTACATCTTATCTTGACATACTGTATTAGTGGAAAATTTCGCAAGGTGGAAATTTTTGCGATTATCGAATTTAAAAAAATCGCAAACTTTTCTGTTCGCGTACTTTACACGTACCACAAGTATACAAGTAAACAACGAGTGTCCTGAATTCGCAAACATTTCCGTACGCAAAATGTCCTTTATCAGTAATTTGCAAATTTTTCGGCACGCGTATACGTATATCCATATATACGGAAGTAGTCCAAAAAGTAAGCTATATATTCATAACGGCAATGGTTTCAAACAAAGTTGCAACTTACCCGCTCTTGGTGATGGCGGTGGTGGTGTTTTCTTTGCTTTTGCGGCTGCTGCAGCAGCTGCCTCTGCGGCTGCGGCTGCCTTGGCTCGTTCAATCCTCTGTATTTCATAAAAAGCATTGCGTACTAATCCATGGACGTTGAGTCCCCTTGGAATTGGCGGAGGCCGAAATCCAGTCCAATGAGGTCTTCTTAGTCTTGCAATTTTCTCTTCCAATGCATTGACCACCATATCAGCCAGATCTAAACCGACACGATGCACACCTGCAGCTGCTTTAATTGCCTGCCTCTCCGTTTTTGCCATGTGTATATCCTGAACAGCCTTACCCAATTCCCACTGCGTTGGCTCGTAAGGGGAGTACATTCCTGAATGATATTAGAATATACAAGAAAATAAGCAATAAAACGTGATTTTATTTATGACATGACTTTTCCGATATTTTTCAGTTTCATGTGTCATTTAAAGCCAAACCGAGTACGTACTTTATTGTTGGTATTTTTTTCTTTTTGATTTAGACCTTATTTTCCAGTTTTGAAAAGAAGTGTACGAAAAACAGGTAGTCTCAATGACGACAAATAAAATTATCAAAATTAGCCTGCGTTCCATGTCTTTAACTCTTTACCAGACGACAAAAGCTTAGACTTGTCGAATTTGAAAATTATCTAAGGCTCGATTGAAGGAACTTTTCTTTTAAAAGGTAGAAAATATTGTTGGAAAATGAGAAAATTTTCGTTTGCGGCATTTTCTCCTTTTATTACAATTGTTTTCAAAGCTAACTAGGAATTATGTGGTAAAGGATAAGAACAGCTTTAGATCTAATAAGTTCGGAACAACGATGAGCAAGGAAACTTAGAAGGCATTTTATCTGAATTAATACGCAAAATATAAGAAAAATGTAAATGTATACTTACTACGACGTTTTCCATTTCAGATTACAAACATGCATTTCATTTTTTGTCAAAGCTAAAATAAACACGTAACGAAATCGAGAGACCTTTTGGATAGCTAGGCAAACAGAAAGGAAACCGAAGCTGTCTTTACTTTAAAAAATGGAAATCAGGGGGTATATAAATGCTCCGGAAAAAGGGAGATTAATACATCTCTGTAATGCAATATACCAGGCAAGTCATCACATAATTATGGATCTATAAAGCCCATTTGTCAAACAGCAAAATAAATCGTAAGGTAGACCTTCAGCATCAGAAACAGTAGGATTAAATTGCTGGGTGTACGTATAGGTGGTTTGAAGTTTATAGAGACCCCCTGAATTTTGAAATATTTTAACCCTATGTTTACACCATATTCCCGGCAACCACGGCAGCCCCGTTTTTCCGAAACGTGGTGTGCTGTGAGATTTTGTTCGTTTTTTCTCCATTTACCACGTTTACAACATGTTCCAGGCAGCCAGGGCAGCCACGTTTCTGACAACCGTGGACAGAACGGAATTGACGTAGTACAACGCAGAGGAACGGGATAAGCAAACTTGTCAGACCGTGATAGCCGGGGTTGCCATGCCAGATGTTTAGACTGTCAAAAAATTTGCCACGGCAGTCCCGGTGCTGATGAGAAACCTAACAGACCGTAGCGGAACGGTTTGATCGTTGCGTTCAACTACGGCCTGATCGATACCGGCGAAACAAGGGCTTCCACGTCCAAACACGGATCGTCTCTGAGTCTTCTTACGGTTTGTTACGTGCTGGTAAGCTCTGATGCGATCAAGTTTGCTTATCCCATTCCTCTGCGTTGTATTAGGTCAATCCCGTTTTGTCAACGGTTGTCAGAAACGGGGCTGCCGTGGCTGCCGGGAACATGGTGTAAACGTAGGGTTAAGAATACTGTAGCTATTGTAATGAAAATTAATATGGTTTATTATATTACCTACATGTAAAACAACTCTGGGTGAAAATTTTAGAATTTTTGTAGCTTAGTTTGACTTTTTGGGATACAGTGCAACGTTAAAATATATGAACAAAACGAAGAAAATGGGGGAGGGGAGAAGGCTATTCCAAGTAAAGCGTTTACCTATTTGTGAAAACGGTTCTCGTGCAAGTACAGCAACCGTGCTCGTCTATTGTCTGAACTGCAAGAATTCCATTTTTTGACACCCATATCTCCTTTTTAATTTAGGTTTTATGATAATGATTCGTTTGCATTGGGGTCTAACGCCGTTTTAAATAACAGCTTAGGTCAAATCACGGCAGTCAGTGCACCTATGTATGTGTTTGAAGGGTTTCTCACACAAGTACTGACACAACTTTTATTCCAAGCCACTGAATACCTTCTTCACATATATCAGAGGTGAGAGGCGACAAATCGCCTGAAAGAAAGTTTGCTGCAGCCGGGTATCGAACCAGCAACCACCAGGTCACAAGTCAGATACGCTAACCCTAACCACTGACCTACCCGGCCTGGCCTAATAATGATTTGATGTCGGAGACTTGCACGCACTTATTTGAGCCGCGCTCTGTGAAAAGGGGGCTTAATGCATCTGCGAAAACTTTCGACCCAGGTCAGCCTGCGCAGTCCGCGCAGGCAGACCTGGGCCGAAACTTTTCGCTATTGGTAGATTTTCTGCATGTCAAAGGATCAGTCTACCTCATGATTGAGTCGGTTGTTAAAAAAAGTGGCTATTATGGATCCATAAGTATGTGATGGCTTTCTTGGTATGATGGATTAAGGAGATGCATTAAGCCCCCCTTTTGCCAGAGCATGGTTCATTTATATTTTTTCCTTTCCACGCCCAACCATAGATGTTTTGCGGAAACTCACTCAAACTTTGGCTCATATAATATTGTATAGCATACAACAAGAAAATGAAGCAGGGTGTGTGAACGTGTATGAACTGATTAAGTTTCATGAACCAGCCCCAAAGCATTGTGAAGGTAAGTCTTTACGATCAATGGGACATTTTGTTTTAAGATTACCGACCTGTAATTGTGACCTAAATTCGATTGAGCAAATTGCTATGATCTAAAAAATTCATAGTGAAAAAATGATTCAAAACAAACCCTTAAAGACTTCGAGTCAGGTGTCACACAACAGAAATGGTATAACAAATGAAGCAATGCGGAAAATAAAATCGTCACCAAATACTGGAAAAGAGACAGAATACAAGGGAATATTGGATAAATCACTATATATGCTTTGAGGATTTATATGAAAGTTATGAAAGTGTTATCTAAGGAAAGGTATAGATCTACATTATTTGAAAAAACAAAAAGATAATAATAAAAATTTCAGGGCCTCATATTAAGTGAGGTACTGGCGTCATGCACTTGTACAGTCAGGTTTGTTGTTCTGGTCACTGTGCCAAACCGATGGAAACAGTAAGGCTTCTTTGAAACCAAATTTTACCACCGCTGGAATAGGCAAAATACTCTTCCTTGTGGAAGGAAACTTCTAATTGTCGATGTCATAGTTGTGTGGACATTTTAAAAGACTTTGCAAAGTTTCATAAAGATTGTTAATGGATTTTTCAAGACATTTCAAAATTCCGGGGTCCCTATGAACTTCAAACTACCTATACTAGTACCTATATCCAATTCTTTATAATTACCAGCTAAGTTGGCGGAACATCTTTTTTTGGCCTTGAAGATGGTCACGGGCTAACTGATAAGGAAACCAATAGCAGACATCTAGATTAAACGGTAAAATGATGAATCTAGACTATACGAGAAACTGCAAGACATTCTACTACACAAAAAAGCTTTGCATATACATTAGTTTTGTCTATTCAAGCAATGTTGTGCGTTTACAACTAAATGAAAGAAATTGCCTTAAAACATTCCAAAAACTGAAACTAGCACTTTATCTTTTTCTGAAAATGAGTTCAACCATTTCATTACCAATTTACACAATTTAATCTGCGTCTGAATTTGTCTTCTGCAGCTAGTTTCAATACAAAAGTCTGAAATTCTTTTACCACATGACAACATTTTAGACTAAACTAAACGATTGTTTAATCCCAAGACCATCTGTCCGATTTTGTTGCATAATTTGTGATATGATTTGGATTGTCTTGTTTCACGATCCTAGATTATAATTATATACTGTTCTTTGTTGAGCGGCTAAGATTGCATTATTTGGCCATTCCATACTGTTTAAGTTTCACAAGTTATCTTTACTTCTGTCACATTGGTTTGAAAAAGTGTGCTGTAAGACGAACAAAGTCTACAGCATAAGGTTATCACGATGATGTGCAAATGATGAAATTTTACATGTCATTTTCTTTCTAGAGAACACTATTTAACCGCCTCAACACATGCCTTTTGAAAACATTGTGGGAAAACGAGAAAATGCTGGTAACCATCATTTTCTCATTTTCCCACCATATTTTCTACCTTTCAAAAAGACAAATTTCAATGTTGGAGTCACATGTATATTGTCGCCTGCAAATGATTACAATTTGGACAATTCTAAAATTCTGCGGTTTGGTGAGGAGCTAATTCATATATACATCATAATGAAAAAGAGATTAGTTTTTAAGGCACTAAGACATTGAATATTTCTTTGCAATCTAAGACAAACATAAGATAATCTGTGTTTTGAAGGTTTAGAGTGAAACAACTTTATGTTTCTTCAACTAGTGTATTAAAATCCGCCAAGAGCCATATCAATGACGCGTTACTAAAGAACCCAGTGTCTTCACGACGCTGTAGAAGAAAAGCTTTGGAAAATTGTTGCCCATAATGTTTTCTGCACAGTCAAAGAAAAGTCTCGGATTTTATTTGTAGTCTGCAATTGCTTTGAATTTGGACTAGTCTAAAACTGTGTCTGCTGGTAAACAGCTAAAAAAAATATGTGCCATGCTCTGTGAAAAGGGGGTTTAATGCATCTGCACAAATATTTGACTCATGTCAGCCTATGCAGTACGCGCAGGCTGACAAGGACCGAAATTTTTGTTGCTTGTGAATTTTCTGCACATCCAAGTACCATTCTACTTCACGATTGATTTGATTGTAAGACAAAAATGCATTTCATAGATCCTTCAATATGTGATGACTTAATGGGTATGATGCATTATTGAGAGTCATTAAACCCCCTTTTGCCAGAGTGCTGCTCATTTGGTTGATTCTTTAGATAATTCCATCGTAAGCCTCTCCCGCTAACTACAAGCCAAGACGTGTCGTTTCGTCATTCGTCACAAGTTAACTCTCATAACTTTTTTATTCATCTATTCACAAATCTCGGAAGTAAAAACTAACCTGTTAACCCTTAGGTTGCTAAGCGCGACTCAAGGAGATTTTGCGGACTGTGTAGATTAAGATCAGACTGCACAGAACGTGCAGTCTGATTTTGGATCTACACTGCTACACTGTCCGATAAGGTGATAGTTATCTCCCACCCCCCCCCCCCCCCAAAAAAAATGATAACTTTGAAATAACAATAATTCGATTATTACTAACAATCGAAAATTTTCATCTAATTTATTTAGCAGGTTCAGGGTATAAGGGTTAAGACGGCCAATCATTGCACGAGATGAGAGGACAGAGCATGGCATTATATAAACGTGGATATTTGTCAGTCAAAAAATTGCACTCTGCTTTCTCTCATCGAACTCTGTCAACAAGACGAGTAAAAAGTTGGCTTAAACCCCACCGTCACTGTAAAAAACGTCCAATCACATTCGATGTTCAAAGACGTTTTATGTAAATGACGTCTTATAGTTTTAAAGCTGTATTTTGTTCAGTGTGAACGAAATGACACTGTTGGCTAGCATTATTAGGATTTCATTTGTCCAATCAGCTGGCTCTTTATAACAAGCGCACCACGTGCTTTTATTCTTGTGATGCAAATTATCTATAACATGAATAAACTGCATCTGTTTTTTGGTACGAGATCAATCAAAAGCGTTAAAAGCGTCGCATTGTTTAAATGGGAACAATTTCGATTTTACGTTTAGCCAAAATAACACTTAATCAACAACAACAAAATAAAGCTCCACTTAAAAAGACAAATGCTATCCTTTTGAACATTTTCCACATAACTGATGCAGATGAGTGAAATAAGGTGTACATAGTTGCATGAGGCATTTTATGAGAGCAAAAAAAGGAAACTTCGTCGTTTTTGATAAAGAAATGGCAGTTATCTCCAAAAACTGTGCACAGCGGTAATATAGAAAAACCAACTTGAAATGGATATATTTTAAGATAATGAGACGGTCCATCCTTTTCTCAGAAACTTTAACGTCTTTACCTTTCCTATTCAGTATCTTCACATAAAATTGAAATAATCAACTTCAGGTCAGAAAACTTTTACTTCCACGATTTCGATTCTAATTCTATTGGGAAAAATCCAAAATGATATAAAGCGTTTTAGTTCCAATTAAAAAGCAGATAGTAGTTTTATGTAACCCTATTTCACCAATCTTAGTTATTGCAACCCATCTCCTAGTATTAGCCTTTCCGATTAAAATAAAAGCACGCAGTGCGCTCGCTAGGGCAGCCCTGACATTGTACTTTGTCTTACGCATGTCAACACCCTATTTTAATATGCATTTTCCAATTTATCAAAATACAATTACCTGCTGAATACTTTCACCATGTTTATACAGCATGGTGTGACCAGAGTCTGTTTACAGCTATTTCTGACCTTATCATTGTGAATTTGCAGAAAAATACGTCAATTAATGTCCGAAGCTAAAACTAGCATTAGTATTGAACACGAAGCAAAGTAAATATCCGTTTATTAGTTCACACTACAAATTCAACCATAAGATATTTTAAGATCAAGTGCAAATGTATTTCCTAAACACAGAACTGTATCGTACAATTTAAATCTGACAGATTATATCATAATAATGTTTATGAAGTCATTTTAACATTATTTGACCAACTCCTGTAGCGGCCAATTCACTGCCTTTAGAAAGATTCACTGAAAGGAAACACTGTACCTTAAAAATAAATCTATCAATATTGTGAAAAAAAGCTTTACTTGTTTGTTAGAAAAACCGTCTTCATCTATCATAAAACGTTACCTTAAGCTTTAGAATACTATATAGATATTACTGAACTTAGCAAACGGTATGAACTTAGTTTACTAAAGTCTGACTAAAGCGAATAATAAATCATTTTCGTGGACATTGTTCTACTTTGCCCACCAAGACGGGTTGCCCTGCATGTTGTAAAATGGGTTCATCAATCCGGACGTATCGCTGGCAGGCGGCGTATACTGTGGTACTGTCTGCGCTGCTGTATTAGTATTAGCCCAACTTCTCCCACTTCCGTCACGTGCACCATTCCAATTTCCAGCGTAATTAGAAGGCTGACCAAAGCCACCCTGTGCTGGCAATTGCCCAGTCGAAGGTCTGGTGTTTTGGTAATTCATAAATTGCGGTCTTGCATTACCTGGTGCTCGTGGTCGAAATCCGCGACGGATAGAGGTCGGTGGACCCATTGCTGGGCCTGCCGGTGGTCCAGCTGGTGGTGGTGGTGCCGGTTGTCTCGCAGGTGGTCCAACCGGTTGGCTGGCACCTGCCCAATAGTTTGCAGGTGGTTGTCCATAGAAAGGACCCAGTTGTTGGGGTGCACTAATATTGAGTGTTTTATAGTAGGCTCCGATTACAAGCTGCATGACATCGAAGTCAAGTTTCCTACGGTAGTATGGTGTGCCAGGAGGGTATCGAAGTTGTAGTACCCTATCTTCCAGTGCCTGTTGCACTCTATCAGACATATCCATAACTGGATTATATACCTTTGCAGCGGCGTAGGCGGCTCTGTTCTCGGTCGGTGCTCTCATAATATCCCCCACCGCCATAGTTAACATGTATTCAGGGAAATCGGCTGGAGGTGTCGTCATCCGTCCTGCAAAAGTCAATTTATTTCTATGTTCATAATGTACTGAAGAGTGACGCAGAAATCGAATGACAGACGAAAAAATTAGCGGTCATGCGAATTAGATTTTCATAAGCTTTGCACACTGTTGCTACAGCTGCACTATCAACGCTCTGTAAAAAGGGGGCGTTATAAACGCTCGCAAGCATGCGCTGGCCAATAAAAGTTACACAAAGACATGAACAAACAAGAAACCTGTTAATCGAATGTACTAAATGTTCAACACAATAACAATGGATTAGTACAAGTTGTTAATTACATGCACATTATTTCAGTTATCAACTCTATTTTTAGCTCGAATATCGAAGTATGCATATTTACCTGGAGTTTCGTATGTACAAGTTTGTCTGTTCACCCGTCTACTACCGCCATCCTTTCATGGTTCAAGAAGAATTGCCGTATCCGCATATTGTAACACATTCTTTTGTGACGAAATATCAAGTGTGATGCGTGGAGTTCGGTGAAAGGGCGATTTAACAAATTTAGGAGACCTTACTGTCGTGAAATGTAAAATGTACCTAAATCATCAAAACATGTTTGAAATTCTAAGTAATCTAACTGAAATGAGCGTTACTTATTAGACATTGTTTGAAATTTTTGAAATAAGAAAGAAAGAAAGAAAGAAAGAAAGAAAGAAAGATATTGACCCGATCCATACAACATTAAAATGCACTTGATAATGAGATAAAATACATTAAGCAATATGAACAACATCTTAAGAACACAATGTGTTAATTTAAGAAACTTAACGTTTTATCCATATTAGTACTATTAGTTTCATTCTTTCGGTGCCAAAAGACAATCTGCGTTGCATATGTGGTCAATGAAGATCAGAATCGGAACTGCACAGTGCGTTCATTCTAATCTTGAATCTGTAATATCCTAAATTTTGTTGCATGTTTTGACCAAAAACTTATATTTAAAAAACAGTTGAGCCATGCTTTGTGAAAATGCGGCGTAATGAATCTGCAAAAAGTAATAGACCCATGTCAGCCTGCATAGCCAACGCAGTCTGATTTGGATCGAAACTGTTGGCTATTTGTAAATTTTATGCGTGTAAAAGGAACATGTTATCCCTATATCCATTCAATTGTCAAATTAAATGGATTTTATGGATCCATAATTATGTGATGTCTTGCTTGGTTTAATGCATTACGGAGAAGCATTAAGCCACCTGTTGCCAGAGTATGGATCAGTCATTGATTTTTTCCAATTATACAATTATCATAAACATTTCTTTTACTTTTTTGGCGCTGAGAGAATAATTCGTTGTTGTAAATGTTAGATTTGGCAGCGCTTATAGATTTTAACCTGTTACCAAACAATTGAGTGTTTCAAGCCCCTGAAGAAAGAAGCTTTTGAAAACATTGTGGGAAAGGAGTACATGTTGGTAACCAGCATTTTCTCAATTCTCACAAAGTTTTCTCACTTTAAGAAAACATATCTAATCGTTTAAGTCACATTTGTTAAATTCAAATGGTTTTGACAGGTCTAGAGTTTTGGTGTGTGTTGCAGAAATAAGCCAGGTGTACCAGTACCTGGTGGCTCTTCTTGATAAACTGGTGGTAAAGGTGAAATCACTTTTTGTCGTCTAGATTTGCGCTCGCTTGATGGGCTTTTTGTATCGAAAGCAACTGCAATGGAACTTTTTTGCTTTCTTCCTCTAGTGGTAGTCGTCGGATCAACAGGTTTTATGTCAGCTTGCACAGTGCCTGTCATCGGTACAGCTACAGCGCCAGTTTTGTCCTGAATGGAAGTCGCTTGACAAATGAAGATACATTGAAGATTTAATTAAGCGGCATGTAGCAAATTTGTGAAAACCCAAACGAAGAAACAAAAACGCATTTTTTTGTCCTGCGCTGCTGGATTTAAATGATACATTTCTGGCGAGCCGTTTTCATCGCAGGCATTAATAGAGCCCATACACAAGAGACATGCTCATTAGGTCTGTATAAGGTACATTATCCTTATGTTTCAGTCAACTGAGATATCATTACTGCCCTAAAGCTACTGTGGCTACACAATCTGATCTTTGAATCTACACTGTCAAATACACCAGTTTTTCTCTCATCCCGTACGATAAAACCGCACTTTTAAAGTCATCAACACTAGTTGAATTTTCATATGATTTTATTGTGCAATTTATGGTTTGTATATTTGAATCTTTTCGTTAATTTGTGATATATTAAATGCACTTTTCATCGGAGACTTTTCTTCTATCTTTCAGATCACGGCCTTATCTATAGAAGCTTTCAGACTGGTAACTGCAATTACTATCAATAAAAACAACCAATACAAAGGTAAGTGAATGTTGTGTTTGACTTTTCGATGATAATGCATTCGAAATATGCAAGCGTAATAATTTATGTGGAAAGTTTCTTAAACCAATGTTTTTTTTTTTTTTTTTTTTCATAAGCAAGACTACAAAAATAACTTAAGGGTTATTTCAAGAAAGCAAAGTTAATAATTTGGATGAAATCAATATAAAAATCGAAACAAAAAAGGTTATCATTCCCCCAGTAACCAGGAATTTGGAGAGAGTGAGATAAATACAAAAAGTAGTGATTCTCAGTAATTTGCTCTCGCGCCAGATGATAAGATGTTAGATGTATTTTGCATGCTTACGCGCTCACTCAAACTCGCTTACGCACAAAGTTAATGACCAACACATTCAGTTACTGCTTAATGCACACATTGTTATTGTCATACTCCATATAAATAAGAGTACCATAAATACAAAGCCAGTTTTGTAACATTTCTGTTAGCAAGTAAAACAGCACCTATAAAACAATAAAGCAAACATATGGGGTTAGTTTTTTCAAAAATACCAATCGCTTTAACAAATGATCCCCAACAAGGAAGTCGGAATACCGTGATATACGACTATCAGGCCGGTGACCAATAATTTTGTCTGAATAAGCTTTGCTGACATTGATATAAGTTCCTGTACAGGAATTGTAAGTCAAGATAAGCATCTAGAAAAAAAAACAAGGAAGATACTAAGAGATTAATTCAGAATGACGGTCTGTTAGTTCTGTATTATGACCTCTAGGTTTTTTTTTCTGGGACATAAGGGCTCATCAGCCTCTTAGATACAAGTTGTATGTATTTGAAAACAAACAAACAAACAAACAAAAAATTGTTCAATCAAACTGCCTGGGCCTTCAGACCTCATTAAAGCAACGGGCAAGAGTAAGGTGTATAGAAAAAAAATCATTTGTTGAAAAGTAAAAAGATAGGAGACCCGACTTGGAACACAATGAATATGTAAACGATAAGCATTACCAGTGTGAATCGTACACGCATCGTCGTTAAAATATGCTAATGATGAACACTGCCCTGTGTGGTTGATAAATTACAATGGCACTCCGATTGGCTTCTCGTTTTAATGTTATAATCAAACTCCTCTATGAGTTTTACCGGTTCATTCGTGTCCATTCAATTTATACAAAAAGAACCACGAGGGTAGCCTTTAAACTTTATCACTATTGCCTGTAATGCTATTGAAGAATCCAGTTGTTGTTTCATTTACGTGCGTGTACGCCTTCACATACCCAAAGCGACACACTGACGAAGACCGGCGGACATGAACGACATTTCATTTTGTTGTCTCACCTTTCTTAAAGGCCTGAATAAAATCAACAACGTCAGGTGCCAACTCACTGTTTGCCTTGTTGTTTGCAGATGTGTCAACCAGGCCATAATCTTCTGTTGTAGTCTCAATGTCCGTCGTCGTCATATCTGTCATATAAAATTCTGTCGAGGTCGCTTCTGTAATAGGACTTGGTGTCGTTGTCGTAGGAGTTGTTTTAGGAACAGTTGATAGAATTCTGTAGTAGGGTAAAGTAGAAGTTGTTGGACGTGTCGTTGTCGTCGTTGTTGTTGGGGTGGTAGTCGTTGACGTTGTCGTGGTTGTAGTGGTAGTGGTCAAGGAGTCTTTAATATATTTCTGAATCATGTGCATTGTTTTCAACATGACTAAGAGAGTATCTGTTAACGCTTTACTGTCATAATCCAGAGCAACATTGACGACCTTTGGAACGCTGGCCTCCTGCACGATATCTGTTCTGACTATTGTGTTTGCTCTTTCTATATCTTGATTGTAAATTGGTCTTCTTTGACTCGAAATTGAACCAATTTTTTCTATAGGTTTTCGGGAGGGTTGAACGACCGGTGCTTTAAATGGCCTAATAACTGGTCTTATTTTTTTCGAACCCAGCCTTCGTTTCGAAACCCTATTTCTTGATCTTTTCCTACTTATACTTTTTTTCCTTTTCGGGATCTTAACTTTTTTAATCGGCAGATCATTGGTTTCGACGGCAATGTCAAGTTTCATGTCTGGTAGCTCTGGCACTTTTTTCAATCTTTTACCAAGAATATCTAAATTGAGACCTGCGTTCTGTGTACTTGGTTTAATAATGACATTATTTTCTTTGGGTGCATTTGTCTTAACGTTTTCTATATCAGACGATTTTTTGTCTTGTATAGCGGATTCTGAGGTCATGGTCTCTACAACAGTCGTCTTTGTCGTCTGTAACATGGTCTTTCCACCAGGTACAAAAAGTATTGAATTGCTAAGAGGTGCTAGAATTCCTGCTTTGAGGAGATCTAAAATCCGTTTGTCAGTTTTGAGGGCATTGTACATGACCCTCAGCCCTGGCAAAAATACAAATACAAAGTATTACATCAGAGCATATATACATTTTAAACAGATCATGTCAAATGCTAATTATTAGCTATCGCTCACGCCGGTTCAATCCATCCTACATGCATAAAGTAGAATATGGTAGAATAAATATAGAATCTATGTCAATTTTAATGCAAAAAAAAATGTATGAATTATTTTGTGAGTTTACGCTAAGCCAATACAATTATAGGCAACGTTAAATGAGAGAGCGACAGAGAGAGAGAGAGAGAGAGAGAGAGAGAGCTACTTCGAATGTAATTTATGATAAAAGTTGATGGAGAAAGGTGACCTTTTCTGCACACTTTTACATTAGTTTTCAACAAAACCAACACAGAAAGTCGTGATTTTCAAATATATATAAAACTAATTGAAAAAGTCGCCATAACTCTTCGATGTTCATTTTCCAAAATGTAGCTCCACCGTTCAAGAGTACTACAACCTACTGCTGACATATTCAAAGCCAATACTATGCTAAGGATTTCTATTCTATCCCGGACTATGAGTTATCACGCAGATACAAACCGTACAGATAAGGTGATATCTGCAGGCACAAATTCCTAAGTACATCTACCATATGCACTTCATACAAGTCTAGTAAGAGTAAGTATCCAGTACATAAAATGTTTGCTATAAACGACTTTTTCGGTTACACTTTCTCTCAAAACTTTTCCAAGCTTTGCCAGGCATTACAGTCATTTACTATTACTTATTTCATAGTTTGTGTTAAAAGTTATCAAAAAGCATGCTCATATTCATGAAATGGGAGTTCCGAAATAAAATAGTAATAATAATTTCAAATCGTGTATATTCAGCATAGATGTTGTTGGCGATATTTCATTCAACACATCTTATATTGGCATGCCGACATGCTTCTTATGTTTTCTGTTGCATGTACCTTTCTCTGTCTGTACTATAAGATTCGTCAGGTATTGCTTGGCAGAAAGTTCAGTAGTTGTTCCTAAATCGATGCATTTCGAAAAGTAATTAAAGATAGCTATTGATCTTCATATTGCTTACCGCGTACCGTATCTAACTAGACACATATATACGAGTATATAAGAATTAGTGGATGTTTCAGGCTACCTGAATTGGTTATTGTAAATACTGGACAGTGAGAATACCAAACAATACTGCATGTTCTGTGCAGTCTTGTACTGTATTTACGCTGTCGTCTTAACAACTGCAGCTCGTATAGAGTTCAGGGGGTCAGAAAAACCCGTCGTTTACAAATTTCTATTAATTACATGTAAATTATGGGAGTGTTCACCGACATTTGTACATGAGCGGCGCTCTTGCCAAATGGGAGTTTAAGGCATCTTCGTTACATCAAGCAAGCCATTTTATAATCAAGGATCAATACAAGCCAGTCTGAATAACAACCAACTGAATCGTGAGGCAGAAAAGTCCTTTAACATGCTTAAAATTTCAAATAGCAAAATGTTTCGACCATAGTCAGCCTGCGCGATCTGCCCAGGCTGATATGAGTCTATACGTTTTGCAGATGCAATAAACAACCTTTTCACAGATACATGTTAAAATGTCGTAATACTACATTCCAAAACTAGCGATCTGATTGGTCCAGACGTTTTATCTTGGATCTTTAGATGGCTTGTCATGGAGTTCAGAATACGAACAAAAACTGCATTTTATGGTGAATACAGCCAATGTTTCAAACGTTTACATGAAAACTATATTTTATCAACAGTACAATTGGGGGAACAGAAAATCTCATGCGTCACAGCCCGGACACGACAAAATAAACGCCTTGCACTCATAAAAAGGTTATGCCAGCTATCAATTCATTTTATTAAGAATTAATTACAATTAGTTGTATACTTTCGCTAACAGTTACGGTTCTCCATCCCCCTTGTCTCCTGTTGTAGGAAGAATAAGTACAAACTATTAACACTACTATTAGAAATCAAACGGTAATCGAAATTTATGTTATCAAAATGATTTAAAAGCATGGCAACATTCATGCGCAACAAAAGCTATGTTTTGCCCCTTTAACTTACCGGGGGAGTTTCCTGGAACAGCTAATAAGCTTACCGGAACACCCTCTGAAAAATGATGTCATTCAATAAAGTGATAGTATAGGTGCACTGTGAAAAGATGTCATACAAGTAATAACCCGTGCTTGCTGCATAGAAACGCGTATAAGTTGGGTATTTGTAACACCTGGAGAATCCGGGTCATTTTTGCGCCTTGGCCTTGCATGTTTCTGCTGGCAAGAGAAAAAAATGACTACCATGTAGAATGAGTTAGCTATGCCCATTTCTCTCTTGATGTCGCTTTTCCGTTTTGCAATGATACAAGATAAAACATAAAGCTGTTACCGAAGCCACCATTGCACATAGCTATTCCGAAGCCACACTATCAATCACAAATTGACATATACATGGGGTCAATAAGGCGTTTGATAAAAGTGTCCAAAATATGACGTTATGAAATAAAAACAATCTTTACGCATACAACAGTCGCAACGATAGAATACCTACCAGCTGATATAAACAGTTGTCATTCTGTTGACAAAGATGTTGAATACGGATATGGATAAAAAATCATTTGACCATACGAAAAAATATAAAACAATTAAAAGAACTAATAATACAAACATACAACTTATCCTTACACGCTTACGTATGATTTTACATTATAATATACAAAATGTAGAATAATGTGTTCTACTGATTCAAAAAAGCTTTTTAACGATAAAGGAATAGTGTTAGTCAATGAAAAGATGCATGCCCACGTAAAGACTGGTTAGCCGTACAAGACCTTAAGATGTGACTTAGTTATTCCTAAACTATTTCCTTAATCGACATGCGTAAACAACGAAGTTTGAATTACCATTCACATAAATTAATGCGATAACAGTCGGTTTTACTTTTAGAAAAGATACCGTTCTGAAAATATCTTTCACTGACAGGTGGACATCCGTTCGAGTAATCTACAGATAGCATCACATTAGCAAGGCTCCGAAATATTAGATAAAGAAGATTTTAAATATTCGAGTATCTTTACATTCGGCTTCTCTTCGGTGGACTCAAAAAAAAAATAGTGTCGTCACGGAATACTTTTCTATCATTTACATTTGGCTACTTTCCTTTTGAGCATGTTATACATTATCTGTGATTAACAAAGAAATCGCAAGGCGAAGCAGTTTCACGCATGCGCCGCTGTGCTCTAGGTCTAACAGTTAGGACTATAAGTGGATGGCGCTACGAATAAATTGTTAGCCAGTAAATACACTGAACTTATATTTGTAACTGAGCAGAAATCGAGGACAGAAACTGCCGAACATGAACAAAGAAATGCTTAGCTATCTATTAGATAATATTTTCCACCGCTCTAGATTTCTAATTTCTACCAGAATTCCACGTAGTTGAGTATGATCACCTTGCCTCTTGGTAAAAGAAAGGTTGTTTATTACTATATGTATGACCATATATGGATACGTGCATGTTTAATCTTTAAATTGGTTCGAAGTACCCCCTCATGCAGTATCCGATATTTCAATTTTCATAATTTACTTTGTGACAAACAAGATGATACTCTGGAAGCCTGTGAATTGTACAGTGCCACATACCTTTTTAAATACCAATAAATTATCCACAACGTCGGGTCATCATACAACTTTTCTTCACTGATTTCTGTTACATGCAAACTATAAGCTCAGCCTATGAACTAAATAACAATTGTTTTGAAGACTATATCGCAGATTTTCTCCTCAACTGGCCGCTGCGGACTCGCTGAAGCATCACAAGTGTGCAAAGCTAATGAAAACCATTTGCAATAAACATGAGTTTAATACAATAAAGTTTAACACACGCAAACACAATCTCACAATGTTCTTTCTCCCAAGTAATGAGGAAGAGCAAAACTGAATTCGCATTTCAAGTATAATTAAGCGATTGATTGTCAGTTAACCATTACATTATAAAGATTATAGTTAAGTAAAAACTCTGTAACGATTAATATAAAAGAAAAAGGAAATGAAAATAAAGACTTAATAAGAAAAGCAAAAAGTAGACGATGATGTGAATCAAACGCTCTGCAGTACGTTGCCAATAGACATCCAGACCTAGCCGGAGCTATTTAACTCTTTATCACACGACAAAGTTTTAGACTAGTCCAAACTGAAAGCATTGACAGACGAAATGATAAATGTGACAAAAAATAATAGGACATGTCTATGAAAGGATAAAAAAAACATGTGGGAAAAGGAGAAAATGCTGGTAACCAGCATTTTCTCCTTTTCCCCACAATGTTTTCAAAAGCTGTCTTCCCATGGTCGTTAAGATTCGGGATTGTGTTGTAACGGGTTGAAGGACATGTATCTAGATTAAGGTCTACGGCCCCTAACTCTTCGGTAAACATCGACGTTTTCGTAAAGGCTATTCAGCCAATCTCGGTAGCTTCCGTCTTTTAATATGAGAGTTAGGGGCCGTAGACTCACTAGCTCATCGGTAAATATCGTGTAACATCGACGTTTTCGTAAAGACTATTCGGCCAATCTCGGCAGCTTCCGTCTTTTAATATGAGATTTAGGTGCCATAGACCTTAAGATAATGCAACCTAAGCAGCATTTCTTATTATCAATCTATCAATCCAATATTAATATAATCAGATATAAGGCTTTGTATTCTTCTTCAATTGACACGGTGCAACAGCTATATCATTGCTATTTATTGATCTTCTTCTAATGACTTTAAACGGCTTTTTTCCTTACGTCACCATCTTGCTTGAGAAAGACTGGGTAGAAAAAGGTATTACTGTATTCAAATATTGCAAAACAACGATCTTTTTTCCCATGATGTTTCTTTTTTAACACCCCCGCCCAGTCCTCCCCTAGTAGGGCCATAGGAAGGTTAAATTTTTGCACATGACTTATCTCGTCACGCCTGGTTTTAGAACCTTTAAGACAAAAGCAGAAATTGTTCGTTAAGCAAGCTTTCTCCTTTATCCCGGATGTTTTCAAATGTATTCACATTCCAAATCTTAGTGTATGTTGATGCTTCAGACTCTTTTAAGAATGTTTTTAGAAATGTCTGCATTTAGTAGGCTGGGGTGTGTGTGAATAAACCTACTTATAATCCTTACAAATACTTAACCCTTTACATAACACTCCCTACTTTAAACGGCCATAGAGAAAATGACCTTTGAAAACATTGTGGGAAAAGGAGAAAATGCTGGTTACCAGCATTTTCTTCTTTTCCCACAATGCTTTCTGTGCTTCCAAAAATAAATCTCAATCTCTCAGTCAAATTGATTTTCCCGTCTGTAAATGCTTTCAAAATGGAAAAAAAAAACCATATATGTTTTCGTTTGGTACAGATCTTAAAGATGTCATGCGTCACAAGATTGATCGACTGGGACTTAATGAGGAAAACAGGTTTTGTGTGTGTGTGTGTGTGTGTTTTGCATCACTGTCACATTTTATTGAAGTATGAGAGGTAAGGACGATTAAGTTGTACAACTCAGGTGTGTTACAAAACCAATGCGTGAAATAAAAATGGCGTCTTCAAATGACTTCTAGTGAATGTTAGGCAAAAGTCATCTATTGTATACAAAAAATGTGCTGGTTCTTAAGAAAGGCGCTTCAAATGACATCTGCGTAAGGTATCGACCTGGCGAATCTTATCGACCGGTTGCATATCAAATTAACCATTAGACTGCTAAGCGCGACTCAATGACCTTTTGCGGGCAGTGTAGATTAAGATCAGACTGCACAGAACGTGCATTCTGATCTTGGATATACTCTGTCCGATAAGGAGATATCTGTCCCCCCCCCCCAAAAAAAAAGACTGAAATTGCAGAATTTGGGTTTTTACTGTCGGCTTGAAAGTTTCATGTAACTTATTTAGCAGGATAAAGATTAACTGATAGATTGGTTACTGCCCTGATACAGATAACGTGTATAGACTGTTTGTTTAATGTGCAACGGGGACGAGTTTAACGAATGAACAAATTGTACACAATTGTATAACGTTTTGTCTTAGAAAAGACAATTGTAGCCTATTCAGCTTTTCGAAGTTTCTCATTAATAATAATAATAATAATAAAACCACGTTATAGATCAACTGTTGCCAATAAGAAAATAGCGAGTAGTTATAAGAAATTATGCTAACTATATTTTGTAGTGAATAATTTTGTAGACAACAGTTTTCTTCGCTAGTGAAGAATAAAATTGTTATAGGGCGTTCGCAGTTTGATATATAAGACATTTTCGAAATAATATTATGAATGCTCCGTTTCCTAGACAATTTAAAAAGAAAAGAAAGGCGATATTTCAAATACTACCCGCGCCACGGTGTTGTCAGCAGAGGCATATGTAGTCGTGAGGCAAGGCAATTTCACAGAAAAAATGAAGAACATGAAAGAATCGAAATTTCTAAGATTGTCAAAATTTAAAAGACCTTTTTTGCAGATGAGCTATAAGTTGGGTTTTATTTAAAGGTTTTGTTTTTTCGATCTTCCAAAACGAAAAGTGTCTTCCTCCGTTTTAGGCCTTTTGGTTATTCTACAATGCTACATGTACTTCAGTAACTCACTGATCAGAAAGATGATTGTCATGAAACATATTGAGCTCTCGACCGATACTCTACGCAGATGCATCACTATATGGCCTTCAACACGCGAAAAGGGACATTCGGACATTTGCGTAAAGTGTCGTCCCGGACTGCGCAGGCTAATCCGAGACGGCACTTTACGACTACATTAGATTTTGTGCTACAGTAGATTTGCGCAAAACAGAAAATTACATAAAAACGGAAAGTGTCGTTTCGGATAAGCCTGCGCGGACTGCGCAGGCTGATCCGACACGACACTTTACGCAAATGTCCGATTGCTCCTTTTCGCGTGTTGCAGTCCATATAGTCTTCTGTGGTTTTACATGCCAATCGTAAGAAAAGCCAAATTTTACTACTTACCCAAACCTGGAACTTGGGCAGCTGCCCATGTTGTGTGACTCTGCGCAGAAACTGTAATGACAGGAAAAACAAAATCTTAATTTATATTGGCGGTGTTCTGGTTAAAAGGGTTATATGCATCATATCTGTGAAGCGTTATAGCCAGCAAGGCATTATATAATTATGGATCCACAAAATCCATTTTGTTTAACAACCGACTGAATCATGACGTAGACTTGTCCTTGGACATGCAGAAAATTTACCAGTGGCGAAATGTTTCGATCCAGGTCAGCCTGCGCAGATTGCGTAGGCTGACATGGACCGTTACTTTTTGCAAATGCATCAAATCCCCTTCTCACAGAGTATGTCTCATACAGATCGGATCATATTATAACAATTTTGTAATATAGAAGTAAAAAAATGCCACTGATACATTACAGATTTACTCAGACCAAGGCTAGTTTTACACTAGATCGTAAAAAAAAAAATAAGAATATGCCACTGGAAATAGTCTTATTTAAGAGGTCAATTTGCACGATCGGCACGGTAAGGGTTAGGGTCAGTGGTCAACTTCCGGTTAGTTAGTTGGTTATTGTCATGATACCGTAACTAGTAAACTATGGTCAAATTTATATTTAGCGGGCAACTCAGTGAAGATTGGAAAGCGCTTAAAGCAGGTGTTTGCTCATCCTCGGTGACCCAGTTTCTATTCATTCTGTAATCGCCCTGGGTTATTTCGCTGGCATTTCCTCGTTCTCGTGGATTATTTATGAAGCATTTTGATTAGTGATCCCAGTTATTCTTTGAGAAAATTTAAACCATTTTTACAATAAAAACGCCGTCATTTCTATTTTTTACTTGTCGATATCCAATCACATCATTCGTTGCAAATCAAGCTTAGCGATACTTTAACTATGGCGGCGCCCATCAACACCACAATCGAGAAGCGTTTAAAAGAGATTTTCGGCGTAACACCGAAAGATTGTCAGTTAAAATCGAACACAAAGATCGATAGTGTCGTCCCTGTATTGCAGAATGGCATATCTCACAGGAGACAAGCACGCCGACGGCCGCCATATTTGTTGACAACCTCGGGTTTTTTCTAGGGTTATTTTTAGTAACGGAAGAAACGAAATTATCCTCTCTACAAGAGAGTATCATTATGTTATCAATCTTGCGATTGGCTATTAGGGTACTTCCCGACCATATGAATATTCATAAGAAACGACGATTTGCTACTCAATTTTCCCAGGGGTGATGCTTGGAGAGTAACGTAATGCTTCAAACCTGGGTTCCGAGGATAGTGTTTGCTATAATACAGGTAACTCTCTTGATATTTTTGTTTGTTTGTTTGTTTTTTAGATCGGGACTGAATGAGTGGAATTCTAAAACATGCTGGTTGCTTGACACAGGAGGCCGTTTTAGCAAGTTTGACTATACTATGTGTTCTTGTCCCATGAGAGATCCAAGAAGATTTAATGCCAGTAAGATTAACACCAATTAGCTTTTCTTTACAGGGACTATATCTGGTTCATGTTGTAAACAAGTATCTCTAAGTATTTCTTTCTTTGTATTGGAGTTTCACGCTGTTTTAACAGCTTAGGTTATATCGGTCAGTGCAAGTACGCATTTGCTTCCTGCCTTTCTCTCACCAGTACTGAGGCAGCTGTTTTTCCAAGTCACTGACTACTTTTCTCACTTGCATCAGAGATGAGGCGCCTTGACCATGTATCGAACCCGCAACCACTAGGTCACAAGTCAGATGCGCTGACCACTGTGCTACCTGGCCGGGCTTTAAGTATCTCATATCCAAATCTTCACTTAAACTGCATACGAGAAAACAGTCTATCAGTCGGATGAGCGATAGCATCTGAAAACTGAGGCAATGCTGTTCAACAGCATTTTCTCATTTCCAACATTGTTTGAAACCAACCCCTCATCTTCTTGGTGATCAAAACACGGGATCCCTTTGTACATGATTAATCGGTAGATGAAAACTGACTTTATGCAACGCTCTATCCAACTGAATGTAATCCTCGCACATCTGAATGGGTAAACATTTTTCCAGCCAAATCGAACCAGTTTTTGCTAAAAGTTATCTAGGTTGTTTTTGAATAAAAGAATAAAACATGTACCATTTCGAAAACTTTGTAGAATACCAAAGGAATAAACCAAAATCAGTAAGAGTTTCGTTAAAGGCCCAATAGCGGCCAAAATACAGTGCAGGTGTTAAAAAGTAAACAAAATATAGGGTGACATGGCAACTTTCAACCTCTGGCAAAAGGTGTCATGCATCGTGATGCTTTATGCCAAGCAAGACATTACATAATCATGGATCCATTAAATTCATTTGTCTAACAACCGACTGAATCATGAGTTAGACTGGTCTTTTGACAAGCATAAGATTGACCAATAGCAAAAAGTATCTAAAATATAAGTACATGTACAAACAGATACTAGACGAGACTCCTGAGAAAAGCAGACAGTGTCTCATTTACCTTCCTTTAATCATTTGTTTTTCGTTACGTTTCCAGTAAATAGCAACAGGCAAAAATGGTCATTTCGACGTCCTAAACCATCTGTCGTCAATAAGCGATTGACTTTAACTCATAGGTTGCTAAGCGTGACTCACCTTTTGCGGACAGTGTAGATCAAGATCAGACTGCACAGAACGTGCAGTCTGATCTTGGATCTACACCGTCCGATAAGGAGATATTATTCCCCAAAACATAACTTTGAAATAGCAATATTTGGATTTTTTACTATCGAATTGAAAATTTATTTTTAGTTATATATCACGATAAGGGTTAACAGGAATACATAAGGAAACGAACTGATCACATGACAGATAGGTAGGACAGATTGTTTTAACCGTTATCTTGCTATATAAATGAAATGAAATTTTTCAGCCGATAACAAAAAAATCCCGAATAATGTTGTTTCGATTTATTTTTGGGTGAGAAAAAAAAATCTTCTGAACGGAAAGTGAAGATCCAAGATCAGACTGCACGTTCTGTGCAGTCTGATCTTGATCTACACTGTCCGAAAAAGGTCAGTGAGTCTCGATTAGTAGCTAAAGGGTAAAACTTTAAATGGTCTTAACGATATTGTAATTGTAATCGTTTTTTTCTTGAGAAACACAATGATTGTTACTTTGAAGCAATTACTGTAGCCATAACTGTTAAAAAGGAGTTTAAGGCATATGCAAAAAGTATTAACCCATGTCAGCCTGCGCAATACGCGCAGGCTGACATGGATCGAAACTTTTTGCTGATCGTAAATTCACTGCATGGCCAATGACCATTCTACCTCCAGATTCGTTCAATCGTTGGACTGTATAGATTTTATGGATCCCTAACAATGTGATGACTTGCTTGCTATAATATTTCACAGAGACGCATTAGACCCTTTTTTGCCAGAACATGACTCCTTTGTTTCCGGCTTATTGAAAGTTTTTATCGACTGATTGAATTGGTAGTTTAACGCCATTTTAACAGCTTAGGTCATTTTACGGCGGTAAGTGCACATACACATGGGTTTCCTGGCTTTCTCACACCAGAACTGACACAACTGTGTTTCCAAGTCATTGACTACTTTCTCACATGCATCAGACGTGAGAGGCGAAAAATCGCCGGAAAGAAAGTTTACCTCAACTCACAACCTTTAGGTCACGAGTCCGATACGCTAACCACTGAGCTACCCGACCGGGCCTTAATGAAAGTATAAGGATGCCTCTACGTGCTTTGTTATACAGGGTGTCCAAGAAGTCGCGCACCATCCACATTTCCATAAAAAGATAAAAATAAAGTCTTTCATATTTTGAAAAACATTTTATTGATCATATTCATGATCAAAACCTTTTCAACTCTTCCTTCTATTATTAGTTTATTCGCCATATTTAAATCTGAGAGAGACAGAGAGAGAGAGAGTGAGAGAGATGAAAATAAAACTAGTATTGTTATCTGAAACACAGAAACAAAACTGATAATCAGGATGGTGCGCGATTTCTGGGACACCCTGTAGATAAGATGAAGAAAGATACATTTCCGTTTCCTTTAGAAAATGAATATTTGCGTGTACTGTCAACGATTTAACATCTTTCTTTACCTGGGCCTCATGCAAGTATGTCCCATTAATACATATGACCTTTATCAAATCGACTTTACCATCTAGTTTATGGTTTTATTTTCGGTTCATTGTAAATATCAAGTAATAAATATTATGAGCGCCAGTCTAGGAAAAAGAGGCCTTAATGCATCTCCGTAATTCGTTATACCAAATACGTAATCACACAATTATTGATACATAAAATCCATTTTGTATAACAACCGAGTAAATCATCCTGTAAAATGGTACTTAGACATATACTGAATTCACGATTAGTAAAATGTTTCGGCTCATGTCAGCCTGCGCGGACTGCGCAGGCTCACATGAGTCGATACATTTTGCAGACTCTTTAAACCCCCTTTTCGCAGAGCATGATTCATATCTTGTGAGCATTTGTGTGATGCAGTCCTGTCAGTATGGAGTAATCAGAATTGAATAATTCTCTTGGTCGTATAACAAACTGAAATATTGTGAAAAGAGGTGACTCGTAGGGTCAGCTTAAACCTTACTTCTTTACCACACGACAAAATTTTAGACTTGTCTAAATTCAAAGCATATGCAGACGGCATATTACAAGTGGCTCTGATTAAATTTGTCTCGAATAGGGTAGAAAACATTGTGGGAAAAAGAGAAAATGCTGGTTACCAGCATTTTCTCTTTTTCCAACAATGTTTTCTAAAGGCGTTTTTCTCAGGATCATTTAAACTCGGGACTGTGTGGTAAATAATATAATATAGTGCAGTGTAAATTGTGTTCTTGTTTTCAGGGGTTGTATCCACTAACTGTTCTTAAGAACCTACTCTAGTCTTATTCGCCAGCTTTTTTTAATGAATCTGTGAAAGTGACACAACATCTGATTGGCTAAACCATTTGGTGTAGCCAAGTTGTGTTACTTTTACATTTAGAAAATCTTGGAGAATAGGACAAAGAACCAAGAATGGTTGGTGAATGCAGACCCAGATTTTGCTTGCATGCATATGTAACGGCCTATAATATAACGGTTTAGGAACCAATATCGGTGAGTGATTTGTGTAGGCGGCCCGGTAGCTCGGTCGGTAGAGCACTCGCCCTGTATGCGAGGGGTCCCGGGTTCGAGCCCCGGTCTGGCTGCATAAATCTTCTCACCTGGTTAAATGTATATCAGTTATGTTGCTCGTATAAAGTTATTTCTCTCGAAGTCAAATGCTTTAACTCGCCCTCTTTCGATGGCTGAAAATACAACAGACTAAAACCAAGAAAGATCTAATTGGCCTGCAACACGCGAAAAAGGGCATTCGGACATTTGCGTAAAGTGTCGTCTCGGATCAGCCTGCGCAATCCGCGCAGGCTAATCAGAAACGACACTTTCCGTTTTTATGTAATTTTCTGTTTTGCGCAAGTCTACTTTAGCACACAATCTAATGTAGTCGTAAAGTGCCGTCTCGGCTTAGCCTGCGCGGACTGCGCAGGCTGAACCGAGAAGACACTTTACGCAAATGTCCGAATGCCCCTTTTTGCGTGATGCACGCCCTTTATCTTATTGACTTGATTAGGCAAGCGGACGGAATGAATCAAATGCCAGACTTTACTTTTTGTACATCTTGATCTAGTCTCAATAATGCGACGCTACATCCGGTGATTTTTTTTTTTTTCATATTTGGACACTTATTGTGCACTGTACAGTCTCAATTCCATCGTAATTTTCCGGTAGCAAAGATAGAGCCCTATACTGTCTTTCTGTTTCGTCGGTTTAATTTGTATTGCAGTGAAATGCAATTAACTTTTAGTAACAAACATGACAAATAACAAAACCTCTCATTATCCAAAGAGCATATAGAAGTCGTTTATACTTGTAAATATCGGGGAAAAAAAACTCGAAATTTATCGTGTGTGGCGGCCATTTAGTGTCTTTTTGGGAACGTAAACAACTCGAGTAACGGGTGAAATGAACTGTTTTTTCTTACGTTTAGCGTACAAACTGAAAACGCTTGTATTGCAAACGAAGGGTGATTGAATACGCAAGCAACAGGTATGTTCAAATCTTAGTTTTCTGGTCTGTTTGTGAAATTATAAGAGTTCAAAGTTGCGCACAAAATCTGTGCGGAGATTTCAACTTTTTTTTTTATCGATCGTCTCTGTACCCGGAGGCAACCAGTCAAAAAGTAACATCGCCTTTGGGGACAGTTACATGTATCTGTTCTAATCCTGATCTCTATTTATGCAGTTCTCAAAAAAAAACCAACCAACCGAACATCAAACAAAAGGCTGTTTTCGTCCTGTCGTGCTGAAAAGGTTAATTATTGAAAGCTATAATAGTCAGGGCAGTTGCTCACATTTCGTTTTAGATACCATAACCGATTCAGTGACGTTTTCATACCATTTTAGAATCATTATGTTCTCCATCATATTTTGCAAGCTTTGATGGGTAATTGATAACTGACATTTATTTTGGATTGATAGGTAATTGATAACTGACATTTATTTTGGATAAATATAAACGCAATTCAAAATCGCTCTACACAAAACACAATACACCTATCAACAGACAAGTACATCTTGTATTCTACAAATGAGCATTACTTAACTCTTAGGCTGCTGAGCGCGTTTCAATGACCTTTTGCGAACAGCGTAGATCAAGATCAGACTGCACAGAACGTGCAGTCTGATGTTGGATCTACACTGTCCGATAATGAGATATCTTTCTCCCATATAATACCTTTGATATAGCAAAACCTTGCGATAATATAAATAGCGACTCACTGACCTTTTGCGGACAGTGTAGATCAAGATCAGACTGCACAGAACGTGCAGTCTGATCTTGGATCTACACTGTCCGATAACGAGATATCTTTCTCCCAAAAAAATACCCTTGAAATAGCGAAGTTTGGGTTTTTACTGTCGGTTTTAAAGTTTCATTTCACTTGTTTAGCAGGATAAGAGTTAACGAGATTGTTAAAATTACTGCTGACATTATAGCTGTACATGTCACAATACTGCCATAGTGATCATGTACTGAACGAAGAAAATGACAAATTACCTGGTACAGTATTTTCTAGATCTACTTAACTTTTCACCGGACAACAACATTTTAGACTGGAACATGATAACCCTCTGCACCCTGCTTAGTAACTAAGAGGAACTTTTCAATTTGATAGTAAAAACCCAAAGTGATGTTTTGGGGAATATAATCTCCTTCTCGGGCACTGTAGATCCAAGATCAGACTGCACGTTCTGTGCAGTCTGATCTTGATCTGCAATGTCCGCAAAAGGTCAGTGAGTCGCGCTTGGCAGCCTAAGGGTTAAGACACTTTGAAATGATAAAAGCATTGTGGCTAAAGTGGTTGGAATTTAGCCATGCTCTGGCAAAATGGGGTTAAATTGCATTTATGTGATGCATTATAGTATGCAAGTCATCACATAATGATTCCATAAAATCCATTTTGTCTAACAACCGATTGAATCATGATGTAGACTGGTTCTTTGACTCACAGAAAATTGACCAACAACAAAAAGTATCGATCTATGTCAACCTGCGCGGACTACGCAGGTAGGCCTGGATCCATACTTTTTAATGATACATCAAACTGCCTTTTCATGGAGTATGGCTTATTTATTTCAGACGGAATAAAAACATTGTGAGAACAAGGAAAGTAGATCTAATCGCTTTAGCATGATGTTTCCAAAATTAATCTAGTAATCTGTCTCAGGGTTGTTAAGAACATGAAATTGATTGATTCGGGATCTTAGATAGCATTTTTTTTTAATCTTCAAATATATCTTCCCCTTGTTGCTTGTACTAGTTTAGTGAGAGCATGTCTCAAAATAGACTGACCTTCCTTTGCTTTGTCTTTCCCTTGTACATTTTAAGTATACTCTATGAAAAGAATAATATATACTAGTATAATGTCAGTCAACTGACAATTTAAACCAGTGAATCAATTTAGCTAAGAGACGTTGACTAATTGTCCATAATTGCACTTAATGAATATGCTATTTTATTATACTGATCACAAATGAATTTAAAAACAAAATGTCACATAAATTGCGCAAAGAAATATTTTACACCTTCTGACCGAACATAAATACCTACTTGAATAGCTTTTATCATGTACATAATATTTTCGGATTTCCGAACACTGTTATAACACATTGATAATAAATGTCAGCTGGATTTATTTCTAATCAGTCTGGCAGACGACTATTTCAAAAGAAATGTATATACATATTTATACATGGAACATCACAAATAAAGCGTAAAAACAATGTTGAGGGAGACAAAGGTGAGAGTACTTGATCACCTTGCCATTACACTGACTGATTCAGTTCTCAGATCGTTTAGGCTAAAACCTTCCCTTCTCAGGGAGTTGAACAAGCCTACTTGGTGATTCAGTAAGTAATTAAAAAAAAAAAACGTGACGCTCTCTCCAAACCGTTTTTGGCCAAGAACTTCCCTTTGGAGGCGGTAAAATGCAGCACCCAGACTGTTTCTACCAATTTGTATCCGAAGCCAGTAATTTTTGCAAAAGTCTTTCATTTTCAGGTAAAGACTAACTCAACTTGATGCACTATGTACAGTCTTATTTCAAGACATCTATTTCTAGGCATTAGACAAAGCTCATTTGATGCAGTATTCAGACAATTTTGCAAAAAGATTTTGATTTAACCCTTAGGCTGCTAAGCGCGACTCACTGACCGTTTGCGGACAGTAGATCAATATCAGACTGCACAGAAGGTGCAAAGCATAACTTTGAAATAGCATTATTTGGATTTTTACTGTTGAATTGAAAATTAAATTTGATTTATCTAGCAAAATAACGGTTAACTAAAAGAAAAAAAGTCGGGAGAAGAAGAGGGAAAAAAGAAACCGTCTAATATAGTTTCCATGCCTTTTTAGCAGTAGACATCCGTTTTCAGTTATTAGAAAAGTATAGACAAAGCGCATTGAATGCTGTCTCCAGACCTTTTTGCAAAAGGCGTCGGTTTTCAGTCAATCAGATAAAAACAGAGTCGAGACTGTTTTGTCTAGGACTTCCTTTTTCAGTCAGTAGAAAAAGCCATAGGTATGGACTCTTCAGGCCATCTACTTTTTGCAGAACAATGTCAACAATATGCTTTTCAGTTTGCATAAGCAGATTCTCTGTGTTTCAATCAGAACAAGGTTGTTGAAAGCTTTGTGGGAGGAAGATCGAATGCCGGTAATAAGCATATATGTATTCTTAGATGTATGATCATATACATTCAAAGGTGTATCCTTGTGATATTATATGGCTTGCAACACGCGAAAAGGGGCATTCGAACATTTGCGTAAAGTGTGGTCTCGGATCAGCCTGCGTAGTCCGCGCAGGCTAATCCGAAACGACACTTTCCGTTTTTATGTAATTTTCTGTTCTGCGCAAGTCTATTGTAGCACAAAATATAACGTAGTCGTAAAGTGCCATCTTGGATTAGCCTGCGCGGACTGCGCAGGCTGATCCGAGACGACACTTTACGCAAATGTCCGAATGCCCCATCTCGCGTGTTGCAAGCCATATAAGCCACATTAAATTTGTCGTCTGCAGATACTTTTAATAAAGACATTTTTTCCTTGAGATAAAGATTTAAATTTAGCCGTCTGTAAAAGGCTAATATCATGACATTGATGAGCTATAATTTATATTTCTTTGTCATTCTGTTTTTGGAAAAGTGAACAAATTTGTAAACTTCGTGACGTAAAGGTCTTCTTTTGATGTACAATTAAACGCTGACTACTCAGAAATTAAATAAATTTAATGGCTTGACGGTCAACAAATTTGAAGGTCATATTTTATTTCGCAACGGGGAAAATGTGTCTAAACCTTACCTGAGAGAAACTGTTATCGCATTATTTGAGCGGTTTCAGGCATTTTGTGGTTGAAGCTTTTTTTTTTGCAAAGCACGAACTCACTAGATATTGGACTGTTTAGATTAAGGAAAAAATCACCCGATATTAAACTGTATAGATTTAAATACTTAACCTGTTACAGTTCAGACCAGTTTTAAATCAAAAAGTAAATATCAAAACGACATACATTAAAGTCTCAGTAAAGTCAAAATGTAAAGAGGCCTGTTTATAAAATAAAAGTTAATTTCATTTTTACCATGTAAAAATATGGCGATTATTATGACTTTTAACGCCATGTAAAGGTGTAGTTCGTAAAAGTTCCAGTCAATGGCAGGAAAAAGAATTTTGAAACTAGAACAGATCCTACCATGTCGCATTATCTGTTTGTTTACATCGATGATCGCCGACGATTAGCCGACTTTTCGTCGTAACTTTCCGCAGTGACGTAATAGTGACGTAAACACCACGTGATAATGCAATGCGTCGAAACAAAACTTTCATTCACTTGATCGTTTTCCCCCATTCTAGGCTTGAAAACCTAAGTTTATCGACACTGTAAACAGAAACGACGACACAGGCTGATCGTCGCTTATTCGTTTATCATCAATACAGGAAGAGTTTACTACATCGAAATAAGAAAACAAGTTTAGAATGAGTAATCTTACTCTCCGATGACATAATATTGGAAGTGTAAAGTGTACTACGTCATAGCACTAATGAGATGCAATGGTATCACGTGACTTTCTCGAAGACCTAGTTCGAATATACACGAACGATAACGAAGGTTGTCTCGATCAATGGCGTCCTTGAAATCGACGGGCTTCTCCATGCATTTTCACTCACGTATATCATGGCAACCAATGCAGTAATTGACACGTTCGGGTTTTCTTCGATCTTATGTATGTGTGTTGTGATGGGTTATCTGTTATATTTTCGAGTTATAAACGGTGAAAATTACCTATTTCTGACTTTACAGGGGCTTTAACGACAAGTGTTTAATTCAAAAAAAGGCATAAGAAATAGTGTAGAATAGGAAACTCATTGGGAAGGTGAACGATTCCTTGAGGTCCACATGCGATGTTTGTTGGTTTGTATGTTTGTTTGTTTGTTTGTTTGTTAAACAAGATTTATAGTCTAATCTTGGCTCTGTGGACGATATTTTGAGAGGTCGTATTCAAAACAGTATTGGTAATGTAACAATTTGTTTTATTTATTTTCAATTTACTAAAACTGCCAATTTCACTATGGCGCTTCTCTAAAAATTTACATTTTTAGCCCCAGAGATGTAAAATGGATAAAACCCAGTAAGCAGGTACATATCAGCGTCTTCTTCATTTTGATTGTACAAAACTTAATTGCATGATTATGAACAAATTTTGAAAATACCATAAATTGCGAAATGGTTTCCCTCAGAGAGCGATAATTTTTTACTTCTCTCTCTCTCTCTCAATTTTCCTGTCATTCGTACTATAAATTTCCTTTTATTCAAAAATCAAACAACATTTAGGCAAAAATAAGCTTTCGGTTGTTTCACCTTTTCCCGTGCTTTAGATCTGAAGTTTGAGTAGATTGAGGTAAAGCAACTACTTTTTGATCATTAAAACATTTTCCCGGAACAGTTTACACGCCATACTTCCCTATAGCATTTAGCTTCGCAGGCACTCAGCCTTTACCACACAATCTCGACTTTTAACGACCCTGAGAAAGAAGCTCATGGAAAACATTGTGGGAAAAGGAGAAAATGCTGGTAACCAGCATTTTCTCCTTTTCCCACAATATTTTACAACCCTATCAAAGTCAGAATTTTTTCATAGTAACAACACACATTTTAATTTGTTGTCTGCAGATGCTTTGAATTTGGTCCAGTCCAAAAATTGTCGGTTGGTAAAGAGTTAACACACAATACTGAGTTAAAACGACCCTGGCAGAGAGGGCTTTTGAAAACATTGTCAGAAAAAGAGAGAGAAAAAAAAAAAAATGCCCCTTTTCCCAATGTTTCCTACAAACAATTACCTGTTCTTATGGCCCTGAGAAAAATGACTTTTGAAAACATTGCAGAACAAGAGCTTCGCAGAGCGGCGCATATATGCTCGAAGGGGCTTGTCAGTGAAATGGGTTAAAATCTAGAACGCCTACAGAGATCTAAATTTTAAGAGTCACATGTACAACTACACATCATAGAGATTCATTGTGGTAAGTTTGAACTTATTCCAATGGAAACTGAAGGAGGAGTTGCGCACACAAGAAATTGTTAAACGGACAGACGGACGGACAGACGGCGGACAGACGGACGGACGACCGGGGCCATAACATGATATGACCCTTCGGGCGTGTAAAAAAGAGAAAGTGCTGGAAGCCACTGTTTCCTGCTTTTCTGATAATGTTTTCTACCCTTTCAGAGACTAATATCATCACTTGAGCCACACTGATATCGTCATCTGCAAATACTTTCCGTTTGAAAGAACCTAAATCTTTGTCGTGCGTTAAGTGTTAAAATGTCAAGTGTACATCTCGTATTTCTTAAAGTAGCCTATGTACGTAAAGGTTGTACTTGGTTGCTGCATAAGACATTTATTTTTCTTTTTATTTTCTAAATTTCAATTCACTGTCGGATGAAGAGCGTATAAAATATGATAACAACAGCCATTAAATCAATGTTATTTCCATATTTCATGCGCAATTCCTATGATTTTTTCTTTACGCCGGAAGAATTTCAATATTTCAAAGACTAAACATGACAGTCAAATACCGAAAAAGCGTGTAGACTACCTAACCACTTGTTCTATTTAAAGAAACTTTTAATGAAATGTTAATTTGTCGAGCGCCTTGACAGGCCCGTCACGAATTGGGGTCGCGTACGCTTTAACCCTTTGGCTGTTACGCGCGACTCACAGACCTTGCAGACAGTGTAGATCAAGATCAGACTGCACAAAACGTGCAGACTGATCTCTGATCTACACTGTCCGAATAGGACATCTTGTCGACCAAAACTACCTTTAAAATAGCATAATTTGGGTTTCTACTATTGGCTCATAAAGTTCGTGCCACTTCTTTAACAGGATTAGGGTTAACTGTACTTGTTGTCTACAACATTTATTACAGCTTAGAGCATCTCAAACCAAACTGCTATCCCGAAATGTTTGAGAACTCTCTAAAAAGACTAGTCGAGCCCCAGTAGCGCAGTTGGTAGCGTACAGAAGATAGAAACAGAGGGTCGCTTGTTCGATCCCCGGCTCGGCCAATTTCTTTCCAAGAATTGATGATAGTCATTGCGACAGGATTCATTCTTCTCTCGTCGCTGATCATTGTTTCGACGATGGTTATGTGGGAAAGCAGCCAGTGGCTTGGAAAGAATATTGTATGGAGTATTTGTAAAAGAAACTCCAGGAAAGCATGGAAAGGTGCACTTGTCGCCGCGATGACTGAAATAATACTGAAACGGCGTTAAACACCATACAGTCAATAAATCAATCTACAAAGACTACTAATCTATGTTCTCCTTTATAGGCCAGCAACACGCGAAAAGGGGCATTCGGACATTTGCGTAATGTGTCGTCTCGGATCAGCCTGCGCAGTCCGCGCAGGCTAATCCGAAACGACAGTTTCCGTTTCTATGTAATTTTCTGTTTTGCGCAAGTCTACTGTAGCACAAAATCTAATGTAGTCGTAAAGTGCCGTCTCGGATTAGCCTGTGCGGACTGCGCGGGCTGATCCGAGACGACACTTTACGCAGATGTCCGAATGCCCCTTTTCGCGTGTTGCAAGCCTTATATGAGCCGCGCTCTGGCAAAAGGGCGCACCCACGTGTTGCATTAAACATATATCCTTAAAATCCAAATTGTCTAACAGACTGAATCTTTAGTAGAGATGTCCTTGGACATGCAAAAACAATTACCAAAGGCAAAAACTTCTGACCCAAGTCAACCTGCGTAGGTAATATTAGGATTAGTTTGAATAAATAAATAGAAAAAAAATACTCTTGCTCTGAAAGAAATGATATCGTCTCTGTAAACGTTATATCATAACTAGTGAAGATATCAGCTGTAGCGTCACAGAAAATTTATTAACTTATAAATCACTGTTAACTCTTTACCGTGTGACAAAGTGTGAGGCTGCACCATACTGAAAGCATTTGCAGTCGACAAATCACGTGTAGCTCGGAGAATGATTTCTGCCTTTCAAATGGTGCAGATATTGTGAGGAAAAAAGAAAGAAAATGCCGTTTATTAGTATGGTTCTCCTTTTCCCCACCGTTTCAAAAGTTGTCTTCTATACGATCGTTGAAGCTTTGGAATGTTTGTGAAAGCGGTAAACCGGAGTTGGCATTGCATATGTCGTATTTCGTAGTTGTTGTATTACTACGGCATATTCTATAGCTAACTAAGGGAATATTGTCTGGTCACAATAAATCAAACTTTAAATAAACACGAATAGATAATGAAATATATAATATCATAAGCGAGACTTCGCAAGGTAGGCATGAAACTCGTTCTGATGCTTTAAAACTATATTCCGACTACACGTATGTGACGGCTATATAGATGATAAAATACACGAGATTTTTTTTTAAATTAATATTTCGATTAATAAATTTACTTAACTCTTTACCAAACGATAACATTTCAGACATGTCCAAGTTGAAAGCAGTCGCAGATGACAATTTACATGTAGCTCAAATGATGATTTCTGTCTTTGATAAGATAAAAAAAAAAAGGGGGGGGGGGAAGAACATGACTCGTACTAAAACCTAAACTCTTCACCACACGACAAATTTTTAGACTTGTCTAAATCCTAAGCATATACAGACGACAAATCGACAAAATAAATGTGGCTCAAATGATTTGAATTTGACTTAAAGAGCTAGAAAACATTGTGGGGAAAGGAGAAAATGCTGGTTACCAGCATTTTCTCCTTTTCCCACAATGTTTCAAAATGCTTCTTTCTCAATGCCGTTAAAACTCGGGATTGTGGGGTAAAGAATTAAGTCATACTATATAGTGTGTCATGAGCCTTGTAACGGATAATTTTTCTTTTACCTAATCACAGTTCTTTCAAAATTCGTTTACATTCACGCGGGATAAAAAGGTCTTCTACGTACTGAGTATGTTAATTCAAGAGATTCGTTAGTCATAGAGATATATTTGAGTTCTCGTACATTAAAGATACACGTTAAAAAAAGTCTGTGTTGTTATTTTTAGAACAATTGAACTTGCTAGAATAATACACTGAAGTTCAATAAGGCAACATGTAGTGGTTAATTCTTTAGGCTGTCATCTTAAATATGCTTTAAAGAAAGCGCTGTCATGAACTAAGGACAAATAATGATAAAGTAATGTATAATAAATCGTTTTAAAAATCATCATTCGTCTTCTAGGAGGATAATAAAAGGAATTGCTCTCACTCCGGTGTTCGTGTTTCCATTTTAATTCAAGAAATTCGTTAGTCAAAGAGAGATATTGATTCCGCGTATATAAAACATACACGTTAAAAAAAATCGCTGTCTTGTTATTTTTAGAACAATTGAACTTGCTAAAATAATACACCGAAGTTCAATAAGGCAACATGTAGCGCTTAATTCTTTAGGCTGTCATCTTAAATATGCCTTAAAGAATGTCCTGTCATGAACTAAGGACAAGTAAGAATAAAGATATATGTTATAAATCGTTTTAAAAATCTTCATTTGTCTTCCAGGGGGATATAAAGGTATTGGTCTCACCCCGGCGCTCGTGTTTCTATTTTAACCCAAAAGTAAAAACCTATATAACGCTGTCATGAGGTTATTTTTGCGGGAAAATAACTCCTTATCGGACAGTGTAGATCCAAAATCAGACTGCACATTCTGTGCAGTCTGATCTTGATTTACACTGTCTGCAAAAAGGTCCTCGAGTCACGCTTTGGAGCCTAGGGGTTAATTAGAAAGCAAATTTTTATGAACAGAACGGGGAACATGGAGATACAGAATTTATCATTAATTTTTAAATGGTAGCCAGACTTTTAAACGGGTTTTAAACACAGCTCGCATCATTTTACTAGTATTTGAGCTAAGCTATGGCAAAATAGTGCTTCATTCATTATAGACCCACAAAATCCATTTTGTCTAGCATACGGCTGAATCCTGAGTTAGACGGGTCCTTTGATATGCAGAAAATTGACCAATAACTAAATGTTTTGACCCAGGTCATCAGGCTGGCCCGGGTCGACACTTTTGCTGTGGTCAATTTTCTGCATGTACAATGAACATCCTACCTTATGATTAAGTCGGTTGTTAGACAAAATGGATTTTATGGATACATAACGATGTGATGACTTGTATGGTATTATGCATCACAAAGATGAAATAAGCTCCTTTTTACTAGAGTATGGCTCATTTAAATCGTTAAGCAATTTTAGGATTAAAAATTTATAGGATTTATTTGTGAAACAAAAAAACAAAAAACTGGTTCCGGAAGTAATAATATCATCACAGTAAACGTTATATCATCATAAGTGAAGATATCAGCTATACCGTCGCTGAAATTTGATTAACAGATAAACCCCTGCGCAGGCTGACCTGAATCGATCATTTTTGCGTATGCATTAAAGCCACTTTTCAAGGAGCATGGGTCATTTATGTTTTGAAAGACTTCTGGGAATAGTTTAGTTTCGTTCTAAATAAGAAAACAGCTACATAGGCATAAAATGTAGCTGTAAGAGAATCACTATGAAGGCGGACTCACACAGAATTAAACAAGCAATAAATTAAAAAATATGAGCCATGTTCTGACAAAAGGGGGCTTAATGCACCTCCGTGATGCATGATACCAGTCAAGCCATGACACAGTTATAGATCCATAGTAGCTACTTTTTTAACAATAGACTTAATCTTGAGGTAGACTTGTCCAAGGACATACAGAAAATTGACAAATAGCGAAAAGTTTCGGCCCAGGTTAGCCTGCGCGGACTGCGCAGGCTGACCTGGGTCGATACTTTTCGCAGATTTATTAAGCCCCCTTTTCTCAGAGCATGGCTCATATATATATGATGTAAAAAGTGAATTAAGAAATCAATTTAAAAAATTAAATAAAGCTTTTTTCCTGTTTTTACTCCACCTTATATTGTGGATTTTGCTCCATATCATAAAATGTCTTCACTAACTATGGTTGAACTATGAAAAGCGTGGATTTTTCAGGTATATGAAAAAAAAAAAAAAAAATCGACGAAGTTTTGACGCAGTTAAAGTTTGATATACTATGACAGATAAGAAACATTTTGCCCTCTTTCTGGCTAAACGAAAAGCGTTATTTAAGTAGTAGACTGATGGATTGTTTAAAGCTGACAAACATATAAATAAAATAATTAGTAACCGTGAAAGATTTAAAACTGCTTAAAGCTAGTTTTAGCTTTTTCCCCCTTAAGAAATTGAAATTTGAAAGGCAATACCGTTTGAACGTGATATTTTACATTGGTTTTGGAAGAGAGATTACTCTCGCACACACACAAAAGAAATTACATTTTGGTCAGCGGGCCGCAACTGTATATCCCTCAAAACTAAATGGCTGGAGACTTACCAAAACATTGGCTGTATTTCTTCTATTCCTACATTGTTAGGGGAGGGGGAGGTGAATGATAGAGTAAGAAATTTCACAGAATAATTAAATAAAACAAATGAGGCATCCGTCACGATCTGCTTTATATTATCTGTCGGTAACTTTGTTTAAAGACTGTGATTGCAGGTAAATGCAGATCAATCGGTTTTGCTTCGATAAACAGCAATTGCCTTTATCTATGTTTTCTTGGAAATCTTGACCTATTTCAGCCTTAATAAATAAGTCTGTTTGCTAAAATCAACAGTATTGTTGTCATTGACTCTATACCAGACAACAAAACTATAACCTTTCCAGACTGACGAGATTTGTCTTTGAAAGAGTAGAAAGCGCAGATGGCCTGCAACACACGAAAAGGGGCATCCGGACATTTGCGTAAAGTGCCGTCCCGGATCAGCCTGCGCAATCCGCGCAGACTAATCCAAAACGACAACTTCCGTTCTCATGTGATTTTCTGTTTTGCGCAAGTCTACTGTTGGACAAAATCTAATGTAGTCGTAAAGTGGCATCTCGGATTAGCCTGCGCGGACTGCGCAGGCTAATCAGAGACGACACTTTACACAAATGTCCGAATGCCTCTTTTCGCGTGTTGCAGGCCATATGTAATAGCAGAAGATTCTGGTCACCAGCGTTTTCTCCTTTTCACATGATTTCTGTAGCATTCTTATATGTTACAACTACTTTGGTTAAACGTGTGTCGCTAGATATCTTATTTTACAAAACAAACACATACACAGATCTTGGTATATTCTTTTCTTTAGCACCAATTTCAATGTTGGTGGTTTGAGAAGCCGAGGTTTCCTTTTTTTACAAGAAACAAAAACATACGAGCCACGAACTGGGAAATGGGATTTAATGCGTCACCATAATTCATTATACCAAGCAAGTGATCACAGAATTATGGATCCATTTTTTGTAAAAAAAAAAAATGCTGTATCATGAGGTCGAATGATCCTTTCACATGCAGAAAACTTACCAACAGCAAAAGATTTCGACTCGGGTTAGCCTGTGGCTTGAGTCAAAACCTTTTGAAGATGTATTAAGCCCCCTTTTTTCACATAGCATGGCTCATACATGGATTTATGTATATTCTGTAATTTAGCCCTAATTTGTGTAGATTGGTGGTAAAGATAAGATTTTCTTACATTACACAAAGCAAAAATATACATAGATCAATCAAAATTATTTACCCCGAATTTATTTTTATTTACTATGTTTTACAAGGACCAAAAGTAAATAATGGGATGTTAAAATGCATATTATCTTAAATCTTACCTATTAAAAGGATAGACATTTTTGTTCATATGATAATATCATCATTGTATGGTCGGTCCAAGTGTTAGTCACCAGCAGAAAAATGGGTTTTATAACAGTGTAAAAAGTAAATAAAGATACAGCGACCCGGCAACTTTACACCTACTCTTGTTTTTTTTTTGACGACTAACATTTGGACCGACCCAACAATAACAGATTGTCACCTTCACAATAATTTCCATACTTTTAAAATGGAACGATTTAGATTTAAATGCATTCTTATACCCACATTGTTTAATAGAGTTTAACGAGGAAATGATCATTGTAGAACTTAATACTTTGCTTTTCTTTACCATACAAACTACTGCATATACGAGTAGAATACTAAAGAATAAACAGTTGATCTTTGTTCTTTTCTTTTTGTAAAATCCATTAATAAACGATTCGTTATTTCTCCACTCAGCTGTTAACACATCCATTATTTAAAATGGATGAAATTGAACTTTTTTTATAAAAGTATATATGAATGATAAATGACAAAAATATGTATTCAAAGGTGAATATTGCAAATCCTTTATATAAATCCTTCTTTTTTAATCCTTTGAAGACCGAACTGGGGGTGGGGATGGAGAATGAGACAACTATCATCACAAAAGGTTAAATCTGTGACTGCTATAGATGACTGGAATGAAAATGTACCAGCCATAACCCATTTTGAATTTTGTATAATTCGACTTTTCGGTAACCTTCGTGATCACTAAGCTAGTCATTGAAAATCATGCGAAAATGAGTGGATTTTTCCACATTATCTAGAGGGTTTGCTGTACAAGCGGCTTTTTGTCTGATTTCTTCGCAATAGTCTATAAGTCTCAAATGAATTAATAGTAACTTGCAATGGGTCAGATATGGCCTGCAACACGCGAAAAGGGGCATTCGGACATTTGCGTAAAGTGCCGTCCCGGATTAGCCTGCGCAGTCCGCGCAGGCTAATCCGAAACGACACTTTCCGTTTTTATGTAATTTTCTGTTTTGCGCAAGTCTTCTGTAGCACAAAATCTAGTGTAGTCGTAAAGTGCCGTCTCGGATTAGCCTGCGCGGACTGCGCAGGCTGATCCGAGACGACACTTTACGCAAATGTCCGAATGCCCCTTTTCGCGTGTTGCGAGCCATATGTGGACATGTTTATCCTGCAGACCTGTTTACAACATCAATATACAAGGTTTGTTATCGTTGACTGATATCCAGCGGTACTTATTCAAACTTTATTGAATAGCATCTAATCCTTTTTCAATGTTGAGTTGGATTAGTATGAAAATTATCTAATTGAAAATTCCAATTTTCAATAATATGCAAAGCGCTGAGCAAAAAAGAGGCAATTCCTGGGCTGGTTACTTCATTAATTTTCTTTACAGTGATCCTCAACAGGATTTTGATATTCATATTCCAGTACCTTTTGCGTCGTCGATTTTTTTTTATAGTTTGCCTTTTTTTTTTAAGGCTTATTTTACAAATAAAAATATCCTGTATACCTGTGTTTGCACACATCTATCAAGGCTCCCGTCATATAACTCTAATCATCTTGTATAATTGAAATGGTGATACATGTACATAAACAGCCATGTAGTCATTTCATTATTTAATCTATCCACTCACACACCTTCAACCCATTCCTTGTCATAAAAAGTATTGATTTTTTTTTATTCACAGAGTCATTCCAGTTATTTATGATGTTATCAAATTTCCAAAGACCCCAACATTTTTATCTACGTTATCAAATCCCTGCATATTTTCTTCTGACTTGATAAGTTTGTTGCAATTTAGTAAAAACTAACATTTCATCCCTTTACCCACACAAAACACGTATGTACAAGATGAATATAAGTTCATTGCTGCAAGAACAGAATTCAATTGATTTGGTCGCATGTTAGACAAAATGTACTTTACAGATCCACGATGATGGGATGACTTGCTTGGTATCATGCATCACGGAGATGCATTAAGCCCCCTTGCCAGAGCATGGCTCAAGTATAATTCACATGTTTAAGAATTATATCGATAAACTTTTTTTTACTTTTCTTACTCTCGTGCTCGACAGTAAAAGTGTATCTTTGCAAAATTGTGGCAGTATCCATTACTCCAAAATTTGATGTATCAATCTGATATCCATGTTTACTTCTTATCTACAGAATTATCAATTGTCTCGCTCTATAATCCAACTACAGGCATTTCTTGAATATGAGTTATCTTACGAGATACACTTATTCTAATCTAAGTGTAGATATTCACCTTCTAAAAACTTATTTTAGATGGAAGTGTTTAATATTCCTAGCAAAACTAATCTAAGTGCTTTCATTCTTTTGACTTTTTCTTCATCGGAGTCTGTTACATTCGTTAATATCAGAAAATATTCAAATTGAGTCTTTTCAATCGCTAATTACTTGATTATTATTTACTTTATCATAACAAGATTTAATAACAATTCTTATGCGCTTTTGTCAATTTTTATCGAAGGGAGATAACTCCTTAATACCGTTGTAAGGAAAATAGAGTGGTTATTTACTTATGAACAAATCAAAGAAAACCAACCTTAAAAATGTGGCTCGGTTAAAGTAATCAGGGTAAATGTTTCAAATATGATAATATCAAATTCTATACCATTATAACAGACTTTCTGTTCTGCCATAATCTGAACTCTTTACCAAACGACAACATTTTAGACTTGTCAAAATTGAAAGCTTTTCCAGACGACAGATTTAATCTTATTCAAATGGTGTCATTTGCCTTAAGAAGGGTAGTATAAATAGTGGGAGAAGGAGAAAACGCTGGTTTCCAGCTTTTTCTCCTTTTTCCACAATGTTTTCAAAAGTTTTCCTTCTACAGGTCGTTTAAAGTTGGGCCTCTGTGATAAAGGGTTAAGCATTAAATAGGGAATGATCAATTGTAGCCAAACTTCGAATGCAACGAGACAAAATTGCGACCTGGTTCGAAATGTGTTCAGTTCCAGTATTATAATTTATTTATTTTATTTATGAAATATTATCTTTATTATGTTTTCATCCACTGGCTGTGAAAAGGATATTAATCAAGATTTCGTTTTTGCATAATTATGTAGAAAATCTCATCAAAGAGGTTAAGTTTCGTTCGAATACAAAAATGGTTTTTGAATTAAAACAAAGATACGTGTAAACAAAGTATGAAACATGTTCTGGTTTAATGTGCTTAAAGCATCTCTGTTATGCATGATACAAACCAAGTCATCACATAATTCTGGATCCATAAAATCCATTTGATCTAACAATTTGACTGGATCTGGAAGTAAAATGGTCCTTCGACATGCAGAAAATTGATATATTGCAAAAAAGATTTGACCCGTGTCAGCCTGCGCTGACTGCGCAGGCTGACATGGGTCGAAACTTTTTGCAAGCGCATTAAGCCCCCTTTTCACAGAGCATGACTCAATTATATTTGTGTATTTTTACTGTATAATTTAGAATCTACCGGTATTATACCGTTAGAAACGGCAATGCAGTTATTGTATTACAAGGGATTCATACGATAAATACATCGTAAACAGAAGTAAATACCAGTCGGCTCGATAGTGTTGTGGTAGAGTCGCAAACATCGGTTTTGAAGGTCGCAGGTTCGAGTCCCACAAGAGGTAAGATTTTCCTCGTTTTCTGCTGAACGATTACATCCTCGTGATTTCACTCCTAGATATCAATTTTCTACCCCCTCCCCCGCCCCCAAAAGAAGTGGGTCAAAATCTAGTCTAATGCCCCTCTAATAGCAACTTAATTTACTTTTTGCGAAAAGTGTTGATCAAGATCAGACTGCAGCTGAACGTGCTGTCTGATCTTGGATCTACAGTGTCCGCTTCGGCAAAATTTCACTGCTAGAAACAGTATTGAAATCGCCATTTTCTCGGTTGTGTACAATAGAGTAGAAAATTGCACCAACTGTATTATACCTCGTAGCAGCTTAACTGTTAATCTATTTATCTAAAACCTACTGCTTTGTTTTATTAGCTTTTTCTTTTTAATATTTAATTACTTTTCTGAATCATAGGAACTAGTCTAGACTAGCCATCTGTTTCTCAAATAAACATCAATCTAAATCAAAACTATATCGGGTCACGTGACAAAGCATGTGACTTCTTGGTGGCGTTTTTCACCTTCGTAATGATAGATCGCCCTCACTCTTTTTTTCTCTGTTTTTGTGAACTACTGACTTATCTATTACTGACAGATCATTTTCCGTTTTTTTTTTTTTACATATGAGCTATGCTCTGACCCGGATCGAAACTTTTTGCTTTTGTTTAATTTTCTTCATGTCAAAGGGTCATTCTACCTCCAGATTTATTCAATTTTTAGGCTAAATGGATTTAATAGATTCCATGACTATGTAATTGCTTGCTTGGTATATGCATCTGGGAGATGCATTAAACCCCCTTTGCCAGAGCATAGTTTATTTATATCTTTTTTTTTTTTCATCTGAACAGATTCATTTTTGTTTTACTTTCTTTATATTGCGTTTTTGCAGGGTAATCTTTCTTATAGCGGTCAAATCATATACATAGCCCAGGACACCACAATATCAAATTGGAGTGCTTTCGGCTTTCTATATTATTGGGCTGTGCAGTCTGTCAAACATTGTGTCCAACATTGCCACTCTTGAAAGAGCTATTTATACAGAAAAATGCGATGACGCCCAACAAACTGTAACAATTACTCTTATTAATGTAAGTCAAAAAAGAAAAAAAAAACGTTCAGCTTGCTTTGAGTCGCTTTTTCCTTTCCCATTTTCTCGTCATCATATGATGTATAAATAGCAATTTCTCTTTGGAAACCAGCATAACTATAGTTCCAATTGTTTGTTTTACACTTAGGCTGCTAGGCGTGACTAAAGACGCTTTTGCGAAGTGTAGATCTAGATCAGACTTCACAGAACGTGTAGTCTGATCTTCTTTCTATACTGTCCAATAAAAGGATATTTTTTCCCTAATTTATACCTTTGAAATTTCAAGATTTAGGATTTTTACTATTGGTTTTAAAATCTCTTTTCGAAGCCCAATAGCTGCCAAAAGTAAACTATGCGAGTATTAAAATGCATTTGAATTTAAATCATACCATTTGAACGTATCCTAATATCGTAATGTGGACAATCTGTTATTGTATGGTCAATCAAAATATTAGTATGTAGTAGAAAAATGAATCTTAAAACTAGGTTAAAAGTTTCCAGGTCTCTATTTTTCTACTTTTGACTTGGTTTTTAAACTCATTTTTTCTGCCACCGGATACACTTGGATGGATCATACAATAACAGATACAAGTTGCCATTTTTATAATAATTTCTATACTTCTAAACGGTATGAAATAAATGCAATTTTACACCAAAATTGGTTACTTTTGGCAGCTACTGTACCGTTGACGTATTCACATGTATTTTTGGGGAAGAATCTCCTCATCGGACAGTGCAGATCCAAGTTCAGACTGCACGTTCTGTGCAGTCTGATCTTGATCTACACTGTCGGCTAAATGCTAGCGTCTTAACAGCCTTTCGGTTACATGTCATCGGCTTCTCCGTGATGCATTATACCAAGAAAGTCATCATGTAATTATGGACCATAAAATCTAATTTGTCTAACAACTGACTGAATAATGAGGTAGAATAGTCTTTTGCCATGCAGAATATTTATAAATAGCAAAAGGTATCGACCCATGTCAGCCTGCACAGGCTGACATGGGTCGAAACATTTTGCAAATTCAGTAAGCTCCCTTTAACAGGGTATGTTTCTTATATATATTCAAAAAACACTTCACAGTCAATAATAAAAAAAAAAAACTTACCTAACTGGACGGCCAAAAGTCCTGCAAAAGACAAATAATCTTTTTATTTATAGTTTGTTAATTGATTCGGGTAAAGAGAGAAAATAAACGGCGCTACTCATACAAATCTTCCCGAAGAACTGGTTCAGTAATATCTCACAAGCCAATTCTAAAGTATGTTCGGCGATGAGAGAAAAATAAATCCTATCGTAATACGTATGTTTGGCGATGAGAAGGGAGTACATCCTATCGCAATACGTATGTTTGGGGATGAGAAGGGAATGCATCCTATCGCAATACGTATGTTTGGCGATGAGAAGGGAATGCATCCTATCGCAATACGTATGTTTGGCGATGAGAAGGGAATGCATCCTATCGCAATACGTATGTTTGGCGATGAGAAGGGAATGCATCCTATCGCAATACGTATGTTTGGCGATGAGAAGGGAATGCATCCTATCGCAATACGTATGTTTGGCGATGAGAGAGGAATAAATCCTATCGCAATACGTATGTTTGGCGATGAGAGAGGAATAAATCCTATCGCAATACGTGTGTTTGGCGATGAGAGAGGAATAAATCCTATCGCAATACGTATGTTTGGCGATGACAGAGGAATAAATCCTATCGCAATACGTATGTTTGGCGATGACAGAGGAATAAATCCTATCGCAATACGTATGTTTGGCGATGACAGAGGAATAAATCCTATCGCAATACGTATGTTTGGCGATGACAGAGGAATAAATCCTATCGTAATACGTATGTTTGGCGATGAGAAGGGAATACATCCTATCGCAATACGCATGTTTGGCGATGAGAGAGGAATAAATCCTATCGCAATACGTATGTTTGGCGATGAGAGAGGAATAAATCCTATCGCAATACGTATGTTTGGCGATGACAGAGGAATAAATCCTATCGCAATACGTATGTTTGGCGATGACAGAGGAATAAATCCTATCGCAATACGTATGTTTGGCGATGACAGAGGAATAAATCCTATCGCAATACGTATGTTTGGCGATGACAGAGGAATAAATCCTATCGCAATACGTATGTTTGGCGATGACAGAGGAATAAATCCTATCGCAATACGTATGTTTGGCGATGACAGAGGAATAAATCCTATCGCAATACGTATGTTTGGCGATGACAGAGGAATAAATCCTATCGTAATACGTATGTTTGGCGATGAGAAGGGAATACATCCTATCGCAATACGCATGTTTGGCGATGAGAGAGAAATATATCCTATTGCAAAACCTTTCAACAATCCCGATAGAGAGTTTCGACCAGATGGAACCTTGCTCGAGGCTGACGAACTCAAAACCCAAGTGCTTGTATTGACCAACTATTGTTAATCACATTCTTAGTCTTATTCTATTCTTAGAAGTATCACAGTTCTTTTGAATGGCAAACCAATTGATTTAGCCTATCAGGAATTGTGTTACTCTGAAATTTAGAAAATTCTTGAAGAATTAAAATAAGAATGCTTATATGAATGTTGGTGAATAGGGTTTTTGGGTTCGTATTCAACAAACATTGATAAGCAAATTCTTAGAACTGTCCTCAACAATTTTCTAAATTTGAAAGTATATAACAACTACTGATTTGCTAAACCAAATAGTTAAGCCAAACAGAAGTTTTTTTTTTTTAATTTAGAATTAGACTCCGAATGAAATAAGAATGGTTGGTGAACAAAGACTCTCGACTAATTGCCGAGTCCGTTACCATGTAGGTATCATACAGTAAATTATTTTCATACTGACGACCTTATGACGTGTCCGAAAGCTTTTTTTTACCCTTTCTTTATCTCGTTCTTTCACATAATCTCGGAAAGTATCGTGAGAAAAGGCGTTATTGGTCTTAAGCAGCCATAGATTCTTAAACTACACTGATCTAGTATATGATTGAAGTGCTTTACTTTCTTTACTACAGTCAAGAATTTACAAAAGTCTGTTTGGAACTTCCACATATCACCTCACCTGGCGCCTAGGGCAATGTAGGTTGCTTTTGGGGACAATGTAGATCAAGATCAGACGGCACAGAACGAGCAGTCTGACCTTAGATCTAAGGCTGATATTTTGAGAGAAATTCCGATCGTCTTTTAGATGACGACGTGTATGTAGCGAGTTGTGGAAACTGATATTTATTTTCTTATTATATCTTGTATGATTCGGATACTAAATGAGCTAAAGGATTCTTCTTCTTCTTCTTCTGCGGCTTCTTCATCCAATATCAAGTAAAAAGCAAAATGGTAAAAATGCGCGATAAAATACGAAAAAGACGTATTTTATATAAAAGGTAAAATATTTCTTAAAGCTTACAGAATAACAATAATAATAATAATAATAATAATAATAATAATTATAATATGTACATACCGCTGAAAACGATTAAGATAACTCTATTCATAGTTTCCGTCGAAACGTGAAACTGAAATCAGTAGAAAAGATAACGTTAAAATGTCTCTTCTCTAAATTGGCGGCTTAATCCAGAAACTTTTCTACAGAAAGTGTTCCATTTATAGTATGTGTTATAATACGTCGCTCTGCCTGGTTATCGAAACACTCTCTATCCCTCACCGCGAAAGTATAAAACGTTACTCACAACTAAAGACAGATTTACGTTTCCGTCAACCTACGTCACTCTCGTTGCTCAACGATATGGAACTGCATTTACGTAAATACCCGAAACAGCCGTGAACAACTTATCGGATGAAAAAGAAGAATATAGAATTCTTACGGAATTTGTCGGAACTTACCGAGGTGAAGAATGTTCGTGATTGACCCGTCAGAGATTTGCCGCGGGGGTTTCTGAAATATCTCGGCTGTCAGGCGAAACAATGCGTGTTGTCTTCAGAGTGAAGCGTTGATTCATGAGAACGTCAAGTCTTCCTGATACGTTGTTATGACAGCCACTTGACGTTTATTCATGTAGATATACGTCTTTATTGTACGCTTGTTCGGTAACATATTACCGTGTGAATATGACTGTTTCGGCCCCCCTGCAGTGAACACATTGCAACAAATTGAAACATTGTCAGTGAAGGAGAAAATGATCCTTGCCAGCAATCGCTCCTTTTTCTGTCCCTTTTCAGCTCTTTTTTCAAAACGACGAAATTCTCTCTCTTTTTTTTTCCCTTTTTTGAAAATTGAAAGCATTTTTCAGACGACGAAGTAAATGTGACTGAAAATTGAAAGTTGTCTTTTTGAATGGTGGAAAATGTTGTCGGAAAAGGAGAAAATGCTGGTAACCAGCATTTTCTCCCTTTTCCCTCAATGTTTTCAAAAATCTTCTCCTTGAGTGTCGTAAACACTCGCGATTGTGTGGTAAAGGGCTTTAACATGGTAAGAAAGGAGAACATGCTGCTAACCAGCTTTTTTCCCTTTTCACACAGTATTTTTCTACCTCTTCAAAGACAGATTCCATCATTTCAGCTACATTTACAATGTCAAGGGCAAATGCCTTCAATGTGGACAAGTGTAAAATTCTGCTGTTTAGTAAAGAGCCAACTGACGTCATCATCCTCTATGGGCAGTTTAACCATCACCCCACTGCCATGTGGCAACGTTGTGAGCTTAATGGTTCCATCTTAACTCTTTTCCTACTAAATAAGTGAAATGAAGTTTTTTAACCAATAGTAAAACCCAAATTTTGCTATTTCACAGGTATCTTTTAGGGGACAATATGTCCTTATCGGACAGTGTAGATCAGAGATCAGACTGCACGTTCTGTGCAGTCTGATCTTGATCTACACTGTTCGCAAAAGGTCAGTGAGTCGCGCTTAGCCGCCTAGGGGTTAAATACTGCGGACTGCTAGGTAAATAATTATACTTATAAAATCTGCGTGTTTTCCAACAACCAGCAACTCTAAAAGGTGTATAATAGGACATAAATTAATGAGAAACAAATAAAACAGGGGCTCGTTTTCAGGACTGTGTGGAAAAAAACAAGAGAAATATGTACATGTACAAAATAAGGTTCCTTGAAGTGTTATATGTCTTTTGACATTTTTTATGGTCTTTTGCACGACATGATAATTTTATTGTTCATGCCACTATGTTTAAAAGACATGGTTAATCCCAGTTCTCATGCACATCAGTGCATAAGCGCAAGTACGAGACTAGGTCAACTTGACTCAAACCCCCACCCCCAACCGTCACCCACCCATCCTGCGAAAAAAAAGGTTGACGAGTAAAGGATAACAGGTTAATTGGTTGCTTTATTCTCTTTAAGGTAGTAGAGCCCTAACGCTTCTAATGCAACATGGAATAAAATTTCTTGATATTTGATAAATAAGGATTTATACTGATATAATACTTTTGCACATTTGTAACCGACCAGAAATTCCTTTGATGTCTATCTTGAAATTATTTGTTGATACTTTCGTTAGTTTCCAGAAAAGGGAGGTAATTATTATCTCCCTTTGTAATGAGAATATAGTGGTTTTAGATTTATAAATGATAATTCACACGACGTCCCGCCATTTTTGCGGAAGAAATGCGAAAGATATACATGGTAAAAGCTTACACGAACATAACAAACAATGGACTGCCCCGTCTAACAGATACTTAGTTACTATGACGACGCGAAAACCAATTGTATATCATTCACACAAGGAAAAGAATAAAACCACTCTATTCAAAATAGTTTATAGGTATTATATATTAAATTTAGTTACAATGCACCAACAAATAAAAAAGTTATGGCAGAAGTCTACGTAATTCTGGGACACCCCTCGTACCTTAAACTGTCAATTTTCGGTAATACATAAAGCAGAATACGAAAAATGTATCACAGTGTGGCGCTATCTTTTAACTTTTCGGCGTTGTGGGAGTGTTGCCTCCACACCACTGAAGTACAACTACGAATCCATGTCAACAGACTTCTAAATACACCAAGTAAGCCTCTCAGAATTAATTTACAGCCAGCTGTTCTAATATTATTAACCAGTCCAATTTATTTGAGTCATGCTCTGTGAAAAGTAGGTTTAATAAATGTACAAACTCGACTGTAAGCTGAGGTCCGCACAGGCAGCCATGGGTCGAAATTTTATGCTATCGTTCAATTTTCCGTATGTCTAAGGACCAGTCTACCCAGTGATTCGATCGATTATTAGACAAAATGGATTTTATGATCTATGATTATGTGATGTCTTGCTTGGTAGAGTGCAATACGGAGATACATTTACCTTCCCCCTTTTGCCAGAAACGACTTATTTGCAATATATATGCGAACAGATAAAGGGAAATAAGTGCGTTGATTATGATAATTGACCTGCGACACGCGAAAAGGGGCATTAGGACATTGGCGTTAACTGTCGTCTCGGATCAGCCTGCGCTGTCCGCTCAGGCTGATCCGAGACTGCACTTTACGACCACATTAAATTTTGTCCAACGGTTACCTTGCGCAAAACAGAAAATTACATAAAAAAAATAAAGTTTCGTTTCGGATTAGTCTGAGCGCAGTGCCTATGCTGATCCTAGACGACAGTTTACGCAAATGGCCGAATACCCCTTTTCGCGTGTTGCAGGCCATACGGTATATATGATAGTTCGCTGGTGCGTTATAGTGTCCTGATGTTCATAAAACATTATCTAATAACCTTTTTGGGATCCGTAACGCTTTACCAAACAATCTTGTGTTTTAACGATCCCGAAGGAGTAGTCTTTTAACGTCGCTGGGGAAAAAAGCTTTCGAATACATTATGGAAAAATGAGAAAATGCTTGTAACCGGCATATTTTCCTTTTCCGATGATATGTTTCTTTTCTCTACACTTCGAGAGAAAAATTCTACCTACCAGTTGAGCCATTACTAATTTGTTATCTGCATTTGCTTCTAATTGGGAAAAGTCGAAACTGTTTTTCTTTTCCGGGAACAAACAAACGAACCAACCGACGAACGAACCAAGGAACCAACGAGCCATCCTGCGCAGGCTGACATGCGTCGAAACTTTTTGCTACTTGTAAATTTGCTGTATGTCAAAGGACCAGTCTACCGTGTGATTGGACAATGGGTATTATGATCCGTATTTATGTAATGTCTTGCTTGGTAGAGTGCAATACGGAGATACATCTAATATATGAGCCATGCCCTGGCAAAAGGGGGCTTAATGCATACCGTGATTCATGATACTAAGCAAGTTATTACATACTTATGGATCCATAATGTTCACTTTTTGTAAAAAACGACTTAATCATGAGGTACACTGGTCCTTGGACATACCGAAAATTGACCAATAGCGAAAAGTTTCGGCTCAGGTCAGCCTGCGCGGACAGCGCAGGCTGACCTGGGTCGATACTTTTCGCAGATGCATTAAGCCCCCTTTTCACAGAACACGGCTCATATATATATATATATATATATATATATATATATATATATATATATATATATATATGTGTGTGTGTGTGTGTGTGTGTGTGTGTGTGTGTGTGTGTGTGTGTGTGTGTGTGTGTGTGTGTGTGTGTGTGTGTGTGTGTGTGTGTGTGTGTGTGTGTGTGTGTACTAGTATGCGAACAGATAAAGGGATATAAGTGCGTTGATTATAATATGGTAAATATGATACCGGTACATGTAGGTCTCCGGTGAGTTATAATGTCCTGATGTTCATAAAATATTATTTAATAACCTTTTTGGGATCCGAAACCTTTATCAAACAATCTTGTGTTTTAACGACCCCGAAGAAATATGCTTCTAATATCCCGGAGGATAAATGAATTAGGAAACATTGTGGAAAAATGAGAAAATGCTTGTAACAAGTATTTTCTCCCTTTTCCAAAGATATGTTTATTTCTCTACACTTTCACAGAAAAATCTCACGAGTTGAACCATATCTAATTTATTATCTACATTTGTTTCTTCTACAGAGAAGTCTAAACTGTGTTTATCCGGGAACAAACAAACAAACAAACGAACTAACGAACATGCAAACAAGAAAGCAAACAAACAAGCTAATATACAAACAAACAAACAGAAAAGATTAGATAAGTAAACGGACAGTATTAAAAGAATAATGGAAAAAGAAACATTTGCTTGGTGTAAATATAATTGCTCTATCTTTTCAAAACGCTTTTCAAAATTGTCAGGAAAACGAACATTAAATATCGGATGCACACATTAATTCATAAAACGTTGAAAAACAAGAAGAGTGAACAGTGAACAAAGAATGAGCCGTGCTTCGTGAAAAAGGGGCTTAATGGATCTGCAAAAAGTATCGACCCATGTCAGCCTGCGCATTCCGCGCAGGGTGACATGGATCGAAACTTTCTGCTGTTTGTAAATTTTCTGCATTTCCATGGACCACTCTTCCTCAAAATTCAGACAATCATTAGATTAGATCGATTTTATGTATCCCTATTTATGTGATGACTTGCTATGTATAATGCATCACGGAGATGCATTAAGTCCCCTTTTCCCAGAGAATGATTCAAATAAATTTGGAGAGGCGGTGCATATAAGTATTTCATGCGTTTACACTTTACAAGACAAGGTTTCCTGCTAGTGAATATTGAGGTATTTGCACGCTACAACTCAAATGGCTGTCTGAAAAGGTTAAAGAAAAATTGATGAAGTAATTCTCTTCGAAGTCTTCTTTCTCTAGATCGTAAAACACCGGACAGTTTTGTCAAGGATTAAAATTTGTTTTTTCTTACCATTCATGCACCCAGTGATTTTAACATCAAACATGGGGCTATAAGATATGACGTTACTAGATTTGGCAGTTTGGTGATATACAGGGTGTCCGGAAAGTAAGGTTGCACTTTCGGACATATACAATATGGCTTTTAATTTCAGATGGACAGATAAAAATATAAATACATCTATATAAAATCTGTAAGTTTTTTTTTCTGATAATTTCATTCGATTTATATTACATCACACTCTTTTAATCAGATTTCAAATCCGAAGTACCTTTATGACAATTGGCGTCATTTTGGTAATTATTGACGTTATAAACGTGATGGCCTTTTATGCTCTTTCCATGCCGAACACGCACGATGCCATTGTCAGTCACTTTAGCACACATTCCAATATCACATTAATATTATAATTTATAATATATTCACATTCTGTCGAAAAACTAACAGTATGGTGTGCAATGCCATTTCACGATGTTATTGGGCTATATGTCTTTCACGACATGATTAATTCCAAGCGCTGCCTATCGTTTTTGAAAACAAGTTTGTTCCTGCGCTTGAAAAGAATTCCCCTGCATTGCAAAACATCGTTTGTGCAGGATAGTGCTACGGCACACACATCTAGTACTGTGATAGACTTTTTATGCGATACTTCCTGTGGTAGGGTAATATTGAGACGATATGCAGAGGTAAAGATCGAGGAATATGGTGGCCTGGGCACAGTCCGTATCTCAACCCATGCCAATTCTTCCTTTGGGGTTATTTGAAGTCAAAGATCTACAATTCCAAACCAGCAAGCACAGACATAATTTCAAAGAACATTAATCGTAAAATCAAGAAGATTGATATTGGGATCTGTTCGAAAGTGACTGACAATTTCATCGTGTTTGTTTGGCAAGGAAAGACCAGAGAAGGCCGTCATATTGATTACGTCATTTTTTACTAAAATGACTGAAATATACTTCTGATTTGAAATCTATATAAAAATGCGTAATGTCATGGAAATTGAATGAAATTATCACACAAAAAACTTACACATTTTATATGCATGTATATATTTTCATGTCTTTATCTGAAATTAAAAGTCTTATGATAAATGTACAAAAGTGTTACCTTACTTTCCGGACACCCTGTATAAATCCTATACCAATGACTTTTAAATAAAAATAACAGAGAAAAAAATACAATGGGAAAAACACTTAAACTCTGAAAGATGTGGATAGGATAGATTTCGAAAAAGAAAATAAAAGTAAGGAACATAAATTCAGATTTAAAAGGGGAGCTGTTTAACTGTTGCTGAGAGAAGACCTAGCTGGAAGAGGTTGGGGGCGGAAAGAGTCGGTCTGTTCAGACAAAAAAAGGTGCGGTGTGTCCGGTAAGATAGAATGACCACGAGAGAGAGATAATACTGTCAGTGCTTATATCAGCTTTGCACCAGACGGTAAAATTAATTGAGCATTTGCAGACGACAAATTCAGTTTGAAATTTTAGAGTTTGTATTTGAAATGTTAGAAAAATTGGGAGATACAGGAAAAAAGATGCTATTTACCGGCATTTTCTCCCTTTCCCACAGTATTTTCAAAAGCTTTCTTTCTCGGAGCGGTCAAACTAAGGATTGGGTAAAATTCCTACCTCTTGGAAATAAAACGATGCAGACCACTCCAGAAACACCCCGCAAAATATGGGTAGCCTAATCAGTACTTGTTTCGATTAAACAAATAGAAAAAAAGTGGAAATATTCTTGCAAAAGGAGAAGTTACACGTGACAAATTGTTTCTTCTTTTGCCTGAGTGTTTTCAAAAATGTTACACTACGAAACGAAAAATGTCGTCTGCAAATGATTAATCTGTGCTTAGCCTGATTTGTATGATTACATGAACCTTTGTCGGCGGTGTAGATTAAGATTAGGCTATCCAGAACGTGAGGTCTGATAATGAACTTCGATTGTTCGATATAGTGAAACTATTTTCGGCAAAAACAACTTTGAATTTGCAATTTTACCTCTTTAGCAAATGACATAATGTCAGACTTGTCCAAAAAAACAAAAACATTTTGCAGACTACGAATTAAATGTAGCTCTTTATCAAAAGGGGAGAAAACAGTTTTGGGAAAAGGTGAAAATGCAGCCAAGCAGCTTTTTTTCTCCTTTTCCAACGTCGTTTTTAAAAGCCTTTTTCATTAAGGTCGTTTAAAACAGAGAAATTTAGGAAAAAGGTTAAATAGGTTTTTACCTGTAGCTAGAAATATTCATTTAGTTGATTAACATGTACGATATGTTATCAGCGGAAAAGCATAGAATAAACTTTAATTATGCATATTTCTCGTGGTTATGTGCGCATAATTTCTTTTGGTGTTGAAGCCAAATGTATTTTATGAGTTTAAAAGGCTGTTATATAAAACAGTTTTTTTCCCTGATTAAGGATGTGTATCGTGATTGTGTATTTTAAGTTTCTTGTGATGTTGTAGGCAAGTATGTTATCAGTAAACTCTTTACCAAACGACAAAATTTTAGACCTATCCAATTCGAAAGCACCTGCGGACAACAAGCTAAATGTGGTCAAATGATAGGGTTTGCACTAAAAAAAAAAAGTTGTGGGAACAGGAGAAAATATTGGTTCCTAGCATTTTCTCGTTTAAAAAGCCTTCTTCTTCAGATTCGTCAAAACTCGGATTGTGCAGTAAAGGGTTAACCCTTTACCACACAGCAAAATTTAAGACCTATCCAAATTGAAAGCATTTGCAGAAGACAATTTCATAGTGGCTCAAATGACACAACTTTTCTTTGATAGGGTAGAAAACTTTGTGGGAAAAGGAGAAAATGCTGGTTACCAGCATTTTCTCCTTTTCCCACAATGTTTTCAAAAGGCCTCTTCTTCAGGGGTGTTAAAAGTCGTCATTGTGTGGTAAAGGGTTAAGCTTTGAAAACGACACCTATAAAAGAAGGCTTTTGAAAACATTTTTGGAGAAAGGAGAAAATGCTGGTAACCAGCATTTTCTCCTTTTCCCAATAATGTTTTCTAAACCTTTCAGAAACAAATCCCATCATCTGAGTAGCAATTGGTTTTATGGTCTGCAAATGCTTTGAATTCGGACAAGAGTAAAAATTTTGTCGTCAGGTGAAGAGTGAACAAACGTAACCGGATATTTCGATACTTCTTATTTTTGCGATTTTTTTTTCTGTCTATTTGCGTTAGATAAGTGTCACGAATCCGACATTTTAACCAGGTTTTAAATTTTGGTTTTCGCGCACATGTCGTAGATGTTTTTGTAATAATATGGGAAAAGGTAACAATTTATATGTAACCGTGTGTGCCTTCTTTTTCCATGCAATGTTTTCAGTTCTGTTTACAAACCTCTTACAGGCTACTTTTGTATTTTGGCTGTGGAGCAATTCCTTTGCAACGATGTCTACTTTTACCCCAATATTTTCTCATGTCTACATTAATTCAACCGTACGTCAATTTTGAATAACCTCATGTTACAGAGATGTGTTCTAAGAAATCTGCTGTTTGATCGTTTCTCGAGGAAATGTGGTTATGCAAACATATGTTGGTTATGCTCTGTGAAAAGGGGGCTTAATGCATCTGCGAAAAGTATCGATCCAGGTCAGCCTGCGCATTTCGCGCAGGCTGTCTTGGGCCGACACTTTTCGCAATTGAATAATTTTCTGTATGTCCAGGGACCAGTCTACCTGATGATTAAGTCGCTTGTGAAAAAAGTGGCTGGTTTTGTTTGGGATGCATTAATTCCCCCCCCCCCTTTTCATGGATCACGCCTCGTACATTTTTCTTGTTTCTTTGTTTGGATGACATTTAACGCAGTTTTAAACACTATTTCACTTTTACTTTCTATTACTCCGCACAATATTTTCTCAAAGCCACCGACTGCTTTCCCTCATTACCATGGTCGAAACAATGATAAGCAGTACGAGACGAACGACCATCATCGATTCCCGAGAAAAAGCTGGCCGAATTTGGGATCCGAACCATTGGCCTCTTGGTTCGAGCCTTATATGTTATCGACTTGTGGCACTGACATATGACCTTTGACCTGTCACCACCGCTATTCAGTAGGGGACGGTGACAAGGAGTAAAGAAAAAAAGTCTCTTATACCAACCGGTGAAAATTTAAACCCCATAATGGTGGTTGGGGCATCTATGGACCTACCCATACCTTTGTGCGAGCACAGGATAGATTTTCGTAAAAGAGTGAAAAGTGATGAAGTCATTAAAAGTCTAGAGTTGACTGAACTGAAATTATTTGAAAAAAAAATCAAGATGGTCTGGGGTATATAAATAGTTACAATCAATGACTGACTCATGAACTAACACACCCACACATCCACCCACACACTCGAATCACTCACTGTACACAGCCACTCTAGTCCCTCCCTCTACACACTGTACGTGCACTGTCCCTCCCTCCTTCCGTCACTCGCTCCCTAACTCACTCATCCGCTCACTCACTCACCCACCGACGAACCCACCCCTTCTTCGTAACTCTACTCTCTTAATGTCTCCCTTCTCACTCACTCACTAACTCACTCGATAGATCGATCCATAAATCAATTCGTCAATCCATCCATCCATCAATCAATCGATCAATCAATTAATCACTCAATCACTTGATTACATTGTTCAGTCCAAAATGAAAGCGTACGAGAATTGTATGGGTCTTTAACTGAAACGTATTTGAAAGCTATGTAGATTATATTTTATCAGTGAAACATTGAATCTTCAATTAACAAATTATTCATTCATCTCAAAGATGTTCAGTATGGGACAAATTTTGACTGTATGGCGGCCAGTTTGACAGAAAGTCTCGACAAACACTGGCAACTACGCTTAAAGATGAAATTGATTAGTTGCACATAAATCTGGCACAGAAGCATGGCCGAGGAATTGATTCTCTGTATCTTACGGCAGTTAAAGTCTTATCGCTATTAAAGGCGACTTTGCCTCGTGGAATGTCTCTCCCCCATACAATATTAAAAGCTTATTCGGTTGCAGTATGGTGGCGATTGCGAAGGTAGGCAAGACATATGATCTTATTATACTGCAAAGAAATTTCTCGTGATCTGATATGATAATATGCCCCGAACATATATATCATGTACACTGGCAAAACCGACGTAAAAGCAGTTTCCCTTTCGGGAGCCCCGTATACATGACTACACTATCAACACCACATCCAAAATGGCGGCGTCGATAAAGATTAACATCAAGATTATGCGCCAAGCTGCACGTTTCAGCACGTATTACCAAGGTTTCAGTGACGTCAGTTACCAGTGACGTCAGTTTTCATTGAATTGGAGTACTCAGAAGAGAAATTCTACTTCGTCAGCGTACTCAATTTTTTAAACCAAAAAACAGGTAAAATTCGCTTAACAAACATTGGAATGGTAAAACTTTGCAGTATAATAAATTCGTTGTACGGTCAGGTGGCAGGGGACTTGGAAACTTGTTCACGGCTGTGGTGAATCATGTCGCCCCGAGCCGCTCTTCGGCTCGGGGCGACATGATTCACCACAGCCGTGAACAAGTTTCCAAGTCCCCTGCCACCTGACCGTACAACTGTCTTGACATGACGCCATCACACAAGAGACGTCGCGATCTAGGGACGGTCGGTAAAGCTTTCAGTTTCTTTCAGGCGCCTGAAAAGTCCTTTTATGGTAGAAATGTTTACAACAAAACTGCCTCTTAACTTGTTGTTGCTGTTGACCTTTCAATGGTAATGTAACAGCTTGAACTTTCTGTACTTTGGTCAGCCGTACCATGACAGCAAATGGTAAGATTTAACTTTGAATAACGGAACGTGATGTGGACGTATGTCTAAAGGTTTAACCTTTATCCTACTGAGTAAGTGAAATGAAATTTTCAAGCCGATCATAAAAACTCGTGTTTTCCTACTTCGAAGTTACTTTTTGGGAGGAAATATCTCATTATCGGACAACGTGGATCAAAGATCAGACTGCACGTTTTGTGCAGTCTGATCTTGATCTACGCTGTCCGCAAAAGGTCCTTATGTCGGGCTTGGCAGACTAAGGGTTAAGTATAAACGTGTTGAGCAACATGTTATCATTAAACTGGACGGGATGCTTTCTGTGTACTTTGTGGGCCACGGTGCATCAGGGGCTGAGCGAATTTATATGTCATGTGAAGTGATCCTGAGTGTCAAATGTCCGATTTTCATCTATTAAGGCCAATTTCAGCTTTAACAGTGGTTGCATATTTATGGATCCTGTGTTTCATTTTGGGTTCAATACATATTGACTGGTTCATTTATAAATTTATGTTTGCATTATAATTCCGGAAATATACTACGAAGAAAATGTACGGCTTTACTGTACTCTAAAACCGATCCTTTAAATAAAAATCGGAGTAAATGTTTAATGTATTGATGCATGAACCCCACATAGCCTAGCAAATCAATATATAAATATTGCAAATTTTATAGTACCCCTTCCGGAACTGTGTCGCAATATCGCCCTTCAGATACGAGGGTTGTCCCAAAATTCCGTGACAATTTCAGTAGCAAAAGAAAATGAAACGGTATAAATGCAATTTTTGTGGTATTTGTCGAAGACAATACCACTATTAGTTCAATATTGAATTTTGAAGACCATGTATCGTATTTTGTTCAAAGCCGAAGGAAATAAACCCAATTAAACTCAATTTTTCTCAGGCAAATGAGTTTTTCGGTAGCACCCAGATATGTAATTGGAAATGGCAAGTTAAAATACACTGGGTGAGGCCATCGATCGTGGAAATACTAATTCTTGATTGCAAATAGCTTCACTCGCTCATAGCCTTCTATTGGCGCAATGGTACAAAATTTGTCTACCGATCGCTTGGTCCTGGGCTTTTTCGTTCCAAAACCAGTTCGTCCCATGGCTTTTTCATCCCATGATTGTGCGCTACTCCATTTGATTGAAAATGAATATTTATAGATCGAAATAATTAATTGTTATGTTGGGAATTAAATGTTAACGGCCAAAGATATTTCAAAATCATAGTTTTCAGGTACAAACTTAATTTTATTCGATATATTCACATGGTTTCTCTCTCTATCCATCATGCATCCTACTGTAACGGGACGTTACTCCTGACTCCTCCTAATGATCAAAGGGAGGCCACCAATACACAAATAATCCTAACTTTGTCATGAGTACTCTCCCTTTAACAAAAAAGGTGTTCATTTGCTTAGTAGGTTGACTTTCAAGCAAATATTTGAATAATATTTCTCTTTTTCTTTCAAATTATTGATTTCACACAATGGCTTCCTTGACAAATACCACTTCAGCGTTCTCAACGCTTTGATTCGATATGGTTTCGTATATCGTATGACGGCAATAACGTGTCAGTTGATTGGTGTTAAACCAAATGATTTCTTTGGTAGAAATAAATGGGGAAAAGGCTTTTAAATCCTGTATAAACGATAAAATACATTTCAAATGCATGAATGCTTAAACAATAATTCTGATATACGAGGCCTTAAAAAGAATGTCCCTGCTTAATTCCTTCAATACAAGACTCACAACTTATCAATTTTGCTTATTAAATGACTCCTGCTCTTTTTATTTCAGTTTTATATATATAAGTAAGTAAGTAGATTTTTTATTATAGTGACATGTGTTACACACACACACACACACACACACACACACACACACACACACACATATATATATATATTGTAAATTGGATATGAATTAGGTCCATAATTTATTATAATATAAGTTCTTATCCTGCTAAATAACTTCTAATGAAACTTTCAAGCCGACAGTAAACACCCAAGTTTTGCTACTTTAATGGTGTTTTTTGAGAGAGACATCTCCTTATCGCATAGTGTAGATCCAAGATCAGACTGCACGTTCTGTGCAGTCTGATCTTGATCTACACTGTCCGTAAAAGGCAATGAGTCGCGTTTAGCAGCATAGGGGTTAAATACATTGAATTATTGTAATAGATTTTGTAACATTTGTATCTCGATATTTTGAACTGTATATCGTTTGTAAAATTGATTTCCGTTTTATAGACCTGATCTATCTTAAAGATAGGGCACCCTAATGAACTTCTTGTAATATCGCCTTTCATCGCTGAAAAAAAAAACGTACGGATTCGATTAAGACTCGGGTAATCCGTAATCGATCGGCCGATACACGCTGGTTCCCCGCATCGATTACGGATTACCCGTGTCTTAGCCGAATCCGTACGATTTTTGGCGATGAAAGGCGATGTTACACGAATCACATTTGAGCTCTATCCTTAATTCCAAATGCTTTAATCCGAGCCATGTGACGCACTATCACCGCGAAACTATTTAGCGATGAGGAGCATGAATGGGCTTAAAATAAATACAGTGGCTATCCCTAGGCATTGTAATAATGGATTTCATAAGGCTTGGGATACTTGTACCATTGTTGAAAGGTTATGTTTTTCGCTTTGAATAACTTTATGCATTTCAGACGGCATAAATCTAGATCAGACCGCACATAAGACGCAGTCCGATCGTGTATCTATATCGCACGCTTGTTTAGTCAAACCTATAAAACGGATTCCTTTTTTTTTTTTGTTTCAATTCATTGTATTTTCAATCGTTCAAAGAGGTCAAGTTTACATAGCTGACTCTGAAAAAATGATTGATCGTATGGTGTGTCACGCCGTTTTCAAAATTATTTCATTTGTATCGAGGCGGCAATTGCACCTATCCATGCTTTTCCGGAGTTTCTGTTTCAAATACTTCTCACAATATTCTTCGTAAGCCATGGGCTGCTTCCCCACATAACCATCGTCGAAACAATGATCAGCTGTGAGAGAGGAATGAATCCTGTCGCATTGACTATTATCAATCCTCGGACAGAAATTTGCCGAACTTGGAATTCGAACCAGCAACTTGCTGTTCTCAAGTCCTGTGCGATACCAACTGCGCCACCTGGACTCAACTTAAAAAAAATGAAGATGCTGGGCTGAGATGTTTTATGTATAGCATTGTCTAGTACTTATCATATTAGATTTCTTCAAATTTTTGTCACCCTGGTTGAAGATAAATCTGCTGGGGTTTTCAGATATCTTACATTGAGACATAGAGCAAAAATTTACATATGAGCCGTGTGACGCATGATACTAAGCAAGCTATCACATAATAATAGATCCATAAAAATCCATTTTGTTTAACAATCAACTGGATCTTCAGGTAGACCAGTCCTCTGACATGGATAAAATTGACCAATAGCAAAAAGTTTCGGCCCCGGTCAGCCTGCGCACAGAGCATAGCTAATATTCTTTTATCTCACAATTGCCTATGCTATCGGTTAAATAATTATAAGCATTGCAAATTCCCCTTTCTTCACCTTATCCTGCCAAAGAAGTGGAATCAAAGTTTCAAACTGACAGTAAAAGCTCAATTTTTGCTATTTCAAAAGTATTTTTGAAGAAAGATTTCTCCATTCCTGAGAGTGTAGATCCAAGATGAGACTGCAGGTTCTGTGCAGTCTGATCTTTATGTTCACTGTCCACAAAACGTCAGTGAGTCGCGCTTAGCAGTCCAAGGGTTAACGTAGATGAATGATAATGATAGGGGACCATCATGGTTTTCATTTTTTTTTTCTTTCTAGTTGTGAGTATAATAGCCGGACAATTACAGTTGAAATTTTCTGTCCGCACGGACTTTCTACATGGAATCATTCCTTCGTCTTCACCGGTTGCCTACGACATGTATACACTCGACCACTACGAGTGCAGTGTAAGGTGCACCTACTACGACTCTTGCATTACGGCAATCTACGATTCTAGTTGTTCTTTCTGTCGGTTATACCAAGATGTCATCACTGTGACATCGGATGTGTCCTCTTTACCATCAGCGATTCATTTCACTGTTTGGAAAGGTAAATCGCCTCTCTCCAGTAACTCTCAAGTATGTGAGGGGCGCTTTGTAAAATGTAGATTAATAAATTATTTCAAAGAACTCATCGCATTATAGCCTATAAATCCGTTTTGTCTAAAAACCGGCTGAATCATGAGGTAGACAGATCCTTAGATGTGCAGAAAAAATACAAATAAAGAAATGTTTCGATCCTAGCTTGGCATGCTGACACAGGTCGATAATATTAGAAGATGCATTAAACCACCTTTTCACAGAGCATAACGGTTTTCATTTTATGCTCCTGCTGTGATAAAATTGGACAAGTTGAACTAAGGCTTTTGTCTTGCTACTTTAAAAGAATGAACAAAGAAATTTTTCGAACTATTTATCTAGTCGAAATTAGCCATCACTAATTTTGACTTGACTTACCACTGTAAATCTTAAATTGACCCTGACAGAGAAAGATTGTTAAGACAGTGAGAGAAAATTCTGGTTATCAATTCAGTGACAATTACCGTCATTTAACGCTTCACTAGACGACAGATTTTTGGACTCGACCGAATTGTAAGCATTTGCAGACTACGAATTGAATGTAACCCAAATAGTGATTTCTCTCTTTGATAGGGTAGAAAATATTGTGGGAGAAAGAGAAAATGCTGGTTACCAGCATTTTCTCCTTTTCTAACAATGTTTTCAAGGGCCTTCCTCTTCTTGGCCGTTAAAAATCGGGATTGTGTGATAAGGGGTTGCTAAACCACATTCATCTTATCATATTGAAATGTTTATAATATGGAAAAAACTACAATTTTGTCTTGAAAAGGGTCGTTTTCGACCATAAGCCCCTTCTGGCGTTTACGTATATATTTCTGTGTTTACTGTCTGTTGAATAAAACTGCCCTCAAACAAATAGTCCGTGCATAATTAGTAAAGAATCAATAGCTGCTCGCTGCATGGGGCAATGCCGTATGGTGAGAGTAAACAACCCACCATGATGATGAAATTATATATCAAGAAGCAGTATTCAGACATTTTTTAAGACAAAAACTTCCCCTTTTCTACTCTTGGTTAGAAATGTTTCACCAGGAAACTTCACCATTTGGGGCTAATGTTTCTAGCTTTCTACTTCTGCATCGGTCGAAAAGGAATGAGCCTCTACAAAAAAAAAAAAATGTACGCTTGTAGTGACTTCTTATCAGATGCTTGTTGTGTAACAAAAAACGAGACATCTATCACCACGATAAAATAATTGTGGTGAAAGGATTGGGAAAAGAAATCAAAGGACTGAAAGTCCTGAAAAGCGGATTTGTTGAACAGTTTTAAGCCATGATTTGATGTAATGAAAATGATTTTTTTAAATCACATGTAATACATGTATTATATGTAAGTAATTAGTAGAGTAAGCAAGGGCAATGGGAGTCAAAGTTATTCTACCAAGTGTGCTGCGCACCAACTGTTATTTTACTACTTATTAGAGTATTAATTTGATCCAACAATTTGATGTTGTTGTTTTTTTTTGGCTAGTATTATATTTAGGACTGTGAACACGCATAGGACTGAAAAAAAAAACATGATGGATTTATAAGTGAAAGTTATTTGACAAATACATAGAACACTTCAGTTGTTGATTTGTTGACGAGTAAGACTTTTTTAAAACTTTACAAAATAGGATGATGATATATAATGATACTTCTGTAAAAACACAGTGTTAAGGTCTACAGCTGTCAATCAGTTTCAGCAATCATGAGCAAATTTAATCAAAGAGTACAATATATTGCTACTTACACATGTATGCAACATGAAATTTTTGTGCCTTCTTGTTGAACTCTTTATCAGAGGACAAGATTTTTGACTCCCCCAAATCAAAACCAACTATTCAGATTTTCATACTCTCAACAAACTCAAAAATGACTTACTGAATTATAGCTGGAAAATCATTAGCATAGAAGAAAGATAAGATTTAGAAAAAAAAAAAAATATCTGAATTGATATTTCCTTAATGCGCTACAGGGCCTCTTTTGTTATTGGATTTCATGCCACAGTTTTGGAAAGCTTTGAGGGAATGGTACTTAATCAATGACATGCGCCATCAACATGGATTTATAATAATTTTATATATTCAAATCAGTATCAATACCTCTGGTGTAATAAAAATAAACAGAGTGACCTATTGCTAAATTAGCCTAAAATTCCATTATCAAAAGCCCAAAACTTCATCATTTTACTCAGTTCAACTAAATAGCTTGCTGTTTAGAACATAAACAAACAATTCAATAGATATGGAGCCCTCAGATTATGTGGTTTGTATTTGTAAAGGGTAGAAAAAATTCTGAAAGAAAACAAGAGAAGAAATACTGATGTCCTGTTTTCCAACACTGTTTTCATAAGCCCTATTACACAGGACTCGTAAAACATAGGATTTATTGTATGTTAAAGGGCTAAAAAAAGAAAAATCTTCAAAAATTCTCCCAATTTAACTTTGTATGACATAAAATTCAAGGGTCAAATATAGGTCATGTTTGGACAAACCGTAAGGAATTCTGATTACTGATTACATGTATCTGTAACAGTTCTGTTAAATAGCCCCAAAGGCTGGGATTGAACCTAGAACATTCAGGTCCAAACTCCGTAGGCAAACGCTCTACGACATTGCTACAAAAGCTAGCTCTATAGCAAGACAGATAAGTGTACCCTTATACAAACACAAGCTCTACATTTATATCAATCGGTGGGATAGACCAGTATACAACATATGGATCCATGTCAGGTTTCCTTGGCGTCTTACCGCTGGATCTGGAGAAAATTTTGATTGTTTTTTTTTTTAACACTTTACTGAACACTCATGTTAATAACCCTGAAGGAAATAGGCAATTGAAAGCATCATGGGACAAGGATAAAATTCTGGTAGACAGTATTTTCTCCTGTTCCAACAGTGTTTTCAATCATAAGAGTGAACTTCAGCTCATTTGTATCATTTTCTGAATTGCTGTCTGCAGATACATTTAAAGAGCCTAAACCTTGTCATATGGGGAAGGAATGAATAATGAAATCGCATCTATTTAATTACCATTTTTGATAAAAAAACAAAAAGTAACTTATGCATAGATGGTGGACATAGACTAACCTGAACAATCTTACAAAGATTAACTCCCCTCTAAATGTGGATCTGGGGTTCTGCATGGCTTACTAGTAAAGTTTAGGACTTGTTACCTGATGGCCATATGTTTTCTGTGGGAGTGTCCTTAGGCACGACACTTCAGAGCCCTAGCCTAGTACTGCTGAAACCCAGACATATATAAATAAGCTAGTTGTAGCAGTTATATGACTGAAGTAATGTTGAAAGCGACATTAAACACCATTCAATTAATCAAATGTGGATATAACACTGGCCTCCGGAAAGGTTAACCTTTATCTGACATTTCTGTCAGCCTCACAAAATGTAGCTCTTAAGTTTTGAAAACATTGGTAGACAAACAGATTTTTTTTCATTCTTACCAGTCATTTTTCCCCATTCAACACCATAAAGGATACAACGTGCTTTAACTAAGGTAAGTGTGGCTATATTATACCATTTTGAAAGATGTTCAGAAAAACTTTTGCAACAACTTATCAAATTGGCTGAGCTTTATTTAGCTGTACTAAAAATCAAGGGTTTTCAAAAGGACTAGTGAAGGTGGTTTTTGTCTGAGATTATGCTTTAAGTCGGATTGAAAATATTAACAGCTCAAGGGAAATAGAAACAATGGTTTTTTGTATGTAATTTCTTACTGAAAGCACATTGTCCTTTCCATGACTCTAACACCTAGGAATCCCTTCAAGGGTTCTTCCTTATTACTACACAACTTGAAACTATTAATTTCAAAATGAATTACAAAATCAAACTAAATACAACAATTTGATTGTTTAGAGACAATGATTTCTTCTTTCTATTAAAAAGAAAAATCTTGGTTTTATTCCTGACCTAAAAAAATATTTTGTAATAGCCTGAAAGGTGAAAACTAAATGGTGCGTTCAGTATTTTCTAAGATTTAGGCCATGTGTAATTCATGACTACTGAATATATCTTCCTTCTGTTACATAAATGAAAATTTACCTTGTATCATCATAAAGACACAAGTCAAGAAATAATGATTTTACAAAAGAAAAGTAAGGTTAACTCATGCACTGCCACAAAACATGAAATTGATTGTAACTGCCTTCAAGAATAATTTGATGTTTGACTGATCTCTGGTGGTTACATTAGTTTCAACACTGTTTCAGTCTTACAGTGACAACAACCCATTTATGTATTTGTGTACGGCTTGGGTTTTACTAGGGCTAGGCTGATTCTACACAGTGTCTTGTCTATAGGCACTCCTACAAAATCGTGGCAACTAGGTGAGGATAAAACCCGGGATAACTCATCCGACACCTTCACCAATCAGCCACAGTCTTACAAAACCTCACTAAATAAATGAACAGGATTATGTCATTTCACCGCTATATTGGTGCAAATAAAAAAAAAAACATAGGCTGTATAGATTCAAGCTTACACCTCATATTCTGCACAGTCTGAACTTTATGATTATCATTCACTGTTTCAAAAGAAAAAAAAAAAACGGTGTTACATTTAACTATAAAAAATGGACTAATACTTAATAATTTCAAGTTCATTTTATGCGTATCACATAAAACATATGAGACCTACATGTAATATGCAAACTCACATTCTTGGGTCCATTTCTATTCAGTCAAAAAATGCAGGTGTGAATAAGTACAATGTAAAAAGTGGAATTTAGTCTCACATGTAATGAAAGTTACAGTTAAAGTGTGATGGGATTTTGACATTTTGTCAGTGATTACATGTATGTAAGTTTTATTCATTTACATATAGATGTAGATTCCTTTTTGCAGTTTTGAGCCACATCTTTGTGAATTTAAGTCATATTACATAATTGAACCACTGCAAGGACATGTGCAAAAAAAACATGATGTAGCATGATGAGATACTTGAAATTTAATATTAACACTGGTAAAAAGGATATTCGTTACTTCCAATGCAGTTTTGAGTGAATCCATTTTCATGGTCTGAAGAAAAGAATTAAAATCATCATTGCAAAAGGTCCTTGAGTAGCACTTAGCAGCCTAAGGGTTAAAGGTATTGGTCCCTCTATAAAACTTTAAAAACTATAGGCATACTTTCATTCCGAGGTTTGAATTCCTTGTTGTTTACATGAAGCACAGTTACGTCTCTAGTATGGGTTGAGAAGCAGTTCATCATAAATATGTACTTTATCAAATAAAGTACAAATATTTTCAATTTGCTCTGTGTATATATACTTCAGTCTCCAAGCATGAAAACATATATCAAAGAATTTAAATCTACATGTCCAAATAGTAATACGTATAGATCTAAACTAAGATGTATTCCTGTGGACGCTTTATCAAACATCTGTCTGAAAATTCTGCATTCTTAATTCTTTTGTATGCAAGGTAACAAAATAAAATATATTCAAGTATATAAGAAGGACTGTGAATGGACTTTCACACCTTGTCGAAGATAATTGAGTATCTGAGGCTTAAAGTCCAGGATGTTACGTTAAGTTAGTGGATGTCCAGTTCACTGAGAAGGACACGATTTCCCATCGAAAATCCATCGAAAAATTCATGTCACGGGTTCGTACTTGATCGAAGGCTTTCTTTATGTCCCATCGATAACTGGAGAGAAATTTTGGAAGCAGTCTTGCATAACATATTTTTCTTTTTATATACTACACGATCTTCTTTTTTTTAAACGTTTCACAGAAATGTTTCAAACATTTCGGAAATTCATCGATCTAGTGCTATACGAAGGGCGGTACTTAACAAGGTGCCGAATGGACTTTATGGGTTCTGTGTATTCGTTATCGCAAGGGTTTTAAATTACATATAGGCCAAATTCTAGCCAGCTGTCTGAACAGTTAAAGATATTTGATATAATACAGAGTTGAAAAATGTAATTTCATTAAGAAATTATTGTTTAATCTCCTTGTTTATTTCGGTAGCGGACAACCCAAGTTGTGAATGAACATTTCTTGAATGAAAATGGTGGCAGTCTGTGTATACAATGTTCATACACATATATGGCAATATTTAATGAAAAAAACAAACAAACTTTCTTTTAGTATTTAAAGTATTTCAAACTGACAATTTTGGTAATTTTTACGAAATTTCGATAAAGAAATCAAACATAACTTGTATCATTTGTTCAAAGTCAGAGCTGAAATCATTTGTAGATCTGTGTTGTTTGTCCCTACACCAGCCATGCAAAACTGAAAGTGAGCGCGCATGCGTCGTTACGCATGATGTATTTGGTTCCGGCTAAAACGATCACAGTAAGCGGATTTGCTATATAGCAAATCCGCTAAAAAGTACATTGAAACCTGTAGATGCAGTTCTGTTCAATCTACTAAACACCGTGACTAAACCAATAGCTACAGCTACAGTATTGACGGGATATTACCACTAACACTTCCAATTATTTAAACTAATATGAAAATAGGCAAAGCCTAGAAACGGGCGAAAGAGACTTTTTTCCTAAGACATATGAAAACATAATCGGTACAATAACTGATCGGTGCAGATATATTCGTTTGACCCTGCTCAACAAATTTTTGATGGCAGTAGATACATTGTATCTGCAGACAACAAATTCGAAAGTGAAACAAATATAACAAAAGTCCTCAACAGGGTAGCATTTTCCTGGCATTTTATCCTTTTCCCGCAATGTTCTCAGAATCCTTCTCCTTCTTGAACTCGGGATTGTGTATTAAAGGGTTAACTTGCGAAGTAATTTAGCCCCAAATTATCAGGAGTCGCTAATCCCAGCTGGACTAGTTTTTTTTTTTTTTTTTCCCAAGAATCAATGACAATCATTGCGACCTGTCATCGGGTAAATGTAAGGTGAGAAAGCAGCCACTGGGCTGGAAAGAAGTTAGTGTAATCCAGATTAAAGACACACTAGGAAAGCGAGTATAGGTGCACTGGCTGCCACGATAAATAACTGAAGTAATCTTGAAAGTGGCCGAATAAACATACAAATACCCGTATTTTTTATGGCTCTGTGTACATTAAGGAATATATTATTTCTGATCATTTTCATTTCGCTACATAGTGGTGTGGAAACCTATACGCAAAAAAGGGAACTTTGTAGATCTAACATCTAGCTCTATACGTTGTACATAGATAAACAAGAAATATCGTTAGCAAGTAATGTAGACGGCGTAATTTTCAGGCATTTGAATATGAATATTGTCAAAACTCTTTGGGGATTCAATATGAAGAGAAATAATGAAAAGTAAAATTGCAAGAAATTGTCTCTTTCTCCTGCTTTGCAACCTATGGAAAGCCATGAAAGATTCAAATCATAGATCTAGATATATTTTTCAAGATTAGATGTTAATCCAAACCATGTTTGGAAAAGGAGAAGTTCCTCCTAAAATTAGTGTGTCTGAAAATAAAGTCAGACAGGCATACAGTTCCTTGTGGGTTATAAGGGTCAAAACCAGGTCAATAGCAGGCCAAAATCCATCACAATCAGCTCCTTGGAAAAAAAGTAAAAACTAAAAGGATGCTTACATGCTCACCAGGTACTACCAAAAAGTACCTTCGTCTTCTCACCTCTGACCAGCTGATTAATTGAATTTGCGTTTATCGTGCACCACCCCCACCCCAAAGGCTGTTTGTATTGGTATGGGGGACGGTGCAGATACACAACGAACCCTTCCTAAGTTATACCCGGTTCTTTAACGTGCTTAGTGTATATAGCATCATCACACGGTACCTCAGTTTAAAGTCTCATCCAAAAGAATATCAGTAATTTTAGATGACCAGCTGTGGGAATCAAACCACACCCTCAATTGACCAAAAAGATCACCTTCACGACTGCTACACTCTACCAACTGAGCTTTGCGGGCTGGTCATCCTGATCAGCTCAGAGAGTGGGGGCCTTTATGTGTAGGCTACAGTTCTCCTTCAAGCGAGGTCCAGGATGTACATTCAACATCAGCCCCCTTTACACCTCCGATAGTGCAAGAATATGTGTGTATGTGTATACATTTTTTTTCCTCTAGCTCTGCTTACTAGTCGTAAGAGTGTATATAATGATTTTGCTTGTCTACCTATGAATTACTTTAATACGATAAACTAGGAATAGATCTAGATCTAGATCAACATAATCGTGACAACTTGGATTATTTCTTAGATTTAGTAAGCTGCATATATTGATACCAATACTTTTTAAAAACCTTCTTATCTATCTATATATCTTTATACCCATCTGTCTATCCCCTCTTCTTCACTCGGTAGCTCAGTCAGTAGCGTACAGGACTTGAGAACAGGGGTGCGGCAAATTTTTTCCCGTGGATTGATGATATTCACTGCGACAGGATTCATTCCTCTCTCAGTGCTAACCATTGATTCAAAGCCACTGGCTTGGAAAGAACATTATGAGTACTTGTAAAAGAAACTCCAGGAAAGCATAGATAGGTAATCTGACCGCCCCAATGTAACTGAAATGATGTTTAAGACGGCCTTAAACACCATACAATTAATCTTCTCTCATATTAAAATCATACATCCACCCATCCATCCATTAACCCAATAAACGGCCTTACCAACCCATATCTCTGTTGTCCCAAATCTCCTAAAATATCTTCATCCAATCCCCTACATCTATGTTGTACCCAAATATATAGGTCTATCCGTAGTCTTGTCATCTTTCTTAAAATCAACAATATTTACCAAACTCTTTTTCTTCATTAAATAATAATTTGAGAAGTAATTTTTTTTATTAGTCTTGTGAACAAAGTGTTGAAAAACACAAGACGTAGGTAAAGGTGTTGAAGAAACCAAAGCGAACACGAAATAGGGCGAACTGCAAAAGGACGAACGGGATCAAGGCCGACATCAGAAAATGACGTCATTTGAAGCAAGAATGCCGCACTGCGTAGTTCATACGTCATTGAATTCTTTTCCCAGAATTTTTGTAAGGATATGTGAACAAAAGGAAAACGTTGTAGATGGATTACTTTTAAAGAAATTTTAACAAAAAATAATTAAATATAATCTTATGGATTTTGTCTGACTGTGTTGAATTCTTCTTGTAATAAACCAACCTTCTGGTTGTCAAGGAAGTTGAAGTACAGATACAGTCGATCGGTATGTTTACAAACTCAGTGCGCGTGACGTAGAACACACGTCAGTAGTATAGGGTAGTCACTTGGGGCAAAATAGGCGATTTTGCCCCATGTGACTACCCCTGAGTGCCCCATTCTGCTATCCTGACAGTAAATGGGGCACCTGGGATAGCAAATGGGGCACTTTTGGAGCATTTTTGGGCGATCGTTGGCCTTTTATTGCAAATATCCTACCCCCATGTTCTATTTATAGTAACATTTTCATGCGGATTCTCGGATTTTATCGCTTACTCGGTCCCCTTGTGAGCTGTTGCAGAGATTGGACAGTCCCTATCTGACTTCCCCTGAGTCCCTATTCTTCTTACCCTGAGTGGGGTTGTACCCATTTTGCTATAGTAAGACTATATAGGTTCGCTACGCTAAGAAGGATTGTCACATAGTTTGTAGTTTAGTCAGCTGTTGATTGAGACCGTGATATGGAATAGGGTTAGGACTGCTTTATTGTTTACTTTTAACCACTACTTGGGCTTTAAGTGGGGTTAGGGTAAAAAAAAGATCAGGGTTTGACTTAGACTTTTTTCATTGATTTGATATAGAAGACAACATGATCTTTAGTCCTTACCATACGTCAGAGTAGAGATCAATGGGACTGTTTTGTACTTAGACTGCTTTATTGTTTACTTTTAACCACTACTTGGGCTTTAAGTGGGGTTAGGGCAAAAAAAAAATCAGGGCTTGACTTGGACTTTTTTGTTTGATTTGATATGGAAGGCAACCTGATCTTTAGTCCTTACCACACGTCAGAGTAGAGATCAATGGGACTGTGTTGTACTTAGGCTGCTTTATTGTTTACTTTTAACCACTACTTGGGCTTTAAGTGGGGTTAGGGTAAAAAAAAGATCAGGGCTTGACTTGGACTTTTTTCATTGAATTGATATGGAAGGCAACCCGATCTTTAATCCTTACCACGCATCAGAGTAGAGATCAATGGGACTGTGTTGTACTTAGGCTGCTTTATTGTTTACTTTTAACCACTACTTGGGCTTTAAGTGGGGTTGGGGTAAAAAAAAGATCAGGGCTTGACTTGGACTTTTTTCATTGATTTGATATGGAAGACAACCCGATCTTTAATCCTTACCACGCATCAGAGTAGAGATCAATGGGATTGTGTTGTACTAAGACTGCTTTATTGTTTACTTTTAACCACTACTTGGGCTTTAATGGACTTTAGGATTGATATGGAATACAGTTTGATCTTGATCTCGCTGTACCAGGCTGAGGCTAGGGGAATGGTTGCCCTTAGGCTTTTTTGAGTGTAAGTCTTTGACTGAAAGTCTTTTGACTGAAAATTGACAAATTTGAAAAGAAAGATCTTTCGTAGTGTTGAGTAGCCCTGAAAAGGGCTGTTTGTACAGGTTCACTTTTTTTATTCTCCTCTCCTTTTTTCCCTATTTTCCATCGTATTTATTACTTGGAATAGATGCTCAACTTCATGCCTTATACGTCTATGGCGTTCTCTTTCTTCTATCCAGTACAGCAATGTAAGTAAAATTGTCAGTCCAAACATTGTACTGATTTGGTTTTAACTCTACAGCAGCTGAGTTCCGAATGAATGTGTTTTGCGATTGTCTTTTATAGTCTACAGAGCTATAAAAATAGAGACTACAAAGTATTTTAACTATAATCACTGAGAATAGTGTTTTTGTATAGAGGAAAATGCAGTTGGGTTAACGTTGACCAATCAAAATGTGTAATGATATAACGGACGATTCGATTGGACAAACGTTAATTCTGAGTCAAAGTAGGTCAATCCCCCTGCAAACGTATAAAAACGAACTTTTTTATTATCGGGTTATTTCACAATGAAAGGCAGCAGCTTTTTCTGTGGGGTGTTTGGAAAGCCGAAGGTTGAGGAGGAGAAAAAGAAAGAGATGGAGGACCAGCTAGAGATGGAGAAGAAAAGAGAAGAAGAAAGAAAGAGACTGAAGTTTAAAGCGCTGTGTGCTTTTTTTGAGAGGAGGGGGTACGAGTTTTATACTCGAAAACCGAAGATCAAGATGGGGAATATTTACCCCGATCTGAGGGATTTCATGCCACCCACTGAACATCGTGGATGGCAGAAGAAGCTGCAGAAACTGTATCCTTCACTGGTATGGAATTAATTTATCCAGCCAGTGAATGGAGAAAAACAGCCCTTTTCAGGGCTACCATTCCCCAAGAAAGAGCTTTTCTTTCGAATTGTCAATTTTTTCCCTCAAAAGGCTTACAGCCAAAGACTTACAGTCAGAAGAAAAAAAAAAGTCAAGCCCAAGAATTATTTCATATGTTTTTTATTCAAACATTTGTACAATGAAACAAGTCAGGAACTGTAAAAAAACAATGGAATGAAAACATTTAAACAAGTCAGCCTTTTTTTTGTTAAAACAATTGAAACTGTTTTTTCACTGTTTTTCTTTTTTTCTTTGGAATGTCAGATTCACATTCACTCTTCCATTTTCTTCCCCTTTCATTATTTTTTAATACCATATCTGGACAGGTCCAGATTTTATCCCCATGTTTTTTTTATTTGCAAAAGAAACACTTCTTTTTTTTCTCGCTTTCTCTTTTTTCGTTGTTTTGCTTTTTCTCCTGTTTTGGTGAAAGAGTCTTCTCTGAAGAAAGTTCGTTGTTTTTTAGTTCCAAAGTTGGTTGTTTTCTTAGATTATCGTTTGTAGATATTTTTTTCTCTATCTGTTCTGTTATTTTACAGATCTCTGTATCGCTGATAGTCGTGTTGTCAATCTGCATATTTTCGATCTGATTTTCAGTCGATGATGTTGTAGTCTGTAGTGAGCTTGTTTTCCAATTATTTTCGTTGCAGAATGATTTCAGAACACCAACGAATTTCATGTTCTGAAATTCACCACCCAGATTCATTGTTGATGAAATTTTGATATCGTGACTGCGTGGGTTCACATAGACAAAAACGACTGTTTCTGTCTGCTTTTCTTTTTCTGGACAATTTCTAGACCAGTGTCCTTGTTTGTTGCATGTAAAACAAATATCTTTTCTCTTTCCATCCGGTTCATATCGTTTTTTGATCGTTGCTTGATCCAAAACTCTGTAACTGGTAATACGGTAAACGTCTTTTTCTGTTACATGTTGATGGGATAAAAATGATGCCACATAGTTCCCGTTATGTTGAACTTGATACTTTAACGGAACATTGCTGATCTCGTAATCGTGGGTGTATGGGTTAACGTACAGATACATCAACTTTCCTACCAGTGGTGTGCTTTGTAGCTTAAACTCGCTCATTATTTTTTGTCAACTGTACTGTCTGAAGTCGATCAGAGGAATGATATAGATTTCGTAGCTATCGTCTCTATTTATACACTATTTGGGTGAAAGACTATAAAATGCCAAGTTTTCTGACTTACCGTGTCATTGTCTTACAATCAGACATAAAAGATAGCTAAAAGAAAAAAGAATAGTACCCTATTCAGACAGTGAAAGTGGCGATTATGGTTATAAAAGTTTAAGGAAATAATTCCATGTTACATTGTTTTGAACTGAAAGGTCCGAGTAAGACACAAAATATCGCTGAAAAATTATGCTGCCTTTACCAATAGAACTACGTGAAAAGATTTATGGAGAATTCGTTCAACAGCATACGCTCGATGAACGAATGCAGGTTAACATTAAACTCCGCTGTGTGGAACTTTGGATAGATAAATTGCACAAAGGGTTTGCAAAAGGAGAATCGTCCTGCAAATTGTATGGTATACAGCACTTTATTGGGATGTTGGTAGACGATTCAGATTTGAAACACATCATCAAAACTTATTTAGCAACTTACTGGTGGAAAGACGGTGCTAATGGTAAACAAATGCGATCCACAAGTCGATGGTGTTTCATGATCATAGGAAGAACCGAAGAAAGTTTTCTGAACGTTCTGAAAATGAAATCAGTTTTATTTAACTTTTACTTACGCTGCAAAAAAGGATCTATTCGAGACTCTGAGGAAATAGTGGATACTATGGAAGGCTATATCTTATTTGATAGGGATGTTACAGAGAAAATTGTATATTCATCTCTTTCAACGAAAGACGTTTTAAAACATGTTTATACATTTAGTGGAACACGTGAATTCAGTGAAATGGACAGTGTATATCCATTTTATTTGGGTGATGACCAATTGCACAAAGACATTACGGAACATGAAGACAAATGGAGAACTCGAGGGATTTGTGAATTTGCATTGTAAAATGTTATATTTTAAAATGTTATATTGTAAAATGTTATATTTGTTAAAAAATGTTTTATGCCATATTGTAAGAAATAATTCATTGTAAAAATAATTCATTGTCAATATTTCGTTGTCAACTCTGAATAAAATGTTTTTTGTGAATAAAAACGCTTTCATTGTTATTTATGTTGTCATTTTATCATTAGGCCTTAAAGAGAAAAGTAAAAAAACATGGAGGTGGATGTACAATCTATTTTATTTCAACACCCTTGTAATATTTTCATCACAGGACCGAGCGGGTGTGGAAAAACAGAGTTCGTTCATAAATTAATTGACTATCGAGAAGACTTGTTCAACATCGTTCCTGAAAGAGTTGTCTGGTGTTACAAAGAATGGCAGTATGCATACAATCTTATGCAGGAAAAATTTAATTCATAGTTTGAATTGATAAATTTCGTGGAGGGAATTCCTGACGATGAAAACGAAATTGTCAGTGATGTATCCATTCCACATTTAATCGTCTTTGATGACATGTTGGGTGAAAAAGACGAGGAAAAAATTAAACTTTGGTTACAAGAAAAGGCCATCATCGTAATGCAAGTGTGATTTATATCACACAAAATATGTTTCAGGAGTCGAACCATTAGTCTTAATTCCAGATACATGATTTTATTTCGAAATGAACGAGATAAGAATCAAATTAAAACACTGGCTCACCAAATGCAAGCTCCACATTTGTTACCCGCTTATGAAGACGCTACATCGCTGGACCATGGATATCTAGTCATAGATTTTCATTCACGAACAAACAAAGAATTAAGACTGAGAACAGATATATTCTATCGTTGGTATACACAAGGAAATGAAAGAGGACCCATTGTTTATTCTCCTGCTTAAAAATAGGTTTTTTCATAAAAAAATTTCTTATTTAAAAGTCCTTATTTGAAGTTCTTGTTTTAAAAGAGAATTACATTTTGAATATAAATCATTTTCATGTTTCACGTCAATGAAAGCTCATGATAAATCACTGAGTGAAGATGAAGAATCCTATGGAGAATCTGATCACTTATTTCACACGCCAAAAAGCGTACGAAAAAGTGCAAGGAAGTCCCCTACAAAAAGTGCTAAAAAAAGTATGGAAAGGATCAAAGAAAAATCGCCATACATGAGACCTGAAGAAAGAGAACGATTGAAGCAATTCTATGTTAAAGAACTGTTAACTCCACCAAAGTCTATAAAAAAGACCCCGTCTCGTCAAACACTTCAGTCATGGGAGCCATGGTAAAGCCTAAATTTGATTACGTGTTAAGAAAGTTGTTTTATGATCCTAACAGTACTGTCGCATTTACTGGAATAAATCAATTGTATCACGCTGCGAAATCTGTTTTAAAAGGAATAAGATACAGAGATGTTCAAGAGTGGTTGCAGGGTGAATCCACCTATACCTTGCACAAACCGATCCGTCGTCGATTCAAAAGACGAAAAACTATTGTAGGTGGTATAGATTATCAATGGCAAGACAAAATGATAACAAGAAATATTTACTTTGTGTGATTGATGTGTTTTCAAGATTTTCATGAGTTGTCCCTATCCCAAATAAAACGGGAAAAACTTTGATTAAAGCATTTCAATCTATTGTTCAGAAATCAAAAAGAAAACCTTTGTCACTTCAAACAGATAAAGGTTCGGAATTCAAAACCAAACTGTTTCAACAATACTTGAAAAAAAATCAGATTCATTTTTTCACCACTGAAAATCCAGAGACAAAAGCAAGTATCGTTGAAAGATTTCAACGAACTTTAAAAACGAGAATGTGGAAGTACTTTACGTACAAGAAAACAAGGCGTTACATTGACATTTTGAATTCTTTAGTTAAAAATTACAATCATACTTTTCACAGAAGTATAAAAACATCTCCTGTACTGGTAACAAAATCGAATGAGGCAGAGATTTCGAAAAATCTGTATCGGCAATTATCGTCAATTGTATTGACTAAGAAGCCAAAATTCAAAATTGGAGATCATGTTCGAATCAATAAAACAAAACGTACATTTGATAAGGGATATTTACCAAATTGGACACAAGAAATATTTGAAATCACTCATGTCAACAAAACATTTTCGCCTATCACATATAAAATAAAAGATTTACAGGGTGAACAAATTTTGGGCACCTATTATGAACATGAACTTCAATTAATAAAAGATGATGAAATTTATGAAATTGATTCAGTTCTTGATAGACGTACAAGACGTGAGGGTAAAAAAATAATCAAAGAAATAAAAGTCAATTGGAAAGGTTATCCAAAAAAATTTCAAAGTTGGATACCAGAATCCTATTTGGTGTCTTGAACAGTAAAAAATTTTTAGATAAAAAGTCCCTGCATTCATTATGAATTCACAGTCGAACATTGAGTCTGGAACAGAAAGTGGATAGTAGTAGTAGTAAAAATTACAAGTGCTGCGGAAATCGTGTTGCTAAGAATCAGTTTACATATATTTCACAGATTATAGTCATTTACGCAATTATTGCAGCCTCGATAGTACATTTAAGTATTCTAAGTCAAGATCGTGAATTGTGGTTGATATTGTTAAGTAGTTCACTTGGGTATATTCTTCCATCTCCGGGGTTAAAATTCACCAAATCAGGACAAAAACAACCGGGTGTTGATTTTGTTGGCAGTAAAAAATGAATTCGTTTTATCTAACTCTACCTAGCGATAGTTCCATAAACTTTTATCCGAACAACACACAGTGTTGTTTTAAGGTTCATTTACCAAAGACAGTTCATATTGACAAGGAAAATTGGGAAGTTGCGTTAGTTCAACTTATTACTCCCTCTCAGTTCTTAAACATAAGTGAAGAAGAAGCGCAGTTCGAAATTATAACAACAGATGCCGATTTTACCAAATTAGTATCAGATCTAGACAGAAAAAGAGATAATATGCAGGTGTCTCCAATAAGACGAAATAGTGCAAATAAACCGATAAAATGGTCAATTCGATTTATCTTTCCATCTGGGAGTTACACTTCACCACAGCATCTTATAGAGGTAATCAATGAGTTGATTCAAGATAACATAGGCGTTGCCCTTCATAAGAGATCGGCGACTCTGTACATTATATATTCAACTTTATCCAAACGTCCGAAAATTATTTTCGAAAATATTATAAAAACGGGACTCAAATTTCATCCACCACTGTTTTTAAAACTGGGTGGATCACCAGAATACAAAAATGAGACATTTTTTCAGGGTAAAAATATTTTCGATTACTTTAAATACACTGCTAACATTGATGCTGGCTACAATCATCTGTACGTTTATTCAGATATTGCTGAACACAATATAGTGGGTGATACACTTGCCCCCATACTTCGTGTTCTGCCTTTCAAAACATCCGATGCAATTGAAAATAATTATGGTTGTCAGCATATCAATCATGAAATTACAATACCGCATTACATTCCCGTTTCGAAATCCGATTTCGATATGATTCACATTCAAATAACGGGGGATTCTGGTATACCAGTTCATTTCATTACTGGTAAGACAATCGTTAAGTTGCATTTCAGACAACGTTCAACTGAAAAATAATTAAAAAATGTTACCAGTTTATCGCGGTGTAAAACATCAGTATGACTATGGATTAGGTTCCCTATTTAAATCAGCACTTAAAACAGTAACTCCATTGATAAAACCTCTAGTCAAATCTGGGTTTAATGCTATTAAAAAAGAAGGAATCAAACAAGGATTACGTGCAGCAGAAGATATCCTCTTACGAGGCAAAAATCCAAAAAAAGTTGCAGTTTCACGGGGAAAACAATCTATTCATGATTTAGCACAAAAGTTAGAGGTAATGACAGGGATGAATAAAAGAAAATCGCGAGAAACACGTCAGTTATCTTCTCGATCTCGCAACGGTAAGATCATCAATAAGAAACAAAGAAATCATTACAGTAGACCTAGACCTCTTGATATATTTGATTAATATATTTGATTAATATATTTGATTGAAAAAAATTTGAAAATGATGCAAAACGGGTCTTGTGAATGCAGTAAATCAGAACTCAATGATCTTTCTGTACCACCTACAATGACAACTATGCAAGAAAGTCAGTGGGTTGAACATTTTCCAGTATCATCTTTGTCAAACAATGCACCGATAGAATTTATCATACCACCTCAAACCGAACATTGGACAGATTTGGCGCAATCGTATTTGTATATCAAATTCAAAATCATTAAAGCAGACGGTACTGATTTAGAGGCCGGTTCAAATGTGGCACCTGTAAACAATTTCCTGCATAGTATGTTTAGCAGCGTCGATTTGTATCTAAATAATAAATTAATCAGCAATAATTCAGACACCTATCCATACAGAGCGTATATCGAAAATCTTCTGTCATATAATGCCGATAGCAAGTCTACGCATTTGAAAGCTAGCGTACTTTGGGCTGAAGACACCACTGGTCATTTCAATTCACTCAACCATGATGCTGATAATGAGGGTTTAAAAACAAGAATAGGTGTAATTGCACAAAGCAAAAACGCAGAACTTTTCGGACGATTGCATCTTGATCTATTTCAACAAGAAAAATATTTACCGAACGGAATTGAAATCAGACTTAGATTAAACAGGACTTCGGAAAACTTTTGTCTCACAGGAGGTACTGGTGCACCAGCTGCAAAAATTGTACTGGAAACAGTCAGTCTTCATGTGCGAAATGTTGAATTGTTGCCTGTTATTGCAAATGATCTTAATCATGTTATTGCTCAGCAAAACATGAAAATTCCTATTCGTAGAGTAGAAGTAAAAACTTTTACCATTGGCACCGGACTTCACTCTAAAGTTGAAGATCATTTGTTTCAAGGACAGCTTCCAAAACGTATTTTCATTGCAATGGTAACAAATGCTGCTTATAATGGGAGTTATGGCACCAACCCATTTTTCTTTCAACATTTTAATCTGTCAAAAATAGATGTATTATGTAATGGTCACAGTATTCATAACAGACCCTTTGAAACTAACTTTGAAGGAGGACTGTATTTGAAATCATATTTGTCAATGTATCAGGCTATCTCAGCCTTTGGACTCAATAAATCATTTGATATTGCCAAAGAAGACTATATTGGTGGATACTGTTTGTGGGGATACGATTTGACAGCTGATCAAGGCAGTGAGGAAGGATAGCTTCATCCTATAAAAACTGGAAGTCTTCGAATTGAACTTCAGTTCGCTCAAGCTCTAGCAGCAGTTATCAACGTTATTGTCTTTGCTGAATTTGACAATCAGGTTGAAATCAACAGTTTGAGAGAAATCATCACAGATTACTAATCTTGTAATCAACAGAAAAAACAGTCCTTTTCAGGACTCTGAACAGATCTCTTATTCATTACCCCGGAACAAAAAGACAGCTTTCACAAAAGACAGTCCTTTTCAGGGCTAAGGAGTATATATATATATCAAAAACAGTCCTTTTCAGGACTAAAGAGAATATATAGAAAAACAATGCTGGGACTCAGATTTGCTATGTCCCTGAGAGAAGAAGCAGAAAAAGTGAAATATTCTACTTCAAAGTGCATCTCTACTCGGAAAAATGACATTCACAATAGCTTCGAAAAACATATGATTGAAGAATTACAAAATCTTATTGCCAGTGAAGCTCGCAACCAGTGTTACGGATGTCAAGTGGATCACCCCAGTCAAATACAGCACGATCTGTGTTTATTCAAGAACAGACAAACACATACGGATATGTTCATAGAAAAAGCTATGATGGAATTAAATCCATACAAAATCATGGAAAAATGGTATCCTGAATTAATGGAAATGAAACTCGATAAAAGTGGATATGTGGAAGCCTACAGATTGTGGAAGGATTTAAAAGAAAACATTTTATCTGAATTTGTGGATTCGTCTTGGCTACATCACTGGTGTAACAAAGTAAAACAATCCTAGGAAGAAAGTGACTAAGAAAAAACGTGATGTATACTTCTGAAATTCAATATATATTGGATCATGGAATATGTATAAACAATCTACAGGCAAAAGTGTGTGCAAAAGACCAGTTACCTCGACAAAAACCCAATCATGTGAAAGCTTATATTGTGAATACAGAGAGATCAAATATGCCAGGAGAACACTGGGTGGCAGTGATATTCAACAATAGTGGTGATGTACTATACTTTGATTCCTACGGACTACCACCACTTGAGCCTGAAATCGTAAACTTTTTAGACAATCATTCTTTATCGTGGAGATACATTCGTCAAACTCTTCAGAGTCTACAGGGGAAAGTTTGCGGATTTTACTGTATCTTCGCATTGGATGCTGCTGCTAGAGGATACAATATACAGAAATATCTTCAACAAAAATTCCTCTCAACGGAACATCACCGAAACGATCGAGCTGTATCATCATGGTTTTATCACCACTACGGAAATCTATACAACAAACTCTCAGAGACTTCCCACAAACAGTGAAAAAAAGACATAAAAAACATTTTCAATGTTCTTATTGTTAACAGTTCTTTATTTATGTGTCTTGTTGTAAATATGTTCATTGTTCAGTTCTGTTCAAATAAAAGTTCTACTGTTTAAAAACAACGGAGTTCTTCATTCTTTTTTCCCAAAGTTACCTCTTAATTCTGAGTCAAAGTAGGTCAATCCTAGTTCTGACGAGAGGATTGACCTACTTTGACATAGAATTAACGTTGTCCAATCGATTCGTTCGTTATATCATTACATATTTTGATTGGTCACCGTTAATTCTGAACCAAAGTAGGTCAATCCTCCCACCAGCTTATAAAAGCCGACGATATTTTTCTAAATAATAAATTATTCGACTCTCAGCTCTCGAGTAATACGGATAAGCGCTAACGGAGAAAATGGATTTCAACTTGGACGGAATTAACTTGGATGGTTTCGACATAGACGAATTCCTACCGAAAGAAAACAATGGGGATATTCTATCGACAGCAATGAATTCAACACTCGTCAACCCAACGACTGCGATAAATACAACACTCATCAACCCAAAGATCATATTGGACGACATTTTTGAAGAAGTAAGACAGTTGAATTCAAAGCAAGATTCTGTATTGACTCAGCTTTTAGAAGAACTGAAGACTTTCAACAAACAAATGGAGGAAAAAAAGACTTTGGACGCAGACACCGAACAACTGAGCAAAAACATTGAGACATTATGCCAACAGAGAAAGCGTATTTCAGTTGTTACTGTGAAGCTTCCAGTGGAGAATGACTTTGATAAAAGCAGTCTTCATAAACTAGCAGACTCTATCGTGACTGTTGTAAGGGAAGGAAAACAATCAAAGGAAAATCAACAGCCAAAAAACAGTATGCTGCGAACATTGTGGGTGTAAAATCATTCCAAAAGACCAGTAGACTTGGTAGATAAATCAATACTCAAAAACAGCCCTTTTCAGGGCTACTCAACACTACGAAAAGATCTTTCTTTTCAAATTTGTCAATTTTCAGTCAAAAGACTTTCAGTCAAAGACTTACACTCAAAAAAGCCTAAGGGCAACCATTCTCCTAGCCTCAGCCTGGTACAGCGAGATCAAGATCAAACTGTATTCCATATCAATCCTAAAGTCCATTAAAGCCCAAGTAGTGGTTAAAAGTAAACAAAAAAGCAGCCTAAGTACAACACAATCCCATTGATCTCTACTCTGATGCGTGGTAAGGATTAAAGATCGGGTTGCCTTCCATATCAAATCAATGAAAAAAGTCCAAGTCAAGCCCTGATCTTTTTTTTACCCTAACCCCACTTAAAGCCCAAGTAGTGGTTAAAAGTAAACAATAAAGCAGCCTAAGTACAACACAGTCCCATTGATCTCTACTCTGATGCGTGGTAAGGATTAAAGATCGGGTTGCCTTCCATATCAATTCAATGAAAAAAGTCCAAGTCAAGCCCTGATCTTTTTTTTACCCTAACCCCACTTAAAGCCCAAGTAGTGGTTAAAAGTAAACAATAAAGCAGCCTAAGTACAACACAGTCCCATTGATCTCTACTCTGACGTGTGGTAAGGACTAAAGATCAGGTTGCCTTCCATATCAAATCAATGAAAAAAGTCCAAGTCAAGCCTTGATTTTTTTTTTTTTTGCCCTAACCCCACTTAAAGTCCAAGTAGTGGTTAAAAGTAAACAATAAAGCAGTCTAAGTACAACACAGTCCCATTGATCTCTACTCTGACGTATGGTAAGGACTAAAGATCAGGTTGTCTTCTATATCAAATCAATGAAAAAAGTCTAAGTCAAACCCTGATCTTTTTTTTACCCTAACCCCACTTAAAGCCCAAGTAGTGGTTAAAAGTAAACAATAAAGCAGTCCTAACCCTATTCCATATCACGGTCTCAATCAACAGCTGACTAAACTACAAACTATGTGACAATCCTTCTTAGCGTAGCGAACCTATATAGTCTTACTATAGCAAAATGGGTACAACCCCCACTCAGGGTAAGAAGAATAGGGACTCAGGGGAAGTCAGATAGGGACTGTCCAATCTCTGCAACAGCTCACAAGGGGACCGAGTAAGCGATAAAATCCGAGAATCCGCATGAAAATGTTACTATAAATAGAACATGGGGGTAGGATATTTGCAATAAAAGGCCAACGATCGCCCAAAAATGCTCCAAAAGTGCCCCATTTGCTATCCCAGGTGCCCCATTTACTGTCAGGATAGCAGAATGGGGCACTCAGGGGTAGTCACATGGGGCAAAATCGCCTATTTTGCCCCAAGTGACTACCCTATACTACTCACGTCATTTTTTCTGTTCTTTTTTGCAAAAACAAATATACTCGAAAGACGCTTTTATTCAACCATTCCCAAAATCTATGTGATTTATGTTTAATCTTGTTATTAGAAAAATTCATAACATAATTATGCTTACTACGTTCTCGAAATTTGTCAGTAAATGAATGTGCTTTGCTCTTGTAAAGAAATTCTGGTACGGTCCAGTCTGTCACCGGAAGCTGAGCTCCAGTGGACGAAAAATCAACAAAAATTCAAAATGGCCGAAAAAAGTCTTATGGGGTTTGTAATTTGAATTATGAAATTTGATGATTTTGAGTTTTATTCGTACATGTAACCTATAGGCGGTCTTTCGCCCGTATAAGACTGAGTTAATCTTTGTCAGAGAACAACACTCAGTAAAAAGAAAAGTAATGCTCGTAATCAGAATTTTTTTTACCCCTTCAAATGTTTTCAGGCTATTTTCAGGGTCATAAAAGCACGTGGTACCTTGGTTAAGGTTTAACGCTTCAAAAACTATATTAGTGACTTTTTGGACAGTGTAGGTCAGAATTACACGCTGTTACACACTGTAAGTCCTGTTAAAAGTCATTGGAGGATACCACCCAGCCTACATTTACAATAAAGTATGTCACAGTGTCTCCCAACAACTCTTAACTAAACAATCTTGAGTTCATAACGACCCTGACGCAGAAAAATTGTGAAGACATAGAGGGAAAATTGTGGTTACAAATTTAATGACAATTCCCGTCATTTAAACCACATTCATTGTATTATATTGGAACCGTTATCCTGCATAACTAAAGAAAAGAAATGAAGCTTTCAAACCGAAAATAAAAATCCCAGTTTTCCATTTTTTCCTAAGGGTATTATTTTGACGAAAGATATCTCTTTATCGGACGGTGCAGGCGCAAGATCAGACTGCACGTTCTGTGCAGTCTGATCTTCATCTAAGCTGTCCGCAAAAGGTCAGTGAGTCTCACTTAGCATCCTAAGGTTTAAGCTAACCACCTGATTCATACAAGCATAGTTTATAGGTAAATACGTTGAAATGTTTTGTAAAAGTTTTTTTAAACTAGCATTTTTTGCATGTCTTATACTCCTGAGCTTATCTCATGCACGTTTGACCGAACTTAACCTTTAAACTGCTAAATAAATGAATCGAAAGTTTCCACTCATTAGTAAAAACCCAGATTTTGCAATTTCAACGTTGACTTCACCAAAAAGAAAATTACTGTATCGGACAGTGTAGACCCAAGATCAGACTGCACGTTTTGTGCAGTCTGACCTTGATCTAAACTGTCCGCTAAAGCGCCCTGAAAACGCACTCAGGGTTAATTATTGTTCTTTGAAACTGTTTGATATGTATTGTTTGTTCACAGCAAAAGGCAATTAGAGAAAGGGAAATGTATTATTGTTCGACTAATTGTCCTTGTAATCAGACCTACAAAAAAGCCGTAGTAATCGATAAATTTGAAATTTGTATCCGGCTGATTATATAATAATAACTTTATTAAGGAAAAAAGGCAATATTGCCTATCACACCACATATATTTACAAAGTTTTAGATGTCAATGGTGGGGAAAAAAAACTTGATAAAGAGAAGTAACTCTGAAGAAAAATAATTTTAGTTGATTACTGATTACCTCCCTTTCACTTTAAGGTTATACGAGAGAAGGGTATGTATAGTTAATTCCAAATATGTTTTCAAGACCATTGTTATTTTCGATAAATGTTTTAAAGAACAGTTTAATAGTATTGATAGGTATTATTTTTGAGAGAAATTATTTTTGAGAGGAGCATGTGTTAGTAAAAGAAGAACTGTTGTTTTCAACCGTTTTTCTTTTACCAACACTATCACCATCATAATTTTTTTTCAGTCATATCTACTCATTCTAGTTATTGTATCGCTATATAACTACATAAATAAAAATATCCACTTATTTCTCTCTTGTTCGAAACGAAATAACAAGAAGAGATAAATGGATGTGGCTATTATTTACAAATAAGACATTTACATACAAAAAGTGGTTTGTTAACCCCTTTTCCCACATGACAAAACTTTTGACCCATCCAAATTGCGAACATTTGTAGACGAAAATTTCAGTGTGTCTAAAATGAAGCAAATTTTCGTTGCTCGACTAGAAAACATCGTGGGAAGATGAGAAAATGCTATTATCAGCATACTCTCCTTTTCTCACAATGCTCTCAAAAGATTTCTTCCTCGGGGTCGTTGAAAGTCGGCAATGGTAAGTGGTAGATAATGTTTGAAATTTCTACTGAATGGAATACTAAGTAAAATTCATTCATGAAAAAAGGAAAATATCTCTCAAAACAAACCCCCCCCCCCAAAAAAAAAAGAGATAGACGGCGAAATAGGCACTGGAAGACAAAAAGTGAAATGACCACATAAATATGAGCCATGCTTTGGCAAAAGGGGGTTTTGATGCATCTCTGTGATGCATTATACCAAGGCATTACGTAATAATGGATCCATAAAAAAACATTTTTTCCAACATTCAGCTAAATTCCCTATCATATTCATGTAGTAGGTTGCGAAAACGAGTGCCAATGAGAATTGACTTGAGGAAGCAACGCTTGTATATTGGTGTCGTAAATGTGCGCATGGATAGACTTGCAGGAGCATGCCAAATGAACATGTCCACATAATCTTAATGATCGAAAATTACTATTTATTGTTATTTGAGTATATCAATACCAAGAAAACGTTTGAAAGCAAGTGTATTCAGCTTCACCAATAAAGAAATACAAAAGGCAAAAGGGGGCTTAATGTATCTCCGTAATGCATTATACCAAGCACGGCATTTTATTATTATGGATCCATTAAATCCAGTTTGTTTAACATCTGACTGAATTCTGTGGTAGAATGCTCGTTGGACATGCAGAAAATTGACCGAATGCAAAAAAATTCGGCCCAGGTCAGCCTGCGCGGACTGCGAAGGCTGACCTAGGTCGATACTTTTTGCTGATGCATAAATCCCCTTTTCACAGAGTACGGCTCATAGGTATCGCCATCCTGGCAGCTCTGATCAGAATACTTCACAAAGTCGTGGACAGTTTGCCCTCCTACGTGTTCTTTTGAATCTGGTATTGATATATCCATAGACTGACCATGAACGACAGCGTCAGAGGGTTAGAATATATATATGTGTGTGTGTGTGGGTTGTGTGTGTGTGTGTGTGTGTGTGTGTGTGTGTGTGTGTGTGGGCAGGACCAGTCAACCTAAAAGAATGCGTTTTACGACGATTAGGTAAAAGACTTTCGAAAATATTTTGCTACAAGAGATCACTCCTTCCTTACAGCATAGCTTCTTCTGCTATAAAAATCAATACCTGGCAACTGCGTTAGGGAGAATTCTCTTTAGCAAGTAGTGAGGGTATTAGTCTTTTAATCTTCAAAAAATGAGGATCTTTCCCGCATGGGTTCGAATTCCAGCCAGGTCGGTTTGTATTTCAACTATGTATTTATTGCGAATTTTCATGTTTGTAAGTTGGGGGCTCGTGCGGGATTGGCCATTGAACCATTTGTTGTCTGAATAATAGACTTACCGCCTATTAATAAGGCTTATCCTGCTACATGGTGAAATATCGACCGTGAAAAGGGGTGCCGTGAAAACTTTGTGTTTCACGGTCACTTGCTTTGTGACCTTGCTCATTTGCATAACAGCCGGAACTACTTTTGACCTAGTATTTCCTTTCCTTTTCTCGACGGTTTTATATCAGAAAATTGAAAATGCAGAAAATTAAAAAAAATCAATATGAAATTGACTCCCTTGCGCACAAAACACACATAGTTTGGTACATGATTACCAACACTCTACATCCCTTCTTCCTTCCTTGGTGTACATGAACCTGACTAAAAGAAGTTGAGAATTTTTTTTAAACAGAACAGAACAGAACAGAACAGAAATTTTAATAGTACATAAAGGCCTCTGGCCCAAAATACATCTCAATACAATATCTATTTACATAAAATGTTAATAGCCCTTGATGTTAAATAACAATATTTAGCTCTTCCCAAACGACAAATTTGGACCCCTCCAAACCGATGAGCCTGCAGATGACAATTTCAAATTGATGAGAATAACATAAAATTCTCTAAATGAGTAGAAAACACTCTGGGAGAAGTAGAAACCGTTCGTTACGAGCAGTTTCTCTCCCTTCCACAGTGCCTTTAAAAGAAAGGTACTGCAGACTCATAAAAAAAACAGCTTGTTTGGGAAAGGGTTAATAATTAACTTTACTACCTAGATGACAGTATTAACCATATTCTTCAGAAGTCAGATGGGTCAATGATTGGGGTACTGGTTTTATAAACTAAATATTTTCTATTAATTTTGTAACATAAATAGCAAGTTTACGTATGATTCTGGGATTCTCACTTTGAAAAAGTGATACTAAATGTACATTACTAGGGAAACCATTAAACCAAGAAAATAAATATTTGTTTCTTATATCATTGAATTTATCACAAATGAAAAATGCATGAAATTCATCTTCAAGGACCAAGTTATCTTTATGAATACAACAATAAATGCAAATTCTATCTTCTCTATTGATGTTAAAGTGGCGTCCAAATTCAATATTAAGTTTGTGACTCGAACATCTAAATCTTGATAATGATCGTCTTAAATACGGTGAGAGGTCTATTAGCAAGTAACGTTCAACATTTAAAAATGATTTGAAAGAGCTATAAAATTCACATCTGTTTGAACTATTTATAGCCTCATGCCAATTTTGAGAATAATAATCTATAAGTCGTTGCTTGAACTGTTTAATGAATAATACTGTATTACCAATTTCCTGGGAAATCCAAGCAAAACCAAATCCATTTTTGAATAGGAATTCTCTTATTTTCGATACCCAATTAACCCTTCCGATTTCATCATGCGCTTTTAGCATTATGTAGCATTGCTTTGGGTATCTGCCAGAGTCCATTTGAATAAGTCTGACCCAGTACTTCACAAATTTAATTTGATATGAAACTGCTATCGGGTATCTTCCACATTCCCCGAGTGCCATTGAATCGTTGGTAGATGCGTTAATACCAAGATAATCTTTACAATACTTGGAATGAACTTTTTCTATGGAATTACTGAGCTCGTAGCCCCATATTTCTGCTCCATAGGACAGGATAGGCAATACCATTGCATCGAAAATCTTGAAGTGTTCTTTATAAGCAAATTTACCCAATAGTTTTTGGATCTGATATATTTGATATAATGATTTTCGTGCTTGTGCTGCAAGCTTTTTGGTTGCCATACTCCATGACAATTTCGGTGTGAACAAGAGCCCCATGTACTTATAATATGGTTTAACTTTAATACTTTCCCCACGAAATTTCCAATTCTCATATGCTCTTAGGGGTCCTCCATTTCTAAAAACAATAATTTCTGATTTCTTGAGATTTACGATCATTTTAGTTTCTTCACAAAATTTTTCGACTGCATTGAGTTGAGTCTGTAGGTTTGCTGCAGTATCCGCGCAACTGGCCACATCGTCAGCGAACATTATACAATAAATTTCTTGAATTTCTGGTGTGATAAATATTCCATGAGGACAATATTGTCTAAGATATTTCAAAATTTCATTAATATATATACTGAAAATTGTTGGTGAACTTGAATCACCTTGTTTCACGCCTGTATTGCATAGAATTGGGGGTGTTATTTCGTCGTCCAATTTTACATGGGCCTTTATATTGGAGTACATGGACAAGAGAATTCTAAAAATATTTCCTGTTATACCTTTTTCATTTAAACAACTGAATAGTTTAAAGTGATCTAATGTATCAAAAGCTTTCTGGAAGTCTATATATAATACATAGAATCTACCCCCCGGTTTTGTTAAATACTTTTGAACCATACTTTGAAGAGTGAATATATTATCAATGGCCGAATATCCTTTTCTGAAACCAGCCTGAGCTTCGTCTAAAATGTGAAAAGTTTGGGTCCATGTAATTAAACGCTCATTTATAATATTAGAAAATATCTTGTACATAATATTCAAGAGAGTTATTCCTCTATAGTTATTTGGGTCATTTCTTGAACCTGATTTGTAAATAGGTAATATTAATGTATCTGACCAAGTTTCAGGGAAGATGCCGGAATCAAATATTTTGTTGAATAAAACGACTAAGATAGGACTGATGATATCAAGTGTACTCTTATAAAACTCAGCAGGAATGCCATCTTTACCATGAGCCTTTCCCGTTTTCAATTTATGAATACCTGCCTGTACTTCACTTAAAGTGATTTTTGTGTTAAGAACTTGGTCCATTTGTTCCTTGAAATATTTCCGATTATCTTTTACTGATGATATTGAGTTCCTATTTTGAACACAGAGTAACGAATCAAAATACGACAACCACTGCCTACTACTTATTTTACATGGATAACACTCGGCTAATTCATTTCTAGATTTCTTAAGTATGGACCAAAAGGCCTGTGGGTTATTACTCGCCTCTACTAGCGTTTTTCTTTTTTGTGCAAGGAAAAGGTACTTCTTTTCTCTACAAATTAATTTAAATTCGTTTCTGCTTTTTTTATAATTCACAAGATCCAAATTGTTGTTCGATGTCCGGTATCTCCTTAATAGCGAAAATTTTAGTTTTTTAAGTTCATCACATTTTGAGTCCCACCAATCTGGCTGCATGTTACGTCTGTCTGCTTTATGTTTTAAATCTAAATGCATGTCAACTGCAGAAGACTTATACAAATCAATTAAAATAGACACAACCTCATTTATATGATTGTCATCAAGAGAATATAGAATTTTCTCATAAGCATCACGTATTTTAGCAGCGAAATCTGTAACAAAACTATGTTTATGGTTTTCACGCCATATGAAATGATCATATGAATGTAAATTAACACTATTTTTTATTTCAGGTTTTTTAGGAACAATTGCTTTCAATTTAAAATTTAAAAAGCCAACGGCTGGAAAATGGTCAGAATCATCTTTTTCATCAATGTAAAAAGAGTCTATAAAGGGAAATAATTCAGACGAGACGACGTGGTAGTCCACCAGACTACTACCATTGTTTGCAATGCAGGTATAATGTCCTACCGCGTCATCATTAGTACGTCCATTTACAATGTGTATATTGTGTGTACAACACAGATCAATTAAAGCTCTTCCAAAAGAGTTTACATTTTCTTTGTCACAGGAGCTACGTGGTAATTCGAATTGATCAGCATAATACTCGACTGAAGTGTTAAACACAAAGTCGAGGGAATCGCCTGGAATAAAATCTAGTAATTCCCCAGTCCTTGCGTTTAAGTCCCCAGCTAAATAAACGTAACAGTCTGGGTGAATACTACGAAGTTGGGTAATTCTATCATCAAGCAATGATACACCATTTTGTTCATCAGCTCCCCTATATATCGGTGAACCCTCCGGCGATATATACGTAATATATAATAAGAAATCCTTAACATTTTCAAATAGAGAAGAATTGACATAAAGTATAATACAGTCAGTGAAATCAGTGCATATTTGTTTTACTGTACCAGACTGAAATAAATCCTCCCTCACAAAGACGCTTAAACCCCCGTTATTTCTAAAACACGAATTTCTTTTCAGTCTGATACAATCAAAATGGACATAACCTGAGAGAAAATTATCAAATTCGCCCTTAAAATTTCCCCATGTCTCTAACAGACCTATAATATCATAATGCCTCAGATAGTTTTTAAAGGAATAATCATTCGAAAATTTAGCTAGACCAGCGACATTCCAAGTAATAATGTTAAGGGAAAAGTTTAAACTGCCACGATTGTCATTACGACTGTCACATTGGCCCTGGCCACACCCCTAATACAAGCCACTAGCCCCGCCTTCCGTTGTCGTTTCGATGATACCTGATGATATATCAAGGTTTTCCCGCCTTCTGGATGCACGTGCTGCGTTGGTACCCCGACTTCTTTGTCCAACCTTCTTTTTATCCTGGTTCCCCTCATCATATTTATATACCTCGTTCTCTATAATTAGTTTTTAAATCCAAGAATGAACAACGTGAAATGTCAAAACTAGAGCTGGAAAAGCTAAAATCAATATCTAGCAAACTTCGTTACGTCCATGAGGAAAACTGTCGGGCATGAGTGAACCATCGACACTGAAATTATTGTGTCAAACTTATGCAGAAAGCTTAAGCTTATCCTTTGGCCTGTAAGACACGACACAATTTTTGACTTGTCGATAATAAGAGCATTTATAGAGGAAAAACTAAACATGACTCAAGTGATAAGATTTGTTTTTGAAAAGGTAGAAGACATTGTGGAAAAAAGAGAAATACTGTTATTCGCCATTTTCTTCTTTTCCCACAATATTTTCAGAAGGCTTTGTTCTTGAGGTCGTTAAAACTCGGGATTGTGTGGTAAAGGATCAAAAAGCAAAAAATACCCTCATCCAATCATGAATATTTAGCTCAACACAAGAATTCCAAATAAGCAAGGATATCTTGGTAGCCAAACTAAAATCTCTGAAGAAACAAAGGAAAGAAAATAAACCCAACAGAGCATGTCCTCTTACAAACGATGAGATCAACCAACTGTATGAAAAGGGTGTCCTAGGCAGCCATAGTAAGAAGCTTGTTTATAAATTTTTTATGGCTCAACAATTGCCCTATGTTTGGTATGACTTTAGGTAGGTTTTTCAAATGTTACACCTAAAAAAGTCCTTCAGAGCATTACATGAATAGTCAAACTGAATATAAGAAATTATGTACAACTATGGTAGGCTTAGACAAGTACTCTAAGCCATAAATGTTGTAAATCCTGTGAAAAAGTTGTATTTGTTAGGTCTGCACAACTGCCTATTAATTTCAATTGGCAGGTAACTGGTTTTACTCTTCCTTTTACATTATTATCTGAATCAATATGCATCAGAACTAGAGGCGCTTGAGCGCCTGTATCGCTCCACAGGCCTGATATTTCTATAATGGCGAAAGGAAGTTTTTAACAATTATCATTCAATCCTGCATTTTAGCTCACTGAAGAAACAATTTGGTAGACAACCACCATAGGAACTTACCTGCAAAACAAACATGAAATCCAATGAATAGTTTTAGAGAAGAAATTTTTCAAAGATTTTACTTTATACCATAAAAGGAAAATGAGTCTCCCATAAAAGCCATGTTTTTTGACAGATCTTTTTTTTTTTAAGGAATTCTGTAAACCTGTATCTAAGGAACATTCCTGCAAAATAATAATGCTATCCAAATAGCGGTTTGGGAGGAGAAGATTTTTAAAGGTTTTTTACTTTGGTTGCCATGGCAACCAGAATTCTTCATGGAACACAATTATTTGAAGGAATTTGAAAGAGGACCACCAAAGGAACATTCCTGTGAAATTTGGTAAAAATCCAGTCAATAGTTTCTGAGGAGAAGTTTTTTAAAGAAAAAGTTTACGGACGCACGCACGGACGAACGGACGGACGGACGACGGACACAACGCCATGACAATAGCTCGCTGGCCTTCGGCCAGTGGAGCTAAAAATGATACTCCAGCAGTAAAAATAGCTCAGACCCCCGCTGAGACTTGAACTCAGATCTCCTGGTTTCCCAGGTATTTTACTTTTAAAATACAAGGGTTTTGAGCATACAACTTAAATATCAATTTTCATATTTTAGACCGATTCAGAATTCTAGAACAGAGTTTTATTGTTTTCAAATATTCAAATTCATACAAATATGGCATTTCACAAATGAGTTAATTTGTCATTTAGTGAATAACTGTAATGACCATTTAGTGAATAACTGTAATGGAGAGGGTCAAAATGGCCCACTTTCAAAACAGCCTGGTCCATAACAGCCCACTGTCATGGGCACTGAAAAGGTCTACTTTAGACCTACTGTTATTTAAATCAATTTTATCATGAGCATAATTTATATTTAATAACTTTCAAATTCTTACTTATTTTTGAAAAGTGAATTTAATTTCAAGAGCTTTCGATTTCCCCAATACTTGTGTTCAGCATTCTTCACCGCTGTTAAATGTGATAAGAGCTCCTCACCCCTTACTTTCTTTTCTCATGAAGGTTGGTGCATTTCGAATATGTTACTATAAAGTATAGAAAAACTAATGTGGCCATTTTGTTATCTAAAAGGCTGTGGGCAGGTAATATTTTTTCAACAGTTAGAGAGAAAAGGGGGCCATTTTGGTACAAGGCCATTTTGGAAGTGGGCCGTTATGACCTCCATGACCTGTTCCAGTTGAATTTAGTATACCAGTATTTTCAAGTTGTGTTTGTATAACTTATTGACAATTGAAGTTAATACAAAAAAAATCAAAATTTTAACCACCCCAGAGTAGGAAATCCTTTACCAACCTTATCTAAACACATTATCTAATTCAAGTGAAGTTTAGTGAATTAACCCATTACCAAACAATCAAAAGTTTTAACGACCCCTGACACAGAAAGCTTTTAAAAACATTGTGGGAAAAGAAGAATCTTCTTTTAACAAATTTCATGTTTAAGGTAACATTTGTCATCAGTTAATGCTTTCAATTTGGTTCTATGAAATTGTGATCTTAAAAAAATACAGTTTGCAAAATTGCTCTTTTTTCCAAACAATGAAACTATTAATGAGCTACACCAATAGAAACTAAACCATGATTCCTAATGTAAAATTTTGAACTTGGGCTTGGTATTCATGCAGGAGACATGTATGTAGACAACTGTATTCATGACAGACTATTTATGTAATTACACACATGGTTTGTAGGCTAACTGTTGCTTGAGAAATTCACTATTGATAGAATTGTCAAGATTTGATTAAGCTTTGAAATAAACTTACGGTTTACGTCATCCTAGGCCTGATCCGTTGAATTATACAGTAGAAAATGTGTTGACTCTATGTTGATTCAGTTGCCTTCCTCCTTCCGTCGACAAGTATTTCACACGAATTCTGATAGTTTAGCACACAGGCGAAAACATTTCTTACATACGGCAAGGTCAACACGTAGATCTAGTAGGCCTAGTTTACACAAATGTGTAAATCGAAGCGAGGGCGAAACTGAACAGTTGTTGTTCTAGAAAATAAGGTAGCGTGTATAAGTTTAGTCTAAGAAAATAATTTGTAAAATTGAAATTTCCTGATGAAAATCAGAAATCGTAAGAAAATATCAAGGACTATTTTTGTAACCTTTATCAGCGGAAGAGTTTTCGTGCATATTAAAACTCCCTCCAACTTTGATCAGCCGCGAAATTCAAAATGCTTTTTTTTTTTTTCCGTTGGTTTTTTTCCTCTCTTCTTCTCTCTCTCGCTTTGTAACAGGATAAATAGAATAATAGGTTCGTGTCTGAAATGGGTCAAGTTTTACGGGCTCGGCTTCGGAATTTATTAGGTTCGCCTGTGGCTCACCTAATAAATTCCTACGCTTTGCCCGAAAAACTTGACCCATTTCAGACACTAACCTATTATTCTCTATTTCTGTCATCAAAATGATGACCTTTAAGAGGGGGTGTGAAACGGGAGATCACTTCTTCTTTAAAGCATAGTTTCTTCTCCTATAAAATCAAACCTGACACTGCGTTAGGGAGAATTTTCTTTAGCTCAGTGGTTAGGTTAATGGTCTGGTAATTCTCAACAAAATCAGGATCTTTGCGGGTTCGAATCCCAGCCAGGGCGGTTTGTATTTGAGCTATGCATTTGTTGCGAACTTTTATGTTCGTAAGAATTTCGAAAACATTGTGAGAAAATGGGAACATGCTGGAATTCATTTCTCTCTAACTGAAATTTGTTCCAATGTTGTTTTGTAGGAAAGCAGCTAATAAATGTCTTTGACAGAGTATTGTACCTTTTGCAAAAAAAAAACATACACACTCACACAAAGGTCCCTGGTATAATGGTTAGCATAATTATCACCCCTTTACACCCTTTAGCACACAATCCCGACTTTTAATAACCGTGAGAAAGAAGCCTTTTGAACAGATTGTTGGAAAAGGAGAAAATGCTGGTAACTCTATTCTACACTTTCTAAAACAAATTTCAAATTCACAGTCACTTTTATTTTGTTTTCTGCAAATGCTTTCAATTTGGACCAGTCTAAAATTTTATCTGTTACCGATCTAACAAATGCAGATGATATAGGCTAGTCAAAATGTTTGTCTAGTTGTTTAGATATATAAGATAAGTTTTTTATATTGCTGAAATGCCGGATGACTCCGTGTTTTATTAGCTTCAAGTCTTTAATCACACAATGTTCAAGATTGTAAAGCGGTCCATTTTCAAAGCATTTGCAAATCTATGACAGATTAAACTTGACTCGAAAACTGAAATTTGCCTATGAAAAGGCAGACAACATTGTGGAAAAAAAAAGAAAATGCTGGTCACCAATGCTGGTTCTCCTTTTCCTACTGTGTTTTAAAAAGCCTTTTTCTTACCAAACAATCCTGGGTTTTCTCGACCCTGAGAAAGAAGCCTTCTGAAAACATTGTGGGAAAAGGAAAAAAATGCTGGTAACCAGCATTTTCTCCTTTTCCCACAAAGTTTTCAACCCTTCCAAAAACAAATTTAAATTTTTGAGTCGTATTAATTTCGTTGTCTGCAAATGCTTCCGATTTGGACTAGTCTAGAATTATGTCGTTTGGTAAACAGTTAAATCCGGTATTGTGTGGTAAAAGGGTAAAGGTCCCAAGCTCTCTGCACTTGCCCTGTTTGTGTCATTGTGTGTGAATTTTTGTGTTTTGTTTGGCCATACTAATCCTAATGAAGAATATAGGGTCATTGACTGATGTCGGTGAAGGCGTTAAAGATTAAACAAACAAAACACATCATTTGTTTTTATTTTCATGTAGATTGCCTAGATGGATGGACGGCGTTTAGACAATCATGTTTCCGATACGATACCACGAATACAAAGGTAATTTACATCTCGGAACGGCGTAGATTAAGATTATGACATAGGTATGGTCTGATATTTGAAATTCACCGCGTGTTAGTTTGTTGGGGACTTTCATTGAACGTTATCTTCATGTGCAAAAGAGCTGTAAGTGTAGTCCAGTTCACCTTTTCCAACGCAATCCAGCGTTTTATCGACCCTGAGTAAGGCAGCTTTTGAACACATTATGGGAAAAAGGACAAAATGCTGATAAGCAGCATTTTCTCCTTTACCCACAGTGTTATCTACCCTCTCACGGACAAATTTCGTTTTTTGAGCCGAATTCATTTTGTCGTCTGTAAATGCTTTCAATTTGGACTGGTCTGAAATTTTGTCGTTTTGTAAAGAATTAAAGGGGAGTTGTCGAAACGGAAGTCAGACACAACTGTTTACCAGGTGACACATTTTAAGACTTTCCCAAATTGAAAGCATAGGCAGACGGCAAATAATTTGTAGCTAAAAGATATTGACTTTCTATCCTTTGACAGAATAGAAACGGCTGTACTAAATGGAAATACATGTAAAAGAAAGCTGATTCTCAGCATTTCTGAACTTTCAACATTGTCTTCAAAATTCGGCTTCCTATGGATCGTTTAAACACGAAAGTTTTATCAGTAAAAAGTAAAATGAAAGAGCGCTACTACAAAAAAATAATTTTTTGTTGAATTGGATTTAAAACACCTTTTTAACAGCTAAGGTCGTATAAAGGTGGTCAGTGCACCTACGCATGTGTTTTCCGGGGCTCTAACGCAAGTACTGACACAACTTTTTTCTAAGCCACTTACTTCTTTCTCACATACATCAGAGGTAATAGGCGGAAAACCGCCTGAAAGAAAATTTGCTGCATCAGGGTATTGAACCTTAAACCTCCAGGTCACGACTTAAATACGCCAACCACTTAGCTACCCGACCGGGCAATGAAATAAAATCAGTTCTAAAAGGAACCTCAGCTATTGCCAGTTCCACATTCTAATATACCGAAAAAAGTTATCTGTGATGATAAAGATCTAAGATCAAAGTGCCTAGTGTTTCTATGTGCAGTCCAATCATGATCCACACTGCCCAAACAGCAATTGTTTCCTTCATCATGCCCGAAGAATAAAGCCAGTAAATATCTTTGAGATCCATTGTGCCTCCATGTCAAGCTCGACTGTACGGATAGAGTCAGATGCAGAAAATACATTCTTGAAAAACCTGTTGAAGCCATTGGAAGGTTCTTTTAAGTACTTTCAAGTCAATTGTCTGGTATTTTGACCGTTTTGGCGTCTAAAAGCAAGGACAAGAGATTTGGCGGACGGTATAGATCAAAGATCAGACTGCCAAGAACGTCCAGTCTGATGTTTAATCCATACCGTCCTCTTGGATAGACAAGCTTACGTATAACCGTACCACCAACACGTTACAGCAAAGATCAATTGAGCCGAACTAGTTAAATACGGCGAAGGTCCCTTGCTGGGTATCTCAATGTTGGCAAGCAGACTGAGGCGTCCTATAAACTTCAAAACAATTTTTTTAGCCTAAGTTGGTATATCTTCACAAGACATCTTTGCATCATCTCTGCCTAGCCAATCTCATTTGCCTCAATTAAAGAGAGTTAATTATAGTCGTCATAACGCTTCCCGTTTTTGATTGATTAATTGAAAGGTGTTGCATACGAGTTTCAACAGTATTTTAAGTCATATCACGGCAAAAGAATTTTGCCTTGTGTGATATTGATAAACATTATTTATTTTATTATTTACTTTCACTAAACATGTTTTTGTAACTGTGAAAAGGGAGATAATTAATAACTGTTTGATGAAAATACATTTATACGGGTTATTGACGTTTAATTGGTATTTGAAGAAAGCCATAGTAAAAAAAGACCCATTCCTAAATTGAATTTATATGCTCAGTTTCAAATTTTATGCTTTCACATCCTTTGAATATTTGGGTAAGGATAACGGAAAGCAGCTATGCCAGTTATAATTGCATCCACTATAACAGCCAAAGCTTCTTTCCGTTACCCATGCCTTACCCCAATGTTCAATCAGACTGGGTAACACTGAATATTGCTCCATTGACCGGCAGGTTCTCAAAACCGTTCTACTGGGACAAAGATGTTTCCCGTGCGGTTCAGTGCCTCAGGTGTAGGTACATGTGTTATGAGTTTGATCCTCGTCGCGGGCACTGGCATTCTCGAACTGTCTTGTTGAATTATTTCGCGTTCGGGACGTACATGTACATGTGTACACTTCTAAAATAAAATGATTAAAGTGCATTCGTGCAATCTCCAAGACATATCTATAGGTATATATAGGCTTTTTTTGTTTACACATCATGCACTGTATTTCATAAAATAGAGTTCTGTGGTTACAAAAATGACATTCGTTGGCAGTTTGAAGTAAAACATAATAACACTCATAGAAAAAGGTTGTTTTCAAGTACACTAAAGGCTCGTTTGATAACAGTTTTCTAAACTCATATTTTGAAAACTTTCATCTGAAATTTCAATTAATGTCTGATACAGTGTCTTATATGAATCTCTTTTCGGCAGATTATCCGTTCTGGATAGGACTTGTGAACTAGTCGTCTTCCTGGATCTGGGACGATACTAGAACAGTTCCAGTTTATACAAGTATGTTCCATAATAACTATATAATTATGACTCAGTTCTCTGTTAAAATGGGTTTAGTGCTTAAGCAAAAACTATCTATTCATGCAGTCTGCACATACTGACACCGGAAGAAACATTTTTGCCACTTGTAAATTTTCTGCGTGTCCAAGAGCCATTCTACCCCAAGGTTCATTCTGTTGTAACATTAAATGGCTTTTATGAATCCATAAGTATATGAGAACTTGACGGGTGTTATGTATCTTGAAAATGCTTTAACCCCCAGTCACAACGGTGCCGCTCAGTCATATAGATTCAAAAGTATAACCACGACCACATATATACTCGTGCATGCATAATAGAAATGTTTTTATGCACTTTAAGTAATGTGTTCAGTTAGTGTAGAGTTTCTCACAATTGTGCACAACGCATTATTATCAACACATTTATATTGTTGGTGGCTTTAGACTTTCGAATTATTACAAGGGAAAGGATTAGTAGCGTGTTGCACACCTAATATTGACCGTAGCAATAAGCTTTCAAAACAATGTTGTTATTTGTGACAAGCCACTTCTCCTTTTGACACCATGTCTATATTGATCAGCCTAACAAAATGCTATAATTTACTTTCTTTATTTTTAGTCTGACTGGAACGTTTCTTATGATTTTAAACTGGTATTTGTCTTTGAAAAACCTACCTGACCGTCGGCATCTCCAGAGATCGAACACGGACTCATGATTACAATTCAAAGCCTAAGCTTATGAACCCGGCCAGCTTGGATTTCTTTCTTGTACCTGTTTGTTATAAGAATCTGAAGGGCCAATCATCATAAAATGAATCTTACTTCTAATTAAGTAGTTTTAGATTTTTGCAAAGTAGCGCAATATCTGAGTGGCTAAAAAATGATTAGCGAATCAGAACTTGCCTTACTTTCTTGATCCATAGCAGGCTGAAATGCTTTCTTATGAATGGTCGGTAAATACAGCCATTTTATTTTCGCCTTCCTCTTCTAAGTCTTATTCATCATCGTCCTCTGCTTCTTCTTCTTCTCCTCCCTTACCCTAAACTTCTTTTTCTTTCAGATTGGGACGAAACCCAGTCACAAATAAATGCCGAGGAGTGCACTGCTTTAGAAGCAGCCTTTGACTTCAGATGGCATGACCATCACTGCGATAACCTGCTTTATCCTATCTGTGAAAATTAAAACATTCCTACCAGCAGATCATTTTTCTCCATGTTGTTGACTCATTTTAAAGACAGCCACTGCGTTAACCTACATGCCCATTGATTGTATGGTGTTTAACGCCGTTTTCAAAATTATTTCAGATATATCGCGGCGGCCAGTGCACCTATCCATGTTTTCCTGGAGTCTCTTTCACCAGTACTCCGCACAATTTCTTTCCAAGCCACAAGCTGCTTTCCGACATAACCATCGTCCTAACAATGGTCAGCCGTAGGAGAGGATTGAATCCTGTCGCAGTCATCAATTCTCGGAAAGAAAATGGCCGAGCAAGGGAACGAACCCAGGACCCCCTGTTCTCAAGTCCTGCACGCTACTGACTGAGCAACCGGGGCTCGGTGATAACCTACATGTATACCATCCAATCTGTGAAAATTAATCTTAAATCTACAAAAAAAAAGTTAAATAAAAGTTTTAAGCCGATGGTAATAAACCGAAATGCTGCAAATTCAAATATGTTTTTGGGGAAAAGTATCTCCTGATCGGACATTGTATATCCAAGATCAGACTGCACGTTCTGTGCAGTCTGATCTTAAACTGCAATGTCCGCAAAAGGCTCTCGAGTCGCGCTTAGCAGCCTAAGGGTTAAAGCACTTCATCCAGTAGACTGTTTCAATAATTTAGCTCAATTCTGATTTTCACAAGGTTGACATCAAGTCTTGTTACAGTTTGGTAGTGCCGAAATATGGTAAAAAAAAAACAACATAAAAAACCAGGATACACTGGCAATTGATGTACTGTTTTGATTACTTACCAACATCAGCCAAATTTGCGAGTGAAAATTGCTTCCGTCCTCTTTTTCGGTATTGGTATTGGCAACTCGTACCAGTGGGGAGCAGCATAACTACCGAAGGAACAAAAGTATCGTAATAACATTTTTGGATAAAAAAATTGATTCAAGGCTTCAAAAAATATTAAAAGTTTGGTGTCATTTTGGAGATGACGCGAAGAACAGTACGCTGATAGGCTATCTTTACCAATCTTCCGTGGGATTGAAGAAATTAAGCGATTAAATGTTGTTGATGAAAATTATTGTTATGTCCCCACGTTTCCTATCTCTATACGGCCAGAAGCTACGGCGACGTGTGACCCACCATAGGTATATTTTTAGCAGTATAGCGCGCAGCTATCGGTCTGATTTGTGCTACTTAATGCACACTTTACGAAAAGGAGTTTCTCGACAATAAATCATTGTCAGGTATCTTTTAAACCTGCTTTTTCTTCGATTAGATGTTTCCCTCTCTTTTGTACACATATGTCGATCAAAACTTTATAATCAATCTGTGGTGTTCTGCTTTATGAACACTTCTCATTTCATAAGATTTATCTAAATCCTGATCCCCTTTCTTGATCATCAGAGGATGGCAACGGTTCTGTCTGTGCCTGGCTCTTGTGTGCATCTAAATATGCGCTGCATCCGAAACAAAATTAAGTATATTACAGATAATTTGTCTGACTTTAAAGTTCTACAGAAATAAATCTGAATGCAAGTGTAAAGCACGTGGTCTAACAGATATGATTCTATCATGTACAGATGCGATCTTACATCTCTGGTGCTTTTCTAGTGTATATTTCTAATCGTTTTGGCTCAAAAAGGAGACTTGACAAAGTCAGAGGCCACGCAGTCTGTTTAGGTTAAAATCAAGTACCGATCCATGGTAAATCTACTAAACATAAAACATTTTATCCCTCAGGTACCCCTGTGACATTTTGGGAAAATCTAACATTATTGAAAAGGCAGTTGATTATTGTTCAAATTTGCTATTGCTTTGTGACCTTAATTAAAACCTTCTTATTGCAAACAAACATCCCACTTAAAGCGCAAATAACTGCCAAAAGTAAACAAAACGGGTGTTAAATGCATCTTAATTTAAAGATACCTCCTTACAGTAAGAGAGAAAAAAAAAAAAAAAACTGTAGAATTTTGATGGACTATGGAATGGTTCAGAATTTAGTCTGCTGTGTGATCATAGATAAGTCACCGATATGTGGTGTAAGGGATAAATACATTTATTGAAAATCTTCGATTTAAACACGGAAACGTCACAACAGTGATTTCTTTGATGTATCCCAAGGAAATGATTGTATTTCTTTAATAGGTCGCAATCCATGCAACCTTGCAGCCGTCAGAGGCATCACTTGGCGTGAAGATACTGGAATGATTAGTTTGAAAAACTAAAGATGAAAAGGTTTTAAAAATGGCTGAAAAGAGTTATAGAGGTATCTTTAAAACCATACCTTTTTAAAGTACGGAAATCATTGTGAAGGTGAAAATCTGTTATTGTGCGTTCGGTCCAAGCCTTGGTAGCTGGCACTAACATGAAATCTAAAACTAGATTAAAACTGTCAGGTCACCCTGTCTTCTGTTTATTTTCATCTAATTTGATTTTTTTTTTTTTGTCAGCGACTAAGACTTAGACCGACCGTAGAATAAGAGGTTGTCATCTTCACAATCATTTTCAAACATTTAAATGGTATGACCTTAAACTAAATGCATCTTAACACCCCATTGTTTACATTTGATGACAGACTATGGTATGATTCGGAGATAAGAAAAATAAGCAGATAACAAGACACACCAGAGACTATTTAAAGGTATAAATCTAGCCGTCTAAACAACTGAAAGAAATACTAGATAGTGTGCAATGAGATAAATAATAACGAGCCAAGCTCGATTTGCGGTAACACCGTTCTAGATTTTTGAAAATAAGAATCCAACTTCCTTCTGAGTTTTTGTCTAAATCTAGAAGGGGATGACTAAATTGTGTGTGTCTTCCGGCTGGTCGAACAGCGTCACACGTATCACAATCTTCGAAAATTTACTTGATTGGTCAAAAATGACACAAATTATCTATCGATCGCATGATCTCTAAAAAATCATCGTCAGTTTATTGAGTAAAGATTATCTAAGTTTCTACTTATTCCCAGCGTACTAAACGTCTATTTTGTAAAAATATACGCAATGCTACAAAATGATGACGTCATTAATCATACTATTTTTACGTCATGCACGGGACGTTTTTTCTCAGAAAATATTGTGTCCAAGAAATCCCGACAGTAGGGTCTGTAAGTCTCGTTTAGATGAAATGCACTTCCGAGATCACTGGTCGCCATATTGAGATTTTTTCCACTATTTTGTTTATGTATGTACCGACATTCGTGACGCTACACTGATGTGTATGTTAATAAATTCTCGAAAAATGCTATGGAGAGGAAAAAAACGGAGATGAAAGATGTTGGTAAGGGTTGAGAAATAAAGCTGTATTTTAAAATGAGGCCGTGAAAATCGGCGAAAATCCGTAACCTAGTTTTCGTACATCGTTGTAATGGACATGTGCTCGGTCGATTTCTGATCTAAAGAGGTCAAACTAAGCTAGTTATGGCAATTAAAAAATGTTTCTTAGCATTTCGTCCGAGAAATGCACCCTGGTACCGTCTTCAGGGGCGTTTCGAAACATATTGCCGCTTTGATATGTTTCGCACCAGTGTAGTTTCGCACCTAAGTCTCCATAGCACCTTATTTGATGTTGCCGATTATGACACTTGCAATTACTCGGCCTCATTTTATTTATTTCATTGCCTTAGAGAGCTAGATAAATCCATAGGACTAAAGGAAATTCTTAATTGGCTGTGAATTCATGGCTTCAAAACCTATTTTTGCATCTATTGTTGAACTATTTTCAGGTAAATTCTTCATTTCACTAGGAACTGGCGAAATAGGCTTAACCCTTCCTAGAGCGCCGAATAAGCCAAACAGGCATTTTCATTCTATGAATAAGATCTCATGGGAATAATGTTGAGGTTGCCCTTGTCTGGAATGTCTCAGTAAAGCCAACAATGTAAATTAGAGATCAGACTGCACACTTTGTGCCGTCTGATCTTGATGTATATTGATCGCAAAAGCAGCTACAGTGGTGAAAGGCACTTTGAGGGTTATAACAAAGAATTGTAGACTATTTGAATACTCAAGATCAGTACTTATGCTTGCCCATTTAGGTGCAGCCCTTACAAGTGTAATGTTTCTAATGATGAAATAGTCTGTGGATTTTTTTTAAAATACATTGTTTTATCCTATTTTTTCTGCAGGAGGGCAGATAGGTCATGAAATCCTAACTTCATATTATGCAGTTGTCACTGTGCTGATGGTCTAAGAAGAAATGGGCCTAGCTTGTTAATTTTCAGCAAAGTGAAATTTCCAGATAAAGTACAGCAATGAGGTTACTATATTGCAGTATTTTAATGATCTAGAATTCTGAAATATTTAACAAAATTATCTATTAAGAGGATAAAAGTCATCTATTAAGAGGATAAAAGTCAAATTTGAAGAAAAGGGTAGAAAACATTGTTGTAGGACAAAATGCTAGTAACCAGGAATTTCTTATCCAACAAAGAAAAGGGTAGAAAACATTGTTGTAGGACAAAATGCTAGTAACCAGGAATTTCTTATCCAACAATGTTCTCAATACCTTTTACCTCTGGGTACTCCAAAAAACACTGGATTGTTTGGTAAAGGATTCAAGTGGAAAAAAAAAACTTTGCAAAATCTGACAAGCTATGTTTCCCAATCAAATCAAATCTAATGTAGTACACGAGTTAGCAAAGTGTGCAGGAAGACAACCAGGCTTTGATAGAATTCTGGTCTGATTAATGTTCAAAGAAATGGGTATCCTGAAGGACTGCACACATATTTCAAGTTTATGATTTTAATAATTTCATTTCAGATGCTGTTCTTCTTTTCTAGTATGTTACACAGGATTTAACTTTTTAAAACGCATAGTTGGGTGGTCATATGTTTAAAGATCAGAAACTGACCACTTTATTTAAGCCAATACATAATTCCATGAATGTTGGCTATACAATGAGATGTAACAGCTTCATAACAATTATATTAACTGTCTAAAACATCTGTACAGTGCCGCATGAAATATTACGTATTTTAGAAGCTTCGGAAATGCCAAGCCAGTAAAGTACAAGACAAGGTTCATTAATTTATGACAGTCCAAATGACAGCAGATGCAACAGGATTTACCATAAGATAAGACTTGTCAGTCATTTTCCTGTAGTACTTAGAAGTGCAGGCATCCTGTTAGCTCTTTATCAGATGAGTTTGTGTTTAAACAGCCAGGGGGAGAGAAGCTGTAACAACTGTGAGAAAATGTTGGGAATCCTTTTCCCACAGTGTTTTCTACCCATTCAAAGACAAATTTCCTCTCAACTTGAATCAGTCCAAATTTTGTTTTGTGAGTTAACCCCTTACCATTTAACTCTGTTTTTAATTACCCTGATGCAGAGGACTTTTGACAACTTTGAAGGAAGTTAATATATCTAATGACTTGTAAGTGTTTTCCAAACAATCCTGAATTTTAACAACCACGAGGAAAAATGCTTTAGGAAACATTGTTGGAAAAGACAACTAACAATTTCTTCCTTCAACGCAATGTTTTCTACCCTTTAATTGGTAAATCGCACAATGTGAGCCAAAATCAATGTGTCGTCTGCAAATGCTTTGAATTTGAAGAAGTCCAGATTTTTATCAGTTGGTAAAGATTTAAAAGAAATAAAAGTGAGAAGTCTTGAAAATTTTGTAGATATTTATTTTTATTACATTTGTAGAAACGTAATACTTTTATATTATTCTCATGTTATTCCTGTCCATTCATGGAGCAAATTTCCGCTTTAGAAAAATATTGTTAAAAAATCCAAAATTGTTTATTAGTTTGCTATTTCTCACAATGTTTTCAAATGACTATTTGTGCAGCTAATAAGATTTGTATGAAACTGAATTTCTTTTTCCACACAATCTCAAAATGACTGAATTTTACTACATGTACAGGGTGTCCGGAAAGTAAGGTAACACTTTTGTACATCTATAGTATGGCTTTCAAAATCAGAAAAAGAGGTAGAAATAAGTGTATATGTATATAAAACATGAAAGCTTTTTTGTGTGGTAATTTCACTTAATTTTCTTAACAATATGCACTTTTATACCGATTTCAAATCAGAAGTACCTTTTTGTCATTGGCGTCATTTTAGTAATTAATGACGTTTTCAATTTGACGGCCTTTTATGCTCTTTCTTTTCCGAACACACACGATGAAATTGTCAAACACTTTTGGACACATTCAAATATCAATGATATTGATTTCACTTGAAAGATTTTTAAACATCATGTCTGTGTTGTTTGGGTTAGGATCGTAGATCCTTGACCTCAAAATACTGCAAAGGAAGAAGATACTTAGGTTGAGGTTGGGACTATGTGCAGGCTACGATATTCAGCCATCTATGACCTCCGGATATCGTTTTGATATTATCCTATTACCGAACGTATTATATAAAAAGGCAGTCACAGATTTAGATGTGTGTGCCATAGCACCATCCTGCATGAACCAAGTGGATTGCAATGTGGGTGACTTCATCCTGACCACAACCCGTGCGACTTCTTTCTGTGGGGTTATATGAAGTAAAAGGTCGACAATCCCAACAAGACAGCACAGATATGTTGTTAAAGAACACTTAAAGTAAAATCAAGAAGATTGATATTGAAAAGTGTGCTAAAGTGATTGGCAAATTTATCGTGCATTTTCGGCAAGGAAAGGGCACAATCGGCCGTCACTTTGAGAACGTCATTAATTATTAAAATGACGCCAATGACCAAAAAACACCTTTGGATTAAAATCTTTATAAAAACGCAAAATGTAATGAAAATTGGATTAAATTATCACACAAAAAACTTACACGTTTTATTTATATGTATATATTTTTTCATTATTTTATCTTATATTTTAAGCCAAAATATAACTGTACGAAGGTGTTACCTTACTTTCCGGACACCCTGTACATTGCTTTCACTATTAAAGGGGCATCAAGGATTTTTGTTCTAAACATAAACAAGAATATTGCTTTTCTTTTATTTAGCGAAGTCTTGAAAGCTACCTTTACTTTTAACACTAGATAAAATCTGAGGCAAATGGAGAAAAATAATTGAAAGACTGAGATGAAAACATTGTGGCAAATAAATATTGCCTACTGTGAGCAATATCATATTCGGTCACAATGTTTTCAAAAGCAGTCTGCTGCAGTGCTGTTTTAATTTACTCCCATTCTCAGGAGATTTTGGATTTTCATGTCGCCGCAATCGCCCTGTCTAATGTGGGCATGTCATGATTCAATAAGATGTAGAACGATAAACCTACATCCGCCCAATACATAATCACATAAAGAACCACAATCGATGAATTATTGGCAATATGGTGATCGCTGAAATATGCATTTTGTAACGTTCGAGACTATCGCTTTTTTGAAGTACGGTTTTTACGGACAAATTTCTTCAGTATACTTGACTCTCTATTGAGACCGATTTTTTTCCAGTAAGCCTTTATATGTCCCTTATCTTAATCGGATACGCTCGGTGACATATTGATCGAATTCTACAATTATTTAACGAAAGTGTGATGTCGCTAAAAATCAATGTATCAAAATAATGTACGATACCAAGATTTCAGTAATCATAACTTCAGAAATTGTCTGCTTATAAACATCATATTACCCTTCTAAAGACATTGACTTTGTAGACATTATGAATTATTCCAAGTTTTCTTCAAAAATTAGATCAGTCTCATTTGCGCGCGTTAACAGTTTGTCATGGTCTGCTGCACAAGAAACCGGTGTAACGTTAGCTACTTAATTTTTTCCTAGTTCCTTTGGTGTGGTAAGAATTGTTTCGGTTCTATTAACTTCAACTAGACCAGGATAAAGAATTGACACAGCTTATTTAACTCTTAGAAAGAAGTTGGTGACATTGATTGCGCTAAATACTCGTTTCTGTAATGTACGCGATCGTAAAGTTCGATACAAAGTTAAAAAGTGTGATTTTTAAACGCCACAGCTAATAGATGACGTAATTTTCCTATCATACGAAATGAATTTGACGTCATACTTGTCTCATCTTTCCTGTGCCGGGTGCGATTTAAGTCTTCAGGAAGCAGAAGATCACGTGATAGAAGATACAGGTCACATTGGCAGAAGATGCATGGAGAAAGGAAGAGTGGAAACAAATCGAACACGCTATCAAACCGGAAGTAGCCGAATTAAAAAGAGATCTCCAAAAAGGAGGAAATAACAATGGCGGCCTCCATGATCTTTCCTCTGATAGAGCATATGTTTAACGTAGTTCCTAAGAGACAGTCAGAAAATAACATCGCTGTGGTTGTTGCAAGTGTATTATCTGAGTATGAGATTAGTTCTTGGCATAATACTGGGAACTCCCCATCGTTTTATGAGTGAAATGATAAGAATTTAATGGAATTTCAGCTTCATTCCGTTAACCAATATTGTACTTGATGCAAACAGAATGAATCCAAATGAAACTGCAATTTCTCTGATGCATAATTGTGATTTTCATGGGTTTTCGCGACAGAGTGGTGGGCAGTTCCCGGTATTATGCCTAGTTCTTTTAACCAATACGTATTTTCTTAGCGTACCGCGAGGTATTTTTGTGTAAAAAAAGTCCAATGATATTTACTGACTTTTGAGTCACTTCTGTCTCCTTATTCTCAGATATTTGGGCAATTTTATCTACAATAGGCTGTCAGATTCAACCAGTATGATTGTTTCAACGATGTCCTTTACTGGAAAAAGAATGTGCACTGAGAACTGGTTACCCGCTTAGAAGGCCCAAGCTTGCCCAGAAAAAGTGTGCTTAGTAACTGACTGTCCCGATATGACCATATATAGATGTTGAAAGGGATGTTAAACCTCAAAACAAACAAAAATAAAAAACATTGTATGCTGCACATAATTATTGAGTTTGTTCATTAAACTGTTTAAAATGGTAGATGCAAAAATATGGGGGTGGGGGGCACCTGAATTGGGGCTTTCCTTAATATTGGATGAGGTGCAACATACACACTAATTCTCTCTCATACAGTGTTTATGCGGGAAGGTGTCCTTACTAAAAGTAAGGTGAACAAATTCCCATACACGGGATGTAGAACACTTGCAGCCCTTCTTTTGAACAAACTGTATCCAACTGGTGCAATTTTTCTAAAGAAACTGAGTACACATCCCCATTTTCAACCATAAAATAGCAATTTTTCTTCAGACTTGCACCATGTCTGAAACATTCAGAAATCTTAACCCCACTATGCAAAAGGATGTCTTCAGGCTAGGGTCCGCCAACCAATTGACCCAAGGATGGACGAGAAATACCAATGGGAATTTTTCAATGGGCCTTTACAAACCCCCATGTACATTGTGATTTATACGATGGGTATGATATCAAATGTTTTGTATGACCTGTAGTCAGATGATTTCTATGGTGTAGTGTTAAAGCTACTTGTCTTGTAAACCAGGGGACACGAGTTCGATCCCGTGCTGCTCCAGTCTTTTGGATGAGACTTTAAACAGAGGTCCCGTCTCTGTATGACCTTAGCTGTTGGTGGGATGTAAAACCCTAACACAAAAACAACAACTCAGATGATATTTTTTAAAAATCTGTATATAATAACCAATCAGATGCAATACTGACCATCATCACGTGTCTCCACGTCATCGTGACATGTAGAAAAAGTCACATGATCAAAGCAAAACAAAACGGAGGTTATATCGAAAATCGACAGATTCTGTTGTTTTTCATGAAGTTTCGAGGTTATGGACATTTATATCTGGTAGATATTTTCTAGCGTTACTATGGTGGCATATTTCTGCCACGAGATACGAGATAGCTATAATGATAATTTCAGAAAACTATCGCGATAAATTAAAGTTTCCTGGAAATTCTATCGAGATAGTGAAAAGTTTCCTGAAAAAAATATCACGATAAACTTAATATTTTAACGCAAAATTTCTCAATAGTGCACGAAGCTGACATCGAGATAAAATTATCGTGATAGTTCTATCCGTGTCTCGATATCTATAAATAGAAAATTTACCATTTGGATAAACTCGGTAGTTTTTGACTATACAAGACTGCAGTAAGTAAAAATTCGTGTTATTAACATTATTGTAGCTTAATTGGTAAATTTTGACAAGACTCGAAATGAATAGAAGCTTGTAAAATCAAAGACGACTCGAAATGCCTCCTACGAACAACTTTAAAACCAGTCAGGGAAAAGGAGAATTCATAAGGTTGTAGACGAAGATGTTCCGAAACCGTATCTAATTATAGATACCGTGAATGTCAGTTATGGGCACGAAAGCAAAAAAAATCATGATAACAGTTAGAATTATCGCGATAATTTTATCGTGAAAATTTTTATTATCTAGATAAGATTTCCATGAAACTTTGTTTTATCACGATAGTTCTCTAAAATTATCATGATAGCTATCTCGCATCTCGCGGCAGAAATATGCCACCATACGTTACAAATACATATAAAAATTGACACAGACTTTATCGGCAAATAATGAAGTTATAAGCTGCTTACAAAAATCGTATGCGGTTTGACATTAAGTTGAATGGGACCAATGCTAATCTGTCATGGAGTGGAACGAAGTACCGGAGTAGAAATGAAATGCGGATTAGCCAGCTGATCTGTATCTCCTCCTGCTACACCTTAATCATTTCTTATGCACCTAAAGTTTCTTTCAAGGGAACACGTGGGAGGGACTAATTCACAAAATGAGGTAGAAATGACCCACCAACCGATTTTGGACTAGCCTCGGTAGCGCAGTAGGTAGAATTTCCACTCTGAGATCAGGTTCCGGTTCGATCCCAGGCCTTGACATGCTATTCGTTGAAATGGTACTAGTTGCTCCCCGGTCCATGGAAAATCCAGATTTCACCTATGACCGAAACAGACCGTATTTCACCTCAAAATGACAAATTCTAACGCTGAAGTGACATCTTCCGACCTGAAATTATAATGTATTTATGAATAGCATAATTTTATGCTTGTTTCTTTTCTGAAAAAAAAAAAAATTTTTTTTCAAGTAATTTGTCAAGGATTCTTTGATTGGAAGTCTTTTTTGTCATGTTAGCTTCGTTTACTTATAAATTCAGCTAAATTGATATCGCCAGGGCAAAGAATTCGTCATTTGATGTGAAATACGGTGATCAAGAGATGAAATAAGGTCTTCAAGAAGTGAAAAACGGTTATAAGTGAAATTTGGTTTTTCCATGCACCCTTTGCTCCCTGCCTGGCTCTCGGATTTTCAGGATAGGGCTAGGACTAGTCACCCCAGCATCAGTATAATGTGACTGGAGATGGTATCAATGTGAATGGTACATGATGCCAGTGACGCAGCACTATATGTGAGAATTGAACTCCCTGTCGCAACCAGACACTGTCGTGACATGACTGACAGCTGTTGAAAACAGAGTGACAGCTGTTGAAAATGGAGTTACCCGATCAACACACAACCGATTGAGGCCGAAACGACCCACAGGAGAATACTCTAGGCCGACAACATCCGAACGTTGTGTGGCCTAATGGATTGTAAATTTCAAGTACTTATTAAACATTAAATAAAACAAACAATAAAACAAACGCAATACTTGTGAACAAGCTAAATTATAGTGAGGATGGAAACACATCTTTTTCTTTAATTCAATCCTTTCAGTGGGATGTAAATGAAGTATACCCTGTGTTTTCGCAGGAGCTCGAACTATTTGCCTCAATGTTGGAAGGCATTTTTGTTTACAAGAGTGCGATCACGTGACCACTTCCTTCTTCCAGCTTCTGTCAAAAGTTTGGAAGAGTCAGAAGAGCTTCTAGAAGCAGAAGGCCCCTGTTTGATTTGACAGAAGCAGAAGATACAAATGTCTTCTATTTTCAGAAGACGTGAATCGAACAGAATTTACAATCTTCCACTTCTAGAACACATCTTCTGACTCAAATCGCACCCGGCACTGTTATTTGAATTCCGCCATTTTTTGTGACTACAGAGAGACAACAACGTTTTACTCGGTAAGTGAATTTTGCTTTGAAAATACCTAGAACTTTCTTTTATCAAATACAGAGCATTTTTTTTATTTATAAAAGCCAGTCTTTTTTCAATGTTATATGTGCAAAAATATTGAGAATTACACGCTTTTTGATACTTTAAGATGAACGCGTAATGTACGCTACATTTGGTAGCGAACATTACAGGTTTATGTTAAAGGAAATGTTGGCTTGAAGATGAGAATCCTCTTAGTTGATAGCAATGTTTTCTTAAAATGTTTGTCAACTGGTTCATTTGCTATGTTGTCATCAATGATATTTGTACAAATACAAACGTAAACAACGCTGTAATTAATGTATAGATTCATAATAAATGACCTTTTCAAACGGCTCAATAAATTTGTTCTACAGCTTTACCTTTCTGTCCGACCGAACACAACCGTACTAAAACTGTAACCTTATTTACCCAGTAATAAAATATGACAAAATTATAGAGACAGATCCAATTGTATATGATAAATTTTGGTCTCGAACAATACAAGAGTTTGTCTCGAACATTACACAATATAACTACGACAATTCGTCTTTAAATTTCAGAACAAAATGGTCAAGTCTAGGGCGGAGATATGTCGCGATTACAGAAAACATTTGAAAGAGAGAGACGAGGAAGGATATTTAAGAAAAGAGAGAGAAAGAAGGAGAAAGAACTATGTACCATCAAGCATGTTATCACCATCTGAACAAACTGAAAGAAGACGCAAAGTGCGTGAAGCTGTAAATAGATATAGAAGAAAGAAGTCAATGCAAACAGCAAATAATGCCGCAGGTCAAGAACAAGCCATGGACACAAGTGGTTACGAAAGTGTGATGAAAATACAGAAGTCACACAGAATATGGTTGTGGCATTAAAGTTTCCTCGAAGGTCAGAGGGACCTCGAAGGAGATTTTTAAAAGAATTAAAGTCTGCTAAACAAACAATTGCAGAACTATAGAAATCTAACATAGAACTTTCAAAGAAGTTAAAATCGGAGCAGAGAAGGGGGCAAAGAATGATCAAGAGGTTGCAAGGTTCACCAAGAACACAAAAAAAGCAAAGCAGAGATAGTGATGAATGAAGCTGGCCTATCAAATACCCAGAAAGAAAAGATAAGAAACAAGAATTAGTATTGGGAAATGTGCTAGCTGAGCAATTGAAAGATAAGGGGGGGAATTAGAATATCGGGTCGATTGGTGGTGTGCATATGCTAGTAGCTGAACAAGTTATGAAAAAATACAGATGTAATCTAGCACTTTGTGCAAAGGTTGGGTTGAACAAAAATACGATGTCAAAGTATACGGCATTGAAAATTAAAGAGGATATTGAGTTACGAAAATTCGAAAGAAAGTATCAGAGGAAGATCACAGAGTTTTTGGAGAGAGACGACAACAGCCGTTCTGATCCGCGGAAAGCGGATAGTGTGAAATGTGGGGGTGAAATAAAGCAATCAAAAGTTCTGACTGACTATCTACATAATTTGCATGAGAAGTTCCTATCCGAGTATCCAGAATGTAAGGTTTCATTGGCCACGTTTTGCCGTGTGAGGCCAAAACATATAAAACTGTCAGCTTTTATTTCAAGAAATAGCTGTCTATGTACAAGGCACCAAAACATGGCTTTTATAGCCAAAACCCTCAGACGAGAGGGAATTTTTGTCTCCGCCAACCCAGAAGCTTTTGTAAAGACCATTATAGATAAAGATGAAATTGAGAACAGCATAGAAGAGATGATAAAAGTACCACAGTGGAAGCGAGTTGAAGTAAAAGAGAAAGGAAAGAAAAAGAATGTGATGAGAATACAAGACACGGAAATGACTAAACAAGAGTTTATTAGTCACATCGTCAATCAAAAACGTGAATTTACTGAACATGTTGATAGGTTGAAAACTCAGTATGCCCAGATAAGACTGCTCAAGCAGAATTTGCCACAAGACCATGCTGTCGTACACATGGACTTAGCGGAAAATTATGCTTGTCGCAATGTAGATGAGATACAGTCTGCATATTTTAATCAACCTGCGTGACACTACACCCAGTAGTTGTTTACTATACCGGTGATGAACAGCTTAAGCACAACAGTATTGTTTTGATTTCTGATACTTTAGCCCATAATGCTGCTTCAGTTGCAGCTTTTCATGACACAGTTGTATTTGAGGTCAGGCGAATCGTGCCAGACGTGAAGGTTATTCATTACTGGACCGATAGCCCGACCTTGCAATACAGGAACAAGCTCATTTTTGATATTGGTGCAAACCATTATTCTCTTTATAATTGTGCAGCAGTTTGGAATTTTTTTGAAGCAGGGCACGGGAAGGGGCCCTGTGATGGTTTGGGGGGTACGGGCAAACGTATGGCGGACACAGCCATAAAGACGGGTAAAGTAATGATCCAAGATGCAGATGACTTTTTTGTTTGGGCCAACGAGAAATCTACTTTTGTAAATGTCACTTTCAAATTTATATCAGAACTCACAAATAATGAAAAGGTAAGTCAAATTTCTAATTATTCTGACAAATAAGACCGATTAAAGGTACAATGAAGTTGCATGCAGTCAAAGGCAAGGGTAACAGTACTGTTGTTGTAAGAGAAACCAGTTGCTACTGTCAAGGTTGTTTGTCTGATAACAATTGTGATACATGGCGTGAAGAAAAAACTCGTAAAGCAGTGGGGGTTGAGTCAAAATACAAAAGAACCACCGATGAAAATGTTCGTTAACAACTATGTTGCTGCCGTATATGAAGAAAACTGGTATGTCGGCAAGATTTTATCAATAGATAACAGTGACAAAACAGTAGAGATATCCTTCATGGAAAGAAAAAAAGAATCTGTATCAGTGGCCAAGGCGATCAGATAAGCTTTTGGTAAGCCTTGACAAAGTTATATGCGTAATAGAGCCCCCATCAGATACGGGTAAATCAAAAAGAATGTATAAAATCTCAAAAGATGACCAAGCTAAAATACTAACAATGTTTTCAGGGGTGCACTGATATGTACAGGTAATATGATTAGTGAGCAATTTCTCTCTCAAGGTGATCATATGGCTTTAATGTAATGTTCGAGACTTTGCCGTAGAGGATGTTAATCTATATGTAGTTTCATAGTTTCTCCAGTTTATTCTGTTCAAAAACAAACTTTATTGCTTGTTAAACACGAATTCGTCACATTGTAGTAGCATACTGTGCAGTATAAGCAATCAAATTAGACTACGCCAAATAGGTAATGTTCGATACGTATTCAGAATCATTTATATTTTTTAACGTGTTTCACAATTTGTTGTTCTTCACGTTTTGGTCGTTCGGTTTTGTCTTTTTTCCCAGAGTGTTTTACTGAAAATATAGCATTACGTTGTTTGGGGAACGTTTATACACTGTTGAAAGCGTTTAACCTATGGCTTGCCAAGTCAATATTAACGATATCTCATTTTTTTAAAACACATGCTAAAACCAAGTCTCTATGATAAAACAGCACATTATTGGCCAATTAAGGTACATTTTTTATTTGGTTTGAACGCTCATTGAAATAACGCCAACACAGTCAATTTCATGTAATGTTCGATACAATTTACCGGATTCGCATAACCTTTTAGCGATCTTGAATAAATTGACGAAAAGGAAAATACATAGTTTTATTTTATAAATAATGCATTTATTTCGCATTTTATGGGTAGCAAATCATTATTTGATTTCGAACAAACAAAAAGCATTAAGTGTAAGTTGATGTAATGTATAGAAGTGAAAATGAACATAAGTACTAGCAAATTACCAGTTTTAATGCAGAAGGAAAACCTACTTCTTTGGAAGCTCAGTCCCTTCAAAATTGAAAAAAAAGTTAAACCACTGACTAATGTTGCAAAAGAAACTCAGAAGAGTTAATACGTACGTTACTGAAACAGATGGATAGCCAATTTGTAATACGGGGGTTTAAGTAACGCACATTACAGAGGCAAAAATACCGACATAATCCATACTTAATCTACCCCTCACCAAAATTTTATGCCTCAATTGATGTTCAAAAAACCTTCTGACGAGTAAACTTCAATGTACATGTCATCAAATGGAAGATGAATAAAATGTTTTGAACAAAGTTATCTTTTTTGTTTTTTGGTATGCCAAAATCCCAAATCTCCCGAGAATGAAATTTAGTGGCATCTCGTGGTTAAGGTATAAATATCCTTTTAACTATTACTGATGTTGAAAAGTACCGGTAAATTTTAGCATGCACCTCGTTGCAGTCCAAAGATGGTAAACATAGAATATTAATTATACCATAGCACTATCTTTCTTTAACTAAATGTTTTAATCACTGCATGTCCAGTGATGAAACCACCATTGCACAAATTATAACATGTGGTCCCTGTGAGGTGTAGTTGTCGTGCACTCAAGGTTCTTTTTTAGCGTCGTTCTTCTAGCAGGATAAAGCTCTGAAAGCATATTAGTAACAGATGTTTGTAAATATAGCATCTCAAGAAGTACAAGTTTTTAGCTCACAAGAGCAAAAAGTGCTTACCTCCTTACCACAGGACAAAATCTTAGACTTGTCCAATGGAAAAAATTTGGAAACAACAATTTAAATGTTGCTCGAAGGATTGAATTTGTCTTTGAATGACTAGAAAACATATTGGGTAAAAGAGAAAACGCTGGTTACCAGCATTTTCTCCTTTACCCAAAATGTTATCAAAAGGCTTCTTCCTCAGGGTCGTAGAACTCGGGATTGTGTGGTAAAGGGTTAAGGAAAGCTTTTTTGTCCCATTCATTTACATGTACATGTATCTATCTGTTTGTGAATTTGTCCATTGTTGACAGTTTCTTTGAAACAACCTAGAATTGAGTTTGAAGCTGCTTTCAACAGTATTTCTGTCAAATCACAGCTGCCAAAATTTAATGCTGAAAGCGGCCAAAAACTATGATTCAATCAACAATTAATCACATCTGCAATTTCACCTTCCCAGGAGTTTCTTAACTCTCGCTTGTAAGTATCCCTCACAGGATTCTTCCTCAGCAACTAGCTGCTTTTCAGCCAACAGATTTCTGTACCAAACTGACTAAAATGGCATTGATCTTCATCAAATGGATGGATCACAGCTCAAAAATATTGTGTGGACAAGTGCATTACTGGTGTGAGACGTTCAGAAACACAGGGATAAGTGAAGTGGCTGCAATGATAATACCAAACTACTCTTGCAAATTTGTTGTTATACTCCACAAAAACCACTCTATATTGTCTGAATGTTGGATTTTTGTTTATCTCTCTGTACTGAGACAATATTATGACAACAAAAATTTCATTATATTATATTATATTGTGACAACAATGTGAATTTCATCAGTAAATTGAGTAAGTCTGTCCTAATGGGTCATTTTTTCCCTTTTGAAAAGGAGGTAGCCTAATGCTTGAAATTCTCTGTGAAGTAAAGGTTTGGAACTGGTCATGTAACAAGACTTAAATGTGACAAATTATGCCTGTACATGTATAAAGTAACTTTTAATTAATTACAGAATACCTTGAAAGTCTTTGTATTGTCTCAATAGCTGCCGTAAATTTTTATCCTTTGCTGGATTACACAGGGCACATTTATTAATATCTTTCCGATGAAGATTTAGGCCTACTGGTGAACTTCACTGATACAAACCTACCCTGGGATACTCAAAGGATTTCTATACCTGCAATAAATGACAAGAAGGCCATTACTATAACCCAATACTGATATAAGCCTTTCCATCTTGTGTCTGTTCGCTTTTCTGTGTAACGCACCAGTAAGCCCTTTCACTGGGACATTTTTTTTAAAAACAAATTGCATGTTAGATTTGAACGTGTATCATCTATATCAAACAACTTGGTAAGCTTTTATCAAACAACAGGGTTAATGACTTGTATAAATTGAAAGCACTCGGAGACGAAAAAGTAAGAGTGGCTAAACGATTGAAATTCATTTATGGAAGGGTAGAATATATCCTGAGAAAAGGAAAAAATGCTGGTTACCAGCATTTTCTCCTATTTCCATAATGTTTTCATAAACCGTTTTCTTTAGAGATAAAGGGTAAAGGTAAAGGGTTACATATTTCATTCATATGCCAGTCAGTGCACCTGGTCACGGGTATCTTTCCAAAGTACCATACACAACACTAATATTCACAGTGCACAGTGGAACAAGCATATTGCATTTTTCTAAAATGACCCTTAGCCTGCAAAGCACAATAAATCCTTTACCACACAATCCTGAATTTTAAAGACCCAAAGGAAGAAGCCTTTTGAAAACATTCTAGGAAAAGGATAAAATGCTGGTAACCAGCATTTTCTCCTTTTTCAACAATGTTTTCTACCATATCAAAAGAATTTCCATCATCTGAGCCATAAATGGCTTTCATTGTCATCTGCAAATCTTTTGAATTTGGACCAGTCAAAGATACTGTCGTGTGGTAAAAAGATAAATATGCTTTTCAGGAAAGTGTTGGTCAAGATCAGATTGAACTGAACATGCAGTCTGATCTTGAATCTGAATTGTCTTATATGGTTTGATCTTTGAAAACGCAATACTGGAGTGGCTTCAATGACTGGAAATTTCCATTTATGTAACTCTACAGATTAAACAGGTTCACCAGTGCTAGGCTTGTGCTCTGCACCGCCTCACCAGGGGTACCAGAAGGTTTGTTGAAACAGATCCTGTTTCAGTGTATTAATGATCTGTGTCAGCATTAATAAGTCTCCCTTTTTTTAGAGTGACTCATTGGATTTTGGCTTTGAATCACTGTAATGCTTTCTGAAATTTCCGCATCTGTGTTGAATATATTAGACTTAGAAAAAAGAGAGCTCAATGCATTTCTATGATGCAATGTATCAAGCAAGTCATTACATAATCATGGATCCAAAAATTCATTTTGTCTGACAAACGACTCAAGCTATTTGGTGGTCCCTGTCGACGGTTTTATGGCAAAATTGTCTTTTATTTCAAAGTGTATGCGATTGTGTTTTTGCTTCACTGACTTTGTTTTATTTATTTATTTTTTTTTTTTTTTCAACGAAAAATAACTAGATCTTGATCTAAACACTGAAATCATATTCAAAGGCATGGAAATTATGCGATAATTACCCAAATAGCGAGTCTACTGTTGCTGGTAAATGATGACATTGTAGCTTTCTCACCTCGTAGATTTAGCATATCCTACTATAGTTTACATCGTCTAGCACAATCTGCAAAAAATATTTTAATAATATGTAAATCATTCAGAATGTATTAATCGATTCATCATGGGGTTTCTTTCCTAACAAGTAGTCGAGAAGAATATCTATTTATGACGCTATCGTTAAAATACTGGAATATTATCAGAGACTGAAATTAACAGCGGAAACGAAGATCTGTGCGATCGCCCTCGGCATATTGAGGACAAGTTGGCTTCTTTACAAAAGAAGCCAGGAGAGGTCAGCATCAATGTTTTCAAATAGTTTATTGGCTTTTAATTTCAATACATTTGGTACATGTAACAAACAAGTAAAAATGTCGCCGCCTAGAAACCTCTTTTGCTTTACATGACGGTCATTTGACCTTCTTCCCGCGTTTTCAAGTTGCATGATCTTGTCCAGCGGTCTTCTCTCTTTTTTTTTAATAATTCTTCGTATTTTTTCTTCTGCTTGGATTTATTTGCTTAATGAAAAATTACAATTCTTGAGAGGTCATTTGCAACCATGGCAAATTAATATAACAAATCTTTTGAGAAATTCGTCATATAAAAATAAACCACGTCTATTTCCTGTTTCGGTTTTTTGATTTCGCTTTATTTACAAAACCATGATGAAACAGACTGTGTATCAGAACAATTTCGCACGAAAAATGGATTTAGACAGCAAATTCTGTGGCAGTCTGCCTTTTAAACTCACCACTATTGGAGAGGTCTGATGACCTCTCCAATTACAAGTATAAATATCTGCTTTCAAACAAAGTACTTATGCTTTCATTTTATGCCTTCACACAACTGTTGTTTTGTACATTTTGATTGAAGTCCGTCAAAAAAAAAAGTTATTTTATTGAATACGAAACCGAAAGTAGGTTCAACCATCAACCTATTTACCTGCGCTGAATACGATCTGTTCTTTATTGTGGAGTATACATAGTCACATATCGTTCTCTGACCGATTACTAAAATTTTCAAATCGCTCGGACTTTTTAAAATCTGACTTAATCCTCCGTAATTGCTTCGTGTATCTCTCAACATACTGTGATGAAACGGAGGCAAATTTACGGTAGATCCTGGAAGTGAAGAACTCTCGCGGTCACGTGAGTAGTAGAGGATTTTCCCGATCTGGCTCATTTGACCATATTTGACCATGATTCCAAAATTCTGCGGTAAATCGTGTTGTTTTAACCATTTATATTCTTAACCATTTTATGCTCAAACCACTAATAAACATTTAACCTCATTGAAGTTAAATATTTTTATATGTCTAACTCTATCAAAATAGATATGTAAGCGTGTGTTACGTTAGGGTTGTCTGACCTCGAGATAAAGTTTATGACATCGCATTGCCTTAGTCCGAGGGGTGTAGGAAATATCGAGCAACTACAATTTTCACCCACTTTCTTAATGATAGAGTAATCAACCTGATCCAACCCGTTTACTGTGATATTAACTTTTACCTCTTCTGGTATATCGGGTTTATCTTTAACTACTACTAAAGCACCTCTTAAAATTCTACCTGGTGCACTCATACAGTAACCCTCTAAACCATGATCTGAACCCGAGTTACCATTACCGAAGGAAAACTCGTAATTACCGTTTCCTATTCCCCCCTTTTCTTCACCCCACACAGTTATAACATGTTTCTTGATATTATCTCTTACGACTTTCTGAAGATCTCTAATATTCAAGAGAAAGAGATCCCAAAGATTCTTGCGAATTTTGTCTGCATAACCCTTAGTTACTGCATCTTGTATATCCAAAGGGTCTATAAGGTTTTTTAAGTATTTACCATTCATATCTATATCTTCAACGGCAGAAAAAGTTCCTTGTGGGGTTAGTAATATTGCATCATTACCTGAATAATTCTTAACAGCTTCTATATTATGGTCTACATAATACTTATTCGCAGCTTGTTGGTTTTGTAAAGGTGTTCCAACATTGTAAATTCTTCGTCCACCCATAGAAATATCGCCAACTGCCATGTACCCCCCATCTCCGTAAACGAAGGCTTTATTAGCACTATCTACGTATTTCTTAGTTGCAACGTCTTGCGCATATGCAGGATCTATAACATTTATTAAAGTATAGCCCCTCATATCTATATCTGCAATGGCTGAAAATGTACCATCTTCTTGTTCTACTATTGCTTTACTACCTTTATCCACATAACTTTTAGTAGTGGCTTCATTCGGCTCTGTTGGTTCCTTAACATTTCTTATCGGATTAAAACCCATGTTTAAATACCCTTTAACGTGATATCCTCCATTTTCATCTAACAACCCTGAGTTAGAGTCAACGTAACTTTTAGTAGCAATATCTTGAGGATTTACCGGATTACTAACCTTCGTTAATGTATTACCAGCCATATCTATAGAACCAGTAACGGTAGTTATTCCATCTTTACGCATAAAGTTGTTATTTACGTAAGCGAGTGACACACCATCACCACCAGTTTTAACATCACCCTTTCCTCCGAATTTATCAGCAGGCATCTCTTTTTATTAGAATAATTTATTTATCACTGTTTGGAATTGTTTACCTAGACGTAACTCCTTAAGAATATACAAGCATAGATGACCACAAAATACTTGTCCTGCTTGTTGTACTTGATCGGTATTATAATGTATCGGGCTTTTTAGGTACTCCCTAATTTCGGTTGGTGGTTGTATACCATAACTGTCAAAGTAAATCTTACTTTTACCATTCTTATACCAAGCAACCCAATGTGTGCCAGATCCACTCGTGTCATCAAAGTTTAGTATACCACATTCCTTTTGCCTACACTTCTTCGGCAGAGTGTTTCGTAGAAATACTCCCCTAAAAGAAGGAATCTTTAACCTTTTCGCCTCGTCTTCTAGTTCTAGGTTGCTTAATGGTTTATATTGGTAAAATTACGTGTTCAATCGCGATATCTAGCATTTTATATTGACAATATCTCTATTATCAACCCATGAATTAAACTCATCGGGATAATCCTTCCACTTTACTAGAGATTTCTTCTTTCCTTTATTAATAACCTTTTCTATCCTATATAACTCCTGACTAGTTTTTTGCAGCTCGGGTTCATAAAAGGTATCTTGTATTTCTTCTCCACTTTTTACGGGCTTGTGTAGTTCTTCCGCTAAGTTCAGCATGCTGAAGGGTTTTTTTTACTCCCCATTCCGAATCTCACCTTTGTTCCAATGAGCTTACTAACGATAGACTTATCCATTTTTTCCCTGAGAGTAGCATTGTAGGTACCTTCTAACTCCGTTAACATATTTTTATCACACACATCGTTTCTAGCTTTGGTAGTAGAGTTTTGTAAATAGCAAACATCGTGATGGTATGCAGCTTTATTAACCCGGTTTATCGGCTTACTCCAAGGTTTTGGTGTTAAATCTGGGTTAAGTTTTTTTTTCAAGTTAGTGCCAGGTCCTGTGAAATTATGGGTGGGGAGATGTACCTCCTAAGGTAGGTTATTTATAACCTTATTTAACACCGATCCGCCTTTTACTCCTGAATCCAGTCGTGGATTTACATCCTCTGCTTTAATAAACTGGTTCTTAGTTATTCCGCACACTACACATCTTCCTCGTTTCATGTTTCTTCCATTTCTAGTAACAACATATTCTATGTTGGTTGTATCAGTACCTTTTCTACATTTAACGCAGTACATTTTATATAATAGATTATTTTTATTATATAAAATGGATATTATAGACTTATCGTGGAACGAAGTAGTATCAAAAAGGTTTAATCATCCTCTTTTACCAAAGAGTGTTAGAGGGTTAATCGTAGGTAAACCGGGATGTGGTAAGACTACTCTTTTACTTAACCTTCTACTCAGACCAGGTTGGCTTGACTATGATAGTCTATGCGTTTATTGAAAAAGCCTTTTTCAACCAGAATATCGTATACTTAAAAAGGCATTTGAAGAAGGACTACCTAAAGAGGGTATTTTAAGGTTGTTTGATATGCGAGATGAGATACAAGATTTAAATGTTTCTCCAACAGCTTTGGTTGAAGAATGGGTTAAAAAAATTAGAAACAAGTCAGATATAAGGCGTAGTTTTTATGAAACTGCTGATGATGTACCTGATCCGCGTGAGCTTAATGCAGAAAGCAAGAATCTAAAGATTTTTGATGACCTACTACTAGAAAAGCAGAATAAGTGCGAGTGCTACTACATTCGTGGAAGGCATAGTAACGTTGACTGTTTCTACCTCTCGCAAAACTACTTTAGGTTACCGAGGCAAACGATTAGGGAAAACGCGAACTACATCTGTCTTTTCCCACAAGACCTTAAGAATATTAACCATATTTTTGATAACCACGTAAGTGGAGATATGCCAAAGGATGAGTTTAGAAGATTTTGTCGTAAGTCATGGGAAATACCATACGGTTTTGTTATCATTGATTTAACCAGTAAAAAGCATAATGGAAAGTATAGAAGCGGATTTGATAGCTTCTATATACCCTACTAATGAAATGAAATGGCTTAAGAAAAATAAATCTACTATAAAATGAGACGTATACTACGCTTACTAAACCTAGCTTTATATATAAAACTAGGTAAACCAATTATTGAGAAGTTAGAGAAGAACTTAAAAGAGTTACCAGTAATGAAGCTAAAAGAAATACTAAGAAACATAGAAATAAACCACTATAGTTACCTTGAAAGGTCTGATTTGGAATGTTTGATAGTGAACTCGCTAAAAGAGAAACTAGAGGTTATAGAAGAAAAGGTAAAAACCGTATATAAGAAAGCTTTGAAGTTGACGTATGTTTACTAACATATATACACAATTATTGCAACTCTAAAAGGTACCGATAATTTAGATGGTTTAGATGATTCAGAGGAAGATGATTCAGAGGAAGATGAACCAGCGGATTATGATTCAGAGGAAGATGATTCAATGGAAGATGAGGGGTTTGAGGAAGATTATGGTTATGATGATGATACAAGTCTTCTTGAAATGGTTTGTGTATTACAACAGGAATATAGTATAAGAAGGATCCTAAAGAAATTAGTTGGTATTAGTTGCTATTACTTAGAAAACTAAGCAGCGAGATGTATCCTTAAATATTTAACCTCAATGAAGTTAAATATTTTAAATAATATCTCTTACTACTAAAAATGGAAGATCTCTTAGAACAGATTGTAAGAAATACGAGCCATAAAACGTCATTTCAGATTATAGTAAGTGACAACAAAACGCGCTTTAGAACTAGGTTTAATCCACCAATTCAGCTTGAAAAGGATAAAAAGTATAAAGTAGCTTTAGTAAACCTTGAAACTTACCACTCTTTCCCAAACATCGATGCAACAAAGAACATCTTTATTTATTCTCCAGACAATGGTGCTTCATGGTTTAAAATAGAAATACCAGAAGGAAGTTATGACCTAGTAGACATTAATGATACCATTCATCAGGAAATGAGAAAGAGTGGTCACTATGATGTATCCAAGAAAGAATACTACATGAACATATCTGCAAACACGAATACACGAAAGTCTTTTCTTACCCTTGAGAATGGTTATCAAGTAGACTATAACCATCCAAACTCCATTTCTAAAGTGTTAGGATTTACTCGCTCAAAATATGTACAAGGGTATCATGAGTCGGATAACGTTGTAAACATTCTAAGTATAAACAGCTTGTTCGTTAACATCGATATTATCTCAGGAAGCTATGTTAATGGTTCTACACAAGACACGATTTACTCTTTTTTCCCTAATGTTTCTCCCGGATATAAGATAATCGAGTCACCAGTTAATCTAGTATACTTACCAATAACAATGGATGAAATACATAACCTAGAAGTAGCAATCACAGATCAAAATGGAACTTAGAGGCGAAAGTCTTACAATAAGATTTCATATTAGAGAAGCGCGATAAATAAAATACTCCTATATTAAAATGATGAGTTACACGACTATTAAAGTTAATATATCGGAGGGACAAAAGCAAAAGCTTCAACACGTTGTTAAAGCTGGATGTTCAGTAAGTATTCGTTTAGGTCATGAGGATTTACAAGGTAATGATATTATAGCAATTACCGACTCACAAGCGAAGAAAATAATCAAAATCTATGAGAATGGTAAAGGTATAACGATTAGAATGAGTTCGAAGCAGCTCAAACATAATATGAAGATAGAGGGTGGTTTTCTTGGAATATTAGCCGGCTTAGCTGCGAGAGCTTTACCAATGATCGCAAAAACCGTTTTACCAGCGTTAGGTGTTGGTGCTCTTTCTGGATTAGCCTCATCAGGTGCACAAAAGGCAATGGGCTCTGGTAATTACCGGAGGGGCTCTGGTCTTTACCTTAAAAAAGGAAGATGTGTTTGTCAGTTAGAAGGAGTTTATGTAGCTCCCTCACATGGTAAAGGGTTAGAATCTGTTGGAGATGGTTTGTACTTAAAACAAGGTGGACAGTTTTACGAAGGAAATGGTCTTCTTTTAGGACCTAATAGTCCATCTGCTAATATACCTATTTTGGGAGCCATACAGAAGAGATGTCTGTTTATAAGTTTGGAGTTAACCCACGACTGGTTTCAGGAGTGAACCCTAATATCACTCAACCGAGAACAATTTACTGGAAACCATTGAGAGGTGTAAAGCATCCACCTTGAAAATTAAATCCAGTAACTTGGGAAGTTTTTAGCCAAGAAGAGATAACACTCAACCCCAAGCAAACAAAACAAATACGATTAGGGTTTGGGTTTATGATGACTAGAGGAGTTGTTTTAACCGCGTTAACATACTCTTTAAAGTTAAAGAGGTGTAGTTTACAAAATGAGGTTAACCTCGAAAACGCTGATGATATTCTAGTTACCATTACAAACAATCGGACCGAGACTGTAAAGATTGAGGAAAGTGAGCTTTTGTGCTTCGTTTATTACTTAATCTAAAAATAAAATATCTCGCTAATAAAAATGGAGATGACCGATGTACGATATCCTGTTTTACCTTCTGCCCCTCCTAGTGATGAAGGGCAAGGGTATCGACTACAAAAAATAAGTGAAATACAAAGCTTCTTAGAGAATGAGGTACAAAAGAGAGAAGGTTTGAGTAAGAAGTACTATAGAGGCGCAAAGATAGTAGATATTACTGGTGCGGTTTTAGTTGTTATTACAATGGGAACAGGAGCTGGAGGAATAGGTTTGTTATCAACAGTTGTAGCTGCTCCTGCTGTAATGGTATTAGAAGGCGTCGCAATTTTTACTGGTCTTCTAAGTCTAGTTGGGAAGTATAGCGTAAAAAAGTCTACTACAAAAGCTGAAAAGCATGAAAAGACAAAGACAATTGCGAGCACAAAACTGAATACTATATCTTCTCATATATCTAAAGCCTTGAGTGATAATAAAATGACTGATGAAGAGTTCCAGCTGATCTTGGAGGAACTAGAAAAATACAAAGTTATGAAGGAAGAAATTCGTTCGAAGATGAAGAATAAAATAACCAGTGAAATGGAGAAGTCATTGATAGAAAAAGGGAGCCAAGAGCAACGTGAGTCCTTTCGGAGGTTGGTTGAAAAGAATAATATTTCGTAGCTGTCATAGCAGTAGAATGGGGGTTCCCCGTAATATTTGAAGACCAAGAATAAAGCTTTCATATGATTGTAGCCTTAACTGTCGCTGTGTTAGCAGTGAAACGTGTTAAAAACAGCTTTTTAAACAGCGTTAAAAACAGCGCTATAAACAACGTTGAAAACTGCGATAAAAACAGCGTTAATAAGTACGTTAAAACATTATGCTAGTAACATAAAATGTCTTTCCTAAAGATCACTGATCCAGCAAAAAGAGACCTAATTGTAAAAGACTATCTCGAGACAAAAAGGAATATTCGGGATAGCTTACTATCTGAGAGAACAGGTGAGCGAGAATTGCAAACTGATCTTTCTAAGTTCTTTAAACCTATTACAGAAGCACAAAAAACTTCAACAAAGGAGGTTATAGAAGGACTTAAGCCTATTAAAGAAGGTATAGAGAACTTACCACAATCTATTAAGTTACCAGCATATCCATCTATTAAAGCATTTGATGAATTATCGGAAGTTGATGAAGACAAAGAAATTATTGGTCCAATAGCAGAGAGGTACTTGAGAAAGTTTGCTTCTAAAGATGTAGCTGATAAAACATACGGGTTATATGATGAGAATAATGAGTTCTATATCGGTGACAAACAAGTTACTCTTATGTATAATGATATTTTGGTTGATGGGAAACTATATGAAGGAATGCCCGGTCTATTGGAACTTATCGTATCTAAGAACCCAGACAAAAATATCTATACTGATGAGGATTATGAGAATTACTTAAAGTTGATATTAAATACCAATACTCTCTATCGTGATAACGATCCAAGCAATAAATACCCTAAAAACAGTAGATGATCTAAGTGGAAAAACTTACTTAGACCTATTTGGGCTTCTACAAAGAAACATAGCGGAAAAGGCATAACTAACATACTTCCGTGTGACCCTAACGCATTAGTAGAAAGACTAGACTTGCTAATGGCAAGTAAAGAAGCAGGTAACATAGGTCTAAGAAACGAGCTTGTTAGCGTGTGTGATGAATTAAAAAGACAAGGCGTTCTGGACTCAAACTCCTATAAGAAATTAATGTCTAGACTATAAAAAATGATTGTTCTGAGAAGACGCGGGTTTAAAAGAAAGTATTCATATGGTGGTGCTGGAATCTTTGACAGTATCGCTAACTTCTTTACGAGACTTTCAACTAGTAGCGCGGCTAAACAAATTGCCTCTTCAACCTTCGATGTTGGGAAGACTGTTGCTAAGGAAGGAGAAAAAAAAAGCTTTTGAGGCTGGAAAAAGTGCTGCTGTAGATGCAAGAAAGAGGTTAGTTGAAAAGGCTTTGACACCTAAATCGCGAGAAATTCTAAAAAGGCATACTGCTACACCTATGGCACAGGGGACGCAAAACATTAACACTTTAATAGATGGAAGCGCAATTCCTATTCAAGACTTAGTTAGGAAACTCAACAGTGGGTCTGGTATTAAAACGGTATAACTTAAGAAAATTGAAAGTGGCTTAAGTAATTAGGCTTTAATATGAAATGATAGAAGAAGGGTTTAATCGTATAGATTATAAGAGATACAACACGTCTTCTATAATCATAAAGAACGCGTGCTTTAAACTGGAGGATTGCGAGATCCTCGAAATTAAAGACACAAAGTATGGTTACCAAAAAGCTGTTGTAATTTTATTTCCCGAAAAAGTAAGCATGATGAAGGAGATTGAGGAAGAGGTAAATAACTATTTAAGTAGAAGCGATGAGGGATTCTCCGAAATAAAGATTGTCTATGGAAACAGGATTTACCCTAAAAAGGACCCAAAAGTCTCCATAGATAAACTGAAAAGAGTTAAACTTAGAAGCGTGTTCGTTAATGACATGTATGATTCTTTTCCCCAGCTCTGGCTAAACTATTAGCGTATAGTAGCTTCATCTCTCATCACCTTTAGTTAAGGATAAGCAGTATAATTTAAATTAACTTTAATTTAGATTATCTTAGCATTATAAAATGAGTATCTTAGATATTACGGCACCAATCCTAAAAGACGATAGTATTGATGAGTATGAGCACTTCGAGTACGAACCGATCACAGGTGCAAATCTCAACAACTTGGGAGGAGATATTAGGATCTTTTTACGCATCCTAGTGAAAGCTATTTACTTATCGAAGGTCGATTAACAAAGGTTGATGGAACAGCTTATGCAAATGCTGATGATGTTTCCCTAACGAATAACGCTCTTATGCATCTCTTTAAAAACATTAAGTATCAACTTTCAGGTCAAGAGATTGAATCCATAACACATCCAGGTTACGCCACTACGATGCTTGCACTGCTAAAGTATCCGGATGATTTTTCCAAGTCACAAGGGTTAAACCAATTGTAGTATAAGGATACAACAATCGCAGCAGCAGATGCTAACGTGGGTTGGAAAATAAGAAAAGAATACATTATCGATAATACTGATCCGAAAGGTACATTTAGCTTTAGAGTTCCATTGAAGCATATATTTGGTTTTTGCGAAGACTATGATAAAGTCTTGTATGGAATGAAACAAACTCTCACATTAACGAGAAATGATGACGATGATGCAATCTTTCGAGATGGAGGTGTTGATGCAGGTAGAATTACACTGAATAAAATATCGTGGTTTATGCCTCACGTTATGCCTGCGGATAAGGACAAGATGGAACTTTATAGAATTATCGAGAAAAAAGAAACATTACCAGTCGGATATACAGTGAGACAGTGCGACTCTATATCAGTTCCTCAGGCAACAACATTTAGCTGGAGACTTTCCTTTAAATCATCTCCTGAGGTACCACCTTTTATCATTATTGGCTTTCAGACTGATAAAATTGGTAACCAAGAGGCAAACCCTTCAACATTCGACCATGTAAACACTAAAAATATTTATGTTGTGTTAAACTCCACTAGATATCCCGCGGTTGACTACAATCTTTCATTCATTAGCCATAGTAGAGCGTATGGTGATGCCGCGTTATTTAGATCTAAGTTTTATAATATGGATGAGATGGTATTAAACCCAAACATTACCCCCTCGGATTATAAAACGCTATATCCTTTGTTCTTGTTTGATGTTTCCAAAAAAAGTGAAAGGCTAAAACACTCTACTACTGATATACTAATTAAGGCAAATTTTAACGTAAATGTACCAGCAAACACAGAAGCATATGCTGTTATCATTTGTGATAGGGTAATGAAGTTTCAGTCTGATGGTAATAAGATGAGTGTAGTGTATTAAGTTAAGTTTTTTTTCCTCAAAGGTACTACAAAAAGCTAGTAGCAAAGCCAAACTATAACCATACAACAACATTCGATGAGCATTTAGTAGCCGTACATATGAAGAAGAAGCGTATAACATACGACAAACCCGTTTACTCGGGAATGAGTATATTAGATATTAGTAAGACGCATATGTACAACACCTACTATAGGTACTTCAAAGCAAAGTATGGTGAAAAGGTTAGATTGTGTTACACAGATACAGATAGCTTCATACTCGAGATAGAAACGGAAGACATTTACAAAGACATTACGTTAGACGTTCCCACAATGTTTGATACAAGTAACTACCCTTCTAACCATCCTTCAGGTATACCAACTGGCTGCAACAAAAAGGTAGTAGGTATGTTTAAAGATGAGTTAGGTGGTAAGATCATGACACAGTTCGTAGGTCTAAGAGCGTATAAGACCTTAGATGGGAAGGAAGATAAAAGATGTAAGGGGATTAAGAAGTAAGTCATTAAGAACGAGATAACCAAACGTTCATCTTGGAAGGTTTAAAACTAGTTTTGGAAAATAATAATTTCTCCTTTAATTGCATATTTTTCAACCAATGTAAGGGTACAGCCATGGGAACCAAAGTTGCCCCAACATATGCAACCTTACTCCTAGGATTTTTAGAAGAGAGGCTATATGAAAATGTCAGACAAGTCAGAAATGAAAACTTTTCAGAAATAATGCAAACAATGGAAAAGATTTCTTGATGATTGTTTTATTTTCTGGACATACTCAAGGAACGTCTCGTCTGTTTTTAACGAAATTCTGAATTCATTACATAAAGATATAAAATTTGAGATGGATATGAGCTTGAATAAACTGCCTTTTCTTGATGTGTTAATGATAAAAAATGATTGTAAAACTGAAACAGATATTTATTTCAAAAATACAGATTCTAGGCAATATTTGAATTTTAGGTCATGTCACCCGAAACATAACAAAATCAATATCCCATTTTCCTTAGCTCGCAGAATCTGTACAGTAGTATCTGACAGAAAAATGCTACAGTTAAGATTACATGAACTTGAAAGCATTTTAATTGAAAGAAAATACCCCAAAACAGTAATCTTAGCAGGAATAAATAAAGCTCTTAGTATTCCTAGAAGTACTTTTTTACAGGTAAACGTAAAGCATGACGAAAATACTATGACATATATTTCAACTTTCAATCCTAAAAAAAGATACTATTTGGAATTATCAAAAATAATTTAGAAATTTTAGAAAGTGACCAAACAATGTCCCAGATACTAAACAGTACGAAAATTATTAAATGTAAAAGGCAACTACCAAATCTAAAACAAATTTTAATTAGATCGGAATTCAAAGACATAACCTCAAAACCTTCTGTGAAAAAATGCAATGAGCCACGCTGTGAACTCTGCAAACATATCATTGATGGAGAAATATTTAAAATAAAAGATAAAACTTTTACTGTCAAGGAAGATATGGATTGCAAAGTTTCGAATTGTTTGTACCTTTTGCAATGGATGTCAAGAGTACTATATAGGTCAAACTGGTGATAAACTAAAGAATAGAACTACCATACACAATCGACAGATTAGGTCCCTTCAACAAGGTAGATACCAGTCAGTTTTCATTTAGATCGTTGTTGTAAAAAAGATCCAAAATTTTCAATATTTCCTTTTTTCAAGTGCAAGTCAAACGACGTTTCAGCTAGATTTATAAAGGAAAAATATTTCATAAAAATTTTTCGTCCAAAGTTGAATTGTATTTAACCGTTGCACTATGACGTAAAATGACGTTAGTTACAATGTTTTATTACAGCGTTGCCCTGATGAGCTTTGCTAAGCGAAACCGGTTGGAACGTTGAAAATACAAATTGTAGTTTCATTTCTCTTTTCACACACACACACACACACACACACACACACACACACACACACACACACACACATATATATATATATATATATATATATATATATGAAAAAGTCAAATGGTGCCGGTTCAAGGATATTACATAATAAACAAAAATAACATCACATGGGAGTATATATGAATAACATTTATTGCCAACCGGTTGGCAATAAACGTTATTCATATATACTCCCATGTGATGTTATTTTTGTGTGATATATATATATATATATATATATATATATATATATATATATATATATATATATATAGTTTTCATACACAGGAAATGGAGTCATTCAAAAGAAAATAAAAGTACCACTTTATAATTCTTCAAACATGATTCCTTTGTTTTGTTATAACATTTTGCTGCGTCACCTTTTTTAAAGCTATGTAATTATAAAAGAAATACCGCAATTATCGTACAACTTGTCCTGCAGTTCGTGTAGGATTCTATTTAAGAGTGTTATGTCTAAGCAAAGTAATCTTGCAAATTTGGTAATTATCTGGCAATCATGTAATTTTCCTACAATTATCAGCACGTAGTTCAAAACTGATAGCAATTTTTTAAACTAGAAACTTTAGTCTAGCATGCATTTCGTTCAAATAATATTGATATAATTGGTTTGATGAGATGATATAGTCAATGAGAATATGTCGCCAAAATTTTAATGGGGGCCAGAAACTGTTCCCACTCCCACATAATGATCTTTTTTCCAACACTTTTCTGAACGCAAAATTGAACCTGTCCCCGTGAACGAAGACCATTAGAATTCAGGGCTCGTTAGTTATGAATCCAACCCGTAACAAGAATTCATTCCGCCAATCCTCTCAGTGATGTTGTTGCACGAAAGCAGCCAGTGACTTGAGAAAATTGTTGTGCGAAGCACAGGGAAAAAAACTCTTGTGATATGAGTGGGATTTGGGATTTTTTTTTCCTATTTATATTCTTAAACTATCCTTTAACATTTTTTAGGGGAGGGGAAAAAAAGGCAAAAGAAAAATTTTAGTAGAATAATTGCATGGGTTGTATGTTGAACATAGTGACCAGGGAGCTTGAGAAACAACTTTGAAAGAGAAAACGAGCAAATTACACGCAGCTGTAGACCAATGTTTCACCTGCATAAAACACCACACAAGACTAGACCAGCAGCCTGAATTTTGGTATTTCTTTGTTCCCTTTAAAGGTGGAAATTGAACTGAGAACCAACTGTGATTGTACATTCGACCACTTTCCAGTGTTCGCATTTACTGGTACACGTACTGTGCGTGCGATTGCACAATCTCAACAATTAAACGAACTCGTAATCAATTGCACGTACTCCTGCTAGTATCATTAAAATAACCTGTAAAACTGGATATGACCTTAACCAAAATTTATCACCATGTGAAGTTTCGTAATTCTGGCTTATGAATTCGTGAAGTTGTATTCACGATTGTGTTCGTTAAAGGTCACTGGGACATGAAAGGATGAAGAGTAGTTATTGTGGTTGGTTGCATATCGTGTCACATCAACACTCAATGTTCCTTAACCTAAGGCAACTTTCAATGTCATTTCAAAAAAAGAAAAAAACAAAAAGGAAAAGAATTCTTCGTAGTTCCAATAAAATATCATTTAAAATTCTAGTCATGTGACAAGGATGACTGCGGTTACTATTATATAAAAACCCGTGAAAAGAAATCTACTCCAGAACCGGAAATCAGACGGAAGTGAATGTCAGGAAACTTAGACACATTCGATTTTATTTAGTTGGCAGAGATTTTTAAACCTTTTCTGTTATCATAGGCCTACTCAAGAGTTAATATGCCAATTAAAAAAAAAAAAACCTAAACAAAGTTTTCCCATTCTACACTCCTTTGTCGGCTAAAATAAATACATTTTGGAACAACACAGTGTGTTTTAAATCAACGTAGCATATCTCCGAGTTTCTTCAAATTAAGTCGATAAGTAAAAAGTTTTAAAAAAAAAGAAAAATGGCACTTAAAATTTTTTAGTGACATTTCTTTTTCCTTGTGTTTCCAATCTTCAAAGAATAGCTGTAATTGGGAGTTAAGCAAAATTAAAAGGAAAAAATAACCTTTTCCTTATATATCCATCGAGTTCAGGAAAATTTAATATTTACTTCTGTTTGTATGTGTCATGTCCTAAGATATTACTGCACTTACCAAAAGTAACAGACCACTGAAAATATTAACAACTTGTCAAATTTTGATAAAGTCTTAACTATTTTCAGACTAGTTCATTTGGTTATAATACCTTCCAACCGACATTTCTAGGCCGATTCCACTATGTGTTGTTATCATGAACCATGAAAGGTCACTTTTAAGTTATAACAGCAACAAAGTCATATTATCAGCATTATCTTCCCAAAATATGGGTCAAAAGGGTTATACCAGTAAAACTTCAGTACTGAAAACCGAATTAATTTTAGGACATTATCTGTTTCTGTTGAATGGTGTTTTACAAAAATTCAACAGATGTCATTCTGTCAAGTTAACAAAGGGACTAAGGATTGCTATCACAAACACGTCAGTTGTACCTGTTAAACTACTAATAGCGAGCAGCGCACAAGAGACGTCGCGGAGCGACGCCTCGAGTAAGTGAGAGCTTATTGGTACAGATGGTGTCAAAAATGTACATACCTTATGCCTCTGATACAGTGGTGGAGCGGAAGTAGATTTTTCAAATATGGAGGACGGAAGTGACGTAAAAGACTAGCACTAAGAGCGTTTCTGTCCTATAATTCCTTACACCCTTGACAATCACGTGATTTGAGAAAGTGTTCCAGTATACAAACGAGACCCTCGCGAGATCTGGTCAAATACGAAGGATCTCGGGCTTTTCCGTATCTGTCAGAGATACGGAAAATTCCGAATACAGAAATAAACATTACGGAAATTAATAAAGCAGCTGAACCATTTCGGGTGAGCCAATCGATCTTTGCTTTCAAGTTTTTTCCCGCTCTTGCTTTTGAAAACTTTGTTCATATTTCATTCGGACGTTTTCCCCAATTCTTAAAGTCTTGTTCGGTAAAGAAAGCGAAACAACTCGGCCAGTACTAACTCGTCCCCAAGTCAACAAGGCCCGAACAAACTCTTAAGTTTGTTAATCTATGCACGGTAAATAGTGGGGGATTGACGTGCGTGTCTTTTATTCTGAACAGAATGTAACAAAAAACTATTCTCATCGAGATCTAGATTACAACTGCTTAGAAAAGTTATATTTTTTCAGTTTAAAACAAAATGGTCTAGATCTACTCGCAGCAGTGATTTTTCTTCATTTTCTTCAAACAGAGGGAATTTGGTTTCTTTTTTGTTTTGTTCTGAATTGGATCTAGATGCCATAGTCATTGTTGTAAAATCTAATTCTGATCGAACTCTGTCAGCATTCGCTTTTATGTTTTTGACAGTATAGATCTAGATTTCACTTTGCATAGAATGTGATTTTTTGTGCAACCTGTTGTTGTGTACCCACACGTATAATATTCTCTAAAGTTGGGTCTACATTGTGGGAACTCCTCTGATGTTATTTCTAAGAGAGTTTTACCTTTACTTTACGATAACTGTCTTTTCAACAGACCATAACATTTTTTTAATGTGTTCACACTGTAGTAGTTAATGATGTATCAAACTAGATTTTCAGCAAATATTCTTGTTCAAGAAGTTTGATAATTTACATCACCTTGAAACAACAGTGGCCAGGGTGACAAAAAAAAGACACCACCAAGATTGTCAGCACCAGGACTCAAACTAATCACCAATCAAATGATTGCTTCTACAGAATGCCTTCATTGACTGAGCCATTCCTAATCATCCAATTTATGGTATATGTCGGGCATGTTGAAATGTACTAGTATTTAGAACTACCATGTTACACACGGGCTCAGAAGTTTAAACATTTAAATGGAAAAACAAAGGGGATATTCCCCTACGTATTTTCTCATGATATTTTGGTCTAAAGGCTTCTTTTTGTAGAATGATATTGCTTACTAATTTTGTAAAGTTATTTTTGACTTCCCGAAACAAAATCTGGTATTATGCCTTTTTTTCACCCCTGTTTTAATCTGCTTTTAACAAATTTAAGCTTATTTCATCCAGGCAAAACCATCAGCTGCATAGTCATCAAAAAACATACCAGCTTGATGACCTGACTGTTAAGAGTAAATTTATGGCAAAGTAAGGGCAAAGGCTTGGGAGCCACTGAAATATCTTTTATGCAGATTTGTTTTTGTGGGTGACCGTAATTTATTCCTAGGTCAAGGCAAATGGGTTTGTTATCTTGAAATCCTGTTTCAAACCCTGATTGCCCTGTCAGTCATGTAGGAGTGTCCTTGTGCAAGGCACACCATAGTCACAGGCTAGCACTGGTTGAAACATTACTAAGTAAAGATGTTAATGACATTACGTAAGCTGAATTGAAATGGAAAGCAACATAAAACTCCATTCCAACGAACAATTACAAAGATTTAGATCTACAAACCTAAATCTCTGAAAATTCTTAATCTTTCCTAGATCTTTCTCCCTTTATCCATGCATGTAAACCGTTTGTTGTTCATAACTTTTACTGAGAAATACAAATACTGTGTTGTCAAACAATAACTACATGGATATGAATTCAGTTTAAATGCCAATGTCAGATAGTGATTAGGACCATGATATTTAACCAGCCTCTTTTGGCCTTATCCTGTTTGAAACTAGGACTTTTTTGGATTGATCAATTGGTGTTGTACTCCCCTTTCAAAGCCATTTCAGTCGTATCAAGCTGACAGCTCACTTCATATATTTTCCTCAGTTTAACAAGCAGTCCACGTTTGGGATGTATCTTGCCTTATCCATAGAACCCCCATACAACTAAAACATTATCTTGGCTGAGGATCAAACCCAGGACCTTAAGATTACTAATTCAAAACCTTAAGCACTAAGCCACCCAAGACAACTCAAAACTCTTTGGAGGTTGACTCTACATTTCCTAGAAATTTTATTTATATAGTGAAAAGTTTTCTGAAAAAAAAATAAAAAAAAAAAAAAATCATGTTAAACTTTGGTATCAAGAAAATTTTACATTGATGAGATAATATTTTAACTCAAAATTTCTCATTCGTGCAAATGGTGACATTCGAGATAAAATTATTGTGATAGTACTACCTGTTTCTTGACATCTATAAATACTTAATTCACCATTTGGATGAACTCGATAGTTATTGACTTTACAAGATGGCAGTAAGTTATAATTCGAATTAATTACAATTGTAGCTGAATTGTTAAATATTGACTACACATTAAATGAACTGAAGTCTGTTGAACACAAAGGCGACTCGAAATGCCTCTTACAAACAACTTTAAAACCATTCAGGGAAAAGGAGAATTCATAAGGCTGGAAACAAAGATATTCTGAAACCGTATCAAATTATAAATACCATGAAAGTCAGTTGTAGGCATGAACATAAAAAAAAAATTTGTGATAACAGTGAGAATTATCAGCTATTTTTACCGTGAAAGTTTCTATTATTCAGATAACATTTCCAGGAAAGTTTGTTTTATCGCGCTAGTTTTCTCAAACTATCGCAATCTTGTATCTAATGGAAGAAATATGCCACCATACGGTTAAATACAAGAAAAAGGTGCAAATTTTGTGTTCAAATAATAGATGTGATTTGCAATACGTTACTCTGTTTACTGTTATGCTGTCAAATACAACATCATCATACTAATTTGAATATGATCCCATACAATGGATGGGCATTATTGATCAATGCACATTCCTTAATACCTTTGCCTAATTCTGAAATGAAACCTGCCCGGCCAGGTAGCTCGATGGTTCGTCATCGGTTCGTGTGCCTGACCTATGGCCTGATTATTGTGGGTTCGATACCCAGTTGAGGCAAACTTTCTATCCAGCAACTTTTAGCCTCTCACATCTGATGCATTTGAGAAAAGTAGTCAATAGCTTGAAAGAAAGTTGTGTCAGTACCGGTGTGAGAAAGACAGGAAAACACCCCAGGGCTGGTACTTTTTTGGGGGTGAGGGGGAGGGGATTCTTAACATTCTCTTCATTTGTCTTTCTTTTCGGGTGGTTTACCTGCAGTTGCTTTGCTTAATTATGAGATGGATTATTTTTTAACTTTAGTGAGATTATAAAAATCTGAAATAGATTGCAAGTTCCGGGTCCGGTTATGGTAGCATAAACAGAAAATTTTGTCGAGGGAAAGAATTTCTTCTTTTTGTAATGTTTTGAGGAGTGATTTGTAACTTGTGTTTTGCCTGAATCGTTTGTGAATATGAGCTAACTTAATCTTTGAGGAATGACATAGGTATTTGCACGGTTCTTACATGTAAGACTGTATTTCTTTATTTTCACGCTCTAGTGATCACTGTTCATTGTAATAGGGAGTATTGAGGGTGTAAAAGGTATCATATCAATAAGTAAAGGGTATTTAAGGATTATTGAACTGACTATAGAAACACCCACGCTCGATTTTTGCAAAACTATACTGTCAAAATTGTTAAGTAACCAATAATCAGTATGGCTTCAACTCTTCGGCAAACTATGTCAGTGTCAGCGTCAAAGCGTGTTTTGTCTTCTCCCGTTGAATTAATGGACACAAAGAAATCCAAAATTAACCTAGAACCTGCTATTACCGAAGAAGTGCCGCAAGCGGTAACCGATCCGAGTGATGTTGACACAGAGAATGGTCAAGTCCCCGTAAGTGCTGAAAACGTTGGCTATCCTACGATGACAATAACTTTATCTGAGGACCATATTACACAAATTACAAGTTCTATCCAAGAATCTATAAATACTCAGATAGAAGATATGGTGGCAAAAATCGTCAACGGTGTGCTTGGTGGATTGCGAAGCAGAATATCGGATCTTGAGGAAGAAAACCAGCAACTCAAGAGAAGGCTTCAGGTTGTGGAGACTAGACTAGACTCTGCCGAACAGTACAGTCGCAGGAACTGTATAAGAATATCAGGGGTTCCCGAAACAAATGGTGAATCACTGGAGGATAAAATTATGATATTAGCAGATACAATAAATTCTAACCTGACTATTGAAGAAGTAGATCGAGCCCATCGTGTCGGTAAACCGAAGGACGCTACTCGTACAGATAGACCCAGAGATATCATTGTAAAATTTGTCAGCTACCGCTCCCGTTAAAAACTGATGAAACGGAAATCCCAACTAAAACACAAGGGATACAAAGGTATTTTCATTAATGAGGATTTAACGAAGGTTAGGAGAGACATATTCTTTCAAGCAAGGAAAATGGTGAAAGAGAAGAGAGTGGTCAGTGCATGGACATATGATGGCACTATCTTTGTGAAGGACCTAAACTTGAGAGTGCATCGAGTTGAAAGCCAGTCAGATCTTGATAGCCTAGCTCAGACAGTATAACTTTTTTTCGTGCAGTATAGTGTCAGCACCTCCCCCCCCCCCCCGCCCCAACCCGCTTTCTTTTCCCATTTTGAACCCCATTTGAACCTATATCATACTGACTTTCTTTTGATCGCACGATAACTGTTTCGACAAGAGTGACATTGCTTACTACAATGGAACATATCTGTTAACGCTAAAATGGAAGGCAAAGTCTGTGTCTTTGTCTTTTTACTTTCTGTCAAATAATGCCCAGCTCTTAACGACGATTTTGAATTTACACAGCACTCTGGGATAGGGAAAAGATTCTGGTAACCAGGATATTTTCCTTTTCTTGCAATGTTTTCTTTGTCATCTTATAGACAGATCCCATCATTGTAGCCATATGTATTTTGTCGTCTGTAAACGCATTCAAATGCTACAATTTATTGCCTGTACAGAGATAAAGAGTCAGTTTCTGCGAAAAAGAGTATTTTTTCTTATGTGAGACAGCAACTGGTTGCATGTAAACTGCTCTGCTGTAGAAAATTACTGACTGCTGCACTTGTCATAAACTTTTTTTGTGTGTGTGATTATGTTATACTTTGATAACTATTTAGGTGGGGCTAAGCAATGGCAAACTAACATTCCAATCTTGATACATTATTGATGGATATGTTTCGCAGGGCTCTTCTTTTCACTTTTATGAGTGAAGGGAACGTTCGTTGTGATATATTGTCCTAATTGTTGACTCTCGGGCTGCGAAGAGCGACTTTGTGAGTTTTTGCGGACGGTGTGGGTCGCGATCGGACTTCACAGAACCTGCAGTCTGATCTTGCATCTGTAGTGTCTACAGGTGAGATTCCTGCAACGAGCAAAATTTTTAAATCAAATATTACGGGTTTTCAATACTGGTTGGAAATCAGTACTTTAAGTTAAGGTGCAGCTTCAAGATTAAAGTATTCACAATTTTCGGTGAAAGGCGCAAGAGTCGTAATATCAGTCAGTGTCTAATCATGTGTCTTTCAATTTTTGTGCATGTAAAAACTTCTCACATTCGTGATTGGTGTGAGCCAGGTTCGGACAGCATATAGCTTGCGTTCTGATCTTGGACACACACCTATTATGTATAGATCTTGAGACCGTATGCAGACTTGAAGTTGCAACAATTGTGTTCATTTCCCAAGAAAATGTCTATTTCATTTATTCACAGCCATGTTTTCATTCTGTTCAGTGCCTTTCAACTTTGATTACCTAATATATACATGTATTTGTGACTTGAGTGGGCCAGGATCGGACAGTATATACCATGCGGTCTGATCTTGGACCCACATCCATCCCATGAGAATGATGTTTATTTCCCAAGTACTTTTGTCCGTTTTTTGTATTGTGCGGCTATTTTATCATTCAGTCTAGTGCCCTTTCCACTTTCAGTACCTAGTAGAAGTTATATTTGTTACATGTTTTGGCCAGGATATACCACGTGGTCTAATCTTGGGCCAACACTCATTATTATGTATAAACCTTCATGCTATAAGCAACAATTAAGTTGTAATAATAACTGTGTCCACTTTCAAAAAAAAAATGTCCATTTTGCCTAACCAAGGTCATGTCTTCATTCTGTCTATGGCCTTTCCAACTTTGTGTACCTGATAAAAATTATATTTGTGACTTGTGTGGACATTGATCTAACAGCATATAGCATGCGGTTTGATCTTGGTCACACTCATTGAGGCAGTATTTAATCTGAAAGTTGCAATAATTGTGTTCATTTTCCAAGAAAAATGTGCACAAAGTTATCCAATGTCATGTTTTTATTCAATCTAATGTCTGTACAACTCTGAATACTTAATAAAAGATCTTTTATTTGTTACTGGTATTGGCCAGGATCGGATAGCATATAGCATGCGGACTGATCTTGGTCGCACACTCAGTATTATTTATAGACCCTCAAGCTGCGGGTAACCTCGAAGTAGTAGCAATTGCGTTCATTTCCCATTACCGTGTTCATTTCCCAATAAAAATTACCGTTTTGTTTATCCAAAGCCATGTTTTCATTCTGTCTAGTGCTTTTCCAAATATGAATACCACCTATATATTTGTGACTTGAGTGGACCAGGATTGGACAAAATTTACCATGCGGTCTGATCTTGGAGCCCACACCCATTATTATGTATAGTCCTTCAGACCGTCGGCAAATTTGCAAGTTGCAATGATAGTGTGCAGTTCCCAATGAATATGTCAATTTTGTTTATCCATTGTCGTGTTTTCATTCTGTCTGGTGTCTTTTCAATTATCGGCAGCCTTTTAAGATTTCCTAGTTTTCGGTTGGTGTGGGTCAGGATCGAACAGCATATACCATGCAGTCTGATCTTGGACGCACACCCCTTATTATGTATAGTTTTTTAGACCGTGCATGGACTTGTGGTTACAAAAACTGCGATTCTTTCTCAAGGAAAAATATCCATTTTTGTTTATCGGCGGTGTTTGGGTCTTTAAGGTTTAATTTTTTGTCAGATATAATGGCAGTCAGAACGGAGTTTTATGTCTCCTCTTGACAAAGCTTTTTTTTTTCTCACTTTCTTTGTATGTGTATATATGTATGTGTAAGTTTTTCAAGACTAATGTTTGTACATTATACTTTTTTCTCTTGCATATATATATTTTTTGTCCTTTTTAGAGCTCGAATGGATTATAGTCAGACTGCACGTGGTGTGTAGTTTGATTGCTGATGCTCACTTTCCGCCTTGCTGAGACTGTCTTAAGACTTGGGTGCAATTAATGTGATCTTGGTTTTATTCGGTTTGATCTATTGAACCTTTGAGCGTCTTCTACCTTTTTTGTAGTCGGTGTGGGCCGGGATCAGACATCATATAATGTGCGGCCTGATCTTAGGCGTACACCCACTATTTTACATAGACCAGCTGTCTGAAGGTAGCCTTGCTGTTGCAATAACAAATGTCAGTTTTTTTGTTTTTTTTCTTAAAAAATGTATAAGCGGTGTTTGGGTAAACATTGTATTTTGTCAGGTATTATTAATTTGTTGTGTTTGAAAATGAGACACTTACGGAGTTACGTCCCCTGTTTTTTCTTATTCTTGTATGTTTGTCACTAGTTTCGTTTTTTTTTTTGTATGTGTATATATGTATATATTTAGGATTTCGAGGGTAGTTTCATTATTTTGTAATTTTTTCGTTGACTATAATGATTTCTATTCAATCGTTACTTGATTTTGGTACTGGTGTGGACCATGATCAGACTGCACTTAACGTGCGGTTTGAGAAGGGTACACTTCAAGGGTCATGATTCCAAAATGTCAATGTATCTTTTAGACTTTCCTTGTTCAACTTACCTTAAGGGATCCAATGCTTATCATTCAGAAGTATTTTTGTTTTAATTAGGCACCGTATCAGTTACGAAATACTGTTTTGTCTTCAAGTATTTTTACGATTATTCTAAGCATTATTCTGTCATATTCTGAATATTTGTCGTACACGTTCCAGGCACTCTTTAAGTATACCTAACATTCTTAGAAATCACATATACTACAACTTTCCCGATTTTTTTTCTGTACTTTTGTTTCCTTTTTATAGCGCTATATTTACCATTCCGAAATTACACTGAAGTTTCCATTTTTCATTTTTTTTTTTAATGTTTTCACTTCTTTGTCTAGATGGTGTGGAGTGTCTTATGATTCTGTTTGATTTTATTTACAACATAACTGTGATACATTGTAAAGAACATAGATTTGGACATGTGTTGGGTTGCTACATGCTGTTCCTGTACTTACTATGTGCGGAAACATGAACTGCAGATTTTTAAGGTATCTTTGTAGCCACCCAAAATATTGTCCACATCTTCATTTTCATCTGACTGTTACACTGTTCGTTCTTCTTTCAGTCCTAAGCAGTATGATATATTCATATTCAGTCCTAATGAATATTAGACAATCGTTATCTCTGACCAAACAGATTTTACATCGCACTAAAAAACGACTATTGACAGGTAAACGCTGTGAAGAGAACGTACAATTTTGTAGATCGGTATTTCAGTTCACCATTTACAGCTTGTTGCCTTTGATGGTAGTGACTCATCTTTTGATACTGCGAGCAGGCGATGTCCATCCAAATCCTGATCCGCAACCTAGTGAATCTTCAGATAGTTTGTTGAGTACAGATTTGTACAATTTTCTTAATCTTCCCAATCATCTCTCTACCGTCCATTATAATGTCCAAAGTATAGCTAACAAGCTTGATATTTTAATTGCGGAGTTTTCCTTTTTTGATGTTGTCTCATTTTCTGAGACTTGGCTACATGATAGTTTATCTTCAGACGAGCTGCTTTTCCCTTCTTTCCATCCACCAGAACGAAAAGATAGAGCTCACGACCGATACGGTGGTGTAATTTTATATGTAAAAAATAATTTGTCTTACACACGTAGAAATGATCTCGAAATTGGTGGACTTGAGTGTATTTGGATACAAATCAAGTCCACTAATAATAGGAACATTTTGTATGGTGTATTTTATAGACCACCGAACTCTGACTCGACCTATACTTCACTTATTGAAGATTCTATAGATCTTGCTATTAATTCTAATATTGCTGATGTTATAATTACTGGTGATTTTAATCTGAATACTATGAACGAAAATCAATTTCGTAAGGTCGAAGCTTTATGTAATCAGTTTAATTTAGTTCAGTGTATTGACGAACCAACACATTTCCCCGAAAATTCCATGTCTACCATTGGCCTTCTTTTTGTTACAAATAAAAACTCAATTCTAACAACTGGCGTTGGCGAGCCTTGTCTTGGTCTTTCAGTGCGTTATCACTGTCCTGTTTTTGGTGTATTTAATTTCTTTAAACCTAGGTTAAAACCATTCAACATACGATTTGGAAATACGATCAAGGCGATTATAACCAGTTAAGAGGCTGTCTTGCTAATTTCGATTGGCACTCTATACACAATAATAATATCGACATATATGCTCAAAATCTTGCAAGTGTCATTACGGATAAAACTCGTATGTTTATTCCAAGCAAAACTGTCAGGATTAACCCCAAGGAACCACCATGGATGACCTGTTTTATTAAAAGGAAAATTCGCTATCGTAAGAGATTGTATAAAAAAGCTAAGGCATCAAATAAAGCTAGTCACTGGACAAAATTCAAATCCGTTAGAAATGAAGTAATATCACTAATTCGACAAACCAAAGAAAATTACTACGATCTCTTATCCTCAAAATTAAAATCTGGTACACTTTCTCCACGTGATTGGTGGAAAACTTTAAAGTCACTTATGTCTTCAAGTTCTTCATCGTCAATCCCTCCTCTCTTTGATTTTTCTTGCGATTCAATGGTAATTGACGACAATGAGAAAGCTAATGTACTAAACTCTTATTTTGCAAATCAATCACGTATAAATGATTCTTTAAGTACTCTTCCAGAAGCAAATTACCCACTGACTCAAACTTCTTTAGATACAATTAATATTATGCCGTTCGAGGTACTGGATGTTTTGAAATCACTGAGACTTGGGAAAGCCTCAGGGCCTGACGGTATTAATAACAGGATTCTTATTGAAGTAGCTGGACAGATTGCACCTTATTTATGTGATTTGTTCAATTACTCATAGAAAATGTGGTTACCTGCATTTTCTACTCTTCCCATTATGTTTTCAAAAATTCTTGTTGTGTGGTAATTGGTTAAGCTACAGTAGCCAGCCACCAGGATTCATTATGAAGATTTATGCAAAGTCTTTTGAAAATTCTCAAACAGTGGAACTACAGCTTTGATTAGACTCTTGACATTTGACCTCCTAGTGTGACTTTGACTGGGTGTGAAAAAAATGCTTGTTTCATCTTGTTGTTAATCTTAAGGCTAGTTTCTGCTCTTTGCCAGTAATTGATTTCTCTGTGCCTTATTATTACATGTACTAGGAACTTTCAGCCTGCAATTTATAAGCAAAAATGTTTGTCTCAGTTGAGAGTTATCTGCCCGTATTTACTTTTGCCTACTATGTGTGCTAGGAAATCAACTCAGCTTTGCATTGGTGTCTTGTTTAAAGCTTTATGCAGGTTTATAGATATTATGCATGAAGATTTATGATGTTAAAAGGTCTAAAAAACCATTTTACTATGTATTTCTTCTCAGCGATTTCAATATGCATCTTTCTTGACCGACATGCTTGTGTACCACAGTAAAATTAACAAAATCTTGTCATTTAATTGGTTTAAATTGTAAATCTAAATCTCTAAGCACTAATTAAGATTAATTTATCAATAAGTAGTTCACAGAGATAGGAAGTGGTGTGTTTTGAACTTAAGAAAGAATTGAAGATCATTGATTTTAAGTAATGTTTTTTGTATATTTTTATGGAAACGTCAAAATAGTGGTGTGTATGTTCAAAATCAAATATTTTCAGTTACGTGCGGTGAAAGATGCTGAAAATCACATATGTTGTTCCAGATAGGTTTTAGAAAAAAACTGTGTATGGTTTATCCATGCCCCGTTCATTAAAGTATGATATTTCTGAACTGGAAGGGTTTGTCTCAGAAAAATGGAAAAAATAAAGAAAATCCTGTTACACTTCGTGTTAGTTTTGTCATATTTTCTCTGATTCTTATAATTTACAAGAAAATTATTAGTACTCCTGAAAGAATATTATGTGCTGAGTCTTCTAGTACCAAATTATTATGTGCTGAGTCTTCTAGTACCAAATTTGATACAAAATACCATAAATTTGAAAAAAAAATATTTACATTTTAATTCCTTAGGGCTGGTGTCAATTTTGTTGCGGAGTCTGGAATTGGGGTGGATTTTCAAAAATTCGTATAACTTTACTTTTTATCGGGCAATGTTTCTGATTTTTCATATTTAAGACACTAAGACAATAACAAATAAGTTAATAATTATGATTTTTTTCCCTTCATTTTGACATATTGCCCATTACAGTTGGGCAACCCTAATTTTATTCCATATATTCACATGGTTTCTAGCTCTGTTGCTGAGCCCTGGTAGCTCAGTCGGTAGCCTACAGGACTTGAGAACAGGGGGTCGTGAGTTCGATCCCCGGCTTAGCCAATTTCTTTCCGAGGATTGACGATAGTCATTGTCACAGGATTCATTCCTCTCTCACCGCTGATCGTTGTTTCGACGATGGTTATGTGGGAATGCAGCCAGTGGCTTGAAAAGAATATTGTGCGGAGTACTGGTAACAGAAAACCCAGGAAGCATGGATAGGTGCACTGGCCGCCGCGATATAACTGAAAAAATGTTGGAAAAAAAACGGCGTTAAACACCATTCAATCAATCAATCTTTCTCTATCCGTCATGCATCCTACTGTCAAGGGACGTTACTCCTGACTCCTAATGATCAAATGGAGACCACCAATACACAAATAATCCTAACTTTGTCATGAATACTCTCCCTTCAACAAAAAAGGTATTCATTTGCTTAGTAGGTACACTTTCAAGCCAAAATTTGAGTACAATTTCTCCCTTTCTTTTTTTCAAATTATTAATTCCACCCAATGGCTTCCTTGACAAATACCACATCAGCGTTTTCAACGCTTTGATTTCTTTAAAAGCGTTATCTTTTTTTCCTCAGCCTCACCGAAAAACACACACCCGCGGCCCCATACACTATACAAAAATAGATGTCTGTAAGTGATTCTTTACATCAATAGTAAACGCAACCACACCATTTAACCCTTATCCTGCTTAGTAACTAAGATGAAATTTTCGATTTGATAGAAACACCCCAAATATTGTTATTTCAAAGTCATGTGTTTATAGGGGAAAATATCTCCTGGTCGGACACTGTACATCCAAGATCAGACTGCACGTTCTGTGCAGTCTGATCTTGATGTACACTGTCCGCAAAAGGTCAGTAAGTCGCGCTTAGCAGCCTATGGGTTAACCCTCTAGCCCCCCCCTCCCCCCCCCCCCACACACACACACCTTCTGAAAAAAAAAATTAAACCCGACAACATTTGCAGGCTGTAAATACCATCCACTGAAACTAGGTAAGATTTTTACCTTAAAGGCTAGTATAAACAAGCGGACGGTATAGATCTAAGATCAGATTTCACGTTTGTGATGACTGATCTCAATATATGCCTATGGTACTGAAAGGGTTAAAGCTATTACGGATTTTACTGAGACTGGGACTTCATTGCTTTTTTTGGCTACTTATATGATGTGATGCTTTGAAAAGCTATTTGAGTAACCTTTTAGGCTGTAATAAGTCAGAATAACCCCGAACACAACAGATCAGAGATTCGAATTTTAAACTAATAGTGCCCAATACTTTTATGAAATAGTCTAAAAGGCCTTCGAATTAGAAATTCATGTTTAGGGTTCGTTCCTGTACTGTTTAAGAACAAACAATACATACCATTTCATTTGTGCGATACTGCGTGAAATATGTGGAGCTCAAATCATTAGTTTATTTAAACATATTTATTTTACGTCGATTGAGAAAAAAGTTCTTGCAACTTAAACTAATCTCTCTCAATTCTGCTTCCTGGGTACTAAACCAGTACTCGCATCGAGTGTGTGGGCCAAATAAGGGTCCCAAAGTTGACACCCTCTCCCGGGAATCGAACTCGGGACGCTCTAGTTACAAGGCCGACGCTCTACCTCACGACACTGCTCACGAATAAACGTTAATAAAATTGAATTAAAAAGTAACGGACTGAATTGATAGAAGACCAGACTGAATGTCAGAGTAGCCTTATCTTCATTTACGCCGTCCGCAAAAGTTAAGTTATATAAATGTCTCCAATACCTGTTAAAGATTCAAAAGAAAACAATATAATAAAAGAAGCATTTTCTACATTTCCCAGAACCTTTTTACCCATTAAAAGAAAAATCGAATCCCTTAATTAGCGTGATCAACAATTGGAATTACTTAAATCATACCTGAAAATGAAGGAGAAGAATTGTGGGAAACTGTGGTGTGGAGTTAGAGTGCTAGCTTCTCATATCATGGGTACCTGACAGGCAGTTCTTGATGAGAGGGATCAACTATTTGCAGGCACATAGCCGGACAGAAGCCTTGGGCCTGTAAGTCATTTTACAAGCATGCTTTTCAATGATAGGCGTAATCACACTGACAACTTCTTACAAATGCGCTTCGTCTTCACTAAATATCTGGCTACGCAAATGGTAAAAATTATACCCTTTTCAAGGTTCACAAGGAAGCGGTTATTGAGAGTGATTGGTATAAGATCTTGTTTAACAATGGATGTGAAACGACTTGGGTAAAACAGGGCTTTCTTCAAGGCAACTAACATGTCGAAATTGTAGCAATACCAGAACTTTCAAGAAAACTTTATCTCACAGTAAAATTTGCCAATGACAATTCAATTTAATGGTATAAGCAGGCTGATCTTAATTAATCTAATTCAGCCTAATTGATTCAAACTTCTATATTGTGTATAATTTTGAAAGATTGTAATCAGTAACTCAGATGGTAACGTTAATTACCGACCTATACTCAAATGCTGCTGAGAGTGACTTTCAATGCATTTGCGGACTGTAAATATCGGGATCACCCTCATAGTCTGACCTTAGAACTTCACTGTGGGATAGTGTTTGAAATTTCGTAGTTCGAAAAACAAAATCAAAGCGCTGAAGGCCTTGGCATCAGGAGGGGGTGAAGAGGTAGGAAGATTAGGAAGATGAGGCCCAGAAGCTCAGAACTGTTATCACATTTGTACATGCTTAAAACTGCTTTCCCATTTGTACAGACTAATAAAAATTATCTACATCATTCTCACACTGACAGTCTGTGGAGTTGACAACAGAATAGAGAAACATAAATTTGTAAAGGCTGATGTAAAGAGTAGTTTTGCGAAGTCTTGGCCTCATGGTCTATATAGATTGAAAGAAGATCATTTTAGAAGGATTTTCTTTTTGAAAGAAGATCATTTTAGAAGGATTTTCTTTTTTCCTAGAATAGAAAGTATTTCTTTCTATTATTGCATTTAGGTTTCTATGGCCACAAATAAAAAGAGTATCGCATTCGGGCGCCAGTGCTCGACAGCAGTTGCATTTGGTAACACGTACTTTTTATGCGGGTGCCAATGCTCGGCTTCGGTTGCTTGATTTTCAGTGACAGTACAAAGTTGATAAAGGGATATAGCCCGATAGTTATTTATATATACCCAGTTCCATAAATAAGTGTGCACTTAATTTTCTTTTGTTTCTTGTCGCACGTTTTACTGAAGACCAACAAATTTGGTATCATACTTTAGGTCCGAGTCTGTAGAAAATGCCAGGCTAATCAGATTTTGACTAACAGAAAGTTTAAGTTAGGTTTTTGCAGTTTAAATGAAGGTGGTACTAAAACCAAAGTTGCAAAGGTACTCAAAGACTAAGGTAATCTTATAAAATTTCAAAACCCACAAACACAAAATCCGCAAATTCGTAAATTTTGCCAGCCAAAGGGCCATTCTACCTCTTAATTTAGCTACTCTGTATCAATATTATGTGCCCATTCGCTGAATTGGTAGAATGCATTACAAACATGCATTAATTATTTTAAACCCCTTGTCCCAGAGTGCTGTTCAGTTGCAATAGTTGAGGAGAGTTTAATCCAACAAACGTAATAGATACTTATAAGCATTTGGGAAAAAAAAAAAAAAATTGTAAGAGTTTTATTTAATGACGTAAAAAAGCAGCTTTGTACGAAAAGGAGAAAGTGCTGGCTATCAGCATTTTCTCCTTTTCCCCACAATATTTTCATAAGCTCTTTCCTTAAATGTCGTTAAAAAATGGGATTGTTTGATAAAGGATTAAAGAGTCTACCTGTTCGTAATCAAGATCGGTAAATCCTGAGATCGGAAACGTCCCAGAGATGCTGGTCACGTTGGAATGTCCTTGGGCAATGAACAGATCGACTGAAAGGTGTTTTACGTCGCTGTCAACCCTATTTCAGTCATATCAAGGCAACAGCTCTCTTGTTCATGTATGTCCTGGAAATAACCAAGGCTAAGCTAGGACTCTTAATCGTCTTGCTTAAAGACCCTCCCAAAACAGTGCTTGACAGAGGTTTGAACCCGGGACCTTCAGGTTGCGATTCCTACACCTTTCCACTAAAACATGCAGGACTCTGGCAAGGTACCGCTGCTAGGCTAGGACACTTTTTAAAGTGTTTTGCCCAAGAGAAATTCCACGAAAAACATAATGTGGCGAAAGAGGATCAACTCTGCGCTGATATTTGGAAAAAATATACACAAAATTTGTACCCTGTGAAACAGGCGGACCAGCATAGGAATACTGTCAGATCACTAGTGTTTTAACTCTTTACTTCACGAAAATATTTCAGACTGGTGCAAAGTAAAAATATGTGCAGACATGAAGTCAAATGTTGCTCAGATGGTTGGATTTGTTTCGGAAACGTTAAAAAAAATTAGGGGAAAAAAGAAAATGCTAGTAACCAGCATTTTCTTCTTTTCCCAATATGTTTTCATACGCTTTATTCTTGCAGGGTCGTTAAAGCTAGGAGTTGTGTGGTAATGGGTTAAGACGCTCTATGTTTAAGGAAGGGAGGCAAGCACTAAAGGACTAGTCTATGAAGGGACGCGAGCAGACTAGAAATGCAGCGTTGGTGACGTTAGGGAAGGAGCTGAGTTCTGGTGATCGGTGCTTGACTGTCAGAGATATAGCGCATGGTCGTCAGTTAAGTATAGCATCTGGTTCAGCCAATCAGAAGCTGTGTTATGTTCAAACTCAGAAAGTCTTGGAGAATATGACTAAGAACATTCTAAGAATGGTTGGTGAATACGGATCCAAAAAGTGTCCCACCTCACCTACCCATCTGGAGATACAGCCTTTAGACTTACGGTATGACCGCATCCGCTTTGATCTCTGCTTTCATGGACTTTTCAGTATTTCTAGAAATCAGTTTAAAGCTTCATAGACGCTGATATACTACTTTACAATAGCTAACAGCTCAGATGTTTGCCATCATTTCTCCGTGTTGTGTGTGCTGGTAGTTTAGAAACTCTTTTAGTAAACTGGGTCAACTCTTTCCTTAATGTTGACAACACAAGAGCCTATCGTGGACAGTGTAGGTCAAGATCAGACTGCACAGAACGTGCAGTCTGATCTCTGATCTACACTGTCCACTTTTTTATTCTAGCTTATAACTGAAGTGTCTCTTCATCTTGCAGCAGAACTGTATTTGTAGCCATTAAAAAAGGAAAGGTTATTTTTCTTGTAGTGAAAGAGATAAAGGCGTAAGAAACGTGTCGCTGAACACATAGAACACTTCAAGACAGTATGAAGTCAGTTGATGCCCTATGAGTAAGAAACGTCAGGGACTTTCCGCTCGAGTCTCGATGTCATTAGTTTATCGTCACAATGGTGATCCGGCTAGCCGTGAACCATGAGCTTTTCCACACTCGTATTGCAGTCTGGCAGGCCAAGTTCGCATGAAACTCTAAAATGTATTCTCAAAAGATTTCGCTTTTGAGAACAACAACATTTATGTCCGAAACTAAATGCAGAAAGTATTGAGAAAGTACTATTATTATTATTTCTTCTTTTTCACATACCTCGTAGGTATAACCATTATATGAGTTTTAGTGTGATGCGTGAATAAACTGAAAACATTCTGGTAGAAGGGGAAGTTGCTTGTAAGTAGCTATTTTCCCCATTTGTCGCCATTATTTTGGCGATTTATCAGCTAATCACAAGAGTCGATTGCCGGTGGTAAAGTATGAAAAAAGAGGACTTGATTAAGAGAAAAAGGACAAAAGAACCATATTTCACTTCACTGATTTGAAATAGGAATATCCTATGGCATAAACCGTTTGATTTTAATCAGAATGCAGAAGCCTCATACATTCCACATTACACTACGACATGTACAGTCTGATCATGATCTACAATGTCAGTTGTTCTATTTAGATATTCTGAATAAAACTTTAGTAACCATAAACCATTCTATTTTATCGGTTTCGTTCACTTGGACTCGATAGAATTAAACTATGAAAAACTAATAAAGAATCTTAGCTAGTTATAAAGCGCTTTTGCCCTAAAAATAAAACAAGATTTTTTTTAGGTTTGGGTAGGTAGGGATGAAGGGGAAAGGTAGGTAGATGTTATTGGTATGTGGTTTGATAGATAAGTTGGTAGGTAGCGCCTGCCTCTCTCTCTCTCTCTCTCTCTCTCTCTCTCTCTCGTGAGTTTTACCGCTGATTTTCTTGATCACAGACGCGTTTTTTTTTTTAGCCCTTATCCTGCTTAATAAATTGAATAAAATTTTCAAGCCGATAGTAGAACCCAAATAATCTTACTTCAGACTTATTTTTACAGAAAAAAAGGCGTCCTTATCGGACAGTGAAGATCCTAGATCAGACTGCACGTTCTGTGCAGTCTGATCTCGATCTACGCTGTCCGCAAAAGGTAAGTGAGTCGCGCTTAGCAGTGTAAGGGTAACTGGGTTTGTATCAAATTCAACCCAATCTATTATACACCTTTAAGAGTTCACTAAATACTAACCTTATTTTTGAATTATATGTGGGCCCAAATCTTAAATCATAAGGTCATAAATTCAACCATATCAATGGCAACATTCCACAGTTAAGCAAGAATAAGAACAAAGAAATACATACAATGGGACCGATCTGCTTTTTGGTCCCTTTCATTCATTGTCATTCTTTTTCTTTTTGACCAGGTAGATTGACGGTTTACAAAAAACACCCATTTTATTTGTATGGTATTTAAAGCCCCTTTCAACATTATTTCAGTTATATCGTGACTTCCAGTACACAAATACATGACTTTGCTGAATTTCTCTACCTAGTTTTTGGCAAAATATTCTTCCCAAGCCACTGGCTGTTTTCATGGTCGAAATATTTCTCAGCGGTGAGAAAAGAATGTGTCCTATCACAATGACTATCAACGATCCTTGGAAAGACAATGGCTGAACACTAGTCTTAAGTTTCCCATGTTATCGACTTAGCTATTTTTTTTATTCAACGGAAAAAATGTGCATATTAACAAGATTATTCAGATTCTAACTGGCTGAGCTTTACGGCTATATATGAGGCATACTCTGTGAAAAGGAGGTTTAATGCATCTGCCAAAACTATCGACCCGGATCAGCCTGCATAGTCCACGCAAGCTGATCTGGATCAAAAGTGTTTGCTATTGAATTATTTTTTATTACATGTCTTCCTCATGATTCAGTCGGCTGTTAGACAAAATGGATTTTATAAATCTATAATCATAATTGGCTTGCAACACGCGAAAAGGGGCATTCGGACATTTGCGTAAAGTGTCGTCTCGGATCAGCCTGCGCAGTCCGCGCAGGCTTATCCGAGACGGCACTTTACGACTACATTAGAATTTGTGCTACAGCAGACTTGTGCAAAACAGAAAATTACATAAAAACGGAAAGTGTCGTTTCGGATTAGCCTGCGCGGACTGCGCAGGCTGATCCGAGACGACACTTTACGCAAATGTCCGAATGCCCCTTTTCGCGTGTTGCAGGCCATATGATGATTTGCTTGGTATGATACATATGATACACTGATTCCCGTTTTGCCAGTGCGCCTTTCATATTAAAATGGCAGGCAAAAGACTGTTTCAACCAAACCACACTACAGCCTTACTGGAGTAGCATACTTTTAGCCTTCATATATCATTCATAGTCTTTCATAGCAGGAAATTTGTCATACTTTTTTCAGACATTGTCTTGCTAGATCATTTTCTGCAATAGTCTACATCAATCATCTTACAAAGCAAAAGAATAAGTTAAGAGTTTGCCAATAAGAAGGCGTATTACGTTCAAATTAAAAAAAAAATCTAGAGACCAAGATTAAGAATGTTTTTACGAATGATTGGTGAACTGAATAAGATACAAAAAACTAGAGAGAAACGTTCAACGCCTTCCAGAACTTTAGTTGCTTTGAGTTCAGTTTAGATGAGGAGCAGACAGCAGTTTAATATTGGATTGACAACGTCCAATATACTGCAATATTCTAGCAAAAAGTAGCCGTGAAGCGAAAAGTAGTGTCTTTTTCCTGACTATAATCTTGGTTTGAATTTGTATGACCCTTTCAGGGTCGAGATTTCAAACCACTGTTGTACGAGAGCGAATGACGGAGATTGAGTTTGTTTTATTTCTTTTGGTCCTAAAGTTAGACTTTTGATTTTGCAGTGCTCACGGCGCTTTGCTGTAAAAAGTTAGGAATCTCATTTCACAGTAGGAGAGTCATATTGTTACAACCGACAGATTTAGTTTCGCATTTTTCTCCGCGGTAGAACTATTATTAAGAATAAATACGTTGTTTACATTAAAATAATAGTCTCTCATTACGGTTTAACCAACCTCAACAAATAACCTTTTCAACTGTCATTATCGAATCAACAAAGACTGCAAGGTTATATAGTAGATTACTTTTGTATGGTAGGCTAGGTACTATGAAACTTGAACAGTCTAATACAAAGGCACATATACTTGTGGAACAAAGAAGCAATAAATACTTCGGCTAAAAGTAAGTTGATACGACCATAGGGGAGATATTTCTTCTTTACAGACATTCCAGTGGTTTTTTTTGTAGAGAATGTCCTGTAATAATGTATTTCTGTATTCTTTTAAAGTGTAAAACCAATAGGTTTCTTTTAAAATGTTCTATTTTGCAATATCGCTGAAAGACACACACATTGCACACAAACTATGCCAAAATAGATATCTGTCCGTTATTTGATGTATCAAGGCAACCGTGATCACACAATTTAACCCTTTAAGCGCAAAAAATATATGAGCCATGTTGTGTGAAAAAGGGGTTTAATGCATCTACAAGATGTTTTATACCAAACAAGTCATTACATAATTATGGATCCATACAATCCATTTTGTCTAACAACTGACTGCATCATGAGGTAGGATGATCCTTGAAAATGCAGAAAATTGACCAATGGCAAAAAAATCATCGACCCATGTCAGTCTGCGCGGACCGCGCAGACTGACATGGGTCGATAATTTTTGCAGATACATTAAGCCTCCTTTTCACAGAGCATAGCTCATAAACATGATCTCTTTCTATGGTTCGAAATAGCATCCACTAAAACTAAGAAGAGTTTGATCTTACAGGCTTGACTAAACAAGGGGACAGTATAGATCCAAATTTAGACTGCATCTTTGCGCAGTCTGATCCTAATCTATGGTTATGGCGCTGAAATGGTTAATTAATAGCCAGTACAAATTTTACTTAGATTGAGACTCCGTCGCTTTTTTGGTTACTTATATGTCGTGACACTTTCAGCGTGGAAGGCTATCTGAGTAACCTTTTGGACAGGTGTAAGTCAAAATTACCCCTCGACAGAACAAAACACGAAGTCAATTTATAGATTGAAAGTGTTCGTTACTTTATGAAGTAGTCTAAAAAAAGCCTTTGAATAAAAAATACATGTATAGCGTTCGTCCGTGTACTGTTTAAGAACAATATATACCATTTTGTTTATGTGATATAAATTGACATATACAGAGTTCAAATCATTAAAATTAGATTTGGCAGTCGAATGTAGAGGTCTTAACTATTTTGCTGCAAATCAAGACGACGTTTTTCAATGTGTAGAAATAGAATTTACATTGCTCATGAAGATACGATAATAAAATTGAATTTACAAGTAACGGACTGGGTTGATCGGATATCAGCCTGCATGATCAGAGGAGCCTAATTTTCATTTACGCCGTCCACTAACTTTAAATTATAAATATAAATGTTCCCAAAAGTCGTGAAAGATTAAAACGAAAACAATACACTGATAGCATTATCTCTTTTTTCCATAACCTTGTTTGCCCTTTCAAAGACAAACGAAATTCCTTGATCAGCGTAGAAAATACATCACACGTGAATGTGAACGAGATTTGTGGCAAAGTGTAGTGTGGAGGTAGAGTGCCAGCCTGTCATATCAGGGGTACCGGGCTCGGATTCCTTCTTGCCCGGGGTCAACCGTAGAAAACCAGGTATCAACCACGGTCAGACTGCGTGGACTGCGCAGGCTAAATCCTGGCTTGAAACCTTGCTATTGGCAAATTTTCTGCATGCCAAAAGACCATTCTACCACCTGGTTCAGTCGGTTGTTAGACAAAATGGATTTTTAGGATCCATAACATTATTATGACTTGCTTAGTATAATGCATCAAGGAGATCCATTAAACCCCTTTTGCCAGAGTGCTACTCTTATATAAGGTAATGTGCGTAATTGCATAATATGCCAAATACGATTCCAGTCATTTGTCATTCTTTTTACATAAAACTAAACTGGAATAGAGAACGCTGTTTCTTTATATGACTCTGAGGTGATCTTTGATTCGATCTCTAACATAGAGAGAAACGAATTAATACCAATGTGGAGAGTAATTAAGATTGAAGCTATGGATGCGGAAAACAGCCTTTTCCTGATCTTGAAATGAAAATTTAACTGACTCGCTGACTATATACATGTAATAACAACCCCAAGAATTCCAGCCCTTTATGTCACCGCTTGATTTATAGGCTTCAGCGGAAACTTACTTGAACTTGAAACTGAGTTTATTAGATGTGGAATAAGTAAATCATTCCATAATAAGCTGTTTCTCCTTTGGTTTCAACGCTTTTAGAAACGCACCTGCATCACCTGGTAAAAAAGTCGTTTGTTTGGGAAATGTTGAACTTTTTACACAAGACGCAAAAATTATAGACATGTACATACTGAAAACATCTGCAGAAGACAATTTTAACGTGGCTCAATTGCCGGCGCTTGTTTTCATAAAGTTTGAAAACATTGTCAGAAAGGAGTAATTGCTGGTAACTAGCATTTTCTCCTCTTCCCACAATTTTTTCAAAAGCATTCCATCTTGGGGTCGTTAAAACACGGGATTATTTGATAAAGTATTGGTTAGAAAAATTGAATTATTCATGAGTCAGTATGTTTTGTTGACATAGCTGCATAACTGAAAGTCAACAAAAGTAGTAAAACGACGACTGCATGTCACTTGGTACGGGTTAAACCATATGGCTTTATGGTGGATATAAATAAAACTTGAAAGAATCTTATAAAAGATAAATCACGCTTCTTAAAATACTTATACAACGATTCCGAAATTCATAATAGCCGTTCTGTATGACACCATACCAATCTATAAGTATATACGTACTGCAGGGTTTGTCAGTATGTATACATGTACATACCTTTGTTTGCCACATTTCGTCCCCCACCACCCTTTGTTTTCAAAAGCCTTCTTTCTAAGGGTAATCAAAAACAAGGGATTGCTTGAATAGAGTGAAAAGCACTTTTATTGTATTCAAACGTATACATAGTACATGGTCATGTCAAAGTATAAGGTTTTCAACAAATAATCTCATGTGTGTATACGTTCATGTCAAAGATGTAGTAGTAAACTGTAGGAAAATTTTTACCTATAGATCTACTTTCCAATCAGAAGAAGAAATAATAGAAATTAAGGAAAAAAGATCTGAAATCATAGACCGAGACAGAAATATAAAAAATATAAAGAGAAATATGAATAGGGAGAGATGACTAAATAGTCAAACCATGATAGTAAAAAGAGACGAGGTAATTTTCTCAGTTCCCTGGTTGCAAAAGGCGACTGAATGCGATTTTGTAGTATTGTGGACAGTGTAGATCAAGATTAGACAGCTTTCAAAGTTCAGTCTTATCACAGGTCTACATCCTCCAATACTTTTGGGTTCTATCAGTGAAAATATTCTTGAAAACATTAAATCTTAGTTTATAGTACATGCACTAGCGGAAAGATACTTAAAAAAAAAAATACCACATTGGGCTATTCGAATGGCTTTTTAACTGTCTTCAGCAATATCTAAACAGTCATATATAAAAGTGACACCTCCCATATCCACATTTTAATTCGACACAATTCTGACCCGTCCAAAATGAAAGCATTTGATAAATTCGATGCAGCTCAAGTTGTTGCATTTAGAAAACAATGTGGGGTGAGAAAATACTGACGGCTAGAATTTATTTTTTTCATATTATTGCTGTCAAGTTTTCATTTTCAGGGTGGTTAAAACATGGGACTGTGTAGTACAGGTTATTTTAGCACAAGACTGGAGCTCTGCAGTGCTTGACAGGACAAGTGCGACAGGCAAACAATTAGATAGATAGATAGATAGATAGATAGATAGGTAGATTTCTGTATAAAGTATACGACAAAATAAAAGCACTACACAAGGTAACACAAAGAGTGAAACAAAAATAGCGTTATAACCCCATTTCCATTGTGACCTATGGATTAACAACAACAACAACATATAAAAAAAAAAAAAAAAAAAAAATAAATAAATGAATGAAAAAATTAAAAAAAAAAACATTGAGACATGTGAGACACAGTAAGGCATGCCTCACAGTGGGCAAAATCACAGTAAATTAAAATGATATATCACAACTTTTGACAATTTGAAATATGGCTTATCACAGCAAATGATTATTTTCGAAGACAGGCTCATCATTACAAATAACGTTTTAATCTGTATTTTACAAATGACAGTTTTCAATATCCCTGATTTGTTGGGGCAGTTCATTCCAGGACAATAGGGAAATGATGGTTGCCATAACTTTTGACCCCAGGAATGGAAAAGCGCCCACTCTCACTGAAAAAATAGTCTGAGTAGGCACTGTTGCCGTTGGTAGTTACTCTGAGTCTAGTACAATATTGATGGGTGTCTCTAGTAGGAATAAAGTGGTCATGCGTATTTGAAGGTGCTGTATTAGCATCAATCTTAAAGACATGGCACAAGGTTGGTAAGTCAACCCTTTTAAAAACGGATTACCAGGTTAGTTTTGAAAAGTGTTCACTTTCAACGTGAGTTCTAAAATCAAGATTCAGTACAAATCTGATTACTTTATTATGTGTGGTCTGCAATTAATTTCTTAATGTCTGTAAAATAAAGTAAAACCACATAGTTTAAGCATAGTCTAATTGACACTGAATAAGGGAAATAAATAATTTCTCGGTATGATCATTTTTCTTGGTATGATTTAAGATATTTCCATTTTACAAGATGAAAACTTACAACACGCCAGACAGGAAACTAAAGGAAAATGTTTTTATTAACCTCTTCAAACAAGCTTTAAATTCGTGATAATACTGAAGACTGACAAGAAATAATGTAAAAAGGAATGACGTCTTACAACTTTGAGTACAACGTCGATTTGACGTCGTCTCTGTTGAAAATACAAGATTTTCTGAAGATCCTAAGCAGAGATGAAACCGGTTGAATTCAGGTTTTTCTTTTTAAATCAATCTATTACACACACACACACACACACATACTTGTAAAACCCTCCAAACGGGGACCTAAGCTAGGATCCTACCAATCGGGGACCTGTATTTCCAATCATCGTAAGCAACTCAGATTAAGAATTTGAAGGTTTCAGGACAGTCGATTTTGTTTCTAGTAGTAAAGAACATCCTAAATTTTTTCATGTGAATTTTTACATGCAAAATGGAGACTTTTGTGTATACCAACCGGGGACTTTGTGTATACCAACCGGGGACTTTGTGTACACCAACCGGGGACGTTGTGTATACCAAACGGGGACTTTGTGTATACCAAACGGGGACATTGTGTATACCAAACGGGGACATTGTGTGCAGAGAATGGGAAATCGAGTATACTTAACGGGAAGCAGAGCACTGAGTGAAAAGGTTTATATGATATTTGATTTTCAAAGGGAAATTACTAGATACAGATCTACTTTCCAAAAGCAAACCTAGGAGTAACTGTTAGAATCACTTGCAAAAAAGATCTTTACTACAAACACGCAATTATACATGTTGATCAGACCAACAGTGATACAAACCTAATTGATTTCAGAACTTTCGGTAAGATTATGACGTAGATCTATCAGGATGCTACGGTCAAGTAAAATCACAACGTCATGCTGTTTTAAACTTGATGTAGTAATTACTTACGGATTTAAACCATCGGTGCTTGTATTTCCGTTCTTCTTGTTTTACTAAAAAAATGAAAATGTGTTAATTACATGTCCACCATTTAAGTCATACTAGATCGTTGCAATGTTCAATGATAAGTCCGCCGATCGTAAACTTTCTCGATTAGCAAAGAATCAATGGTTTGGTTTGCAGGCTTTATCTCCTAAATATAACACTAACTGGGCATGACAGGTACATGTACGAGTAGGAAAAAAGTGTGTACAGCAGAATAAAGTCCCCCTTCTCCACGTTACATATCTGAACTACGTAGAGTCATTCTAGAGGACAGTGGCAATATAACCTAAGCATTGCATAGTTTCATAAATCGTTTCCATGCGAAAGAAATGAAATGCAGCAATAAATGTATGTGTTGGCCATACATGGTATAAACCGTATTTGCATGAGAGAGCTTCCAGGTCCGTTTTCATCGACCATTCTGAATAGAATTTTGTCTTGGTCTAATTCTAGTTCAGCCAACCAGAAAACATTCTTAGAAAGAAAGGCAACTTCTCATTGACCGAAACATTTGCTTCAGCCAATCAGAAAGCGTGTAACATTTAAATTTACAAAAATCTTAAAATCAGACCGCGGATGCTATTAAGAACAGCTGGGTGAATGCGAGTCTTGGTCCGACATTATAAGTTTTGATGATTTAATTTTTTTTCTAACAAATCTTTCAAACACAATCAAGTTGCTCGAAAAGATTAACTAATAGTCAATTCTAGCAAAGGTTATTTTTCGTGTGATTTCAAGTAGTGTTGCGTATAAAAATGAACTTAGTGTATACAGAACGAGGAATACGATTAATTGATTAATTGGTGTTTTATGCCGCCCTCAATATTATTTCAATCTTATCACGGCGACAGGTCATAATAATTCATATTCATATATATCCCCAGAGCTAGGCTGGGGCCGACAGTTTCTTGACAGAGGATTTCAAAGGATGAGTATGTTCAAAATGAGAAATCTGTTTACATGTCACTAAAAGTGGTTTCTGATGTTATGATTTTAAAACTAAACGGGAAGTATATGTGTATGTTGGAATCTTTATATTTTTACATACGTGCATACCGTCTTCCTTCATTCGTATATTGATAACAATTGAAAAAAGCGTGGAATTCATTTTCAACACAGATAATACCATAATTATCTAGACAAAAACTACAGTTTCTATTTTCTCTCTCTATTCCCATATGTCTACCGATTTCTATCTTAAACTTGTGGTAAGAGCATCTGAATCTAGCCAAATATTTCCAAATCGAGAAGGACAAACCAGCATACAAGTATTTCTCAGGATTTAACATAGTTTTAAAATGTTTATATGTTTCAGAACGAGTACTATTATTAATGGAATCCATCCAATTTTGCTGCATGCAATCTTTTAGTCGCTGTTTAAAATTGGTCAGAAATAATTCAGGATCTCCAACCCCTTGTGAAAGCCAAACAATACCAAAACCAAATCTATATAGAAGTTGTTTAATAGATGTTACCCAAGTAACCCTATCAATTTCATCCAGACTCTTTAACAATAAATCCTAAACTAGCAATTTGAACAACATTGCTTTCTAGAGTATGGAAACGGTAAAAGTGATTTTGCCAAAAAATGACTCTATGTATATCAATATCTGTTTGATATACATAATCAAGGTATGTAGGGAGGGTACATTATTACCGAACATGGAAAAATCATGTTTTTGCATAGGGAAAAATGATTATACGTGAAATAGTTTGATTTTTCTAAGTTGAGTATAACTACATTTACCTATGAATGATAAAACAAGAAAAATCAGTTTTGCTGAAAGCCTTATTTCAAACATGCATGGTTGTATTAATAAGGACAAAAGCGGATACCAAACTATGCCTGAATTTCAATGCCAAACATCAAAATACACGTACCTGATTTTATTTGCAAACTAAACAAAGCACATGCGAGTTACACTGTTTCATTATGATGCAAAAACAATGTCATACTTTTTGGAATCAAATACTTCAAAATTTTTCGTAACACGCAACTTATCACAATGAAATTGATTGCCAAAAAGGAGTCGTTTGTTTAGTTGATTTATTTTAATATCAACGAAACTCCCCGAAAAATAAAAAAAAAAAAAAAAAAAAAAATATGTTTTGAACTTCACATTAATCAAAATTAAACTTTATCATGTACAGCTACATGATCAAGCAACAGCTATTTGATTCAGATATTCTTTATTTAACCCGATATGTTTTAACTTACTGATTTCACGATTTATATATGTTAGGAAAAGAAATCTAACAAGAGAGAAGGTACTGCTCATACTAGCAAAGCTTATCTCTTTTCGGCAAACCTACACACATTAATTGTTGAAAATAATGGACAAAGAAAAAAAAAAAAAAAATAAAAAAATAAAATAAAAATAAAAAAATAAAGAACACTACCTAATACAATGTATTCCTCTAAAAACTATTTATAGTTACTTTGGTTTTGAGTTTTTCTTTTCATAAGTTGCATTTCAATGTCAGTACCGGTATTTGGTTTCGGTGTAGATATGACGGGGCTGTTCGCCTATATTTCGCAAGTATTTCTATTCTATACAAAGATTTTCAGATAACTTTTTTAAGTTTCGCCTCTTCAAGTGTTTTTTCTTCTTCTTTTATAATCATCAATTTTCATCTTTGAAATCTCTCCAGCCCTGCGTCTGTCAAAAAATTATGGTCTGTACAAAAAAAGGTAGACATATGCAAAGAATAGAGCCTGGTCGACAAGATGCATAATCATGCTTCTTTCGGAAGATAATCAGACATCGATCTCACATCTTTGGTGCGTTGGAGTAGATCCTGCTTTGAATGTATTTTTTGAAATGTGCGCAATGCAGTAGATAGAATTTTACCTGACTAGTTGAAGTCAAAATAGTGTGGAAAGAGCTTCCGCTCTAGATTTGAGGTCTTTATTGTAATTCTCTTTAGCCTTGATTATATATACATTTGGACATATTTTTGTTATGCCATTCATACCTCCAGTGCTAGAGTTAGCGTCTAATATGTATTAGTGGTGCTAGTATCTAAACAGCATTATTGTAAATTGAAATTTCTGTTGATAAATCAAAAGACTTCTCAACACGTGTTACGAGTCCGTCAGATGCTCTAACCTTTTGAAGTAACTTCTGTATTTCAAGCACATGCGGTTTTTTTTTTTTTTGCATGATATAGGTGTGTTTTCTACGTTGTGACCTTGTCACGAAGACAGTTTCTTACGATATGCCTATATGGTCAAATCACCTTTTGCATCCTTCTTACCGCGATCATGGAGCTACGTGCTGGCAAGTGCTTTCCTTTAAATTTTTGTGTGTGCGCGCGTGTGTTTGTAGGGGGAGGGGGTGAAGCAGCCGACAGGAGATTGCATACTTCTTGGGCGTAGCTGTATAAGCTGGCTATTGATTTGCTTCTTAATATTTGTTGCTAGTGTATAAAATACATTTTTTTTTTGTGTGCGCGCGCGTGTGTGTTTGTGGGGGAGGGGCGGGTTGAAGCAGCAGACAGCAGGAGATTGCATACTTCTTGGGCGTAGCTGTATCAGCTGGCTTTTGACTTGCTTCTTAATATTTGTCGCCAATGTATAAAAAGTAATTGTGATCCATAAAAATATTCTGATAGTGTTCTTTTGCGCGGCCATTTATTACACCAATTTACCATGGTTGCTACCGTTTATCGATACCCCTCGGCTGCTTATTCACACGTAAGCAAAAAAGTATGTAATGTGATAACCCATTTTCTCCCAAAAAATAATTTATTTCTTTTATGCGTTACAATTTTACTAAGTAATCATAATGTACAGCCTACGCATATTACCAGACACATCATACCTAGCAGCCGCAGCTTCTTTCCAGTCATAGCTGGACTAATATGGTAACATACTCATTTTTTCATGATTGATAATCTCTATCTTCTGTTTGGTCTTTTTCTAAATGAATAAAAAAAACGTTTTTCAATGTTAATGTCCCTATTTTCCTGCAAGATGGCAAAAATCAGATGCAGATTTCTTCGGCAATATTCTTTTTTATATATCCAAATAACTGGCATTTCTTAACTTGCCAAATAAGTCAAAAGAAATCCTCAACCTGATGGTAAAAATCAAAACGTTGCTGTTTCAAAGTTATTATCTGGGGAAAATTATCTCCTTATCGGACAGTGTAGATACATGATCAGACTGCACCTACAGTGCACTCTGATCTTGATCTACACTCATGATCCGCAAAAGGTTTTTGAGTCAGACTTAGAAGGAAATGTCGAAATAATGTTATCTCGAAATTCATGTGATGTATCACTGTTCTTCGAGGGTTTGTTTATGTGGAGCAGAAGCCGATGCACTATTTGCAAGAAAAAGTGTGTTAAGAATTTATTTTCAGAAAAGGGTCTATAGGCTACATAGCTAAGAACTATCTTGTAATCATATTTTCTTTAATTTCTTTGTTTAGGTGATCGATGCTTTTTGCATAACTTTGACCGAAGATAGAAATAGAATAGATAGAAATCATTATATTTTTCTACATGACATTCTGTTTTTCTACATGTTTCACTATAAAATTTGAAAAAAAAAAAAAGATTCATTTTAATCTACAAAAGACCTATGCCGACTGCATTCCACTTATCTGCACTTCTGTTCATTAGCCCACTGGAAATGGCGGCAAAGTGTATGATTTTTTTACAGCACAAACGGGGACCTGCATTGACAAAGTGTATGAATTTTTTACAGCATACCGGGGACCTGCATTCCAACAGATACACACGAACTCGCATCATATCAGAATATATGGAACGCCACAGCTGTCTGATGTTGTGAGCAGTAGTGTTGACATGCCTAATCTCTGTCTTATTATGTCTAAAAGAAGTGTTATTATGCCCAAATGTGGTGTTGACTTGTCTAAACTTTGCGTTATTATATCATAAGGTAGTGTGGTTATATCCAAATGTGGTGTTGACTTGTCTAAACATTGCTTATCATGTCAAAAGGTAGTGTGGTTATGTCCAAATGTGGTGTTGACTTGTCTAAACATTGCTTATCATGTCAAAAGGTAATGTGGTTATATCCAAATGTGGTGTTGACTTGTCTAAACATTGCTTATCATGTCAAAAGGTAGTGTGGTTATGTCCAATTGTGGTGTTGACTTGTCTAAACATTGCCTTATTATGTCAAAAGGTAGTGTGGTTATGTCCAAATGTGGTGTTGACTTGTCTTAAGACAGTCTTATTATGTGAAAAACTGGTGTTATCATGTCTGAATACCGTGTTGACTTGTCAAAGCATTGTCTTATTATGTCAAAAAGCAGTTTAATTATGTCCAAGGGTATGTTGACTTGTTCAAACGCTGTCTTATTATGTCAAAAAGTAGTGTCATGTTCAAATGTGGTGTTGACTTGTCTTAAGACAGTCTTATTATGTCAAAAAGTGGTGTTATCATGTCCGAATACGTTGTTGACTTGTCAAAGCATTGTCTTATTATGTCAAAAAGCTGTTTAATTATATCCAAGGGTATGTTGACTTGTTCAAACGCTGTCTTATTATGTCAAAACGTAGTGTTATCATGTTCAAATGAGGTGTTGACTTGTCTTAACACAGTCTTATCATGTCAAAAAGTGGTGTTATCATGTCCAACTATTGTGTTGACTTGTTCAAACATTGTCTTATTATGTCAAAAAGCAGTTTTATTATGTCCAAATGTATGATAGCTTGTCCAAACCCTGTCTTATTATGTAAAAAAGTAGTATTATCCTGTTCATATGTGGTGTTGACTTGTCTACACATTGTCTTACTATGTCAAAAAGACAATATCAGGAGTAATTTTTTCATTTCTAAAGGCACTAACGTGTCTATCTAATCCAATTTTTTTCAAGATATCATCCATTTGTACTTCCACTAACAACCACGTTCTATATACACGTATAATATGAAAAAGGCAAAGCCTCAATACGAGCGACGTGAATGATTTGTGGAACAAATATCTATTTATTCGAATGATGAGCTAGATTCTTGATCTTGAAATCAAAGGGTTTTGAGTTCGAATTCTGTCTTTGCCAAAACTAATTTTGAGCGTTGTCAAAAGTAGAAAGCATTTTTCTTTCGTAGATTTATACATGTGAAATAGGGTGAACTGTCCCTAATTTCCTGAACAAAATAAAGACAGTTCCTTGACAATTTCGTTAAGTTATGTCCAGAAAAAATATCTTGGAATGATTATTGGTCAACATGTAAAGACCATCTTATGGGAACATTTCCTCACCGTATGTAGATCTAGATCTATATTAGAGAGACTTTGATTTTTACGAGGAATCCGTCAGTAGGCTGGGAAGAATACTAGTATTGAGCAGAGTACTGGTAAAAGGAACTTCAGGAATGCATGGTAGGTGCACTTGCCGCCGCAATGAATATACACACAAAAGGAATCGTCAGTGCACAGGTCTACCCACGTTTTACCTGGAGTTTCTTTACAATCAGAGTGCTTAGATCGCTAAAATCAGATTATAGACTATGTGGCTTTCCTTTTTCATCCCATCTGCTTTCCTACACATCCGTCGTTGAAACAATGATCAGTGCAGAGACAGGAATGAATTCTGTCGCAATGACTAGATCTAGATCTATCATCAATCCCAGGAAAGAAATTTGCCAAGTTTTCGGATAGATATCCAACTTATGGCAAAAATACGCCAAACTTTTCGATCTATTAACAAGCTTTCGTAACATTAAATAGATCTAAATATATTTGAGCCATGTTGCGGTAAAAGAGGGTTTAATGCATCTCTGTGATGTATGATACCAAGCAAGTCATCACATCATTATATATCCATATTGTATGATAACTGACTGAATCAAAAGGCATGCGTACTGGTCCTTTGACATGTTCTAACGTTTAAAAATAGATCTAGCAAAGAGTTTTGACCCAGGTTAGCTTGCGCGGACTGCACATGCCGACCTGGGTCGATAGTTTTTTGCAGATGCATTAAGCCCCCTTTTTACAGATCATAAATCCGGCTTTCTCTGTAAATGGCATTTTGAAAAAGCCAAAAAACTAGTTTAGTCATGATTTCTTCGACACAATGTTTTCCGCGAAAAAAGGCTCGTGCATGACGTAAGAATAGTATGATTAATGACGTCATTATTTCTTAGCATAGATCATTGCGTATGTTTAAACACAAATAGACGCTTAACACGCTGAAAGTAAGTAAGAAATTAGATAATCTGTACTCATTAAACTGATAATGATTTTTAAGTAATCATCCGATCGGTAGATAATTTTTGTCATTTTTGGACCAATCAGGTACTTGTGCGAAAGACTGTCATACGTGTGACGCTGTGCGACTAACCGGAAGACACTCAATTTTTAAGTCATCCCTATTTAGATTTAGACTAAAACCCAGAACGAAGTCGGAATTTCATTTTTGAAAATCTAGAACGGTGTTACCGCAAAACGAGCTTCGCTCGTTAATATACATGTAAATGTATTGCTATGTTTCAGGCGGTGCATAGACAAGTCACCGTCACATTTACTTTTCGACAAATAAGACAACGGTTAGACAAATAAACTCGTCATTTCAACAAGATAATACTACTGTTTAACATAATAAGACAGTGTTAAGACAAGTCAACGCCACATTTGGACAAGATAGCACTACTCTTTGACATAATGATACAACGTATAGACAAGTTAACATCACATATGAACATGATAAAACTACTTCTTGACAAAATAAAACAATGTATAGACAAATTAACACCACGCTTTGATATAAAAACACTGTTTTTTGACATAATAAGACAATGTGTAGACAAGTCAACATCACATGTGAACATGATAACACTACTTTTTGACATAATAGGACAGTATTTAGACAAGTCCACAGCACATTTGGACATAATAACACTGCTTTTTAACATAATAAGACAATGTGCAGACAAATCTAATTTACATTTTAGCATGATAACACTACTCTCTGACATAATAGGACAATGTATAGACTAGTCAACATCACATATGAACATGATAACACTACTTTTTGACATAATAGGACATTATTTAGACAAGTCCACAGCACATTTGGACAAAATAACACTGCATTTTAACATAATAAGACAATGTGTAGACAAGTCAACATCACATAAGAACATAATAACAACACTTTTGAACATATTAAGACAATGTTTTGACAAGTCAAGACGACATTTGGACATGATAAGACCACTTTTTCACATAATAAGACTGTGTAGAGACAAGTCAACACTACATTTGAAATTTGTAACACCACTTTTTGACATAATAAGCTAATGTTTTGACAATTAAACACCTCATTTAACATGATTACACTTCTTTTTGACATAATTAGACAGCGTTTAGACAAATAAACACCACATTCGGACATAAAAACACTGCTTTTTGACATAATAAGACAATGTGTAGACAAGTCAACATCATATATGAACACGATAACACTACTTTTTGACATAATAAGACATCGTTAAGTCAAATCACCACCACATTTGGACATAATAACACTGCTTTTTGACATAATAATACAATGGGTAGACAAGTCCACATCGCATATAAACATGATAACACTACTTTTTGACATGATAAGACAATATTAAGACAAGTCAACACCACTTTTCACGTAATAAGACCGTGTTTAGATAAATCAACACGTCATTTGGACATGGTAACACTACTGTTTAATATAATAACACAATGTATAGACAAGTCAGCATCACATATGGACATAATAACACTTCTTTTATACATAATGAGACAGAATTTAGACAAGTCGACACCGAACTTGGAAATATTAAGACTACTATTTGACATAATATTCTTAAAATAGCGTTTTGACAAGTGAACGCCACATTAAAAAATAATAACACTACTTTTTGACATAACAAGACATCGTTCACACAAGTCAGCTCCACATTCAGACATATTATTACTACTTTTTGACATAATAAGACAACGTTTAGACAAGTCAACACCACATTTGGACATAATAACGCTGCCTTTTGACAAAATTAGACGATGTTTAGGCAAGTCAACACCACAATTGGACATAATAGCTCTTCTTTTAGACATAATGAGACAGAGGTTAGACATGTCAACACTATTGCTCACAACATCAGACAGCTGTGGCGTTCCATAAGAATATGTGTATAATGTGTGTGTGCTGCTAACAGTCCAATCGGGGAACGCGTCAGATTACTAATTTAATTTGACATGTTGATAATAGAGATTTTTAGCTTTTACGGTTCACGGTTGACGGAGACGAACTAGCACCAAAATCGGGGGTCATCTCAAACTTTTTGCCTGTTTACGGCGAATTTGGGCAGTCGTGTACGGTGTCATAATTGGGTGGTGATTCGGATAAATCTTATCGGCAAGCAAACGCACTAATCAGGAAATGATAAATCAACACCTATCCCATGTAACATGCAATATTGACGGACATTATTTTGCTGACCCAGAAATCCACTACGTATGAATCTTATGATACCATGACCGTCAACAATAATCTGCGCATGGACTGCATGGTAATGTCGATGTCCCGCATTAAAATGCTCATGTGGTTCATTTCGGACGGTTAATTTCGTGTGAGATTCAATCGATGAGCCCCCTGGAACCAGGAATTTTGTTCAAGGAACCTCTCATGGCAACCCAACCACAATTCTCTGGCCAAACGACAAACCTTTGCAAACGTGAGTGAAATACTGAGGGAACAAAGGCAAAGTTTCTCTTCAAATTTTATGATTATTGAGCCCGGGAGCATAGGCAATACTGAATTTTTAAACTTACCTGTAATTCTTGAATTGGTTTACGTGTATATCAAAGTCAGTTGAACCCTTTTGAGAACGATGCCCCCCCCCCCTATCGAAGTCTGTAAGCTTTCTATGATAGACTTCTATGACTGATAACAAGAAATATCTTTAAAAAAGATACACGACGTAAATTCGCCGGCAAATAGGCAGGGCCTTTACAATAAACATGTCTACATTTTTTACCAATCACAAACTTCTATTTATTCATTTACTATCAGTACCAAAAAGTAGGTCAAAAGCCAGCACATTTGGTCACGCCAAAAAATTACATCATAGGAGATTGGAATGCTCAAAGAAATCGTCGACCGGTAGGCAAAGCGTGCTTTTACAACTTTTAGGCCATATGTAAGGGTATTGTTCGTTTTATCACTCATTTATTATGCTTGCATAAAGGTCGCGTTCAGTTCGATCTATTGAGGTAAAAGATTCTTGAAAGGACCAACTTACCCTCGGAAAGGACTCCTGGTGAATTTGAAAAAGCCATCTCTGCAACGGAAAGAAATGCGGTGAACTGAAAACGCCCCCCATCCCCCATTTTCTAGGTCCCAAGTTTTTCCGCGTTCCTGGACGGTTCATCATTACACTCATTAGTCTTCAACAGTGCACAGGAGTCCTTTCCGGTAAAGATAATTCTATAGCACTTCTCGGTCCTTTTTGGACCTTTCTTGTATGATATCCTTATACATGTACGTGTTTGTACTACAATTCCACGTTAAACTAAGTCTTTCCGTGCATGTAGGGATATAATGCATGCAAAACTGGAACAGCTGCGATATGCATATTAGGAGAATAACCAATTGAAATGCATTTCCATACATTATTGTAAAAAACTTTATTGTTCTGATTGATAAATTTATCTTTTGCTAAAAATAAAGTTCCACAACTGCTCCGCCATCTCGTTGTTGGTTCTTCCTCCGAGTCTGAATAATTACAATGGCTCATGAAAATAAAACAAGAAAATAATTCGTCTGGCCTTAAATTTTCTTCATCAAATATGCTGAGATAACCCCTTGAAATGGTCAGTGGCCGTCTCCGTCTGTCGTGAACCGTAAAAGCTAAAAATCTCTAATAAGAGGGTCTGGAATGCGAATTTGAACTAAAAACCAAACGTGGACGTCCCCGTTTGGTAGGTGGTCCCCGGTTGGTTGGAGTGTATTCTTACAAAGTTCCCCGTTTGGTAGGTTTTACAAACTCACACACCCACCCCCACACACACACACGAGAGATTCCTCCGACTCGGAGGCATCGCCCTCTATATCTTGGTCAGCCTCCATAGCCTCCAGATCCTGAAACCTATTAGTGGTTGGGATCTGAGGTAGAGGAACATCCTCTATAGAAGGCTTCGGTTTTGGTTGCCCTCAAGATGCAGCAGATAGGTTTTTTAGAATTAGAGTATGACCTTTGTAGCTTTGAAGAAGCCACAGAAGCCAAACAAGTACTAGAAGTTTTCAACTTATGCTGCTGAGAAGCAACAGCATCAGTTGAATTGACAGAACGAGCTTACTGAATGTGTGATGATTGCGATGAAGAAGAAGTATAAGGTTAAGTAGTTGTGGATGAGGCAGAGGATTTGGGGTACATCAGGGGAAGATGATTTAAACTGAGAAGAAGAGGAGGTTTTCTGAGAGCAAGTGGAAGAAGGAGATAAAGTTTGGAAGGGCCAAGGCCTTTGAGTTCATTAGCCACGTCCCGGAACTTTTCGAGCAGTTTCTTCGCAAGAAGGTCACAGGTTGGACAATTGTCTTTTGCAGAAGTTGGGGAAACAATGTTAGAATAACTTTGTCTGCAACTCGACTACAACCGGGCTTTTCATGCGATTTTCACCTTCCTGCGAGCTTCGATGAAACTGAGGTTAAGATTTTTCTTCTCATCCTTCCAAGTGGGACAGTCCTTGGAGGAAGATGGATGAGAGGATTTGCAGTTGCGACAAAGAGGAGGATTACTGCAGGTGTAAACATTGTGATCAGATCCTTCAAAAGAGCATTTTGGACAGGCAGGAAGATTCGGGCATTTGGTCTCGTGATGGCCATACCGCTAACATTTGAAACAACGCAGGGGATTTGGCACATACACATCGACCTTAACATTAAGAAAACTAATTTTAATGCTAGAAGGAAGATCTGGAGAAGCAAAGGTAAGAATGTAGGTATTAATGTCTCTCCTGGTACCACTTCTGGAGATACTAATTCTCTTTACTTCCCTTACACCTTGTGGCTTGAGATTGGTTAGAATTTCATTAGAGTCACAGTAAGAAAGCTCCCTGCAACTCCTTTGCAGGTATTAAGACTTTTCTGCGGATAGATCTTGACAGGTTTGTTGAAGAAAGTTTTATTATGAAGAAGATTTGTAGCCTGCTGCCTAGTAAAACACTCAACAAGCAGGGTATCATTTTCCAAACGTTTAACAGATTCAGCCGTCCCTAGAATACTAGAGATCTGCTTTTCAATAATGAAAGGTGATAGTCGAGTATAGGATTAGAGGAACCTTTTGTATTAATTCAGATATAAAAAACTTTCTTAGATGAGAAAGAAGTTGAAACTTTAGAAGACGCTGCTTGCCTAGCAGACAACTTTGCTTTGACGCATAAAGTCTCTTTTATAAATAAATCAAACCCTCGAAAACTTTTTATTCATCTACTGGTCCTAAACCAAATTTCAATCAACATAATGACAATTCCAATCAGAATAGTCCCAAATCCAAGTCTCCTTATGAAGCCAAAGGTCAAAATCCCTTATCTCGACCCACTTGTAATTATTGCAAAGAATCAGGCCATATTATTTCTGAATGTCCTGTTTTAAAAAGAAAACGGGAAAAACAAGAAAGTTTTAAGCCTACAGGCTTTACTTCATTAAAGTCTACACCTCAGTCATGTTTTAAAGACCAAACCTTTGTCCAGGCCAAAGTACCTGAGACTGATACTGTTATGAAGATTTATGAACCATTCTTATCAGATGGTTTTGTGTCACTAGAAAGTGATTTTGCCCAGTCTACCCCTATTAAAATTTTACGTGATACTGGAGCTTCTCAATCTCTTATTTTAGTAGATATCCTGCCTTTTTCTGAGAAGACTTCTTCTGGGACAAGTGTCCTTATTCAGGGTGTAGAATGTGGATTTGTTAATGTTCCGCTTCATAACATTTATTTGTCTTCAGACTTAATTAATGGTCTAGTGACTGTTGGTATTAGAAAAAATTTACCTTTTAAAGGTGTTCATTTGTTATTAGGCAATGATTTAGCTGGCGATAAGGTAATTGTTAATCCACTTGTAACTGACACACCTTGCATGGATCGATCACCCGATCCGATTGAGGAAGAAATTCCTGACCTTTACCTGTCATGTGCAGTTACTAGATCTATGGCAAAGAAAGTCATTTTGACTGAAAATCAGTCTGATATTGACTTATCGGATTCTTTGTTGGGTCATTTATTTAAAAATGAAATTAAGAGGTCTATTTCACAAAACCCGTCCGAAAGTCAGACAAATTCTAAATTCATCAGAATTTGATTATATATCCTCACCCTTAGTTAATGAAGGCCATGATACAAGGTCAAGGTCAAAACTAAGTGAAGATCAACATAATGATCCAGAACTTGCACTTTTATTTCAAAAAGCTGTCAGTGAAACTAATCTTTCACAGGAAGCTGTCTGTTTTTATATAAAAAATGGAATATTAATGAGAAAGTGGCGCCCTCCTGAAGTTTCTGTTGATGATGAGTGGGCTGTCAGTCATCAAGTCGTCGTTCCTAAATCTTATAGATCAGAAATATTAAGCTTAGCTCATGAAATGCCTATGTCAGGTCATTTAGGTATCAATAAAACTTATCACAAAATTCTTAACCATTTTTATTGGCCTGGTCTAAAAGCAGATGTATCAGATTATTGTAGGTCTTGTCATACTTGTCAAATGGTAGGCAAACCCAACCAGGTCATACCTAAAGCTAAACTACGGCCGATTCCTGCATTTGATGAACCTTTTAGCAGGATCATAATTGATTGTTTAGGTCCATTGCCAAAGACTAAGGCTGGCAATGAGTACCTTTTGACTATTATGTGTGCTTCTAACGTTTTCCTGAAGCAATACCTTTAAGAAATATAAAATCTAAAACAAGTGTCAAAGCTTTAGTGAAATTTTTCACTTTTGTAGGACTTCCTAAATCTGTTCATTCTGATCAAGGGTCAAATTTTATGTCTGGCATTTTCCAACAAGTGATGCACGAGTTGGGAATTAAACAATAGAGGTCATCTGCATATCATCCTGAAAGCCAAGGTGCCCTTGAACGGTTACATCAGACCTTAAAAAATATGATAATGTCATATTGCTTTGACACACAAAAGGATTGGGATGAAGGCATACATCCTTTACTCATTGCAGTAAGGGAGTCTTTATAGGAATCTCTTGGTTTTAGTCCCTTTGAGCTTGTCTTTGGTCACACAGTTCGTGGACCTTTAAAACTTTTAAAAGAAACATTTCTTTCTCAAGAAGATTCTCCTTTAAATTCACTTTAATATGTATCTGACTTTAGAAAAAGATTATTCAAAGTTTTGAGGTTGCAGAATCAAATTTAAAGACAATTCAACGTAAAATGAAAGAAAGATATGACAAGAATACTAAAGAAAGAAATTTTAAACCTGGAGATAAAGTTTTAGCTCTTCTACCAATTCCTGGTAGGCCTCCACAAGCAAGACATTTTGGTCCTTATTCTGTAGAGGAAAAGGTCAGTGACTTAAATTATGTGATAACAACTCCTGACAAGCGAAAGCAAAAACAATTATGCCATATTAATATGTTACAAGAATATGTTGATAGGGATAATACAAATATTTCACCAATAAATGTAGTTTTCACAGTCACTCAAAATCAAAATCACATTAACCATGAAGACATAAATTGTGAAGAAATGAACTTTGATAAGTCTAACCCTATTTGTTCAAATCTTCCGAATTCTGACATTTTAAGAAATTTAGTTAAAAAACTTTCACATCTGGATAATAATAAAAAAGATGAAGTAAAAAAGTTAATTTCTGAATATGTGCACCTGTTCCCTGATATTCCAACACGGACAGATACAATTTACCATGATGTGGACATTGAAAATTCAAAACCAGTGAAACAACACCCATATGGAATGAATCCAAAGAAACTGGAGCATCTTAGTCAGGAAATCAAGTATCTATTGGATAATGACTTTATTGAACCTAGTCAAAGTGAATGGAGTTCTCCCTGTATTCTTGTACCAAAGCCAGATGGAACTTTTCGTATGTGCACTGACTATAGAAAAGTTAATACTGTGACCAAGACTGATTCGTTTCCAGTGCCAAGAGTAGATGACTACATTGACAATATTGGTCATGAAAAATATGTAACCAAATTTGATCTTCTAAAAGGGTTTTGGCAAATTCCTCTTACTGAAAGAGCTAAAAAGATCTCTGCATTTGAACTCCTGATGGACTATATTATCCCTAATGCTTTGTCTAGAGTTTAACTTGTAAATAGTTAATATTTGTCTTTATGTATAGTGTATTTTTATGTACATTTATGTGTAATGATGTTTTCTTTTTTCAGAAAAAAGAAGTTTTAATTCTTAAAACTTTCTTTTCCTTTAGGAGGGGAAGTATTATGTAAATAGGATATACATGTAACCCGTTTTCATTATCACTCAGTATACAGAATATTCTAGAAACATAAAGAACATTCATTGGTTTTTCATTGTGGTTATTTTTAGAAACAGGATTGTTAGTAAACAAGTTGTTTACCAATCCATGTCTATAAATAGCTTGTTGTCATCTTTCTAGAAAAGACTAATCTAGAATTTTCCAAGCTGATGTAGATAGGAGTGACTTACTTGGTGATTTTGGATTTTTGAACTTAGACTTGTGGCTTTGGAGGATACAGAATCAGTGAAAAGTGTTGGATTTAATTTGGAATATACATCTGTAAATTGGAATTATCTTTTTATTAAACAGGTTGCTCATATCTATTTGCAAGTTAAAACTATTGTTAATTTAGGTTTTAGGAATATAGACTAAAGAGTACAATAAGAGTTAAGTTTGAATGGAATTTTGACAATTTTTAATCTTAGAACAAGAAATAGAATAAGTCCCTCAAAATTGAGAGTTATGTTTAGACCACAAAAAGTATGGAATTTCTGGTTCCTAAAACCTAAATTAACGACAGTTTTAACTTGCAAATAGATATGAGCAATACAGCACTTTTTTCTTATGTCACACGTATGCGTGACAACGCCTTTTGTAAAATTTTGATAAAAGATGAGGTCCATTTTACGTTTTTTGTCTTCCGGTACGGAATGTGGTAAGTCTTGAAAACCAAGCTATTTTTGTAACCGATCGCTCTTACGTCTCCCACGGTTCTACTTCCGCAAACTTCATGTAACATCAGAAGTATCAAGTCACCATTCATTTCTGAAACATACATTGTGTTGGTTGACAAGATTTAACTGAAATGTGTACATATTTAGCGAACTTCACTTTGGTAGGGTTAAGTTTTTCGAGCTGCCTTGTTTACTATAATTACAAGATACAACATGACTGCCTGGCATTTCATCGAATATTCTAACGTGTCGACAAGTATCAATGCTAGAAAAAAAATATACTTATTTGACAAATTGTTAATATAACTAATTGTCACAAATTATAATCTGCTCAAGAGGACCTAAAAAGTGATCTAATTAGTAATGTCTAAAGTTAAGCATAACTAGAAATTTAAAGCGTAATTACGAAAGGTCATACATACATACATACATACATACATACATACGAGGGTTGTTCGGAAAGTTCGTAGAATTTTGTTATATCTCTAGAATTGTTCATCAAATATACATGAAATTTGATATGCATGAACCTTGACTTATCCTTAAGCAATTTTTAAAAAAAAAAATAGAAAATCGAACACAGAAACCAGATATATGGGTTGTCGTAGCAACGTCATCATGGGTTACCGGAGCAGTCCGTAAAATACCTATATTTGGATTATGTCGTTTAAGAAATAAGCTTAATTTCCGTACGTTTACTCAACGTCAAAAAAGCGCGGAAACGTCAAGCGATAATTCGACAACGTTACGTCATTTCCTGAAAATTTCAAAACAATTCGTTGTTCCGAAACAAAATTATAGTGTTTTCGTAATCTATCTGCGGAAGTTGTTATGGAAAAATCATGACGTCGAACTGTGGCGTTGAGTTGCGGAGTGTGGTGAAAATCTGTGTTGCACTTGATAAATCGCTAACAGAAACACTGCGAAAGATAAAATCAACCTGAGGACCGTTTTACTAAACTACTTACGCAAACGTAACTAAGATTTTCGTAAGTTTTTACGTAACTCCGAGTTTTGCGTTTTACAAAACTTTTCGTAGCTAAGTTCGAACGTAAGTTTTTGCGTAACTTTACGTACAAAAATATCGGTCGTAAGTGAGAACGTAAATATGGAGGCATTCCTTCCACCGCGAAGACGCCGAGATAGAAATTTTAGGGAAAGACCAAATTTGCTTCTGGAATTGTCGGAAGAGGAGATCGTACAGAAGTACAGGTTGAGAGAAGGGACTATTTATACTTTGTTGGAGCTCATTGAAGAGGACATTCGACCCATATGCAACAGAAGTCATGCGTTGACAGCATTGACTAAAGTAATTATTTTAATCACTTACATAGATCTGATAAGATTTTACTGCAATAGGCTTGCGGTAAGAATTCATAAAGAATCATAACATTCGTTGAGTGAAGTTCTGCATAAGAGAAGTTGTAGTCTCATAGTAACTTCCCCTGTCTAACGACCTTCACCTTGTTGTTTATAAACAAAATAAAAACAAGCATATATTAAGTAATTTCTGTTCAGTATTTCCGTATTGTAAGCCGGGTAAGTGAACCCCGCTCACTAGTTTTTTATAACGTCAGAAAACCTTAAATTATAATACACAAAGGATTATGTATTAGATTTAACTTTATAATTATAATTTTGTCCAGAATATATATGCGGGTGCTATAGCCGTGGGGATCAAGCTGTGCGCTCCAAGACTGTTAATTTTTTTAGTTTCAGGGATCGAAACCTGTCCTGACTACTAACTTACAATTCTTTAAAGTAGAAAGGGGGGCATCTTTTTATCAATTTGTTATATCAATTTTTATTTTTACATTTTGTTTCTTCTATTATGATTTTCAGCTGCTGGTCACACTACAGTTTTTAGCCAAGGGAGAATTTTATAGCGAAGGGGGTCTTATACATGGCATTTCCAGGAGTTCAGTCTGCACAAGTATCTGGCAGGTCGGTCATGCCCATTTACTTGTGCCTGTGTGGTTGACGTACCACCGTTTTTCTGGGATTTATTTGATTACTCATCATATTAATTTAGTAAACCTTTTACTACACAGTCCAAAGTTTTTCATGACTGTGATACATGAGGCTTTTATGTAACATTGTGGGAAAATGAGGAAAAGCTGGTTCCCAGCATTTTTTACTTTATTCCAACGATTTTTTCAATCTTTTAAAATTAGAGACAAATTCCATGATCTGAACCAAGTTTAACTTGTTGTCTGCAAGTACTTTCACTTTTGAGATGTATAAATTTTTGTTGTTTGGTAAAGAGTTAAATTGATTAAGTCTTGATAAATTGATTAAGTTCACAAAAGAAGGAGTGTGTATACCTCTACATCCTGCTTGATTAATGCCTATTGAAAAGTAGTGTTCAACACAGGGCACTGAATTGATCGATGGATTAAACGGTCTTTAACACCGCTTTCAACATTATTTCAGTCGTATCATGGTGGCATCTCAGTTACTGTATATACTCGGTTTTCACCAGTACTTGACTAGGGCTCTGAAGTTTCTTGCCCAAGAACATTTCCACAAAAAATCCAGTGCTTCCAGTGTGGCTCAAACCCAGGGCCTTCAGGTTAAGAGTCCTACATTTTACCATATAGCACACACCCCTTCAAACAAATTCTCTTTCAACTGCTGGAACGATAACCTTAATGTTTGATACAGATTAACTGTATTTGACAGTATAAATTTTTCAAAGATTCTCCCATTAAGTTTATTGAAGAAAAAAATAAAAACGTTTGTCTTTTATTTCCTTTTTATCAAATTATATTTGCTGGATATTCGAATGCAGTTTTACAAAGATTTCAACAGTATTTCAGTTATAGCATGGTAACAGCATGCTTATTCATGTCTTTCCTGAGTTTTACATGCACCAGTTAGGATCTCAGTGGTGCCATGCCAAAGGAAACTTCCTCCCGATCAGATAGCTGCAAGTAACCATGATTATAATACCTCTAACATTCATCCAAAGAGGACCCCTACAATTACAGTGTCTTTCAGTGCAGTTGATAAGCTTGCAATTGATAATTATGTATTTCAATAGTAAGAATTAATTAATATCTTCTGCAGGTTATTGGTGCCATTAATCAACGACTGATGAACATAAAATTTCCAACAGCACTAGATGAAATTGCAGAGACGAAGAGAGACTTCCACAACATCAGTGGGATTCCAAACTGTATAGGGGCAATTGACTGCACCCATATCCCAATTTTAGCGCCGCATCAAAATGAGGCCAGCTATGTATGCAGGAAGGGCTACCACAGTATTAATATGCAGGCTACTGTCAATGCTCATATGAGGTATTTTCAGTACATGTACTTAATCTTGAAAATGTGTGCTGTATGGCTGCAATGTAGAAATTTGTTTACCCTAAACATTTACTTTTACTGTTTATCCAGATCCATTAAGCATTTACCATTTGTGTGTTGTTTGTGGTCTCCAGATTATGATTTTAGTAGTTGTCTTGCTGCTCATCTGCATGTGCAAAATAGACATATTAAATGTATTTGATAACATCTAGTGCAGAAAGACATCTTATTTGCATACAGTGTCTGATCTATTTAAAAGTCCTCTTTTCAACAAAATGAGGAAATTGAGGCATTTACTGTCACGGTTGTTGTTTAACTTTTTTTCTTATGCCGTCAATCATTTTTTTTTTTAAATATCTCTTGTTTGTTCAAGGTTCACAGATGTAGTATGCCAGTGGCCTGGAGGAACACATGATAGTGTCATATTTAATAACTGTGGACTCAAAGAATGGCTGCAAGCAGCTAACCAGGGCTGGCTGCTGGGAGATTCAGGCTATCCCCTCAGGCCATACCTAATGACCCCTAAGGTTGGTGTGATGAAAATATTATAATTACAAAACACTAAGTACTCTATTTCATACTGTAATTGTAACTGACTTTTTAGTCAGGGAATTTATGAGTTTATACTTATGTCAGACAGGTCATAATTGCTTTCAGACAATTATTAACTGTTTACCATACAACAAAATCTGACTAGTCCACATTGAAGGCACTTGCATAAAACATTTAAATTAGCCAAAATCAGATGAAATTTCTCTCTAAAACGATAGAAAACATTATAGTAAAATGAGAAATTGCCGCTTTCCAGCTTTTCTTTTTTGTATCGGTGTTTTCAAATGCCTCTTTCCCTTGAAGCCCATATGGGTAGCTCAGTGGTTAGTGTATTAGACTCGTGACCTGTTGGTTGCAAGTTTGATATCTGGTTGCGGCAAGCTCTCTTTCTGGTGATTTTTGCCTCTCATCTCTGATGCTTGTGAAAAAAATGGTCAGTGGCTTGGACAGAACTTTGTGTCAGTACAGTTGTAAGAAAGCCAGGAAACAGATGCATAGGTGCACTGGCCTATCTAAGCTATTAAAACGATGTTAAACTCCAGTACAAACAAACAAATCTTTCCTCAGGGTCGATAAAACACAGGCTTGTTTGAGATACGGTTAATTGCTAAGAATTAAAGTCAATGCTTTTTCCTGCAACAAGTCAGGAACATTTAACTCTTTACCAAACAACAAAATTTTAGACTTGTCCAAATTGAAGGCATTTGCAGATGGCAATATAAACATGGCTGAAATGATGAAATTTATCTTTGATAGAATAGAAAACATTGTTGGAAAAGGAGAAAATGCTGGTTACCAGCATTTTCTCCTTTACCCACAATGTTTTCGAAAGTCTTCTTCCACAGGAATCTATCTTTGATAGAATAGAAAACATTGTTGGAAAAGGAGAAAATGCTGGTTACCAGCATTTTCTCCTTTACCCACAATATTTTCGAAAGTCTTCTTCCACAGGATTGTTAAATTTCGGGATTGTGTGGGAAAGGTTTAACTATATTTGTACTGCAATAATTGGAAACTAATTTTCTTTGACCAAAGTTACTACTGAATGTATTTGAATGAGTACAAACAATAAAATATGGTTGTTATAAATGTAATTGCTTTTCAGTAAGATATTTCAATTCATTTACTGTTAATCAAATTCGAAAAAAATATGTTGTTCAATAGAAGAAATGAAAAATTTACCTGCCACATCTAACTGTACACAATATATTCTGCAGCAAAGACAGGATAACCATAATGTGGGTGCCAATGCCAAGCTGCAATGGCTTCTTTATTAGAAATTTTTAGTCGAAAAAAGGGGTATGGCCATATCACAAATGTTTTGAGAGTTAGCTGCCCTTTATAATGGTTTCCCTGTTTGATAAGCATCCCAAATTTGAAGTAAAAGTCTTCAGTACTAAGAAAGATATGAGAAAATGTAAAAGTTATTTATTACTGACACAGATGACGCTTACGTCAGCCAACAACAGGGCTTTGGCAATACCTCATCGTGTTCTTAGCAAACAGCAAGTCTAATATTGAAAAAAGTTTTAAAACCCTTTATCACACAGTATGAGTTTAAAATACATTGAGAAATATGTCTTTTGACAAAAAAGTGTGAAAAAAAAAAGAAGAAAAGCTCAATCACATATAACCAGTTTCTTTTCTTTTTCACAAGTTTTACCCTTTCAAAGATAAACTCAATCCCCTTACTTGCATAACTTATGGAGATAATTTGTAGTTTTAGCACAATTTTAAAGGTGTTCACTATCAGATGCTGACAAGAAAAAAAATTAAATGACATAGCCTTTACTATATGCAAGAAACTTAAATCTGGAACTTGCTGTCTTTATATAATTAATTTCTCCATATTAAATCACTTTGATAAATATGAACTCTTTATAATGGTTCCTATAATATTGTTTAAATGTAAACATTTATTACCATTCTTTTCTTAGATTAATCCACAAACAAGAGCAGAGACGGCTTACAATAACGCCCATAGCAGGACTCGGATAGTAGTTGAAAGGGCCTTTGGACTGTTGAAATCAAGGTTCCGGTAGGTATTCATTTTTATTATCTCCACAGTATGTTGGAAATGTCTTTGAAAGCAATGTAAAACACCATCTAAAGAAATCAGAGTGTTTCGGAAAAATGCATTTGTCATGAAGAAGTCTGCCTTCAATCCACCAGACAGCACTGGTCTTGAGAGAACATCCTTAGGCAAGGCACAACATAAAGCATGTGTTGAAACCAAAAAATGAGTATCAAGTGAGCTGTAGTGGTGATAAGATTGAAAAATTGATTAAAAAACATACCTTGGGCAAAAGGTGCAAATGTTCAATTTGCATAGAGCTGTCTTTGAGAATTAGTTAAATACTTGGTTATGAACATCATTTATTTACTAGAAGGTCAACATACCTTGATAACAATATTTTGTTTCACCAAGATTAAAATATCAATCATCCAATCAGATATGTGCAGCTTATGTCTAATCTTCATTACAGATTTAATAGGTATGTTGAAATTATTTGCAGGTGTTTGCATAAAACAGGAGGGTACCTACAAGTAAGGCCAGATAGGGCAGCAAAAGTGTTTCTGGCTTGTGCCAAGTTGCATAACCTGTGCTTAGATGATGGTCAGTTGCCTGAAAACAACATTCTAGTACAGGGAAATCAAGATAATGAAGAACCTATACGTGAACAACCTGACCATGGTGCATTGCAAATTAGGGAGGCACTAATCAGGCAATTCTAATACATGTATTTGGAATGGACATTGTGATGTTATATTTCTTTATTTTCATACCATATGCGATACAGGGTGTCCAAAAATATATGTCCCACTTCCAAAATTCAGTTATGCTTCTAAATATTCAACTATTTGGCAATTCTTAATATTATTAAAAACATATATAATTCTGTATAAACAGTAATTTTAACGTCTAGTTCAGCTTAATTCCATCATGACACATGCTCATGGGGAAGTATGGATGATTACAGAAGGAACTTGCCAAACTATCATTAACAATTTTTGATGTCATGTCAGACTCCTGCAGCAGAAAACAGATGGTCACATAGAGCATGTATTATGATGGGATGAAGGAAAACTGGACGTTAATATTACAGTTCATACTAAATTTTAGATGTTTCTGTTAATATTATGAAGAACCATCTAGTTATGTTGAATATGTAGAAGCAAAACTGAACTGTGAAACTGAGACATATATTTTGGGACACCATGTATTTCCTTTTATTCAAACCATATGCAGTGGCTCAGCTATGAATTACAATAGTTGGAATACTTCTGTTACACTCCACTAGCAGTATAAGATGACGTTATTATTCGATAAAAAAAAAAATTAATGATTAATATCCATTCACAATTAAAAATTCATAACCCTTGTACTAACAATATGTTTCTAACAAGTACAAACAGTATGAAAATATTATCTAAGAACAACTTACAATCATATTTCTTTTCTCCTACATGTTTAAACAGTATGAAAAACCATCATGTAATCCACTGATTATTTTCCACAGGATAATGTTAAAGGGGGTAATAATATATTTATAATCTTACCAAACTTCCAAAGTGTTTATCACAGCATTAAGTAAAGCAATAGCTGACAAATCATCAGAACAGAAGACAGACAAAAACGAGAAAAAAAATGTTTTTCAATGGTATTTTCTTATTTTTACCAGAAGTGTCTAAAGCTTTAGACAAGTCCAAATTGAAAGCATTTGCAGACGACAAAGTAAATGTGACTTAAAATTGATATTTGTAATAGGAAGGGTAGAGAACATCGTGGGAAAAGGAGAAAATGCTGGTTACCAGCATTTTCTTCTTATACTACAATGTTGTCAAAAAGCTTTTTTCTCTGAAGGTCAAAAGTGTGGATCACATGGTAAAGAGTTAATGGGCTTCCTAATCTCTGAAAGTATTTATAGAATTTGCAATGGGTTTTTGCCGAGATTTCTGGAAATGTCGAGTGAACATTATCACGCGCTGATTATGAAGATTTGAATTCAAATCAGTATGATGAAGTTATAGATCATGCAATAAAAATATACGTTTTACCTATTACAAAACAACCATCCTGTTATTGAAACAGACTAAACTGCACCCATTTACATGTAACATAGCAGTTTCCATAGAGTTGCAAAGAAAAATATGTACATGTATTACATAGGAATCTTTACTAACAGTGAAATACAGCCATTACCAATTTTTCCTCTGATTTGACACTCACTGGACATGAGCAAAAAAGTGCCATATTTGGTCAAAGCTCTGTAACCATACACCTCATTTCTTAAACATTACTAAGATTTCTCTTCAAATATACTTTCAAAGTAGAGTGAGAGAGAGAGAGATGATGGACTTGAGACCATGCAGTGCAAAGTAAATGTCTAAATATGAAAAGAAGCACAACAACCAGCTCATTACTGAGACTAACCTACAGGCAGGCTCTTGCGCATGACACATAGTCTTTATGTAGTCAACAATTGTGCGAAGTTATTTTAAAATTGAGTCATAGGGCAACAAGTTATGGCCCAGACACAAAAAGGGACAGACCGACAGATTGATGGACAGTCAAAAGTACAGATGGTCGGACTAAATAAAAGCTACATGTCTCCCAGAAAAAAAAAATTACCTTTTTAATCTAAAATTTCAGAGTAGGCAGGGACGCCCAGCCACTAAATATGTTTTATGCACATTAAAAATGGCACATATTTCTTCTTCATTTAAAGACCTCTTACTAACAATGCAACATTTTGTTCAAATCCTTTTATCACATTCTTAACTTTATCATTTAAATTTTTTGAGCAGATAGGGATTGCCCTGTCACTCAATAATGTCCTTTATGCATATTAAGATCACACATAATCCTTCTTTAATCAAACCTTTTACTATTATTAATGTAATCAAACCTCTTTCAGGTTAAAAATTCCACTTTAATTATCTTTTAACACAGATATGAATGCTAAATGACCACAGCTTTCGATGTGCCATAAAACAATATTCATTCATTCGATCAAAATTTTCGGGGGCACAAAAATCAAAAGGGACACAAGCAGAAGTTATTGACTTAAAGGATCAAAAAACCATTGACTTAATATTCTATTTGTTGTTCTTGTTTCCTGCAATATCTCTGTAAGAAGCCTGTTCTGTTCCCTTAACAGGTTACGCACTTCCTTTCTTTCTTCAGCATCTAAAAAAATCACATATAGAAAGAATTAGTCAAACCTGATTAACAAACACTGCTGTGACTGGCTTTTTTCGCAAAAAATCAGTGTCTGTAAATATAAAGTCATAACGACTAATTTTCCAGCAACAATTACACCATGCAGTAACATTTGCTACTTTTACCCTACCATGATAAATGATTTTGCTGCATACTGTGCACACTTTAAAGTTGTTTAGCTCACTTTTTTCAGGATCAATAAAAATGGACAGGTTTAACTTGACGATCCATCAGGTTTCTGTCTTATAATTAGTCAAGTTAGATCAGGAGCCTTGTTAAAAGAAAACTAAATTTTATTTTTCAATCTTAAGACAAACTATCTGTTTGCTTAATGCAAGAATGTCTCAGCTTTATAGATGGCTGAGAATTGCTGTTCAAACAATATTTAGAGTCAAATCTTCGAAAAACCTTGTGTACTTTCTAGAGGCTACATTTTTAGTGCAATACTCCTGAAACTTGGTCAGAATCTTTCTCTTGATGATTTCTTGGACCAGTTTGCAAATGGGTCACGTTGTGTCAATAACTAGGTCACCGAGTGAAATCTTCGAAAAACCTTGTGTATGCTCCAGAGGCCACATTTTCAGTCAAATACTCATGAAAAGTCTTGGTAGAAAGTTTGTCATTATATCTCAAAAGAGATTGAAAATGGGTCATTTTTGGTCAAATGACTCAGGCCCATCATGGCCCTCTTGTTTTTCTAATGAACTGTTTTAAAAAGAGAGAAAAACAAATTTAATTACCTCTGTTTTTTCTTGATGTTGCAGTATGTGCTGGTGCCATCTCCCAGTCTATTTCTGTGTTACTACAATGGGTAATAATGTCAGAAGATGCTTAATATATACCTAGTCTCATACTGAATTAAAAATACACACTTTAAAGTTTAAAAGGTGCCAAAGCAACTTACTTTGTAAGTGTTCGTATAAAAGCTCTGGACAAAGGTGAGCTTTTAATTCATTTTAACCCATTACCACACAATCCCTACTTTTGATGACCCTGAGAAAGAAGCCTTTAGAAAACATTGTGGGAAAAGGAGAAAATGCTGGTAACCAGCATTTTCTCCTTTTCCCACAATGTTTTCTACCCTTCACAAAACAAATTTCAAATTTTCAGTCACTTTTATTCTGTTGTCTGCAAATGCTTTCGATTTGGACAAACCTAAAATTTTGTCATTTGGTAATGAGTTAATTCATAATTTGTTCCTCCTACTGTGTACCAAGAAAATATCTCGAGGAAATTGATACCTCAGTGCACATTTCATTTCCATGTGGTATTCATACACCGGTCATGAACATGTAAATTTCATTTGCTTGTAGTAAATATGCATGTTTATTCATTCACATACATGTAGTGACTATCTTCAATATTGCTAAATTCTGCTATCTCAAAGATTCACTTGTTTATGAAAGTTCATAGGTTGATGACCTCAAGTCATACTGTTATATGAAAGTTGTTGTCTAGTGGAAGACATATTGATTACTAGTGATTGAATGAGTGGTGTTTTACCTGACTTTTAACATCATTTCAGTCACATCACGGCAACAGTTTACATATTCATGTATTTCCTTGATTTCACGAGTACTAGGCTTGGGCTGTGAAGTGACTTGCCCAAGGACACTCGCACAAAAAACCCAGAGGATCCAGTGAGGCTCAAACCAGGGACCTCCAGGTTACGAGTCCTACACTTTACCACTGAGCCAAGCAGGATTACTAACAATGGGTTCTCATTGCCAGTGTCTTATGACTGGTTTTAGGGAAGATCTTAAGGTAGTAGACCACTAATGCTTCTGGTGCAACATGGAATAAAATTTCTTGATAGTTGATGAATAAGGATTTATATTGATATAATACTTTTGCACATTTTTAACCGACCAGAAATTCCTTTGATGTCTATCTTGAAATTATTTGTTGATATTTTTTTTAGTTTTCAGAAAAGGGAGGTAATTATTATCTCTCTTTGTAATGAGAATATAGTGGTTTTAGATTCATAAATGATAATTATAAGAAGGAAAAAAAGGAAAACGTGGCTCGGTTAAAGTAGTAAAATAATACTCATTTTTAATCATAGCAAATTTTGTAGGATAGTATTATAGTGGAAATAGCTGTTTTCCATTACGGGTCCACTACCTTAAGAAATATTACTGTTTGAAGTCAAAATATCCCCAAAATTCTATACAGGTGAAAATACTAATTACAATTTGAGTGAATGTATATATTGACATATATTACAGCATGTATTTTCCATCAATTTTGTTTTGTTACTGCTTAAATGTTATTTGGCATAACATATGGGTAAGCTTGATGAGCCAAGCAGGCATGGAAAGAATTTTGGGCACACTACTGTTGAATAAATACCTTGAATGTATGAACAGATGCAATGTGTTGGAATACAGCATATTACAGAAATACTGATGAAAACATTGATAAACAACAAACAATGAAGTGTAACATAATTTTTCCTTAACTACCAAACACTAACGTTATAGGTCCATCAAATTCGGCCCCATTGTCTCCACCTCTTCCTATGTTGTTACTTGGCCCTGAAATTTTCAACAAACATGTTCAGAAGTTGAAGTAGAGATCAAATGCAAGTGTATAATATTTCACCCAATTTTTTTCAAGCTTTCAAGCATAAATCCCATCATTTCAGCTACTTTTTATTTGTTGTCTGTTCATGTATATGCTTTCAACTTGGATAAGTCTAAAAGCTTGTTGTGTGGTAAAGATAATTTTTTATCCCTTCACCACACGACAAAATTTAGACTCATTTGTTGATGATAAACTGCACATGACTCAAATAATTAGATCTGTTTTTGAAAAAGAAAAAAAAAAACATTTTGGGCTATCAGCATTTTCTCCATTCCCCACAATGTTAGCAAAGGCTCTTTCCTCAGGGTTAAAACTCAGATTTATTGTGTGGTAAAGTCTTTAAGTATCTCATATTTTCTATCGTTGTTCAATTGCTATTAAAGACTACATAGAGTCAAATATCATAAATTATTTTGACTGAAATTCAATTATTGAAAACATACCAGTACCACTTGAACTGGTGGCATTCTGGGTGTGCGATTCCACTGGATTACAGACAGGCAGACTGAAATCAATCAGAAGGATTTGCTGAGGGTTAATCAAGCAATACAATATCTTTAGTCTCTCCGTTCCTTTTACAGAAAACAAGAGGTAAATATACATGAAAAACAATTTAAAAGAGGTGAGAGAGAGAGATTAAAAAAAGTTAAGTTTGAAAAACTTTGTTGAATGTCACAGACAATGCTTTACTCATATTTCATGACGCTTATAATTGGTGATAATCAGATAAACATAGAATAGAAGACAGACATTGGGTACTCAAAGTAACTCAGATAAGATAAAAAGTACAGCAGCATATTAGTTTGCATGGGTATCCAGTTGGAGCTGCTGCTGCACTGTTTTCATAACACATGTACACTTGTATGAGGAAGAACAAACTGATAAGTACATGTATTTATCTTTTTTTTGAAGTTTCAAGAGAATTTTTTAACATTTTAAACACAGATAAATCAGAAAGATTTCCTGTGACCAATATTGAAATAAGTTTTCATTGTCTCAATAGCTAAGTACACATATCAGTGAACTATGAAATATTTTATGCGAAATGCAAGTATTTTAAACTCTTTACAAAACAAAAAATTTAAGACTCTTCCAAATTGTAAGCATTTGAAGATGACAAATGTGACACAGAAACTAAAATTTGCTTTCGGAAGGACAGAAAACATTGTTGGAAAAGGAGAAAATACTGGTTACCAGCATTTTTTTACTTTTACCACAATGTTTTGATAAGGCTTCTTTCCCAGGGTCATGAAAACCTTGAATTGTCCGGTAAAGGGTTAAATTGAATGAGTGTAGATAAAACAAAAAAAAAAAAAAACTCAGAAAAGTATCTAATAAAAATGCTATCATGTTTTTGATTTTATGTGGTTTGTAAAATATTTTGAATTGCTTTCCAATAGCATTACCTTTTGGCTATCACTTCACCAGGCTTAGAGTGACATACATGTGCAACGTCCTGTTGATCAATTATACCTGTAAGAAATAGTGGCATGCTATGAGTGAATCACAGCAAATAACTTGTGCTGGGATGACATAGGTTTAGGTAAACAACAAGTTTTTTATTTCATGCTTTCCGGTAGGTTATCGAGAAATATCTGTGAAATATTTTTCCATATTTCATCGTTACGACCAGTGAAAATACTGTTTTTCATATTCTAACTCTTGAACTAAGGCGGAAACAGTTGTTCCTGTGAACTAGTTACCTAGGTAAAATGTGTGTACCTCACAACCAGATGGAAATATGAGGTAATTTACCTTACATTTCTCGCACTTGACATAATATTGTATTGCGTTGCTTTGCGGAGGGGGTACGCCATGGGGAATAACCGAAAAGAACTGTACTGGATTTTGATTAAGCTGATTAAGGCCCCCCATCCCCCAAAGGGTTAAAAGCATGAGATAAATAGAATATTTGTTTTTTTCGGTGAAAGATCAAAATTTATTTCATCTCATGAACATCATCCGTAATATTTTCATTTGTTGTTGTGCCACTCTTGAAAATATTACTGATAATGTTCACTCAATGAAGGGTTATTCTACGGAAGTGGTAACTCGTATGGGTATGGTTGCGTTAAATGAAATATAACCATAATTTGTATCATTTTGAAGTTAAAATACTTATTGATCCTACGTAAGATTATCAAATGAACAAATAAAAATAAAATTTACTGAAAACATGCACGATTGTAGTTATTTTTTTAAATATATATGTTGTCAAGTGCCCATATTTTGTCATGTGAAATGGGACAAACTTATGGTGTGTCATTTTAATGCCAGATATCTGTTTTATTTACAACGCTCTGTTAAAATGGTTGTTGGTATTATCAAGAAGACGTACCGAAACCAGAGTTATGCTGTCTAAATCATGACTGAAAATTATTTTTTGGATAAAAAAGAAACAATTGAAGTATCGGTCACGTCCGTTACAATCGTGTCCATCATCAAGATCGGGGGTACTGAATGTTTGCAGATATTCTGGGTGAGTATTTTTACAAACGGTTTTTATGTCTAATAGTACTATGGTTCCCCGATGTTAAGATGAATTTTCGGCATTACTTACCTTCAGATGAACAAAAATATTGATTTAAGAACAAACACAGACAATTTTGTGTCCTGGTCGTTACGTGCGTTAAGTTGACCATATTTTTTTCCGGAACATGTGCGTAGGGTATTTAGTCTACCCCGCTGTGACGTTTTCGCGCACATAAAATGATGACGCATACACATCTTTCTTTTCGTCCATGCAATGGCGGTTACAGGAGTCGATGCGACAGTGTCCCGAGTTGTAACGTCCAATTTTGGTAACTACCGAACCCATTTAACTCTATTATTTCAGTATTTGTATACTAGAATCTGCTTACATGTAATTGCCCCTGTCTATAAGACTTCTTTACATTTGTTAATTATTAATTTCTCGGTATTTGTACATTTTCGTAGTTATTGTTATCGTTGCTAACCAAAATGAGACACTATTTTTATTTCGAACGTTACAGCAGGAAACGATTTTTTTGCGTCTGCCTTTATGATGTAACACTCGTTCAGCAAAGGTGCAGGGCAATGTGTTCGGATACATGTAAACATATTTGCTACAGTTTAATTAAAATAATTTCATTTTTCACATACTTTATCTACAAAAAACATGAAATTAACTATTTTCTAAATATTAAATTACACTCATTCACATACGAATGTTACAGTGGGACACATAGTAAATTGCAACACTTGTTACAGAGGACACAATAATTTACAAAAATGTAACAAGCGTTACCAGATTATTTTGTTTATTTTTATTCTGCTTAGTGTGCATTTAAATTACTTGACTTTACAACAACTTCAACATGTTTTTAATGATTCTGTGTATTATGCATAAATTTGATGCAGACATTTGAAATAAAACATATAGTGTCACATGTGTTACATAATGGACACAGAAGTTTGCATATGTGTGTTACAAGTGGACACCAAGTTGACATCATGCTTGTTACATTGGACACCAAGTTAACATCACACTTGTTACATTGGACACCGACTGTAACATACGTTATTTAATGTTCATAAATCTGCAGTTTTATGTTATTATTATAAATATTTACAAGTCCTGACACATTGTGCTTTCTAATATATTCAAGCACATTTTAAATATAAATTATTCAGAAACACTTTTTACATGAAAAACACAAATTTATGTGAAACACTACATATTATATGAAACAATATTAAAGATGCATTCCTACTGCCTACTCTTCCTACTCTGTGTTAAACTTTCGTCAAATGGACAGTTTTTATGCCACCGGATAGTGTGCATATTATTTACCCAGTCCATATGTCAAAAATTTATTTCAAAAATACTCAAGCTACAGTGCTCATATATATTTGGCATGCAGGTGCTTTGCATGGAAACAAATTTATCAGTTCCAATGATTTCACACAGTGTCTGTTTTTAAATTTAGAAATTCAAAAACAAATCATTGTATTCTTGTTGAATTGTTTAAAGTCATCTGCTTCAGGATGTTTAAATGCGTCTTCAGGCATTGAAGAGTTAAATTGTCAAATTCATGATGTCCAGTGCTGCAATTGATAATAAAGTTTCTGAAAGAGATTTTACATATTTTTTTTTCAGGTAAATCAGGGATGACTTGTGCTCTGACATACCTAGTACTGCATTATGTCGCGCCTAAGAATAAGGCTTAGAGACCATGTACGACAAAAGACAAATGCTGACAAAGCTGCAAAGAAAAATAATCAACCCCTTTCTTCCAAAGCTAAAATGAAACTGTATAGAGAAAGACTTAAAGGCAACCCCGCATTGTATAAAGCATACAGAGAAAGTGAAGCAGCTAGGAGTAGACTGTATAGAGCATCATTAAGTGATAGGAAAAAGGCAGACCAAAGAGAAAAAACTCGAATAAGAGTCCAGAAATGGAGAGAGAAGCAAAAAGTCAAACTGGGTCAAAAGAATGAAGCAACAGTATCGAAACCTAAGAATTCTGTGAAAACCAGGGAACAAAAGAAAACACAGCAAGAAAAATGGAGACTGAGCAAACAGAAACAACGAGCTAATATGACAGGCCAGAAAAAAAGGCGAATCAATGAAAAAAGAAGAGCGAAGTATCATGAGAAAAAACAAATCGCTATTACCAAGAAAGAAATGACATCAAACACAGAATCAAAAGGGCTGGAAGATGATGGCTACAAAACAACAGATAGTAAAAGAAAAGCAGTTTACAGAGCAAAGCAAAACCTTCCAAAGGATCCAAAGAAATTCGCTCAATTGATATCAAAGTTGTCTGAAACAGCTTCCCCTCGAAAAAGAAAAGCTCTTGAAGAAGAAGGGGTTTTCTCACCAACTTTGAAGAAGAGGCATGTTGATATTTTAAAACGGTTTCAGAAGGCAATGCAAAACACAAAAACAAAGAGGTCAAAGTTTCATTTGGAACAAAGACGACACATTGCAAGTATTGGGAGAATTATCACCAAGTCTGAAAGAAAAAACTTTGGTTTCAGTTGGGGATTTACCTATAAAGCCTCACAAATTGAAGGAATATGGGAGAAGAAGAAGAAGAAAAATGCATTGGATGAGTTTGCCATAGAACAAATCCAACAGTACTTTAAGAAATCAGGTGTTTCAACATGTTTACCTGACAAAAAACTAGTTAGCGCAAAAACAATGGAACCCAGAAGAATTTTGGAGAAAAGCTTGAAGCAAACATATTGTAATTTCCGGGAGGAAAACCCAGATTGTGTTTTAAGTTTCCCAAAATTTGTGTCACTTCGGCCAAAATCAGTGAAAACAATGAACAAGAACCACTTTAATGGGTGCCTGTGCGAGTACTGTGCAAACCTGGAGATGAAAGTGAATGCTTTGAAGAAGACTGTTCCAAAACTTAAAGTACAGGAAAGTGATTTTGAAATAAACAGTCGATATGACCTATTGAAAATGACTCTGTGCTCAAAACAAGAAGTCGCCAAATTTCATAACAGAATGTATTGACAGAAAATGCAGTAAATGCGGTCCCAAGAAAATGGAAGATCAAGTAAAGTCTGCTTTTTGTAGGAGACGATTAACAAAATCAAAGACCATTGAGTGGAGCAGATGGGAAAATCAAAATTACAAAGACGAGCATGGTATAAAGAAGACACGAAAAATGTTGAGACTCAAGCAAGGCACTGTAAGCACATTCTTAAAAGAATTAGTTGATGAGCTTGTACCATACAGCCTTCATATTCATGATGCTTCCTGGCAGTACAACCAGTTTAATCAGTTAGTCATTGATGTTCCACATAACTGGGTAGTTTTTTGTATGGATTACGCGGAAAACTATCAATGTCTTTATCAAGATGAGGCACAAAGTGCCCACTGGTCGCATGACCAAGCAACACTTTTTTCAATAGTCGTATACAGCAGATGTCCATCATGCGATGAAAATATGCATGAAAGCCTTGTGTTCGTTTCAAGTGAAAAACAACATGACAGTCATGCTGTCCACCACTATGTAACTTTAGCTAACCAGCATTTATTGGATACTCGAGGATTGAAAATTAGTCGGGAAATTCATTTTTCTGATGGGGCATCGAGTCAATTTAAGTCAAGGACGCCATTTGCTGATGTAGCCCACAGTGTTGAAGATTATGGGTTTCCAATTGAAAAGCATTATTTTGGTTCGAGGCATGGAAAGGGGCCATGCGATAGCGAATTTGGAGTTGTGAAACGTTCAGTTTCCATGGCAGTTTTATCAAGACAGGCAGTGGTTAGAAACGCCAAGGAATTTTATGAATACTGCTCTTCCAAACTTAAGAAGCCAAAAGTTGAACAAGACAATTGTTGCCACAATAGACGAACATTTTTCTATGTTGATGTACAGGAAATACCATCAAAGCATTCGAGATCTGACAGAATAAATGCCAAACCAGTATCACAAACCAGAAAGCAGCATGCAATCAAGCCAAGTGGGGAAAGTAAAGTTGCTTTGTCCAAACGCTTGTTGAGTTGTTTCTGCAAGTTTTGCGTAGGTGAGGAGGGGGACAAGTGTTCCAGTGTAGCACATGTAGATGATTGGCTGCCTGAAGGTAAAGTTCAGCAGAGAAAAGGCTCTGAGGTGGTAGAACATGAAAGTTTAAAGGCAAGGAAGGAATGTCCAAAAGCTAAAAGGGATTATGTCACTGCAGATAATGACCAAATAGAGAAAAATAAAGCATTTGGTGACCCTGAACCAATAAATGAGGACAAACTCATCCTTCAGTGTTGTAATTTCAATGACTTGACCAAAGCTGTGAAGAAAATAACGATTGAAGATTTGCCAAGTGTTTCGGCAAAGAATTTTTGTAATACTGGATGTACAGTCGACAACGACAGCTTACCTATTGTTCCTGAGGATATTCCTCTGAAACCAAACAGTCAGTTATACCCATGCACGATTTATGGAGATGGAAATTGCCTACCTAGGTCAGCAAGTTTGCTGGCTTACGGTTCAGAAGATAACTTTAAAGAAATGAGAAGAAGAATGGTCATTGAACTTACCAGAAATGAAAAATACTATCTTGACAAAACAATGATGGAGAAAGGAAAACAATACAATGCACAAAATGATGTACCAAAAACTTTCGCACACTTTTCAAACATGTTCCAAGGCCAAAAATTGACAAGTAACAATGTAAAAACTATTTTTGAGAAAGAAGTGTTAGAAATCAGAAAATCTGGTGCTTATATGGGCCTTTGGCAAATCGCTTGTCTGGCAAACATACTAAAATGTCCAGTTGTTTCTGTTGTCCCAACTTATGGAACCAACACAGTTAGAGAGGATATGCACAGAGCGTTTTATCCATTTATTGAAGAATTCCATTCTAATCAACCAGTGTTCATCATGTGGACAAGACTTGGTGGGGTTCAGAACTTGGAAGAAAAAGACTTCACACTAAATCATTTTGATGTTTTGATGCCTTTGACTGACACAGGCAGTATTGATACAGACCTTGATGAGTATGTGATGGATGAAAGTTTTGATTTAAATGATACAGCAGGTTCAAGTATTTTGAACATTATCACAAATTTTATGACAAACGAGCTAACAACTGAAAATGATGTTCCAGAAAATTTGATCACAGCCTTTAGTACAGACGAATTACATGGCAATGACATATCTGTTCCACCTGCACCTGACAATGGCAACACACAATTCTCTTATGCAACTGATACAACTATCTGTGAGAACAATGTGATGGTGAATCAACAATTACAGACTGAGGAGCCAAGGTCAGTTAAAAAAGTATTTAACTAATTGTGTACTGTTACAAAAACATACTTCTAGAATTTGTGTTATAAAGAGATGAAAAGAGATTTTTGTGTTTACATGCAAACACACACTCCTAATGCATTTCAATAAATTTAGCTGATTAGGCCTAAGATGCAAAAAACTAAATTGAAATGCTAAAATGTATATTTGAAAGTATGGTGTGACTTTTAAAGTTACTTTTTGAGCACACTATCATTTACTCTTCAGGTCTATAGGGTCTGAGGACAACAGTAGACAGATGGAAGCAACAGGACACACCAGAGATTTGACCGAGGGACAAGACCTTGATGCAGACACAGGGGGTGATACTGTACAGGCAGTCAGTCAAGAGAAGAGGTAATTATATTTCGATTCTCAGGCAATGGTGTTAGACGCTAAAAAACAAAGGTTGTTACAAGTTCTTCAGTGAAATACGAAGCCTGTAGCAGCACATTTTTTAAAGGATTTGCAACATTGGTCAATGACCTTGATTTCGGTTATATTACCTTGACAGTGTCATTATCTAATCTGCATCTGTATAAGCTACAAAGTCATAGAAAGTTACCTAATGAAAACATTGTCTTTTACTCTTCAGGTCTATATTGTCTGAGGACAACAATGGACAGGTGGAAGCGGCAGGACACACCAGTGATTTGACCGAGGGGCAAGACCTTGATGCAGACACAGAGGGTGATACTGTACAGGCAGTCATTCAAGAGAACAGGTAATTATGTTTCATAAGGTTAAACACAAAGAAACAAAAGTTGTAACAGGAGGCTTCTGTGAAACATGATGTCCCAAGCAGCGCATTTGTTAAAGGATTTGCAACCTTGATTTTGGTCACATGACTTTGACAGTGTCAATATCTAATCTGCATTTGTAGAAGCTACAGAGTCATAGAAAGTTACCTAATGAAAACATTGTCTTTTACTCTTCAGGTCTATAGGGTCTGAGGACAACAGTGGACAGATGGAAGCGGCAGGACACAGCAGAGATTTGACCGAGGGGCAAGACCTTGATGCAGACACAGAGGGTGATACTGTACAGGCAGTCAGTCAAGAGAACAGGTAATTATTTTTCATAAGGTGAAACACAAACAAATAAAAGTTGTAACAATAGGCTTCTGTGAAACACGATGCTCCCCGTCAGCACATTGTTTTAAAAGTATAGTACATGGATAGATGTCTTTGATCTTTGTTGCATGACCTTGACAGTGTCAATTTCTAAGCTGCATCTTGATAAGATACCAAGTCATAGAAAGTTGCTCATTGTGCACACTGTCTTTTACTCTTCAGGTGTTTAGGGTCTGAGGACAACAGTGGACAGATGGAAGCGGAAGGACACACCAGTGACTGGACCGAAAGGCAAGACTTAGATGCAGACACAGAGGGTGATACTGTACAGGCAGTCACTGAAGAGAAGAGGTAGTTTTATGGTGATGGTATTAAAAAACTAAGAGCCATAGTTGTAACAAGACGTGTCTTTGAAACACCATGCCCCAGGCAGCGCGTTTGTTTTTTTAGAAATTGCAATCTGGGTTAGTGACCTTGATCTTGGTCACACAACCTTTACCTACGTTATGAGTATTGTAACTGAATACTTCGGAGGATTCAGCCAATGTTAAGTTTTGTAAACACTTTGACCTTGACCTTTGCAATATGGTATCTGAACGTGGCTTTGTATCCATCCACGGTACCTACATGCCAAATATGAGCACTGTAGCTTGAATACTCTCGAAAGAATTAGCAATATGGCAGGGGTAAAACAATATGCCCCAGATCACTTGATTACAGGGCAAACAAAAAGACATTTTTTGAATGATAGGTTTTGAATTTATATTAACCCTTTTCCTGTTCTGCCAAATTTAGATCTTCTTAAAAGCATTTACAATAGAAGTTTAGAACATGTAGGCACATTTAAAAAAAAACCCCAAACTTTGTGTCAAATGATGAAATTGCTCGTTATGAGCAATTTCTTCATTACAATATTTTCAAAAGTCCTTAGCTACAGAGGTGTTAAATGGCGATACTATGAAGGGATAAACAAATATACAGTGGGTTTAGAGAAGCTTAATTAGCTACACACGAGTTAAAGAAACATTAAAGTTGAGATGTAAAAGACATGAACAATTACAAATGCAACAAAACAGTTCCAAGAAATGCAGGGAAATGTAATTGGTTTAATTTTAACACTGAATACAGGTATAACACTGGAGACTATATTATTATTCAACATGGGCAGTCTTTCATTCCTGCAGTTGTAAGTGATAAAAAGTTGTCAGCAGAACTTTACAAATGTTACTTTTGCATGTACATGATTTTTGTGTTAAATTCCCAAGTTGCTTGTTAGCTCACCAGAACACAAAATGCTCATGGGGAGTTTTTGTGATACAAGTGTCACCAGAACGCTTGGATGCTAGGCAAAACTTAGAAAAAAGTTTTACACATATACTGTATTTTGAAATAATTTGGTGTAGATATTAGATAATCTACTAAATTTGGTGAAAGAACTAAAATCTGTACTGCAGCATCCAGCTGTGGTGACATTTGCTCAGGTGAGCCATTTGGGGCCACCTAGGCCCCCTTGTTATTTGCTTGTTACTGAACATTACAAGTTCTTGTTTGAATGCCTTTTTAGTATCACTTACAGAAAATACAGCAAAGACCGCATACAAAATGGTACAAACATTTATCATTTGCCTCATGAATATATAGATATTAACTGATTTTTAGATGCTACAATAATGAATTTTGCTGTGCCATTATTTCTGTTTGCCAATTCATCAAAATGAATGTACTTTAGTTTAAGGGTTATTGAATGAACAATTTATGATTCTTCTCTACCTTTATTGTTTTGTCTTTTCTGTTCAAAAGAGCAAAATATCTGTAAGCCAGGTATTGAATGGAAAAAGAGTCATAGAGGTTTTTTAAATATTCTTATAAAGTTTGTTCAATTGATGGTATTGAATGTCAATATTATGCAAATTAAGATGGTCAATTCGGTATTTCCTGGCAGATATAAATTTGATGATGTCATCGTGCATTACAAATTTGGCATACACATATCGTCCCAACAGTCATGGATGCCAGGCTGTCACTGGTAATGAGTTGAACCCCCCCCCAAAAAAAAACAACAACAACAAAACATTGTCTTATCATTGATTGAAGGAAAAAAGGCAGCTAGTGGAAAATAATTTTAGGAAATGTATTATTCAGGTGGACCACTGGCCTTGGGTCAAGTTCTTTACTGCTGCAAAGAAAAAAGGCTTTTGGACTTTGAGTGATGTACAATACACAGTCCTTCCAAGTGATGTGGATCGCACAGTTCAAACTCCAGACATCACAATATGTGGAACCAGACTCTTGTATCATTTCCCAGGTATAATTATATACATTCTTGTCCATATTCAGATAAAACTTTTTTTATGCCATTTCCCATATATTTTTTGTCTTAACATACTAGATCAGGTGGAGGAGCCTTGGATCAAGAAACCCAGGAAGCAGCAGTGAGCATGAAGCTTTCTAAGAGGATGTTTCATAATCTACACTAAAATAAATTCATACTTAAGTTAAAAGTTAGATGCATGCATAAAGTAGGATTTGACGCTTGTAAGGTGGTAATATTCATACATGAAATCATGTATACAGTATTGAAACTCAGGAAAGCAACATTTTTTTGTGGCTTCGCTCCGATTTCTCTGCGGTTTCCATGCATTTAATTCCAAATTACTAAAGCTGAAAACATTTGACATACAAGCATGACTTCTTTTTTTCACAATGTTTTCTTAATGTTTATTATGGTCTATTTTACATCCAGTCAGCCCATTTACTGCTGACTTACTGCTTTGACACCGCTTTTTGGGTTTAAATTTTGCAGTTTTGCTTCAATTCGGTGTCACTTGGGTTTGGAGGTTTCTTTTGTTAGTTTCTGTACTGTAAATATGTGCTAGTATACAGATAATGATCTTTTTCAGAGCACAGTCAGCAGAAGGTTACAGACCAACTTGGAAAATGACACAGTCTGCAGCTGCACTTGAAATTATTTGGCTTAAAATACATGTACAATGTTTTAGCAATTAAATTCTTAAAACCAGGGATTATGTATCATTATCAATTATCCGCAGTGGAGTCACACTGGAAGAATTTATATCACAATGGAGACAATTTTAAATTTGGTACAAAATAACTTTATGTAGAAAACATTATGGGAAATGGATAAATAGCTCGTAATGAGCAATTTCTCAATTTCCCACATTCTTTTTTATCTTTAAAACTTAGTATAGATGACCTTTAGTTCTCTGATAATGTAGAAAAGATTGAGGGAAATGGAGAAATTACTCATCATGAGCATTTTCTCCATTTTCCACAATGTTTTCTTACGATGTCTGTTGCACATCTGTAAAAACAAGGTATTGACAAGTGAAGGGTTAAACTCTGGAAAAACAAACCAACACAAGTTGTAAAGTTTATCTTCTGCTTCTCACTTGAACCCCCAGGTCCACTTGGCTCTAGGGTTGCCTGGTTAATGACTAATATGGTAAGAGCCAAACCACCACCCGTGCAGCTGTGTTACAAGCAAGTGAGCATGCTACAGAGGAGTGCTAATAGTCAAAGGGTACATAAAGCAAAGTTCATTACACACTAAAAAGCAGACTTGAAGGTTAACCACTGACCTCATGAATAATCACAATTACATATGTATATGTACCTTGATGAATCTTAATTGATGCTATTTTGACATATTGGATTTTTCTTTGCCATATGGAATGTGTAGAATCTGAGCTACAATATATATTTAGAGCAAACAGATCAGACAAACCCTTTTTGAGCTGCCTGATATTGGTCTGCTCTGTTTGCCAATTCGTCAATATAGATATGAGGTAAATGGTTAAGTTTGTTTTGAATATAATGTTAGTACACATGATAAGCAATTCACAACAAACCAGCAAATATATGTTTGCATATATGCACATTGACAACACAAAGTTAAAAGTTTTATCTTGTAGTCACTAAAAACCAAAACAACATAAACAAACGCTGCAAATTAAAAGCTACAGATGCCCTCAAGGAAAGATATTTGCAGTCTCAAGTGGTTGAGGAAAATGTTTCTTTATGTAACAAAGGTTACATTCTGTCTTATGTAGCCTACTGTGAAATGTATAAACACAACAATAATTCAAAAAAAGGTCTCTGTTCATTCAGAAATAATTTCACAACACAAAACACTTCTTCTACTTGTAGAAGAACGTGTAACTGAAGGCAAGAAGTTTTTTCCAAAATAAGACGCAATGTAACATCCGTTATTAGTGTCCATGTAACACACGGTACCAATTTGTAATTTTTTATGGTAATTAATAAAAAATTATTTTGTATATAGTACCAAAGTTTATTCTCCTATACAGTAGCTACCATACAACACAGTACTTCTCTAAATGTAGTCTTGTCCTTTCAAAAAGAGAGTTTTAGAGTATGTGAATCAATGTCTTTATTTCAGTAGATTTACTTGGCATATTTTTTTACTTTTTCCGTTCAAAAGTTGGCTTCATTGTTATTGTGTTTGAAAATTAAAGTGATTATTTTGAAGATGAACCAGGTAACTGATGAAGACGAGGCTGCAGTGTTGTTTTTTATTTGTAAATAGGACACTATGTAACATGCGTTACAATTTTCGGTGTGGTTTTATGCATCTCCATATACAGTTCCATACTTCTTTTTTTATCTTCTCATTGTTTTTACATTGATGAGTTATGACTAAACTATAGTAATAACACAAGAAAAACTTAAATTTTTATTTTCTTGAAAATGACACTATTGTCCCATTCTTGGTTAGCAGTTCCATAGAATAACCCTGAAATAAATATCCATCTTTCACCGTAAAAAAACAAATGTAAAAAAACAAATATCCTCTATGTATTTTCCTTGTCCTCTGTATTTATAATATTTCATGTTGTCTAATTTTGCTGATAATTAACATTTTGTTCTATGATTAAAATTTTGTTCTATTGTTGTCAAAAGCATATTTTGTGTTAATTTGCTAAACATGTAAATGAAATGGAAAATAATGTTGAAAAAGACTCCTGTAGTTCATAGTTTTTTTTTTACAAAACATATCATGTACTTATTAAATCAACTCAAATCCAGCTCACATGTTTTACTTTGCCCATTATTAAATGTGTTTTAAAAAAGATATATTTGAAAGCATTTTCAATGCATGAGATCATTCTGTATTATCTCTATTGTTATTGATTTCATTTGTTTTTTAGATAAGCAGTAATTCACTTGACAAGCTTTGTTGATAAAAAACTTACTGTTGTTGCATCGAAATGTGTCGATGCCATCAAAGCCCCCAATGGCTACATCCCCAATAACATCAAGCATCTGGAAAGGAAAACAACATTTCTGTTAAGAAAGTTTTTGATTTCTGTACAGTTAATAGGTAATTTTCATATTTCTTGAAATACATCATGCATTGATATTGCTGTTTGCATTCTTTGGAAACATTAATTAAATGTACATTAAGTAGATGGTCATCAGCAATTTTTAATAATTATTCCTACTAGAACTAGACACTGGTCATCTCAACATATCATTATGAAACTGAAACATTTGACAGATTTTGATGAAATATCAAATTGATCTTTAAATCATCACCAATGCAGAACTTTTTTTGCAAATAATACTTCAGAATACAAGTAATATGGAGAAGTAAACAAGCAGACAGTTTCCTACTACATAAACTGATAGGCTATTCCCTCCCAGCAGTACTTGTTTTTTTACTCTACTTTCTTCCAAATTGAAAATTCCCATGTTCACTTTTGAAAATAGTTCTTAAAAACATTTTGCTTCTCTCAAAATTGAAAAATTTCCATAACTCTTTACCAAATGACAAATTTTAGACTCTACCAAACTGAAAGCATTTTCAGATGACACAATAAATGCAGCTCAAATGATGATTTCTGTCTTTTATAGAGCATAAAACATTGTGGGAAAAGGAGAAAATACTAGTCACCAGCATTTTCTCCTTTTCCCACAATGTTTTCAAAAGTCATCTTCTTCAGGGTCGTTAAAACTCAGGATTGTGTGGTAAAGAGTTAAGGCAGGCCTATGCTTAATGAACAATGATACTAAACTAGTTGGAGCATGATAGTATATTTAGATCTATTTCAGAAAAATGAAAATCTGTAAATTTAACCCATTACAGACTACCAGATTTTATACTGGTCCTAAATAAAAGCAGATGCAGATGTCAAATTGAATATGACTCTTCATTTTGCTTTGAACTTTGAAAAGGTATGAAACATTGTGGTAAAAGGAGAAAATTTTAGTTACTAGCATTTTCTCCTTTACCCACATTGTTAACAGAAGCTGTCTTATTGATTTTAGACAGGATTGTTTGGAAAAGGCTTACTAAAAAAGCTAATTTATATGCTTTGTATTGAAGGAAAGAAGTCTCAAACTGTCTGACAGTAAAAATCAATAATAATTTAAGAAAACCTTGTTAATTTATTCATCATGAATTCCTAAGTGGGTTAGGAAAGAGAGAGAGAGAGAGAGAAAGCGAGAGAGACTGGCTGGTAATTTTTCAACTTTTGCAACACATCTTTTTACATGTAAATTAATGTTAGTCATATCATAGAGACAGCTCTCCGATCCACATTTCCAGGCTTTCAACAACACTTGGCTATGGCTTTGAAAAACTTCCACATAGAAACCTTAAAAGAGGGAGAAAGAAATCTGTGATTACTTACTTGCTCTTCCCAAGTTTCTAATCTTGGGGCTGGTCCACCACCTGTCACACGAGACAGCCTCCTTCTCTCTCTTTCTCTTTTCTTTAAACGACTTTTTATATCGGAGACTTTTTTCTTAACTTCTGTCACTGTCCTGAGGCACTGGCTCTGTGCGTTAACTCTAATGAGAACGAATAATGGTCAGATTACAGGGATTTGGATATTCAGATAATAGATTTAGTTCAAAACATTAAAAAATGACCGACTTAAATGGTGTTGAACTGACCTTCTAGATACCTGTATCTCCCTGTTTTCATTGAATTTTGACGTTATATCACTTAAAGAATCACTCCTATTCACCTTTACAAGACGCTCAAGTTGTCTGTAGTCTCTGTCTAACACAAGTTTTGGTCGACCACTTCGCCTCTTGTTCTCAACTGAACCAGTCTTTAAATATTTCTTTACAATATTTGAAACTGTCATGTAAGGTACACTTAACAGTTTACTTATATCACTAATCTTGTGACCATTCTCATATAAATCCACAACCAATTTTTTTTTTAACTCCAGTGATAATTCTCGACCTTTCCTACCCATTGTGTTTTCAATAACAGAAACAACAAAAAGCAAAAAAAAAAATGTGATGTCATCAATTACATCATCAATGATGATTTCACTGACCTGATGACTTCACAATGACTCAAGATAAACGGAGCTATCAAAGGGAGACAAGGCCATATAAACTCTCATGAATTTTGTCAATCAGAGATGGCGGCCCTTTTCACCAATACTTTTTGCATGTGTCAGTACCTCTTCACTATTTCATTCCAAGCCAACTCCTTGTCACGGGAAGTCAAACAATTGGTAAGCCGGCCCTCAAGAGTGGAATGGCGTTCCAAATATGATGCACGGAGCTCTGCAGTTTCTGCTTTTGTCCAGTTCTCTTTCCTTCGCCTTGCTCCGTCCATCTCTGTATGCAGCAGACGATGGATGTGTTGACATAAAGCGCGAGATATCCCGTCATTTTTTTTCCTCCGTTTGAAGAGTGCAAAGTGCGCGCGGTCTTTACGTACCTCCGATTAAAGAGTTACGAAAAAACTTACGTACGCTTATTCTCAAACTTACGAAAGTTTAGTAAAACGGACTTACGCATTTCGTAAATCTGAACGTAAGCGTAAAGTTACGCAAATTCTTACGTACAAACTTACGAATTGTTAGTAAAACGGTACCCAGGAGCATATGATAAATGCAGTCCAGCTTTTGTCTACAAATGGCATTCGCGTTTTAGGAGCGGAAGAGAATCTATTAATGACGATTCCAGGAGCGGTCGACCGGCAATCGTAACTTGTTCGAATAAGAAGTCGGTAAAGGATATGGTTCAGACCGACAGAAGAACCACCGTCAGAACTATTGCTAATGAACTCGGTGTTTCGTGCTCAACAGTACATGGTATACTAACTGAGGAACTTGGCATGTCGAAATTGAGTGCTCGGTAGGTACCACGATTACTCAAGGAAAATGAAAAGGAGCGCCGCGTACACTGTTCACAGAAGTTTCTTCACCGCTACGAATCTGAAGGCGAGGATTTTCTTGATCGGATCATCACGACGGATGAGACCTTATTACACCACTTTGATCCAGAGACTAAAGCTATGTCTTCTATGGATTTCCGGGTTTTTCCCGAGTTGAAGGCGAGTTTGCGTGGAAAGCGATTCGATTCAGCATAGGAACTTACAAAACAGACTCAAATTGTTGTATCGTCACTAACTGAGGACTGGTACATTGAAACTTACAACAAATGGATGACCAGACATAAGAAATGCATAGATATTGCTGGTGACTATGTTGAGAAAGTGCGACGACCGCTTGATGTAAACGACGCTTGATGATTACGCGACGTCATATTGACTTCGGCGTGCTCCGGGTACCTCTAACATACTCATTTTAAATAGACATAATTTTTGTGTGATGTAGAGCATCGTTTTGGTTTTCATAGAATTTATAGAAGAGATGTTGAAGTTTAAGTAGGTATAAAATTTTTTGTAATACTGAGAATATTGTGTGATTTATAACAAAATTCTACGAATTTTCCGAACAACCCTCGTACATACACACATACATATACACACATGCACATACATACATACTCAATTTTTTATCACAAATTATAAAGCACCTTGTCTAATCGTTTTGTGTCTACTGATGCAACTTCTCAAAATCGAAGGCATTTTCTAGATTCCTAAAACAAAATTTATCGATAAAACACTTTGCTGGAGTAATAAATCTGTATTGCTGGCTGAAACTAAACATAATCCCACTGAATTTGGTACGTCGTCTATGTTTACAAATTTGCAGAAAAAAAAAAGATAATCAATGTCCTTTGAGACATTTGTAATATCGGTTTTTCCTAAAAAAACAAAAAAAACTTTAGACTGTGGGTTCAGATTTCTTTTTCATATTGATAACAAGGATTGGCTTTCGCCGAGTCAATTATATCAACACTATTGTTATTGAAGAAAAACAGTGTGAAAAAATAATTTATGTAGGAAGTGTACTTAAATAATTCAAATCGGTAACAGTTTGTCTTCTTCATTGTAAATCGGCGGAAATCTGAGCAAAGTGTTTGAACCTTCTAAAGTAGGAGAATCCGTCATCCAAATATTACCTGACCACATATATTTACAATAAGCTTACAATCAAAGTACGGAGAGTATTGACAGACGAGTGAATTTGGTAAACAAAGAACTTGGTTTTTCTATACAAGATTGAAGAAAAATTGTCAAATTCGGCTACTGAGTTCCACCGGTTCATTCCAGTCATTAAGTCCAATCCGGTCCAATCCGTGTCCATTTCAATTCATTGACTTCACCCACCGCTCTTGGCTATTTACTTGTCAAAATAGGAAATATCATGAAAAATTTCTGTTTGTCAACTTGACTTTGAAAAAAAAAAAAAGAGGATATTAGTTTGATGGTTTGAAAATTTTCTAGATTTCACTGCTAGGTGAATTTTCTCTCACCTATTCTTTCACCCAACTCGGCAAAATTGCAAACTTTGCCTTTAGTTTTAGGCATGTGTCCAATGAGTCAATTGTTTCTTCTTTGATTTTTATTATACCCCGCAAAACGAATGTTTTCGGGGGAATACAGCCTGTCTGTCCGTCCGTCCGTGTGTCCGTCTGTGTTCAAAATACTAGTAATTTTGTGTCGCGAACTCCTCCTACAGTTTTGCTGCTATTGTATTGAAAGTTTGTTGATACACTGATCGTATACTGAAGTTGTGCAAGACGCAGTTTTCAATCATCTTCTCCCAATGATTCAAGGGTAATCTCCCCTTGAACTTAGAAACATTTTTGTTAAATTGCCTGTTTCTGTCAAAGCGCTTGCGGGGGTATTAAGTCACATTCAGTGACAGCTCTAGTTTTCTTTTAGAACTGATATCTTACAAATATCTGGTGCAGTTTTGGTTGCACTAATCACGGAATCGAGAATAAAATGTATCCAATCGTTTGCTATCATCATCAAAAACGCTCGTTCAGGTGTAGCAAATGTCCCGTCCTTTATCACAAATTCATACATGTAATAAGAATCAAATCACTTTTTCTTGTTCCTCATCGTGTTTTAGAGGTCCAGTAGAAATTTAACTGACCACACCTTAAGAATCTTTCAAGCTGCTGTGCGAGATCGTCTCAGTTCATACATTGAAGTTAAAGGGTAACTCTAGACCAAAATTTGTATTTCAAAATCTGATAAAACTATACTAGAGAATGTTAACAAAAAAAAATCTTAGCGTTCTGTGATGCTTACTTCACGAGATACAGAGGTTTAAACTTCGGATTTTCACCTGTCTGAAAGTCGCTAATTGAAAAAATCGTGAATTCCGGTAGTCTGCCGTGACGTCACAAGTTTGAGAAGATATGGTCGCTATATATGAACTAACGCAGAAAAAATGAGAAAACTGCATGAAATTTGTAAAGATATAAATCGCTTTATCACGTTTCAATCACTTGTCTACTGCAGAATTTCAATCTCTATCGCCCTGACATCTTACTACAATCATAGGAAAGAAATTTTAAATGAATTAGCCCAGTGGATATAGTACTTATGAAAAGGAAAAGTTATTCTTCTATCGGGAACCAAAACTATTTTGAAATTCATTTCGTGAAGTTATATCAGTTATACCACTGTCTCATCAACGAATTTTGATAGATAAATATTAAAAAAAAAAAAAAAAAAAAAAAGAAAAAAAATAATAACTCAAGATAGTTGAATTATGCCAAAAGTCTCTTCTACTAAGTGGTAGAAGGAACGTTGCAATGTGTAAAGGAAATCATTCGAGTACAGTTCTAAAGCTGTTTCTACCAAATATAGGACACCGTCGATCATTGAACGGTCTACACATCCTGTGCAGTCTGATCTTGATCTACATTGTCAATGTCAGCATTTCACGTGTCTCCTTCAGCTTGGGAAGAATTAAAAGCCTTGATCTACTGTAGAATCATATCCTCTCTTTAACATTCACAAACAACATTAAATCTAGCAAACATCCTAAATTTGCCGTTTAAGTTGAATCCATTTGTTTCACTTGATCTTCATTTATTTTCCTACGTGTTATTTTCACAATTTCAAATTTGTTTCTTTCATCAACAACAACGTTAAAAGATTGTCTAAATTGCCTCCTGCCTTCCTGCTCTCCATATCAAGCAGTAAACGTTTTTGATCGTCTGAAAAGTACAGGGTCAGTCCATTTCCTAAATACTGAGACATGTTAGGAATAAAATTTAAAAGGAAATACCAATGTAGACAAAAATTATTTAACTTTATTCTTCCGTATTTCTCGCTGTAATCATGTACGCGATAGCAGATGCTGACCATAAAAAATGCAGCGTAAATTAAAGATTTATTACAAACTTTACACAAAAGTTTAGTGCACCAACCTTTTATTTTGAGAAAAGAATTGTGTGTTCCATCAATGTAAAGGGGCAGAGGGTTAATTCGGCGCCTCTTTGATGTTGGTATCGTACCGTCGTGGTCTCACATATTTTTTTTGCAGCTGGAGTTTAACAAGCACGTGTCATAAACGTGTTATGTACAAATTTACTCTTTTGTTTTCACGACCATATTGAACCCTTTTTCTTATAAAATGTAAATGGAATTTGGAATTTTACACAGGTTAAATGGATAAGTCGAATGTCATAACTTTTGTATTTTCCTCATTGATACGATCTTAAATTAAAATAAAAAATCCCGTAATCTGCTTGTCGAATTTCTATTTTAACTACCATACAACTCTCTCTCTCTCCTCTTTTTCGGTCGCTCTCTCTCTCTCTCTCTCTCTCTCTTTCTCAGTAATAGGAAACAGATGGATAATCAACAGTGAATTTACCATTGATTTCTTGCCCCATTTAAATTTCTGTGTGGCCCCAAGGCTGCTGATCGCCACTCAATGACCTTTTTGAACAATGTATATTAAGATCAGACTGCACAGAACGTGCAATCTGATCTTATGTACAATGTCCAATACGGAGATATCTATCTCCAAAAACTAGCAGTATTCGAATTTTTGCAATCTGCATTTATTTAACCTGTTGAGGATTAACGGTAAATATGATATTAAGCCACGTCATTCGGTTTAGACAGACAGACAGCAGACTGACAAATAAATAGTCATCTCCTGACTCGAAATAGTGCTTAAACTCGGCACCCGGCTTACGATAGGGATTTTTGTGACAAAAAAAAAAAAAAAAAATCGTCTCCCGACATGAGGGTGGATAAGGTTATGAGAAAAAAGTCAGTATCAGAGCAAATTAACAGTACACAGAAGCCGAAATAAATGTGTGGGTCACACCTCCTACGTCACATCCGGTTTATCGAAGATTTCACAAACTCGCTTAGGTGTGCAAACCACATTTTCGCTTATAACTCTCTTTTTACGAAAGACATTGAAATATGGTTTTCAATTTTAAGATTGTTTTCATTTAAGGATTCTTATATCCAAAAATAGCTTTGGTCTGGAGTTACCCTTTAAATATCTTTCATTTTCACAATTCATTTGAAAGAAACACTAAATACATGTAAGTCCAAGGTTGTGTTTTACGTCTGACACCTTGTAATGTTAAAGAGCAGTTATGAAAAAAAGTAGAGTTCAGTTAACCCCTAGGCGGCTCAATGACATTTTGCGGACAGCGCAGAGCAATACTAGTATGAGAGTGCACAGAACGTGCAGTCTGATCTTGGATCTACAGGGGATATTTTTTCTCCAAAAAATAACTTTGAAATAGTGATATTAAGGTTGACCTATACCATTAAGTTCAAGTTTCATTTAACTTATCTTAGCAGATTGATTTATTGATTGTATGGTGTTTAACGCCATTTTCAACATTATTTCTGTTATATCGTGGCAGCCAGTGCACCTATCCATGCTTTCCTGGAGTTTCTTTTACCAGTACTCTGCTCAATATTCTTTCCAAGCTACTGACTGCTCTCTCACATAACAATCGTCGAAACAATGGTCAGCGGTGAGAGAGGAACAATCCTGTGGCAATTATCAATCAGAAATTGGCCGAGCCAGGGATCAAACCAGCGATCCCCCATTCTTGAGTCCTGTACGCTACCGACTGTGCTACCGGGGCTCGGCCCTTTTTTAAGCAGATTAAGGGATGAACTTCAACTGGATCATAGCTAATAAATAGCACAAGATGTAAAAGTTAATTATTTTACTCTTAACAAAACGAAAAAAATTACACTAGTTGAAATCCAAAGCTGTTGGAGACCACAAATTAAATGTGACTCAATTGACGAAACCTGATTCTAAAAGGGCAGAAAATGTTTTAGGAGCAGGGAAAATGCTGGTTACCAGCACTTTATGTTTTCAAAGGGCTTATTTCCCAGTGTCGTTAAAACTCGGGATTGTGTGGTAAAGGGTTAATATACAAGACGCAAAATAATGGTGTAACATAATAGTTAAACGGTAAACAATAATCTAAATAATGAGTGACTGAAGGATTGATAAGGGTTCCCTGCCCAGTGATGGTTCATGTAGCTGGGATTTGCAACATGTTTCCTTGGTGTATCTATTTTAAGATTAATTCATTATGTTTCACCGAAGTAGGAATAAAGTAAAATGGGTGTGATTTGCCCAGGTCACTGAATTTTCATATTGGCAACCATCTTGCACTTTGTCAATGACATATTGTTCAGTCTATTGCTTTGTAAGAAGACATGTTCAAATAGGGATGGTAGAGATTTAGTGGTTTTAGTCAAACTTTTTATATATAGCAGAACTAAGATTTCTAACAGAAAGAATTATTTTCTGTGAGGTAGGATTTGGAAAATGTGGGATTTTTATTTACATTGAATCTTGGTCAGTTTGGATGCCCATAGACTAGCTTCGCTCGTCGAAAAACCCGTTCGGCCTACATGGAGAATAATTTTGCTGTTGATAACATATTTGCAATTCTGTATGAAAAATAGCGATGGATTACTTTTTTCTTGGTTGTTTATATCCAAAGATGTATGAACATTCTGGCAAGAACCCGAGGAATTGCCTCTTTAAGAATTAAAAAAGGTATTTTATTCCTGCTGTGTGAATTGTCAATTTATGGACAGTGGAAAAAAAACACAATTGAATAAGGGTCAATAGTTATTTGCATTGATCGATTAGCCATTTTCTAACGAAAGCGTGCTTTTTACACACGAACCGTTAAAATGCAACATATTATCTTTTATCACATAAAACCGCCTCCAGCAGTGTATTAAACCATGACTTACACTAGTGTATTATTGATTTTTAGGTCCCGGTTCTCGTTATTTTTGTAGTTATGAATGCGTTATGCCGGCAAAACCAACTGCAGCACGTGCAGGAATTTGTACTACTCCGCTATTTCGCGGAAAAATGATGTCATTGTTCCTGAGACGTATACGTGCGGAAAAATAATACTATTTTCATGTTCAATAAAACAAGAAATGCAGCGAAAGTCATTTAAAGTCGAGAAAATTGTGAAAATAATTTGATTTACCCCTATTTTAATTTAAACTGTTTTATTTTGCTTTCGATGTACATACCAGAGAGCTATCTTCTTGTGCACATTTCAAACCGAACTACAACTGTAAACATGGACGCGTGAACGGTTAAGAGGTTGAAGGTGATAAAGCAGGGCACATATTTGTCTTTCGTTCGTTTTATGTGATAAATAAAATCTCTCATTCGTGTTTATGCATTGTCATTTTTATCAAACTCGTTCACTAAAATATATGTAACGCTCGCCAAAGCTCGCGTTATACAATTTTAGTCAACTCGTTTGATAAAAATGATAACACATAAACACTCATATAAGATCCTCTGTATGTCACAAGATTCAATGCAAACAAGCACTTAAAGGGCAAATCAACAAGTTTCAGATATGGTTAATTTTCAAATCTACACTTATCAAATGGTAACCTGGTAATGTTGTAATTAGAAAAAAAAATTAGTAAAAGTACTTTTTTTCAATTCATATTTCTGCTTATTAATTTTTATTGCATCGCTTATCTCCCTTACTTACTGTTGCGTCCCTTGATTTGTGACGTCATAGGAGAACTAGTTTCAATATGGACGTTGTTTACGATAGTGAACTGAGCGATATTGAAGACGAAGAAATAGACGATTCTGGGCCGGTAAAGCCGTACATGTACGAGCCAATTTTTAAAGAAACTTATTAAGTTTCTGGTGATGAGGATAAAAGTAACTTTTCGCCTACTGATGACGAAAATGGCGATGTTGTGCCGGACTTTTCAACGTGTTGAGTACCGCGCACTATTGAAATACGTCTATTACGGGGCGATGGCGAACATCGCTTACAGAAATAATATTCTATACATGATAGAATTAAGTGTATGGCATAAACTTTGTTTCACGTGAAGCATTTTCAGTAGAATAACGGGCGGAATTAAACCAAATAAAAAAAGGACGGTTTCAAGACAGTTCCACGACAAGACAGTTCCCCGACACTTTTGAAGACATTTCCCCGACACTTTAGTTTCATGTCAAATAACCTTTTTCTTGACTTTTACGATTGATAATCGTGAGATGTTAGTTCTAATTATTTATTATGGGTCCTTGTTGATATTTGTACCTTGTAAAGAATTCTGTAAACATTGACGGGTACAAGTTTATTCTCTCATGGGTGAAGGGTTCCACAATAAATCACGATTTTCATGAGAATAAGAATATTTTGAAATGCTGTTAACCAGCATGAAATTTGATAAAAGAATATGTTCCGAGATTATTTAGAGTTAATTCTCAAAATTATTTTGAAAATTATTTTAGTTGTATTTCTTACCATACAGAAATACATGAACATAGAGAGAGGGAGAGGGGATCTACCTGTGTGAAATACTTTTTTGTGTTTACCTTGTCCACATGATCCATTCAATGCAAAAATTTATCATACATATATAGCTATTGTATGTTCCATATAGAGCTTCTCTGTGAAAGTCTCAAACTTTGAATTGTAAGCCGTGGGAAAGGATAGTGTAAATTTGTTCACTTCTTGTTTGCCTTAGGCAAATTGTTTCAATTTGGTTAAGTCTCAAATTGGTCTACTAGGAACTGAGCGGTTAATACTGACATTCCGGTCAAATTGCAGTATAGACGAATTCAGATTCATTGTAAAAACATAGAAAGATTTGGTAACCATCAGTTGGTCCTACATCCACAATATTTTCTATTTTTAACTCTTTACCAAACGACAAAATATTAAACAGGTCCAAATTGAAATCACTTGCAGACGACAAAATAAAGTTAAATATTTCAAAAATTGAAATTTGTTTCCAGCAGAGTAGAAAACATTGTGGTAAAAGGAGAAAATGCTGGCTACCAACATTATCTCCTTTTCCTACAATGTTTTTAAAAGGCTTCTGTCTCAGGGTCGTAAAAACTAGGGATTGATTGGTAAAGGGTTAAATATAAATCCCACACATTGAGCACGAGTTCTGGTTTAGTTCCCAGGAAGCAGTATCTGAAGAGATTAGTACGAGTTGTATGAACTTGTTTCTCAAGAGATGTAAAATACATGTTTAAATTGTTACCAAACGTCGAATTTATTGACTCAACCGAATTGAAAGCATTTGGAGTCAACAAATTAAATTTTACTCACATGTTTGGACTTGTCTTTAATGGGGTAGAAAACATTGTAGAAAAAGGAGAAAATACTGGTTACCAGCATTTTCTCCTTTACCTACAATGTTTTCAAAAGGTTTTTCTTTCTTCACCAGGGTCGTTAAAACAAAAGATTGTTTGGTAAAAGGTTAAACTAAGTTAAACTAAATTCCAATAAACAATCACATTTTATCGGTCATATTTAAATGCTGTGGATTTGAAATATTCTATTTTTTTTATCATTTGGGTTAGGGTTAGGCTAAACCGTTACACAGATCGCAAAACTTTAGACTTGTCCACTCCAAACCCAAAGTATTTGCAGACCACAGATCAAATGTGGCCTTGACAATAGGTTTGAGGGAAGAAAATATTGTAGGAAAAGAAGATAACTCTGGGTATCAGGACTTATTCCTTTTTTCTCCCTCTCCTCAAAAGCCTTCTCCATTAGGGTGGTTGAAGGTCAAAATTTTGAGGTAAAAGGTAAAAGAATTGGTGTGTGAGCCTGGTCAAAAACATTATGTTTCATAATTTAAAAAAAATGTGTTATTTCTAATTTCCTCACTTTTGTCTGATTATCAGAGAAAATGACCTGTGTCAAATGTGCAGTATCAAAATTTTCATACTGACATGTTCAAAACATTTTTCTCAGTAGCCTGTCCAGAAGGAAATATCCACAAATCAAAATTGTATAGATATAATTCAAAATTTGTTCAAAATGCATGTAAGTTGTCAAATCATTTTTAAGAGTGAAATGTCAAAGAGAAGTAGTGTATGGGATAAAAGCTGTAACATGGGTTTACTGTCACCAACAAACATTACAGTGTAAAGGGGTGAGATATGCAAATGTTATGTAACCATTTCCTGTATTGTTTCAACTGGTCAGTGATGGATTAACATTTATGACCATGATTAGGGGTAGCCAGATACTGACTTAACCCTTTGCCATACAAACCATAGATCTAGTTTCCAATACCCAAAGAAAGAGTGTTTGAAAAACAGTGTGGGAAGAAAATGATGTTTGCTGTTCAAAAAATGATTATTATCCCTTGAAAGTTTACATCATTTGAACAATGTCGACTTTGTTATTTGCAAAATTTATGTAATGAATTTGGATGAATCTATAATTTTGTTAAATGTTGAAATCATTTGGAAAACGGAGAAAACAGTAGCAATTTCTCCTTTGTCCAGAATGAAGCGAAAATGTAGAAAAGGGTAAAATAGTACGAATAACACTTCATGTATTCCAATTTCGAGAAAAAAAAGAAATTACCTACTTCATGTTTGATTTTCTTTTTGGAAATTGCCGTTGCGGAATGTCTGTCTTTCGGAGTTTCGGTTTAAGGCCTATCTCCTTTCGACTCAGAGTTTCGAATAATGTCGGCACAGCGTCAGGTTTTAACCGCAGCCTAAAATTCCTATAACCAACTTCTTTTGTGAGTTTTGGACTTATTAAGAGCTGACTGTCATCGAAGTATTTCAGACACAATTTCGAATGAACCGATGGCAAAAAATCTGTCGCTACTGTCCGGCCCCGGTTTAACCGTTCAATCCATAGTTTCCTCCTCCTTAATTCCTTCGGAAATTTGAACATACTAATTCTATGAGTTCCCGAATCGACGTTGCAGCCATAGGCTGCACAATTTACCATTTTTTTCGGTTCAATTCTCAGTTAATACTCAGATATCTGCTTACAATCATCCGCGTTCCTACTGTATGTCTACTGACGGTATACACAGACTGACTCGACAATGACGTCACACATGCACGGGAGATAAGCGAATCAGGGGAAGTAAGCCATGTACCATTTTTAGGGCCGTATATCAGCGTGACAATTCGGCCGTGGTTTATGACATGTTACAGGGTGGTATTTATGAAAAATGGCGGACACATGTTTAACTGACATCATTTGCAGCTGATTAAAGGAAAAAAACAGTCTGGTCAAAATATTTTAGGATTTGCCCTTTAAGAAGAAAACGGGTCATCCCGGTATCGAGTCGTGCTAATGTTTCAGACGATATATTATTGATTACATTCTGAAGAGAACTGGCATAACCTAGGACTTATTTTGTGTTACAGATTTTGGAATGTAATTTTGAATATGAGGGATAAAAAAAAAAAAAAAAAACCTGGCTGCATAAATTCAAGATAGGAGAAAGATCATTGTCTTACCTTTTCTGCACTGCTCCAAGGCCATCTCGGCATCGGACTGTACTCGACCTGTCTTTACAACAGCCACACAGGTGCTATCATAATCTTTCATATTCAATGTTGCACACTTTTCCAATTCATATTTTATAGCATTGCTTAACTCTTGATTGACTCCCACGGGCTGATATCTTATTTTCTGTGAATAAAGATAAATTCTCTTGCGAGTATGGCTCTCCATATTATCCTGCGAGAATGGCTTTCCATATCATCTTTTCGTGTTTTATACAAAGTGTAAACTCATTATAGCAAAAGAAAAAGTCAACATAAAAGGAGGTAATCTTGATGTGATACATAAGTAGCTTTTCCTTAGTTCTCCGAAAAAGGTATCACGTGATTGTATGCTATTTCTTTAACAAGTCGAATAACTGACCTTTTTCTTAAGGTTTTCTGTCCAGTTCCTGTCGAGTAGATTGTAATTCTCTTTGCCTTTTTTTGCACTTGAATTTTCTCCTGGTGACATTTTCGTCTGTTCCTACAACATGATCAATTATCCATCAATAAATCATTACGATGATCCTCTGATTGATAGAGCTTGGGTATTGCAAAGGGAGACAAATCCTGAACCGCTTAAAAACTCGTTGAAAGTGTTATCTATATCACTTGAAATCGGTAAGATCTTGGTGTTTGATTTCAACGTTTTGGCATTAAAATCCCTGGGAAATTCCACTTTTAGCACAGTTACTACAAATAGATTTAAGACATGCTAAGGTTTCTAGATATGAATCGATGTAACTGTCGGCTCGCATAAAGCTACCTAGAACAAGAGCCATCCCCCGCCGAATGCTTGCTCAAAAGAAGATGTGTGTTTTCGTGTAGTATTGTTTAAAGGCTAAAACAGCTAGATTTAAGAATTATTTTCTGGCAATGCCAAACACAAAGCAAACTAAAAAACAAAAATAATTCAACAAGGTACACTTTTGTTATATACATGTAGCTGTCAAATGTAAACACATATGAAATCAGACAGGAAAAAATCTACAAAACAACAAAGAACAATAAATGAAATATTATGGAAGGTGCAGTTATCATTCTTGCGTACTGTACCCCACCTCAGTGACAACTATTCAGCTGTGAAGTTAATACAGCTCGAGTTAGGCTCCAAAGAAATCTTGAGACTCAAAAATTAACAAAGGGACAAACTCCAAAATCATGGTACTGCACTTCTCAATAACATCTGCCTACCTCTTAAGTCTCACAGTGATACCTTTTATAACTTTCCAGTTATGATTGCGACAAAATTTATGAATGAACAAGAGCGGCAAATTGTCGCAAGATACGCCCGTCCCACCGCCAGTTGTCAAGGGGGTATAATAATCGTAAAGGGCAGGTAATGCAACAAACATGTTTACCAAGTCTCAAGTCAATTTGACTTGAGGTGACAAAGTTCCGTTCCAGACAAGCAAGAAATACTGTAAAAATGAAGATCAAAGTGGAATTACTCGAAATCCGCACTAGGTAGAGTTATTGTTCTTGTGCACTGTACTCCGTAATATTGCAACAAACATGCATACCAAGTTTCAAGTCAATCGGACTGGAGATGTCAAAATTATGCTCCAGACAAGCAGAAAATGCTGTAAAAATGACGACCAAAGGGAAATAACTCAAAGACAGCACGAGGTAGAGTTATGGTTCTTTTGCACTGCAATCCGTATTATTGCAACTAACACACATGCCAAGTTTCAAGTCAATCGGACTGGAGATGACAAAGTTATGCTCCGGACAAGCAGAAAATGCTGTAAAAATGACGATCAAAGGGAAATAACTCAAAGACAGCACGAGGTAGAGTTATGGTTCTTTTGCACTGCACTCTGTATTATTGCAACAAACACACATGCCAAGTTTCAAGTCAATCAGACTGGAGATGACAAAGTTATGCTCCAGACAAGCAGAAAATGCTGTAAAAATGATGATCAAAGGGAAATAACTCAAAGACAGCACTAGGTAGAGTTATGGTTCTTTCGCACTGCACTCCGTATTATTGCAACAAACACACATGCCAAGTTTCAAGTCAATCGGACTGGAGATGACAAAGTTTTGCTCCGGACAAGCAGAAAGTGCTGTAAAAATGACGATCAAAGGGAAATAACTCAAAGACAGCACGAGGTAGAGTTATGGTTCTTTCGCACTGCACTCCCCCTTAATGAGATCTATCCACCCATGAAGTTTCATAACCGTAGCTAGCATAGTTTTGGAGATATGCTTTGGACAAAATTCAAGTATGAATATAAACAAAGGGAAATAACTCAAAAATTAAGTAAGCAAGAGTTACGATTCCTGTGCACTGCACTCCCCCTTGATAAGATCTATCCACCCATGAAGTTTCATAACCTTAGCTAGTATAGTCTTGGAGATATGCTCCGGACAAAATTCAAGTATGAAAAACAACAAAGGGCAATAACTCAAAAATTAAGGAAGCAAGAGTTATGATTCCTGTGCACTGCACTCCCCCTTGATGAGATCTATTTACCCATGAAGTTTCATAACCTTAGCTAGTATAGTCTTGGAGATATGCTCCGGACAAAATTCAAGTATGAAAAACAACAAAGGGCAATAACTCAAAAATTAAGGAAGCGAGAGTTATGATTCCTGTGCACTGCACTCCCCCTTGATGAGATCTATCTACCCATGAAGTTTCATAACCGTAGCTAGTATAGTCTTGGAGATATGCTCCGGACAAAATTCAAGTATGAAAAACAAAGAGCAATAACTCAAAAATTAAGGAAGCGAGAGTTATGATTCTTGTGCACTACACTCCGCCTTGATGAGATCTATCCACCCATGAAATTTCATAACCGTAGCTAGTATAGCCTGAAGATGATCTATGCACTATGATCTTTATTGTGTTTAAAGAGGCCCTTATACTCATTTTCAGCCAGTTTTAACTCATTTTGTCTTTATTTTATCGAACTATAGTCATTCTTATATCTTCATGCCAAATTTTGCGCCTGACGGTTGCAGGGTTGCTTAGATTACGGCCGATCGAAAATTCATTTCGCTGAGTTGCGGCCTTCCATGTAAACAGACTCGTCGTTTCCGGTTTTTGAATCGAAGATTTTCGATATATCCGTTATACACTCGGGTAGATTCGTATGATGATCATGCATTCTGTCACGTGACACTATTTGACCTTCGCCCTGCGTCTAATGAGGTAAACAAAGGAAAATGGAGGCTTCTCTGTTGCAGCCTCGATTTTCAGACGGAGGTCGCGGCCTATATGCAAATTAGAAATTACACCGTATCCGACTCTAGGCGGAAACCAACGATAAATTTCCGTGACGCACTGCTATTGTTTACAGCTTCGATCGTCAGCCAGTTTTCTTCTGACCAATGTTCGGTTTCTAATACAAATCTCCGTGTTTCTTTTTTTCAATTACACCATATACATGTATGTCAGTAATTTATCTATGTTTACACAAAGGACTGACTTCTGTACCATTCTAAATTGTTTGAAATTTAACAGCGTTTTTGCTCACCGGCTGTAGACGGGCATCTTTAACAGTATTATAAACTGCTGCCAAGTTCGGGTTCTAGATTTAAGCGCATCGTAGTAATGTCCGGAAAATCGGGTTTATTTGAGCATCTACTAGTGGACGGCGTCTGCACGTCTTGAATAGGTTCGGTACTAACTGTAACGTTGGCTGTATCGCCGTAGCCCTCTTTTTGTGACAGCCAAAGATTTCGCTGGTTTAACGAGAGGAGTTACCTTTTGTAAACATATACAGGATACAGTCATGCGCAAGCTTTTGTCATTTTTTGTCGAATTAGGATCAAGATCTTTGTAAATTTGCTGTGGCCTAACTATTTGTGAATATTTGTAACTGTGTGTTTCGACTATTGTATTATGGCTAGTCGTGATCACTAAGTCCGAAAGGCAAAGTGATGTACGCGTCGACATACTTTGTAGATTTCCGCTGTAACTATCTTGTTAAGTTGGTCTTTATGATAACGTTAAATAAAATCAGTTTTGAAAGCCTGATTATTCCGCCTGTTATCAGGTATGTACTAAGTTTGACTGATTAGTGGAGCGTCCATTCATTAGCCGTAGGCATTTTTCATAATGTTCGGTGTAATATAACTAAACGTAGCCCGAACAACAGCACGTAATCACACCTGATGGACATCTATTGATTTCTTTTAAATACAATTTTTTTCCCGTAATGTTTTTGTTTTCCCTAATGCTGCTTTTAATATCAAAATCTTTACATGTCGCGATCAATATGATAATTATTCACAAAATGTCTATATCAGTTCTCATAAATACCCGACTAAATGGTAGATTTTGCCCGGAGTCGAAGTAAACACATCTACCAGTGACTGCCCACCATTTTTATTCGATTTATTTCACAAATGAAAGTAATCTTGTAACAATTGAAAAATAAAAAAAGTGAACGTATAGCAAATAAATAAATAAATAAATAAGGGTACCTTTTTTATTTACATCCTGAACGCGAAACGAAATCGCAACATTTCACAGAAAGCAACAACGATAACCTAATCTGTTGCAAAAGTCTTGAAATGTTATTGGCAATTCCTTCTCCAATCAAATATCAATCCGTTTCTAAAACCAATATTTGACTGAATATGCCATTGCGCATGTTTACCGTCATTTACCGTAGATAAGGAAGTAATTTCGGTATTTTGTGGAAATATTCAAGAGATATACGTTCATACGCGGTCAATTTTGCTTGCCTGAGTTATGGGTCGATTTTTCAGATTTTTTTATTTCAGTAAGATTTTGTATAGTTTTACTTCATTATAGATCTAGTCAAAATGGATAAGATAGTTTTAAAGTTATTCCTCTCTGGATACGACATATTTAAAATAGCAGTTGTGTATACATTTTGCTTTTTCAGTTATTACTTATTTTGTGAGGACAATTTCGATTTCAGTTTTAACCCCTAAAGAAATATCGTGTAAGTTCAACTACTCAGTTCCATAAGTAAGTGTGTACTTAATTTTCTTTTATTTTTCGTCGCATGTTTTACTGAAGACCAACAAATTTGGTATCAAACTTTAGTTCAGAGTCTGTAAAAAATAAATGAAGGTGGTACTAAAATCAAAGTTGCAAAAGTACTCAAAGACTAAGGTAACATTAAAGTTAGATTTTTCTTAAAGTTCTTGTAATTACTCAATCAATATCTTGTATGGCCACCTCTGCTGTCGATACAGGCAATTATTCGACGTCACATAGACCTTATATAACGTTAAATCATTGCATCAGGAATGTTATTCCATTCCTGAACGAGAGCGGTGGCCAAAACCTAACTTTAATGTTACCTTAGTCTTTGAATACCACCTTCATTTAAACTGCAAAAACCTAACTTAAACTTTCTGTTAGTCAAAATCTGATTAGCCTGGCATTTTCTACAGACACTGAACTAAAGTATGATACCAAATTTGTTGGTCTTCAGTAAAACATGCGACGAGAAATAAAAGAAAATTAAGTGCACACTTATTTATGGAACTGAGTATATATAGCACATAGAACCAGAGAAAAATGTTGCCAAACTTGACTCAAACAAAGCTGAATAATAAAATGTTTATGATATACACAGATCAAGATATACGTTGAGTTGTAGTTTTTAGCTCTACTGGCTGAAAGCCAGCAGAGCTTATGTCATGGTATGGTATCCGTCCGTCCGTCCGTCTGTCCGTCCGTTAGTCTTTTTCTTGTTTACGCGATAAAGTCTGCATTTGTCGTCAGATTTTCATGAAACTTGCGCAGCTTCTTTATCTCATCAAAAGCTTAAAGCCTATTGATTTTGAAAAAAATCCAACGAACAGTATGGGAAAAGTAGCCATTTGAAGTTGAAAATTTCAAATTCTTGTTTACGTGATAAAGTCTGCATTTGATGTCAGATTTTTGTGAAACTTGCACAGTTTCTTTATCTCTTCAATAGCTTGAACCCTATTGATTTTGAAAAAAATCCAACAATTAGTATGGGAAAAGTAGCCATTTGAAGTTGAAAATTTCTATTTCTTGTTTACTGCATTTGTTGTCAGATTTTCGTGAAATTTGCACAGTTTGTTTATCTTATCAATTGCTTGAAGCCCATTGATTTAGAAAAAAATCCAACAAACATTATGGGAAAATTTCCATTTATTATTTACCTGATACAGTCTCCATTTGTTATCAGATTCTCGTGAAACTTGCACAATTTATTTATCTCTTCAATAGCTTGAATGCTTTAGATTTTGAAAAAAAATAAAACAAATAGTTTGGGAAAAGTAGCCATTTGAAGTTGAAAATTTCCATTTCTTGTTTAGGCATTGAGGTCCGCAGTTTTGATCCAATTCTTTTGAAACTTTCAAAGAGACTGTTTAGTTCATCAAGGGATTGAACTCTATTAAAAGTGAAGAAAATCTAGTACTCTGTTCAGGAAAAGCAGCCATTTGATAACTTAGTATTGTTTACTCAACGAAGTCCACATTATTTGTCACATTTCTTTGAAATTTGCTGGGATTGTTTTATACAAGGTGTACTGAAACCCTATCAAATTTGGCTGGATTCCAAACATTTATTTATCAGAAATTGCACTTCATTTTTTTTTTTTTTTTCACTCTTTGTTCAATTCACCATGCCTTTTTATGCTGTCGTAGTGGGTTCTCCCATTTTTGTGTTTGTTGGCTTTTTTCTTTTTGCATCATGAATTCATAAATTATGCTAGCAAAAAAGCAAAATCACTGCCAGTAGAGCGATTTCATGCCCTCAAGGGCCTCTAGTTACAATTTGTGCCGAGTCCTGAAATGCAGAACAAAAAACTATAACGTTATTCATGCTGACCCTCAAATTAAAACATAACTTAAAGGCCCTATATATGTAAAAACAGTGCAGGTTTTGAAATGCATTTAAATCTAAATTCTGCATTTTAAAAGTAAGGAAAATATTGTGAAGATGACAGTCTATATTATGGTTGGTCCAAGTGTTAGTCACCTGCAGAAAAGAATAATTGATAAAATCTGTCAAAAAGTAAAGAACAGATTGAGCAACCTGGCAACTTATAACCAAGTGTTTTTTTTTTCAATTGAGGGGGTCCTGCATGGCTCATTGGTAAAATGTAGGACACGTAACCTGGAGGGCCAGGGTTCGAGCCTCAGTCGATCCACTGGGCTTTGGGTGGGAGTGTCCTTTGGTAAGACAATTCAGAGCCGTAGCCTCATACTCATGAAACCAAGGAAACCAGGGTGTCCGGAAAGTAAGGTAACATTTTTGTATATTTATAATATGGGTTTTAATTTCGGATAAAGATGTAATAATCTATATACATGCATATAAAATGTGTAGGTTTTTTGTGTGATAATTTCATTTAATTTTCATTACATTACGCATTTTTACACAGATTTTGAGTCAGGAGTACCCTTTTGTTATTGACGTCATTTAAGTAATAAATGACGTTTTCAATGTGACAGCCTGTCATGCTGTTTCAAAGCCGAACACGCACAATGAAACTGTCATCACTCAAGCACACATTTCAATATCAATCTTTTTGATTTCACGTTTAATGTTCTTTAACAACATGACTGTGTTAGCTGTGTGGCATAGGACTGAAGATCCTTGACTTCAACTAACCCCAAAGAAAGAAGTCGCACAGGTTGAGATCAGGACTGTAGGCAGGCCAAGATATGCTGCGATATTTTTACCTCCGGATATCGTCTTGATATTACCCTATCGCCGAACGTATCATATTAAAAGTCTATCACAGCATGAGATGTCTGCTATAGCAATATCCTGCATATACCATATGTCTTGCAATGTAGAGGACTCCTTTTCAAGCGTAAAAACAAATTTGTTTTTCAAAAGCAACAGGCAGTGCTTGAAATTGTTCGTTTCGTTAAAGAAATATGGCACAAGAACACCGTGACATGACACTGCACACCATTCAATTTGTTTTTCACTGTGCAGTGGTCTCTATGTACAACATTGTGGTTATAAATTTTACAAGAACTGCATATCTTGTTTTCGAACACGAAACAGACAACAGGGAGTTAGAGAACGTCATTAACTACTAAAATAAAGCAAATGACAAAATTTGCCTTTGATTTGAGATATGTAAAAAAGGTTCGTAATGTAATGAAAATTGTATATTCAAAATTATCACACAAAAAACTTACATATTTTATATACATGTGTATGTACCTTTATCGCTTCATCTGAAATTTAAAGCCATATTATAAATGTACAAAAGTGTTACCTTACTTTCCGGACCCCCCGTACAAGAACATGTGAGCTGTTGAAAGCGGCGTAAACCACAATTTAATCAATCAATAATTTGAAATTCATTTTTCTGCCAGCGACTATCACTTAGACCGACAGTACAATAGAATTGTCATCTTACTTATAATTTCTATACTTTGGAATGGTATGATTTATTCTACATGCATTTTACCATCGCTATTCTACTAACCTTACCGCCATGACTAACAATTATGTCGTCTATTTTTTCTATATTAACAGTTTGAATTACATTTTAATTTACTGATGCAGAAATGCCTCCAATACTATTTTTATTAATTTATTCATTTATTTATTTATTTTATTTTTTTATTTTTTGTAAGTTTACAAAAAGCCATGGAGAGAGACATACAGCAGGAAGTTTACGAAGGTATGAGATGACAGTTTTTAAGTTCTTGTGATATAATTTATGAAATTGTTTTTATTTATAAGCATTTTTTTTCCGCACTTGAGGTAAACCGGATTTTTACTTAGTAAAGGCATTTTCGTTCCACAAGTTAGACCCAGAAATTGTAATTTCAAGGCTTTTTTTCTCGAGAATATCATAACAAAGCGGAGAGTGTAGATTCAAGATTAGACTGCAAGTTTAATTTTAACCTGCCGCAAAGACATCTATAGTTGTGATGGCGCGGCCTTCGTAATATACAATCTATCACAGTCTATACTTAGATGATCACAAACACCAATATAAGACACGAGGCCCGTTTATGTTTCATCGAGATAGAACCTGTTAAGCACTCTATCTTATACATTGCGATAATTGTTTGGTTGTGAAGTCGCTAACCTCAATGAAAAATTTTCTAGTTTACAGTATATGTACTTATAAAAAGAATAAATAGGAAAAATCTTTGGTAAAATTCCAACCGTTAGCCACTTTGTGTAAGATAAAATATCATTTTATGAACAAATAATTGTGCTCTTTTGCTTTTGAATAAATCTTCAACTTTCAATTCCTTCCCCCTGTGTGTTTTGGTTCGTTTTTGTGGATTTATCGTCTCCACCGATTGCCCATTGCCCAGAAGACTTTTAGTAAAGTTACGGGGAGTTTGTGCAAGATACACGACGAAACCCATCTTAAACTACGCATGATTCTTTAAGGTGCTCGTTGGATAGCACTGTCACACTGGACCTAGGTTTAACATCTCACCCAAAAGAGGTTTAGTAAGTTTTAATGGTCAGCCATAGGCATCGAACCCAAACCCTCAAGTGGTTACCACCCTGTCCCACCTGACCGAAATTCGCAGCGAAATAACACCAAACATTTCGGATAGCAATTCGTAGTAGTCGTAGTATTTTTATTCGATGAACTCTTGTTTGAACGATTTTGCACGGATAATGCACCGAAAAATAACGAACTTGTAGCGAATACCTCGAATAGCCAACGTCATTTCTCCGAATTATACATATTTTCGTTCTGAAACCTCAACGAATTCCGGCCGATTGAGTAACCACTACAACAAATATCGAACGTTCACTAACCGCTTTAACCGCATACTTCACGAACCCATAACGAATCGTGTACGACATTCAACTGAATATACCAAATATTCCCGAAGACTCTCGGCGAATCAGATTTCATCATGTTTTTACTCCAGAAGGACATATATGTGGTTGATATTCCTTTTTGCTGCTATATTCATTGGTTCAGTAGCCTTCAGCAGCTACTGCCTTTGCAAACATTTCATATTGGAATGTTAGTGCTGTTATCAGCTGCTGCATCTGTTCATTTGAGAGATGTGACAAATCCATTGACTAAACTCAATTTCAAAAAAAAAAAAAAAAAAATGTAGATATTGTATACAGCTCCGCATCTGCAAAGAGTATGAAGGTATCACCCAAAATACACGGTTCATAAAAAGGAAGCCCCGTTGGAACGTTGTTCAAACGGCAATTCGAACGGCAGTCGCAGAAAACACGTTACGGAATTGATATCAAAGTCCGGCAATCGTACTCAACTAGAAGGAATCATTGGGGATTCGTTAGGTTAACACACCCTAATCTGGATTAAAGCGGTAGAAATTCGGTGCGAACGTGACGATTATTCCGAATAAAAATTCCTGCGATCTATTAACGGCAGCAGAACAAAAGGCCCGAAGGTCAAACGCACGCCTACCAATCCCTCTGTGGGCTTTAACCGATCGCATACCGAATAAGAAATATCTTTTAAAAAAGATAGACGGCGTAAGAGACACTGGGATATGAATATTTAAATTCGTTTGTAGTATAATATGAAGAGAAACGATGAAAACAGTTCTGAAAGTAGCCTCTTTTAAATTGTTCTGCAGATGGTTGAAAGCAGAATTTTTAGTAAGATTTAAGAATGAGGGAGCTCTCGTAATGAGCGTTTTTGAGCAATACATTTATTCTCATGTTTAACGTAAAATGAGTGTCGAATTTCTGCTTCGGAATATAACATTTTTTATTATTAATGAATCAAGTTTAAATAAAGGTCTGTTTAGACCATACGATAAAATCTTTAAAAAGAAACAACGTAGATTCGCATGTTTTTGTATTGACGATTTGTCGTTATCAGAAGGCGGATTTTTTAATCAACGCTCTCAATGCATGACCACACCCACCTACTCTTACTAGGAGTAACTTAGTAGAAACCCAGTTTCTTTGCTAACAACGCAATAAAACCGATTGTTCCTCTAGGCTGGCACAGTTATTCACGTTGCGAATTAAATCACCAAATTCAAGACATAACATCTTTTTCCATTGTGACAGGAAACGAAATAAGTTGTTTTACAACCCGTTTTCGTGTAAGACAATGGAGCGGTGGCCTGCCATCGCAGTTCGTATTCGGTTTTACGCAAGGAAAAACGGGTACCAAATCTCTTACTCTAAACAAAATAGAAAACTCGGCAATACTAATTGCTATTAGTTTATCCATATGATTTAGATTATGGATGTTTTGCTAGAGTTTAACATCTGCATGGCCATAAAGTACAACTTTACATAGGTGGATGTGATCATTACGTGATTTTTTAGTCATGAACGCTTTTATCCAATGCCGGTAAATTTCTACTGTGACCTTTATTTTTTTGCGTAGTTTACATATATTTGGCCAATCACAAAATGAGTAACAATTCATTTCCTCCTAGTACTTAAAGTAGGTCAAAAGTGAGATCATTCAGCTACGCCGAAAAATTTGATCGTTGCATTCGTCGGAAAATTTTGTGCATGCATAATAATAAAATTTGGAGGACAGCGAACATCTACGAATACCGAACGAAAAGCAGCGAATACAAATCGCTGGCTGGACGAACATTTAACGAATACACTGAATTTAATTCAGTACGCAGTCGGTGAAATTTTCGACTTGGTGGGACAGGGGGATAGAGAGGTGATCTTGATAAGTCTGCTGCTCTACCACCGGAACTAGTATGAGCGCCGGTTTGACTGTAAACAAACGGGCGCCATATTGGATGACCTAGTTACTATAAATAGTAAATCATTTGCATATAAGGATGTTACTATAGTTAGAACGTCAACCATCTTGCATGACCTACTTTTTTTTCTTTTTTTTTGTTTTTATTTTGAACGGCCATTTTTGAATGACCTCTTTTTAAAAAAAAAACAGCATTGACCTACTTTTTTGGCGGTAATTTTAAGGGTCGTTTGTGAGGTCTTTTGAATGATGATCTACTTTTCCGAAAATATATATAGAGCTGACTTGTATACCTCGATCTAGAACGTAGTCGTGGACATTGAGGGTCAGGCCCTCGGTCCTAGATGGAAAATAGTGCAGAAAAAACAACTATTTTTTTAATTGATGAATCATCATGAGGGGAATGACAGAATGGAAGAAGCAGATTTTGCAATTCAAGAAATATTCTGTAAATATAGCAATAAAATGGTACCTTATTGTTGATATTTTCCCTTCAACATCATTTTGGCGAGAACTTTTTGAGAAATAGATTTAAAAATGAGTTGTTTAAGTAGGCACCCTTACGGTATACAGAGCTGACTTGTATACCCTATCTAGTTATTTTTGGCGGACATTGAAGGTCAGGTCCTTTTATCTAGACGGAGACATTCCCACTTAGACTCATCTTTAATGTTTCATCAAGTCAAAGAGCTGATTCCTACCCATACTTCGACCCTTGACAAAGTCTATATGGTTAAGTCGGTCTAACGACACATCCATGCTCTTTGAAGTTTCTCATAATACAAAAATGTAAAATTTACATAACTTTACCTTTTTAATCGATATTTCCCCTTCAACGTCCTATACTCAAATGACCAAGATTATGACCATCAGTGTGCACGCGTCTATTTTGAGATATTCATGTTCAGACATGTACGGGTGAGTGATCAATAGTCCTTTGTTAAAGTCGCCACAATGTCTCGTTTTGTTTGTTTGGTGACGGAAGTACGGCCAATGGCCTATTCAACTGTCAAAGTTAATCCCCTTACAAAGGACCAAGCGGTTGATCAATAGTCCTTTGTTAAAGTCGCCACAATGTCTGGTTTTTTTTTGTTTGGTGACGGAAGTACGGACAATGGCCTATTCAACTGTCAAGTTAATCCCCGAACAAAGGACCAATTAGCTGAACAAGAGTCTTTTGTTAATGTCGCCATACTGTCTGGTTTTGTTTGTTTGGTGACGGAAGTATGGACAATGGTCTATTCAACTGTCAAGTTAATCCCCTATTGAGAAATAGCTTTAAAAATGAGTCGTTTAAGTAGGCACTCTTACGGTATACAGAGCTGACTTGTATACCCGATCAAAGGCATAGTCACGGACATTGAAGGTCAGGTCCTTTTACCTAGACGGAGACATTCCCACTTAGACTCATCTTTAACGCTTCATCAAGTCAAAGAGCTGATTCCTACCCATACTTCGACCCTTGACCAAGTCTATATGGTTAAGTCGGTCTAACGACACTTCCATGCTCTTTGAAGTTTCTCATAATACACAAATATAAAATTTACATAACTCTACCTTTTAATCCCCTTCAACGTCCTATACTCAAATGAGTAAGATTATTATCATCAGTTTGCACGAGTCCATTTTGAGATACTCATGTTCAGACATGTGTAGGTGATCAATACTCTTTCATTAAAGTCGCCACACTGTCTGGTTTTGTTTATTTGGTGACGGAAGTACGGACAATGGCCTATTCAACTGTCAAAGTTAATCCCCTAACAAAAGACCAAGTGATATAGAGCTGACTTGTATACCCGATCAAAGGCATAGTCACGAACATTGAGGATCAGGTCCTCAGTTCTCGCTGGAAATAAAAAGTAAATATTTTAATGATAAAAAGGCGAAAAATGAAAAGATATAGTCTACGGGTAAAAATATAAAAGTAGAAACAGTGGAGTAAGCAGAAAAAAATAGTCTATGGTAAAAAAAGAAGAATTAGGTCCAGTACCCATATATCATTGATTATGATGCAAAAGTGAAAAATCAGGTCGTCCCCCTTTAAAGCAAAAGATTAATAGACTCTTACAAGATTGGACATAAACCCCCACCCCTTTAAGATCCAATACCTGTTTATATCAATGATTATGATGTAAAAGTGAAAAATCAACTTGTCCCCCTTTAAAGCCAAATATTAAATGGTTCTAACAAGATTGGACATGAACCCCCACCCATTTAAGGTCCAGTACCCATTTATCAATGATTATAATGCAAAAGTGAAAAATTAGGTCGTCCCCCTTTAAAGCAAGAAGTTAAACGATTCTAACAAGATTGGACATAAACCCCCACCCCTTTAAGGTCCAGTACCCATTTATATGTAAATCATTGATTATGATGTAAAAGGGAAAAAATCAAGTCATCCCCCTTTAAACCAATAGATTCAATGACTCTAACAAGATTGGACAAGCACCTCCCACCCATTTAATGCCCAGTACCCATATATCATTGATTATGATGCAAAAGTGAAAAATTAGGTCGTCCCCCTTTAAAGTAAAAGATTAATAGACTCTAACAAGATTGGAAATAAACCCCCACCCCTTTAAGATCCAATACCTGTTTATATCATTGATTATGATGTAAAAGTGAAAAATCAAGTTGTCTCCCTTTAAAGCAAAATATTAAATGGTTCTAACAAGATTGGACATGAACCCCCATCCATTTAATGTCTAGTACCCATTTATCAATGATTATAGTGCAAAAGTGAAAAATTAGGTCGTCCCCCTTTAAAACAAGAAGTTGAACGATTCTAACAAGATTGGACATAAACCCCTACCCCTTTAAGGTCCAGTACCCATTTATATGTAAATCATTGATTTAACAAGATTGGACAAGCACCTCCCACCCATTTAATGCCCAGTACCTATTTATATCATTGATTATTATGCAAAACCGAAAAAATCAAGTCGTTCCCCTTTAAAAGCAAAATATTAAATGGTTCTAACAAGATTGGACAAGACCCTACCAACCCTTTAAGATCCGGTACCCATTTATATCATTGATTATGATGTGAAAGCGAATAAATCAAGTCATCCCCCTTTAAAGCAATTGATTAAATGACTCTAGCAGGATTGGACAAGACCCTACTATCCCTTTAAAGTCCGGTACCCATTTATATCATTGATTATGATACAAAAGCGGAAAAATCATGTCGACCCCCTTTAAAGCAAAAAGTTAAATGACTCTGATAAGATTGGACAAGACCCCCAGCCCTTTAATGTCCAGTACCCATTTATATGTATATCATTGATTATAATGCAAAAGCGAAAAATCAAGTCGTTCCCCTTTAAATTAAAAAGTTAAATGACTCTAACAAGATTGGACAAGACCCCTCATCCCTTTAAAGTCCAGTGCCCATTTATATGTCAATGTTTTTTGACTTGAGATCGGATTAAGATAACTTATAAAGAGAGCTGGCCAATGTTTACATAAATATTTATAGTAACCCTAGTAACGGATTAAATTTTGTAAAAATGTAAGATTTTAGTCGAAAGTTATAGGAGTTGTTACCTTTAGTAATGAAATGATTTTTTCTCATCATTCAAACCTTCTGACAAGTAAAGCCGTGTACTGATAAGCCTAATTCTAGGAAATATAGGCAAAGGCACCAAATTCTAGGACAACCAAGCAAAGAAACCGATATTCAACTCTTTCTTTCATTTTTTGACAGTTTCTATTCATGAAATTTGAGATAACCCTGTCAAATGATACATGACGCTTTACTCTTTCATTTTGACCCCCGTATTTGTCATTCAATTTCCAGCCGTTTTAGAGCCAATACTTCTTTTCCTAGAAAAATCGACTTTTTTTATTTACAGTCAGATCGAATCGATATAGGTATCATTGGAATGGCCTTGTCACACTGATGAAGAAAATGTATAGTTTTGTGGGTGCCACTTGAATGACAACGGATATACAAGGGTTAAGGATTTGGGAGATACACGCTTTTGGCATCCACTGGCACCAAAATGGCTCCAATCTGTATTAATTGATCGATTTTTACGTTCTTGGTGTCTATCCACGATAATTTTTCGCTGGGAATTCACATTTGAAGTCAAAATTTACCTAAAGATCAAAGTGAGATCGTAATTTTGCCTGAAAGATTTCAGATACGTTATTAATGCACTAACTTTAACAAAAATGGCTAAAATCGTTGTTTATGAACCCATTTTCGTGATCTTGGTGTCTAATTGTATAAACTTTTGCTCAGAAATCCATTTATGAGGGTAACGAATACATTTTGGTGAGATGACGCCATTTTTTATAAAAAAAAAATACTACAGAAGATTAGCACAAGACAAAAATAGCTTTATACATGTAATTATACGCACTGGCATTAACATTTAAAAACACTACTGACTTCTGACAGGACGATATGGGCCATACCTTTTGAAATTATCCTCGTAGTATATGAGGAGAAGATGTTTGAAAATTGAGACAATGGGCGGACACAGACACACACGCACGATAGGCACAGGGGCCATAACATAAGCTGGCTGACCTTTGGCTAGTGGAGCTAAAACTTGTGTAGTGTAAATAATAGGTTGAATAATTATATTCTACAAGCTACTGTCAAACCAGACTGTTGCTACTACCATTAGATGAAATAAATAAAATTTACCTATATAATGCTCGCCTTCCCCACTCCATATCAAGACTTTCCTTATATTAGAAATATCCATAACAAACTTTAACACTGTTTCCAAGAAATAGGCAATTTGCCCACAAATATAATCCATTATCATTGTCCTAATAGAGAAAGTTGAGAAGTGTAGGTATATATAATTATATGTCTAGTCTAGAATGACCTGGACAAGTAATGTCGAGCTTCTACAAGTTCTCAAATGAAGTGAACTCCCTCTTGGGTTCATTTGTTTTCAATTGTCAATGTTTTTTGACTTGAGATCGGATTAAGATAGCTCATAAAGGCAACTGGCTAATGTTTACATAAAGATTTATAATAACCCTAGTAATGGATTAAATATTGTAAAAATTTAACATTTTAGTCGAAAGTTATAGGAGTTGTTACCTTTAGTAATGAAATGATTTTTTGAACATTCTAACCTTGTAGAAAGTAAAGCTGTGTACTGATAAGCCTAATTCTAGGAAATGTAAGCAATGGCACCAAATTCTAGGATAAGTAAGCAAATAAATCGATATTCGTCTTTTTCTTTCATTTTGTGACAGTTTCATGCAATTTGAGATAACCCTACCAAATGATACATGACACTTTAGTCTTTCATTTTAACCCTCATTGTCGATTCAATTTTTAGCCATTTCAAAGCCAGTGCTCATTTGCTTCAAAAAGTCGACATTTTAATTTGCAGTCAGATCGAATCGATATAGGCATCATTGGAATTGTCTTCTCACCCCGATCAAGAAAATGTATAGTTTTGTAGGTGTCACTTCACTGACAACAGAGATACAAGGATTAAAGCTTTTGAAGATACACGCTTTTGGCATCCACTGTTACAAAAACGGCTCAAATCGTTATTTATTGACCGATTTTTACGTTCTTGGTGTCTGTCTACGATAATTTTTCCCTAAAATTCAAATTTGAAGTCAAAATTAACCTAAAGATCATAGTGAGATAGTAATTTTACTTGAAAGATTTCAGATACGTTATTAATGCACTAACTTTAACAAAAATGGCTAAAATAATTGGTTATGAACCGATTTCATGATCTTGGTGTCTAATTGTATTAACTTTTCCTCAGAAATCCATTTATGACGGTAACGAATACATCTTTCGTGAGATGGCGGCGGAAATGACGCCATTTTCTATAAAAAATCCTATAGAAGAACAGCACAAGGCAAAAATAGTTTTATACATGTTATTACACCTAATGGCATTAGTGTGTGTTTTAACACGTTTGCATTTGACTAAATTTAAAACGTCCTTGATTGGATAATAAAGTATGACGTCATTTATTTAGTTCATTAAATCCTACGGTATTCCATTTACTTTATTATCGTTAAGAACTTCAGTATGAAACCTACATTTTCACTTTCGACTCATGTCGTCGAAAAATACTTAAATGCATATAATTTAAGTGCCTCTGTAATTTTCAACAAACGAGTTATGTATAGTGTAATACAAAAGTGTTTAAACCATCCTGACACAGAGAAACAGTGTGGCTAACGCTTTGAATTGACCAAAACATTCAATTATGATATTGAACTTTTAGCATTTACAAATAAACCGAGTAACAAGCTGAAAATGATATTTACCAGGACAAAGAATATCATTTTTGTTATAACTGCTTATCCGGTTGTCTAGTTAATAAACTGACAAACGTGTTTGGGCACGTTTTCTATATCTAGATCATAACGAAATGGACTTGTCAACCAATCAGGCTGTGGTTCTAAAAATAGACAACCAATCAGATGCAAGAGGAAGTGGACCAAACAGAAGAGACTCTGATCTATGTGAGACATTGTAACGAGTGTGTATGCCAAAAGTGTTCCCATACTCAAACATGGCAAACACCAGATTCAAACTCAGTCTTTGTAACAATCGCTACGTACAGGTCAGTAAATGGAAAAGGGAGCTGAGAGTCGACATCAGAGAATGGAAAGGTGACAAACCCACTATAAAAAAATAAAGGGCATAAGCTTAACTATGATGTGTTGGAAGAACCTAGTAGATCAACTAGAACATGTTGACAAATCCCCCCAAAATAAAGTAACGTTCGGATATCATATTTGGGGTAATTTATATTACAGTATTGGCGAAAGTAGCGTTTGTGCAGATATAAGACAGTTCTGAAAGCCGAATGAAGAGGTGATGCCTACCAGGAAAGGCATCTGTTTGAGACCAAAAGAATACAATCGATTAAAACAACTTATACCAAACATCGAAAAAGACTTACCCGAATTGGATAGTGTGGTACCCAGTTACTTGCAGAATGATCATATGAATCAGTTAGGAGCCCTTCAATGTACAGAGTGTAACCCAAATGAATTTATAGATCGGTGATCATGTTTGGACTTGTGCATATGATTGTTTCATTGATTAGTGAATGGATACATTATAGACATATAAAAACAGAAATAGAAATTGAAATGGAACGATTTCTTGCTCTTTTAAATATTTACCAAAATAGACCTTTGTATTCAATTTTGTTGTAATTCTAAATGCTGTAAAAATGTACGTTATGTATTTGTAAATATGAATAATAATGGATGACTGAAAAAGATACTTGTCCTCTATCTATTTTGATGCTAACCATCCTGTCAGTTTTAGCGGCCCCGAGAAATTGTATCAGTATGTGAAAGCCCGGGGTAAATACAAAATTGGTTGACATCGAATACGGAAATGGCTTCAAGATCAAGAGTCCTATTCCCTTAAAAGGCGAGCTAGACGCCGATTTGTACTATCCAGAGTTATTATTGATGGTATTGACAGTCAATGGGATACAGATCTCATGGACATGGTCAATTTACAAAGAAAGAAAAATGGTGTCAATAAATACGTTTTGGTAGCGATTAACATTTTTTCTCGGTGTGTGTATGTTCAACCAATAACACTGAAGCATATAGTAACCGATGAAACCATTTCAAGTATTACTATTACTAATCCAAATAAAATATGTAGGGATAAACGAAAAAGAAAACTTTACAATCGCAAGGAAGAGAAAATGTATCAAATGGTTTATACAAAAAGGCGAAAAGTAGACCACTTTAATACAAAATGATAGTCGTCTTTATACATTGTCTTAGGGTTGTTTTGTAAAAAAAAATGTCATTCATTTTCTTTAAAGTGCCATTCATTTTTTTTTTTTTTTAAAGTGTCATATATATTTTAAAAAGAGTGACTCATTTTTCAGAAAAGGTCCTTCATTTTCTTAAAAGTATCACACATTTCTCGAAAAATGTCATCTATTTTCTGAAAAGTAGTATTCATTTTTTAAAAAGTGTAACTCATTTTTCAAAAAGTGTCACTCATTTTCTTAAAAATGTTACTCATTTCTTAAAAAGTGTCACTCATTTTTCAAAAAGTGTCACTCATTTTCTTAAAAGTGTTACTCTTTTTCTAAAAAGTGTCACTACCTTTTACGTTTTTGTACTTTTACACGTAAATTCCCATAGGGTCCGTTTCAAAAAGTGTCACTCATTTTTCAAAAAGTGTCACTCATTTCCCAAAAAGTGTAACACATTTTTCAAAAAGTTCAGTCATTTTATTAAAAGTGTTCTTGTTTTTCTAAAAAGTGTCACTACCTTTTACGTTTTTGTACTTTTACACGTAAATTCCCATAGGGTCCGTTTCAAAAAGTGTCACTCATTTTTCAGAACGTGTCACTCATTTTCTTAAAAGTGTTACTCATTTCCTAAAAAGTGTCACTCATTTTTCAACAAGTGTCACTCATTTTCTTAAAAATGTTACTCATTGCCTAAAAAGTGTCACTTGTTTTCTGAAAAGTGCTATTCATGTCCCCCTAAAAGATAGAAACGGCTGTCAGATTAGGGTATAAAATCACAAAAATATACTCAAACTGGCGAAGGGGGACCAGTCGCCTCTTGTTCAAAGTTTAGAAAGGTATTTATGTATTTGGCGACTGGTCCCCCCTCACCCGTTTGAGTCATACTGAGTGGTTTCCTCTCAGTGGTACACTCCGTATATTTTTGTGATTTTATACCCTAATCTGACAGCCGTTTCTATCTTTTAGGGGGACATGAATAGCACTTTTCAGAAAACAAGTGACACTTTTTAGGCATTGAGTAACATTTTTAAGAAAATGAGTGACACTTGTTGAAAAATGAGTGACACTTTTTAGGAAATGAGTAACACTTTTAAGAAAATGAGTGACACGTTTTGAAAAATGAGTGACACTTTTACAAACGGACCCTATGGGAATTTACGTGTTAAAGTACAAAAACGTAAAAGGTAGTGACAATTTTTAGAAAAAGAGTAACAGTTTTAAGAAAATGAGTGACACTTTTTGAAAAATGAGTTACAATTTTTAGGACATGAGTGACACTTTTTGAAAAATGAGTGACACTTTTTGAAACGGACCCTATGGGAATTTACGTGTAAAAGTACAAAAACGTAAAAAGTAGTGACACTTTTTAGAAAAAGAGTAACACTTTTAAGAAAATGAGTGACACTTTTTGAAAAATGAGTTACACTTTTTTAAAAAATGAATACTCCTTTACAGAAAATAGATGACATTTTTCGAGACATGTGTGATACTTTTAAGAAAATGAAGGACCTTTTCTGAAAAATGAGTCACTCTTTTTAAAATATATATGACACTTTAAAAAAAAATGAATGGCGCTTTAAAGAAAATGAATGACTTTTTTTTTTTACAAAACAACCCTAAGACAAAGTATAAAGACGACTATCATTTTGTATTAAAGTGGTCTACTTTTCGCCTTTTTGTATAAACCATTTAATACATTTTCTCTTCCTTGCGATTGTAAAGTTTTCTTTTTCGTTTGTCCCTACATATTTAATTTGGATCAGTAATAGTAATACTTGAAATGGTTTCATCAGTTACTATATGCTTCAGTGTTATTGATTGAACATACACACACCGAGAAAAAATGTTAATCGCTACCAAAACGTATTTATTGACACCATTTTTCTTTCTTTGTAAATTGACCATGTCCATGAGATCTGTATCCCATTGACTGTCAATACCATCAATAATAACTCTGGATAGTACAAATCGGCGTCTAGCTCGCCTCTTAAGGGAATAGGACTCTTGATCTTGAAGCCATTTCCGTATTCGATGTCAACCAATTTTGTATTTACCCCGGGCTTTCACATACTGATACAATTTCTCGGGGCCGCTAAAACTGACAGGATGGTTAGCATCAAAATAAATAGAGTGCAGTGCAGTGTCCGGCGTCCGTCGTCCGTCGTGAGTTGTGCGTCGTCCGTCGTCAACTTTTACCTTGTGTACGCTCTAGAGGCTACATTTTCAGTCCGATACTCATGAAACTTGGTCAGAATGTTTGTCTCAATAAAATCTCGGACGAATTTGAAAATGGGTCATGTCGGGTCAAAAACTAGGTCACTGGGTCAAATCTTAGAAAAATCTTTTGTACGCTCTAGAGGCCACATTTTCTGTCCAATACTCCTGAAAATTGGTCAGAATGTTTGCCTCGATGATATCTCGGACGAGTTGGAAAATAGGTCATGTCGGTTAAAAAACTAGGTCACTTGGTCAAATCTTAGAAAAACCTTGTGTACGCCCTAGAGGCCACATTTTCTGTCCAATACTCCTGAAAATTGGTCAGAATGTTTGTCTTGATGATATCTCGGATGAGTTCGAAAATGGGTCATGTCGGGTCAAAAACTAGGTCACTAGGTCTAATCTAAGAAAAACCTTGTTTACGCTCTAGAGGCCACATTTTCAGTGTGATACTCATGAAACTTGGTCAGAATGTTTGTCTCAATAAAATCTCGGACGAGTTTGAAAATGGGTCATGTCGGGTCAAAAACTAGGGCACCAGGTGAAATCTTAGAAAAACCTTGTGAACGCTCTAGAGGCCACATTTTCTGTTCAATACTCCTGAAAGTTGGTTAGAATGTTTGTCTCGATGATATCTCGGACGAGTTGGAAAATGGGCTATGTTGGGTCAAAAACTAGGTCACCAGGTAAAATCTTAGAAAAACCTTGTGTATGCTGTAGAGGCCACATTTTCAGTCCAATACTCTTGAAAGTTCGTCAGAATGTTTGTCTTGATGATATCTCTCACAAATTTGAAAACGGGCCATGTTGGGTCAAAAACTAGGACACTAGGTCAAATCTTTGAAAATCCTTGTGTATGCTCAAGAAGCCACATTTTCAGTCCATTGCTCTTTAAAGTTGGTTAGAATGTTTGTCATGATGATAGCTTGGATGAGTTTGAAGATGGGTCATGTCAGGTCGAAAACTAGGTCACCAGGTCAAATCTTAGAAAAACCTTATGTAAGCTCTAGAGGCCACATTTTCAGTCTAATAATCTTGAAAGTTGGTCAGAATGTTTGTCTTGATGATATCTCTCACAAATTTGAAAACGGGCCATGTTGGGTCAAAAACTAGGTCACTAGGTCAAATCTTTGAAAAACCTTGTGTATGCTCAAGAAGCCACATTTTCAGTCCATTGCTCTTTAAAGTTGGTTAGAATGTTTGTCATGATGATAGCTTGGATGAGTTTGAAGATGGGTCATGTCAGGTCGAAAACTAGGTCACCAGGTCAAATCTTAGAAAAACCTTATGTAAGCTCTAGAGGCCACATTTTCAGTCTAATAATCTTGAAAGTTGGTCAGAATGTTTGTCTTGATGATATCTCTCACAAAATTGAAAATGGGCCATGTTGGATCAGAAACTAGGTCACTAGGTCAAATCTTAAAAAAGCTTGTGTATGCTCCAGAAGCCACATTTTCAGTCCAATACTCTTGAAATTTGGTCAGAATAGTTGTCTTGATAATATCGCAGACGAGTTCGAAAGTGGGCCATGTGGGGTTATAAACTAGGTCACTAGGTCAAATCTTTGAAAAACCTTGTGTACGCTCCAGAAGCCACATTTTCAGTCCAATGCTCTTTAAAGTTGGTTAGACTGTTTGTCATGATGATAGTTTGGATGAGTTTGAAGGTGGGTCAAGTCAGGTCAAAAACTAGGTCACCAGGTCAAATCTTAGAAAAATCTTATTTAAGCTCTAGAGGCCACATTTTCAGTCCAATAATCTTGAAATTCGGTCAGAATTTTTGTCTTGATAATTTCTTAGACTAGTATGAAAACGGGTCATGTTGGATAAAAAACTAGGTCACAAGATCAAATATCGGAAAAACCTTTTGTACTATAATTACAGTCCAATATTCTTTAAACTTTTGTTAGAATGTTTGTCTTGATGATATCTTGCATGAGTTTAAAAATGGGTCACGTGGAATAAAAACTAGGTCACCAAGTTTCATCCTTGAAAAACCATGTGTACGCTCTAGAGGCCACATTTTCAATCCAATAATCTTGAAATTTGCTTTGAATGTTTGTCTTGATAATATCTTAGACTAGTATGAATATGGGTCATGTTGGATAAAAAACCAGGTCACTAGGTCAAATCTCGGAAAAACCTTTTATATACCCTACAGGCCACATTTTCACTCAAATACTCATGAAATGTTGTTGGAATGTATGTCTGGATAATTTCTAAATGTTAAGTAGGCCGCTGACACAAATTCTAGAAAAAGCTTGTGTGCACTCTAGAGGCCATATTTTAAGCCCAATACTAATGAGTGTTTGTCAGAGTGTTTGTCTTAATATCTCTGAAGAGATTGGAAATGGGTCATGTTTGATCAAAAGGCTCAGGTGAGCGACTTCAGGGCCATCATGGCCCTCTTGTTCATATTTACATATACATAACGTACATTTTTACAGCATTTAGAATTACAACAAAATTGAATACAAAGGTCTATTTTGGTAAATATTTAAAAGAGCAAGAAATCGTTCCATTTCAATTTCTATTTCTGTTTTTATATGTCTATAATGTATCCATTCACTAATCAATGAAACTATCATATGCACAAGTCCAAACATGATCACCGATCTATAAATTCATTTGGGTTACACTCTGTACATTGAAGGGCTCCTAACTGATTCATATGATCATTCTGCAAGTAACTGGGTACCACACTATCCAATTCGGGTAAGTCTTTTTCGATGTTTGGTATAAGTTGTTTTAATCGATTGTATTCTTTTGGTCTCAAACAGATGCCTTTCCTGGTAGGCATCACTTCTTCATTCGGCTTTCAGAACTGTCTTATATCTGCACAAACGCTACTTTCGCCAATACTGTAATATAAATTACCCCAAATATGATATCCGAACGTTACTTTATTTTGGGGGGATTTGTCAACATGTTCTAGTTGATCTACTAGGTTCTTCCAACACATCATAGTTAAGCTTATGCCCTTTATTTTTTATAGTGGGTTTGTCACCTTTCCATTCTCTGATGTCGACTCTCAGCTCCCTTTTCCATTTACTGACCTGTACGTAGCGATTGTTACCAAGACTGAGTTTGAATCTGGTGTTTGCCATGTTTGAGTATGGGAACACTTTTGGCATACACACTCGTTACAATGTCTCACATAGATCAGAGTCTCTTCTGTTTGGTCCACTTCCTCTTGCATCTGATTGGTTGTCTATTTTTAGAACCACAGCCTGATTGGTTGATAAGTCCATTTCGTTATGATCTAGATATAGAAAACGTGCCCAAACACGTTTGTTAGTTTATTAACTAGACAACCGGATAAGCAGTTATAACAAAAATGATATTCTTTGTCCTGGTAAATATCATTTTCAGCTTGTTACTCGGTTTATTTGTAAATGCTAAAAGTTCAATATCATAATTGAATGTTTTGGTCAATTCAAAGCGTTTGCCACACTGTTTCTCTGTGTCAGGATGGTTTAAACACTTTTGTATTACACTATACATAACTCGTTTATTGAAAATTACAGAGGCACTTAAATTATATGCATTTAAGTATTTTTCGACGACATGAGTCGAAAGTGAAAATGTAGGTTTCATGCTGAAGTTCTTAACGATAATAAAGTAAATGGAATACCGTAGGATTTAATGAACTAAATAAATGACGTCATACTTTATTATCTAATCAAGGACGTTTTAAATTTAGTCAAATGCAAACGTGTTAAAACACACACTAATGCCATTAGGTGTAATAACATGTATAAAACTATTTTTGCCTTGTGCTGTTCTTCTATAGTAATTTTTATAGAAAATGGCGTCATTTCCGCCGCCATCTCACGAAAGGTGTATTCGTTACCGTCATAAATGGATTTCTGAGGAAAAGTTAATACAATTAGACACCAAGATCATGAAAATCGGTTCATAACCAATTATTTTAGCCATTTTTGTTAAAGTTAGTGCATTAATAACGTATCTGAAATCTTTCAAGTAAAATTACTATCTCACTATGATCTTTAGGTTAATTTCGACTTCAAATTTGAATTTCTAGGGAAAAATTATCGTAGACAGACACAAAGAACGTAAAAATCGGTCAATGAATAACGACTTGGGCCGTTTTTGTAACAGTGGATGCCAAAAGCGTGTATCTTCAAAAGCTTTAATCCTTGTATCTCCGTTGTCAGTGAAGTGACACCCACAAAACTATACATTTATTTGCTTACTTGTCCTAGAATTTGGTGCCATTGCTTACATTTCCTAGAATTAGGCTTATCAGTACACAGCTTTACTTTCTACAAGGTTAGAATGTTCAAAAAATCATTTCATTACTAAAGGTATCAACTCCTATAACTTTCGACTAAAATGTTAAATTTTTACAATATTTAATCCGTTACTAGGTTTATTATAAATCTTTATGTAAACATTAGCCAGTTGCCTTTATGAGCTATCTTAATCCGATCTCAAGTCAAAGAGTATTGACAATAGAAAACAAATGAACCCAAGAGGGAGTTCACTTCATGTGAGAACTTGTAGAAACTCGATATTACTTGTCCAGGTCATTCTAGACTAGACATATAATTATATATACCTACACTTCTCAACTTTCTCTATTAGGACAATGATAACGTTTGTTATGGATATTTCTAATATAAGGAAAGTCTTGATATGGAGTGGGGAAGGCGAGCATTATATAGGTAAGTTTTATTTATTTCATCTAATGGTAGTAGCAACAGTCTGGTTTGACAGTAGCTTGTAGAATATATTCAACCTATTATTTACACTACGCAAGTTTTAGCTCCACTAGCCAAAGGTCAGCCAGCTTATGTTATGGCCCCTGTGCCTATCGTGCGTGTGTGTCTGTGTCCGCCCATTGTCTCAATTTTCAAACATCTTCTCCTCATAAACTACGAGGATGATTTCAAAAGGTATGGCCCATATCGTTCTGTCAGAAGTCAGTAGTGTTTTTAAATGTTAATGCCAGTGCGTATAATTACATGTATAAAGCTATTTTTGTCTTGTGCTAATCTTCTATAGTATTTTTTTTTTTTTTTTTTATAAAAAATGGCGTCATCTCACCAAAATGTATTCGTTACCCTCATAAATGGATTTCTGAGCAAGAGTTTATACAATTAGACACCAAGATCACGAAAATGGGTTCATAAACAACGATTTTAGCCATTTTTGTTAAAGTTAGTGCATTAATAACGTATCTGAAATCTTTCAGGCAAAATTACGATCTCACTTTGATCTTTAGGTAAATTTTGACTTCAAATGTGAATTCCCAGCGAAAAATTATCGTGGATAGACACCAAGAACGTAAAAATCGATCAATTAATACAGATTGGAGCCATTTTGGTGCCAGTGGATGCCAAAAGCGTGTATCTCCCAAAACCTTAACCCTTGTATATCCGTTGCCATTCAAGTGGCACCCACAAAACTATACATTTTCTTCATCAGTGTGACAAGGCCATTCCAATGATACCTATATCGATTCGATCTGACTGTAAATAAAAAAAGTCGATTTTTCTAGGAAAAGAAGTATTGGCTCTAAAACGGCTGGAAATTGAATGACAAATACGGGGGTCAAAATGAAAGAGTAAAGCGTCATGTATCATTTGACAGGGTTATCTCAAATTTCATGAATAGAAACTGTCAAAAAATGAATGAAAGAGTTGAATATCGGTTTCTTTGCTTGGTTGTCCTAGAATTTGGTGCCTTTGCCTATATTTCCTAGAATTAGGCTTATCAGTACACGGCTTTACTTGTCAGAAGGTTTGAATGATGAGAAAAAATCATTTCATTACTAAAGGTAACAACTCCTATAACTTTCGACTAAAATTTTACATTTTTACAAAATTTAATCCGTTACTAGGGTTACCATAAATATTTATGTAAACATTGGCCAGCTCTCTTTATAAGTTATCTTAATCCGATCTCGAGTCAAAAAACATTGACATATAAATGGGCACTGGACTTTAAAGGGATGAGGGGTCTTGTCCAATCTTGTTAGAGTCATTTAACTTTTTAATTTAAAGGGGAACGACTTGATTTTTCGCTTTTGCATTATAATCAATGATATACATATAAATGGGTACTGGACATTAAAGGGCTGGGGGTCTTGTCCAATCTTGTCAGAGTCATTTAACTTTTTGCTTAAAAGGGGGTCGACATGATTTATTCGCTTTCACATCATAATCAATGATATAAATGGGTACCGGATCTTAAAGGGGTGGTAGGGTCTTGTCCAATCTTGTTAGAACCATTTAATATTTTGCCTTTAAAGGGGAACGACTTGATTTTTTCGGTTTTGCATAATAATCAATGATATAAATGGGTACTGGGCATTAAATGGGTGGGAGGTGCTTGTCCAATCTTGTTAAATCAATGATTTACATATAAATGGGTACTGGACCTTAAAGGGGTAGGGGTTTATGTCCAATCTTGTTAGAATCGTTCAACTTCTTGCTTTAAAGGGGGACGACCTGATTTTTCACTTTTGCATCATAATCAATGATATATGGGTACTGGGCATTAAATGGGTGGGAGGTGCTTGTCCAATCTTGTTAGAGTCATTGAATCTATTGGTTTAAAGGGGGATGACTTTTTTCCCTTTTACATCATAATCAATGATTTACATATAAATGGGTACTGGACCTTAAAGGGGTGGGGGTTTATGTCCAATCTTGTTAGAATCGTTTAACTCCTTGCTTTAAAGGGGGACGACCAAATTTTTCACTTTTGCATTATAATCATTATAATCATTGATAAATGGGTACTGGACCTTAAATGGGTGGGGGTTCATGTCCAATCTTGTTAGAACCATTTAATATTTTGCTTTAAAGGGGACAACTTGATTTTTCATTTTTAGATCATAATCAATGATATAAAGAGGTATAGGATCTTAAAGGAGTGGGGGTTTATGTCCAATCTTGTATGAGTCTACTAATCTTTTACTTTAAAGGGGGACGACCTGATTTTTCACATTTGCATCATAATCAATGATATATGGTTACTGGACCTAATTCTTCTTTTTTTACCATAGACTATTTTTTCTGCTTACTCCACTGTTTCTACTTTTATATTTTTACCCGTAGACTATTTCTTTTCATTTTTCGCCTTTTTATCAATAAAATATTTACTTTTTATTTCCAGCGAGAACTGAGGACCTGATCCTCAATGTCCGTGACTATGCTTTTGATCGGGTATACAAGTCAGCTCTGTATCACTCGGTCTTTTGTTAGGGGATTAACTTTGACAGTTGAATAGGCCATTGTCCGTACTTCCGTCACCAAATAAACAAAACCAGACAGTGTGGCGACTTTAATGAAAGAGTATTGATCACCTACACATGTCTGAACATGAGTATCTCAAAATGGACTCGTGCAAACTGATGATAATAATCTTACTCATTTGAGTATAGGACGTTGAAGGGGATTAAAAGGTAGAGTTATGTAAATTTTATATTTGTGTATTATGAGAAACTTCGAAGAGCATGGAGGTGTCGTTAGACCGACTTAACCATATAGACTTGGTCAAGGGTCAAAGTATGGGTAGGAATCAGCTCTTTGACTTGATGAAGCGTTAAAGATGAGTCTAAGTGGGAATGTCTCCGTCTAGGTAAAAGGACCTGACCTTCAATGTCCGTGACTATGCCTTTGATCGGGTATACAAGTCAGCTCTGTATACCGTAAGGGTGTCTACTTAAACAACTCATTTTTAAATCTATTTCTCAATAAAGGATTAACTTGACAGTTGAATAGACCATTGTCCATACTTCCGTCACCACACAAACAAAACCAGACAGTATGGCGACATTTACAAAAGACTCTTGTTCAGCTAATTGGTCCTTTGTTCGGGGATTAACTTGACAGTTGAATAGGCCATTGTCCGTACTTCCGTCACCAAACAAACAAAACCAGACATTGTGGCGACTTTAACAAAGGACTATTGATCAACCGCTTGGTCCTTTGTTAGGGGATTAACTTTGGCAGTTGAATAGGCCATTGTCCGTACTTCCGTCACCAAACAAACAAAATGAGGCATTGTGGCGACTTTAACAAAGGACTATTGATCACTCACCCGTACATGTCTGAACATGAATATCTCAAAATAGACGCATGCACACTGATGGTCATAATCTTGGTCATTTGAGTATAGGACGTTGAAGGGGAAATATCGATCAAAAAGGTAAAGTTATGTAAATTTTACATTTTTGTATTATGAGAAACTTCAAAGAACATGGATGTGTCGTTAGACCGACTTAACCATATAGACTTTGTCAAGGGTCGAAGTATGGGTAGGAATCAGCTCTTTGACTTGATGAAGTGTTAAAGATGAGTCTAAGTGGGAATGTCTCCGTCTAGATAAAAGGACCTGACCTTCAATGTCCGCCAAAAATAGCTAGATAGGGTATACAAGTCAGCTCTGTATACCGTAAGGGTGCCTACGTAAGCGACTCATTTTTAAATCTATTTCTCAAAAAGTTCTCGCCAAAATGATGTTGAAGGGAAAATATCAACAATAAGGTACCATTTTATTGCTATATTTACAGAATATTTCTTGAATTGCAAAATCTGCTTCTTCCATTCTGTCATTCCCCTCATGATGATTCATCAATTAAAAAAATAGTTGTTTTTTCAGCACTATTTTCCATCTAGGACCGAGGGCCTGACCCTCAATGTCCACGACTACGTTCTAGATCGAGGTATACAAGTCAGCTCTGTATATATTTTCGGAAAAGTAGATCATTCAAAATGGCCACACAAACGACCATTAAAATTACTGCCAAAAAGTAGGTCAATGCTGTTTTTTTTGAAAAAGTAAGTCATTCAAAATGGCCATTTAAAATAAAAAACAAAAAATACAAAAAAAAGTAGGTCATGCAAGATGGTTGACGTTCTAACTATAGTAACATCCTTATATGCAAATGAGTTACTATTTATAGTAATTAGGTCATCCAATATGGCGCCCGTTTGTTTACAGTCAAACCGGCGCTCATACTACTACCGGAGTTATTGAGCCTTTTTGAGATACATTTTGAAAGGAGCATGTGAGATTGTGGAACTTGGGACAATGTAAGATTTCACAGAAACTGTTTTCGAACTTCCCTAAAATTCATTATGACACTACTATATACGAAATTGATCAATGTCTGCAAGGTACCACAAGTTTTGACGTTGCTTTATGAAAACGTATACCTCATTCATAGGCCTCTTTTTGAAAAAAAAATCTTTGTAGTTTACATTTTCGATTTGGTTATATCCTTTGAAAATAGATATAACTGAATTTAGATGTATTTACATGTATATTACATATTATTGTGAAACGAGTGCATATAACTTATGTCAATCACACTCGATGATTCCTTACTAGAAACCTTAACCAGTACTTGTGCCGTGCTGTGGATAATTCCAAAGGTTGACCCCGCTGATATTAGGAATCAAACACGGAACCTTCGACGTAGAGACCAACTCTGTGCCCTTTTACTACTGTCTCCTACAAATTATATATGGAAATTCGATACAAAAAATGGTTGACGATGTGGCAAAATTTCGCCCTGTTACTTTGATTTAGCCGATGCATTCGAAGATATATACATGAAAAATAACTGGTCTCTAATTATTTTCAGTTTTCTATACATAGCATAAAAAGCAAAACCTTGCTACAATTGTAATTAATTGATTTCATTCGAATGTAATAATGGAACAGCATCAATACATACATCACGATTATGAGTCAAAATACAAAGAAAGAAGAAAGAAAAAGGGAAATAGGTACAATACGCAAAAAATATTAGTATTAATTTACATCATAACCCATTCTTTACAGACTGAAATATACCTGAAACAACAGCTCGCAGGTTACACTAACACCCGTTTAAACATACTGCTGGTTGGTCCCACTGGAGCCGGAAAATCCTCTCTAATAAACTCTATCTTATCCATTTCTCAAGGACGTTTAGTTGACAAAGCCACAGTCAAAAGTGACGTCGAATCGGGAGTTGGAACGCATCGAGTAAGTGTTTATATAGATGTAGTTTTCCACATTCGTTTACTATTTATCCAGTTTGAAAGTCTGCTAATGTCCCACCATAGTCGGTCTTCTACTTATTCTTATATATACTGAAGTATTGGTTTATTATAGTATTAGACCTAATTTAGAGGAAAAAGCCAATATCTGACTGAACGAGACACCGTCTATCTTAAACATTTACTTCTTGTATGCTTACTTCCACGCAAAGGCAGGTGGACATTCGGAAATCATTATTTAACTAGATGACTGCCCACAATCCGGCCATATCAGAGGAAAGTCTTCTCTTACCAAGACTCGAGCCCTCCACCACCTGCTCTGAAGGCGGACGTCTCATTTACCTGGCCATCGAGATGCTGTTGATTATCATCCAGTATTTCTAAGAATCTAATTACCTTAAAATCCTTGTCGAGAGGTTAAGTCTATTTTAAAAATCATTTCCATTTTGTCCATAACCAGCCAAATGTTTTAATGTTTCAAAAAGCTATTGTAAATATTGAACATATGTTTAGTTACACTCATCAACTATTGAAACGAACATTCTCTATTTCCAGTTTCATGAACTGAAAGCAGGGACCGAAAAGTTATTCCAAAACGTTTATATCTATGATACGATGGGTTTTACTCCAAATGGTGAGAACGATGCCATGGGAATCTCAAACGCAGATTTTAAAGCTGTATTAGAGGGTCAAGTTCCTAACGGTCACATGGTACGTCCTTTTTAATACAATATAACATTGATATCGAGAGTGAATGTTTTCATTACGGTCCATTGTGATTTAATTTCAAGGTAGTTAACAGTTTAAAATTTACTAGGATATGTATCTTTCGATTTCTTGATTTCTGGATCCCGATTTAAGTTACAACTAGTTTTAGCTTAATCTTAAAAGGTTTATAATATAATTTCAGTTTAACCTTCAATCTGTAACCAGAGAACCTAATAGCGGGAACAAACCAAATTGCGTTATATTTGTGGTCAGCGCTGAAGAAATGGATGAAACCAAAAAAGAGCCGTTACTAAAGAAACTTAGGTCTCTATACACGATGGTTCCAGACGGTAAGTTAAGAAACCTAATGGCTCTCTAAGTGCAAGATAAAATTCGATAATGTTTACAAATAAACGTAAAAACTGCTAAATCAACGACAGACACCATACACGTTTCCTCACGCTTATTAAACCAATGAAAAACCATTGGGTTTTTTTTTCTAATTATTTTTTTATTAAGCCACCTTTTACAACTTTGTATTATAGTAATTGAACTCTAGAATGTCGGTCCATAAAACGCACAAACAGACAATCTTGCCGAATTATCAATATTCTTCATATTTTACATCTACTGATACATGATACCGTTTTGATTTTCTTAAAAGCATTTCACTTGAATATTACTAATATTACAATTTTACATTAAATGATAACGCTGCAATTTTCTTTCATAACACTTGAAAAGGGGTTGGTTGAACCGATGTTTAGCTATCATTTTTTTTCCCGTTAAAGATGTTGGCAGAATTGCTGTGATGACAAAGACAGATCTAAAATGTGAAGACACGAATCGAGACATACGATACATCTACTACAGTAAAACAGTACATGAGCTAGTCAAAAAGGTCGGGGCAACGCTTCATTTACAGGAAAACATGGTTTTTCCAGTCGTCAATTTCGTGAAGCAGATAGAAGTATATCCGGAGATAAGTGTTCCAATTCTATATGCTCTACGATCTGCAGTTAACTCTGCATATGATAGAAAGGAAACGATGCTACTCTGATATTGACAATAAAGAAAAATGGAGAAAAAATGCAAAACTTTTACTCCGTTGCATAAATACTTTAATCAGAACAAAATACAATGTAAACAGATTTGTGGTAAACGAAGTGCGGTAACCTCAACTAGATTTACACCCATAACTAAGATACTGTTCGGTTATGGCGAAAAACAATCAATCTTTAGCTACGGTGTCGATATTTTTTCTGTTTAGGCAATGGTCTGTCTGTGATATGTAGAAAAATGGAAATACTATCTTTATATTTGACAAATACTACGATAAATCTTATCGAACTTTCCGAAATAGCCCTTGTATAGCATGAAATCTTAACGACGTTTATGACAAATGTCCGCACGCATCCTACTGCGCATGTGTTTTTGTCGTGGATTCTGAATCGAAAGTGCAACTATGTATTTTCTTCACATAATGGTAATACTATTGGCGCTCTGAAACAAGTAGCACTTTCTTCGGGTAGTACTACTATTTGTGAAGAGAAAAAAATGAATCTTCGAACTGTCACCGTGAAATAATCAAAATGTTGCTGACACGTCGTTACACACCAAACAAGGAAACAAATGCAGGAAAATTTAAGCTGTGGAAGTATAGCTGTTTCCACTTTGAAAATTGTTGTTGGAAAAGGAGAAATCGCTCCTGTTGAGCATTTTTTTCTATTTTCCACTAAGTCTGCTGAGCTTTTATCCTTTTTTAGCCCACTTGAGCACAAAGTGCTCAAGGTGAGCTTTTGCGATCGTGCTGTGTCCGACGTCCGTCGTCCGTTGTGCGCCGTCAACGTTTACCTTATGTATGCTTTAGAGGCCACATTTTAGTCTGATACTCGTGAAACTTGGTCAGAATGTTTGTCTTGATGATATCTCGGACGAGTTCGAAAATGAGTTATGTCGGGTCAAAAACTAGGTCACTAGGTCAAATCTTAGAAAAACCTTCTGTACGCTCTAGAGGCCACATTTGCAGTCCAAAACTCCTGAAAATTGGTCAGAATGTTAGTCTTGATGATTTCTCGAATGACTTGGAAAATGGGTCCAGTCCGGTCAAAAACTAGGTTACTAGGTCAAATCTTAGGAAAACATTGTGTACGCTCTAGAAGCCACGTTTTCTGTCCAAAACTCTCGAAAGTTGATCAGAATCTTTGTCTTGATGATATCTCAGACGAGTTTGAAAATGGGTCATGTCAGGTCAAAAAGTAGGTCACTAGGTCATATCTAAGAAAAACCTTGTGTAGGCTCTAGAGCCCCGTTTTCAGTCCAAAACTCGCGAAAATTGGTCAGAATATTTTTCTTGATGATATCCCGAATGAGTTTGAAATGGGTCATGTCCGGTCAAAACCTAGGTCACTAGGTCAAATCTTAGAAAAACCTAGTGTACGCTCTAGAAGCAAAATTTTCTGTCCAAAATCTTGAAAGTTGGTCAGAATGTTTGTCTTGATGATACCTCAGACGAGTTTGCAAAAGGGTCAGATCGGGTCAAAAACTAGGTCACTAGGTCAAATCTTAGAAAAACTTTGTGTACGCTCCAGAGGCCACATTTACCGTCCAAAAACCTTGAAAATTGGTCAAAATGTTTGTCTTGATAATTTCTCGAATGAGTTCGAAAATGGGTCATGTCCAGTGAATAACTAGGTCACTAGGTCAAATCTTAGAAAAACCTTTTGTACGCTCTCCAGGCCACATTTTCTGTCCAAATGCTTGAAAGTTAGGCAGAATGTTTACCTTGATAATATCTCAGACGAGTTCAAAAACGGGTCATGTTAGGTCGAAAACGAGGTCACTAGGTCATATCTTAGAAAAACCTTGTGTAGGCTCTAGAGGCCACATTTTCAGCCCAAAACTCTTTAAAGTTGGTCAGAATATTTGTCTTGGTTATATCTTGGATGACTTTGAAAATGGGTCTTGTTGGGTCAAAATCCAGGTCACTACGTCAGATCTTAGAAAAACCTTGTGTATGCTCTAGAGGCCACATTTTCAATCCTATACTCATGAAACTTGGTCAGAATGTTTGTCTTGATGATTTTTTGGACCAGTTTCCAAGTGGATCATTTCGGGTCAAAAACTAGGTCACTGAGTCAAATCTTCAAAAAACCTTTTTCAGTCAAATACTAATGAAAATCTTGGTAGAATGTTTGTCATAATATCTCAAAAGAGATTGAAAATGGGTCATGTTTGGTCAAAAGACTCAGGTGAGTGACTTCAGGGCCATCATGGCTCTCTTGTTTTAACCTTGAAAAAATAACTGCCACAGTGACCTTCAACCTTGTTTTTTGACGAAATAAGCACGGAGAGGTGCCATTTTTTCCCTTATTGTTTAGAATTATAAATACTATAAGTGTGGAAATTTTAAGAAAAATCTGTCCGTTAGAAAGTATGTATTTATTGAAGATTAACCAATAATTCGGTCAAATTATCTCCCTTTTCAACTCAATGACCCATATATAACATGCATACTAGTATTTGTACATTTACCATGCTCAAAACCAGGCTTTTATATATTTTCTGTGCAAAACTACATGAATTTTCATTAAAATGGTGTATATTTGTATGTTTTTCCTGTAAATTTCCTGTATAACTGACAATCAAAGCTGAATTTTGGAACTGTATATACCTTTTTCAAAGGCAAATTTCTCAGAAACGAGCACTGGTACCCACATCTTTTTTCACTGTAATCTCCTAGAGACATGATGAGCTTTGTACGTGCAAATTTTTAAAAAAATTGACCGAATTGTAATATACGTCGTTAAACTGCTTTTTAACTCTTTCAGCACCAACTATATACACTCGACTTCTGTCGACGGCTGAAAAAATATATATACAATCCACTGAAAATCAGAAATATGATATTTATCTGGTAGGCATTACTCTACAAGCAGACGGTATAAATCAAAGATTAGACTGCACGTTCTGTGCAGTCTAATCTTGATCTATCCCGTCCGTACAAGCCCCTGGTTTAGCCTATGACGCTGACATGTAAATTCTAGCCGATAGTACAAGACTAAATATTTCAAAGTACTTTTTGCCTAAATGAATCATCGTATCGGACTAGGCAGATCAGAGATCAGACTTCACATTTACCAAATAATCTCGTATTGTAACGACACTATGGAAGAACGCTTTTTATAAACGTTGTTGGAAAAGGGTAAAATGCTAAAAATCAATATTTTCTAATTTTCCCCTCATATTTACTACTCTTGAAATCACTGACAGGAGCCTTACTTACTTAAAAGCCTGGGCCCGGTTTAACGAAAAAACTTAAGTCCCTTTATTTTACTCATATCTACTAACGGTCCCTGATCATGTCTTAAAATTAGTTTTTTATTTGAAACACATTTCAGTAACATTAACAGACTGTAGTAGCATTCTCAAATCCTTAGTTGACACGACATTTACACTCAACTAAGTAAGGTAAATGGACGTAAGTCGATTTACAGACTTAAGTCCATTACTTTTCTGTATTTAGTCCGTCATTTTTTTTTTTTTTTTTTTTTTGTCAAAACAGGACTTGAGAATGTTACATAAGTCTGTTTATAATTGTGAAATGCCTCCGGAATAACAAACTAAGCTTAAGACTCAGTAACGATCTCAAACCTTAAGTTGAGTCTGTTAATTTGAGTTTACTGCTATGCTGGCTTAAGTTGCTTGTTGTCGACTCAAATATGGCGGACATCTTCCGAAGTATAGATGTAAACAGACAGAACATCCATTTAGGGACAGAATTTGTCCATTTCTAATCTTAAGCACAACGGAAATTTTTCAAAGGATCGTCTCTGTTCAGGATATACATGGCAGATGTTCTGTTTAGGAATACTTAAGCATCTACTCTAAGCTGCAGGAGAAATCGTCCCCTTGAGAAATCTACCCTACACCCAGAAATCGTCCCCAAATTAAATTTTGGAGAAATCGTCCCAAAGAGTCAAAATTCATACAGCGCTGTATATGTGCAGAAGAAAGGGGTCCTACGGCTCCGACGTCAATTTCGAGAAAACACGTATTAAAGTCTGCGCATTGCTGTGGTAATTTTGGGTTTGAACACAAGTTTTTCATTGTACAGCCGCTTTAGTCCGTAAACACGTTAATTCATTGACAAATCTCAGCTGTCCGATCGTATTATGGTACAAGTAAGGCCGTCGAAGGGGTTTTGTTCATACTGAGATTATCACTTCCTGCTTGAAAAAAGCTATGACCCTATGCAGGTACTTTAATCAGAAAAAATACAATGTAAACAGATTTGTTGTAAACGAAGTGCGGTAAACTTAACTAGATTTACACCCATAACTAAGATATTGTTCGGTTATGGCGAAAAGCAGTCAATCTTTAGCTATGGTGTGGATATTTTTCCTTTTAAGGCAATGGTTTGTCTGTGATATGTAGAAAAAATGGGAATACTATCTTTATATTTGACAAACACTACGATAAATCTTTTCGAACTTTACGAAATAGCCTTGGTGTAGTAAAAATCTTGAAATCTTAACGACGTATATGACAAATGTCCGCACGCATCCTACTGCGCATGTATTTTTGTCGTGGATTCTAAATCAAAAGTGCAACTATATATTTCCTGCAAACAATGGTAATACTATTGGCGCTCTCAAACAAGTAGCACTTTCTTCGGGTAGTACTACTATTGGTAAGAGAAATAAATGGATCTACGAACTGTCACTGTGAAATAATTAAAATACTGCTGACGCGTCGTTACACACCAAAAAAGGAAACAAATGGAAGAAATTTAAAGCTGTGGAAGGAAAGCTGTTTCCACTTTGAAACTTATAGTTGGAAAAGGAGAAATCGCTCCTGTTGAGCATTTTTTTTCTATATCCCACTAAGTCTGCTGAGCTTTTATCCTTTTTTTTAACCTTGAAAAAATAACTGCCATACTGACATTCAACCTTGTTTTCTGACGTAATAAGCACGGAGAGGTGCCATTTTTTCCTTATTGTTTAGAATTATAAATACTATAAGTGTGGAAATTTTAAGAAAAATCTGTCCGTTAGAAAGTATGTATTTATTTACGATTAACCAATAATTCGGTCAAATTATCTCCCTTTTTCAACTCAATAACCCATATATAACATGCAAATTTCGCCCATTAAAGCAAGAAGGTACCAAGTGACATTTTTAAAGTTTTGAGAAAATCAAGTTTAAAGATTCAGAAAGAGATATCAAATCAAGGTTTTCATGTGCAACTTTCTCACTTGGCATATTGATAGATATAGCCAATGACTTTACACAGCAAGAGTGATAAGCAGATCCCTTCATCAATAAGCAATATTTTATTGATTTTACAAAAATGTCCCTTCTTGCACTAAAGATTATAGATGTTTCTGTGTATTTGCCTCTGTCAAAAAGGTACCATATGACCATAGGGCACCTATTTGCACTAAACATATTAGAAGTTTTACACAATATAACAAATTAAATAGTACCATATGACATTTTGGTACCTTGTTGCATAATGAATCAAATGAAAATGAACCTCTTGATTCCACTTTTCTTGGAACTAACTTACAGTTTGGCACAAAAAAAAAAAAAAAAAAATTCAACATTAATATATTCCCCTAAAAACTCTGTTTATGACTGTTCTTTTTGTTAATATAAAGTTTTTTCTGTCAAAAATCACTGACAAAGTACTTTGTTTTTTTCTGTATAACAGTTTAATGCCTTTTAAACAGCACAGGTCCTATTACTGCGGCCAGTGCACCCTCATAAGTGTGTCCTTCCTTTCTCACACCAGTACTGCACAACTTTTTTTTTTTTTGAGAAATTGACTTCTTTTCTCACATACGTTAGAGGTGGGAGGCAAAAAATCCATAGAAAGAAAGTTTGCTACAACTGGGTATTGAGCCTGCAATCACCGGGTCAGGATCAGAGACTCTGACCACTGAGGTACCTGGCTGGACCACTTAAAGGTATTAACAAGTTACGTGCATCAAGCTTACACTTACAGCTCATTTCATGAGTAATATTTCCTTTTATGTATGAACTAAGATTATTTTTATTCTTCAAAAGCTCATTTGATGACTATTAATTCTTTAATGTAATATGAGTATAATCAACATAAGGACCATCTTTATATGATTTAAAAGCAACAAATCCATTTCTGTTCCGCTTGTAAGTAGGAATTGGTGATATTCTTCTTATACTATTGCCTTTCTATATAAAACAGCCATTAGTCATTGTTCTTTTTGACAGACACTTTCTGCTTTGAATTGTAATACATTTTTAAATCAGATTGACATTCTTGCCAGGAGGCTTACCAGGTGCCTTGAAAGCATTTCATGCAGATATATTTCTTAGAATTGTTTCAATATTGTATCTTACAAATACTGATCATGGAACTTTCTATCGAACTTGAATCCATTTAACATGTAACTTTGTCCAGTTGCTGTTTTTTGGAGATTTGGGCAGTTTTTCCTTATAAAGTCCTTAAACTTAATGGCATAATTGAATTTTACTGGGACAGCTATGTAAAGCTACGACGTTGAGGCCAGAGACATCAAAGTGAGGGATCATAGACTGGTATTCTTTTATTTGCCCCTTCAGTTGTGGAAAGAACTAAATCACACTGCATCTGAGAATGACCTGATGGCAGAAATGTGCGACTGGTTGACTTAAGGGTGGGTCTTCCAATAAACATATCAAAAGAGATGCAGTTACATACTGATTTCTGTTTGTCCTCTACAAGAATGCAAAAAGAGTACGTACTATTTCCTGTACATCGTACCTTTGAAGCCATGTTTTGACATCGATATAGCAATTTCACAATTGTTAGTCAGCAAGAAAGTATTTAGTCAAGTCATAGTTTTCTAAGTTACAGAGTTGATGCACAAGAGGACATTGTGTTGTAAGGATGCACGTTAATCCAAAGTTGCTACATATAGGCTGTCACCGGCTTTTGCTCTCCCTTTTGACTTTTCCTCAAATGCTCTTTCTTTTTGTAGATGGTATATTCCATAAAACATGTCAGACAAAGATTCTGCTTCTTTTCTTATGTGGTATGAAATTTAGTAGGCATGGAACTCTGGTCTTTCTTGGACTCATAAAGGGCAAAATTGTAGTATTCACTAAAAACAACTTGCCTCTTCCACACAAAGTCACATTCTGTATATTTATATCTCACATCTTTTATGTTTAAATGAGATAGATACTGTTTCTTGGAAGATTTTCTGGGATTATGAGATTCCATCATGGAAAAGGATTCAACAAGACTCCTCACAAAGTCAACTGTGCCAGGATCTAATGTTGACGCTTGTCTTTTTCCGTCTCAAATCTTTCACTCTATATTTCTTTTTTGATAGTGTGTCATCGATTGTTTTTCTTTTGATATCAGAAGTTGAGCAGACAAGTTTCTGCATGTAAGTTTCTCATTGAAAGGAAGATAAAAACACACAGCCAAAATATTACATTCTACTTTTTATAGCTGTAGTATGTTTCCTCTCTTCATGTAGATATGTTTAAAAACTATATACAAATGTCTCACTAAAACTAATCGGTAGAAACAACAGAAAGATATTTAATAGCCTTATCAGGATCTGGTTTGTGTATTCAATATAGTGCTAATAGGTACCAAGTGACTAACCCATGTAAAACGATTATTTAATCGTCTAAATTTTGTGATGCTAAAAGGTACCCTGGTATCATGTGGGTACCTTTTTGCATAACCAGTAAGCCACTTGGTACCTTTTTACAAAAACAAAAAGCCTGATTTCTTCATGGTACCTTTTTACATGACCCTATATCTTTGGCAGTTTACATCTATCAGCCTAGATAATTTTACACATCACAGATTGGTATAAAACACATCAAATTATCCCAAAGGTCATTTTTGGCAAAAATGCCAGTTGGTACCTTTTTGCTTTAAGGGGGCGATTTGTACATTTACCATGCTCAAAAGCAGGCTTTTATATATTTTCTGTGCAAAACTATATGAATTTTCATTAAAATGGTGTATATTTGGATATTTTTTTCCTGTAAATTTCCTGTATAACTGACCTACAAAGAAAGGCGCTTTAAATCCAGTATAACCTGAATTCAGGAACTGTATATACCTTTTTCAAAGGCAAATTTCTCAGAAACGAGCACGGGTACCCACATCTTTTTTTTACTGTAATCTCCTAGAGACATGATGAGCTTTGTATGTGCAATTTTTTACAAAAAATCTGTCCGTTAGAAAAAATGTAATATACGTCGTTAAACTGCTTTTTAACTCTTTCAGCACCAACTATATACACTTGACCCCTGTCGACGGCTGCAAAAATATATATACAATCCACTGAAAATCAGAAATATGATATTTATCTGGTAGGCATTAATATACAAGCGGACGGCATAGATCAATGGTCAAAGTACACGTTCCATGCAATCTGATCTTGATCTTTGCCGTCCGTACAAGCCCCTGGTTTAGCTTATGACGATGAAATGTAAATTCCAGCCGATAGTAAAATACCAAATATATTTCAAAGTACTTTTTGCCTCAATGAATCGTCGTATCGGACTAGGTAGATCAGAGATCAGACTTCACATTTACCAAACAATCTCGCATTGTAACGACACTATGGAAGAACGCTTTTTATAAACGTTGTTGGAAAAGGGAAAAATGCTAAAAATCAATATTTTCTAATTTTCCCCTCACATTTACTACTCTTGAAATCACTGACAGGAGCCTTACTTAAAAGCCTGGGCCCGGTTTAACGAAAAAACTTAAGTCCCTTTATTTTACTCATATCTACTAACGGTCCCTGATCATGTCTTAAAATTAGTTTTTTATTTGAAACACATTTCAGTAACATTAACAGACTGTAGTAGCATTCTCAAATCCTGAGTTGACACGACATTTACACTCAACTAAGTAAGGTAAATGGACGTAAGTCGATTTACAGACTTAAGTCCATTACTTTTCTGTATTTAGTCCGTCATTTTTTTTTTTTTTTTTTGTCAAAACAGGACTTGAGAATGTTACATAAGTCTGTTTATAATTGTGAAATGCCTCCGGAATAACAAACTAAGCTTAAGACTCAGTAACGATCTCAAACTTTAAGTTGAGTCTGTTAATTTGAGTTTACTGCTATGCTGGCTTAAGTTGCTTGTTGTCGACTCAAATATGGCGTACTTCTTCCGAGGTAAAGATGTAAACAGACAGAACATCCATTTAGGGACAGAATTTGTCCATTTCCAATTTTAAGCACAAAGGAAATTTTTCAAAGGATCGTCTCTGTTCAGGATATACATGGCAGATGTTCTGTTTAGGAATACTTAAGCATCTACTCTAAGCTGCAGGAGAAATCGTCCCCTTGAGAAGTCTACCCTACACCCAGAAATCGTCCGTAAATTAAATTTTGGAGAAATCGTCCCAAAGAGTCAAAATTCATACAGCGCTGTATATGTTCAGAAGAAAGGGGTCCTACGGCTCCGACGTCAATTTCGAGAAAACACGTATTAAAGTCTGCGCATTGCTGTGGTAATTTTGGGTCTGAACATAAGTTTTGCATTGTATAGCCGCTTTAGTCTGTGAACACGTTAATTCACTGACAAATCCCAGTTGTCCGATCGTATTATGGTACAAGTAAGGTCGTCGAAGGGATTTTGTTCGTACCGAGATTATCACTTCCTGCTTGAAAAAAGCTATGACCCTATGCAGGTACTTTAATCAGAAAAAATACAATGTAAACAGATTTGTTGTAAACGAAGTGCTGTAAACTTAACTAGATTTACACCCATAACTAAGATACTGTTCGGTTATGGCGAAAAGCAGTCAATCTTTAGCTACGGTGTCGATATTTTTTCTGTTTAGGCAATGGTTTGTCTGTGATATGTAGAAAAAAATGGGAATACTATCTTAATATTTGACAAACACTACGATAAATCTTTTCAAACTTTACGAAATATCCCTGGTGTAGTAAAAATCTTGAAATCTCAACGACGTATATGACAAATGTCCGCACGCATCCTTGTCGTGGATTCTGAATCAAAAGTGCAAATATGTATTTTCTGCACACAATGGTAATACTATTGGCGCTCTGAAACAAGTAGCACTTTCTTCGGGTAGTACTACTGTTGGTGAAGAGAAATAAATGGTTCTTCGAACTGTCACCGTGAAATAATTAAAATGCTGCTGACGCGTCGTTACACACCAAACAAGGAAACAAATGGAGGAAATTTAAAGCTGTGGAAGGAAAGCTGTTTCCACTTTGAAACTTATTGTTGGAAAAGGAGAAATTGCTCCTGTTGAGCATTTTTTTTCTATTTCCCACTAAGTCTGCTCAGCTTTTATCCTTTTTTTTTTAATCTTGAAAAAATAACTGCCATAGTGACATTCAACCTTGTTTTCTGACGAAATAAACACGGACAGGCGCCATTTTTTTCCTCATTGTCTAGAATTATAAATACTTTAAGTGTGGAAATTTTAAGAAAAGTCTGTGTTAGAAAGTATGTATTTATTTAAGATTAACCAATAATTCGGTCAAATTATCTCCCTTTTTCAACTCAATGACCCATATATTACATGCATATTTGTACATTTACCATACTCAAAACCAGGCTTTTATATAATTTCTGTGAAAAACTATATGATTTTTCATTAAAATGGTGTATATTTGGATATTTTTTTCCTCTAAATTTCCTGTATAACTGACTTACAAAGAAAGACGCTTTAAATCCAGGATAACCTGAATTTTGGAACTGTATATACCTTTTTCAAAGGCAAATTTCTCAGAAACGAGCACTGGTACCCACATCTTTTTTCACTGTAATCTCCTAGAGACATGATGAGCTTTGTATGTGCAAATTTTTAAAAAAATCTGTCCGTTAGAAAAAATTGTAATATACGTTGTTAAACTGCTTTTTAACTCTTTCAGCACCAACTATATACACTTGACCTCTGTGGACGGCTGAAAAAATATATATACAATCCAATAAAAATCAGAAATATGATATTTATCTGGTAGGCATTACTCTACAAGCAAACGGCATAGATCGAAGATTACACTGCACGTTCTGTGTAGTCAGATCTTGATCTTTGCCGTCCGTACAAGCCCCTGGTTTAGCCTATGACGCTGACATGTAAATTCTAGCCGATAGTACAAGACCAAATATTTCAAAGTACTTTTTGCTCAATGAATCATCGTATCGGACTAGGCAGATCAGAGACCAGACTTTACATTTTCCAAATAATCTCGTATTGTAACGACACTATGGAAGAACGCTTTTTACAAACGTTGTTGGAAAAGGGAAAAATGCTAAAAATCAATATTTTGTCATTTTCCCCGCACATTTACTACTCTTGAAATCACTGACAGGAGCTTTGCTTAAAAGCTTGGGCCCGGTTTAACGAAAAAACTTAAGTCCCTTTTTAGCGGATTTGCTATACTCAACAGCAAAAGAAACGCATTTATTTTCTCGAGTTAATTTTATTGACCATTCTAAGAAAATTCAATAGTTTGGAAGAACCATTTCAAACTTCAATTCATTTCACTCAGAACTTTAGAAAAACTATTTCATTAAGTCTGTACAATTTTGTTCATGACATGTACAAAACAGGGCACTATCACAACTGACTTTCTTTAGAGTATGCCCCTACTCGTCTATGCGTTTCTATTGCTGTTGCGTATATATAGCAAATCCGCTTACTGTGATCGTTTTGGCCGGAACCAAATACATCATGCGTAACGACGCACGCGCGCTCACTTTCAGTTTTGCATGGCTGGCGTAGGGACGAACAACACAGGTCTACAAATGACATTAAGCTGTGCCTTTGAATAAATCATACAAATTATGTTTGATTTAAAAACAAGAACATCAAAGGCATAACAATCCATGAAAATGAATATAAAATATCACAATATGCAGATGACACTAGTTTGTATCTTGATGGCACTAAAAAATCTTTACAGAACACAATGTTAACTCTAAAATTTTATGCCAAACTCTCAGGCCTGTATATAAATGCAGAGAAAACTAAAGTAATATGGTTTGGGTCACAAAAAAATAATAATACCATCCTCTGTCCAGAATACAATTTATCTTGGAACGAAGAAATTTTCACTTTGCTAGGTGTTAAATTTTCTTCTAACCTTTCTGAAATTATAGACTTGAACTATGACTCAAAAATTGTAGAAATTAAGAAATTATTTGCAAATTGGTCAAAGAGAGTCCTTTCCCCAATTGGTAAAATTGTTGTTAGCAAAACTGAACCATTTGATTTTAAGTATACCAAACCCTTCTTTGTCCAAAACCAATACTATTCAAAATCTATTTTTTAAGTTTCTTTGGAGTGATGGAAGAGATAAAGTGAAAAGGAAAGTGATTATACAAGAATATAAGTATGGAGGACTGAAGATGATTGATCTAAAAGTTTTTATGAATTCATTGAAAATAACATGGCTAAGAAGATTGACCAGTACAAATAGTAAGTTTAGTAGTTTTATTGATAGTATATGTCCTTTTATAAGTAAAATTTTTAAATTTGGTTTGCAAAACATCACATATACTATAGTAGGATAAAGAAATTCAGGCCTAACCTAGAAAATTTGAAGAATCAAATTGTTGCCAATTATAAAATTGAAAAGTATGCAGCAAAACAAACCCCTAACTATGATGTTTTTGAAAGGACATGGGAGAACTATATAAATTTAGTTTTGGATAATTAAATCCATACAATGATTGTCATATTTATCTTACGCAGAACAATATTTTAGTTTGAAAAGGTATGCCACTGGGGCCTTCCACCAACTGCCTGCTTGGACAAATTATGAGACAGTTTTGTCTTTCCTAAATACATCAGTTCGGCACAAACCCAAGTAGTCTACACCAACAACCTTCTAAATATTATTTTGTATTTTTTTTATCCTTTTCGCTAACAGCCTACCCCCCCCTTTTTTTTTTTTACTCTTTTTCCTTTCCTTTTTGTTTTTTTTTTTTTTTTTAGCTAGCAAGTCAAATAATTTCAGTAAACTGTTTTTAAGCTTATTTAAAACTGAATTTAAATAACCCTTGGCCGCGTGGTCCAGGGTTCTGAAAACCTTGACTAAGAGAATTTTTGAAGGGCATTGTGAGGGGAGAGAGAATGCTGGTAAGTGGCATTTTCTCCCCTCTCCACAATGTTTAACTGTTCTATTAATGCCAGAATTCATTTAAGTTAATCTTTTGAACCTTTTTTATCTGCAAATGCTTTCAATATGTTCCAGTAGAAAACTACTTTGTTCGGTTAAAAGAAAAAATGTAACAAATGGCACTATTCCTTTTTGGTAGACATTTTGATGGGCTCTTTATCCCTTTGCCATAATAAAATTAGACAACACTCAAAAAGTTTTTTGAGAACATTGTGAAAAATATTAGTGGTCGGCGTCTCTTTCATGGCCCATTGATTTTCAGCTTTGTTTTTGACTAAATTCCATCATTTGGGTCATAAATAAATTTGCTATATGCAATAGCTTTTAATCTGGGAAAATTGAATATTTTTTTAAATTATCTGGTAAGCCATGGAACACTAGTATTTTTAAAAGTCAAAGGGAAATAACCCATGCTGAGCTAGCTCAACAATTCTTTAATGTATGACAAAATTTTAGATATGTGAAAGCATTTGCAGTTGACAAATAAATGCAACGAAAAAAAATTTTTAGTTGTTTTATATAAAGATGGTAGGTGTTGTTGGAGAAGGAGATAAGGCTGGTTTCCGGCATTATCTCTTCCTTCAACAAACATTTTTCGAGGGATTAGCTTTGGTGTGTTACGTATCAAGATAGTATAGTAAGAGGTTAAATACATTTTTTTTGTACTTTTGTGTCTGTAACACGTTAAAAATGTATTATACTTGTCTAGCTGAATAAAAATCTTAAATTAAAAAAAAAAAAAATTATGTTTGATTTCTTTATCGAAATTTCGTCAGTACTACAAAAACTGTCATTTTGAAATACTCTAAATACTTAAACAAAGTTTGTTCTTTTTTTTTTTCATTAAATATTGCCATATGCGTATGAACATTGTTTACACAGACTGCCCCCATTTTCATTCAAGAAATTTCATTCACAACTTGCGTCGTCCGCTGTCGAAATAAGCAAGGAGATTAAGCAATAATTTCGCAATGAAATTACATTTTTAAACTCTATTATATTAAATATCTTTAACTGTTCAGATAGCTGGTTAGAATTTGGCCGTAAATGAATAAAAACCCTTTCGATAACGAATACACAGAACCCATAAAGTCGATTCGGGACCTTGTTAGGTACAGCCCGTCGTATAGCACTATCGATGAATTTCCGAATTGTTTGAAACATTTCTGTGAAACGTTTAAAAAAATGAAGATCGTGTAGTCTTTTTAAAAAAATATTTGACGTTGATTTATGCAAGACTGCTTCCAAAATTTCTCTCCAGTTATCGATGGGACATAAGGAAATCCTGCGTTCACAAACGGCCCGATCAAGTACGAACCCGTGACGTGAATTTATATTGAAGATTTTCGATGGGAAATCGTGTCCTACTCAGTGAACTGGACATCCACTAACTTAACCTAAAATCCTGGACTTTAAGCCTCAGATACTCAATTATCTTCAAGGTGTAAAAGTCCATTCATAGTCCTTCTAATATGCTTGAATTTTATTTTGTTACCTTTCATGCAAAAGAATTAAGGAATGCAGAATTTTCAGACAGATGTTTGATAAAGGGTCCACAGGAATACATCTTAGTCTAGATCTATATGTCTTACTATTTGGACATGTAGATTTTAATTCTTTGATTTATTTTTTATGCTTGGAGATTGAAGTATATGTATTTTGTTTAATAAAGTACATATTTATGATGAACTGCTGCTCAACCCATACTAGAGACGGTAACTCTGTTTCATGTAAACAGCAAGTAATTCAAACTTCAGAGTTAAAGTATGACTATAGTTTTTAAAGTTTTATAGAGGGGCCAAATCCTTTAACCCTTAGGCTGCTAAGTTGTCACTCAAGGACCTTATGCAGACAGTGTAGATCAAGATCAGATTGCACCGAACGTGCAGTCTGATCTTTGATCTATACCGCCCGGTAAGGAGGTATTTTTCCCCAAAAAATAACTTTGAAACAGAAATATTTGGATTTGTACTATCGACTTGAAAGTTTCATTTTAGTTACAGATCAATTTTTACTTTGAATGGCAACTTGTCACACTGAGTGTGATCTTGGTCAATTCTGGCTGCTTCAGCGGTACCCAGGGCAGGAATTTGCAGATATCAAAAAGCAAATAATATCTGGACTATGTTCTTCCAGGTGATGAGTGATGATTTTAATTCTTTGCTTCAGACCATGAAAATGGATTCACTCAAAACTGTATTGGAAGAAATGAATAGCCGTTTTACCAGTGTTAATATTGAAGTTCAAATATCTCATCTTGCTACATCACGTTTTTTTTTTTGTTTGTTTGTTTTTTGTTTTGCAAATGTCCCTGCAGTGGTTCAGTTATGTAATATGACTCAAATTCACAAAGAAGTGGCTCAAAACTTCAAAAAGGAATCTACATCTATATGTAAATGAATAAAACTTACATAATTACTGACAAAATGTCAAAATCCCATCACTGTAACTTTCATTACATGTGAGACTAAATTTCACTTTTTACATTGTACTTATTCACACCTGCATTTTTTGACTGAATAGCAATGGACCCAAGAATGTGAGTTTGCATATTACATGTAGGCCTCTTATGTTTTATGTGATACTCATAAAATGAACTTGAAATTACTAAGTATTAGTCCATTTTTTTATAGTTAAGTGTAACACCATTTTTTTTTTTTTTGAAACTGTGAAGGATAATCTAAGTTCAGACTGTGCAGAATATGAGGTCTTAGCTTGAACCTATACAGCATATGTTTTTCTTTTAACATTTGCACCAATACAGTGGTGAAATAATCCTGTTCATTTATTTAGTGAGGTTCTGTGAAACTGTGGCTGATTGGTGAAGGTGTCGTTTAAGTTATCCCGGATTTTTTATCCTCACCTAGTTGCCAGGATTTTGTAGGAGTGCCTATAGACAAAACACTGCGTAGAATCAGCCTAGCCCTAGTAAAACCCAAGCCGTACACAAATAAATGGGTTATTGTCACTGTAAGACTGAAACACTGTTGAAACTAATGTAACCAGCAGAAATCAGTCAAACATCAAATTACTCTTGAAGGTAGTTACAATCAATTTCATGTTTTGTGCCAGTGCATGAGTTAACCGTACTTTTCTAATGTGAACTCATTATATCTTGACTTGTGACTTTATGATGATACAAGGTGAATTTTCATTTATGTTACAGAAGAAAGGTATATTCAATACTCATGAATTACACATGGCCTAAATCTTAGAAAATACTAAACACACCATTTAGTTTTCACCTTTCCGACTATTACATAACTTATTTTTAGGTCAGGAATAAAACCAAGAATTTTCTTTTTAACCCTTTACCAAACAATCCCTGGTTTTAACGACCCTGAGGAAAAAGCCTTCTGAAAACATTGTGGGAAAAGAAGAAAATGCCAGCATTTTCTCCTTTTCCCACAATGTTTTCTACTCTTCCAAAGTCAAATTTCAATTTTTGCATCACGTTTATTTTGTCGTCTGCAGATGCTTTCGATTTGGACAAGTCTAAAATTTGTCGTTTGGTAAAGAGTTAAAAGAAAGAAGAAATCATTGTATCTGAACAATCAAGTTGTTGTGTCTAGTTTGATTTTGTATTTCATTTTGAAATTAATAGTTTCAAGTTGTGTAGTAATAAGGTTGATTGTATGGTGTTTAACGCCGTTTTCAACATTATTTCAGTTATATCGCGGCGGCCAGTGCACCTATCCATGCTTTCCTGGAGTCTCTTTTACCAGTACTCCGCACAATTTTTCTGTCCAAGCCACTGGCTGCTTTCCCACATAATCATCGTCGAGACAATGGTCAGCGGTGGTAGAGGAATGAATCCTGTCGCAGTGACTATCATCAATCCTCGAAAAGAAATTGGCCGAGCCAGGGGTCGTAGCTAGGGATCGAAACCTGGACGCCGTGTTCTCAAGTCCTGCACGCTACCGACTGAGCTACCGGGGCTCGGCTGTGTAGTAATAAGGAAGAACCCTTGAAGGGATTCATAGGTGTTAGAGTCATGGAAAGGACAATGTGCTTTCAGTAAGAAATTACATACAAAAAGCCATTTTTTCTATTTCCCTGAGAGGACTACAGTGTTCTTTTTTTTTTAATGCTTTACCACACAACAAAATTTGAGACGTCCAAATGGAAAGCATTTACTGATAACAAAATCAATGTGACTCAAAATATGAATTTTATTTTTGGATGGTCTGAAGACATTGTGGGAAAAGGAAAAATGCTGGTTACTAGCATTTTCTCATATTCCTAAATTCTTTTTAAAAGCCGTCTTCCTCAGGGTCGTTTGTAAGGGTTTAAACTAAATCATACTAGTTTCAAAACAATACATGCTTTATACTTCTGAATGAGGACTGTTTGTTTCCTTTGTAGCAAGAGTAGATTAAGATCAGACCACCTAACATAGTAAAATCCCACTCCTATAAGCACACTATTTTGATTTGAATTGTTTGCAGTCTATATGATTATACCCACTATATGAAAGTTTAGAAAGTGTTGTGTTTATAGTCTGACTAGGATTGTAAAATGCTGTTTTAAAAATCAAAACCTTGACATCTGAGTACAGAAGTTTCAATATTTTTAAAGAGTGTTGCATAATGATGATTAATAATGTTTTTAGAAATGCTTAAAATGCTATGGTAAAGGAAAATAAAGTCATCATGTTTAGTGTATTTATTTAAGCTCACATGTTTACAAACCCTAGGGTGAGCTGTTGATATTATCAATCGGACTTAAAGCCAAGGTTGGCAAAAAGCCGGTCAATATGAACATTGACCAGGCCGGCGGTTTTAACCGGTCAATACTGGTAAAAAATGGTCGATTGGTGGTCGATTGAAGTGGCTGATTGGGTCGGTTAAATCACTGACTTACATACCTGTCCTGTTTCTAAATTAGTTTTAAAAGCTCTCCTCCTACACCCTGTACTGAAGGTGTATTACATATTATCACCAGAATCATAGTTTTTATCAATAACGTCCTTTTTTTCTTTGATCATAATTCAAAAGACATTATTGCTGGTCAACTCAAGAGGTTGATTGGATTGACTTTCCATTTTGAACTTACATACAGGTCGGTTCTTTTCAACCAAAAAATTTTTATCTATCAATATGCCTTATAGGTGAGACAACAGTTTATAGTTCTACATCTCTCTCTCTCTCTCCCTCCCTCCCTCCCTCCACTAAAAACACACTAAGATTTTAAAAAGAGAGATCATTTAACACAGTCTTACAGTCTTTGGTCATAAAAGTTCAAAGGTAGCATCAAAAAGCAGCTAATATATAATTTTCATGTAAAATTGCAGAAAAAAGTGTCACCCATGGGTAAACATGTAAAATACACTTGTCATTAATCTAAAGGCATATTGAGGTACACATGAAGAAGGCTGTAACTGATTAACTAAACAATAGTTAGGGATACATTAATGTCTGAAGTATATTTGTGTCCACCTACACTTTTAAATTGCTGTCAAAACACATTAAAAGGTGTAAAAGTTGCCCCTTTCTACCCCAGCGGGTGTGATTTAAATTACAAAAGGGACCAGTCATGTGTCCCTAGTTGGTGTATTATACTTGACACCAGGCCTTATTCCTAACGTGAAATATTGACTTATATGCAATCAAGACAGTATCTTATCATCAAGCAATTACGGTGTCAAAAATGAAACCTAAAGACTTCATTTGGAACTTCTGTAGAGTTTTGGAAAACTGGCAAAAGCCAGCTGATGTTTACCCTTGGCAGGGACAAAACATCTTTTCCACTCAAATCAAATCCTTCATATTGGTGAATTCAAGCAAACTTAGAAAAAAAAAAATAAAAAATAAAAAAAAGAAAAAAAAAATTTTTTTTTTTGGAGAGAGATATCTTCCTATCGGACAGTGTAGATCCAAAATCAGACTGCACGTTCTGTGCAGTCTGATCTTGATCTATACTATCCGCTAGAGGTCAGTGAGTCGCGCTTAGCAGCCAAAGGGTTAAAACTTTATGTCGGTCAAAACTGTCTTTACACAAAACAGGTTAATGTTTTATTCATGGAGGTTTGTCTCAACCATATCGTGTATAGAATTACCAAATGGCTGACGAAATTATGCATGTCTTTAATGTCAACCAGTTCATCAACACAGACGACATTCGGTTGGTAGGTTTCGTGGATCAAGATCAAACTGCATAGTACGTGCAGAAAGGGCCATAATGATATTGAATCTATAATCCTATTTTGAAATTGTATGAATCTATTTACTTTTAGGCTGGTAAGCGCGACTCCCTGACCTTTTGCGGACAGTCTAAATTAAGATAAGACAGCAGAGAACGTGCAAAAAGGTCCATTATGATATTGAATCTACAATCCTATTTTGAAATTTTATGAATCCATTAACCCTGAGGCTGCTAAGCGCGACTCACTCACCTTTTGCGGACAGTGTAGATCAAGATCAAACAGCACAGAACATGCAGTCTGATCTTTGATCTACACTGTCCGATCAGGAGATATTTTTCTCCAATGCGCCCGGGTAGTGGTGGAAACAATCCAGTCGACCTTAACTACCAACTAAACTCTTCAAAATAGGGCGGTCACATGATTCTCTGGAGATCAAAGCTACTGGTGGTATTGCAGAAAGACAGCAGCGTTCCATGGAACTATATAGATCCATAAAAAGTGAAGGGTTTTTCCCTTCTCCTGTTTACTTGCGATGTGAAAATGTGACCGTGAATTTCTACCGTTCAGTCTTTCCTTTTTTTTTTTCTCTCTCTTATAGATATAGATCTACATGCAGTGAGGAAATGTCCCTGTAAAATGTTCTTTAAAAGTACGTGAACCAATAATCACTCAAGTTATCTTTTTACGGATTTAAATTAAAAAATTGCCGAGGAACTGTCTTAATTTTGTTAAGGGAATTCGGGACCGTTCGCCCTTTTTCACATACATTCACAAAAAAAAAAATAGTTTTGGCAAAGCCGGAATTCCAACTCAAAACCCCTTGATTTCAAGATCTAGAATCTAGGTCGTCATTCCAATTAATAGATATTTGTTCCACAAATCATTCATGTCGCTCGTATTGAGGCTTTGCCTTTTACATATTAATGTTTTTTAGAAACAGTCAAAAAACTAGCTTAGTCATGTTTTCTTCGACACAATATTTTCCGCGAAAAAGCGGCTCGTGCGTGACGTTAAAATACTATGATTAATGACGTCATTATTTGCAAGCATAGATCATTGCATATATTCATACAAAAATAGACGTTTAATACCCTGAAAATAAGGAGGAAATAAAACAATCTGTATTCTACTCATTACATTGACAATGATTTTAATTAATAATCCGACCGGTAGTTAATTTTTGTCATTTTTGACCAATGAGGTAAATGTGCGAAAGATTGTGATATATGTGACGCTGTGCGACCAACCGGAAGATGCTAAATTTTTAGTCATTCCCTTCTAAATTTAGACTAAAACCCAAAACGAAGTCGGATATTTTATTTTTGAAAATCTAGAACGCTGTTACCGCATATTTCGCTCGTTATAAATCTAGAACGTTTTTATGAAATTTTATTTTTCTCTGGAACTTATGGACCCTCAATAATATGAATATAGGCAAAGCCTAAAGGCGAGCAGCGCTACAAGTGTTTGCTACTTTGATAGAAGTAAATCTCCTAATCAAATGCCTACAAATTATATAGGAGGTAAATCTAGATCTATTTGATTTTTAAAAACAAAGTGTAACGCCCCAGCTCTGGACTATGAACTGACATCTAGCGTAAATAAGTTGAACTGCTGCAGTAAGGCATTTTAAGTTATTTTTCAGTTTAGCCCTATCTTGATAGATAGAGAGAGCATTTTTATTGTCTACTTCCACTAGTCGATAGTGTACTATTTGTGCAGTAAAATTCAAGGCGGAAAAGATGGATGAAGATCAGCCTGCACATAATATGCAGTCTGATCTGAATCTTTGGTATTCGCAAAACTTTGATGCTTTACAACTAGCAAGATAGTTTAAAATGTTAAAATAGTGACATACTTTCAGTTTTTTCCTGTAAGAGTTGGTTCTCGCGTGATGCATGAGGCAAATCACCACTCATAGCGTATGCAGACAGACATTATTGAAAAGCCAGTCGGCCTGCATATAGAACAAACGGTGAAATGCCATTTCATTTCCTTATCCGTGTCCTTGTAGCCTGCATGAGTTATTCTTAGGGTCAGTTGTTGATCTTATTTCTCAGCCTCATGTCTCCGCAAAAATCACTTGTTATTATCCTTAATCCTTTACGAATCACTATTTTGTTTAAGTATGTGTATTTTGTCACAAGTTAGCTCCTTATTGGCCTAGTATGCGCACGTAATTCCAGTGATGTTGCAGTTTAAAAGTTTGTTTACGGTAAACTTTACACCAGATCGGCCATGCTTAAATTGCATTGTGGGACCGATACGCTTGAGTGTATGCAGAGTCACCGTTCAAGATTGTGATTTAAACCCTTCGCATCAGTTTAATTCCAGTTAGGTGTGTGTGCTAGTCTGGTTTTACTTGTAATTTAACTTAAACTTGAGGCAGGCAAGCCTATCTTGCTGTTTTTTAGCGTCGCCATCTTGCATTTTGGTCCGATGGTCTTTCTACCAAGTTTCGGGTATTTCGACCAGAATCATGTCGGTAGCTACCAGTTTTGGGTAGTGGCCAAGCTACCAAGCGTCGGTAGTCGCTACCAGAAAAGGGGTATCTACCGTGTTTCTACCAGTTTTTGGTCAGGGTCGCTATATAAGCAGCGCGTTTTTGGTAGTCGAGGAATTCGATTTCTAAGAACTGAAAAGAGAAGTCACGGCTATTCGTTTGTCAAAACATTGTAAGAAAGTACTTTAGATCCTTTTTAAATTGTGTCGAACTTTGGGAAATAGAGAGAAGTCTCAAGCCTTAGATTTTTATGAAAGCCGGACTGAATAATTTTTGATAAAGTTTTTATGTTTTCTGACGAGTTTTTCGTTCTGCTTTGACTCTATAGAAATACGCATACGCCAAGTGTAAATTGACCGTTTCAAATAGAAGGGAAGTTTTACATAGAATGTATGGAAAGCCTTGCCTGTCTTATATGCACTAAATTAATGTTGTCCTGTCAAAACAGCAATATATTATGTCAAATATTCAGTACATTCAGCTGTACTATCTTTATATTGTGTGCATTTATGAATTTGTGAAGGTAAACCGTCATTATACTGATTGCACGAGACAATATATTATGCCGATGTGACTTTATACTAGGTCCATTTGTTAATATATTGAGTGGAACTCTGCAGATATGGAGTCGTCCAAGCCTTATATTATGTCCAATCATCAATATGTCTAGTAAAAACTTTTTATTGATTCAATAAGACAATATATTATGCCGATGAACCTTTATACCAGGTCGACTTGTCAATATCTTGTGTGGTAGTTTGCTGATATGGAGTCAGGTAAACCTTGTATTATGCCGATATACCTTTATATCAGGTCGACTTGTCATTATATTGAGTGCTACCTTGCTGATATGGAGTAGTGTAAACCGTATATTATGTCCAATCAGTACTATATCATGTCAAACAGTCATTATATTAAATCAACGAGACAATATATTATGCCGATGAACCTTTATACCAGGTCGACTTATCAATATATTGTGTGGTAGTTTGCTGATATGGAGTCAGGTAAACCTTGTATTATGCCGATGTACCTTTATATCAGGTCGACTTGTCATTATCTTGAGTGCTACCTTGCTAATATTGAGTCAGGTAAACCTTATATTATGCCGATGAACCTTTATACCAGGTCGGCTTGTCATTATATTGAGTGCTAGTTTGCTAATATGGAGTCAGGTAAACCTTGTATTATGCCAATATACCTTTATATCAGGTCGACTTGTCATTATATTGAGTGCTACCTTGCTGATATGGAGTAGTGTAAACCGTATATTATGTCCAATCAGTACTATATCATGTCAAACAGTCATTATATTGAATCAACGAGACAATATATTATGCCGATGTACCTTTATATCAGGTCGACTTGTCATTATACTGAGTGCTAGCTTGCTGATATGGAGTCGTGTATACCATATATTACGTGCAATCATCAAAATATCTTGTGAACCGTTTTTTACATAGATTCAACTGGACAATATATCATGCCGATTTGACTTTATACCAAGTCGCCTTGTTAATATATTTGGTGGTATTTTCAAGAAGTGGAGTCGTGTAAACCTTATATTATGTCCAGTCGATAATATATCGAGTAAGACATTCATTATTTGAATTCAACGAGACAATATATTATGCCGATTTACCTTATACTAGGTCGTCTTGTCAATATATTGAGTGGTAGCTTGCTGATATGGAGTTGTGTAACCCATATATTATGTCCAATCATCAATATATCTTGTGAAACAGTTATTATAGTGATTCCACTGGACAATGTATCATGCCGATTTGACTTTATACCAAGTCGCCTTGTTGATATATGGGGTGGCATTTTGAAGATATGGAGTCGTGTAAACCTTATAGTATGTCTAATTGATAATATATCGAGTCAAACGGTCATAATAATGATTCAAGAAGACAATATAGTATACCCATGTTACTTTATACTGGGTCGACTTTTCAATATATTGAGTAGATACAACATCGTATTGAGTCATCGTGCATACTTATCGAGTGACGGTCTATTTGTATGATGTGTACACTTCTTTATATTGGGTGGTTTTGTCATTATATTGAGAGGATAAGATTGACCGGGTCAAATTTCATACTACACCGCCGGCTGAAATAGCGGGAAACCTGAGAGCGTCCATGGTAGAAGTACTCCACGGCATGTATCTATTTGTAGTGAGTATTTCTTATTTGTAAGATTGAATCCTGAATCTGACGAATGCTGACCATCATCAATAAAAACGTATTGTGAAATATGTTGCTCGGAATGCCTTTGTGAGCTTTAACAGAAATTTCGTCCCTAACTGGCCAAGTGCTACGGATAATAGGACGTTTTGTCCCCAAGACGTTTCCCCCCTCCCTTCCCAGTCGTTTCGGCTCTGTTTTTTTTTTTCACCTCTAGTCGTATCGCCCCCCCCCCCCCCCAGCCTAAGTCGTTTGCCCTTCCCGTCCCCCGCCACCCCCCCCCCCCTTCAGTTATCCATAGGGTATATGAAGCATTATCATTGGTGTTTTCCCGGTCCATGGAAATACCAAATTACACCAAATTATACCAGATTAATCCTAAAATCATGGTAAATATGTATTTTAATATTGTTTTAAGTATATTTTATTGATCATTTATGTGATTATTGACAAATTGAAAGAGAACTTTTCGTGACTATTTGAAAACATTGAATGAGGTTATCTGTCTATAATTAGGTGACAGTCTCCCGACAGTCTGTATCTATATTTCGGTAGAGATTGGATTTTTAGCATCAATCCAAGAAGAAACCCATTGTAAACGACAATAATGAAGTATAAGACAAATTGGTAGAAAACATTGTGCGATACCGTTCAAGTTGCAGACGAAAAATCAGATTTCACTGAAACCATATGTGTAATTAGGTGACCTCAGTCTGTAGTTCAGTAAGAATATGATGTTCTGGTCCAATCTGTTGGTTGGCTCCCTCTATTACACTGTATGAAGACTCAAATTTTTGAAAGAAGAACTTGTAAACAGTTAATTTGTTTTTAGATTTTAATATTGCAACATAGTTGAAAATGCAGCATACAATTGGTATCTGTCATACAGTTCTGAACCATTCTGTATCTTTTCTCTTCAGGCTTTATTGATGTTTATCCTATTATTGAGAGATGGCATGATGGCACAGAACCATGATAATATTTTTTCAATGCTATGTAAACTGGGTTTGAGACATGTACATGAAAATTTCAAACGACAAAAAATTGATGGACTTGATACATGTAAAAGACTGACTGACAACGACCTCTTGTCGCTAGGTCTTTGCACAATTGGTGAGGATAGACCACAATGCCCTTTGTTAGAACACATTTTTGTAAAACATATGATGCATAAGTTGTCTGTTTTACTTCTTCTTGAATTTGAATATTTACTTGTTGATGTTATATGATGATATAATCATATCATTTTCTAATACTTTTTTGTAGCATAGGAATCAGGTGTAAGTACAAAATGCCAGAGTTTCCAGTTGCTTTCATTTATTTTATGGAAGACATCCATTGCAGTCAGGCAATTCAGTTTTGTCATGATGCTTTTTTGGATATTATTGATGTTTATTACCATGGGATTAACATTATAGGGTTTATGGCATTCAGTGACTTCCAGGCTTGCTTAAACTTCTGTAGCAATCAGAACTTCAGCTTTATTACATTCCAAATTGCATTCATGCATTTGTAAGCATGGGCTACTTGGTCGAAGAATGGCATGAAGATGTACACATATGAGGGGATTAACCCTTTCCCAAACAAGCCCTCTTTTTTACGTGTCTGCAACACAAGCCTTTTGAAAACACTATGGGTAAAGGAGAAATTGCTTGTTATGAGCGATTTCTCCTTTACCCACAGTGTTTTCTACGCATTTGGAGAACTTTCGTTTTCATCAAATTTGAATTGTCGTCTGCAAACTCTCAGTTTGGAAGAGTCTAAAATTTGTCATTTGAGAAAGGGTTTATTAGTTTTTGCATAATAACAAGAAAGTGAAAGGTCGTCAGAACTTAAAACTATATGAATGATTTATTTTCATGAATTAACCCATTACCACTCAGTCCCTACTTTTGAAGCCCCTGAGAAAGAAGCCTGTAGAAAACATTGTGGGAAAGGGAGAAAATGCTGGTAACCAGCATTTTCTCCTTTTCCCATAATTGTTTTCTACCCTTCACAAAACAAATTTCAAATTTTCAGTCACTTTTATTTTGTCGTCTGCAAATGCTTTGAATTTGGACCAGTCTAAAATATTGTTCTTTGGTAATGGGTTAAGTCTTCAAACTTTTTGATAGCTCCTTATTATGTGTGAGATATTTGCCTTCTTGTCTACTGTTGAAAATAATATGTGTTGATAAAAGTTCACCGATGTCAAAATGGCAAAGTGTTTGAATTTTAAGACTATGAACATTTTTATTTTAACCCATTAACCCACAACAAAATTTTAGACTGGTCCAAGTTGAAACAAATGGCATACGACATTTTTAAAGTGCATTTAAAATGAAAAATAAGTGTCATATAGTGTAGAAGACATTGTGAGAAAAGGAGAAATTGCTTGTTAGAAGCAATTTCTCCTTTTTTCACAATGCTTTCCACAGCAATGTATCTTTAGTGCATCAAAATGCCGCATTGTGTGGTTTTAATAGTTCACCCCAGAATGAAGTTGTTAGGATAACGACCCTTCATGTGTATTTTCCTTTTCACACAATAATAAGAAATCAACAATCCTATGAATGGATGCGTTTGACAACATTGTGGGAAAAGAAAATTTCTCTAACCATTTCCTCCTTTTCCCTGGACAATGATTCTACCATCTCTAATTCAAATTTCATTGCATTGACCATATGCAATTTGTTATCTTCACAAGCTTTCAATTTGGACCAGTTGGAAATTTTATCCTTTATTCATGGGTTAGAAACGAAGGCTGTATCATTGTAATACAACAGGCTAGTTAGAAATTATTTCATGTCTTTTCAGTGGGGGAAATCATTAAGGTAACTGGTTTTAAACATTGATTAGCCACAGGTATGGCAGAGGATGGTTTTCCTTTGGGTATTTTGGTATTTTCTAATTATTCAATGTTTCTTTCGTTTTTTGAAGTTTTCCAAAATAGGAAATATGAAGTTAAAGTTAAGGATATGTGTATCTTTGCTTATGATAGAAGGAGTTTTATGAAATGGTGGCTATGAGTTGTTGCCATGTTGAGGCATTTGTTATTTCAGAAATAAACCCTGTGCGGGCTAGTTACAAGAAGTTGTAAGTCAAGTTAGAATGGCTCTATCGACGAGATTTATGCCAGGGTTGTTAAAAAAGTTTTTGATACAATGCCTATGGTGTGAAAACTAGAACACCTTTTACATTTTAGCTCACCTGAGCATGAAGTGGTCAGAGTCAGGTATTGTGATACTGCTGTGGCCATCGTCCGTCATGCCTCGTCAACGTTTTGGCTTGTGTACGTTCTAGAGGCCACATTTTCAGTCCGATTATCATGAAACTTGGTCAGAATATTTGTCTTGATAAAATCTCGGACATGTTCGAAAATGAGTCATGTTGGGTCAAAAACTAGGTCATTAGGTCAAATCTTAGAAATACCTTTTGTAAACTCTATAGGTCACATTTTCAGTCTGATACTTATGAAACTTTGTCAGAATGTTTGCCTCGATGAAATCTCGGATGAGTTTGAAATTGGGTCATGAAAGATCAAAAACTATGTCACTAGGTCAGATCTTAAGAAATCCTTGTGTACGCTCTAGAGACCTCATTTTAGTTAAGATACTTATGGAACTTGGTCAGAATGTTTGCTTAGATGATATGGGGTTTAAAACTAGGTCACTAGGTCAAATCTTAGAATCACAGTACGGTAGGCTCAGGTGAGCGACATAAGGGCCATTATGGCCCTCTTGGTTGTAAGCACTTTCCTTCATACTGAATTAACTGGCCAGTCAATAGCAGTAGAGCCATTCAGGTCCTCAAGGGCCTTTAGTTAGGGTTATGTGAACATGTAATAAATAACAAGTGCTTGAATATTTTCAGGATGTGTTTTTAGCTCACCTGAGGACAAAGTGCTCAGAGTGAGTAATTGTGATAGTGCTGTGTCTGTCGTCCGTCAACTTTTTTGCTTGTTTACGCTCTAGAGGCCACAATTCAGTCCGATTATCAGGAAATTTGGTCTCAATGTTTATCTTGATGAAATTTCGTACAAGTTCAAATATGGGTCATGTTTGGTCAAAAAGTAGGTCTCTAGGTCAAATATTACAAAAACCTTGTGTATGCTTTAGAGGCCAAATTTTTTGTCCGATTATCATGATACTTGGTAAGAATGTTTGTCTTGATAAAATCTCGGACGAGTCCAAAAATGGGTCATGTCTGGTTAAAAACTAGGTCACTAGGTGAAATCTTAAAAAAGCTTTGTGTACGCTCTAGAAGCCACATTTTCAGTCCGATAATCATGACACTTGGTCAGAATAATCATGACACTTGGTCAGAATGTTTGTCTTAATAAAATCTCGGACGAGTCCAAAAATGGGTCATGTCTGGTCAAAAACTAGGTCACTAGGTGAAAGCTTAAAAAAGCCTTGTGTACGCTCTAGAAGTATACATTTTCAGTCCGATAATCATGAAACTTGGTCAGAATGTTTGTCTTGATTGAATATCGGATTGAGTTAAAAAATTTGTAATGTTAAGTAAAAAACTAGGTCACCATGTTAAATCTTTGAAAAACCTTGTGTATGCTCTGTAGGCCACATTTTCAGTCTGATAATCATGAATCTTTGTCGGAATATTTTCCTTGATGAAATGTAAGAGGAGTTCAGAAATGGGTCATATCGGGTCAAAAACTAGGTCACTAGGTCAAATCTTAGAAAAACCCTTATGTACGTTCAAGAGGCCACATTTCAGTACGATTATCATGAAACTTGGTCAGAAAATTGTCTTGATGAAATCTCGTACGACTTCGAAAATGGGTTTTGTCGGGTCAAAAACTAGGTCACTTGGTCAAATCCTAGATGAACGATTTGAATGCTCTAAGAGACCACATGTTGGCATAAAAGATTGGGTCAAACATTTAAATCATAGAAAAACTTTTATACAATACACAATGGATTAATTTGGCAAAAATACTCAGGTGCGTGATTTATGATGGCCCTCTTGTTTATTGATTAAAGTTTTATTAACATTTTGAAAGTTGTGAAGTTAAATAGCGTTTTGTAAAATTCTTTTATGCATTGATTTTTATGTTGCCTGAATAACATGGTGTCTTTAGCATCATCATGGAGAGCTTATGTTATCATAACAAAAATAAAAAAGAATGAAAGGATTACATTCTGGTTTGTAAGACCTGAAGCTCTCTCATTTTGTTGTAGCATTGTGTAGTAGACCACTACAAAAATAACTTCAAATTTTGAATGATCCAAAGCAATCATGAATCTTCTTTAACGCATTACGGCGCAATGCTGCATTTTGATGCACTAAAGTTATATGGCAGTGGAAAACATTGTGAATAAAGGAGAAATTGCTTGTGAAAAGCAATTTCTCCTTTTCTCACAAAGTTTTCTATATTTTGTTGCACCTTTGTTTTGTTTTAAATGCGCTTTACAATGTAGCCTTCAACTTGGACGAGTCTAAAATTTTGTCATCTGGTAATGGGTTAACATTTGCACAGATTATGGGTATTGTTGTAGACTCTAACTTTTTGAAAATAGAAATGATCTGATTATCAGTTGGTGAGAAAGCAGTTTTTAGATTGTTTGTATCAATGGCATTGATTTTATTGAAATTTGAGATCTTTACTGTTACAGAGGTCTAAAGACGGTTCCAAACTGTTACAAGCAATTTCTCCTTTTCTCACAATGTTTTCTACCCTATATGGCACTTATTTTTATTTTAAATGTACTGTAAAATGTCGTCTGCAATCTGTTTCAATTTGGACCAGTCTAAAATTTTGTCGTCTGGTAATGGGTTAAAAAAGTTTAAAATCATCCTGCTACTTGACCCTACGACAAATTTATTTTATTTCAAAGGTAATTAAAAAGATGTTTATTCTGTGAAATTATTCTCTTTTATGGTCCCATGAATCCTCTACACAACATGCTCAAGGGGAGCTTTCAGGATCACCTGGTTTCCATCGTGCATCAACAATTTCTTTTAAACATCTCCTCCTCCCAAACCACTGGGCCATATTGGACCAAACTTAGCAGGAATGTTCCTTGGAAGGTCCTCTATAAAAAATGTTCACAGAGTTTTATTCCATCGAAAACTCTGGTTGCCATGGTAACGAAATGGAATGTTTAAAGCAATTCTTTAAAAATCTCATCATCTGGAACAGCTGGTCTGATTTTGGAATAATTTTCACAGGAATGTTCCTTCATTGACCCTTTCAAAATTTATCGCGAACACATTTTTGAAAGGGTCACCTTAGGAACAATCCTGTGAAATTATTTCAAAATCTGATCAGCGGTTTCAGAGAAGAAGAGTTTTTAAGAATTTCTACATCAATCCTATATTGATGTAAATGTACCCCTACAAAATATTGTTTCATGTACAGGACTTAACTTTTGATGATGTAAGTAACAAGTGTCTTCAAACTAGCCTTTCTGTCAACAGGCGCCATTGTCGTATTATTCTAGTCAGCATAGAGAGTTCTATGTTACTCTTAAGTATTTAGCTCACCTGAGCACGAAGTGCTCAAAGTGAGCTATTGTGATAGTGCTGTGTCTGTCGTGAGTCACCAACTCTTTGGCTTGTGTATTCTCTAGAGGCCACATTTTCAGTCCGATTATCATGAAACTTAGAATCTTTGTCTTGATAAAATCTTGGACAAGTTTGAAAATGGGTCATGTTGGGTCAAAAAGTAGGTCACTAGGTCAAATTTTATAAAAAAAAAAAAAAAAACCTTGTGTACGCTCTTGAGGCCAAATTTTCAGTCTGATTATCATGAAACTTGGTCAGAATGTTTGTCTTGATGAAATCTCGGACGAATTTGATAATGGGTCATGTCGGGTAAAAAACTAGGTCACTAGGTCATATCATAGAAAAACTTTGTCTAGGCTCGAAAGGCCACATTTTTAGTCCGGTTGTCATGAAACTTGGTCAGAATGTTTGTCTTGATGAAATCTCAGACGAGTTCGAAAATGGGTCATGTTGGGTCAAAAAATAGGTCACTAGGTCAAATCTCAGAAAAACCTTGTGTAGGCTGTAGAGGCCACATTTTCAGTCCGATTATCATGTAACTTGGTTAGAATGTTTGTATTGATGAAATCTCGTATGAGTTTGAAAAATGGGTCGTGTCTGGTCAAACACTAGGTGACCAGTCAAATCTTAGAAAAAATTTGTGTGTGCTGTTAAACCCTCATTTTAGTTCAGATACTCATGAAACTTGGTCAGAATGTTTGCTTTGATGATTTCTAGGATGAAAACTAGGTCATTAGTTCAAATTTTTTAATCACAGTCTAGAAGTCTCAGGTGAGCGACTACAGGGCCATAATGACCCTCTTGTTTTGTTTTGTGTTTTGAAAATTTTGTAACAGATTTTAAAATAAAAACAGTTTGGGAAAAAAAATAATGCTCTTTTTGTCTTGTTCACTTATATTTTGATATTTTTAGCTCACCTGAGCATGAACTGCTTATCGTTATCTTTTGTGACATGTCTGGTGTTCGTCTTGCCTTGTCCGTTGTCCATCATCTGTCGTGAACTGTTTACCTTTTGTACGTTCTAGAGGCCAAATTTTCAATCCGATACTTATGAAACTTGCTCAGAATTTTGCCTGATGATATCTCAAACGAGATTGAAAATGGGTTATGCCAGGTCAAAAATTAGGTCACTAGGTGAAATCGAGGGAAAACCTTGTGTAGGCTCTAAAGGCTACATTTTCAGCTCAGAACTCCTGAAAGTTTGTTACCATGTTTGTATTGGTATCTTGGACAAGTCTGAAGACGGGTCATGTAGGGTCAAAAACCTGGTCAGTAGGTTTAATCCTAAAAACAACTTTGTGTACGATCTAGAGGCCACATTTACAATCCAAAACCCTGAAACTTCCTCAGAATGTTTGTCTTGATGATACCTTGAATTAGTTTAAAAATGGGTCATGTTGGGTCAAAAACTAGGTCACTCGATCAAATCTTGCCCGCCTGGGTGGCTCAGTGGTGAGCGTGTCCGACTCATGACCTAGTGGTTGTGAGTTTGATCCCGGTTGAGGCGAACTTTCTTTCCTGCGTATTTTCGCCTCTCACCTCTGCAGAAGCATGTGAGAAAAGTAGTCGGTGGCTTTGGAAAGAAAAGTTGTGTTAGTACTGGTGTGAGAAAGCTGCCACAAGTTCTGTCAGTCACAATCTGTCTCACTGCTTCGTTCCAGTGATGTCCAAACCTTACAAAGCACCGCCACAAAGAGCTCTCATTTTCGTCTTCCAATCAATATGGGCTGATGATGCTATGGGTGAAGAATGCTAACGCAAATTTCTACCTGTTTTGAGTGTTTCAAGGATAATGTGTACCATACAACACTCAGATGGTTGGTGAACTGAAGACAGAAAACACAACAGTAATTAAGTAAATCAAACAAGAGGGCCAAGATGGCCCTGGATTGCTCACCTGAATTTTTGAGATTACCCTAACCATTTTTTTAGCTCAGAGAAGTGCTCAGAGTGAGATATTGTGATCACTCACCGTCCTCCGTCGTCCGTCCGTCTGTCGTCCGTTCACATTTCCCTTATTTACACTCTAGCATCTACAAATATTAACCAATCAGCACCAAACTTGGTCCAAATGTATATGACCATAAGATCTCAGATGAGTTCGATTATGGATCTAATCGGATCAGAACTGTCCGAATTATCTGCCGTTAATTAGAAAATTTGCCATATTTGACTTTGTTTACACTCTAGCATCAGCAAATATTGACCAATCAGTACCAAACTTGGCCACAATATATATGCCCAAAAAGGTCTCAGATGACTTCGATTATGGGTCAAATTGAACTAGAACATCCGGAGTTATTTGCCCTTGAATTTGGAAAAATTGCTGAAACAAACTTTGGTTACACTCTAGTATCTACAAATATTAACCAATCAGCACCAAACTTGGTCAAAATGTATGTGACCATAAGATCTCAGATGAGTTCGATTATGGATGTAATCCGACTTTAACTGTCTGATTTATTTGCCCTTGAATTTGCAAAAAAATTGTTCAATCTGACTGTTTATACCCTAGCATCTACAAATGAAGACCAATAAGAACCAACTATGGTTATAATATAAATGACAAAGAAATCTTAGATGAGTTCGATCATGGGTTAAATCCGACAGTAACATCTGTAGTTATTTGCCCTTGAATAAGGAAAAATTGTTTAATTTGACTTTGTTTACACTCTAGTATCTACAAATAATAATCAGTCAGCACCAAATTTGATCAAAATGTATGTGACCGTAAGATCTTGAAAGAGTATAATTATCGGGAGAGACTGGTCAGAATTATCTGCCTTTTATTTAAAAAAACTTTTATATTTGACTTTGTTTACACTCTATCATCTGCAAATATAGACCAGTCAGCACCAAACTTATGCAAAATATTTATATCCAACAGAATTTGAATGACTTTGATCATGGGTCCAATTGGACCGGAATAACTGGAGTTATTTGCTCTTGAATTGGGAAAAATTGCTGCATTCGACTTTGCTTACTTTCTAGCATCTACAAATATAAACCATTCTGCACCAAACCTGGTCACAATGATTATGAGCATAGATCTCGGATGAGTTTGATTATGGTTCAAGTCATACCAGATCATGCAGTGTTATCTGCCCTTGAAATAGAAAAATAGAACTTCAGTAGTCTATTTGGTATTTATTTTCATTGTTAACCTGTACTGCTTAGTACTCAGGTGAGGGATATCGGACCATCATGGTCCTCTTGTTTTTAGCTCCACTGGCCAAAGGCCAGCGAGCTATTGTCATGGCGTTGTGTCCGTCGTGCGTCCGTTCGTTCGTCCGTGCGTACGTCCGTGCGTACGTCCGTAAACTTTTTCTTTAAAAATCTTCTCAGAAACTATTGACTGGATTTTTACCAAATTTCACAGGAATATTCCTTAGGTGGTCCTCTTTCAAATTCCTTCAAATAATTGTGTTCCATGAATAATTCTGGTTGCCATGGCAACCAAAGTAAAAAACCTTTAAAAATCTTCTCCTCCCAAACTGCTAATTGGATAGCATTATTTTTTGCAGGAATGTTCCTTAGATCAGAATTCCTTAAAAAAAAAAATCCGTCAAAAAACATGGCTTTTATGAGAGACTCATTTTCCTTTTATGGTATAAAGTAAAATCTTTGAAAAATTTCTTCTCTCAAACTATTCATTGGGTTTCATTGTTGTATTGCAGGTTAGTTCCTATGGTGGTAAGTCTTTACCATACAATCCTGACTTTTAACGACCCTAAAGAAGAAGTCTTTGGAAAACACTCTTGGAAAAGGAGAAAATGCTGGTAATCAGCATTTTCTCCTTTTCCCTCAGTGTTTCCTACTCTATCTAAGAGAGAAATAATCATTTCATCAATGTTTAATTTGTTGTCTGCAAATGCTTTCAGTTTGGTCACTTCCCAAATTTTTTCGTTTGGTAAAGAGTTAAAGATGGTTGCTTTAATAGTACAGACAACTGTCCCCAAAGGCGATGTTACTTTTTGACTAGTCGCCTCTGGGTACAGAGACAATCCGGACAAAATCAGTTGAAAGTTCCGCACAGATTTTCGCATTTAGAGCACAAAACTAGGATTTAAACATACCTGTTGCTTGTGTATTCAACATTCCTTTGTTTGAAATACAAATAGTTTCAATTTAAACGCTGAACGTGAGAAAAAAACGTGTATTTCATCAGTTACTCGAGGTGTTGACGTTCCCGAAAACATACAAAATGGCCGCCACGCACTACAAATTTCGTCAGTGATTTTTTTCGGAGATAAACATGTTATAAACGACTTCTACAAGATCTTTATGTAATGAATGGTTTAACAATTTATTTTTGGTCATGTTTATTACTAAAAGATAATTGCATTTCGCTGCAATACGGATAAAACTGACGAAACAGAAAGTCAGTATAGCGCTCTACATTTGCTACCAGAAAAATTACGATGGACTTGGGACGGTACGGTGTACAGTAAATGTCCAAATATGAAAAAGATCACCGGAGCGTCTCATTATTGAGACTAGTTGCTTTACATAATCTATAATCCTTTTCATATAAAACAAGAGAACCCCTGCACTTCTATTAGTTCTGGTAAAGGTTTGTTGACCTACTGACCAGTGACCTAGTACAAAGAGGGACAGGGCTTTTACTGTTGTGATAAGGCATTTTGTTATCCAATCAAACTGATCCTGCAACTTCAATAAAACAATTGCCACAATACATATTTTCTGTATTTTGATGTTTCCCCACCCAAAATGGTTTGTAATAAGACCCTCTTTAACTATAACCAAAAGACAAAATTTTTATAACTGGTCATAATGGAAAGATGTTGCAGACAACATAATAAATCTTCAAATTAGTAAAACTTGTATCAAAAAGGGTAAAAATTATTGTGTAAAACTAAGAAAATGCAGATTACTATTATTTTCTTCTTTTCTCAATGTTTTTCATAGCTTTTTTTCTTTAGTGACCTAAAATGCAGGAATGAATGGTAATTGTTAAAGACTTCTCTTCACCGTTACAGAAAAGCAGGCCTAGTTTTTGACCCCACATGACCCATTTTCGAACTCGTCTGAGATATCATCTAGGAAAATATTCTGACAAACTTTCAAGAGCTTTGGACTGAAAATGTGGCCTCTAGAGCGTACACAAGGTTTTTTCTAAAATTTGACCTAGTGACCTAGTTTTTACACAAGGTTTTTCTAAGATTTGACCTAGTGACCTAATTTTTGACCCGACATGACCCATTTTCAAACTTGTTCGAGATTTCATCGAGGCAAACATCACAACCAACGTTCATGAGTATCGGACTGAAAATGGCCTCTAGAGCGTACACAAGGTAAACGTTGACGACGCACTACGGACGCAGGACACAGCACTATCGCAATAGCTTACTCTGAGCTAAAAAACCAAAACCGGTTAGCATTTTAACGTACCGGTATTTCTGCAATATGTCATCTCCTCATTAATGCACCAGAAAGTCTGGTATTCCCAAACAAGAGGGCCATGATGGCCCTGAAATCGCTCACCTGAGTTTATTGACCAAACATGAACCATCTAGTTTCCCAGTGACCTAGTTTTTTATCAGACATTACCCATCATCAAACACTTTTGAGACATCTATAAGTCAACCATTCTGACCAAGTTTCATGAGTATTGGACTGAAAATGTGGCCTGTACAGCGTACAAAAGGTTTTTCTAAGATTTCACCAAGTGACCTAGTTTTGGACCCGACAATTACCCATTATCAAACTCTTTTGAGACATCACTAAAACAAACATTCTGACCAAGTCTCAGGAGTATCAGGCAGGAAATGTAGCCTCTAGAGTGTACACAAGGTTTTTCTAATATTTGACCCATTGACTTAGTTTTTGACTGTACATGACCCATTTTCAAACTCATTCAAGGTATCACCTGGACAAATATTATGAACAAGTTTTAGGAGTATCAGACTGAAAATGTGTCCTCCAGAGCATACAAAAGGTGTTTATAATATTTGACCTATTGACCCAGTTTTTGACTCAACATGACCCATTTTCAAACTCATCCAAGATATTACATTCTGACTAATTTTCAGGAGTGTTGGACTGAAAATGTGGCATCCAGAGCATATACAAAGTTTTTCTAAGATTTGACCTGGTGACCTAGTTTTTAACCCCCAATGACCCATTTTCAAACTCGTCTAATATATCAGGAAGGCAAACATTCTGACCAACTTACAAGAGTTTTGGACTGAAAATGGCCTCTAGAGCCTACAAAAGGTTTTTCTAACATTTGACCTTGTGACCTAGTTTTTGACTCCACATGAACCATTTTCAAATTTGTCCAAGATATCATGAAGGCGAATATTCTGACCAACTTTCAAGAGTTATGGACCGAAAATGTGGCCCCTAAAGCGTACACAAAGTTTTTCTAAGATTTGACCTAGTTTTTGACCTCACATTATCCATTTTCAAACTTGTCCGAGATATTATCAAGACAAACATTCTGACCAACTTTCAAGACTTTTGGACTAAAAATTTAGCCTCTAGAGCGTACACAAAGTTTTTCCAAAATTTGACCTAGTGACCTAGTTTTTGACCCAACATGACCCATTTTCGATCTTATCCGAGATATCATCCAGGCAAACATCCTGACCAATTTTCATGAGTATCCGACTGAAAATGTGGCCTTTAAAGCTTACACAAGGTTTTTCTAAGATTTGACCTAGTGACCTAGTTTTTGACCTGGCATGACCCATTTTCATACTTATCCGAGATATCATCAAGACAAACATTCTGACCAAGTTTCAAGAGGTTTGGACCGAAAATGGGGCCTCTGGAGCGTACACAAGGTTTATTCAAAATTTGAACTAGTGACCTAGTTTTTGACCCAACATGACCCATTTTCCATCTTACCTGAGATATCATCAAGGCAAACATCCTGACCAATTTTCATGAGTATCCGACTGAAAATGTGTTCTTTAGAGCTTACACAAGGTTTTTCTAAGATTTGACCTAGTTACCTAGTTTTTGACCTGGCATGACCCATTTTCAAACTCGTCATAGATTTAATTGAGGCAAACATCCTGAGCAACTTTCATGAGTATCAGACTGAAAATGTGGCCTTTAGAGCTTACACAAGGTTTTTCTAAGATTTGACCTAGTGACCTAGTGTTTGACCTGACATAAACCATTTTCATACTTATCCGAGATATCATCAAGACAAACATTCTGACCAACTTTCAAGAGTTTTGGACTGAAAATTGGGCCTCTGGAGCGTACACAAGGTTTTTCTAAGATTTGACCTAGTGACCTAGTTTTTGACCCGACATGACCCATTTTCAAACTCGTCCAAGATATCATCCAGGCAAACATCCTGACCAACTTTCATGAGTATCGGACTGAAAATGTGGCCTCTAGAGCGTACACAAGGTTTTTCTAAAATATGACCTAGTGACCTAGTTTTTGACCTGACATGACCCATTTTCAAACTTGTCCGAGATATCATCAAGACAAACATTCTGAAGAACTTCCAAGAGTTTTGGACTGAAAATGTGGCCTCTAGAGCGTACACAAGGTTTTTCTAAGATTTGACCTGGTGACCTAGTTTTTGACCCGACATGATCCATTTTCGGACTTGTCCGAGATATTATCTAGGCAAACATCCTGACCAACTTTCATGAGTATCGGACTGAAAATGTGGCATCTAGAGCGTAGACAAGGTTTTTCTAAAATTTGACCTAGTGGCCTAGTTTTTGACCCCACATGACCCATTTTCGAACTCGTCCGAGATTTCATTGAGGCAAACATCTTGACCAGCTTTCAAGAGAGTCGGAACGAAAATGTGGCCTCTAGACCGTACACAAGGTAAAAAGTTGACAACGGACGACGGACACAGCACGATCACAATAGCTCACTATGAGCACTTCGTGCTCAGGTGAGCTAAACATTCTGACAGAAATGAATCGTATTTTAAGTTACAGATAGATTTCCAAAAGCGAAAGTTGATTATCTTATTCTTTTTCCCGCCACTGGCAGTGTTACATGTCGGTCATACTATTTACTCCAGGACACACATTGACACCCCTAGACGCCATTTGACACCCCAGGACGCCCTCTATATGGTTAGAAAGTCATTTAATTTGTTCTATATGATAAATTATCATGAAGTTATAACTCTCTTATTATGTATAACAGTTTCCAACAGAAGAACATACAAATTCTAAAATTCATATTGAACCTACCTAGTAAATAGCATTAGTCCATGTCACTGAAATTATGGATAATTTCCTTAACCCTTTCTCAAACGACAAATCTTAGACTCTTCCAATCTGAAAGGTTTTGCAGACAACAATTTAAAATTTGATGAAAATGGCAGAAAGTTTTCTAAACGGGTAGGAAACACTGTTGGAAAAGGAAAAATTGCTCATTACGAGTAATTTCTCCTTTTCCCACAGTGTTTTCTAGAGATTTGCACTGCAGACACGTAAAAACCGCGGCTTGTTTGGGAAAGGGTTAAAAATTGTCTTGAAAGAATGGAAGAGTTCCAAGCAGATATACTAGTTTTCTTTATCACTACTTGAGCATATGCTACAGTAAAAATGTCTACAAGTGGTCAGATAAGCAAAATGTCATATACAGCATATTGCAATATGTATTGCAATATGGGTCAGCCGTATTGCAATATATTGCATTACGCTTTTTGCCGTATTGTTTCACCTCTAGTGCTTTTATGTATCTAGTGTAATGCATTACATCAAGCAAGTCATTACATGACTATGGATCCATAAACTTCACTATATTTAACTCTTAACCACACAACAAAATTTCAGACTGGTCCAAATTTAAAGCAATTGCAGACCAAAAGTATAAATGTGCTTTAAAGTTAGAATTTGTTTTGGGAAGTATAGAAAACATTGTGTGAAAAGGACAAAATGCTGGATACCAGCATTTTCTCCTTTTCCCACAATGTTTTCAATAAGCTTCTTTTTCAAGGTCCTCTCATCAATGCAGAAGCATCTGAGAAAAGTAGTCGGTGCCTTTGGAAAGAAAAGTTGTGTTGGTGCTGGTGTGAGAAAGTCTGGAAACACATGTGCGTCACCGACTGCCATGATATGACCTTAGCTGTTAAAGTGGCGTTAAACCCCTATAAAACCAGCGATCAGTCTTAGAAAAACCTTGTGTACGCTCTAGAGGCCACATTTTAAGGCTGATACTAATGAAACTTAGTCAGAACGTTTGTCTTGGTGATAACTCAAAAGTATGTTATGAAGGGTAAATGCCTGATAAAGAAATTAGGTCACTGGATAAAATTTTAGACAAGAAGGCTATGTTGGCCCTGGAGTCGCACACCTCAGCTTTCCTGATTGTGTGGTAAGTATTAAAGAGCAGGCTGTAAATCACAACCTCTTGGTTACAGGCATAGGATATTCCATGCATTGACCTATTGACCCGTCACGACCCATTTCGAAAAATGTATGTCGATGCAAACACTGACCAATTTACAAGAGAGTAAGACCGAAAATCTGGTCTCAAGAGCATACGCAAGGTTTTCAAACATTGGACCTAGTGACCTAGTTTTTGACCCACCATTACCCATTTTCGTATTCATCCCAGATTTCATCAAAACAAAAATTTTGACCAAGGTTCATGATCATCGGACTGAAAATGTGACTTTAACAGGATATAAACGTCTTTTCTAACATATGATCTAGTTTTTGACCCAACATGACCCATTTTTTTAACTTGTCCGAGATTTGATCAAGGAAAACATTCTGACCAAGTTTCATGATTATCGGACTGAAAATGTGGCCTCTAGAGCGTACACAAGGTTTTTCTAAGATTTGACCTAGTTTTTGACCCGACATGACCCAATTTCAAATTTATGCAAGATTTTAGCTAGAGAAACATGTTGATCAAGTTTCATGATTTTTTGGCCTAAAAAGCACGATGCTGTATGAGTACATCAAAGGGCATGAAAATGTTTTAAAACTAAGTACATGTGAGTCCCAAGTTTTTTCATCCAAGTTGCAAGTTCTAATATGAAAGTTCCAGTTAAAATGGCAGGAATAGAACATGTACCTTGCGAATAAATATGTTTTCTATTGTAATCTGGCAAGGACACATTATGAATTCATACTTGAACAATGGCTTGTATGCAATATGCGAAGATTCTATAGCATTGCTTCACAATTGTCTGACAATCCAGCATTAAACAAGAGTCATGGGGTTGACAGTTCTGTCTAAAATCTATTTAAGATGTTTGTCGCCTTAGTAAATACATCAATTCCGTGATTATCTGAGGTCCAGTCCTGTGGACATTCTACATCGAGTCGGGACAAACACTCTTCACTTAAGTTCAAATTTGGAAACAAAAATAACGGTCTGTGTATGAAATTCTCATCACTGCTACTACCTTCGCTGTCTGTGTCTGATTCTTGGCTAGTACTAGCGGTGTGGTAGGGTTCAGGTGGAGGATTGTTTCGCATGCCTGCAGTGAAGAGTTTAATCGGTGAAGACTTGACCGTGCGGATTCTATGGTTATTCCATGCTGACTTCCACAAACTTAGACGTTTGTTAATACTACTACGATAGACGTGATGCAGCGCATACAAATGTTTCTCATTAAGTGTGTCAAGCAAGTCATTATCTTCTAAAAAGTAGAACAGATCGTAGTAATAACTGAGCACTCCATCGAAAACGTCTCTCCATAAGCGTTCAATCCGTTGATTATGGGTGCTTTTCCCTGTTAACATTGAGTTTCTTCCTCGAGCGTCTGTCATATACTCCGCCACTTTAGAGTTTTCCATTCCCATATCAGATCTCACACGCAGGGGAGTGCCATATTCTTGGACACCTTTTCTGAAACAATCTAATATAGTCGTGGCTTTGTTATTTTCTGTACAAAACAAGAATGTTATCAGCCGGCTGAAACCATCAATACCACCGCTTATTACAAAGTTCCATCTGATCAATTTGTGGTTTGTGTCTATGTGCCATAGTTCATTTGGACCTTGCACACAATACACACGCCGTTTAAGTCGCTTTCGTTTTCGTTGGTGTAAGCCATCTTTATCCAAACGTTTTAAAGCATTTCTGATACGAAATCTTTGTATCTGTAATTAGAAAAAAAAACATTAGGCCACTACAGACTTCAAATACTTTCTATAAAGGAGGTAAATAAAAGCACCCATGCGGATACCAAAGCTCGGCTGTAGTTGCTTTTTATCTTACATTGTATGGCCTCTGGTAACATTTTAATGTATGAGTTCCAAGTAAATATGTTTAGTAATATTTGGGGTAATGAAAAATTAATAATAACAATAATAAGAATTTTACTAAAATAGTTAAGTCCAAAAAGGAGCATAAATAAATCTTGCAAAAATAAATTCAGTATTATCTCCCTTGTTTGTACATTTTCCCTTTCTATACTGAATTCATATTTTGAGTTTCAAGTATGTATGTTAAGTAATGGCAGAGATATGAGAAAATGACACTGCATTGCAGTGTCATTGCACAACGACTATGTCAAGGCTATAGCAATACCTCGGGTTATTCTCGTAGAACAGCTGAGCTAAAAATTGTGCAACAAGGGGCGGCTGGCTAAAATTCATTGTTTAAACAAGATGTGTTTGTGAAACACTAATGCCCCCGAAACGGCCATTCATTTAGAAATGTAACATTGATATTCGACCTTGACCTTCGCAGGTGACCTTGACAGATGACCTTGACCTTGGTACCAGCAGATGCATATTGATGAGATGTGCCATCATACAAAATATGAGCCTTGTAACTAAATTAGTTTAGGAAATTGGGAAAATGCTAAGTTTTCATGTTAAGTTTGTGCAGACAGACGGACGGACGGACGGATGGACAGACGGACAACGATAAAACAACATGCCCCCAATCTTTCGATACAGGGGCATAAAAACCAATGCAAACAGCCAAATTTGAAACGAATGATTTTTTATAGTCAAAACGATACAAGTGAGTTTATCAAAAATATTCATGGCGTATTGAAATAAAAAAAAAAGGTGGTTTCAAGCATTATACTATAAAAACCAAAACAGGACCATGATTGTCGTATATCGCTCACTGAGTGCTAAGCAGTACAGGTTAACAATGAAAGTAAATACCAATTCTAACATGACACGCGACTTTGGCTTTATAAACACAGTGCAAGGAAAACGTGGTAAAATCTGCGACAATCCATGCAGAGTGACGTCATTCAATGAGTGAGTTATTCAATGGAACATAATCTTCATCCGCGTTTTTACTCTCAGTTTGAGCTTGTTTTCCTTTCATTAAGAATTGGCCATGTTAGAATCGAAATAATCTTTCTATCGTGGTATATCGTTCAATGAACCACGTTGTGAGTTATGAGGCGCAATGAATAACCCACTCGGGCTATCGCCCTCGTGGATTATTTATTGTGCCTCATAACTCACAACTGTGGTTTATTGAACGATATACCACGATAGAAAGAAGATTATTTCTTAAATAGACTACTTAAGTTTAATTCTTTTATTTTTCTATTTCAATTGGTTGGTTGGTTTGAGGTTTTAACGCCACTTTACTACAGCTACAATCATGGCAGTTGGTGACGCACATGTGTTTCCTGGCTTTCTTACACCAGTACTAACACAACTTTTCTTTCCAAAGCCACCGACTACTTTTCTCACATGCTTCGGCAGAGGTGAGAGGCAAACATACGCCGGGAAGAAAAGTCACCTCAACCGGGGATCGAACTCACAACCACCAGGTCATCAGTCAGACACGCTCACCACTGAGCCACCCGGGCTGGGCTTTCTATTTCAAGTGCAGATAACACTGACTGATCTGGTATGACTTGACCCATAATCAAACTCATCTGAGATCTATGCTGATATTCATTGTGACCAAGTTTGGTGCTGATTGGTTTACATTTGTAGATGTTAGAGAGTAAACAAAGTCAAATGCAGCAATTTTTCCCAATTCAAGAGCAAATAACTCCAGTTGTTCTCGTCCAATCGGACCCATGATCAAATTCATTCAAATTCTGTTGGACATAAATATTTTGCCCAAGTTTGGTGATGACTGGTCTATATTTGCAGATGATAGAGTGTAAACAAAGTCAAATATAACATTTTTTCAAATAAAGCCCAGATAACTCTGACCATTCTGTCCCGATTAGATTAATAATTGAACTCTTTCAAAGTCTTACGGACACATACACTTTGACCAAGTTTGTCCTTTTCCCACAATATTTTCTAGATCTACTCTATCAAAGACAGCAATTATCATTTTTGTTACAATTAATTTGTTGTCTGAAAACGCTTTCAGTTTGGACCAGTCCAAATTTTTGTTGTTTGGTAAAGAGTTAAGAAAACATCTGCCAACAGCAACTGAAAGAATACTTAATTGAGATATTTAAAAAAGAATTACCATTAAGGGAAAAGGAGTAAGAACTAGAATCTAGTCATCAAAGTTCTGTTCATGGCCACAATATTTCCAAAAACTTTATCCCTTATCCAAAGTTATTGAAAGATTGTGGTAAAGTGTAAAATCTTTTATTAATATGCATACATATTTATAAAACAGGAAGATTATGAGAACCTCCCAAAGTGGAATGTGGGATGGCATTTTAGAATTATTTTAAAATTTTAGAAAATGGTAGAATCACACAAAAATAAAAAGTAAAGACAAATAAAGCTTGGAAAAACTTGCTACAAAAACAAAATGCAAGGCAAAATTGGGTCACACAAGAGTCTATAGTTTATATAAAACTAATATACTTAAACTGATTATCAAGGAATGATTTCATAAATAATGTAAATACCAAACAACAAACTTTCAGACATGTAAAAATTTAAAATGTTGCTAGATAACATATACGGTGTGGCTAAAATATTGGAATTTGACTGTAGGTGTGTTACCAGATTTAATTAGGATGGGGATTATGGGGCCTACTGAGGGGCACTGATAAGTATAATTGTCTTTAAATCCTTTTGAAAACATTGTGGAAAAAGGAGATAAAACCATTTTCTTCACTGTTTTCTAAACCTTTATCACACTGTTTACTTCTATAAGTGTCGTAATAACTGCTCGAATCTAAGTGGTAATTCTTTCTCTCAAATTCATAATTATGTAATGATTAGCTAAAACTATTTTTTTTTTAATTATTATTATGAATAAAGTTATATAAAATATAAATCTAGCCTTTCCTTAATTTTCAGTTTTGAATAGATGTTATTTACTTGTAGTTTATCATCACAACTATTCCCCAAATAGACCCCCCCAATCCCTAATTCACACCTTATATTATTTTATAGGAGTAGGCGTTCGGGGAACAAACCTGACTGTAGTAGCTAAGAAAATGATGTGGGAAAAGGAGAAAATGTTATTAACCCATTACCAGACAAAAAAAATTTATACTGGTCCAAATTGAAACAAATTGCAGACGACATTCTATTAAAGTGCATTTAAAATGAAAAAGTGCCAAATAGGATTGAAAACATTGCAAGAAAAGGAGAAATTGCTTGTTACAAACAATTTCTTCCTTTCTCACAATGCTTTCAACACCTATATATCTTAAGTACATCAAAATGCGGAATTGTGTGGTAATGGGTTAATCATCATTTGCTTCATTTCCCACAATACACATATTCAAAAGCCTTTTCTGTCAGGGTCATTTTAATCGAAAGGTTGTGTGGAAAAGAATTAACAGACACCTGCAAAAATGAGTAAAGATGAAAAGCCTATCAGGTGAAAAGTCCTCCTCCACACAACAGCCCACTTGGTGAATGCCCACCACCCTAAAAAAAAATCCACCAGTAGATCTACTATAAATTGAGTATCATGCGTTTGTAGGAAATATTGGGTGTACATAGATTCAGCTGATCTAATGTTTTTATCAAATAACATCTATACGATGAAAATATCTGATTAAAAAGTACTGGGGAACTGAGGGGATATTTCTGTTCGGATTTAATCCATGGACAGAGAGAAAAACCATCAATATATGCATCAATAACACTGGTAATTGTCTATTTAAAGGTCATAAAACTCCATCGCCTATTGTCTTCAGTAATTTGAAAACTCTTTCTAAAGATGAAGTATATAATACCTACATACACATACTTTTAGAAAACAAGATCTGAAATAAAAACATCTGTATGATTGCATGGTACAAACCTTTATTCCCTTTTCACGTAAAATGTTTCTCAACATCATTTCCCCACATCTTGGAAAATCTTCAAGCATCTTTGCCAAGACCTCGTCAAGCTGGTGATCGTCAATACTGCTGAAAGCGTACTTTGAAATATTATGTCGCCGCATATTTCGATAAAATGTGCTTTCCGATACCCCCAAAAGTTGACTGGCTTCGACAACGGAAAACCCTGACTCGAGGAGACTTTCAATAGTTATTTTTGGTATATGAAAACCACGCTGCACTGTTTTGTTGAAATGTCTTCCGAATGTTACACATTCCACTCGCAATTTCATAATGTCAGATCTGTCCGTTACACCCAAGCATTTGAAGTCGTAGAGTGAAAGTAAAGAAACAATATCCGGAGTAATCTTTTGCTCATTAAAGTTTCTGATTGTGTCCGTTCCAAACCCACATTTTTCTAAAATTCCCTGCATTGTTTAGATTGTTTTATTGGTACACACATCCCAATGATCCGAGGGAGATAAAGATGGCCATTTATTTTACAAAGCGTGATGGACTCCATCTATTTTATATCACCACTTCCATCAAATATAATGGCTCAGTGACATAGTATAATATTTCATTGGCATTATATATTGACCTGCTGAATCAATACAAGGACAATTGAGCTTAATATATTGATCATTGGACATATTATAAGGTTTACACGACTCCATATCAGAAAACTACCACTCAATATAGTGACAAGTCCACCTGGCATAAAGGTACATCGGCATAATATATTGTCTCATTGAATCGATATAATGACTGATGTACTCGATATATTATCAACTGGACATAATATAAGGTTTAAATGACTCCATATCTGCAGAAGACTATCCAATATATTGACAAATCAACCGGGTATAAAGGTCCATCGGCATAATATATGGTCTCACTGAATCAGTATAATGATTGGTTAACTCGATATATTATCAATTGGATATAATATAATGTTTACACGACTCCATATGAGCAAAGTACCACCCAATATATTGAAAAATCTACCTGGTATAAAGGTATATCGGCATAACATGTTGTCTCACTGAATCAATAAATTGGCTGTTGTACTCGATATATTATCGATTGGACATAATGTAAGGTTTACACGACTCCATATCAGTAAACTATCACTCAATATAGTGACAAGTCCACCTGGTATAAAGGTACATCGGCATAATATATTGTCTCACTGAATCAATATAAGGTATACACCACTCCATATCAGCAAGTTAGCACTCAATATAATGGCAAGTGGACCTGGTATAAAGGGACATCGGCATTATATATTGTCTCGTTGAATCATTATAATGACTGTTGTACTCGATATATTATCAATTGAACATAATATAAGGTTTGCATGACTCCATATCTTCAAAATACTACCAAATATATTAACAAGGCGACTTGGTATAGAGTCAAATCGGCACGATATATTGTCCAGTTGAATCAATGTAAAAGCTGTTTCACAAGATATAATGATAATTGGACATAATATAAGGATTACACAACTCCATATCAGAAAACGGCCACTCAATGTATTTACAAATTAACTTGATATACAGTCACATTGGCATAATATATTGTCTTGTTGAATCAATATAATGGCTCTTTTACTCAATGTATTATAGATTGGACATAATAGAATGTTTATACGACTTCATATCAGCAAGCTAGCACTCAGTATAATGACAAGTCGACCTGCTATAAATGTTCATCGGCATAATATATTGTCTCGTTGAATCAATTTAATGACTGTTTGACTCGATATATTATCGATTGGACACAACATAATGTTTACACGACTCCATATCAGCAAGCTAGCACTCAATATAATGACAAGACGACCTGGTATAAAGGTACATCGGCATAATATATTGTCTCGTTGAATCAATATAATGACTGTTTGACTCGATATATTATCGATTGGACATCATATAAGGTTTACACGACTCCACATCTTGAAAATACCACCCGATATATTAACAAGGTGGCTTGGTATAAAGTCAAATCGGCATGATATATTGTCCAGTTGCATCAATGTAAAAACTGTTTCACAAGATATATTGGTGATTGGACTTAATATAAGGTTTACCCGACTCCATACCAACAAACTACCACACAATATATTGACAAGTCGACCTGGTATAAAGGTTCATCGGCATAACATATTGTCTCGTGGAATTAATAGAATGACGGTTTACCATAACAAATTAAGAAATGCACACCATGTAAAAATACTACAACTCAATATATTGAAAACTTGGCTTGATATATTGCTGTTTTGACAGGACAGCATAAAATTAGTGCATATAAGACAGCCAAGGCTTTCCATAAGAATGCACGGAGCTCATCTTGTGACGGTGAACGCTTTAGATTAGCCTATCTGCAATGTTAGATGGTGTTATATTAATTTCACCTAATTCATGAATTATCAACTCATGTAATAAAAGCTGTATGTGTTTTTCCAAGCGTTGTTTTCAAATTCTATCCACCTTGCGTGGGGCTTACCGAAAGATAGATAGGGATCAGCCCCCACTCTACCAAACCCCGATTTAGATCTACACTAGTCTGTCTTTCGTACCAGTTGGACCGTAACACAAATTTTTCTTGGTGGCAGAGGTGGGATCTGTTTTAAAAAAAATAGATCCTGTGATTCGGACCAGAGCTTCGATTTAATCGGTTAGCTAGTAAAAGCCTTTGCTTTTGATAGAATTTATAGCAACGCACAGCTAGTTTAAACGATGTCGCAACCCGTTCAAGTAGATAGCGAGATAAGCTTTAATACCAATGCCCAGTCAAATACATCCCATAGTCAACATAGTATGGACTTAGATCAGACGGACGTAGTTTCGGAATGTGGATCTGATCATGGCAGTCGTGTCGACCAGGCTATTAACACATCCTGTGGGATTGAAGAAGGGGCGTTGCACCAACAAATAACAAACATGGCTAGTTTGTTACAAGACGTCGTGCAAGAGCTAAAGTCTCTTAAGTCTTGGGGTGGTGACAACTCACACCAGACAGCTCAAAACAACAATCGTGGCCTGGATTTGGGGTTCAAACCCAATCATAGAGAAATTTTGAATGACCGCCGTTCAACAGCAACAGTGGCGGAACAAGACAGTGATTTTCACCACTTGTCCACCCAGACGACGCGGCAAGCAAGTTGCATGGGAAATAGGTATCAGAGTACCGGTAACACCTATGGGACGGAATCTCAGTATTCGGAGCGAAATTTAGGCAGGGTAAGCTTTGACGGAGGAGACTTTGACATGAACCGGAGTAATAACATGGGGCACAATCACCACGTCCTTTTTGATCGTAGAAATATGCCCTTTTATGGCCAACCCCCGCCAGTCAGAAATCAGACGACATATGCTCCCAGCGGCAGTTGCTATCCCTTAACAAAGATGCAACCATTTAATGGTGAAAATGAATGGTCAACTTGGATCGCTCAGTTTGAAGCGATAGCCCGCCGAAAAGATTTGAGAGAAAATGAAATGTTAGATCAATTACTTCCTAGACTGGAGGGACAAGCGGCACAGTTTGTTTTCACACAGCTTCCCCCTATGGTTTTGGATAGCTACCAAATGCTAAAGGAAGAGATGGACAGTAGATTTAAAACGATAGAAACTGCACGCTCTTTCGCTTCGAAGTTCAGTCGTAGGTCACAGCGCCAAAATGAGTCATTGGAAGAATATGCGGCAGATTTGAAAATATTATATGACAAAGCTCATGGTTATCGTAGCAGAAGGGCCAGGGACGAAGACTTAGTTCGTAGATTTCTGGAGGGGCTCTCGGATGACGAGCTTAAGTTTGAGCTTGAATTTAATAAAGAACCTGCAAATATGGACGAGGCAGTCTATTATGCCGTTAATTATATGCAAATTAAAGGGATTTTGAGGAATGATAAAAGAGGTCGTTTTCAAACACGTAGGGCCGCAGATGAGGTCGAGTTATGTGGCCCTGAGTTAGATTTAAATGCACCAGCGCACAAACAGAACTATAGGCAGCTAGGGACAGACAAAGAAACCGAGAAGAGTTTGCTACAGGAAATAATAACGAGGATTGGCAAGTTAGAAGAAAAGTGTCAACCTAAAAAGAAGAAGGACGGAAAAGAGTGCTTCAACTGTCACCAGCTTGGACATTTCGCGAGAAATTGTCCGGAGAATAATAAAGAACAAGGCAGCTTTCAGATGGGAGACAAGTCTTTAAACTTGAGCAGACCTCCTCTTGTGGCCAAAGAGAGGTCTCAGTAAATGTTGAAGGCCGACCTGGAAAAGTAGTTAAGGAGGCTACCTTGAGTAGTTCCGGTGCAGGGGATCAAAGGAAATTTGGGACAAAACGTGGTTTCACTGACGGGATCTATGTGAAGGGCAGTGTAAATGGACAGCCAGTAGTATATACTGCAGACACAGGAGCCTCTCGTACCATCATATCCACACGAGTTTACTACAAGATACCAGAGGCTAATCGACCCAGTCTTGTTCGATCAACAAATGTTGTGGGAGCAGGAGGAGCACCGATCAGGGGCACAGGTAAAGCAGAGTTTGAAATTACTCTGGGGTCACTTCAGTTGCATAGGGAAGTGTATGTAGCGGACATATAGGATGACGCTCTATTGGGCTACGATATTCTTATGGGAAGTGTCGGAGTGCCAGCTGATATTTTGCTTTCCCAGAACAAGATAGTGTTAGATGGGGTCGAAGTGCCTGTATTTCAGATCGGAAGCAGAGGACAGACACGACGTGTCGTGGTAGGTGACGATGTATTGCTGCCTGGTCAGTCGGAAGTAGTTGTGGACATGTTTGTCGAGAGATTTGAGGAAGATGATAGATTCCAAATGGACTTCATTATAGAACCAACAGAAAACTTCAGGGAAACCTATCCGTTGCAAATGGCGAGTACACTAGTGAGTAATAACGAGAATCCAACCTGCAAAGTACGCCTGCTTAACCCTTTTCCGAGTGAGTTCATCTTGCGACAAGATGCACATATCGGATCGGCAGAAACGATAGCAAGAGTTGTTAGCACTATTTTAAAAGCAGAACTTGTAGCCGAGACTGGAAATTTAGCGTATCTACGTAGAATACAAGCGGCAGAAGAAGCAACGGCAGCGTTTGAAAGCCTTATGATGTCAGAGTGTGAAGGAAGTGTTCCAGAGCATCTTTCTAAATCTATTTCAGAAGTCAGTAGTGGGTCGCTCAAAGGCAGAGAGACAAGCCATAGCTAGTTTACTGATTAGACATAAGGATACCTTTTCCAAATCGGAGTGGGACATTGGCCTTACCGATGTAGCCGAACACAGTATTAACACCGGCGATGCTCAGCCAATTAAACAGCATCTAAGGGGGGTACCACTAGCACATGCAGATGATGAGAAAAGAGCAATTGAAGATCTCTTGCAAAAGGGTGTCATACGCAAAAGCACATCTCCTTGGGCTTTTCCAATTGTTTTGGTGAAGAAGAAATCGGGTGCCATCAGACCGTGCGTAGATTACCGTAAAGTGAATGCCTTAGTTAAGCCTGACGGGTTTCCTTTGCCTCGTATTCAGGATTGTTTAGACACGGTTGCTGGTGCTACACTTTTTATTAGTTTTGATCTTACTAGTGGGCATTTCCAAATTCCCATTAAGGAAGAAGATATCCAAAAGAGCGCATTCTGTTGCAAATACGGGCAGTACGAAATGAAAAGAATGCCTTTCGGGTTAAATAACGCAGCAAGTACATTCCAGAGGACAATGGAGCTCGTTTTGCAGGGGCTCCAGTGGGAGACGTGTCTAGTTTACATAGACGACATCATCGTATACGGCTCGGATTTCAATCAGCATTTACACCGAGTAGACCAAGTCCTCAATCGAATCAAGGAAGCTGGGTTGAAATTAAAGCCTGACAAATGCCATATGCTACAAACCGAAGTAGTGTTTCTAGGTCATGTGGTTTCCAATGAAAGGTGTCCTGCGAAATCCTGCTAATACGTCAAAAATTGCTGAATGGCCTCGCCCAGTGAATGCTAAGCAAGTGAAGCAGTTTGTGGCTACTGGATCGTTTTATCGTCGTTTCGTAAAAGATTTCGCAAAGATAGCTCGTCCCCTTTTTGACTTGACAAAGAAAGATGCTACACACCCACACACACACACACCCCCACCCACCCACCCACACACACACACACACACACACACACACACACAAATATTAGAACTTGGTAAACGCCAAGGAATAAAAAAAAATGTTAAAAGGTTTCTGGGACTGGCTAACTAATATTCGTATAAAATTGTGCAGAGATTGCTCGTCTTGTACAAACTGACAGGAGGGAAACCTTTTACTTGGGGTGATGATTATCGGGGTGCTTTCGGAAAGTTAAAAGCAGTACTTCCAAGTCCACCTATTCTAGCTTTACGAAACGTCAATAATTCTTTAATTTTGGATGTGGATGCATCTCAGTTTTTTCTTTGGTGCCGAGTTGAGTCAGGTGTAGCACAGAGTTGAGCAGGTATTTCCTTTTAGCAGTTTCTGTGACTCCTGAACAATAGAATTATTACAACACGGAAATTGTTGGCTATCGTAACGCTTACTAGACAGTTCAGGTTTTATTAGCTTGGTACGATCTTAACAGTCCAAACAAGCATCACAATTTAACCTGCATATTAAGGCACTGAAAAACCACGAGGCTAGCTAGCTCGATGGATTAATGAACTTTTTCAATACAACATGGCGGTCCAGCATCGACAAGGATAACAAAATTCAAATGTGTATGCACTTTGAAGGATCCTATAGCCTTAAAGACCATGTTTCAAATATATTTCTGGCATCTTGGTTGCGAACCTACCATGCGGAGGATGCCATTACTGCACGAGGACGCATAAACAGTGGGCTAAGTTCATTGAAATAGTGACTCAGGCTGTAACTCTAGTGGTGCAAGAAAGGTGTCACGTCTGACAGAGGTTAACCAAAGAGAGGTAGGTGCAAGGGAGAACCCAGGTTAGTGGGAGTCTGCCATTTCTTTTCCCTGAAAGGTCTTACACTGCTTATGAACTGAAAGTGAATCAGGTCTTCTCGACCATCCAGGGAAAAAGATCACTCTGGGCTCAGGTCTTCTAGACCAGCCAACGGACGATGCTCACTGTTAAAACCAGTCCTCTTCTAGACGCTGTCACATTTACAGAAAATGGAAATGACCTTCATCTAGACGTCATTTGTCCTCAAGATATTAAAAGGTTATGTAGTACAGAAGCACACTTTGACATAACATTCCGTAATGAAAGAAGTTTGAACCATATTGGGTGCTGCACCTTCTCAGTGGGTGGTACGGCTATTAGCACAACAACGAGAACGTGCCTGTGCTATTCACTCATGTACTGTCTTGCAATGTCTGTAACAAAAAAAAAAAAAAAGGTTTATGGAAAGGTTGATTGATTGATTGAATTGGAGCTTATTGAAAGGTCCCATTTACAGAATTTCAAACTGGGTTACCAGTGGAGCGGGTATATATAGATTTTATTGGCCGTTTACATACAATAAAGCTCGGTAATGTTCTCTAACTGACTATGGTGGACCAGTTTACTAAAAAGGTTAAATGTGTTCCTTTGCCTGCTCAGCGTGCGCAGGAAACGGCTCAGGCGGCCATGGATACACACACACACACACATGTATAGACCAAACTGGAATTCTGTCAAGACCACATTAGGATTCCAGTTTGGATAGGCAGTTCCACAATCTGCCTAAACCAAATCGGAATATTTTCTCGTAGAATATAGTGCGACTACATATACACCATCTTATTTAACTTAAACCCCAAAATAAAAGAACTTTTAATCGGAAATTCAGAGTAAGAATAAATTTTGAATGTTTTGCACTTTAGCGAAAAAAATGTGGAAAACGGAGCAATTGTGGGAAAAACAAATAAATTGCTTTAATTAAAAATACATCCCAGTTGTAAACATATGTGGATTAATATGATTAAAAAATTTTTAGAAAACAATCTGTTTTGGATTAGACAAAATTATAATTCTAATTTGGTGTAGGCAGATTCCAGATCTGCCTTGGCAGATTCCGGATCTGCCTAGATTCCAATCTGGCCTACGACATATATATAAAAAGCGTTAAAGATTTATAATGACAAGCCTATGATTATTATAACTTTATTTTTCCTCAACCGGTTTCAAAAAATCGTCAGGAGGGTAACAGATTTATGAACGTTATAATCATAGAAACGACGTCGGTTACGTCAAAAATGAATCAAAGGGACGCCACTCTAGGTGACGTGAAAAAAGTCAATTGAGCTTAGGATGAAACATTTGAATAAAAATCTTCTCCTTCTGCCTTCTGGTAACGATACTGCCTGTTTGCATTTTATAAAAAGGAAAAACATAAAATTTCGGTTCCATTTCTGCACAGTTGTCAATATGGCTGCTCACTCTTAACATCCTCACTTTTGGGTCTCGGATTTGTTGTCTATGCACTGTCGTAAGTTTTCTTAAATCATTTGTTTCTCCAATGTATTCCTCTTTACATCCACTACAAATAATAATGTAAATTACATTTTTCACGTCACAGCTGGTATTTTCTTTGATGGTGACCCTCTTTCCGCATTTTAATAATAAACTCTCTCCTTCTTTTAGATGGTTACATAGCCAAAAATTTGGTCTGTTGCAGAGAGTAACTCTTGGCTTGCTTTTATCATCTTCAAATTTGGCCTTAGTTAAAAGTCTTTTTAGATTAAGTGGTTGTCGTTTACTTTTTAAACTCTTATAATTCTGTAAGACATTTTTCATATGACTGTCTCTCTTTAGTATGCCAATATCTCGTTGAAGATCTCAAAATATTTCTGGGTTTCTCGGATTGAACGTACTGACGTAAGCAATTGTGTCCTTGTTGTTTCTATCCATCACCTCAATGATAAGTTTGTTTCTATCCATGGATTCTGTTTTTTCAGTTCCAGCCTGAATAAGTGATTTATGGTAATTTTGTTTGCTTAAGTAATCTTCGAGTTCCTTTGCTCGTCGTAGAAAGATATCCTCATTTGAAATTATGGTTCTAAGACGCCTTTTCACTATGGGAAAAGGGGAAAATGCCGATTACTAGCATTTTCTCCTTTTTACCCTATCTTTTCATCAGACTTTGTCTTCAGGGTAATTAAAACCAAAAAGTGTTTTTTGTGTAAAGTTTCGGTCAATATTGTTTGTACGTGGTGGACTTTGTTACCATCTGGTGTCGTAATCTCTTAGATATGGGTTCGCGCTCGAAGATTGATGCTTTTTTGTGAATTCGCTTTCGTAGCTTTCCAGGAAGGGTTTGCTCTTTCTAGCAAATATTTTGTTAGACACGTTTTCATTATTTTCGATATCAGTTTCCCACACATGTTTCAATTCTTCTCTTGTTTCTCCGGTGCACTTACGATCGATAAAAGTTGTCATGTTTTCATCACAAGATTTGTATTTTTGAAGGTGGCTGTCGGCTAGTAGTTTTAGTTCTTCATATTTAAAATTTGTAATTGTTCAAAACCTGCACTTCTCTTAGTCTTGTCTGGGCCTAATTTTCCGTTGCGATTTTCACTTGTAGTTTCTTTGGAATTATTATTGGTGTTGAGTCTTTCGTGTCTGGTAGGTTTCTGCCAAAAGTTTGTTTCGTATGTGTTGCCAATAGTGGTGTTTCCGGTATTCAAGGTTCCTCTTCCACGTATGTGCAATATTGGATTTGGTTCTGAGGGCTGCACTTGAAGTACTCTGTAGGTCTTATTGTGCTGGAGTACGTGATGTCTCAGAAATGGTTTCAATCGCTTTTGTTACTGATGTTAAAGCATTGGCAATATTTACCTGGTTTTGGGTTGAAATTTCGGTAGCTTGCTGTTGAGTATTTCTATTTCTAGTTATCAGTTGGTGATCTCTGATTTCTCTCAAAAGTTGTTTTATTTCTATCACTTCATTTAAAAATAGTTGTACAATGTTGGAGTCAGGCGATCCAGTATCCGAATTTGTTGGTGTCACTGTTGTGTCCTCTAGCTCTTCGGTAGCTCTATCTTGTCTGTTTCCTGTTTTACTGCTTCTGCCGCGGCTTTGCCATTATGTCCCGTAGTGTGTATAAACGAAAAATTACACAGGGAATATCCCACACTACTGGAGATAATAAAGCGTTAAAGATTTATAATGACAAGCCTATGATTATTTTAACTTTATTTTTCCTCAACCGGTTTCAAAAAATCGTCAAGAGGGTAACAGATTTATGAACGTAATAATCATAGAAACGACGTCGGTTACGTCAAAAATGAATCAAAGGGACGCCACTCTATTTATACATATTTTCGCGTTTTGGCCTTCCATCTCATATTTTCTCTGATCAAGGCAATAACTTTGACGAGAAATTACTAAAAGCTTTATGTAAAGCTTTGCAGATCCATAAGGCTAGAACTAGTCCTTATAGACTTGCAGCAAGCGGACAGGCAAAAGTATATAATCGTACTTTAAAGGATGTTGTTCGTTGTATTTTAGGTAAAAAGCAGGATCAATGGGACAAGTACCTCCAGCAAATAACTATGGCATTAAGGGATTAAGTGCACAGAAAATACTGGTTTTACCCCGAAAAAGATAGATATTTGGACGGGAAGTTAATACACCAGCACATTTAATGCTCCCTTGTTGCAAAGTTCAGTCGATGGATTATGGTGACTATATTAATGACCTGGTTCAAAATATGCAATCAGCTCATGACACGACCCGCCGAAATCTGAAAAAACTGGCTGAAAGGTATGCAAAAGAATTGTGATCTCAGCATCCTTTTAAGACAATATGCAGAAGGAAATGTTTTGTATCTATTACGTACAACAGTTGGTAAGGGAAGGGCAAGAAAAGTGTCATATTCGAGAAGACAAGCCTTAATCATAAAGAAATTGTCTTCATACGTCTACTGTGTGAAGCTCCATAAGTCTGTGTTTGTGGTGAACCATGACAGGCTAATGCCCTGTCGGGAAAGGACTCTCCCAAATGGATCACAAAGCATATATCCTTGCCTAAGGATTCAGCAATGAATGCTGACTGTGAAGAGGACGCAAACTATTGCTTGTTTCGCCCGCCCTGAAATGGCCACACATCTGTATAGACCGTCAAAGGAGACCACGATAAGGAGTGAAAAAAAGATTATTACCGCCTGGACCCAGGCTAGGGATTTGGTACATAAACACGGAATTCGGTAAAAAGGATGTGGAGCGTAAATTGATTTGAAGATTTGTAAGTGTAGATAATGTCACACCTTTACCACCCTGGAGAGACCTTACGTTCTTGCTTTAGATCAACGTTACCGCTCTTGTCAATTGAACGTACCCGCTCCAGATAAAAATATGGCTGCGCCCATAAGATTTTGCAAGGTATGCACAAAAACATAGTTTTTGACATGTTAATGAGTAGATATGCAGTTGAAGGTTGTCGCACGGAATGTTTCGTATGTCAGTGCACGTTAGTCTGTCGTTCTTTTGGTGGTTAATCGTTTGTTGAAAGCGTTTAATCCGTCAAACTTCCGTCGGCGACTTCGATTTCTGGAAAATCGATACTTTGAGTCTCCAAAAACCTTTGTCAAAAATATATACACTCGATATTCTGAAGTGTGTACCGTGTCAGATGACCTATATAATGATTATCCCTCACAACTATAAACCGCAAAAAATTAGATTGCAATTATAAAGCGATATTTTGCCATTTTTGCATTATAACATAACATGCTCCTGAATTCAATACGACGATTCAGCTCCTGAGTTGAAACACGATAGGCGTAAGTCTTCGTGTTATATTAAACGACTTTGTCATTTTGGTCAAGATTCTATATCAATTATCGTGGTTACAGTCATAGGTTCGTCAGCATTGATGATAGCAATAATTGTCATTATGAACGACCAACTATATATTCCAAATCAGCTGAACCTCAATAGATATCGGTTCATGTATTAGTTTGAGGCCAAATAGTAAATTCTATAGGAATATAATACACCCCGAAAGAACAAGTGCAGTGTTGAACACTGTGGCCTAGCCACATCTCGAAGATTACATTGTCATCTTTATTTGGTGTTGTGGTTAGTGAACATGTTTTACACAGCCTACTGTAAAACCTGTGTGTTTTAACCCATTACCAAATATTTCCTAATTCAAATAAACTGGTGTAGAATTCTATGCAAAACATTGGGTATTTTTCCTTTTCTCACATTTTATTCTATGTAATGAGATAAGTCTTTTAGTTTAGTCACATTTTAAACTGTTTTCTGCAATTTGATTTTTCTTATTGTAGTACAAGATGTCTTTGGTCGCCTTTTTGGCTTATTAAGCCAAAGATTTTTCTACTTCCCTTTCCCCATTGTTTTCACATTTATCTGAAAACAATACATACAGGGTGTTTCATAATATATGTCCTTATTCTAAACATGAATATTATCTACGCATGTAAGTTTAAAATAAATGGAAAGTTACTACCTTTTTGCAGTCATAATGAAAATTCATTTGATATATAATACATTATCTATCCATTCTTTGATGCACTACACTTTTTCTGACAAGTTCATTTTACAAAATGGCCTGCATAACGGCAATTCTGGGACTTTTAATAGTTTTAACTCTTTGCTTAAAGATTATCCTAGAATTGTACAGGTTAACAAGCAGCAAAATGGATTTAGAGCAACAGAAAAATCGGGCTTTCATGTTGAAAAACTCCTAGATATTGAGACAGTTACCTTATGGGCTGTTTATAATGTAGGCAGTATAGTAGTTCCATGTTTTTCGCAGATGGCGAGGACAATGCAGACAAAGTAAATAAGGAGGGCTATCTGAAATTCTGAGGACGAATTCCATTCCGATGCCAAATGAAAAAAGTATTGACATTTTAGACACTGGTACTAGTGTTTGATCTTAGCAAGGAGAACCCGCACAACATGTGACTGATATAATTGAATAGCTTTCAAAAGCATCCAGGTAAAAGTTCATTTCTTTCAAGAATGGTTACGCATTCATACCCTCAAGAGTTTTAGTTGAGAAGCATGATATAAAAGGTGTACAATCCAATGTCTGGAGATACTTTGGACTTTAAAGCTGCGATCAAGAAAAAAATATGAAAATAGCAGGGGGCGGGGGAGAGTCGAAGACATGTAATGAAAAACTCTCACAGTGCACTGCACGTCAGAATTGCTCAGAGTAGACGTCATTGTTGTGAAATGGACTTGTCAGAAAAAGTGCAGTGTTTTAACTATTATGTGAGTAATGTCTATTTACTACATATCAAATGAAATTTCGTTATGTCTGCAAAAGATAGAAGCTTTCATTTTAGTTTAAATTACAAGTTAGTAGAAAATATTGAATCTTTGAATAAGGACAGATAATATGAAACACTGTGTACATACATGATTTGTAAGTGAGCGTTTTAAAAGTATTAACTCTTTGGGTATCAAATAAAAAATTTCTTTCAGTATGAAAATATGAAAATACCTTTAAAAACCTGCCGTAGATAATCACATTAATTCCTTTTTTTTTACCCCTTATCTATAGCAACACTATTTACATGCAAATAGTGAAATCTCATGTTAGGCACCGCCAGCTTCGGTAGCGGCTGATCTGGGACTGCATTATTTGCCTATGTTGTTTTCTAGTGCCAAAAGATTTAAGAATTTACCGGATCTGTTTTCGTGCAAAAAATCATAAACTATGCATCTATATAGTGTATTTCACAAAAAAAATCGGCTTGTTAATTTGAAACAAATTCGTCATTCGACATTCGTAAGCTTCTTTAGGCTCTAATTTGGGTCTACTGTTTTGCAACGGTGTGAAAAGATCTCTACATATTTCATACTTAAATCATAGTATTTGATATAACTAGATGCTTTTAGGTGTGCAGCTGACAAGGCATATGGTTGGTTGTTCGTTGATGATCATTATCTGTCTGTATTATTATTAATTTACATTAACGAAGAGGAGTCTTGTGATGACGATATCGAAGATTATAGTAATTTTATAATAGTTATGGATCTTGTGCATGACAGTTATGATAGTTTTGGATCTTGTCTGTCATCAAGCTCTTCATGTATATTATGACATTTTATTTCAAATGCATAAAAAATCAGGACAAGAAACCTGACTGACACAAAAGCCGAAAGACGGACAGACAGTTTATACATATTGATCCGAAAGACAAATTGCTTGATTAAACTCGTAGACAATCGCTTGTAAAATCGTACTCTATTTCAACTCAGGAACTGGATCGTTTTACTGACTTTTGGAGCGTGGAGCGTTGCCTATAAAAATGACAGAAAGTTGCTTGATAATGAACATCGTGTATTTTTTGTTTAGAAATGTGGTGAATAAAGCATATATGAATCACTTGGCAGAGCACAAACTTCAGAATATCGTGTTTGTATGTTTAACAAAGCTTTTGCTGACTTCGGCGTTTTGATTTTCAAGAAATCATAGTCGCTGACGGAAGTTTGTCGGATTAAACGTCTTCAACAAACAACCAACCACCAAAAGAACAATACAGAGATATGCACTGACATTCGGTGCGACAAACGTCTACTGCATGCTTATTTATCTGATTGTCAAAAAAGTATGTTTTGGTGCTTACCTCGCAGAATTCTAGGGCGCGGCCATGTTTTTTACCTGGAGCTGGTGCGTTCAATTAACAGGAGCAGTAACGTTGATCTGGAGCAAAAACATGTCTACAACCATAGGAGAAAAACTCTATCAATGAAAACCGCATCAATTTCAAAACTACTCAAAAAGTAAGGGGGTGTGTCTTGGAAACGGTTAAAAATTTGAAGTATTGAAAGTTTACTGAACTTTTATTTTTATGCAACATTCTGTTTCATGGAAACCTCCAATTTATTCGGTATACACCACACGTGACATTTTCCGAACTTACCATAAATCTTGACAAGTTATGCATAATCGTAATCGGGCAACATAAGAACTAATGATACAAAAATATTAGGAATCATGTCAACGGTAAGAGTCGAATCTCTCAAAAATTAGATAAAACTATCACAACTGATGAATACTACAAAAAAGAACGCCAATTTGGTCGTTCTAGTCAACAGATGATAAAACTTTCTTGAGTACATTCTCATGCTCAAGGAGCGGTTTCTTTGCTCAACTCTGAGTCCGACTCAGAATTTCGTGATCATAAAAAATTCTTGAGATCGTACTCAACGGAGCATGAAACTAAGTCTCTCTTGAATTTGATCTGAACCAGACTCAGCGCATTCTCTCAGGACTACTCCGTGATACAACACACGTTCTACAGATTCGGTGTGAAAGTAGGCGAAAACTGCGCTATTTTACAGACCGAAGTAACCGCTTTGAAGTTATGGACGAGGGTGAAGTATCTGAACGATGTCGGTTTGGAAAGGGGACAATTCACTTTATCGTGGGGTTGCTAAACATTGACCCACCTGCGACAAAGAGAAACGTGCCCCTCCCACTTGTATTGACCCATGTTACTGGTTTGGTCGAAGTATTTAGCGACTGGTGCATTTCAGATTCTTGTCGATGACAGTTTGAATTTATACAGAACGCCGACAGCACTGTGTATCCGAAGAGCAGAGGTCTAAATACGGTGGCACAAAAGTGACATGGAAGATATATTTTATACTACGTGCACAAGCAGTAGCTAATACGTGCGCACGTAATAAGTAATACGTGCGCACGCAGTAGTATTACGTGCGCACGCAGTAGCTAATACGTGCGCACGTAATAACTAATACGTGCGCACGTAATACTATTGCGTGCGCACGTATTAGCTAATACGTGCGCACGTAATAGTTATTACGTGTGCACGCAGTAGCTAGTACGTGCGCACGCAGTAGCTAATACGTGCGCACGTATTAACTAATACGTGCGCACGTAATAATTATTACGTGTGCACGTAATAATCGACCAATCAGTTTATCACGAATCAATAAATGTCTATCTTCCACTTCCATCTTGAAACAATGGCTTCCGTTCATGATTCTGATTGGTGGATTATTACGTGCGCACGTAATATGTAATACGTGCGCACGTATTAGCTACTGCGTGCGCACGTATTAGTTATTACGTGCGCACGTATTAGCTACTGCGTGCGCACTTAATACTACTGCGTGCGCACGTATTACTTATTACGTGCGCACGTATTAGCTACTGCGTGCGCACGTAATAACTAATACGTGCGCACGTATTAGCTACTGCGTGCGCACGTAGTATAAAATATATCTTCCATGTCACTTTTGTGCCACCGTATCTAAACGTCTGGCAAACAGATTTATATCGTTTTCTCCTCGAAGAAATCGAGGCTAAAAGGACAAAATCTATAGTTCTTCCATACTGCCGGTCATAATTTTAGTTTGGATTTTTCCAAATATAAACTTCAAACCTATCGATGGCGTTCTATTTTTAAACGAAAGTTGATTGGTTGTCATGTAAACAAATAAGTTTTAAGGTTGGCTGTTACTTCTGTAATACATTTTAAGGTAGGGTGCTACTACTATGAGGTAATACCACCGAAGTAAGCGTATACGGGTGGTATTTTCGTTAAAACTGCTACAATTTCGATAATTTTTCACCGTAATCACTTTGTTGTTCACTGTTCAGAGTTAGAATTCAAATTGATATTACTTTTTTTTTTTTTTTTTTAGAATCCGGCAAAACGGCTGGATTGGCATTAGCATCGGCCGTCAAGGCCTGTTTGTCAACAGGTGCAAGAAGATTCAACTCCACATAGGAGAAAATTCGGACCCAATTTTAAATTATCTTCATGGTATTGACATTGTTATTTTCACTTCTTGTTGCGTAACAATTGCCGACTTACCTTTCAACAGATCTTTGAAATCAAGGATTGAAACTGTAGGCCAGTAAAGAATTGTGATTGTTTTGATTGGTGTTGTGGTTGTGGTTGATGTTGTCTAACTTTTGCCCATTTACTTGTAACTTTTCGTGCTTGTTTTAGTTATTTAAATATATTGCAGACTTAGGACATTTTCTTCTATTTACATTCAGATATGATAATTAGGCTATGTAATTGTTTATTTGGATGGACTACGTAAAAAACGATTTAGTTTGAAAAAATGAACCAGAGGTGAAGTGTGTTTTATAGATGTATGCGTGTTTTCGTTTATATATGATCTTTGACCATGTCCAACTTATGTTGTTTTGCGAAATTAAAAAAGCTGTGACACACACCGTTATCATGTCACAATTATTGTTAATTATTGATATGCGAGCTGTGCCAGTATCAGATCTGTATGTTGAAGCACAATTGCTAGAAAGACCGAAAACATCTTTGGACCGTAAGAAACTGGAAATAAGTCTAGAATATAAAAATTTATATCGAATAGGTGGAGGGCTAACAAAAGGAAAGGGTAATATACTAACTTTGGATATTGGGGAAGCCAGTGAAAAATATTAGCCTACATTCGCTGAGAAATTTAATTCGCCGAAAAATACCACTGAAGCTACCTAACTCATGCTTTTCCAATTTTATCGCCGAAAACTATCGCATAGCACCAAAATGAAAAAAAAAACCCTACCAAATTGAATGGAGGGATGTTGTTTGGTTAGGCTTATCAGGTCAATAGGGAATATGGCGCTAGGCTGTTACCCCTTACTCGTCTGAAACCACCTGAATATGCCGGAAAACATCGCCGATGATACCTCATCTGCTCTTGTCAAAAACAACTTTTATACGCTGGAAAGCTCCTTGTTTTGATGATACATCTAGTTCTAGTGATCGTATCTCTGTAAAAACACCTTAATGCAGGATCACCCGTTGCAAACAGCGTAAATTCTGGGTTGGGATATATTTCAAATATTATCTAAACTTGTTCTACTGAAGGGTGACAGATACTTCGGTTACAGACGAGTTTGGTAAATTGGACTAACAGAGTAAATCGATTGGTTTTTTCGGTAACAAAGCAAATATAATGTATTTATGTACCGTTACGTTTTTGACACCCAATAGGGCCTACATGGCTATCCTCACGTTTTGTTATGTTGTACCTGCCATGCTGTAGTTACTATGTTCTTATTTTCGAATTTCAACCATAATTGAGGCAATTCATCATGCGTTATCCTAAACATTTGCCGGTTGTATCTCCTGATAATCAGTCCTCAAGTTTTATTGAAATGTGCTTCCAAAGCGTCAATTAACCCTTGGAATGCCTTTGAGGTAAATCCTCAGAGGAAAAAGTACGGCAGATAAGGAATTATAACTCGGGACCCTCGCTTTTCGAGCGAGTGCTCTAACCACTGAGCTGCCCGGGTGGCTCGACGTACTCACTTCCGATTATCACTACAACCTTTCACCACTTTCGCTTGCCTCTACGGCAAATTTTTAAGAATCAAGATCTGATGCATGTAACACGGAGTCTGGCCGTTGGATTTATTTAAAGTGATAGATAATTAAGATGAGTTCAGAAACACAGGTAATACAAGTAAAAATATTATGGCAAATGAAGACAGGGAGTGAGAGAGATACATACTGAGACCGCAACAAATGCTTTTTTAAACTGCATGAGCAGTATATAATTTCCTTGTTACCAAAACATCCAATTGATTTACTCTATAAGTCTAATTTACCGAACTCGTCTGTTACCGAAACATTCGTAAATCCTACTGAACTGTAGAAAAAACGTCTGAAGTAGAACTGCGTCGGAAAAGACTGGAAAGGGCAAAGATTAGTTTACAGACCGTTGTGAAAAGTTTGATCACATTCTCAACAAAAACTTCCAATATACTGTACACGTACATTAATTAGTTGTTATCTTATATTTTTGGCCTAACTGAATCGCGGTTCTATAATTCTGAACAGAGTTCACAGCCCGAACATGAAAATCGATATTGTTTGCCATATTTGATATAAGTGTAATGTCATGAAATTGTTTTCTCAGTATGTAATTTTCTTGTCATGTAAACTCTTTCTGTACCTGTCTGTTAGAACTGTAACACGTTTATATAAATTCTTGATTTCAGACCACAGATGAAAATTTGCTTTTTTCCAGCGTTCTTTAGGAGTTTTCTTGTTTTCCGGTTATTAGATGTTTTTCGGTCTTTCTAGTTACCCGTTGAAATACAGTTCTATTCAAGTCTTTTCCTAACGTCTACTAAATGCCCTAAGAAAAAGTTGAGTGACCTTTGACTGTGCAACAACTGAGGTTCATATCAAGGGATGAGAGGGGTTTTGGTTGCCTGGATTCCAGTCCGTTCGTTTTTTTTTTTCCTATCATTCGTCGACGTTCCTTTGTCAAAAGTAGTAATAATGGAAGCGATAAATCATTTTGCCAGACATCTGTATATACAGTCAAAGGAGATCACGATAAGGACTGAATAAAAGATTATAAACCGCCTGGACCCAGGCTAGAGTTTTGGTAAATAACAACGAAGTTTGGTAAAAAGGGTGTGGAGCGTAAATTCATTTGAACATTTATTAATGTAGGTAATGTATAGAGATACTGCACAATGGTTTTTATCACACCTTTACCTGGCTTTCATCACCAACACATGTCTACAACCATCGGAGAAAACTCAGTCAATGACAACCGCATTAATTTCAAAACTACTCAAAAATGTAAGGGGTGGGGGTGGGGAGTCTTGGAAACCGTTAAAAATTTGAAGTATTGAAAGTTTACTGAACTTTTATGTTTATGCAATTTTCTGCTTCATGGAAACCTCCAATTTATTCGGTATAAAGATAAATTACACCAAACGTGCATTTTCCGAGCTTTCCATAAATCTTTAACAGTTATGCACAATGATAATCGGGCAATATAAGAACTAATGGAACAAAAACATAAGGAATCATTTCGATGTTAAGAGCAAAATGTTCTCAGAAATTAGATAAAACTGTCACAACTGATGAGTAATACAAAAAAGGATGCCTTTTTGGTCGTTCTAATCGACAGATACCGAATTATCTCAATTCCTGGGCCGAATATTCTCTTTAAACGTGGTCCGCCTTAGGCCGAATCTTCTTGGGGACGAACCTTCTGGTGTTGCTATTTTTTGATGTTGGATCGCTTACGTTCACGATAATATAGTGCGTACCCAGCTCACCGGGGAAAGTTCTCAGGCGACGCTTATAAGCAACGTTTGAATTCAAAACTCCCGTGAGCAAAACTTAAGCCGTTGAGTACGATTTTGTGCTGAGCATGAGATCGTTCTCAACATTTTTTTTATTGGCACGGGCCCAAATTATCTCAATTCTTGGGCCGAAAATTTTTAGATGTTGGGTCACTTACGTTCACGAATAATATAGTGGGTACTGTATTCAGTTGAGAACGTTTTCAGGCGACGTTTATTAGCAACGCCTGAGTTCAAAACTCCCGTGAGCAAAATTCAGGCCGTTGAGTACGGTTTCGTGCTGAGCATAAGATCGTTCTCACTGTTTTTTTTTTTTTTTTTATATATAAGCACGGGGCCTGCCCTTGCAGGATATGCAATCAAATTGATCTTTTTTTGCAATGTTTTGATTGATACCAGTAGTCGTGAAAGTAATCGAAAAGCAAAAGTGTTAGTCTCTAAATTCAACGATATATATATCTTTATCAATCGAACTATTTTGTTAACACAAAGAAAAGTATGATAGACGAAATGCTGTGCGTCTTGATTATTTTGCACCGAAGAGAGTCAAGGTTTTCAGTGAATTTGCCTTTCCGACATGTACCTTGCATCAACATAAAAGGAGGAGAGAACAATTTAAAGTCTGGTTTAATCCTCCCTATCTGCTTTAATGCAGTTGGCGGCTTAGTTGAATAAATTAAGTCATAAAAAAATAGATGGCACTCTTCATTCAAATGCGAGAAATAAAACTTAACAGTTTAAATACTAACCATAAGTAGTATGGATTTTGTGAAAAAAAAAAACTTGCAGTCAAACCTAAAAGGGACATGAAACTATTATGACAAAAAAACCCTCTTGTATATTGATATTTTTCCTTTTCGATGACATTATTACATAGTGAGACTAATCACAATCACGAAGCGTAAGAAAATAATGTATGTAGCGGGTGGAAAAACACTTTTTATCATCGTGGCGAGGCCTATTCTGTTTTAAAATAGAGCGGGTTTCTTTGTAAGTATCACGTGATCAAATAACGTCATCGGTATGTGTATGAGATCACGTGATCGTAGGAAAAGATGGCATCCAAACAAACAAAATGACGGACTCGCCTAGAAAAAGTGTCCAGGTAAGAGATTGCACTGTTTTTCCTTGTTAATTTCCACAATTTAAATTCATTGTCTCGTGCATCTAATCATAATTAAAGACATCATATCTATTGAACGCCCTAACTGTCTTATGTGATGAAATGTTTTTATATATGGACAATATCACTAAACATAAATGTATATCAATGTTATATAATTACATAGTCTCTCTATATAAAGACGATAAATAATATTACATAGATAAAACATGACATATGGATATATAACTTCATTTTATGCAGAAAAAACATTAATATATAAATATATAGCTCCTCTCTCTCTCTCTCTCTCTCTCTCTCTCTCTCTCTATATATATATATATATATATATATATATGTGTGTGTGTGTGTGTGTGTGTGTGTGTGTGTGTGAGAAACATCAACATATGAATATAAAACTTCATTATATAAATATAAAACATTTATGTATAAACATATAACTTCCTTATACAAATATAAAAAATAAGATATGGATATATAACTCAATCTATATGTAGATAAAACATTAATATATAAACATATAGTTCCTTTATATATAGATAAAACGTCAATATATGAAGAAAAAACTTCATTATATAAATATAAAACAATAATATGTAAATATTAAATTGAAATATATAAAGATAAAACATTAATGTATATAGATATAACTGTCTAAGGTATAGATAAAACTATATTACATAAAGATATAATTTAATTACATAAAGGTATTATTTGTTGATATGAAGGTAAAACAGCTTCATATGAACATAAAGTCTTTAATCGTAAAGATGAAATTTTATTATATAATCATATATCATGTATATATGCACGGATGGGAAACTTCGTATTTTCGGAGCCAATGGCTCTGACGGGAAAATGTCAATTTTGGTTAAATAGAAAAGAGTGATTGTAGATTGGCTAGGTCATAAGTTACAAGATTTTCTATCAAACAAAGGACAAACCACTTAACATCCTTTTAGACAACCCTTTGTATGGTAGACATAAGCCAATCCGGACATTAATCCCTGCTCCTAAAAGGGGCATAGTAGTCAAAGCCCCTTTACGAATCTACTATGGCTGACATTAGGCCCGTCGTAGAATTTCAGAGGAGGACATAAGGCCTTTCATGGGGAGATATTTACTTCTATATTTCCTAACACAGAAACACTCAGAAATAAAGTACAAGTATTTTTTTTTAACTTACCTGAGCACGAAGTGCTCAAGGTAAGCTTATGTGATCGTGCGTTGTCGGTCGTACGTCGTCCGTCTTCTGTCGTGCGTAATCAACTGTTAGCCTGTGTACGCTCTGGAGACTACACTTTCAGTCCGAAACCCATGAAACTTGGTCAGAATCTTTGCCTTGATGATATCTCGGACGAACTTCAAAATGGGTCACATCGATTTAAAAACAAGGTCAACAGATCAAATTTTGTGTACACTCTACAGGCCACATATTTCAATCTAATACTCATGAAACTTTCTCAAAATGTTTGTCTAGATCTTATCTCGAAGGAGTTGGAAAATCGGTTTCGTCAGATCAAAAACTAGGTAACCAGGTCAACTGAATTGAGAAAACCCTGTGCACGCTCTAGAAGCCAAATTTTATGTCCAATACTCATGACACTTAGAATATTTGGCTTCGTGATATCTCAGTCATGTTTGAAAATGAGTAACGTCCGGTGAAAAAAACTAGGTCACCAGGTCATCTTTGAAAAACCTTGTGTAGAAGCCCGATGGTTTTTGTGGTGGCATATTTCTGCCGCGAGATACGAGATAGCTATTGCGATAATTTAATAGACTTATCGTGATAAAACAAAGTTTCCTGGAAATTCTATCTAGATAATAAAAGTTTTCACGGTAACAATATCGCGATAATTCTAACTGTTATCATGATTTCCTTTTGCTTTCGTGCCAACAACTGACATACACGGTACCTATAATTAGATACGGTTTCGGAACATCTTCGTCTACACAGGGATCGTATATACACACACATATAAGATCCCTGGTCTACAACCTTATGAATTTACCTTTTCCCTGATTAATTTTAAAGTTGTTAGTAGGAGGCATTTCGCGTCGTCTTTGTGTTTAACAGACTTTTGTTCATTTCGAACCTTGTCAAAATTTACAAGTGAAGGTACAATTGTAAATTATTCGAATTTTTACTCACTGCAGTCTTGTGAAGTCAAAAACTACCGAGTTCATCCAAATGGTGAATTTTCTATTTATAGGTATAGAGAAACGGATGGAACTATCACGATAATTTCATCTCGAATGTCAGCTTCGCGCACGATTGAGAAATTTTGCGTTAAAATATTAAGTTTATCGTGATAATTTTTTCAAGAAACTTTTTACTGTCACGATAGAATTTCGAGGAAACTTCAATTTATCGGGATAGTTTTCAAAAATTATCATGATAGCTATCTCGTATCTCGTGGCAGAAATATGCCACCATAGGTTTTACCTTAATTTCTGGTGCTAAAATTCAATTAAGGAGAAATTACTCCATGCATTGTTATCAAATTGTACCATTTTACCTTTTCGGAACAATGAAATGAGAGGGACGGAGAGACAAATAGATCAAAAGACAGAAGAGAGAGAGAAAGAGACAGACAAACAGACAGACAGAGACGGGGGTTAAACAGACAAATAAACTGCTCGACTGAGTAGTTGTATAGCGTTTCACGCAACTTTCATCATTATTTAGGTCATATCAAGGCAACAGCTCGCTTAATCATGCTGTATGTCTAGGGTTACACCAGTACTAGGCTGTGGCTCTGAAGTGTATTGCCCAAGGCTACACTCACGAAAATCCCAGGGCTTACATTGAGGCTCGGAAAAGCGGTGCCTCCCGATTGCGAGACCTACACTTTACCACCGATCCACACAGGACCAAGATAAAGAGAGACAGGTAGAGGACAGACAAAGAGAGTCAGACAAGGACAGACAGACGGACGGGCATAACATTTGATCGACTGACAGACAGTTTGATAGAAGCTAGAGAACTTTTACAAGAATCTGACCAAAGCTTTCCAAGATGTGTATACGAAAATTTAGTCAAAAAAGTGGTGAAACTGACATTTGATTGAAACTAGCATTGTATGGTTGTGCATGCATGTTGTGTGTTTTGTTTTCAGATTGTCTTGATCTTTGTCACACCAGGGTGGTTTGGCGCGAAACTAGAACGGTGCTATAGTAAAAATCTCCACGTGGAAAGAGTCTACTTTATATAATGATGTTTTCACTGCATATAAAGAAAAGATGACCACGTGTATTGAGTTTTTACGTGCATGTACGCTCTTTTACCTTCATATCAACAAATAATACTTTTATATAATGAAATTATATCTTTATGTAATATAGTTTTATCTATACCTTAGACAGTCATATCTATATACATTAATGTTTTACTTTATATATTTCAATTTCATATTTATGTATTATTGTTTTATATTTATATAATAAAGTTTTATATTCATATATTGACGTTTTATCTATATATAAAGGAACTGTATATTTATATATTAATGTTTTATGTACATATAGATGGAGTTATATATCCATATTTTATTTTTCATATTTGTATAAGGAAGTTATATGTTTATACATAAATGTTTTATATTTATATAATGAAGTTTTATATTCATATGTTGATGTTTCACACACACACACACACACACACACACATATATATATATAAAGGAGCTGTATATTTAGATATTAATGTTTTTTCTGCATAAAATGAAGTTATATATCTATATGTATATACCTAGATGCTGTATGAAATAACATCTTGTTTCACATCCCTTGGTATGTTGTTTTCTCAAATATGAATGGCTGTGGAGAAAAGCTAACATCTTGGGGGGAAAAGCTTGACTTGAACCAGAATATGCCAGTTATTTTCCGTATAAAAATACGGTATTTAGACTTATTTTGGGTCTTTGTTTTTACTCTTTTTTTTTTCAGGAAACGGTTTATTTTAAAGTACATGCTGACTTGACACATTCAGCAGACAATAATGTATTTGCCGATCAGGAAGAAAAATTGGAGGGCACAAAGGATTTGGGCTTGCTGCCTATAAACAGTTTGTTGTATGATTGAATGGTAGGCTAGAAAGGGTAGACAGATGGACTCTGCCAGCCTTTTGATTGAAAATTGCAAGAGGCTAGTTTTCCTGCCCAAGTCAACATAACACTGGGTTTATCGCAGCAAGATAAGTTGTTTGCTGGCAGCTTCTTAGGAGTTACCAGTGCTATAACTTGCACATGACAAATGTGATTCAAAAGACGGGATTTTGTTCGAGGGGACAGAAAACATATTGGAAAAAGGAGAAAATGCTGGCATCTAGAATTCTATCCCTTTCCCACAATGTTTTCAGCTTTCTTCCTCAGGGTCTCTAAAACTCAGGATTGTTTGGTAAATGGTTGAAGCAGCCAATATTTATTTATTATATTTGGTAATGTTCTAAAACTAGTTAACTTAATGGTTCTGTTGCAATATCAACAAAAGTTGGTACAAAAAAAAAAACAAAAAAACAAGCATTATGAATATAATTTTCTATCATTTATAGCGAAATAAGTGCATTGCAAATATAACTGTCTCCATTTATAAACAAGTGATTAGATGTGAGTTTGTTTTCCCAACTCCTGAGAAGAAAGTTATGTATCCAGTATGGAAGGAATATATTGAAGAGATTGTGGCAGTTAGAGTAAATGCTTATTCCTTGAAAAAATTTCTATTCCTGTATTTTATTTTTCAAATCCTGTCATTTGCATCCAAGAGCAGAAAAAGTTGTATCACTTCCCTAAGTGTTAACCCTTTACCAAACTATCCCTAGTCTCAACGCCCCATACAGAGAAGATTGTTGAAAAATTGGTGGGAAAAGAAGAAAATACTGGTAACCAGCATTTTCTCCTTTTCCCACAATGCTCTCTACCCTTCAAAGCAGGAATTTCAGTTTCTATATTGACATTTAATCTGTCTTAAATTTTATCCATTGGTAAAGGCTTAAACTGCTAAATAAATAGAATGAAAATTTCCAGAAAATAGTATAAACCAAAACATTGCGATTACAAACTGCTTGTTGCTAGGAGAAAACTACTGTATCAGGCAGTGTGGGTCCAACATCATACAGCATATTCTATGCCATCTCATGTTGATGGCTTTTGAAAACATTATTTCAGAACAAAAAAATCCTGGCTACCAGCATTTTCTCCCTTTTCCCACAATAATTTTGACCCTATCATAGACAGAAATGATTCACTGAGCTACATTAATTTTGTCATCTAAACAACCTTTAAAGTTGATTCTGTCCAAAATTTTGTCATTTGGTACAGAGTTCATAAAGGGTAGGAAACATTGTAGAAAAACAAGATAATGCTGGTTACGAGTATTTTCTTCTTCTCCCACAGTGTTTTTGACCCTATCATAGACAGAAATAAACATTTGAGTTACATTTATTTAGTCATCTGAAAATGCTTTCAGGCTTGTACAATCTTTGTCATTTGGTAAAAAGGTCAGTGGGTAGAAAACATTGTGAAAAAATAAGATAATTCTAGTTACCAGCATTTTCTCCTTTTCTCACAATATTTTGAGCCTATCATAGATGGATATAATCATTTTAGTTACATTTCCTTTGTCATCTGGAAAAAAATTTCAATTTGATCTCGTCCAAGAGTTGGCAGTGGGTATAAAACATATTTGGAAAAACAAGATAATGCTGGTTACCAGCATTTTCTCCTTTTCCCACAATATATTGACCCTATCTTTTACAGAAATAATTATGTTCAGCTGCATTTATTTTGTCATTTGAAAACACTTTTAATATGTTCTTGTCCAAAATTTTGTCATTTGGTAAAGAGTTCATAGTGGGTAGAAAAGATTTTGGAAAAACATGATAGTACTAGTTACCAGCATTTCCTCAGTATTTTCTCCTTTTCCCACGATGTTTTGACCCTATTATAGATATTTATTTTGTCACCTGAAAATGCTATTAAGTTTGTCTCGTCCAAACTTTGTCATTTGGTAAAGAATTCACAGTGGGAATAAAACATTTTCGAAAAACAAGATAATGCTGGTTACCAGCATTTTTTCCTTTTCCCACAACGTTTTGACCCTATCATAGACAGAAAAAAACATTTGAGTTACTTTTTTTTTTTGACATCTGAAAACGCTTTCAATTTGATCGCATCCAAAATTTTGTCAATTGGTAAAGAGTTCACGGTGGGTAAGAAAGATTGTTGAAAAATATGATAATGCTGGTTACCAGTATTTTCTCCTTTTCCCACAATGTTTTGAATCTATCATAGACAGAAATAATCATTCGAGCTACATTTATTTTTCCATCGGAAAACTCTTTGGATCCCGTCAAAAGTTGTGTCAGTTAGTAAAGATGTTCATGGGTAGAAAACATTGTGGACAAACAAGATAATGCTAGCTACCAAAATTTTCTCCTTTTTCCACAATGCTTAAAAAACATCCCTATCAGGTACTTTACAAAAGGCTTGTTGATAAGGCTTTGTAAATTGCTGTTCAAATTTGAACATTGGATGACACTAACCTAGCCTATGTAAAAAGTGTGGCTACAAGTCTTATACATCGAAGTAGAAAATATATATGCTTCAACACCGTTTTTAATTAGAGAAATAAAGAAAAAAATCTATAAATATGCTTATTATTATTATTATTATTTTTTTTTTTTTTTTGGTGTGTCTGTGTGTTAACACCACATATTCAACCTTAAGTAAGTTGTATCGCATCAACCAGTGCACCTATCCATGCATTTCCAAAGTTTCTGTAACTAGTCCTTTGCATTACATTATACATTCCAGGCCACTGGAAGCTTCCACACTCTAGCATCATGCAGGGCTGACAGAGGAATAAACCCTGTCACAATTACTGCCATAAGTCTTTGGAGAAAAACTTGACTGAGCAGCTTGAAATCAACCCAACCACTTATGGATTCCAAGTCCTGTATGTTACCAAGTTACCGAACTCTCTATCAAGAATCCCGACTCTTAATGAACCTGAGTGTGCGGACTTTTGAAGAATTGAGGGAAAGCAAGAAAATGCTAGTAACCAGCATTCCTCCTTTTCCCACAATGTTTTCTACCCAATCAAAGACAGAAGACAATTTGAGCTTTGATTAATCTGCAATTGCTTTCAATTTGCTCGAATCCAAAATACTGTCAGTAGGTAAAGAGTTAAAAAAACTTTCTTCCCAAGGGTAGAATAAAGGTTTGTTTGGTGAACCCTTTATGTCCAGCAAACCTCGTTAGAAAACATTGTTGCAAATGAAGAAGTTGCTCGTAATCAACAATTTCTACATCTGCAGCAATAATTTTCTTTGTACATGCAAATTTGCAAATTCTTGTCGTTAATCAGTAGTTTTCGAAATTTATATTTCAAAGTGCAATAAGTTGATAATGCGCAACTACTGAAACAGTAATAAGTGAATCAAATGGTGAAGCACACGGGGACTTTCCATAATCAAAATATACTGATAATTTAACTCTTTACCATTGAAGCAACAAACTTTCGGACTTTTCCAATTTCGGAAGCATTTGCAGATAACAAACAAAACGTTTTTACGATGTTGGAATAAGTAATTGAAAGAGTAGAAAACCTTGTGAGAAAAGAAGAAAATGCTGTTTACCAGCATTAGGGCCCTTTAAACATGGGAATATTGGTAAAGGGTGATACTAGTCACATAAAGGATGATCCTCAAATGCTTACCATTGTAAGAGAATTGGTCAATAAAAGATACTTAGATTATAGGGATAGTCGTCTACTTTGATCCAACCGCTGCATGTAACTTTCACTGAAATCTTTTTAATCCTTCACCACACAATCCTGAGTATCAATCACCCTGAGGAAGACACCGTTTGAAAACATTGTGAGAAAAGGATAAAACGCTGGTAATACTGGTAACCAGCATTTTCTCCTAATCCCAAAATTTACCCTTCCACAAACATATTTCAATTTTTGAGTCATGTTTATGTTGTCGTCTGCAAATGCTTTTAATTTGGACATGTCCAAAGCTTTATCATATGGTAAAGAGTTTGCCCGTGAAAATTAGGATCTTCAAGTGACAAACACCTATGTTCTAGAAGTATAATATGTCCAAGACAACTGATTGTAACAATCCCAGTAATAGAAAGTCCTGCCCGTTTCCAGTACAATAATCAAGACAGTCAGTCATCCACAATCACTTTTCCCTTTGCTCTTGGAATTTGTTTTGCTCTTAATTCTGTAGTTTGTGGTGGTTGTGGTGCAATAGTTAGGGCGATTCTCTCTAGGTGACTTGCTTCCGTCTGAACCATTGAAGTTGATGTTTTCTCCCCTGTAACATATTCCATTGCAATCCTAGTGAGCAACTCTGGAAAATAGGCATATTTCTTTGGCTCCTCCATAGGTCTAACACAGCAGTAACTCACAGCTTTTAAAAAGGTTCTTCAGTACCTGATTGTTAACAAAAGGAATTTTCTAAATGAAAATATATAAAATTTTTGGTCCAGGACATTAAGTTTTTGTGGGATGAATTTCATCTGCTTTTGCACTCATGTGGCATAGTTACTTTCCCCCAATTACTCCTCTTTTTGTTGACCAGCCCGCATTATGGCGCATAGATCAGTTGTTCGATCGAAGGACTTGTAAACATCACATTTCGGGTCGGTTGAGGGTGTGGATTCGATTGCCATGGCTGGCCGTCTAAAATTGTTATTAGTCTTTTGGATGAGACAATAAACTGAGGTCGCTTGTGATGGTGCTATACACCAAGCAATTTAAAGAACCAGGCATAATTTGGGATGGGTTTCGTCCTGTACCTGCACTATCCCCTGTAACAATACTAACAGCCTTCATGGAGTGTTTTACTAAACAAGTTTAAAAAAAACATGTTGATAAAAAGGTTGTCTGGGATGCGTAAAGATTTGCCAAAGTTACAATGGTCAATTTTGCCAGGTTTCACATTGGTAAGACCGTTTATGGTATGGTTTATGGTTTATGTATTTTCTATCTTATTCTATACAATTATGTTTATTGATCCCTAAGCCACAAAAAACTAAATTGGCTTGTCAGGATACACAAAAAAAACGCTATAATTTCAAGGGTTGTTTATGCCACAATATTTTACAGAATAGCGGAAATGTGGGTCAAAGATTAGCAAGCACGTTCTATGCAATCTAATATTTATCTATACCGTCTGCATATGGCAGTTATATCTTCATATACTCTGTTTGCAAAAACAATTTAACTCTCTACGGGTAAATAAGGTACACGTGTGCCCCACTATTTAACAAAACCGAGATAATCTTGAGTAACACACATGTCAAAGTGATGACAGTACGGCATATTTTTAGACTGTATGCATTTAACCGTATGACCAGAACTGAGCAGAATTTTTGCTGAAATGTTGCATGTTTGCTGTAAGGTTCCTACCACCTAGCACATGGGTCTAACTTCCTCCATGGCATGTACTACTCGTAGTGTCATGGAATTAACCTGTAACTTTAGATATGTTTACGAACGAAATGTAACGACCATGTGAAGTTTTGTAATTGTAGCTTATGGATTTTTTGAGTGATATTTACGATTATATTCTTTAAAGCTCACCGAAGCACGACAGGCTCAATAGTAGCTACTGTGGTAAGTTGCTGTCGTGTCACATCAACACCCAGGTTTCCTTAAATATATTTACATAAAATTTTCTGCAGTTCCAATCAGAGTTCTAGTCATGTGAGAAAAACTGCTACCGTTGCTATAATGTATAAAAAAAAAACCGCAATAAAAAATCTTCTACAGAGTCGGCAATCAGACTGCAGTGAAACGACATTTATAACCAAGTTTAGGAGAACTTCAATAACACATAATGATAAAGATCTAATTAGAATATGACAAGCAGTTGAAATCTTGCTCGTGTATTGGATGCGAATTCCAATGTCCATGTGATTGGTAAATATTCTATAATGTACTCATTTTTTATATAAACACTCAGACTTACAGAAGAATTGTATTGACCCTTTGAGTTTCAAATGAATGAAATCAAATTTTCAGAACACAAGTGGTGCTCAGTCATTCTATCGTTATGGCCGTTAGAATATCTGCAAAAGTATTGGTCTGTATATGAAAACAAAAGCAGCAGACGTCACGTTCTTCTGTGAACCTTTAGCCCGTATTCTTCAACAATCACAATCTGCTGAGTATTAAAAGAAATCAGTCCTGGAATTTCTTTTATGACTACTTCGTACAACACTCTTCCCAAGCAACTGGCTGCTTTCACACTTAAGCATTGTCGAAACATCGATCAGGGGTAAAGGGGAAGGAATCCATTCACAATGATTATCAATAATCTCAAAAATATCTTGGGCGATGTAGTATTCGACCTGTCAATCTTTTGATCATAACCCTTAGCGTTACCATCTGGAAACTCGGGATAGGTCCAGATAGATAGTTATAGGTATGGGGATCTGCAATCAAAAATACAACAAAAAGGATGTTTAAGCAAGTTAAATTCAGACGAAATAGAAAAGAAGACAGCGGCGAATCGTACCAGTTTCAAAATTGTGTTTTATCATTCTAGTTAATTTGTTTACTTACATTTATAATAAAAAACACATATTCTTTTGTTAATCCTTAGGATGCCAAGCCCGATTCATTGACCTTTTGTGGAAAGTGAAGATCAATATTAGACTGCACAGAACGTGCAGTCTGATCTTGGATCTACGAGTACACTGTCTGATAAGGAGATACTTTTCACACCAAAAAAAAAAACTTTGAAATAGCAAAAATTTGGAGTTTTTTACCACTGGCTTGTAAGTTTCACTTCACTTACTTAGCAGGTTAAGGGTTGGTTTAAAATTCACTAGATATGTTGAACTCATTCACCTTGTAAGAAGAAGCATAACACAACAAATTATGAACAGAAAAAGTCGATTCAGCAAATGGAAATATTTCAAACGCAATCGACGACAAAAGTTTTGGTTTCGGTTTCTTTTAACTGCCCCTTAACAAACTGATGAAATCCATTTGATTTCCTCTATGAAGATATATGAGTAATGCTTTGTGAAAAGGGTGTTTAATGCGTCTGGAACAGTATCATGAGCTGAGCAGGCTGACCTTGGTGAAAAGTTTTCGTTATTTGTAAATTTCCTGCATAAATAAGGACCATTCTACTTCATTTTTACACAGTTGTTAGACGAGATGGATGTTATGGATCCATGATCATGTGACGACTTGCTTGATATAATGCATCATACATTGTCTTTTCCCTAGTGCGCCGCACATATCTATCATAACAGACGTTAACCCTTATCCTGCTAAATAAAACTTTTAAGCCCGTGGTAAAAACCCGAATGTTGCTATTTCATACTATTTTTTTTGGAGAAAATGTTTTTCCTGGTCGGTCAGTGTAGATCAACGAGTCTGTGCAGTCTGATATTGATCTACACTGTCCGCAAATGGTCAGGGAGTCGCGCTTAGCAGCCTAAAGGTTAATAGATTCATAAGATTTCAAAATAGGATCGTAGATTCAATATCATAATGCACCTTTCTGCACGTTCTCTGCTGTCTGATTATGATCTACGAAACCTACCAACCGAACGTCGTCTGTGTTTATGAACTGGTTGAACTTAAAACAGCCAAATGACCAAAAACGGTAAAATTGCGGGTAAGAAAATGTCCGGAAAATTTTTTGTTTCCATTTGTATTGAATATTTGTCCATACAAAATTTGAGACATTTGCTAACGATATATCGCGAGACAAAGTTACAGAAGCAAGGGAATTTAATACTTGTTGAGCATTAAATACATGTAGTGTAAATCATGAGTGAATTACGTTACAACAACCTTTCCCTAATGGCAAACTTGTTTATTTAAACAAAACAGGAAATAAACCATTTTAACTATGATTATTAAAAGAACAAAAACTTCTTCTTTTGTTTGAAACAATGTTTTCAAATATAAGCAAACATTTAAAGTTTGAAAACCTACAAAATCAGAAATTTGCTCAGTCACTCATATGGCTAAACAACATAAAACACATTATAGATATTAGTTTTGACGTTGCATTTTCTCTTGGCAACATCTAAAAAAGAAACAACCCCAAGTAACGTAAATCACAGAAATACGCCCTACCAGTTTAAACGGAGAAAATGTTACAATAAAGCCTCAAATATGAGACCAGTAATTACACCCATTTGATTTCTTGAAGTATTTCTATTAAAAGAAAACCAAACACTGTATATTTTTTTTTTGTTAAACATTAAACATTAATCATTATAACCAACCAGCAAGGATTCGACACTGTAGCAACTGACCTTTAATTCGGTCAAACTAGTCAAAACTGTCGTAAAAAAGCATTTTGCTGGCTTAGTCCCTATATACTAGAATGTAAACAAATGTGTGGATGTATTAAAACAGGCTTCTTTGCAGTTGTATAAGGAAAACATTGTCTAAGGCTGGTAACGTAATTCACTGTCTCTTGGTACCCATGTCACTGTGTTCAAATTTTGAAACTATCATGTTTATGTCAATATCTGAAATACTTTACACCTTGCATTCCAATAGTCTATAGGATCATGCACTGTAGACAGCTGACCATTCATTGACCCATAGTGTCAATGGCCCATTGGGTCATATGTAAAACACACCTTGCTTCGCCCTTTCTGAAAAAATATGGTTTTGTGTAAATTGTCATCTTGGCTTTATTTCAATGCTAGTCCAACACACTATTTGCCATGGTATATAGGAGCTAATGCACTTGTATTGAGAGGGATTCAGGCATCAGTTGCAGTTGCATTGATAATCGGATCATATTCTACTGATTCAGTATTATCTTGAGTTTGATCAATAGCTTGCTCAGTAATAGGGATTAGATTTATTCAGTAAGCTGAATCAAGTGGTCCATATTCTTTCCTGTACAAGGTCTCGTTGTTTGCATACTGTTCACAAGTCTGTTCTTGACTTTCAGATTCTTAGCTTTGACTGGAATTGAAAAAATTGCTCAGCTACCTCATTTTTTTTAAATATCCTTTTCTTCACAAAATTTGTTGTACCTTTTTTTGTTTGCTCTGAATTACATTAATAAAATTCGGTAGTTTTCACATATAGTATTTCTCAACTCGGGTCTATTTTCCCTGGAAATAATTTTAACCTTCCTTTGCTTTCTTCTTCTAGCGGGTATCTTCTTGAATTTCAGCCCTAGAAATTGCTGTTTTACCTGTAATGGTTAAGTCATGTCTTTGTGATTTACGTTATCTCTTAGTGAATTACGTTATCATATTCATGTTCATTTCAGTGTAGTACAAACAACTGCATTTAACCAAGTGCTATACTAATCACAAAGTGAAAATGTTTCTTCCAAAAATATGCAGTAATTTCAGAAAGTTCAATGCAAAGTTCGTTGAAAACAATGCTTTACAAGTATTACTTAAAGCAACATTTTTTAAAAGCGATCTTCAGAAATATCAACCCATCATATGATAGCTTCCAATACGTGTGCATAGGCCTTTGACGAAGTCATGTCCACATAGTGTTAGGTACTCGCTCAGTTCATTCGTTTTCGAAATACTTATTAAATTTAGAAAAATGCCATAACGTAATTCACGGTAACGTAATTCAAAAATTATCATATTGTTTATAACTTTCAAAAGAAGATGACAGAAGCAAGTTATTTTCCAGTGGATTTGGTTTAAGTATATTTAATGGTTTTATACAAAATAACAATTAATGTTAAGTTTTGTAATGTCATGCTATAATGAATAGTGCACGTAATTCACATTTCCATGTCGATCTGCATTGTCTGCAATTACGAGACTAAATTCTCACATTAGTTGATAGAAACGGGAATCGATAGGCATTATGTTTTGTACATAGTGTTTATCCATTCATATGTAGAAAATAACACAGTATATCTTGAATTCTGCTTAACATGAGTTGAGTGGAAAAAGCATAACGTAATTCACGCTAAAAGTCGGACATCAATTAAGAGGATATGAAAATACAACGAATCAGTAAAACTGGTGACAGCAACATATTTTTGAAAAGTTCAACATATCTGACATTGGAATTTTTTATGATCAGACACCTGGTAACAGTTAAAAAGACAGAATGTGACATTCTATGTTGTAGTACAAGTTTTGGACACGTTTTTCTCATCAAAATTTGGAACTTCTTAGACTTTGATTAACTCAAACGCAAATAAATGACAAGATTTTAAGATCCAAAGTTATTTCTTAAATAGAGGTTGTCTAAATGATCACTCCAAAATTATAGTGAACGCGCTTGGTGGGTCAGCAAATTCTTAATCAAGTTTGGACTTACATTTTTGGGTTTTTTACCGCTTTTGGCATTTTGGCTGAAAAACGTGCATAATTTCGTCAGCCATTTGGTAATTCTATACAGGATATGGTTGAGACAAACCTCCATGAATAAAATATTGATCTGTTCTGTGTAAAGACAGTTTGGACCGACATAAAGTTTTAACCCTTTGGCTGCTAAGCGTGACTCACTGACCTGTAGCGGACAGTGTAGATCAATATCAGACTGCACAGAACGTGCAGTCTGATCTTGGATCTACACTGTCCGATAAGAAGATATCTTTCTCCCAAAAATACTTTTGAAATAGCAAAATTTGGGATTTTACTATCGGCTTGAAAGTTTTATATTAGTTATTTAGCAGGATAAGGGTTAAATATCGGTGATGTAGAGCAGAAATACTTCGATGGAGGTTGATATTATCTTCTATAAATGATATAAAATATAATATGACAACAGGTACAATAATTGCTTGTTATCTGCAATATAAAGTGAGCAATGAACAACTCCAATGTTTACCATGAGTTCTTTAATACGGTCCCCTTCACTGTGTAGTTAAGTACATTTATAAAGATTTTGTTTGATACGAGGTCCATATCTCATTTCGGTATCTCTTATCAGCGCCTAAATGGCACCTCCTGCATGGTTGTTGGATAATAGCCCTCTTTCACGGCCACGTGTAATTCGATATCTGCCTAATTTACCTGTTCTTTTTTTTTTTCAAAAGAATTATTATGGGCCTTGGTTCACAGACAGGCACTTGTTTTTGTTGACAAACGTCACCCTCAATAACCCTCTTAAGTCCTATAAGACTTGATGTCTACCTATAATAGCTACCAAACGTAACTAATAGTCTTTTGTCAATATTTTTCGCATATTTCTAACCTGGTATTAAAAAAATCGTTTACTTTTATCGTGTTCAAAGTAATCACTCATCTATTAGGTACATATAATGAACTAAAATTAATCACTGGTATGATAAGAAACCTTAACTCAATGAAATTCAGTTTAATAAATTCCATTGAAAGAGTTGTAGATCCTTTTGTTGATTTTAAAATTGGAGGCATGATTCATAGAGTAAGACTATATTGTGCTAACGTTGTAGATATGAAATGAGCCGTGTTCTGGGGAAAGAAGGTTTAATGAATCTCCGTAAGACATGTTACAAAGCGAGTCATCATAATAATTATGGATCCATAAAATCCATTTTGTATAACAACTGACTGAATCATGAGGTACACTGTCCTTTGACGTGAAGAAAATTGACCAATACCAAAAAGTATCTATCCAGGTCAGCCTGTGCGGACTGCACAGGCTGACCAGGGTTGATACTTTTTGCATATGCATTAAGCCCCCTATTCACAGAGCATAACTCAAATATTTCTTTCTTTTTCTTTCCCTATTGTGTTGAAATGTCAAAGTAATCACAGATCAGGTTGAAAAGTAATGTGTTGCTCTGTGAACTAGTAATAGTTTGAGTCAGTTAAAAGGGACAAATATTGGTCCTTGTACAGATTTTGGACGGGCTTGCTTACCTTTCCGTCAGTTTTTTCTTTTTTTTTTTGTCAAACCAACTATATTGGATATTATATACATTCTATAAATTTCTGTCTGCAGAAGAATGCTTTAGTTCAGTCTTGACAGACAAAAAGACATTTTAGAAAAGAGACGAAGGCACTTTAACCTTATGGATTAATTTAAACATGCACCATAAATAAGAAAAACGAAGTTTCAGCTCCAAGTGATGCAATTCTAATAACACAAACAATAACATCATGTTGGAAATGCATTTAAATACAAAGAATGCAGTACAGTATTTTTTCAATATCAGTAGACCCCGCCCCATAAAACACTGACTGGTAAAATATCAGAGAAATCAGGCGTGACTCATTTACCATTATCCTGCTAAATGAATTAAATGAAACTTTCAAGCCGATAGTAAAAATCCGAATGATGATATTTCAAATTTATTCTTTGGAGAAACTGTCTCCTCATCGGACATTGTAGATCCAAGATCAGACTACACGTTCTATGCAGTCACACACACACACCCACACACACACACACCCACACCCACACACACATATATATATGTGTGTGTACACACACACACGTGGGTGTGGGTGTGTGTGTGTGTGTACACACACATATATGTTTGTGTGTGTGTGTGTGTGTGTGTGTGTGTGTGTGTGTGTGTGTGTGTGTGTGTGCGCGCGCGCGCCACGTCAATTGGTATGTGAGGGTCTGCAAATCAATGTTAGTAAATATTTTTTTAGTATTACATGTGGTTCACAATATCATTGTTTATAAGCAAATTTCAAAGTCTTTTCCTTTGCAATTTTACCATTCAAAATCTCAAATTTAACCGATTTACATATTAATTGATGGGCCAAATTGGTGATGAGAAGGTGACAACAAAGCTTTTTGGTTCTTTTGTGCAGTCTGATCTTAATCTACACTGTCCGCAAAAGGTTAGTAAGTCGCGCTTTGCAGCCTACGGGTTAATACACTGCATAAAAAAGAACGTTTTAGTGATGACGAATAGGTACCGTTTGGAGTGGTCGCCTGTGGTAAACAACACAAAATTTTAACGAGCCCTTAGAGAGGTAAAAATTATCTACTTCTCAGACAAACCTTGCATGGGACAGGCATATGACATGAAGTATAGGCTGTAAGAATTGACCTGGCAGGGCGTGGCTAGCCTTTGACATCAGTCGACCAGTTTACTTTTCATTTTCGTGGCCTGAAGTCAGTTCGTCAGTCCTGCATTGTTCATCATATCTACGCAAACACATGCATCAGAATAGTACTTTATCGATCCTTTGCTTTATGGAATACGGCTACTCACAATAATTACCGCATTACCTATTTTACCTCACCCTAATATGCAGTGAGTCGAAACATAGCTCCGCCCTGCCACGTCAATTTTTACAGCGAATAACAAGTAAGACTGAAAAAATTGTGAAAGTTTATCTCATAAGGACGTAATTTGAGAGTTTGTTTATATGCAGGTAAAACCTGTGTCTTCTATGAATAGCGGTAGTCGTGTGGAAGTGAAGTGGTAAAACCAGTTTTAACGCCCACGGTTAATATGGGTGTTGATCTGACGACGTACAGGTGTAGAACCGGACGCTTCCATAGGCTGTTAGAATTGATCTGGCAGGGCGGAGCTTTGTTTCAGTTCACTGCATTTCACATTGAGGTAAAATAGGTACTTCGAAAATCATCGAGAAAAGGCGTATTCTCCTTGTAATCGATATATATGGCATTGGATCTTATGCATATGTTTTCGTAGATGTACGACGAAGCAAATCCGAATTGGCTTGATCCACTAAAATGAAAAATAAACTTGTCGACTCAAAGGTTAGCCACGTCCTGTCAGGTCAATTCTTACAGCCTATATCAACCATGCAAATCTAGATCCCACCCTGAAACCTTGAGTCTGAACTTAACCAGAATACCTTTAATATGCTTGTTTTTCACTACTGTGTGCGGCATGTATTGAATGGCTTGCTTATAGAGGTGCATTCGTGGTAAGGGTCAACCAAGCGGTAGGGGTTCGAATAAGGACGGTGATGTCGGACAGACCCAAGATCGTCGTCATACTTGCATCTCTGTTGGCTATTGCAACAGATTACAAAATAACACATCAGCAGACCAGCCATATCCAAATGTCGTTGATTCACCGCCAAACAAAAGATCGTCACAGCGGCAAGCGGATCTCAATCACCGGCTGAAAGAAATACACGTGCCACCTGTTACCGATTTCCAACCCCCACCCAATACAATAATAAACAGGTCCAAAAATTCAGATGAGAGTGCAGTCTCTAATACATTTACTATACTTGATCTCGGTATGTTAGATAATCCCACCGGCTCTAATATATCAACTGACCCGTTTCGGTTAGATACAAATGCCTTGTTATTACAAATGTGTAACGACGTAAAGAGTATGAATGCAAAGTTCGACACTCTTTAACAGTCAATGGCCACTCTTAAATCAGAAAACACTTTGTTAAAAAAGGAGAATAAAAATATTTTATCACAAAAAGATGGACGTTTATCCTATTCCATCATCGAGGTTTGAAAAGTAGCTTCTGATTTTGAGAGGCGCAGTGGGCCATTAAAAGCGCAGTCGAGGCGCAATAATTTGAAATTCTACGGTCTCGACTAAGAGAGAAGAGAAACGTGGGTATATACTGGGAATAAAGTTCGACGCGAGATCTCAAGACTGGGATTAGACGAATCTTCTGAAGTTCTGGAACTGTTTGCAAACTAAGAGTATTAATGGATATTTTCGGCTGTTTTACTATCGCTGTATGCCAAACCTAAGTCGTGTGTTAGATTTGAGCAGAGGTTAGGCCTATCTATTATTTTCCTTGAATGGTCGGTACCCGACAAGGCCGAGAGTCGAATATTTTACGTTTTTGCCCTGGGATTAACGATTTACTGGACTACAAAGAAGACACATTCGAGAACGGTGTTTCTATATCAGAAAATGTAGGTGACCTATATGCACCTATGTATGCAAATGTAGCTAGCATGAGTGATAAAAGTATTCATCTACAAAGACAAATAAATTGTATTGCAGATTTTTGTGGTGAAGTAAAAATGCAATTGAACATATACTAGCTGAACTTGGTGGAGAACGGAGAAGGGAAATCCCTAGTAACAATGCTGTCATCCCTTAACCCTTAGGCTGCTATGCCTGACTCAAGGGCCTTTAGCGGATAATGCAGATCAAGGTCAGACTTCACATTTTGTGCAGTCTGATCTTGATCTGCATCTTCGACCTATACTGTCCGATTAGGAGATATTTTTCTCCAAAAAGTACCTTTGAAATAGCAGAATTTGGGTTTTAACTATCGGCTTTAAAGTTTCATTTCCCCTATTTAGCAGGATATGGGTTAGCACTATATCATAAAATCAACGAGGCTTAACCGACCTGGTAAAGAAAACTTATGAAACCATTGTGAGAAATGGACAAAATACTGGTTATCAGCATTTCCTCCTTTTCTCACAATTCTCTCTACCCTTTCACATCCATGAAGCATAATTTCAGCCACATCTAGATCTATATGATTTTCTCCAAAATTAATGCTTTGAGTTTGGACGATTCAACTTTCTTTTTTGTCGTTTGGTAAAGAAGTAACTTACTTTCAACACAGTAGAATTTTTGATTTTCAATATTCAAACCATTTGCAGACAGAAAATTACCCCTTTTTTACCACACAATTTCGATTTTCAACGACCTTTAGATAAACGGCTTTAGGAAACATGATGAGAAAAGACTTTCGAAAATATGGAGGGAAAAGCAGAAATGTTGGTCACCATGCTTTCTACCCTATCATAGACAAAGACAAAAACTATTATTTGACATACACTTAATTTGCCGTCTGCAAATACTTTTAATATGGACAAATCTAAAATTTTGTCGTTTGGCTAAGAGTTAAACGTAACTCAAATGATGTGATTTGCCTTTGAAAACGTGTACAAATAAATCTGATCTTATTCTAGTTTTAAAATTTATCTTTATGTTAGCAATTGGGATTTTGACACTTTGACACTCAGTCAGACTCATAATGATATCCATTTTTATAAATGGTATGGTTTAAAATTGCCCGCGTTTTAACTCTCAAATTATTTACTTTCAGCCACTTGTGGCTTTTTTTAACCATTACCTCACAATCACAAAATTAGCCAACCCAGGGAAAGAAAGCTTTGAAAATCATAGTGGCAAAATTAGAAAATGCTGGTTATCCGTATTTTCTCTTTTTCCCCAATGTTTTCTACTCTTTTAAAGCCAAAGTACATAATTCCAGCCTTTTTTAAATTCTCGTCTGCAAATGCTTTCAATGTGGGTGAGTCTAAAATTTTTCCCCACTGTTTTCTTATCTTTTAAAGCCAAACTACACAATGCCAGCTACCTTTAAATTGCCGTCTGCACTGCATTCAATATGGGTGAGTCGAAAATTTTGCCATCTGGTTAAGAGTGTCTTCACAATTGAAGTTGCTTTTTGTGGCCAGTGAAGATCAAGATCAGAATTAAAAAAAAAAATATGTAGTCTGCCCTTTCATTTTTACTCTCTGCTGTGCTGAGACATACAGGCCAGTAGCAGCCTTGAAAACGTTGTTTTTCACATATTTTCCTGACTGAAACTTTCACTATTTCACTACCAGATAAAGTTTTCAACGGTTACATGGCAAGTTGCATTGCAGGATAGAGAGACAGTTTCGTAATTACTGGTTTCTAGAATAGGGTAGTAGACAGTATAATTAAGAGACCAGACTGCAAGTTTTGTGCAGTCTGATCTTGCTCTGCACTGTCCTAAAAACTGCCCGAGTCGTCAATGGTGGGAAAAGTTTTAAATTTTGTTTATGTGCTCCTCAAAGTGGGTGGATATTTTTCAGGGTTTCAGGGGATGTGATACTTTCAACATTAAGCGGGTAATATATTGTAGATATCTCCCTTCTCTTTATTCACATTCTTTGGAGTGTAATTAACCCTTGCAGGGCCTTTCAAAAATAACCCTTTACTACACGGCATAATTTTGGACGAGACCAAATAACATTATTTGCAGAGTACACTTCAAGTGTTCCTAAAAATGTAACATTTGTTCTTGATTTGGTAGAGAACACCGTGAAAAAAAAAGGAGAAAATGTTGGTTAGCAGTATTTTCTCTTTTTTCCCAAGTTTACAAATGGCTTCTTTCTAAACTCATGAATGTCTAGTAAATTGTTAAGTTGCCTTGCCTGTCAACGTAGATCAACATAAGACTGAACAAAACATGCAATCTGATCTTTGGTCTGAAATGTCAAATTTTCCATGACATGCTGGACAGAAAGTAACTTGAAATCTCTCTCCTTCCTTTTTTTTCACTAAAGGAAATTGTAAAGATTACTTTGTGCTCGAAAGGTTAGCAGTTGTATGTTGCATTAGCCTTGATTTTATTTCCCTTTGGTTGTGTATGGCTAGCTCAAGATATAGTTCTCTAGACGGTTTTGGTAGTGTAACCGACTTGAACATGTAACTGGCTGAAAAATACCAGTTCACACTTTAAGCTTAAGCCAAGTTTCCTTTCAAATCATGAATAACCGATAATTGCTTTGTTGCAAAGCGTGAATAGGAATTCGAGCCTAGCACCGCTTTTATGAGAGGCTGGTACTCTACCTCACTAGCAGTTTCCGCGATTCTCCTCGTTCAACGTGTAATGACTCATAAAGGAGTTTATCGAGTTTATCAATGCAGGATGGCTCACCAAGATGTACGGATAACTTACGGAAACATCGCCGCATATGACCCGCCGGCATAATTTGTTTTTAGATAGCCGTTTCATTTCCTATTTTTCTTAAAACAAATCAAACATGGCTCCATTTTCCGACTCTCTGGGCTGAAACAGCAAAAAGTGTCACTATACAGCAAACCTGTATTTCAAATATCGCTGAAAGTTCGTGAGATCAGCTGCGTTGATTGGATGGTAAAAATGCCTACCGTAGTTTCGAAATTAGAACGAAGAGCCAAAGGACATTTCGTTATCGAGCAAAGAACAGGAAACAGACGGAACAACTGCTTCCATCCCAACAGTACAACCGACGCTGTGCTTCAGAAAATATAAGTAGTTATCACAATTAACCTGCAACATGCGAAAAGGGGCTTTCGGACATTTGCGAAAAGTGTCGTCTCGGATCAGCCTGCGCAGTCCGCGCAGGCTAATCCGAGACGGCACTTTACGTCAACATTAGATTTTGTCCTACAGTAGACTGCGTGAAGCAGAAAATCACACACGATCGGAAAGTGTCGTCTCGGATCAGACTGCGCGGAATGCCCGTTTACCCCTTTTCGCGTGTTGCAGACCAGTCTTTGAAATGACCACACAGAACGTATCTGATGTTTCAGGAGAAAAACAAATTGAGCCATGCTCTGGCAATTGGAGGTTTCATATCTCCGTGATCCCATAAAATTCATTTAGCCTAACAACCTACTGAATCATGGGGTACACTGGTCCTTTGACAAGCAGAGAACTGAACAATAGCAAAAGAAGTCGACCCTAGTTAGCCTTTGCTGACCCGAGTCGATACTTTTTGCAGATTAATAAAACCCCCTTTTCACAGAGCATGTCTTAAATTATTTGCAATTCTTTTTGTTAAGTGAAACCAATATTTCGACTCGGACCGATCAAAACGGAAAGCAGAAGCTGAATCCGTACATGTCAAGATGTCTGCTTTATCCATGTAATCCAAGTGTTGAATACTGTTGTTTGCGAGATACTTGTAAAGTTGATTACAAATCGTTCTATGTAATCAAGCACCGTAGACATGGGCCCTTCTTGACGAATATTTTGATTTTGTTGGAAACAGTGGTAAGAACACTAAAACCGACTGTACAAATACGGAGATTTCTTGCATGTAGAAAAAAACTATCTGCATTGTTGCAAATCATTCAGAAAAAGAAATATCTGACAGAAGTTTAAAGATAATTTTAGGCTTTTCCCCCGAAAACTATTGCTACACATTCCCACCTGCAGTGTCCCATTAAGGCACAATGAAAAGAAAAAATGCGTGTAAAGAGCAGTGTATCCTTTTGCTACAATGTTTCGATTGTACCCATGCATAAACGGGAGTTTAAACTTGACAAACTAGTGCTTCTATCACAAAAACGAGTAATTTCAAGATAATGTGTTATCAAAAAAAAAAAAAAAAGGAGAATTTGAAGCCAAAGATTTTAGACTCTAGACAATTGGGAGTAAAGACCGGAAAAAACATGTATTGATTTGCTTACATGTCATCAGTCACACCCAAAGTATATCTTTTAAAAATTAATTGAACATCTAGCTGATCTAGGACAGTAACCACATCCAGTAAAGCTAAATAAAATTTAGGGTATCTAGTTTTAACAATAAGGCTACTAAGCGCAACCTTGTGGACGTTTGCAGACATTGTAGATCAAGATCAGACGGCACAGAACGTGCGGTCTGATCTTGGATCTACATAGTCCGACACGATGAGATTTCTCCGACAAGCAATTTTTTTTTTAAATCGTAAACTATGGGTTTACACTATAGGCTTGAAGTGTTTAGGTTAATTTATTTATGAGCGTAAAAGTTGACTTTGTATTATCTGTCGAGTATAAATTGGCTCTACTACTGCTCTGTGGCGCTATATCCACGAAATTGGCTCAACTTCAACATATTCGACGACGCAGGCAGGTATACATTGTTTCGCAGCATTATATCAAACGACGGCAAACTTCTATTATACAAACAATAATATTACAAGGTTTTATTACTCAGGTATTGCACAACACTTGAAATCGACGGGATCGACCTCGACTCCCGGTTTCAATCAGGTCTGTGTCACAACTTTGGTGCAACTTTTCGGTAAGAATTGCAGTTATTTAAGTTATTTTACACATCGAATACCAAATACGTACAGAGCAAACGTTAGTATGTGGTTTTAAGGCTAAGAAAGTGCTGTAGAGAAAAAAATATAAGCGCCGTTCGTTGTTACGTACCGAGCCCCTGTAGCGCATTCGGTAGCGTGCAAGAGTTTAGAACAGGGGGTCGTGGGTTTGAACACTGGCTCGGCCAGTTTCCTTCCGAGGATTGATGGTAGTAATTGCGACAGGATTCATTCCTCTCCCACCGCTGACCATTGCTTCGACGATGGTTATGTGGGAAAGCAGCCAGTAGCTGAAAGAAAATTGTGCGGAGTACTGGTAAAAGAGACTCTAGGAAAGCATGGATAGGTGCACTGGCCGCTGCGATATAACTGAAATAATGTTAAAAACGGCGTTAAACACCATACAATCAATCAATCATTTTTACGTTTACTTTTATAGTTTGTTTCCTGCCAATCAATCGATATCGGATATTTCTTGGCTCCTTTTTTATGCAGCACGAAAGAGAGTTTGCCCCAGGCATTTCTGGCCATGGTATTAAGTATTCAATGAAGGTATGTATGTATATAGCCAAGCTTCTATACTCGCTTAACACCGAGCTGCAAAGGACGAATCAAAGTGCCTATGCGTACTGTGTAAAAAAAGGCCCTTTATAAAATTCAAGAGCTTCAGTCTATCTCGGCTCTAGACTGTCGGAAGAGATCAGATGTGCTGAACTACGCTAGACTTAAAATTTACAAATGTCTAGCTGCAGATGACGTTTCCAACTTGCAGTAAAACACTTTGAAAAACAGAAAACATTAATTGGCATAATAAAAGGCGGACAGTCAAACTTAATATCAGGTTCTATGTCATTTGTAGTCTTATACTGATCTTTACCATTGGCAACTTTCAACTATATATGTGACATGCTCACAATATAATGAATCATATAGTCATGGATCCATGACATTCATTTTGTCTGACAATCGATTGAATCATAGGATAGGTAGGTATTTTGGCACGCAGAAAGTTGATGAAAAGTAAATGGTTTCGATCCAGGTCAACCTGCGCGCACTTGGCAGGCTACCCTTGGTCGAACATTTCTTTAGATGCGTTAAACCTCCTATTCACATGACTCAAATATTGGTATTGTTGTTAATGAAAATGTTTCTGGGGTCAATTTCAGCAGTTTATCTGTTAAATTTTCATAACTAAAAATAAAAGAAAAGAATAAGACATCAAGAGTTACTTCTCTTACATTTAATATTTCAAGCTGTTCTATCGTCTTTAAGGGAGTCCGATAGCTCAATCGATAAAGTTCAGGGCATGAAACCAGGGGATCGTTGGTTTGAATCCACAGCTCAGCCAATGTTCTTCCGAGTGTTTATTATAGTCATTGCTACGTTATTCATGTATCTCTCACTGTTGATCTTTGTTTGGACGATGGTTAAGTAAGAAAACAGCAAGTGGCTTTGAAAGAGTATTGTGCGAAGTACTGGTTTTAAAAACTACAGGAAAGAGGAGATAAGTCTTTAGTGATACAATGTTAAATGGAGTTTAATATAAATGTTTGTGCAAAAAAGTGTTAATCCGGATCAGTCTGCACAGTTCGTGCAGGCTGACCAGGGTCGATTTCTTTTGTTATTGTTCAATTACTGCACGCCCAATGATCATTCTACCTCTTGATTTAGTCGAATGTACGATTAAACGGACTATATAGATCACAAGTACATATATGTGATGACTTGCTTGGCAAAAGTTAAAACGGAGATGCATTAAACACCTTTTTGCCAGAGCATAACTAAAAAAAACCTTGAAAACAACTACAGGCGACAATATGATAGATTTGGTTCGTATTTGGTACGATGAAAGATATAGGACCAACTTTAGTTTCAGCAATAACCCCGCCCACGTCCGTTTTCTTAACCCTTAGCCTACTAAGGGTGAGTCAATGCTCTTTTTCAGACACTGTAGGTCAAGAACAGGCTACACAGAACTGTCCAGTACAGTGAGTTTTGCTTCCAGCACCAAGAACTTTGAAATCGCATTGTTTCAGTATATCCTATTGGCTGGAAATCTTCATTCAGTTGATTTAGTAGTTAAAGGGTTAAGGGCAAGGTCGTACATATTTTACATAAAAATTTCTTGTTAGAGGCTTTCAAAGAGCTTACATTTCCCAAACTATAAGATGGACTCGTTTCATATCTGGTAGGATGAAAGATTTGGATCCAAAGTTTGTATCAGCAATATACCCCTGTCCACGCCCCTAATGTCAAGATCAAAGTCATATTAAGTAGACTTTGTTATTCTACATCAAAATTTTACTGTAAGTTGTTTCAAACTTAATGACGAATTAAGTTCAAATTCGTCTTGATGGCAGATACAATTCTCAAGTTTCACTGAGCAATACCCTAGCCATGCCCATAACTACGATCTTAAGGTCAAGGTCACAGATTTTGAAATTTCATCTTAGGTAGTACCCTCCTAATGGAAAACAGCTATTTCGACTATAATATTATCCCATAAAATTTCCTATGATTAAAAATGAGTACTATTGTACTACTTTAACCGAACCACTTTTTTCCTTTCTTTCCTTCTTAGAATTATTATTTATAAATCTAAAACCACTATATTCTCATTACAAAGGGAGATAATAATTACCTCCCTTTCCAGCAAACTAACAAAAGTATCAACAAATAATTTCAAGATAGACATCAAAGGAATTTCTGGTCGGTTAAAATGTGCAAAAGTATTATATCAGTATAAATCCTTATTTATCAACTAACAAGAAATTTTATTCCATGTTGCACTAGAAGCGTTAGGGGGGTAATACCTTAAAGCCGTTTTCTAGAGCTCTTATTTGCTTCACCCTAACTACTGCCATTTCCGACGGTTTTCCAGACGAAATGTGCTATGTAATGACTTTTTTTTTTACATAAATACGACATGTTTTTTTATGGGGGGGGGGATATTATTGTGGTTATTGTCTGGTAAACACATTGTGAAGAAATTTCGAATGTGAACGTAATATATAAATGAGCCACGCTCTGTCAAAAAGGGGCTTAATGCATCTCCGTGATGCATGATACCAGCCCAATTCATCACATAATTATGAATCCAAAATTGCAACTTTTTTAAACAACCAACTTAATCATGAGGTAGACTGGTCCTTTGACATACAGAAAATTGACTAATAGCGAAAGTTTCGGCCCAGGTCAGCCTGCGCGGACTTCGCAGGCTGACCTGGGCCGATACTTTTCGCAGATGCTTTAAGCCCCCTTTTCACAAAGCATGGCTCAAATATGTGGAATAATGTATAAATGAAAAGTACATTCGCAATTTGTCACAGCAAGATTTATGGAAAACCCAGTCAAATTTGCTGCTGCCACGTTATTGATTCACGCCGAGTGTCCTTGATTTTCTGTAAGTCAGTTACGTTGCTCAGTTGTATATTCCCCATTACACCCACTGCAGATAGTAACATAAATAACGTTTTTCACGTCACAGCTGATATTTTCTTTCATGGTCACTTTCTGTCCACATTTTAATGATAAACTCTCTCCTTTTATTACATGGTTGCACAGTCCTCAATTTGGTCTGTTGCAACTGGTGACTTTTGGTGTGGTTATATCATCTTCGAATTTGACTTTGGTTAAAAGTCTTTTTAAAGTAGGTGGTTGTCGTTTGCTTTTTTTAATCTTGAAATTCTCTAAGACTTTTTTCATTAGACTGTCTCTCTTAAGGATGTCAGTATCTCGTTGAAGGTCTCCAAATATCCCTGGGTTTCTCGTAATGACGTAAGCAATTGTATCCTTGTTATTTCTGGCCGTCACCTCATTGATCAGTTTGTTTCTATCCATCGATTTTGCCTTTTCTATTCCAGCCTGAATAAGTGATTTAGGGTAATTTGTTTCATTAACTATTCTTCAAGTTTCTTTGCTCGTTGTAAAAAGATATCCTCATTTGAAATTATGGTCCTAAGGCATCTTGCAAGTGAAAATGGAATACTGACTTTTATGTGTTTTGGATGACACGATGTGAGTAAAAGATATGTTTTACTATCTGTTGGTTTGTAAAATATATCTGTTTCAATTTTGCTTCATTGCTTCATAACCATGAGTCCATAGTGATTTTTATAAAGTCATGTAAGTTATTGAGTATGTTGTGTAGTGTGTATAGATCTTCTTTAGATTTAGTCCATGGTATGAAGTAATTGTCCGGGAATCTCTTCCAGATTGATTTAAATTCAGTTGAACAATCTAGTCAAAAGTTTCTCTAACGCATTTGTAAAGTGTCTGTTCCAAATAACCTATTGTTAAAGTTGCCTAAGTTTGGGCTACCTTTGTCCCCATAACTATTTCTTTTTTTGTCGATAAAGTTTGTTATTAAATTGGAAAGTATTATTTTCAAGTATGAAGGCCAGTGACTCGACTTTGAATTTCTTTGACAATTGTTGGGGTATTTCTTTGTGGAATTTGTCGATCCAGTGGATGACTGCTTCGATTCCAAGTGTGTGACAAATGTTGGAATACAGTGATTCAACATCATATGAAACAAGTAAAGTGTTATCCGGCACTGTTGTTAGTATCTGTTTTAGACAGTCGGTCATGTCCCCAAAAAAACAAGGCACATGTTTGACTAGTGGTTTTAGAACAAAATCAGTAAGATAGCTCAGTCTGTTGGTCAGGCATGCGGGACCTGCGATAATTGGTCTCAACTTCAAGTCGTCAATTTCGCCTATATGTACTCTTGGTTGGCGTGCCAGCTCACAGTATTGCTTTATTTCATCATTTTTATGTACCTTCGGTAATCCATAGAATTGAATGTGTTTAATTTCTAAGGCTCTCAGATATTTATATTCTTTATCACGTAAGCAGCCCTGGTGCTTATCTAAAAGTCTCTGATATTGAATGCGGTCTTTTTTCATGGGATTGTTCGGTAGTCGTTCATAATATTGGCTATCTTTTAAAGTGTCAAAGAATTTGGAAATGTGGAATTTTAGAGTGTATCTACATGTATATAAAACTGTGCTTAGATGAACATCATTTAATCAATGCTGTGTTGAAGGCTTGTGCAAGCATCCTTTCAGAAGTAGAAAATGCTGTTATTCAGCATTTTCTCTATTTCAAACAATAATTATATACTTTCAATGACAAAGATCACCATTTAAATTGTCGTCAATGGTCGTCTGCTATTAAACTCCCAACATGGACGAATCTTAAATGTGCTGTTCGATATTTTGGTTTAAATGTGTATATTTAAGGATTTAAGGAGGTGTGTGTGCGTGTAACACTATCGATCAAAATGTTGTCCTCATTTGTTTTATATATACTTGTTTGAAAACATAAAACATTTTCTGTTTCCAAAATTTAATCATCGTCATCATCTTCATTGTCCTCATTTCTATCATACGCGTAGTTCAAGGCGAACTTCAGAGCGTAAAGTATAGGAACATTCTTTCTTTTGTCAATATCAAGTTCTTTCACGTAATTTACGATCGGAAAAACCTCATTTTCTTGTACGCCAAATAGAGCTTGGACCTTTTTTACCAATGTGTGAACTTTTTCACTGGAATAGGCGTACTTTATATCTCTGTTTGTGTCGTCACAAACACGGTCGATTTTTGTCATCACTGCAATTCTCGCAACATCTGAAATTTAAAGAGAAATCTGACTTTAAATTGTGTTCTCATCTTTTGAATAGTTTGGAGGGTAAACTTGAAATAACGTGTGTACGTCCATGTGCGAGATATCTCGCTGGTAAGATTTATTTTGCAAACTACATCATCATTAAAATTTTAGCTGACATAGTTTGAAATTTATTCAACCAGCTAACAGAAACAATCATTGTTCAAGACTATAATGTTCAGCGTTCAAGGATTTTTTTCCATGCAACCATTTTTAGGGAATAAATCTGGTAAGTGTCTTCGCTATCGAAACATTCGACAGATATTTTGAGTCACTCCTAGTAAAGATTCCAGATGGAATTATGATTTTTATCAAATATGCAATTGTAATAAAATACGTATATGTACCGTTTTGTTGAAAAATTAACAACAAGCTACTAAATGTTTAAGAAGTACTGCATTCAAATTCAAATTCAAATATATTTATTGTATATGTGGGCCACCGGCCCTTGTACATGGACATATATAATCAAAACACATTTTGTTTACGCTAGGGATAATATTTACAATAGTATGAGATATCTAGTTTTGTATTACTAAACAGTATCAAGGCTGACCAAAACTAGCTGGAAACCCTACTCAAATTACAGTTAGTGCAAAATATAAATCAGAATAATGGATGTAATTTGAATCCATTCTAAGCCATATTCAGCTTATGAGATTCAAAAATCAAAGTTCTACGAATCTTATGAATGTGTGTGTTCTTTTCTTTTAAACCTAATAATCAACTCAGGCACTAGATGACGACTTCTGTGGCACACAAAGTATTGTGAATTCTAAAACGCGTGTCTTTGGGGTGGGTAGAAAATCGTTTTAAAACTAAAGTTTTATTCTTACCATCTTACCATCTTATGATATCTAGTTATATAATTAAATCATACTTACTGCTAGGGACAACTTTATAAAGAGCCTCCAGCTTTTGCTTTATCGTCGTCTCAAGATCAGGATTTAAGTATTGTATTTCTTCAGCACTCACAACAAATATAACGCAATGCGGTTTGTTCTCTTTGATAGGCTCTGGCAATGCAGACGCTGTGTTAAACTAAAATGAAAATTATTGTTTTAAAAAAATATTTTCAGAACTTGATATTTTCCAATAATCAAAAGAGTAATAAATTTCCTCGAAAAGAATAAATAATGGAGGCCGTGGTGGTTTTGATCGCCCACCTAGGCCCCTAAGAAGACATTAAAAAAGTTCATTTTACAATGCATGTATCAAAGCATTTAAACCGGTTTTTTTTTAAATGAAATATGGGCAGAAAATATAAGCACGGCTGTTATAGGGCATAGAGCTTCTTTTAATATATCACCGTGTCACTTATTGTGTGTTGCAATTCATTTTCATTTTCAAATTCATACAAGATGTTTTAAAGACAAACCCTCCGACCAACTGTCCTAAAATGTCTATACAATTTTCTTTTCAATGCAATAAAATTTTTCAAGCATCATCAAACAAAACGATAATCAGGGTTCAATTGTGTTTCGATGTAAAAATGCTGGATTAGTTTAACATAACGTGACATGATTTTAATAATTTCCTGAGGTACTGTGTTTGCTTTAAAAAAAAAAAAAGAATAAAGAAAAAATGTGTTGTGTGCAATAAGAGGACAATTGAACAAAGAAAGGTTTCAGATTTAAGTATTAGAGAAAAATGTAAGACAAATTGTTTACTAAATTGCTGATATAAGTTACATCTTCACGGTAAGAAATCGTGCATTTAAATGTGAGCTCACAATTACAATTGGCTTTGCTGTAAAAGTATGGCAAAAAATATAAATTGAAAGAAAATAAAAACCTAAGAGTCTACTATTTTAAGACACTATTTTTACCTTGTTAGCTTTGTTTAATATTCAGTTCATTTTTCAAATAAAAAACTCCGATCCTTTTCCACAATATTTTCAAAACTATTAAAGAAAACTAGTGTTGTCTACTTAAAGACGTTTGCTAAAGTTAACCAATTTTTTCTACATAATAGAATTTGTTCATTTTTAGTATGTTTTGAAGTATGGTGCATTATTTAGTAAAAAAAAAAAAAAGGGGGTGGGGTGTCACCAGCTTTGGTTTTCTTTTTTTTCTATCTCATATTGTGTAAAATGACCAGCTCAGGCCAATAAGTTAAATTTCGGACATGCCCCCGGCACAATTAAATTGTAATGATTTTAATCGTATGCTAGATATAACACAAAAATACGCACAAATTGCAGACACAATATTATTTACCCCTAAAAACCTATGAAAAGCTTAATACATCTATTCAAATGATATTGTGGTCATTGTCGTCGCTGATGGAGTATTTTGACAGGCGTTCACTACAGTGATCCCATTATTGTTATTATTATTATTAATATTCAAATAATAAGAAAAATGTTCATTTTTTTTAACTATGATGTATTATTTATAATTTGTAACGTGACCAGCTAAAGGCATTAAGCAATTTCGGACTTCACGCCTGCACAATTTAATTGCCATTTTTATGTTAGAATTAAACACGAAAATACGCACAAGTTGCAGACACAATGTTATTTTCCCTAAAAACCTATACAAGAGGGCAAGGGTGGCCCTGAGTCTCTCACATGAACCTTTTGACCAAACATGACTCATTTCCTACCTCTTTCAAGATATTATGACAAACCTTCTATAAAACTTTCTTGAGAATTGAACTGAAAATATGGCTTTTTTAAGGAGTACACAAGTTTTTTTTTTTCTAAGATTTTAACTAGGGACCTAGTTTTTGACCCCATATGTTTCATTTTCAAATTCGTGCAAAGATATCATTTAGAAAAACACTCACACCAATTTTTCAAGAGTATTGGACCGAAATTGTGGCCTCCACAGTCTAAGATTTGATCTAGTGACCTAGTTTTTGACCCATTTGACCCATTTTCAAATTCATCTAAGATATCACCAAGACAAGCATTTCGACCAAATTTTAAGAATAATGGACTGAAAATATGGTCTCTAAAGCATACAAAAGGTTTTTCAAAGATTTGACCCAGTGGCTTAGTTTTTGACCAAAGATGATCCATTTTCAAATTATTCCGAGATGTAATCAGTACAAACAATCTAATTAATTTTCAAGACTATCCAACAAAAAATGTGGCCTTTAGAGAGTACACAAGGTTTCCCTAAGATTTGACCTAGTGACCTAGTTTTTGACCCCATGTGACCCACTTTCAAACTCTTCCACGATATTACCAAGACATACATTCTGATGAGCATTCAAGAATGTTGGACAGTAAATGTGGCCTCTAGAGCGTATACAAGATTTTCAAACAATAGATCCAGTGACCTAGTTTTTGACCTTATTGGACCCACTTTCAAACTCATCCAACATATCATCAAGACAAACATTCTGACCAATTTCTAAGAATATTGAACTGAAAAAGTGGCTTCTAGAGTGTACACAAAGTTTTTCAAAGATTTTAAGCAGTGACCTAGTCTTTGGCCCGATATGGCTTCTTTTCAAACTCAGTTAAGATATTGTTCAGACAAACATTCTGACCAATTTTTTAAGACTATTCAACATGAGGCCTCTAGATTGTAGACAAGTTTTTTCTAAGATTTGACCTAGTGACCTAGTTTTTGACCCCACGTGACCCGTTTTTGAAATTGTCCGAGATATCATCTTGACAAAAAATCTGTTGCATGAGTATCGGACTGAAAAAGTGGCCTCTATAGCGTACACAATGTAAAAATTAAAGACGGACGCACGACACAGCACGATCACAAAAGCCCATTACATCTACTCACATGATATTGTGGTTATTTTCCTAGCTGATGATTCTGACTGAGCAGTATTTTGACCATCAAGACAATACATAGCTCCGAAATCAGTAATCTTCTCAAAGTCAATATACTGACATTTTTTTCAAACTTTCAGAGACGGTAGCTGATGTTCTACTACAGACAGACAGACATGGTGAAATTTTTTTTGTAAAAAGGTGGGTTAAAAAAAAATTGAAATTAAAATGATGCCCTTTAGCTAGACCTCTTTTTGCATATAGCCATTTTTTTGTTATGAACATTTTCAAAATTCCAAAATTCAAGGGTAGTAAACTTATTTTATAATATTCCTATCAGTGAATTACTGGGATTTCTCAGTGTATTATTGTTTTCAGTTTTTCACAGTGAATAACATCACTAGTGATGATATGGTATCATCACTAGTGTTGATAAAGTTACATAATGTTTGCCGGAACTATTTTCTTTCCTATATTGCTCACAGTCTAATGTTTCTGTCTCTGGTTCAAATATCTTCAGTAAACAATAGCACAGTGAAAAGATTTTCGGTACAGTCTTTCCAAACAATTCTGAGTTAACGACATTGTGGGAGAAATCTTTTGAAAACATTTCAAGAAAAAAAGATAGCTTTTGTGGGAAAGAACTCTTGGAAAATATTGTGGAAAAACAAGAAACTACTACTAACCAGCATTTTCTCCTTTTTCCATAATGTTTTCTATTCTCTAAGAAAATCTAAGGTCTTTTGTACCAATTTAGTATTTATTATCTGGAGATGTTTTTAACTTTGGAAAGTGTTAAACTTGCCTTGTTGGAAAGAGTTAACTGTTTCTTTTTCTAATTTCATATGCATGGGTTTAAATTGTAAAGGTGCAAAACAATGCATGCCTTCAAATGGATCAAATACTTCTATAACTAACAAGGTCCTCAATAAGATAGTACGTGGTTTTTTTCCTTGATATCCTTTGCATTATTTAGGAATGTTCAGTTTTAAATATCTCCTTCTAAATTTATTAAACCACAAATTTGATCTATTTGATGCATTTCAATTGTGATATTGTAAAAAATTCGATTTGCAAATATTATGAAGACCTTATGTATGCATCATAAGTCAAATTATTATAATCGCAACATCTCTTAGTAAAACAAGGATAAAATCAAAGGAAAACAAATAAAAGGACCCAGTTGCAAGTTGGTTACCTTGGTTTTTGTCTATTAAGGGAGATAATTTGAATGTCACTTTTTCACCCCATTAACCGTTTAAGCTGCACTTCAATTGTCATCTGCAAATGCTTTCAACTTTGACGTGTCTCAAAGTTTGTCGTTTGCTTAAGACTTACACACATTTCTTGCCCCGACCCCTTCCCCAAGTTTCTACGTACAATCAATTATGGAGAACGCTACGTAAGAGTAGTTCATAAAAGAATTTATTGGTGGACGCCGAAGACGAGAGCGGACTGCAGACTTTTATGTGGTGATATCTCATAAGAAATATATAATCACGAGTATTACGAATAACCTTTTCGCTTTGTTTTATTATTCCACATAGCTTTTCATCTTTTTTTTTTCTAATATTATCTGACCTTGTTCGCAATTTCGGACCAAGCTGTGTTCCATAAGCGTTTATCAGACAAAACTAGGACTATATTATTCTAACTGTAGTGGTTTGATGTGACTAGTATGCTCTGAGGAGGAGGCTTACCACCCTGCTTACTTAACCATGCTACCCTCTACTCTGAAATGATGCCGCTGAACAAGTAACGGACGAAATTCTGTAATCTACAATTCAAGGACAGTTTTCAGAGTCGTTAATATAGATTTCACAGGCTTATCGACCCAGATTTTCAACATGACCAACAACTAACACTCGATTCTTTTATCACGGATTTCACAATATCTCGATGCTTTGAACTAAGTTCAGGTTTTATAAAACTCGCACATAAACACTTCAACTTATTGTACATTCCTATTTTTTCCAATATAGGTAACCGTGACCTTGACCTATACTTCAGCCTAAAACTTAATTAATAACTAAAGCACCAGCTGAATATCAAAATCTATCATTTTTCAAAGTTTCATATACATGTATATTTCTTAAGAATGCGCAAGATTATTGCAGATTTCCATCTATATACATTACAACATGTTACCCCTTGGGACCCATGAACCTCACATTCTTAGCCAAGAACATCATTTGGACAAATTTGATAGGTGGCCAAACGATGATACATAGACAGTAAGTTTATATAGATCATGACTTTTTTTTTTCGCTTTTCCATAATACTACTCCATGTAAAACCTGTGACCTCTACGACGGTTCTGTGTTTGGCACTGTGTGTTTCAGTGACCATAACAGAACAATAACTATCTCCTGTAAAGGAATCTCTCTAGATGTGGGTGCATACACAATATATCCTTTCTAAGCGTTTTTATGTTTTCGTTGTATAATTAAAACCAATAAAATGCAGCAGCCCAAAGTTCACCTATCCAATACTAGGCCGTAGATCATCTTAAGTCAAACATTTTACCTGACACGTGACCAAGACCATTTAAACAATTATTTCTTTGTAACATCCAAAAGGAGTCTAGTGAAGATATTTGATTTAAATCGATTAAATAGTATCGTAAGGGAAGTACTTCACCTAATTATAGACGGACGGACGGACAAACAAACGACGGATTGCAAGCGATCATTGTAACTTATCAGCATGCTCTGTGTAAAATTGTACCATATAAGGAGCTATTGTTTATTGTGTGATTCGCTGATTGTAGCTCAGTCGAGCTCTCTTATTAGAGATTACATCTTTAAAACATTCGGTAAGATCTCGTGCAGTCTTTATGGTAGATCACTCGTTACATCTCGCACGCTTTTCATAAGTACATCTAACCTCGTCTATATCCATAAGTCCGTTTTTGGAATGTTTTCAGTGACATGATCTTAAACATGGCGGGGCCCATAAAACATTTATCAACGACAACAAGAACTGCAGTGAAATTCTTCATCTCTAATATGAAAATAGTCAAAGCCTAAAAACAGGCGAAAGAGACTTTTTTCTAAGGCACATTCAAACATAATCGGTTCAATAACTGATCGGTGCAGATATGTTTACTTGACACAGCCCAGCAAACTTTTGATGGCAGTAGACATCTGCAGACAACAAATTCGAAAGTGATACAAATAAAACATAAGTCCTCAACAGGGTAGCATTTTACCAGTATTTTATCCTTTTCCCACTATGTTCTCAGAATCCTTCTCCTTCAGTGTCGTTTGAACTCGGGATTATGTATTAAAGGGTTAACTTGTGTAGAAATTTCGCCCCAAATTATCAGGGGTCGCTAATTAGAATCCCAGCTGAACTACTTTTTGGATAGCGGCCAACGGCGCCTAGGCTTAGTAACCGCGTTTCAAACTTTTGCACGAAAGCTGCAACCACTCTGAACATCATGTATAAATGCGCGCTACTAGCTGTCTCTGATTTGCTGGAACTCCAACTACCGTTTCTGATTGGCTTGAAACGACGCAACTTCAAAACTGCATTACACCTTACGAGTTATTCATCCGTGATGTAAAATAGAGATGGAAAGAGGGGGTCGGTGCATACATATAGCGACAGAGTGCTAAAGAAAATATTCTTTAGAGCAAAAAAAATTAACGGTGTTTGTTCGCATGATAATTTTCAAATGAGAAAGCTTAAAACAGTAAAATATTCTCCCAGTAATTTCGCCAACACTCATGCAGAGCATGCAGCAACCAACAACCTCGTTTACCTTTGGTCGTCGGTGTGTGCACACTATTGGATGCAGATGGGCCGTGGCAAAAATTGGCATTCAAGATTGATTATAGGTTGTATGGTATGTATTCCTATACCGTGCGTATATAGACAGAACCGTTTACCTGATCAGCCGTAAAACATGTACAATTAGGGCAGTCGAGGCATGGAAATACCGGAATGGACCGGAACGGACCTGAATGGACCGGAATGGACTTGAAGATACGATATTAACTCTTATAGACACACTTCATTTATTTGACAATAGTATACGAGAAAGCCTGAGCACACTTATGTGAGGGAAAATAGGAACTTGCAAGATATAGGGCTACAAAGAATGGACCTCAATCTTGAAGGAAAAATACTTTTCACAAGTAGCACAGTTATGTTTATTTGAGAGGTGTTAACTGTATGATTTATATTTTGGTCAAGTTTTATGCATGTTTATCTACCTTTACTGTTTTACGTTTTTGTTCCGTCTGTTGATTAATTGACACAATGTGACAGCGTCCCAGACCCTTTGCAAAGGCTGTTAAGTTCGTACATGCTAACGAACAAGAAATTTTGCTCTCCTGTGGTATAAATCTCGCAGAATATATTTTTGTAATTGTAGGTGAAATTTGTCTATTTAACAACATTATAATAATGTATTCAGGCATGTCTTCACTCTGCAGACATTTTTTCCCGGTTCACCATTACCGTTCTAGATATTGACTTAACTGTTGTATGCTGTTGAAATACTTTATCATGGGTAGAAATCAAGATGACTGCCCCCTTTTTGCCATCTAATGGTCCATCCAATCTATGAAGTCTGTTCTTGGATTTACACAGTCCTACATTAAAATAGCTAATAATGGAATAGCAGCATTGCTTTTGGATCTTTTGTATCTAGTTAACCCTTTACCACACAACCCCAATGTGTAACCACTGTTAGAAAGAAAGCTTTTAAAAACATTGTGGGAAAAGGAGAAGTGCAGGTAACCATCATTACTTTTTCTCTGACAGCGTTTTCTACCCTTCCAAAGGCAAATATAACATCATTTGAATAAGACTAAATTCTGCTAATGGTTTCATTTCGAACTATCGAACTAGTCTAAAATTTTGTTGGTCGATGAAGCATTAAAAGAAATCATTGATTGGGCTGTAGGAGTTGACAAAATTATACTGACACAGCCTGTTTTATTTGTGTATTGACTAACATTTTGATACATAACATCGAAATGATAAATTAAAATCTTGTTTGCTAATTGCTAAACCCATCTTGATAATAGGTTTTTAATGATTTTTTTATGAAAAGTTTTGCGTTTGTCATATAAATTTTATGTTACAAACACACGTGAAGAACCTTTAAGTTACAAATGAATCTCATAGCCCGTATAAACTGTTCTCAGGTACAAATTATAGCAAAGAATTGTCACAGAACACAGATTTCTACCTTTGTATTCTATTACAAGAATTAACAATGCAACAGTGTTTCATTGTATGAATAAAATTTCGATAAAGTAAATATTTTCCTTGACAAAGGAAAAGCTGCTTCTCCTGCGCAATTTTCTGTTCCCTTTCGTGTTGCCAATTTTTATCCATATTGCATATTGTTTGAAAAAAAAAAAAAAAAAAAAAACCCAAGACAGTCAAAGTGCAAGTTTTCATTCTATGGAATAACTAAGATTATTAGCCCACCTTTTTTCGAGGAAACCATTGAGACATTTTCATAGCCCTTGCGTTTCTGTGTTGTCGTGCAAAAACATTGACATTTTATATCTCTGTCATTACTGAAGATATTTTCTTTAAACTTGGAGTAGTTGCTAACTATCATATTTACTTCAAACTTGGGCTAGTTGTTAAATATCATAAGGGGAACTCAAACAACTCGTGCAAAAACATTGACATTTTATATCTCTGTCATTACTGAAGACATTTTCTTTAAACTTGGAGTAGTTGCTAACTATATTATTTACTTCAAACTTGGGCTAGTTGTTAAATATCATAAGGGGAACTCATACAACAGGAGCAGGTAACATCTCAATATTTTGACACAGAAGTCCCGGGTTTTTCAACTTACAATTTTCACTAAAAGCAACTGCAAAAGATAAAAAAAAGAGAGAGAAGAAAGAGAAAATAACTGGAATTTGAAGGAAAAAAAACTTTTAACACATTCACACGCCAAACTTGAAATGTTAATAGTGATTCAGAAAACTAATGAAAGCATTATTTTTTTTTCAATCACACAGAATTATGTTTTCTGCTTCACATAAAATGTCTTGCAAACCTACATTAGTTTCTTTTTTTTCATCATTTTGCAGTGATGAAAATCATTGCAACCAGTATTTCAACTGTTACTTGTACTGCTATGGACTTGTATTACATGATGCGCTTGGAAAGAATGGTACATGTTAGCGTGCTTCTTGTTTGAATTTTCGCAACATGTGGATGCGTAAACTCACTACTCCTAAGCGTTTGGATATACATGAAAAATAAAAGAAAAGTGCAGCAGTACACAAAATTATTATCGTTACTTTTGAAATGGACAGCTCATGGTTGAACACAAACTGCTCTACGCATATATGCACTTTCAATTTGCCCCTAGCCATCAGTGCTTTCAGCGCTTTGATTTTCCGAGGATTGATGATAATCATTGCGACAGAATTCATCCACCTGTCACCGCTAATCATTATTTGGGCAAATGTCAGGTGGGAAAGCAGCCAGTGGCATGGAAAGAAGTTATTGTAATCCCGATTAAACGCACTCAAGGAAATCAAGGATAGGTGCACTGGCCGCCACGGTATAATTGAAGTAATCTTGAAAGTGGCGTTAACATCAAACAAACATACAAATGCCCATATTTATTAGGGCTCTGTGTACATTAGGAAATGTATTATTTCTAATCATTTTCATTTCACTACGTAGGGGAAACCTATCTGCAAAAAAGGAACATATATCTACCTCTAAACGTTGTACATAGATCTACAAGAAATATCGTTAGCATAATGTAGACGGCGTAATTATCAGGCACTTGAATATAAATATTGTCTAAACTTTTCAGGGATTTAGTATGAAAAGAAATAAAGAAAAGTAAAATTGAAAGAAATTGTCTTTTTTTCCTACTTTGCAAATTGATGAAAAGCAAAGATTCGAATTATTTATCTAGATATATCTTTCAAGATTAGATGTTAAACTAAACCATGTTTGGAAAAGGAGAAGTTCCTCCTAAAATTAGTGTGTCTGAAAATAAAGTCAGACAGGCAATCAGTTCCTTATGGGTTATAAAGGTCAAAACTAGGTCAATGGCAGGTCAAAGCCAGCACAATCAGCTCCGTGGAAAAAAATTTAAAAAGATAAGAGAATGCTTACATTCTCACCAGCTCTACCCTGACCAGCTGATTGATTGAATTTGCGTTTATTTATCGTCGCCACCAGTTGCCAATATTGGCGACCCCCACTCTGAAGGCTGTTAGTATTTGTACAAGGGATATTGCAGATACAGGACGAACCCATCCTAAGTTATGCCTGGTTTCTTAACGCGCTCGGTGTATAGCACCGTCACACGGGACCTCAGTTTAACGTCTCGTCCAAAAGAGTTTTAGATGGCCAGCCGTGGGAATCGAACCTACACCCTCAAGTGACCAGAAACATCATCTTCACGATTCCTATGCTCTACCAACTGAGCTATGCGGGCTGGTCACCCTAACCAGCTCAGAGAGTGGGGGCTTAGTTATAGGCTACAGTACTCCTTCCAGTGAGGTCCAGGATGTACATTCAGTATCAGCCCCCTTCGCACCTCTGATAATGCAAGAATATGTATATGTATACATTGTTTTTCTCTAGCTCTGCTTACCAGTTGTAAAAGTGTATAACGATTTTGCTTGTCTACCTCTGAATTACTTTAATGGATACGATAATCTCGGAGTAGATCTAGATCACATAATTGTAACATAATGAATGAATCTAAAAATAGATACACCTAGCTTACTGCGAAACCCAGCTTTATTAACACCCACTGAGAGAGTGAGATAGAGAGTTCTGGGACAGAAGAAAATGAGGAACCCAATTACCCATCTAAACCCCAACCCATTAGCTCACATACCCACCTACCTAGCCCACCCCAACAACCCCAGCAATCTAACCACTAACCCAGCTCCACCCAGCCACTCTTGGGACCGTGGGCTTTGGGGCCTGCGACCCGCGACCCATGGCTTTGGAAGGCCGCGGCCTGCGACCCGCGACCCATGGCTTTGGGGGGCCGCGGCCTGCGACCCGCGACCCATGGCTTTGGGAGGCCGCGGCCTGCGACCCGCGACCCATGGCTTTTGGGCCTGCGGCCCATGGGCTTTAAGGGTATAAAATACAAAGATTAATTAATAAATTCCCAAAATTCCCAAAAAATCCCTTATTTTACTGCTTTGGTAATCACTCAAAATGGGAAAATGGGAAAAAGGAAAAGTGAATTTTGTTTTGAAACTTTTGTTTATATAGAATTACGGGAGAAAATATAGAAAGGGGTGAGGGGATGAGTTATGAATGAATTCCCAAAATTCCCAAAAAATCCCTTATTTTACTGCTTTGGTAATCACTCAAAATGGGAAAATGGGAAAAAGGAAAAGTGAATTTTGTTTTGAAACTTTTGTTTATATAGAATTAATATAAACAAAAGGGATAAGTTAATTAATTGATAAGTGGTTGTGTTGATGTGTTGGTAAGATTATATTTTGGATAACCGTAATGATTCAATGTTACCGTTGTTATTTTATCATCTAATAATAATCTACCATCCATTTGTGGTGTAAGAGCTATCTTATTTATTTCCTCAATATTTAATTCATGATTATAACTTCTAATATTATTAAACTTTACATACTTTTCCTTACCATGATATATACAATTCTTATAATCTTCCAACTTGATTCCCTTAATAACTTCCCTATAAATACCTTTACACTTAACAGTCTCATCACCTTCATATTCAACATTATCATCTACCTCATAAACAATCTCAACCTTACCATCCTCATTAATCTTTTTCTTATGTTCTATTTTATAACTATAAGACTTAGAACATAAACCAGCAAACTCAGTTATTATTTCACCCTTAGCTTCATCTTTAAGCATACCCATTACTTTCTTATTTTTACCAATATATTCCTTACCAATAGGATGAGTTTCATCAAAGTTACTAGTATCAAAATGCTTTTCAACATCAGGAGCAATTTCCTTAAAGATATCTTCACTTTTAATATGTAATATAAAACTATCTGTATCAGTATATAACAACTTTATCCTATCACCAAATTTAGGATATAAATACTCATAATAGCATTTATACATTATTAACTTAGATAATTCAAGAATAGTAAAACCAACAAATATAGGTTTTTCACATTTTACAACCTTTTGTTGTTTATGAACAGCAACTAAGTTCTCACTAAATATATGAAAATTTAAATATCTTGGGTCACTAACCTTTTTAGCAGCTTGTTCTTTATTAGCAATAATTTCAACATTACACCTTTTTCTAGGATTTTCAACAGTTTTACCATATATAGCATTATTACATAACTTATAAAAATCTTGTGCAATTTTAGAGGTAGCCTCACTTCTTTTCTTAGTATTATAATCAATATACTTCTTAACCCTCTGATTCACTAAGAACTCATATCCATGATGAAACTTTTTTACCTCAACACCAAGCTTAATATATAACTTTAACAATTCACAATAAACCATATACTTTTCCCTCTTACCAAAATGCCCAACAAGTTTCCTAACCCCATCTATTTCAACATGTTCAGGGGCTAAAGGATAAGAATTCCAAAAATCATGCTTATCCTTAGGAAATTCCAAATCAACAACCAAAGCACAAGGTATATCTCTCCACCTCTTCTCTATTTCATCACAACCCAACTTACTCTTTATAGCATAAGGTAAATCACAAGACATAGCATGACCATATAAATTATTTGCATCAACATAAAATATAAAACTACTTTCCTCATTAGGATTATAATCCTTCATATATTTATTATTAGCTTTAGCATGCCTAACATTACAAAATGAAATACCACCCCTAATTCCCTTTTCAAAATCTCTATATATTTCATCATTTGTTATCAATCTATACCTTTGACCAGTATGCTTTAACATTTGTCTCCAAGAATGACCAGGTAAAGTATAAGAATGCAAAGGGTCTTCATCAAAACCCTCAATACAAGTTTTCCTAAAAGCCTCAAAGCTATCAGCTAAAATCAATACATCCCTTTCACAATAAACCCTTTGATAATCACCTATAGTTTCACAACCAAATATTTTCCAACCTTCCAAAGCTTCATTATAATCTTTCTCACTAATCCTTTTATTATTTAAACAAGAATCAAAGCATTCTATAGGAGGTAACCTTGTTTCTTTTAATCTTTCTACAGAATCTATATAATCATAAGGAAAAGAACCTTTACCCTTTAACACCTCAATTGATTTATCACTAAAATGTTTTTGCATTTCAATCATTTCATTAGGTTTTAAATCATTACCCAAATTAGCTATTGAACCCTGTAAAAATCTATAACTATCCAAAAATCTTAATTCACAACTAACCCCCTTTACCTTAATCCATTTTGAAAATGAGATATAAGTCTGTTCATTACTAGGTATCACACTAAAATTATTTTCACTACAATAATCACTCAATGGAATAATAAACAAATGAGCATCAAATTTACTCAAATTATGGAAAAACACAGGTAACAATGAAGGAATCCTAACACCTTCCTCATAAAACATTGATAAACACATATCAATGGAGTCCATCAACATATCTACAAACTTTTTACCAATATCTTCCCCTTCTTCTTTTATAATATAAGAAACCATATGAGATTTACAAATTTCTTCATTACTACTCTTAACATAAAAACTAAATCCCGAAGCTGTGAGTTTCTTTATAAATCTATTTTCTTCATTATTTTTATATGGTATATTAAGAGTTTCAAAGTCAGCATATATCCAAATTAAAGGAGGAAATTTAATTGTTGTTGGTGCTCTATATTGAAGAATAGATTTATCAACTGTAGGCATAATTAAAACAGCATTATCATCACAATTTCTTTCATGTTTTTCTAAAGCTTCTTGAGAATAACAATGTTTTTGACAACTATAACATATATATACTTTACCATTTCTATCATTTATTTGCATTGAAAGTAACCTACTTAAATCATTTATGAGATAATAATGATTTTCATAAAATATTAAATAAATTCTTTTTGCATTTTTATCACAATGGTTTTTACCATTATATATCATAGGTGTTTTCTCATTTTCTTCATCAACACTATAAACCACTAAATGAATATGTGGATTATTTCTTTGAAACTTAACAATATCATCTCCACTAACAGGATAACTAATATCATCAAAATTAGCAAATTCACCAGCTTTATTATTTCTATCAATATCAAGTAAATCTCTAGTTATTCGTTCAGGATGGTCTTTTTTAGGATTAAAATATCTCAATATAGACCAATAAAAACATCTATTATCAGTATTTAACATACATGTGCTAGCCTTTTTATCACATAACCATTTAGGTAATTTATGAGTTTTACAACCACCTTTAAAAGGTATATAATTTCCATAACTTAAAGTTACACCCTTAAACATAACTAAAGCCCAACCACTCCCTTGAAATGATTTATTACAATAATTTTCATATACTTCCTTTTTCATTTGATTTACTAAATACCTCCTATCATCCCATTGATTATTAATATGACTTTTTGAGGTAAAATATTTATATTCTTTCATTTCCTCTTTACTCATTAAAGTAGTTAATTTTAAAATAACTTTTCTTCTAAGATTTTTTTCAAGTGATTGTATTAAACTATCAGTGAATTTGTTTAAATATCTTTCAACATATAAAACATAATCTTCTCCATCATCATACTCTTTATAATAATTAAATTCAACATGATTAAAGAAACCACTTAAACATGATTTACCTTCTTTTTCTACAATATTAAAATTTGTTTTAGGAAAACTATCAATAGTAAAAGAAAAAGTATTATTTTTATTTTTAAAAGGAAAAGATGTAAAACTACTTTTGTCAATGATATTATTATTATTTATTTTTCCTTTCCCTTTAAAAGGAAAAGATATAAAACTACTTTTATCAATTATGTTTTTATAATTATTCATTTTATATATATATTATTTTTTAATATATGTATATCCCAATCAATTTTCAAAATATATTAATTTTGAAAATAATTTAAAAAAATTATTTTTATATATTAAAATGAGTATGTCGAATAAGAATTCAGATTCTAATATAAAACTTACAACTCCTAGACAATTAAAAAGTAAAAAGAGATTGTTTACTGATTTTTATAATGCAGGTGAAAAGGGTATTTTTTCAACATTTACATCATCATCTCCTGAAGATAAAGGAACTTTATCAAAGTATGGAGATGAAGTATTTATAACATACAATGCAGAATTTAATAATTTCCTAAGAACAATAATTAGTAGATGTGATGAAAAGAGTAAACAAATTATGAATAGTGATTTTGATGTTGAGAATATGTTAGAGAATTATGAAATTAATGGTTTTGTTAAAGTAAAAGTAGATATGGAAATGTTTCAAGAAGATTTCTTTATAGATGATAAAAATAAGAAAATTGATAATGACTCCTTTCAAAATAATATAATAACTAAAGGAGAATATGCTTTAGAGGTTAGAGGACTTTGGGGAGATTTTGATAAAATTGAAGGTGGATTTATTATGAGATTGGGAGGTGTTAAAGTAAAAGAAATGGTTAATAAAGATGACCAACAAAAACAATCAAGAAAAAATAAATTTAAGCAAATGTTGAATTAAATATATATTTATTTAAATAAATATATATTTAAAATTTTTCTTCCTCATTACACATATAAAATTCATCAAATTTACATCTATATCTCCCTTCATCCCTTTTACTTGTTTGGTCAATAACAAGAAAACCATAAGGTTTTTCCCAACATTGATAACATAATCTTTTAAATTCATCTTTACTCATATCTTTTTCAGCATATTCATTATAAATATAACTAACACTTCGTTTATCTTGAGGAAATATACATAAGAAATTAGCATTTTCTCTAATGGTATTTTTATCCAAAGTAATAAAATTTTGGGTTAAAAAGAAACAATCTACATTACTATGTCTTCCATGAGTATAATAAGTTGATGCTTTATTTTGTTTTTCACCAGCTAAATCATCAAATATCATTAAATTTTTAGTTGTTCTACTTAATTCATGAGGGGCAGGTACATCATCATTATCTTGATGAAAAGAAGCTTCAATTTTTGTACCTGGTTGTCTATTAAAAACCTTTTTCTTAAGATATTTAATTAGTTCTTCCTTATTAACTTCTTTCTTATTATTTTCTTTTAATATTTTAAATACTGCATCAACACCTTCTTTAGGTAAACCTGCTTCAAAAGCATCTCTCATTAATGAATAATCAGGTTGATGCATACTTTTAGTAAACAACATCAATCTATCATAATCTAACCAACCTGGTTGTAATAGTAGATTTAATAGTAAAGTAGTTTTACCACAACCAGATTTACCAACAATAATTCCTCTGATACTTTTTGGTAAATAAGGTGTATTATTTCTATAATCACATGTATCATCTGTTGAGTAATTGATTATCTCCATTTTTAATATAGAGTATTTATAATTATATATTAAAATGACTAAAATATATTGCGTTAAATGTAAATCTAAAACAGATACAAATAATATATCAGAAGAGACCGCACGTAATGGGAGAAGAATGTTAAGGGGTAACTGTGTAGTATGTAACACACGTAAATCACAATTTATGAAAGGTAGTGGTTCTTCTTATCAAAAAGGAGGAGATTGTCAAGAAGGAGGAAGTATTTTAAATACTTTAATTAATACACTACCTTTTGAAATGCATTTACCAGGTTATAATTTTGCTGGCCCAGGTACTAAGTTGAATAAAAGATTAAATCCAGATTTAACTCCAAAAGAATGGAGTAAACCAATTAATAGAGTAGATAAAGCTGCTTATAATCATGATGTTTGTTATCTACAAAATAATGATACTCAAACAAGAAATAGTCTTTGTGATGTTAATATGTTAAATGAATTAAAAGGTATCATAAATCCCACTTTATCTGAAAGAATGGCAAAAGGTCTAGTCTCTACATTAATAGGAAGTAAAGTAAAATTTGGTATGGGTAACAAAAAAAAAAATTAAGCACATTAGCTGATGAAATACATAAACCTGTTAGAAAACATTTTAAAACTAATAAAGTAAGTGTACCTCATATTGACCATACTTGGACTGCTGATTTAATGATTTTACCTAAGAATATGAAAGAAGATAATGATAATATAGAAAATTATCTAGTTGTTTTAGATGTTTTTAGTAAATATGCATGGGTAAAACCAGTAAAAGATAAAACTTCTTCTACAATTGCAAAAGCATTTAATGAAATATTTAAAGACTCAAAGAGAAAACCTTTAAAACTATGGACTGATAGAGGTGGTGAGTTTATTAGTTTAATTGATAAATCTTCAGACCAACAACCCACTCAATTTGAATGTCCTCATTGTGGATATTATGCAAAGAATAAAAGTGGATTAACTCAACATATAAATAAACATTGTCCTGTATTATTCCCTGAAAAAGCTAAAGAAGATAAGACTAAACTAGGTAGGGATATTGAATTATATCATACTGAAGGAAGGAATAAAGCTGTAATAGTTGAAAGATTTGTTAAAACTATAAAAAATAAAATATGGAAGTATATGACTAATAATGCTAAAATGAGAATAATAGATGTTTTACCTCAATTAGTTGATGAATATAACAATACATATCATTCAACAATCAAAATGACTCCTGTAGAAGCTAGTAAAAAGGAAAATGAGGAATCTATTTATAATGAAGTATACAAAGAAGAAAAAGAAACAAGAAAGTCTATTGAAAGAGAACTTAAAAAAATAGATATTAAAGAAGGTGATAGGGTTAGAATAGCTAGGATTAAAGAAGAAGGTGCAAAGGGTTATTTACCTAATTGGTCTGATGAAATATTCAAAGTAAAAGAAATTAATAAAACTGATATTCCAATAACCTTCATTTTACAAGATGCAAAAGGACATATCATTAAAGGTAAATTTTATAAACAAGAAATACAGAAGACTGATTATGATATGACTGAAGATATGGGAGACACTAAACCAAGAATTAAAGTTAATGCTATGAAAGGTTTGGAAGCTGTAGGTAAAGAAGCATTAAGACAAAAATTAAAGAAACAACGAGCTGCTCAAAAGAAGAAACAACAAACTAATCAAGGATTTCAAACTGGTCAAGGATTTAATGAATTAGATTATGTATTTGATAATCTTCCTAAGAAATCATTATCTAATTTTAAATTAGAAGAAGTTTGTAGACATTTACCTGGATGGAGAGGAGTATTTTCTAGAGACAAACTACCTATTAAACCTAATTATCCATTAGATTGTGGTATATTAAATTTAGATGACTCAACAGGTCCAGGTACTCATTGGGTTTGTTGGTTTCGTAATAAAGAAACAAAATTTTATTTTGATAGTTATGGGTTAGACCCTCCTACTGAAATAAAGGATTATCTCAAATCACCAATATATTGTTCTACAGACCCTATTCAAGACCCTAATACATATATTTGTGGTCATCTATGTGTTTTTGTATTACATAATTTAAATGAAGGATTTAATCTACAACCTATACTTACACATTTAATGAATATGAAAAAATAAAAATTAGCTCAGGGGGTAATATGAGAAAATGTAAAATATTGTATTTTTATGATAGGTTTTATGGTTAATAATATATATTTTTTGTTTTAAAATATATATATTGTATATTTAAAATGAATCTTGGTTATGTACATAAATTTGGTATACATAATAAATTAGTTGGTACAAAGAGATATGGAGATGGTGAAGATTCTGGTGTTTCTATCAACTATATAAATAATCATTATGTTAGAAGAGATGGGAAAGAACCAATGATTGGTGATTTACATATGGGAGGTAAAACAATAACTAATGTTGTTGACCCTATAGAAGATAATCAAGTTGCAACTAAGAATTATGTTGATAATATTCAAGGAGGTGGGTTTATGGAAAGAAATGATGATGGTGATTATGTTGCTAGTGATAACTTAAACATGAATAATCAAAGAATTGTTAATTTAGCTAATCCTATAGGTAATAGTGATGCGGTTACCAAATTATATGTTGATACTTTATCTACTGATGTGAGAAGACATAGTCAATCTATTTCTCCTTTTGTTATTGAATCTGGAAGTGGTAATGGAGGAAATAAATATGTTTCTCAAAATAATTTATATATGAGAGATTTTAGATTAAGAGATTTAGGTGAACCTGTTGATGATACTGATAGTGTTACTAAGAAATATGTTGATGATAATAATGCTTTTAGAATTAAACCAGATGGTACATTTGTTGCTAATGCCCCATTACTTTTAGGTAAAAAGAGGGTAGGAGGAGTTAGAGAGCCGAGAAGTGATGGTGAAATTGTTAATAAGAGGTATGTTGATGATAAAGTAGAAGAATTTGCTAATGAATTTATTGAAGGTTTAAAAGATAATCAAGGTAGATTTACATCTACTTTAGATATTAATTTGAATGGTAAAAGAGTTGTTGGTTTACCCTCTCCAACTGCATTGGATGAAGCTGCTAATAAAGAGTATACTGATAGAGTAGGTAATGATGCTAAAGAGTATACAGATAGGTCGAGTGAGTTAATAAATAATAGAATATTAAACCTTCCTCAATCAGCTTTTCTAAAAGATAATGGAAGATATGTACCAACGGCTCCCATAAGTATGGCTGCTCAAAGTTTAAGTGATTTACCTGAACCTAAAGAAAATAATGATGCTGTTACCAAACAATATGTTGATACAATTATTGCTGATAATGTAAAAGATGGAGCTATTCCTGGAGTTGATGATGGTAAAATATTTTTTAAGGAAAATGGGAATTATCAAGCAAGTGTTAATATTAATATGAATGGTAAAAGAATTATTGGTTTACCCTCTCCAACTGCTGAAGGTGAAGCAAGTAATAAAGACTATACTGATAGAGCAGAAAATAATGCAAAAGAATACACAGATAGAGCTAATGAGATAATGGATTATAAAATAGCGAACCTTCCAAAACCTTTTTTAGTAGATAATGGAATTTTTATGGCAGCAAATCATTTAAGTATGGCTGGTTTAAAATTAAGTGATTTACCTAAACCTATAGATATTAATGATGCGGCTACCAAACAATATGTTGATACAATTATTGCTGAAAATGTAAATGAAGGAAATATTCCAGGAATACCTGAGGGAACCGAATTTTTTAAAGAAAATGGGAATTATCAGGCAACCTTGAATCTTAATATGGGATTTAACAAATTATTAAATTTATCTGAACCTGATGGCCCAAGTGAAGCAGCTACCAAAAAGTATGTGGATGATATTATTTTTAGTGATAAAAATAATATAAGTAGACTTTTTCATGTTACAGCTATCTGGAGTGATTATGCTAATTTTAAAGATGTTTATCCATTTTCTTTTAATGGAGGTAACACAAAAAAGAAATTAGGAGGTTATTGTTTACCAAAAACTGCATACCTTATAGAAATAAATTTTTATCCATCTTTACCTGTTGGTTATATAAAGAGTAAGTTTGAACATAGTCCTAATGTAACACCTCCAGAAACTCAATCAGTTGTACTTAATATACATTATGGTAATAATAGTAGACCAAAAGTTTATAAAATTATTAAAGATGATTTTACTAAAATAGAAGAAAACATTCTCTTATTTTACAGATTTACAACTGAAACAAATATTAATTTAAAAGAAAATCCTATTAAAATAACACAAGGAGATTTTATAAATATTGAGCCTACAACAAATTTTTTAGAAAGAGCTACTGTTTTACCAACAGATAAAAAAGAAGCGAGGACAATAGGAGATTTAGCAGTTATTTTAGCTAATGAGGAAAATTATAAAGATATTAAAGATATTGATATACATATGGTTTTAACTTTTGCTGAAGATGTTTTTGAAGATGCAGATACATAACTTTTTCCATTTAAAAAGTTATATATTTTTAACTAGCTTTTCCCCTACCTTAGCCATTACATCAATATACTTTTTATAATATCTTTTATAATCTTCATCTTGATACATTTTATTTTTTAATAATTCTTCTATATTATTTTCTATAAATGTAACTTTAAAATTATCAATTATATTATCAGATTCTTGTAGTTTTCGAAGCTCTTGTTGAAGTTTTATGAAATCATTACTTATAATATCACAATCTTTACAAAGGTCTTTTTCTTTTAATTCTCTAACTAAACCATCAACTATATTTTTCACCTCTTCTAACTTTTGAGAAACTAAGGCTTTTTCAAGTGTGTTAATAATACTATCAACCTTTTCCTTCATTATTCTTATATTTCTAATATAATAGTCTAATTGATAATATAAATATAATAGTTTAGCTTTTAATACTTCTTCCATTTTATATATATAATTTTTTTAATTTATATCTTTATCATCACTAAAGGTTTCAATCATATTCTTTAACATTAATATATTCCTTATATATATAATTACTATAATCATAATAGTTTAATAGTTCTTTTGTATTTACTACAACTAACATTATATTTAATATATTATTAGAACTATCACCATATTTAGAATTCATTTGTGAAATAATATTATTAAAAATATCACCTATTTTTTCAAAACATTTTTTATTCGTAATATCATAAATAGTGAATACAAATTTTTCAATAGTATTTAATAGCTTTACATTATTACCATAACCCTTATAACCAAGTTCAACATTTATTTTCATTATTATTTTAATATAAAGAGCATCATTTTTTTCATACAACATTTTAGAAGTAAGATAATAACAAAAAGGTTTATATTTTAATAGAACTTCTTCTAAATTACTAATTGGAAATTCATCATCTATACTATAATTATAATCACAATTTAATAATAAATTTTTTAAACATCTAATATGACTTTTTCTTTTATTTAAAAAATCATTTAAATATATATATTGTGAGTTTATCATTTTAATATACATATTTTTTTTTTAATTTATACATTTATCTTAAATGGAAATTTATCCATTTATCTTTCTCATAAATTTTGATAATGTTCTACAAATGGGACATCTATCTATTCTATTATTATAACATTCATCACATAAAGGTTGATGACCACAATCACAAAATAATATATTAGGTTTATTTTTATTACATATTATACATAATTCTTCAACAAATGACTCTATTCCATTTATATTTGTTACAATAATATCTTCATCATCACTAGATACATAATGATTATTTTCATCTATATCTTCAAAAATATATTCATTATAAATATGAGCAGTTATTTCATTATTTTCTCTTATTTGGTTTATATCTACTGTATCAATTTCTATTGATAATATTACATCATGATTATTTATTTCAATTGAGTTATGATATTCATGATTAATATCTGTACAAAATGCTCTTATAGATTTATAAATTTCTTCAATACACCTAAAATTAATATCATAAAGATATATTTTAAATGTTTCAGTAATATCAGGTTTAATATTTACTCTTGTTATTATTTTAAAATAATCATTATCATTGTTTGGTGTTTTACTAAAGAGATAATAATAAAAAGGAATATAACTCAATAAAAGCGGTTCTAAATTGTTAAAGGGTAGCAGGTTTTCAAATTTGATTATATAACTATCAACACCAATTATTTCATTTTTAAAGGATTTAATACTACATTTCAATTCATTCATTTTAATATATATTTTATTTTAATAAAATGAGTAGCTTTTTATTAAATGTCGCTGATAATACTACAGACTTTTATATAATTTTTAATCCACCCATTAATCTAGGTTCACCTCATGAAATGGCTTTGTTTAGTCTTGAAACATTTAATTCAATACCTAATATTAATGAGAGTAATAATATGTTTAGGTATTCTATAGATAATGCTGTAACATGGAAAGAATATGAAATTCCTATTGGGTCTTATGATATTATTGATACTGATAAAACAATTAGTGAACATTTAAAAAATGAAGGTCATTATGATGAAGATAATGATGAGCATGTTATTACAATTAAACCTAATGTTAATACATTTAAAACTATAATGACTATTAAAAAAGGTTATATTGTAAATATGGGAGGGGAGAATTCAATTGGTAGTGTATTAGGTTTTGATAAAAAACAATATGGTGAAGGGATTCATATAAGTGAAAATAAAGTTGATATCTTAACAATTAATTCTATTAATGTAGAAGTTAGTATAGTAACAGGAAGTTATTCAAATGGTAGAAAATCTAATACTATTTACACTTTCTTTCCTAAAGCTGAACCTGGTTATAAAATTATAGAAGAACCTAATAATCTTCTATATTTACCTTTATTGTTAGATAGTGTAGAAGATATACATGTTAAATTAACTGACCAAAATAATAATTTAATAAACTTACGAAATGAAAGAATTACTATTAGTTTTCATCTTAGAAAAATAAATCCTTATTAATAAATAATTTAAAACCTATATAAAATAAGTATGTCGTCAGAATATGTTATGAGAAATATATATTTAAGTGATGGCCAAAAGAAAAAATTGGCTAGGGATGCTAGGAATAATTGTCAAAGTAGTATAAAACTAACAAATAGGACTATTAATCAGGAGGGGGTAGATTTTGCATTTTCAATACCTCAAGCTAATAAATTAGATGCTGCTAGGAGAAAAAATATTGGTGTACAGTTGAAAGTTCCTAAGAAAGTATTAAAATATAATGAAAAATTACAGGAAGGGCAAGAGGGTGGATTTTTAGGTGCATTAATGACTTTAGGTAGAGCTGCTTTACCTTTTATTGGTAAAAAAATAATAGCTCCCTTAGCTAAAGGAGCATTAACTGCATTGGGTGGAACCGCGGTTAGTAAGATATTGGGAGATGGTTTGTATTTGAAAAAAGGTGGAGAAGTTGTTCAGATAGAAACAGATGGAGAAGGTTTATTCTTAAAACCTTATAGAGGAAATGGGTTGCAACAACATGGGGATGGTTTGTTTTTGAGACAACATGGAAAAATATATGATGGAAGAGGTTTAATTTTTGGAAAAAGTTCACCTTTTAGTTTTATGAAGAATGTCCCTTTTATAGGACCTGCTTTAAATTTTCTAGCTTAAATAAAAATGAGTGTATTTGAGAATGCAAGAAACTTAGAAAAAAATGTTAAACAACCTAATACTATAATGTGGCAACCAGATAAAAATGTAACATTTCCACCAATTAAAAAAACACCTACAAAATGGTTTGTTAAAAATCAGGTAGATATAAAAATAACAAGTAAAGAGGGTAAAAGGATATCTTTAGGATTTGGTTATAAATTGAGTAAGGGTGTTGTTTTAGTTAATGTATCTACTAAATGGAAACTTCATATTGGTATTATGAATGGTATACATAGTGATGAAGAATGTAATGATATAGTGATTTACATGTATAATTTTTCTAATCAAAATATTACTATACCAGCGGGCGAAATTATAACTAACTTACAATATTTATTATAAAATTTATTTTAACATATATAAAATGGTAGATATTGATGATAAAAGTAATAAAGTTGTGTATCCTAAAATATCAAATGAAATAGAGCCATCTGCTCCATCTGTTGAAATGGAGGTAATAGATAATGGACATAATTATAGACTTCAAAAAATTTCAGAATCATTAAATTTTCTCAAGAAGGAAATAAATGAAAGAGAAAGATTAAATAAAAAATATGCTAGGATGGCTAAAGTAGTTGATAATGTTGAAGGTGGTTTAGTTGTTGTTTCATTAGCATTGGGAGGAGCAGGTGTTGTTTTACTTTCAACTGTTGCCGCTGCTCCTGTTGCAGTAGGATTAGAATCTGCAGCTGGTGTAATAGGTTTTGCTTCATTGTTAAGTAAAATATTTGTTAGGAAGACTACTACTAAAGCTGAAAAGCATTTAAAGATTCAAACTCTTGCTGCTGCTAAGCTTAATACTATAGATAATCATGTATCAAAGGCTTTAATGGATAATCATATATCTGATGATGAGTTTAAGTTGATAATGGAAGAAATGGATAAATATGAAGAAATGAAAAGTGAAATAAGAAGTAAGTTTAAGAAGAAGATGACTACTGAAGATAAGGAAAGTTTGATTGAGAAAGGGAGGCAAGAAGCGAGAGATTCCTTTCGGAGGCTCGTTGAAAAGAAACATGGTGGAGAACTTCCCTATTAAGTTACCTAAATTACCTAATTTTAGATGTAAATGTCAATGTGAAATAGGGGATAATGAATAAATATATAATATATTTACATATATTATATATTTTATGAGTTTCCTAAAGATTTATTAGGATTTCCAAAAGCTTTATTAGGATTTCCTAAAGCTTATAAGTTTATTTCTCTTATTAAAAATGCCATTTTATAAAATAGAAGACCCTGTTTTAAGAGATGAAACTGTAAAAGGTTATTTAGCTCTTAAAAAAAGATTACGTGTTAAAGATGAAAGAGAGAGATTAGGTGAAGTTAGTTCTCAACAGGATTTAACTAAATTATTTAAACCTATAACTGAAGAAACTAAACAAGTTCAAGAAGAAATAAAAGCTTTACCATTTGAACAACTTAGACAACAACTAGAAGCTTTACAACCTACTATATCCACTTCTACTTTACCTGACTTACCAGCAAAGGAATTAATAGACGCAAGAGAAGGACCTAATACTTATTTCCTTGGTGACAGCAAAATAAGACTTAACCCTTCTAAAAAAGAATTTTCAATTGGAAAACAACTATATACCAATAAAAATTTATATGAACTCCTCACAGAAAGAAACCCATCACCAGAAGCTATAAATGATTCTGAAGCTTATAGAAATTATGCGCAAATACTTGTTGATTCAGGTGTATTATATCAAAAAACACAAAGTGGAGAAAAAACAACAACTATTGCAGCTAATAAGAGATTAAATGCTGCTGATAATAGTTATAAATGGAATAATCTTTTAAGTAATATTTGGTATAATAGATTTCAATATATGAGTGATGATGAATTAGATAGCTTTGAAATAAAAGAAGAAATGAGAAAAGCTTATGATAATTTTAAAAGTAAGAAAAAAACAAAGGGTGTCAAACCCATTTACACAGATATAACAATGAATCTTATTAAAGATGCTTATTCAGTTTATACAAAACCTAAAACAAAAGGTAAAGGAATAAAAGGAGGTAAATATAATACTATCACTATTCCTGAAAGTATTAAAGATTTAGCTGAGAGACTTGGAACTTTATGGAGTAGTAAATTAGCTGGTAATACTGGTTTAAGAAATGAAATAGTTGCTATATGTGATGCATTAAGGAAAAAGAATGCTATAGAACAACAAGATTATACAACTATTATGAATGAATTATAATTATATATTAAAAATGATAGTCACTTCAACATATTATGATTATGAACCTAGATATATATATGGTGGAACAAACTTTTTTACACCAATTGCTAGTATTGCAAAAAGTTTATTAGGTAAACTATTTTCATCAGGAACTAAAAAACTTGCTAAATCAGCTGCTACAAAAATTATAAAAGATATAGGTAAAGCAGCTTTAGATGAAGGAAGTAAAAAAATAAGTGAAAAAGTTAAATCTCAAATAGGTAAAATGTTAAGTGGAAGTAAGAAAAATAAAAATATACTTCCAATACTTGAAAACATGCAAGTAGATAAACCTAATGATAATAATAAATATCCTATGGTTACTAGTGGATTTGGTTTAAAAGTAATTTAATTATAAAAAAAATATACTCTTATTAAAAATATGAGTCAATCACAAAAAATATTAATGTGGAATTCAGAAGTTCTAATGGATGAATCAATTGAGCGATATCAATATCGTGAATATGTTCCTCTAGTTGGTTCTAATTCATTAAATGAAAAAGGAACAATTGTTTTCATAATAGAAAATCAAGATGTATTTACTCATCCTCATAAAAGTTATTTATATTTTGAAGGAAAGTTAGTTAAAGAAAATGGAGATACATATCAAGCTGATGAGCGTGTAAATCTTGTAAATAATGCTATGATGTATTTATTTGATAGAATTAGTTATGATATTAGTGGAAGAAGAATGGAAACTATTAGTTTTCCTGGTCAAGCTACTACAATTTTAGGTTTACTAAAATACTCAGATGATTTTACTAAAACTAAAGGTTTAACACAATGTTGGGTAAAAGATACTGGACTTGGTGATTTTACTTCTAAAAATAAAGGAGGAAGAAGAAGAGAATTTTATCTTAATGACTCTGATGGGAAAGGTAAATTTTCTTTTTGTGTTCCTCTTTCCCATATATTTGGATTTTGTGAAGATTATGATAAAGTACTATATGGTCTTAGACATGAATTATCACTAATTCGTAAAGATGATGGTGGTGCTATTTATACAGGAGTAGTAGGAAACACTGATACACCAACTGCTAATGGAAAGGTACATTTAAATAAACTTTCATGGTATGTTCCTCATATTATACCTGATGATGAAGTAAAATATGTATTATATAAACAAATTGAAGATGAAGTAGATGTAAAAATAGGTTATAAAACTAGAGTTTGTGAAAGAGCAACTATTCCACAAGGAACTGAGTGGACTTGGAGGTTAAGTCAAAAAGCTGCTGATGCAAGACCAAGATTTTTAATTATAGGATTTCAACCAAATGATTATGATAAAAAACAAGGTTATAATACAAGTCTTTTCCAATGGAAACAAAACATAAATGCTGCCCCTGTGCCAATAACAGTAAACAATACCTTTGTTACTTTAAATAGTGATAAATATCCTGAAAAGGATTATAATGTAAGCTTTACAGGAAATCGGTTTAGTAGGTTGTTAATTGAAGCTCAAGATTTTAAAGCAAATATTACAGGTATACCAGATATTTTATCTAATGCAGATATTGACCAAATAGATTATAAAAATCTTTATCCTTTATTTGTTTATAACCTTTCTAAACAAAGTACTAAATTGAGAGCTACTATTATTGATATAGAAGTAACTTTTAGGTTTTCTGAAACATCACCTGCTAATACTATGATGGCATATGCTGTGTTGTTATCTGATAAAATAGTACAATTTCAAGGTGATGGTAAGTCTAGTATGAGTGTAACTATGTAAATATGTAATATATTATAAATAATATATTATATATTTTTATTTTAACTTTTTCTTCATATCACTTATAACATCCATTAAACCACTAACAATTAATTCTAATTCATCTATACGATTATCTAATTTAATAATTTTTTTAAGAAGAATACCATTATATTTTTCTTTTATTTCATTATTTGAAAATATCTTTAGACACTTCATTTTATATAATAATTTTTATTTCCATTTATTCAAATATTCCTTAATATCTTTATCTTCATACTCTCTAAATTCTTTACTTCTCTTTAAATTAGATATTGTTGTTTCATAGTTTTTAGGTATAATTCTATAAGAAAATTCTACTTTATAGTTTCTACCTATTATATCTTTTTCCTTTATATAAGCTGAATAACACCTTTTAACTTCATCCATCATTTTATAAAACCTTATACAACCTTCTGAATCATATCCTTCAACTGTTTCTGTTTCATTTTCTCTAGCTTTTGCTTCTTTCTTTATCTCTTCATCTATTTCACTATCTTCTATAAAAATTTCATGAATATTACCACCATTTTCCCAATATTTTCTATTTCTAATTTTATTTCTTATTCTATACCTCTCTTCAAATTTTTCTTTTTCACTTAATACTTCATTTTTTGGTCTATAATTAGGATTTTTATAACAAAATTCATAAGCATAGTCTCCACATTCATTTTTGGGAGTTTTATTTTCATCTAAAAACCAGAAGAAACTTTTTGCGATAACCTCAAAAGAACAATTACCATCATTCTTTTTAATCATTTCTTCATCAAAAAATGTATGTATAAACTTAACTTCTAATCTTGCTCCATCATCCATATATTGTAGTATATCCCCAAAACCAGTAACACGATACATATAACATATATCTACTAAAGTATTATGAAAATCTACATACCTTTTAAAAAAAGTACCTCTTTCATGTGGAAACCAATTAAACCAATGAATTGCTGAATATCCAATACTTACACTATTCATTGCGTAAACTGTTTTAGGTCTATTATCTGTTTTATAATAATTAAAATTACTTGCTAGCGTTTTAATGGTATTCTTATCAACTCCACTATATTCCATACCTTTATTAGCATTAGTAAATGAATATACTTCTGGTTTATCTGAATACCATAAAACATAGTAATCTCTTTTCATATATGGAATTAAACTAATTCTATCTTGCACTTCTAAAAGCTTTCTATCTTTAAGGAGATTATATATTTCTTCTTTCGATTTCTTATAAAAACCTTTAATATTATTTTCTTTTAGGATGTTAATTAATTCATCCTTTTTATACTCATCTAATTTCTTAATGTGAGTCGTCATTTTATATTTATTTAGATAATATTTTTTGTTTATATTAATTCTATATAAACAAAAGTTTCAAAACAAAATTCACTTTTCCTTTTTCCCATTTTCCCATTTTGAGTGATTACCAAAGCAGTAAAATAAGGGATTTTTTGGGAATTTTGGGAATTCATTCATAACTCATCCCCTCACCCCTTTCTATATTTTCTCCCGTAATTCTATATAAACAAAAGTTTCAAAACAAAATTCACTTTTCCTTTTTCCCATTTTCCCATTTTGAGTGATTACCAAAGCAGTAAAATAAGGGATTTTTTGGGAATTTTGGGAATTTATTAATTAATCTTTGTATTTTATACCCTTAAAGCCCATGGGCCGCAGGCCCAAAAGCCATGGGTCGCGGGTCGCAGGCCGCGGCCTCCCAAAGCCATGGGTCGCGGGTCGCAGGCCGCGGCCCCCCAAAGCCATGGGTCGCGGGTCGCAGGCCGCGGCCTCCCAAAGCCATGGGTCGCGGGTCGCAGGCCCCAAAGCCCACGGTCCCAAGAGTGGCTGGGTGGAGCTGGGTTAGTGGTTAGATTGCTGGGGTTGTTGGGGTGGGCTAGGTAGGTGGGTATGTGAGCTAATGGGTTGGGGTTTAGATGGGTAATTGGGTTCCTCATTTTCTTCTGTCCCAGAACTCTCTATCTCACTCTCTCCACTGGACAGAGACCTTTGTCATTCCTTCAGTCATTCATTATGTAGATCATTGTATACCGTTGAACTGTTCTTTTACGTCTTGAATATTAAATAGTAAACTATCATATGTTGTGTTATTGATTAACTGTAATCCAGTTTAAGTTCAATGGAAATCTACATATATCATTATTAATGCTATAAACCCAGTAAGATTACATGATGTAAGAAGTAAAACAATAATGACTTTGGACTTACATTTGCTGGATGATTATTTTGAATAAACTTTGGAAATGGAAGGCATCAAACCACCATTTATGAATTGGAATGATAGCAATCTACCGGAACAACTAGAAAAATTCACTAGACACTGGCAACTTATTTTTACTGGACCCCTTGGTGAAAAAGAAGAACATCAAAGTGTCATATTTTTTGCTCTGGATTGGCGACGAAGGGCGTGACATTCGACACACATGGACAGACTTTACAGAAGATGAAAATAAGCTATTAGACATATTTTATACACGATTTCGAAATTATGTGAGACCAACATTAAATCCAATATTTGCAAGGTATCAATTCTACAATGAAACCCAAAAGGAAGAAACCATTGACTCTTTTGTCACACGCCTGAAACTGAAAGCAAAGGACTGCAATTTCTCCGGTGATAATGAAATGATACGTGATCGCATAGTATTTCGGACAAACTCCAACAAAATCAGAGAAAAATTAATCGAGAAAGAAGAAATCGAAAAAGGAGAAACTCTGACCCTTCCAATGGCTATTCAAATTTGCCAAAAATTTTGAATATGCAGACCAACAGATGAAGTTAATAACCACGGAGGAAGTACATAGAGTAAAACAATCGAAACAGCAAAGGAAGCAGACGAAACGGGCTGGAGCCACAGAACAGTCACATTCGAACAAAAGACAGACACTTGTTCCAGATGCGGATACAAGCATGTATATAAACAATGTCCGGCCAAATGACAAAAGTGCAGAACATTTGGAAAATTAGATCATTTTAAGAAAATGTGTAGGACTAAGAGTGTGAGTGAAGTGATTATGGAAGAAAAACGGTTCTGATTTTGAAGTTGATATGGTAAGTACATCTTTTCATTCTAATGACCAAGCTTTTGCCACAATTTTAGTTGGTCTGAACAAAACCCCTATTATCTTCAAAATAGACACCGGCAGCCAAGTAAACATTCTTCCTGAACATTAATTCAAAGCGTTGAAAATGAAAACCAAATTGAAAACGCCAAAGGGCACACTTTCATCCTAGACATTAAAATCCTCTGAAGGTTAAAGGTATGCTACAATTGCCTATCCAATACAAAAGTAAATCCTTGACCGAAATGTTTTATATTGTTGATACAAAATCAACAGCACTGCTATCTTTGAAGTCATCTGTCAATCTTGATTTGATAAAACCGGTCTATTCAGTTGATAACGAAACCATTTCCATAGACAGGACAGACCAAAAAGCAGAATTTCTTGACGAATTCAAAGATGTTTTTCATGGATTAGGCTTGATGAAGGGAAAAGTCAAACTGCATTTAAAGTCAGACTGTATACCAGTAATTAATCCCCCGAGGAGAGTACCTATTGCACTTATTTAAAGAAAGAGTAGAACAGGAGCTCGAACGTATTGAAAAACATGGCATTATTGCAAAGATTACAAAACCTACAAGTTGGGTAAACAATATAGTAATTGTTGAAAAGCCCAAGACAAAACAATTACGCATTTGCTTAGACCCCAAAGCTCTAAACAATGCTATTCGTAGACCTCATTATTCTATGAGAACTTTTGAAGTAGTCACGGCACAATTAGCTAATGCCAAGTACTTCACCGTCCTTGATGCCACAAGTGATTACTGGAGTGTGCAAATAGACGAACCTTCTTCTTACTATACGTTTTTTAACAACGTTTGGTCAACATTTAGTCGTTGGCAATTTTAAGCGACTGGCATTTGGTTTGAATTGTTCCCAAGACATATTTCAGCTAAAGCTAGACCAAGCTTTTGAGGGATTACCAGGTGTTAATCGAATAGTAGACGACCTAGTAATCTGGGGAAGAACAAAAGATGAACATGACGAAAATTCGCGACAAGTACTAAAAAGCGCAAGACAAAAAGGGATTAAATTCAATCCTGAAAAATGTGTCATTTGCACGACACAAATTTCATACTTTGGACACATATTGTCAAACCAAGGTATAAAACCAGACCCGAAAGAGATTTCTGCTATTTCAGAAATGGACGCTCCCAAAAACAGCAGAGCTTGAGACATACTTAGGAATGGTGACATACATGACAAAATTTGCCCCAAATCTTGCATCAGTCACAACTACTTTAAGACTTCTGTTAAAGAAAGGCAGAATTTGAATGGAATGAACCGCAAGAAAATGCACTGCAAGAAGTGAAAACAATTTTGTGTTCAGCACCGGTTCTTTCGTTCTTTGATGAAAATGAACCAATCATTATTTAATGTTACGGGTCGAAAAATGGGTTAGGAAGTTTCTTATGCAAAAGGGTAAAAGAGTTGTTTATGCATCAAAAAGTCTAACACCAACAGAAACAAATTACGCCCAAATAGAAAAAGAAATACTAGCTATTCTATTTTCATGCAGACGTTTTCACCAGTACATTTATGGTAAAAAAGTCACAGTTGAGTCTGATCATAAACCATTGACCTCAATTATGAAAAAGTCTTTGTGCAATGTTACCCAAAGGCAACAAAGAATGTTGCTCGAATTGCAGAAGTATGACCTAGATGTACATTATGTGCCAGAAAAAGCTATTCCTGTAGGAGATCTGTTATCTCGAAAATATCTTCAAGATAAAAGTCATGAACTGCCCGAAAGTATCGATTTGCATATCCATACTGTTTTGTCTACTATCGCTGACAGAAAACTGAAGCAAGTTAGACGTATGACAAGCAATGATCCTCATTGTCAAACTCTGACAAAATTTATTCTGAATGGTTGGCCTGAGATGAGATCAGAATGCCCTTCCAATATACAGTAATTGAATTTTGGAACCATAGGGATGAGCTTTCAATATCGGAAAATATACTTTTTCGCGGTCCGAAAATTGTTAGTCCGAGAGAATTGAGAAAAGAAATGTTGGAAATTCTACATACTGGTCACATGGGTGTAGAAAAATGTTTAGGTCGGGTAAAAGATGTAATGTTTTGGCCCAAAACGACGTCGGACATAACTGACTATGTGCTGACATGTGATATTTCTTTGAAGCATAGAAATCCAAAAACAAAAGAACCATTAAAATATCACGAAATACCAGAATTACCATGGCAAGTAATAAGTATTGACCTCATGATTTTTGACAATGATGATTACTTAATTACATTCAGTAGATATTTTGAAGTAGATTAGCTGACTGACAATAAAAGTGCGTCAATCATTAAAAAGCTTAAACATACACTTTCAAAATTTGGAATTTCTCATAAGATAATTTCAGATAATGCAATGTACTTCTAAAGCGAAAGTTTTAAGAAATTCGCTGGAGACTGGAATTTTGAACATGTAAAAAGCAGTCTAGTATACAGTCAAAGTAATGGCCTTGTAGAAAAAAAAAAACTGTTCAGACTGTCAAACGCTTATTCAAGAAAGCTAAAGAAAGCAGAAAATATCGAAATTTGGCTATTCTTTAATACCGAACAATACCATTAAAATGTGGTTATTCTCCATCACAATTGTTGATGAACAGACGTTTGCGAACGACATCACCAACAGCTAACACCTTGTTATTGCCGCAAACAATTGACATAAAGGAAGTTCGTAGCAAACATCAAAACTGTCATGAAACACAGAAGAGTACTATAACAGACAGTCAAAACCCTTGAAACCCCTTGAAATAGGTAATCGTGTGCGTGTGCAATTTGATAAGCAATGGAAGCCAGGAAATATTATCGACATACGAGTACATTCAGACAGATCCTATGTTGTTCAATTTATCGACCAAACAGAAAATTTCTGTACAAAAATGAGGATCAAAATGAATATCTACAATCTGATCATTTTCAATGTTTGGCTAGTTCAAATGAAAATAACCAAAATTCAGCAAAACAATTGCCTGAGAATATGAACGAAAACGGTACAGAATCAAACCAGCAACCCGCTAATGTATATGTTACAAGATCTGGCAGAACTGTTAAACCAAGCAAGTATTTGAGTGATCCCATGTGGCAAAAGTAAGGGCATGGAAAAAATAGGTTGTACTGTTAAAGAAAGTGTGGGTGAATGGGTTATGTAAATTTTTGTAAATAGTTGTCTCATGTTTTATTGTAGTATCTTGCATAAATTTAAAATTTTAATTGATATGAATCTGGTTATCTGGGAATACCCTGATAAAGAGAGTATTTCTCAGGACTGAAAATTTTTGTTACATACCAGCTGTCAAGGCAAATTAGTACTTGACCAGACAACTTACTGTTGTATTGTTTAAAATACCTCACACTGCTTGTTTTCAAAAGAAGGGAGATGTAACATTATGAATGAATCTAAAAATAGATACACCTAGCTTACTGCGAAACCCAGCTATATTAACCCCCACTGGACAGAGACCCTTGTCATTCTTTCAGTCATTCATTATGTAGATCATTGTGTACCGTTGAACTGTTCTTTTACGTCTTGTATATTAACGACATATTACAAATTTTTCTAACGGACAGATTTTATTAATGTTATAATAACAGTAACATTTCAATAATCTTGACAACTTGAATTATTTCTTAAATCTAGTAAGCTGCATATAATGATACTAATACTTTTTTTAGAAAACCTTCCTATCCATCTATATATCTTAATATCCATCCATCTATCCATTCTTCTTCTCTCGGTATCTCAGTCGGTAGCGTACAGGAATTGAGAACAGGGGCGCGGCAAATTTCTTCCCGAGAATTGATGATATTCACTGCCACAGGATTCACTCCTCTCTCACTGCTAACCATTGTTTCGAAGCCAGTGGCTTGGAAAGAATATTGTGATGAGTACTGGTAAAAATAAACCCCAGGAAAGCATGGATAGGTGCACTGACCGCCCCAATATAACTGAAACAAGCAATTTCGTTGAAATGATATTCCCCGCCGAAAAAGACCTTTTCAAAAACTTACGCGACCGCATAACTCAAAATCGCTCACTTCCGGCCATTTTGCATCAAATAAAAAAAAATTGTAGATTGATTACATTTTAAGAAATTTTAACGAATATTAATTAAATCTAATCTTGTGGATTTAGTCTGACTGTGTTGAATTCTTCTTGTTTATAAACCAACCTTGAGGTTGTCAAGGAAGATGAAGTACGAATACAGTCCAACTTTTTGCCCATATGTAGAATTCAAAATGGCCGAAAAATTGTTCTTCAGGGTTGAGATATGACTAAATACGTGTAACCTATAGGCATTGTTCAGACCGTGCCTTCGGGGTGACTGGGGTGACTGGGGTGACTGCAAGGTGTTTTCTTCGTTTTTATCTTAGCCCGATTATTTACTTTGAGAGTAGATATAGTGTTGTGCTCCAAAGAGTGTACACAGTCACAGGCTGAAGGACGACATAATGACTAAAAGGCATATACGGACGAACGACGACCATTATGATATCCCAAAAGCCAGCCTTGAATACCTTATAACTTTCATGTTTTCCTTTATTTTCTGCTATGTATCTGCTTAAAATATATGTTATCAGTAAATCTAAATATAAATTATTAGTTTTTGTCTTTTAGCTAGCCCCCCCAAAAAAAGACCTTGTCAAATTAATTTGTTTTTCTTTCCGAAAACGGTTTATAGCTTTATAGTTATACAGGAACACAATAGATAATCTATACTCAACAGCAAAAGAAACGCATATATTTTCTGGAGTTAATTTTATTGATCATTCTAAGAAATGCAATAGTTTGGAAGAACCATTTCAAACTTCAATTCATTTCACTCAGAACTTTAGAAAAACTATTTCATTAAGTCTGTACAATTTTGTTCATGACATGTCCAAAATAAGGCACTATCACAACTTTCTTTAGAGTATGCCCCTACTCGTCTCTGCGTTTCTTTTGCTGTTGAATATATATTCGTCTGAAATTATGACATTTTTAAATTCAGAAAGTATATCGTGAAACTCGCCGGATGATCCGTTAATTCTATTTCTTTGTATTCCAGGAGTGGCCATTTAAAAAAAAAATAAACATATTATGAACATACAAGTCTGTCGCAAAGCCTAGTGGTTCATTCGATAGATGGCCCAAACTAATGATTTCAAAGTCATTGGTTCGTGTCTATGGAATGTTTTTTTTTTTTCAAAAAATTTCTGACTCGTACAAATCAAAGAAGAGGGCCATGATGGCCCTGAAGTCGCTCACCTGAGTCTTTTGACCAAATATGACACATTTTCAATCTCTTTTGAGATATTATGACATTCTACCAAGATGTTCATGAGTATTTGACTGAAAATGTGGCATCTGGAGCGTCCACAAGTTTTTTTGAAGATTTGACTCAGTGACCTAGTTATTGACCCGACATGACCCATTTGCAAATGGTCCAAGAAATCATCAAGACAACATTCTGATCAAGTTTCATGAGTATTGCACTAAAAATGTGGCCTCTAGAAAGTATGCAAGGTTTTTCGAAGATTTGACCTAGTGACCTAGTTTTTTTTAATCAACTTGACCCATTTTTGAACTTGTCTTAGATATCATCAAGACAAACATTCTGACCAACTTTCAAGAGTTTTGGCCAGAAAACGAGGCCTCTAGAGCGTACACAATGTTTTTCTAAGATTTGACCTCCTGATCTAATTTTTGACCGGACATGACCCATTTTCAAACTCATGCAAGGTATCATCAAGACAAACATTTTGATCAATTTTCAAGATTTTTGGACAGAAAATGTGGCCTCTAGAGCGTACACAAGGTTTTTTGAAGATTTGACCGAATAACTTAGTTTTTGACTCGACATGATCCAATTCACACTCATCCGAGGTATCATGAAGACAAACATTCTGACCGACTTTCAGGAGTTTTGGTCAGAAAATATGGCCTCTACATCGTACAAACGGTTTTTCTAATATTTGACCTAGTTTTTGACCCGATATAACCCATTTCCAAACTCGTCCGAGGTATCATCAAGACAAACATTTTGACCAATTTCCTAGAGTTTTGGACACAAAATGTGGCTTCTAGAGCGTACACAAGGTTTTTCTGAGATTTGACCTAGTGGCCTAGTTTTTTACTGGACTTAAATCACTTTCAGACTCGTTCGAGATATCATCAAGACAAACAATCTGACCAACTTTCAGGAGTTTTGGACTGAAAACGTGGTTTCTAGAGCGTACACAAGGTTTTTCGAAGATTTGACCTAATGACCTAGTTTTTGACCCGACAGAACCCATTTCCAAAGTCGTCCGAGGTATCATCAAGGCAAACATTCTGACCAACTTTCAAGAGTTTTGGACAGAAAATGTGGCTTCTAGAGCGTACACAAGGTTTTTCTAAGATTTGACCTGGTAACCTAGGTTTTGACAGGAGGTGACCCATTTTCCAATTCGTTCGAGCTATCATCAAGACAAACATTCTGACCAACTTTCTGGAGTTTTGGACTGAAAATGTGGCCTCTAGAGCGTGCATAAGGTTTTTCTAAGATTTGATCTAGTTACCTAGTTTTTGACCCGACATGACCCAATATCAAACTCGTCCGAGATATCATCGAGACAAACATTCTGACCAAGGTTCACAAGTATGGAACTTAAAATGTGGCCTCACAATGTGGCGTACACAAGGTAAAAGTCGACGACGCACGACGGACGACGGACGCCAGACACAGCACGATCACAAAAGCTCACCTTGAGCATTTTGTGCTCAGGTGAGCTAAAAAGTTACTATTCCGCATCTCTTGAATATATATACCTTGTGGCCAACTGTAACCCGTCCCTCACATACAGCTTCCAGATCTTTATGGCTGATTCCAATGTCATCTGCGCCAAGTTTGGCAGTAAAGCCCATCGTGTCATAGAAATGGATACGTCTAAAAAGATCAGCCTTTTTTGACTTAAGTTCTGCAAACTGAAATAAGACATGATTTATGCCAACAACTATTACAACTGGAAAGACGGATTAAGGTTTTTTTTTTTCGATGTTTTTAGCATCTTCTATGGTTCTAAATTTATGCCCGGACTCTTGACGTAAAGGCCCACTAAAGGCCAAAATATTAAAGCAGGTGTCACAATACATTTTAATTTAAATCATACCATTTTAAAGGATGCAAAATATTGTGGAGATGACAGTCTATTATCGTGTGGTCGGGCCATATGTTAGTCGCTGGCAGAAAAAAGAATTTTAAAATCAGGCAAAAAGTAAACAAAAGACACAGCTTCCTGGCAGGTTTTAACGTATTTTTGAAATTAATTTCTCTGTCAGCGACTAACACATGGACCGAGCGCGCACTGACATTTTAAATGGTATGATATAAATTCAAATGCATTTAAACACCCGCTTTGTTTACATTTGGCCTTTATTGTTACTTTAAGTGAGTACAAAAATAATAATTAAATTTCAAGTGCCTGCGACCAAACGCTATTCAAAAACAGACGATGTAAACATATGACCTATGAACTAAGGTTGTCGTGTTGCATATTCTAACAGTAATATTACAAGATATAAAGTTTCTGATAATGACTCTAGGCCATTTAAAATTAACGCAGACACTAAACTCTGTCCACTTTACTCACGTTGCTTTTTTTTTTTGTATATATGTGTCGAAATTTATCTAAATGAGAAATTGAGGACAAACCATCAATCTTACTCTGAGGTACTGAGTTTGCGCATATATTTTTATTTTTTTTATTAAGTAAACATAGAGAATGATTAGGTAAATTTTATTAAAATGAACACAGACGGGCGCAGTTCGTCGATTCCAACAGTTTCGACATATTCAGTGCCATAGTTATAGTGTACATACCGAATACGGCGATATAAAAAGAAAATAATTATGAAAATGAACCAGATAGGACACTCGTTTTGGATAAGAAACTAAAATAGATTAAAAGTTTTTATAGTATTCTGTTCTTCCAGTGTGTTATGGCCAGCGAAGGTTGTTTTGCAGTCATACCGTTTTCTTTGGAAAATCGATTTCCGACTTTATCCAGGGTTTCAATCTTATTCTGGACAACCACGACTAAATATAATACTAGAACCTGTTTTTCTACAAAAAAAAAAAAAAAAAAACACCGATGTCTCCCTCTTTTTGGTGTCAGAAGGATTGATATGTCACCAAGGCAATTTCTAACTGAAATATAGGTCATTTTTAGAGCAAACAATCTAGTTGACACAAAAGGCTGTACAGCCACAGAAGATGGTTAGGGGATTGAAATTCCAGATATCAGAAGTAGTGGGATTGTACTCTATAAAAAGGGAAAACAAAGGCACTGATCATGCTAGATGGGTACAGCGTTGCTAATCTGCGTGTTTGTTTTTGCATATGCGAAAAAGCAGATTTTCTGCTGTGAACTGTGTTTCAATGTTCTGTGCCAATTGCTGTGCTTAGACATATGTTGACAAGAAGTACTAGGAATACAATTTGACTTCATAATTCGATTAAAATGATTTTGAAGGAAAAGGCTATCGAGGTTAATAATAGATGAGCCTTATCATGAGATATTCTGATTTTAGCATATGTGAACAATAAATCTGCAGCTCAGCATGGACATGTGCTAATTTTTGATGTACATATTTGTTGGTTGTTGCTTTGAGAGTATGGCAACTATTTTGTATACTCAAAATTTCAACTTTCTTGGTAGTTTTTCTGGCACAGAATAGTTTATATTTTGTTTTGGAAGAAACCCTGAAACAGGTTTTCTCGTGAGGATCTAATTTTGATTTTCTTGCTTAATGTCCACGTATACATCTGAGGTCATATCAGCAGCGTTAGCCTCGTAAGATTTATTCACGTGTGCATGCTTTAATCGAGCCGATATCAATCAATGATGGATGAATGATAAACTGTTCATAAAAAAAAGATAATAATATTGTAAACCAACCTTTTCTCTGCGGCCATTTATTTTCATGTTTTTGGGTGATAACAGAAAGTGTGCTTTACAAATGTATGAAGCTTTATCAAGATATTTCTAACGGTTTTCCAGTTTCACAGCGGACACGAAATTGTACGTAAATGAGTAAGGAAAAAAATCAAGGGAAATAACTCAAAAAAAAACAAGCAAGAGTTATGGTTCTTGTGCATGACACATCATCTCATTGTGCTTTACAAATGTATGAAGCTTTATCAAGATATCTGTAACGGTTTTCGAGTTATAGAGCGGACACGAAATTGTAGGTAAAATGAGTAAGGAAAATAATCAAAGGGTAATAACTGGAAAAATATACAAGCCAGAATTATGGTTCTTGTGCATGACACTTTGTCTCATCGTGCTTTACAAATGTGTGAAGTTTTATCAAAATATCTTAAAAGGTTTTCAAGTTATAGAGCGGACACGATTTGTGACGGAAAATAATCAAGGGAAATAACCCGAAAAATATAAAAGCCAGAGTTATGGTTCTTGGGAAAAACAATATGTCTCCCGACCCTAACGAGGGGGAGACATTATGACTTTAGGTGGATTGTAAACCGATACCCGCATCTTAAAGTCTTACGCAGTTTCAATCCATGCTTCGTCAGGCGAATGCAAGCTCGTCCGAAATCTTTTACAGCACTGATGATAGTCATTTCAACAGGATATTGTTTTCTTTCACTGCTAAACATTGTTTCTACGGGTTTAATGTGGGACAGAAGCCCGAGCCTTATCTAAGAAATACAGTTTTATAAATAATAATACAAAAAAAGGAATTTGCAGGGACGCGTGTTTAGGTGCACTGGCCGACGTGATAAAACTGAAATGACGTTGAAAACATCGTCAAAAACATTCTTACGGACAAATTATTTTTTTGTTTGATAGACTGATTGCATAATTAGCTGAGGTTATTATGATGGTTTTTTTTTTCCAAACAGATTCTATCTTTACATCTAAAATATAAAGTGTCTTAATGGTTAAATGAATTTCGACCAAATTAAAATCAGATTTCTATGCATGCTTGTTATAAATACACAGCTTTTGAATATCCTGGTTGGATATTTTTGAAAAAGCAAACGTGTGTCTACTTTAAATTGAAAGAGGTATACTAGCTTTGAACTCAGTATGCGATCTTAAACTATTTTATTACCTTTTTAGCTCACCTGAGCACAAAGTGCTCAAGGTGAGCTTTTGTGATCGTGCTGTGTCCGGCGTCCGTCGTCAACTTTTACCTTGTGTACGCTCTAGAGGCCACATTTTCAGTCCCATACTTGTTTGTCTCGGAGGGTTCGATAATGAGTCATGTCGGGTTAAAAACTAGGTCACTAGGTCAAATCTTAGAAAAACCTTGTGTACGCTCTAGAGGCCACATTTTCAGTTCAAAACCCCTGAAAGTCGGTCAGAATGTTTGTCTTAATGATATCTCGAACGAGTTCGAAAATGGGTCATGTCCGGTCAAAAACTAGGTCACTAGATCAAATCTTAGAAAAATCTTGTGTACGCTCTAGAAGCCACATTTTCTGTCCAAAACTCTTTAAAGTTGATCAGAATGTTTGTTCTGATGATACCTCAAACTTTGTGTACGGTCTACAGGCCACATTTTCAGTCCAAAACTAGTGAAAATTAGTCAGAATGTTTGTCTTGATGATATCTCAAACGAGTTCGAAAATGGGTCATGTCCGGTCAAAAACTAGATCACTAGGTCAAATCATAGACAAGAGGGCCATGATGGCCCTGAAGTCGCTCACCTGAGCCTTTTGACCAAACATGATCCATTTTAAATCTCTTTCAAAAGTGTACACAAGGCTTTTCTAAGATTTGACCTTGTGACCTAGTTTTCGACACGACATGACCAATTTTCAAACTCATCCAAGATATCATCAAGACAAACATTCTGACCAATTTTCAAGAGTATTGGACTAAAAATGTGGCTCTAGAGCAAACACAAGGTTTTTCGAAGATTTGGCCTAGTGACCTAGTTTTTGACCCAACATGATCCGTTTTCAAACTTGTCTGAGATATGATCAAGCCAAACATTCTGACCAATTTTCATGAGTATTGGACTAAGAATGTGACCTCTAGAGCGTACACAAGGTTTTTCTAAGATTTGACCTTGTGAACTAGTTTTTGACCCTACATAACCCATTTTCAAACTCATCTGAGATATCATCAAGACAAATATTCTGACCAACTCTCAAGAGTTTTGGACTTAAAATATGGCCTATACAGCATACACAAGGTTTTTTTAAGATTTGACCTAGTGACCTAGTTTTTGACCCTACATCACCAATTTTGGAATTTATCCAAGATATCATCAAGACAAACATTCTGACCAATTTTCAAAATTGGAATGGAAATATGGCCTCTAGAGCGTACACAAGGTTTTTCTAAGATTTGCACTAGTGACCTAGTTTTTGACCCGACATGACCCATTTTCGAACTCGTCCTAGATATCATCGAGACAAACATTCTGACCAATTTTCAAGATATTTGGAATAAAAATAAGGCCTCTAGAGCATACTAAAGGTTTTTCTAAGATTTTACCTATTGACCTAGTTTTTGACCCGACAAAACCAATTTTCGAACTCGTCCGAGATATCATCAAGACAAACATTCTGACCAACTTTCAAGAGTTTTGGACTGAAAATATGGCCTCTAGAGCGTACACAAGTTTTTTCTACGATTTGACTTGACATGACCCATTTTCAAACTCGTCCGAGATATCATCAAGACAAACACTCTGACCAACTTTCAAGAGTTTTGGAATGAAAATGTGCCCTCTAGAGTGTACAGAAGGTTTTTCTAAGATTTGACCTAGTGACCTAGTTTTTGACTCGACATGACCCATTTTCGAACTCGTCCGAGATATCATCCAGACAAATATTCTGACCAAGTTTCATGAGTATCGGACTGAAAATGTCGCCTCTAGAGCGTACACAAGGTAAAACTTAACAACGGACGACGGACGACGGACGCCGGACACAGCACGATCACAAAAGCTCACCATGAGTACTTTGTGCTCAGGTGAGCTAAAAAACCTTGTGTATTTTCTAGAAGCCACATTTTCTGTCCAAAACTTTTAAAAATTGGTCAGAATGTTTGTCTTGATGCTACCTCATACGAGTTTGCAAAAGGGTCATGTCCGGTCAAAAACTAGATCACTAGGTCAAATCATAGAAAAACCTTGTGTATTTTCTAGAAGCCACATTTTCTGTCCAAAAGTCTTGAAAATTGGTAAGAATGTTTGTCTTGATGCTACCTCGGATGAGCTTGCAAAAGGGTCATGTCCGGTCAAAAACTAGGCCACTAGGTCAAATCTTCGAAAAACCTTGTGTACGCTCTAGAGACCACATTTTCTGTCCAAAATTCTTGAAAGTTAGTCAGAATGTTTGCCTTGATGATATATCAGACGAGTTTAAAAATGGGTCATGTTAGATCGAAAACTAGGTCACTAGGTCAAATCATAGAAAAACCTTGTGTATTTTCTAGAAACCACATTTTCTTTCCAAAACTCTTCAAAATTGGTCAGAATGTTTGTCTTGATGCTACCTCAGACGAGTTTGCAAAAGGGTCATGTCCGGTCAAAAAGTAAATCACTAGGTCAAATCATAGAAAAATCTTTTGTATTTTCTAGAAGCCACATTTTCTGTCCAAAACTCTTGAAAATTGGTCAGAATGTTTGTCTTGATGCTACCTCAGACGAGTTTGCAAAAGGGTAATTTCCGGTCAAAAACTAGGCCACTAGGTCAAATCTTAGAAAAACTTTGTATACGCTCTAGAGGCCACATTTTCATTCCTATACTCATGAAACTTGGTCAGAATATTTGTCTTGATGATTTCTTGGACAAAATTGCAAGTGGATCATTTCGGGTCAGTAACCGGGTCACTGAGTCAAATCTTCAAAAAACCTTTTTCAGTGAAATACTCATGAAAATCTTGGTAGAATGTTTGTCATGATATCTCAAAAGACATTGAAAATGGATCATGTTTGGTCAAAAGACTCAGGTGAGCGACTTCAGGGCCATCATGGCCCTCTTGTTCACTTGAGTAATTGCATTATTGGCGACTTTCAGCCGAAGAACTGTCATGAGTGAGAACCGAATTGCCATCGCACGTTTTTACAGTCCTACTTACTAGTAGGTTGAATGTTTTGTATGTACAATAGAATCATTAAATGGTCTTGTGCCAAGTTGAGTGCTTAGGTCAGAGATTATATTGCTCTCTTTATACTTTCTGAGAATGGACATATTTATACTCTCTAACAATCGTTATGGGGGACAGACCGGTGTTGCAAACCGTAGTTTATTCTATTGATGTAGCTCGCAAGGAGGCTTTGCCTTATGCCTCATTTATATTACCTGTATTGGAAGGTCTCAGGAAAACTGCCTCCTGAAAAACTGTCCCCGGAAAACTGCCCCCTACCCCCCCGGAAATCTGCCACCCTCGGAAAATGGCCCCACCCCTAGAAAAATTTTAACATTGTGATACTAATGATGTTGTTGTTGATTATTATTTTAATGTAATTCATTTTCATTGATTCAATTTATTCCACACGAATGCTTTGTTAATAAAATATTTCTTGAGCCATTAAGATTCTCTTTGAAAGGTTTATCCCTCTTAAGGAGGAGTGATTCGTTTAAAAGTTTTAATCCTATTGAACCTAATTGATAGCATTAAAGTATTTACTGTTAAGAATTTTGCGTTTCAAACTGTACTGTAAACATTAGAAAATGCATTGTAAATATAACATTTGATAAAGATGATGGTACGTGATGGGATCCAACCCCCCCAAGGTTGTCAGATTTGGCTGTAGCTTTGTTAACAATGCGTCCTCTAGAAATGGAGAAGATGGAGTTGATAAAGGTCGACTTTCCTGCTCCAGTATGTCCAATCAATACTATGTTTAGGCGCGTATCTTTGTACGTCCGTAGTTCCTCCATAAGTTTGTCTGCAGTCTATAAAGGATAAAAATACATGTATAAGTCTTTTTTTTTTTACATTGTATTATCATGATTTACATCCTTGGCATTTGGCCAATTAGATTTATTGAAATGAAACACAAACAGCGGTTATCCTTTCGCCGTTTTAAATTTGATTGGAATTGGAAATCGAAGATACATTTTACCCAGATATATTGTATTCTTTTTAAAACAACGGTACGTTAACAAAATTGGTTGGTAAACGCATATCTGGAGAATATTTCGAAAGACTGAACATAGCAAATACTCTCTTAGCTTTATATCTAAAATTATATCTACAGGATAAGGAGCTTTGTTGGTTCTAGTGCCTGCGATGCACATGTTATATACAGTATACGGCCATGTTGGTCGTTGCAATATAGCGAGTGACTCAACAGCGCAAAACATGTGGATTCAAAATCTTGGCAAAAGACCAAAAAGCAATATCCTCTCTAAGCAAAGAATGAAAACTGTTCATTACCTTTTCTAAATCGTCACTGTATATTTTCCTCCACTGCTCAGGTGTTTTCGGCTTTATCGGCACGTAAACTGGTCTGTCAACATATACCACTTCAGGCTTACCTGAAACGTTGATATAATTTTGTGGGTGAAAAGAAATCCTATTCTAAATTTGACTAGTTATCAAAAGCAAAGAATCAATATCAAAACCATTTCTTAAAGATATTCTTCAAAATAATTTGTCGCTCTTTTGCTCAAGCCATACGTTCAGTGCTTTTCATACCCCCAAAACTTTGGACCTGGGGCAGTACATAGGAATCACTGTGTTGGTCTGTCGGTCGGTCGGCTAGTGGCTTTTTAGTCAGCCCTTCACAGGAAGTTTCAATACAAAACAAAGATGTGCAAATTATAATTCGGGTATGGTTGAATGATTTTCCAATGAATTATCGCCGTTTTTTGAAGTTTTGTGTTCAAGGTATTTCTTAAAAACGACTAGATAGATTTAAAATTAAACTTCATTTGAAGTTTAAATACGAAGAAGAAATGTGCTTATTTCATTTGATTATGGTTTAATTATTTTACAATAACTTTTAGCTCATTGATGACATTTTTGATCCAAGCTATTTCTCAATAACTACCAGACGGATTTCAATCACGCTTCATAAGAAGTTTTAATATGAAGCAAAGAAATGCATATTTTAATTTTGTTATGGTTGAATGCCTTTTTTAGTGAATTATTGCCCTTTGATGATTATTTGTCCAAGCTATTCCTCGATAACTACTGGACAAAATTCTATTAATTTTAATAGAAAGTTTCAATAAAAAGAACAATTTGGCATATTATAGTTAGGTTATGGTTGAATGATTTTCAAACGAGTAATGAAGCTTTGATTATATTATTATCATTATTGTTCAATAACTACTGAGCGGATTTCTATCAAACTCTATAGTTAGTTGATTACAAAGAAAAGATTATGGTTTCACTTTGCTAGGTGTTAAATTTACTACTAATCTTTCTGAAATTATAGACTTGAACTATGACTCAAAAATTGAAGAAATTAAGAAATTATTTGCAAATTGGTCAAAGAGAGTCCTTTCCTTAATTGGTAAAATTGTTGTTATAAAATCTCTTGCTCTAGCAAAACTGAACCATTTGATTTTAAGTATACCAAACCATTCTTTGTCCAAAACCAATACTATTCAAAATCTATTTTGTAAGTGCCTTTGGAGTGATGGGAGAGATAAAGTGAAAAGGAAAGTGATAACACAAGAATATAAGTATGGAGGACTGAAGATGATTGATCTAAAAGTTTTTATGAATTCATTGAAAATAACATGGCTAAGAAGATTGACCAGTACAAATAGTAAGTTTTGTAGTTTTATTGATAGTATATGTCCTTTAATAAGTAAAATTTTTAAATTTGGAACTGATTATATTAAGACAAAACTTCAACAAGACATCAATTCATTTTGGAAGGATGTTTTATATAGTTACTACACTCTTTCGAAAAAAAATTAAAACCCAAAACAGCAAACAATGCTATTCTGTTCATATATGGAAAAATCCAGGAATCAAAATTGTTAATTCAAGTGTATGTCTTCAAAGATAGATTTCAGGTGCCCCAAAAATTCGATTACCATTTTCATATTCCTCAAAGTGTGGTTCTTATTAAAAAGGACAAAAAAGGATGTAGATCTATTTATAAAACTTTGCAAAATGCAAATTAGTATCCAAATTCTCTACAAAAGTGGAAAGATGAAATTGATGATATTGCATATTTTCAAAATATTTCAATTTATGACATGGTTCATAAATACACAAAAGATCCAAAACTTATATGGTTTCAATTCAGTATTAACCACAGAATTCTTGCTACAAACTATATGTTTAAAAAAAATAAATATTATCAATGAAGATGCATATACTTTTTGTCAAAACGAACCAGAAACTCTATTCCATTTGTTTTATGAATGCGAAATTATTAAATACTTTTGGCTACAACTTCAAAATTATGTAAAGAACATATGTAGTATTAATTTCCATGACTGGATGGAAACAGACATCCTATTTGGTAATAAAAGACTAGACATTGTATTGAACAAACTCATACTGTTTGCAAAACATCACATATATTAAAGTAGGATACAGAAATTCAGGCCTAACCTAAAAAACTTGAAGAATCAAATTGTTGCCAATTATAAAATCGAAAAGTATGCAGCAAAACAAACCCCTAACTATGATGTGTTTGAAAAGACATGGGAGAACTATATAATTTTAGTTTTTGATAATTAAATCCATACAATGACAGTCATATTTATCTTATGCAGAATATTTTAGTTTGAAAAGGTACATCACTGGGGCCTTCCACCAACTGCCTGCTTGGACAAATTGTAAGCCAGTTTTGTCTTTCCTAAATACATCAGTTCGGCACTAACCCAAGTAGTCTACACCAACAACATTCTAAATATTATTTTGTATTTTTTTCTATCCTTTTCCCCAACAGCCATCCCCCCCTTTTTTTTTACTCTTTTTCCTTTCCTTTTTGTTTGTTTGTTTTTTTTAGCTAGCAAGTCAAATAATTTTAGTAATCTGTTTTTAAGCTTATTTAAAACTAAGTTTAAATACGTGACCCTTGGCCGCGTGGTCCAGGTTTCTGAAAACCCTGACTAAGAGAACTTTTGAAGGGCATTGTGAGGGGGGGAGAGAATGCTTGTAAGCGGCATTTTCTCCCCTCTCTACAATGTTTAACTGTTCTATTAAAGCCAGAATTCATTTAAGTTGATCTCGTTTGAACCTTTCTTGTCTGCAAATGCTTTCAATATGTTCGAGTAGAAAACTACTTTGTTCGGCTAAAAGAACAAGAGGGCCATGATGGCCCTGGATCGCTCACCTGAGTCAAAAGGCAAAATTTCACTCCACATGCAAAATTCAATTTCTGACCAATTGCCAGGTCAATTGAGCTTAATATGTGGCATCTAGAGCATCCAAAAGAAATTTCTGTAAATTGACCTAGTGACCTACTTTATCACCATACGTGACCAAATTTAGAACTCATCAAAATATTTATCAAGACAAACATGCTGAACAGTTTACAAGTTAATTGAGAAATAAATGTGGCCTCTAGAGTGCCCTAAAGGTATTTCTTTAATTTGACCTAGTGACTTAGTTTATGATCCCAGGTGACCCAATTTCAAACTCGTCCAATATTTCATAAAGACAAACATTCTGACCAATTTTCAAGTCAATTGAGCAAGAAATGTGGCCTCTAGAGTGCCCTTAAGGTATTTCTTTAATTTGACCTAGTGACCTAGATTATGACCCCAGGGGACCCAATTTTGAACTCATCTTAGATTTCATCAAGAGAAACATTTTAGCCAATTTTCAAATCAATTGAGCAAGAACTGTGGCCTCTAGAGTGCCCTAAAGGTATTTCTTGAATTTGACCTAGTGTCCTACTTTATGAGTCCAGTTGACCCAAATTCAGACACATGTGAGATTTAATCAAGACAAACATTCTGACCAATTTTCAAGTCACTTGAGCCAAAAAATGTGGCCTCTAGAGTGCCCTAACGGTATTTCTTTAATTTTGACCTAGTGACCTAGTTTATGAGCCCAGTTGACACAAATTCAGACACATGTGAGATTTAATCAAGACAAACATTCTGACTAATTTTCAAGTCAATTGAACAATAAATGTGGCCTCTAGAGTGCCCTAAAGGTATTTTTTAATTTGACATAGTGACCTAGTTTATGAGCCGAGTTAACCCAAATTCACAGTCATGTGAGACTTAAGCAAGACAAATATTCTGACCAATTTTCAAGTCAATTGAGCGATAAATGTGGCCTCTAGAGTGCCCTAAAGGTGTTTCTTTAATTTGATCTAGTGACCTAGTTTATGACCCGAGTTGACCCAAATTCAGACTCATGTGAGATTTTATAAAGACAAACATTTTAACAACTTTTCAAGTCGATTGAGCAAAAAATGTGACCTCTAGAGTGCCCTAGAGGTATTTCTTTAATTTGACCTAGTGACCTAGATTATGACCTGAGGTGACCTAATTTTGAATTCATCTTAGATTTCATCAAGAGAAACATTTTAACTAATTTTCAAATAAATTAAACAATAAATGTGGGCTCTAGAGTGCCCGATAGGTATTTCTTCAATTTGACCTAGTGACATAATTTATGATCCGAGTTGACCCAAATTCAGACTCATGTAAGAATTGATCAAGACAAATATTCTGACCAATCAAGTCAATTGAGCTAAAAATGTGGCCTCCTGAGTGTCCTAAAGGTATTTCTTTATATTGACCTAGTGACCTAGTTTATGACCTGAGTTCAGCAAAACTCAGATTCATGTGAGATTTTATCAAGACAAACATTCTGACCAATTTTCAAGTCGATTGAGCAAAAAATGTGGCCTCTACAGTGCCCTAAAGGTATTTTTTTAATTTGACCTAGTGACCTAGTTTATGATCCCAGGTCACCCAAATCCAAACTCATCCGAGATTTTATCAAGGCAAACATTCTGACAAATTTTCAAGTCAATTGAGCAAGAAATGTGGCCTCTAGAGTGCCCTTAAGGTATTTCTTTAATTTGACCTAGTGACCTACATTATGACCCCAGGTGACCCAATTTTGAACTCATCTTAGATTTCATCATGAGAAACATTTTAACCAATTTTCAAATCAATTGAGCAATAAATGTGGCCTCTAGAGTGCCCTAGAGGTATATCTTCAATTTGACCTAATGACCTAGTTTTTAAACCCAGTTGACCCAAATTCAGACTCATGTGAGATTTTATCAAGACAAACGTTCTGATCAATTTTCAAGTCAATTGGGCAAAAAATGTGGCCTCTAGAGTGCCCTAACGGTATTTCTTTAATTTGACCTAGTGACCTAGTTTATAATCCCAGGTGACCCAATTTTGAAATAGTCCGAGATTTTATCAAGTCAAACATTCTGACCAAATTTCAGGTCATTTGAGCAATAAATGTAGCCTCTAGATTGCCCTAGAGGTATTTCTTTAATTTGACCTAGTGACCTAGTTTATGACCACAGGTGACCCAATTTTGAACTCACTGAACATGTTGTGCTCAGGTGGGCTAACAAACTTAGAACAGGTTCACTACATACCAAATATCAAAGCTCCAAGCCTTCCAGTTTCACAGAAGAAGAATTTTAAAGTTTTCCCTTTTTTGTTCTTCTGTTCAAACTTGTGACCCCCGGGGCGGGGCCAGTTTCGACCCCAGGGGCATCATATGAACAAACTTGGTAGAGGTCCACTAGGAGATGCTACATACCAAATATCAAAGCTCTACGCCTTCTAGTTTCACAGAAGAAGAATTTTAAAGTTTTCCATCTTTGTTCCTATGTTTAAACTTGTGACCTCCGGGGCGGGGCCAGTTTTGACCCCAGGGGCATCGTATGAACAAACTTGGTAGAGGCCCACTAGGAGATGCTACATACCAAATATCAAAGCTCTGAACCTTCCAGTTTCAAAGAAGACGAATTCTAAAGTTTTCCCTTTTTTCTTCCTATGTTCGAAATTGTGACCCCCGAGGCGGGGCCAGTTTTGACCACGGGGGCATCATATGAACAAACTTGGTAGAGGTCAACTAGCAGATGTTACATACCAAATATCAAAGCTCTATGCCTTCCAGTTTCAGAGAAGAAGAATTTTAAAGTTTTTATTCTTTGTTTGTATGTTCGAACTTGTTGCCGCCGGGGCGGGGCCAGTTTTGACCCCAGGGGCATCATATGAACCAACTTGGTAGAGGTCCACTAGGAGATGCTACCTACCAAATATCAAAGCTCTATGCCTTCCAGTTTCAGAGAAGAAGAATTTTAATTTTTTCCTTCTTTGTTTGTATGTTCGAACTTGTGATCCCCGGAGCGGGGCCAGTTTTGACCCCAGGGGCATCATACGAACAAACTTGGTAGAGGTCCACTAGGAGATGCTACATACCACATATCAAAGCTTTACGCCTTCTAGTTTCAGAGAAGAAGATTTTCAAAGATTTTGCTATTTTTTTCCTTTTGGTTGCCATGGCAACCAGAGTTATGGGTGGAATTCAATCCCTTGAACAATTTTGGTAGAGCTTCACCCAAGGAATATCCCTGCCAAGTTTCATGAAGTGGTTTAGGAGGAGAAGATGTTTAAAGGAATTGTGGACGACGGACGACGGACGACGCACGACGGACGACGCACGACGGACATTGGGCGATCACAAAGGCTCACCTTGAGCACTTCGTGCTCAGGTAAACTAAAAATGTAACAAATAGCACTACTCTTTTTCGTTAGACAATTTGATAGGCTCTTTATCCCTTTGCCACAATAAAATTAGACAACACTCAAAAAACTTTGAGAGCATTGTGGAAAAATGTTAGTGGTCAGCGTCTCCTTCATGGCCCATTGCTTTTCAGCTTTGTTTTTGCCTAAGTTCCATCATTTGGGTCATAGACAAATTTGATATGTGCAATAGCTTTTAATCTGGAAAAGTCGATTTTTTTTATCTGGTAAGCCATGGAAGACCAGTATTTTCAAAAGTCAAAGGGAAATAACCTATGCTGAGCCAATGCAGAATTTTTACTACAGCTATGTTTTATTAAAAATTGTAGACTCATACAAATGTTTTTAATAAGACTGTGATAATTTGTCTTACTAGTAAATTTGTCATCTAACCATTCCTTAGCTCAACAATTCTTTACTGCATGACAAAATTTTAGATATGTGAAAGCATTTGCAGTTGACAAATAAATGCAACCAAAAAAAAAAAAAAATATATATATATATATAGTTGCTTTATTTAAAGTTAGTAGGTATTGTTGGAGAAGGAGATAATGCTGGTTTCCAGCATTATCTCTTCCTCCAACAAAAATCTTCGAGGGATCAGCTTTGGGTTGTTACGTATCAAGATAGTATAGTAAGAGGTTAAATACATTTTTTGTACTTTTGACTCTGCCTGTAACACGTGAAAGTGTACTATACTTGTCTAGCTTAATAAAAATCTGAAATTAAAAAAAAGAAAAGATTATGCTTGTGGTTGAATAAGTTTCCGATAAGTTATAGCCCATAGATGATTTTTGTTAGTCCGGGCTATTTCTCATAAACTACTGAATGAGTTTAAATCAATTTCAAAGGAAGTTTCAATACAAAACAAAGGTCTGCATATTGTTATCAGTTTATGGTTGAATGATTTTCTGATGAGTTGTGGTTCTTTGATGAATTTTCAAAGCATTCTTCGCCTGTGCTCTTTCTCCATAACTGCATGGCAGATATCAAACTTACTAGAAAATTTCAATACCAAGCAACAATGTGCATATTTTTTTTTTTTTTATGATTTTTCATTGAATTATGGCCCTTTGACTGTTTTTTAAAATTATGTCCATGGTATTTCTAAATTTTTACTGGATTCAATAAAACTATACAGGAACTTTCAACAGCAATCACAGATGTGCTCATTAAACTATCATTATGGCTGGTTGATTTTCTACTGATTTATCGCCCATTGCTACATTTTACTGATTAGTCTTTCTCTATGGCATTTTTCACTTGTAACCGGAAAGATTTTGGTCAAATTTTAAGCAGTAAACGCAGATGTACTCAATGTACTGTTATATCGATAAATTGAGTATGTTTCTAGAAGAGTTATGCAGTTATAGTAAGTAAGTTGAGCAGAGTGCACTGCGTCATGAGGGGAATGGAAGAGGAGCCCATTTCAGGTTGCTTTTCAAAGTTCCTTTATTTATTTGTTTGTTTATTAAGTATGTATTAGCAGTGTAAAACTTTTGCATTTTGGATTAAGGCATTGTACATTTGTTTGACAAAATTTATTTCTTGACATGGAGGTCTTAAGGGGTATTCATCACATTTAGTGATAGCTTTTTTTTTTTCCTTCTTCTTCTTTAATGTTAACAACGTTTCCAACAACCTCCCACCCGCCCCCGGGTCTTTAAAACTGCAACGGCAATGAAATCTCTCGTCACATTTTTTTTTTTTCTTTTGTTTGTTAATATTTTAATTGCAGAAGAATAGAATACCGTTTTCTAACAGTAATGGGTTCAAGAAAAAAAAACTTTATTGCTTTTCTGCGTTAAAATTGTTGGCACAGTGTTTTCAAATGCAGTTTAACGCATGAGCATAGAACGTGGTATTAAAATTGTAATTGGCTTTCGGTAAAATATTGTTATTCGTTAGTGTGGATTCATTATGGTCTTAAAAAAGAGTTTTACTACTTTTCTCAACAATGCTGTCGACATTTACACATTTACGATTGCAATAAACGTAATACTTTTTTTTAATGCTATCTCCTTCAGCCATGTTTTTAAAAAACTTTAAAACAGAGAAGCATACAAAGCAGGAAGACAGTGTTTTCACAAAATTTAAAATACAGGAAAACACCAAGTAGTATTCTCGTAGTAATGAGTTCACAAATAAAGGTTTTGTTGGTTATTCTGTCTTTATATTAATCTTGTCTTTTGATGATGTCTTCTTTCAAACTTTTTCAACAGTTCTATACAAAAGCATATGAATTTATATAATCATACAATTGCATTTAGAGGTACTTGTTGACGGTAACTTTAACCGTAAAAAATATTTATAAATGTAACGTCACCCAATTTGAATAAATTTGTATGTACTCTTATTGTGAATGGGTCAGGGGTCTAAATATTTGAATAAAGCTATTGTTATGTGTTATTGTAATACTATTAAATTCTTTAAATCGATAAGATTACTGTAAACATTATGGATGGAAATAGTTCACAGCGTCAGCACAGCATCAGATAAACACTAATTTGGGTTAAATGGATTTTCGCTTAAAAGTATTCTCTCAAGGGTATAACTATTGCACGGACAGTAAATTGCCACATTGCATGTACTATTATTATAAGAGATTGTACCAGTTCCTGTAATTCCTGCGTTTTTATTAGATTTATAAAGTGCAGATTTTATATACACATAGATTTTTCTCCACTTTTCTTTAAGTTATGATAAGACTAAAAGTCTGAAATATCAAATCGCTGATTTTCAGAAACAACAAAATTAATAATAGCTTTGTTCTAAAATTATTTTCATCCATGCATTATGTTTAGATAATGATTAAAAAGATCAAAGGCATAAAAAATTATGAGCTTTTCGTGAGTTGTAGTTCTATAACAATTATTTTCAGATATTTCAATCTCATATCGCTTTCATTCGTAATCGTTTCTTTAGCATTCGTATAACGTTTACAGATTTTCGGAAAAAAGGTAAATTGCTGTGTCAAGGATTTTGATTGACCTTGATATATTATGAAGTCTGAGCTGTTCGATCGAAAACTGCAATAATGTTGCAGTCTACCCGCAATCTATACTTTTTTGGGGGAAAAAAGCCATGTTGCCTCTAGCAAACTTTCAGTTTATGGAGACAAAACAATGTATATGCCTAAAACTTTCGATTTGGGTTCACCAGTTGCTGATACGATATTAAGTAAAATTTTTCAATAAGTTATGCAAGTTTCAAAACATAGTTAAGGCGCGTTATGTTTACAGGGTATGCATAGTCGTTGTTCTTATTGTAGGAAAACAATATGAACGATGCTGATAATTAATGATGTTTTAAAAAAATACTTATAACATGTTTTCAAAATCAATTTAAAAATATTTCACTTACACAGTGCAGTTTCAAAGATCTTTGAAACATTGAAAATAAAGAGCAGTAAGTAAAGGATGGTCGAAATTCACAAAGGCCACTAGTTTAATCAAGGCATTACTAAATGGAAATAGAAAACAATAAAAATTACAACAAGAACAGTAATAATTGTAAAAATAATAATTATAATAACAATAATTGTAATAAATAGTAATGTTAATAATAATAATAATAATGAACTCACTTTCCCCAGAACCCATATTTTAGAATGTTGCGTAACTGGCTGCACAATCCTTTCTGCAACCTCTAAAAATGTGCAATGTTTTAAATTCATAGATATTTTCACATGCAGAGAGCATGCGCAAAACTAATAAACTGATTGGCTGTTGGAGAAATACACAGCTGATTGGAAAGCGTTATCAACTAAGCTGTTGGAATATTATGAGCAAACTGTAAAATGTAATATTTTGAACTGCACCATTAAGTGTTTGTCTGTGAGGAAATTGTATGATTTGCAAACTCAGCTTTGTATTTACAATTGCGTTAAAAACCTACATTAAGATATTTAGTATATCAATGATATCTGAAAATATCACGCTCTTTAAGTTAATAGTAGGCCCGGAAAAGAGTGGCATTCGACGGATTTAAAATATATTCTATATAAGGATCTGTCTAAGCCAGGGAAAAACAAACCAATTACAGGCACAAAGTAGTTTTTTTTTTTTTTTTTTTTTTAATCAAAATCGCGACTTACCAATACAATTAATGAAAATATAAAAGGGTAAAGTTACGGATACATTTTGTTTTTCTAAGGGTACTATTGAGGACTATTCTTTTATGTTTATAAGGGAAAATAATTTGAACGTCCCTAACTGTTTTTTTTTTTAAGAATATTGAGGCGCATACTACTTTGATCCAATGTCTACCTTTGTATTTTTACAGTTAGCAAATCTACTTCATTTACAACATGGGTCAACGATGGTCACAGTTGGTAAGTTTATAGAGATAAAACTGAATTGTTCCTTTTTTATAGAGAAGATTTTTTATAATGTGAAATACAAAGTGATATTAATGGTGAATAAATAGGCGTGCTCACACATTACACACAAATATTTGGTAACGGTTCCTTTAGCGCAATTGGGTTGCTTTTTACAAAACCCGCGTACGCTTGAAATTTTTGGAAGTATTTTCGATTGCAAGAATACAACATGAAACCCTGTTTCATTTAACTTCGTAACTTTACGATTTTCATTAACTTCCACGTAGCTTTATGCCTGCTTAAACCGTTACGTAAAATCTAGAAAATGGCGTAAGTGTCATGTCCGCCGATTTGAGTACACCGCTTTCAATATATCAAATATCGGCACCGTGGTTTCAGTGCAAGGAAGTAAAGACTCGCTGTAATTTACAGAGAAGATATGCGTTTTCAAGCCATCCCAAATGAGATCAAATGGAATACTCTCTCTAGAGGAGTGATAAGAAAAGAGTAATTTGTGAGGCGAAAGACCATTCTGAAGAAAGTAAGTTGATTTATTTTCACTCAAACGACCAAAGTTGTTGTAAATTGCGTTTCTTGAATACTTTAGGGTAATGTTATTTTGCACCCTCGATTAAGATCAGACAAATTATCTTTTAACAAATTTAAGATTTTACATGTCATTGATACTTTACAGGGTAAGTACAGCATCACAGTAAAGAACTCTAATGCCAGTTTGTAGACATGCAGTGGAATTTTAGCATGCATATTTCATATTATTGTTTATTCATGATTGTCTTTCTGTGGACAGAAATAGTGTCCACTTCTTTCACTAGGACAGATTTTTGGATGGTAAAAGAACTTCAGATGAGACGTAAGTATGTTACCGGAAAAAAAAAATATCTGTTAGATCGTTATAGCCTTAGTCAAATGTCAAGATTTAGAATTCTTTCTAATAAAGCTTTGAATACTATTTTCTAGGCATTGTAATATTGACTGAAAATGTCCATTCTGACGGTATAAAGAATAACAAACAAAATTACACAAATACATGTTATAGTCTGATTCGAATATTTCCTTTCAGGTTCATTCACAAAAGTGCAGGTTATTTGCCTTTCACATCAGCCAGATGTATAGAGATAGCCACAGTGTATGCCCATGGAATTTAACTCTAGGCGTTGATATAAATACAAATGACAACTATAATGAACTTACTGGATCATTGCTAAAGATCTATAGATACTATTTTTTCTTCTTTTTTTACATCTTTTTTCTACATAATATTCAAACAATATTATCATTATCAATTACAGCTACTTACATTCAGTAAGATAATACGAAGTGTACAAAATGAAAAAATAAAGTTGAAAGAAAGTTAAGAGTAAAGAGATAGACAGCGCAAACGTACGATCGCTTTTATGTAATGAACATCTTTTCCGTTGGATTATGGACTCTAAAATGACTTAAAGGTGCTCTAAAGGTTAAACCAGTAGCAGTGAACCATACTGCTCTGGCCTGTTTAAGACTGTGTAGAAATCTTTATGGGGTTTTGCTTCCATTTAGAATATATTGTTTCAGATTTAGCGCCAGGTTATGTCGATATGTTTAAGCGATATAGATGTAGCGTTTTGTTAAAAGAAATATAAAGTTGAGCGCTCTTAGTTCCCTTTTTTTAAAATACCAAAAATGATATGTGTTTTAGTGGGCTATGTTTTGTAATGGACACTGTCACAGAACAAATCTGCAAGCAAATGTTTTGTTTTGATACAGTCGACAAACAAGTGCTCAATTAATACCATTTTCATCCCATTTTTTCAGGCAAACTACAGAGTGTTATAATAACAATAATAAAGTAAACAGGTGGTAAAAACAGAAAAAGATCACGGATAAGTAGACTGTTTTTAAAAGCTTTAGAAAAACAATCTATGTACAACCAAATTCCAGTCTGAAAAACGCCTTCGCACTAAAATGACGAAACTGGAAAACGTCCTTCTTTAGCTAGAATCCGGGAAATTATTTTACAAACAAAAAATACAAACATTATCGAAAGTGTGAAACAAGACAACATCAAAGAGAAATATGCAAAACAAGTTTGTAACGTAAACAAAATGCAAGGGAAAAAAAGGCAAAACAGTAATAAGGAACAGATAGTAAATGAATGAGTGCATGAGTGCATTGAGGAAAAAAATGCCTAGAATAATGCATTGTTTGACTGAAGGCGACAATAAGAATGTTATTACTCAGGCCCCTGAACCTTTGATCGATGATTTCATTTGTCTGTATTGAGAAACCATAAAACAATTTTTACCCCGTGTCCTAAATAGAAAGGCACTGCAATAAAATATGTTCTGGAAACGAAACTGAAATACTAGTTTTTGGACTGATTATAGAAACTGGTAAAGAAGTTGCTTTAAATTTCGCTATCATCTTAACGCTTTTTTCCCCAATGTTTAGCTATCATTTGCAGAGGAAATAGACCTAATTTATTCCCATTTCCCGATGGAGATGTAATTTTGGTTTAATTCATTAAAAAATAAAAATTAGACATGTCTGTCCGTCTGAACTGTTTGCTAAGTAGCAATTGGTAAAACAATGAACTTGTACAGTAAAGAAGACCATTCAATTTACTCCAACTCTAAATAACCTGAAAGGGGAGATTTAATTGGCAGAAGTTCTCATCTGCGTATTACAAACTATGCCTAAACTAATAAGCCCTTTGGCATGTTTTTTTTTTGGACGGGGTGGGGTTTAAAAATAATCTCCTACTCCTAAATATGAAAATTTAATGTCATTGTATATAAAATAGATGAAGAAAACAATAAGAACAATTTTTGTGGGCACAGTACACCAGGATAAAATGAAAAGAATGTGCAGTTTATGGCATTACACTGTGAGATGTATTTTGAGGTATTTCCTTTGCATCTTCGCACTTTACTTCTAAATATACATGTATTATATGTTAAGCGGAAAAAATCGAAATGGTAACATTTCCCTCTTAGTTTTTTTTTTTTTTAGAAATATTTTATTGAATTAATTCATTTTCTAAGAGTAGATATTAATGTTAACCTTTAAAGTGCTACTTAAGAAAATGTTTTACTTGATTTTTTTAAACAGTTCAAATCAAGATAAGACTGCACAGGACATGGAGTCTTATGTATCCACTGTACAGTACTTTCAGAAATATTAGTGCCAAACTGTAAACTAATATACCATGCAATCCTGATTTTAACTACCCCGAGGAATAAAATAAGCACATGACGATAATGGGAGCATTTTCTCTTTGTCCCACATTATTACTAACCTTTCCAGACAAGTTAAATCATTTGAGTCATATCTTATTTGTCTTCTGTTAACGCTTCCAATTTGTAAAACTGTAAACATTTCCTCGTCTGGTAAAGACCTAAAATTTTTCCATACGTGTTCTGCTCCTGTGTTCCCTCCAGCTTTAAGCAATTACCATTTGTCCAACTTGCCATATTTTTAAGAACAAATGAAAACATAATGCAAAAGGAGATACTGCTGGTATGGACAACTTCCCTTCATCCAGCTAGGTTATAAAATTTCAAACAAGCATTTTCTCTGCTTCCATGAAAACCGGCCATATCGCTTCTATACTGGGTAAAACAGCTTACCGAACATACCGAACGGGTATTACCTACAATACAAACATATTTTAAATTCTCGTTTGCCATGCCACAATGTTTTGGAGAATCCATATGCACAGTGCAAATAATTAATAGTTCTTTCGGATGAGACGTTAAAACGAGGTCCTGTGTGACGGTGCTATACATCGAGCACGTTAAAGAACCATGCGTAACTTAGGATGGGTTTTGTCCTGTATCTTGCACTATCCCCCGTAACATAACTAACAACCTTCATGGGGCGTCGGCCATATGGGCAACCGGTGGCGATGATAAATAAACGCAAATGCAATCAACCAGTACACACAACCCTCTGCATAATCCTCTTATAATAATTCATTCATGAGGTTGGCCGTTCAAATAAAAATTTTGCTACAGATTATCGATGACGAATTACATTTGCAATATTTTGACTAGTTCTTCTGGCGAGTCGATTGAAATACCTGAAATAAACAATTACCGGTAAAACACTGTACATAAATATGCCACACATGACTCCCGTGGACCGCGACCGAGAGCTTGCTTTGTCGATTGGCGAGCTTTGAAATAGATAGTTTGGTTTTATTTTGTTGAAATTATTCTGTTCTTGGACTAGATTTATTTTACATGTCTATCAATCAGAAGACTTATCGTTTTGGATTTAAAAAATAAAAATACACAATCAATGGCTTCGATTTGCAAAAAGAACCGTATTGAGGTCCTATAACACTAAAGTAATTAGCTCCCTTTCATAAGTTGAAAAACACATTTTTCGCATTATTCATTCCCTCTGAAAGTACTCACAATACAGTGCCATGCTTAATTTATCATGTTTCCGACCCTTGATTTTAGTGTCGCATGACATGTGATAAAAATTGAACCCAGCATGTCACTGCTATATAGTGCATATTTCAGTATATTTGTGCAAAATCAGCATCATTCATCATATTTCAAACAACACTGAAGTACCATGTCGTCTGAGTATAAATCAACAAATGCGTGTCGCACGTTTTCGTCCTCAAACACATTATTATTGCCCTTTTTTCTGAGAGTTGTCAATTTGATTGATTACATGCGTTTCGGACAAAGTTTGAAACTGCACGGGCTAAGTCACTAATGCCACAAAACTCGAGAAGAAAGGTAACAACCGGACTTTATATTCGGTTAACCGTCCTATCTCATTTACTAGAACTGCTACTGAAAGCACTGAACAAATTGTTTGTGTCCATAGTCGACCAGTTCTGCTCAAGTTGTATGAAACCCTATTAGGCAAACTGCTCTGCATGCCAGACAATCGTAAATCCGTTTTGGCATCCACTGCTAATGAAGCCACTAAGTAAACGGTTGGCAGCCATGTATGGATACGTATTTGCTACTATTAATTCTGGATTTAAATTCGATCGAATGACTTTTGAGCGAAATAAATTGACGTGTTCGGAATCACCTTTGACAGATGAACATGAGATTCTAGAGTAGGAATCTTATGCATATGTGTGATCAGCTCCCGCAAAGTTGGGATATAATTACGTTACCTCTGGGAGATATCGCTGCCAAGCTGTTCTCGACGCTAATGGAGGCCACGCTCGAAACTCTAAAACAAGTTCCAAATAACTTACAATTGCGAAAATGAAAATTGCTTTGACGGTAATACTAATGGCATTTGTTTTTACCCTGGATACAATAAAACATCGAAATTATATTGATATATTTGTTGTCACATCTGAACCTTTATCAAGTCAAAATTTCAAGAAATCAACTTCAATTTCAGTTGAGATACATGTATGAATCAGAAATAAGTGTGTTCGGTTAGAAGTTGTGTTCAGTATAGTAATTGTTTTCAATCCGCATGAAAGTCGGCTATCTAAGAACGCATACAGAAAGTCTTTATGTGTTTTTTCATTTCCATTACCAATGTGAAAAGAATACACGGCTTACCTGTTTATTGGCATGCTATTACACTACCTATGAACAAATATCAATCCATGAATTCGTGTTACATTTAAAATAAAATGATAACTATTTTAGATGAAAAAAAAAACAAAAAAACTTAAAATCCCGATAACAACACAGAGGTCACAGTTCTACATGTGTACCATTCAATTTTACGGCGTTGTACCTGATCACTTTGAAACACGGATGTGTGTACCTGTGTACTTACTCTGATATTTCTTTCTACTGATGTTGTACTTTCAAATTGTTATAGGATGTAAGAAGTGACCTGGGAGGGTGTGGTTAACCTTTGACATAGGTTGCCCAGTTTATCTATCTTTCATTTTAGTGACCTCATGCCAGTTCGGATTTTCTCATCGTAAATGTTCGTAAACACATGCATCATATCCACTGTCGTTTTATCGATTAATAGGCAAATATGGCTACTCATGTAGATTTTCTTGCTACCTAATTTACTTCCATGTAAAATACAGTGAACTGGCACATAGCTCCGGCCTCTCAGGTTAATTATTACAGCCTCTATAAGCATGATAATGGAATATAATAGAGGATTAAACAAATGTATTCGAGTGATATTAGAATTTCTTTACTGAACGCTTTTTATCAGGTTTAAACAGCCCATTATTCGATGATCTTTTTCTTCTTTAACTTGATAACACCCCATAAAGTATTGTTACCCAGCAATGTAGACATACAACTATGCATCCCCGCAGTTTTAAGCTCCAGAAAATTAAATAGGTAGATTGTAACGAGCAATCATTCCTTTGCGCGCATAGTTTTAACACTGTTTTAAAATTACATTGTGAATTTTCTTATTTTAACTTTTATCAACATTTTATAGTTAAAAAATAGCTTGTGCTGTAATGACTAAAGCGTGCAGTAATGACTAAACCCGCATCAAATGATGTTAGACTGTACAATGAGGTCTTAATTATCAGGCTTTGGTGATATTGTCTTATAGAGAAGTTAATAGCATTGTGATGATATTTGGCTTAAAGATAAAACATTGCCGTAGCAGAGTCCATATATAAACACTGAAAATGTTTTTCATTGAAAACACACACACACACACACACACACACACACACACACACACACACACACACACACATCAATGCAGAGTAACAAGATCTGTGTAGTTTATTTCTGCAAAAATTTCAATTATTTGAAAGATTAAACATTGCCGAAGCAGAGTCAACATATTTCATATATTAACATTGAAAATGTTCTTCTTTGAAATCACACACACACACACACACCCACAACCCCCCCCCCCCCCACACACACACACATTAATGCCGAGTTACAAAATCTGTGTATAATCAATATGTAGTTTGTTTCTGGAAAAAGCTCTATTATTTTTGTTCTGCATTAATGTATCCGTAAATTCTTTTCAGAAGGCAAGAACAGCTTCAAAGACTGGCCTTGTCCATATTTATAGTATGAATGGGTCTTGTGTATACTGGTAAAGATACTAGCATGTTCTTTTGATGCAACTTTACTCATTACCAAATGCGTTCTGTCATAATGATACTGATTGTATTTTTGTTGTTGTTGTTGTTGTTTTTTGATACTATATGAAATAATGAAATATATAAAGCTCTTGTCACTGATCTAGTTGTTCGTTTTATTGATATAATCAATATCATATAGAAAATATTTTGTGCTTGAATTTTTGTGCTGCAATGAATATAGTGCTTGGAAAGACTTTTGAATAATCCTTATATCTCAAGCGCTCAGATTATCAGCCGGGTGTCTACATTGTGCCACTCTCTTACCTGTTCTTTCTTCTTTGCCCGAACTGCGGGATGTCTTATCTTTCTCTTAGCTTCTTCCAAGGCCACTAGCTTGTTTATGTAAAGCTGTTATTTTACAATCGATCTGAGTTTGACTGGGTTGTATTTTCAGCCCGTAAAATAGATCGAGTTTACATACCAGAGTTTAGGCTGAAAGAGTTAGATCTCTGTTCGAAATTGACGAGAAGATTTAGACAATTTCACGCATTGCACTATTACGTGACGACATCGACAGGTCAGTTCAGCTTGTATCAATATTATCTGTAGAATAAGCGGTTTCGATGACCTTTAGACTATACTTCACTAGATGACAAATCTTTGCATGTGAAAAATGAAAACTGCTTGACTATCCTTTTTTTTTTTTCGGAAGGTGATTACATATACTTAAATGCTTTACCACAAAAATGCCCTGCAAAAATTCGTTTTCCTGTGAAAGCCGCTTTGAGGGCATCGATCTCCTCATATTTCTTTCAATCTACCAACGAGTTCTACTATTTTTCCCGGGTAAATAAGCGTTCTTGTTATTAAACAATCCTGCTTGCTTTTACTATTAGTCGAAACGCAAAATCGTGCAAAATCTGAGTACCTATGTTTTCATGGAACATCCTACGTAAGCCGCTTGCGTACGCATATGTATTGAGCAAATCTACGCACTTAAGTGAAAGTTAATCCAGAGTACGAAGTGCCCCAGCTGAACTATTGAGATCGATCTTTGTCCGTCGTCCATCCGTCTGTCTGTGGTCAATTTTTGTTAATTCTAAAAAATGTCAGGCCGTATATCAATGTGATTTCACAAAAATATTCCTTGGATATTTTTTTCCCATGTGACCCTTTCCAAAATTACTCAAATAGTTCTTCTCTGCTGTAAAAAATGGCTGCCAGAGTTTAAAGCCGACATCTAGAGAAATATTCTCACACAACTCTTCTATTTTTGGAGTTCTTTAGACAAATATTTACACTTTTCCGCTCAGCAGCAAAGAAAACATGAACGCACCATATATTACATAGCCTTCAATTTGAACAATCCCAGATAGGTGAGTGGTATTTGGAATTACGACTCTCTTGTTTTAAAATTCAGTTATAAAATATTTCTGCCTTTCAAGTCTATCTATAAAATGATAATTATAGTAATATATATTTTAGAATAATAACTTCTTCTACATGACATCTTTTCAGTCTTTTCAAATAGTTATTGGGCAGAGTTTTAAATTGGCATATTTTCAGAAACAGATTATTGGTATTGGTGATATCAAGAAATCAAATGCAGGTTGGTAAATCCATTTCAAATATTTATTTTGTAGCCCTAATACGATTAACGTGCACACAAGCCAAACGTCATCTGAAACGTAAAGTCATTATTGATTTTATTAACATTTAGACAAGTTTTTTTTTACATACAGTTAACAAATATGTTCGTATTACATGGATCCGTAGGGATAAGATAATCCAACTTAGTTGGATTTTGGTGTTGCAATATTGAACTACGCTAACGCGTTATACCGCATAATTTAGCCATTTTGAATCTTGATTATATACTTAGAGCCTCTCTGGATATGTCACCTTGGCCTTACGCGTTCCCCAGGCACATCTTTCAATCCTTTCTGTACCCTTCATCCTGTCGGTTGCGGCATATGTAAGCAAAAATCAGTATGTACATCCGAACGGTCTGATCTTGTTACACAACCTGCGCCCCCTAATACACGTTTTTCTCTTTTTTATTTTCCTTACAAAGTTACCATGATATGGTTGGGAGTAAGAGAGTATGTGGAATCTTCAAGTTTTTATGGCAGGACATGGGTAATTTGAAAATTTTTTAGGCACAAAATAAACACAACTTATTGCTCCTCTTCACGATTCGAGAACCAAACTTGCAGATAGCAGCGCGACGCGATGGGCGAAATAGATACGACAGGCTACTTAGCCAAATACCAATTCTTACGGATCCATCTATTGACATTTTACAGGCGGGCTAAAGTAGTAGAAAACATCACAATGATATATTGTAATTTAAAGATAGGGCACAGGGCACCCTAATGGACATAATTCTGAATCTCAAAATGAATATTTTCCTTTATTCTATACTTAATTATTCAAATAAACCTGAAATATCATGAAGATTTACCCTTTTGTATTTTAGATACATTGAGTTTTCCACTATAACCCCTTTGTCCTGTATGGAGCCAAATATTTACCATCAAAATGTTGGAAATATGGTAATAAAAACAAAATTTTAACTCAAAATGCCCATAATTACTGGTTTAATCATAATTTATAACATGTAGACCTAGAATAAACAACAAAAATGCGGGGAAAAGTACTCATAGCAAATAAATTAATGTTATAATTAAGAGTACCCCCTTCCAAAAAATTCATGTTTGTGCTTCCGCAGCACAGCAACTTAAATTTCGAAGCAAAGAATTTATGCTTTCCAGATGAGGTAGACCAATAAAATGGGTATTAAAATTGTTTTAAAGATCTTGTAAAACAAATGTATAAAATTTAACAACATTCACTTTTTACATTTTGATCTGTCAGCTACGAGCATGTATCAAAAAGCAATACATTTTTTCTCTGTCAAAAGCAATTGAAACCTGGTCCTTTTCTATACTGAATAAACAATGAGAAAAATGCTACAGAAACTTGTCATTTGTGCCATATTGTTATTTAGTGCATGACTTAAAGGAAACTTGTCCAACATCATGAATAGCAACAGCAACAGTAGCAACAACAACAGCAAAAATGTTTTCCCAATGTCACTGGTCACTAAGAGCTTTAAATATGTATGTACTTTTGGGATTAAAATGACAGTTTCTTATCCCATAGATATGCTATGACAAGCGAACTGAATTTTGTCTTAGAAATAAATGGTATAGAGATGATACCGTCTTTTTGAAAACCATATGGCTAACAATTTTTTCTACATATTTCCCTTCATGCACAATTTCTTAAATCTTTTGTCACTCATTATATAAATTCAGAAAATCATTTAGGCTAACAGTCTTGAAATTTCACACATTTTTGAACCATTGTATGAAAGTGTGTACAATGCTATTTTATCTTCATTATGATGTCACTGACAGGGTTATAGCCCCTTGCTTTTAAAGCATTTCATCTTTGATTTTGTACTACACAAGACTCAAAGTATAATATCTACATGAATGTTTAACTATGTCTTTTCTGTTTTTTCTTGATCAAGGTTAAGCTTCACTAGAAGAGTTTTGGCCCTTGTATGAGAGAGAGTCCCAATTTCTTTGACAAGGCCAAAAGATGTTCAGGGATTTGAGTGCAGTGATTGGGTTTCTAGTTTACATATGCAATATATCATTATAGTTATTGAATGATTGAAGAAAGAACATGTCACCATTGTGTTATTTAGGCTAGTCAAATTTAAATTATATCAGTCACTATTATTCACATCCTGAATGTTGGTTTAGTTCAAATATTGCACAAGTTTTAGTATGATGGTCTCTTACAGTTGATAACATGTTATGGTCCATCACAATCTTTTAGTAAACATACATGTAGCTCTGAGATTATCCTCTCCTACACTTCTTTTGCCTCTACACTTACCATGCCACTACAAAAAAGAAAAGAATATAAATGTCATCAACAGCAACATTATCTTTGGAAAAAAAAGGTGTAGGAATAAAGAGAATGCTTATTTTTGTCAAAACAGAAATCTAAATTCTCAGTCAAAGATGATTTAAATTTTCTAATAGAGTTGGAAATGCAATGGGAAAAGGGAAAATTCCTTGTTAGTAATATTTTCTCCTTTTCCCACAACCTGTTCAAAAGGAATTCTCCGAGCCCAACTAGCTCAGTCAGTTGCATACATGACTTGAGAACAGGAGGTTGCTGGTTTGATTCCCGACTTGGCCAATTTCTTTCCGAGGATTGATGATAGTCATTGCAACAGGATTCATTCCTGTCTCACCGCTGACCATTGTCTTGAGGATGGTTATGTGGGAAAGCAGCCAATGGCTTGGAAAGAATAGGATGCTTTCTATATTAACGGGAAAAGGGATAAAAATGAAATACCCCTAATGGCACGTAATTTTTTCCTCTGAAAAGAGTGTCAAATTTGTTTAACCCACAAAATTGTACGAGTTGTAGCCTCTTAATAAAACTGAAGACAACAGAGAAGTAATTAGACCTTTTTTGTGTAGCTGAATGTGCTGGCTTTTGACCTACTTTTTGGTACTGATAACAAATGCCTAGATAGAAAATTGTGATTGATGAAAAAAAAAATGTAGAAATGTTTATTTTACGGGCCTCTGCCTATTTGCTGGCAAAATTACGCCGTCTACCTTTCTAAAAGACATTTCTTGTCATACAATGTTTTCATCGAATGAGAGCGTTTTCTGGCACACTTTTCAAATTTAGATCTTTGATCTGCAATCTTTTTCAATGAATTCAACCCTTTACTCAATAATCCCAAAGAAGAAGGCGTTTGAGAACATTGTGGAAAGAATAGAAACTGCTGGGTATTAGCAATCTCTCCTTTTCCCACATTTTCTATCTTTTCAAAGATAAATCTGATTTTTTTCAGCCACAGTCAATTTGCTGTCTGCAATTGCTTTCAATCTGGAAGTGTCTATAATTTTGTTGTCTGGTAAGGCATCAAGTAATTAGAGGAGACTCATTGATGTACCGTCCACAGCAGCCTTTTCTCTGACTAATCTGCAACATCTGCATTGTTTGGAATGTATGGCAATCTTTTTTCTCTGGGATAGGCTGCACATTAAGAGTTGACAGGACTACTGACAATTGACTATTTACTGATCTTCTTCCGAACAAGAAAGTTCGCAACAAGTGAATAGCTCAAATACAAACCGCACCTGGCGGGATTCGAACCCGTGCGGACAAATATCCTCGTTTTTCGAGGTTTAAAAGACCAACACCATAACTACTGAGCTAAAGAGAATTCTCCCTAACGCAGTTGTTAGGTATTGTATTTAAATCGGGATGAAGCCATGCATGAAGGAATGGTCTCCCGTAACACTCCGCCTCTTACAGTCATCATTTATTGATGACTCAAAGCCTTATTAGGCAGAAAGTCCGTATTTTGACAACAAATGGGATTAATGGCTCAATGGCCAATCCGGACGAGCCCCTATCTTACGAACATGGAAGTTCGCAACAAATGCATAGCTCAAATACAAACCGCACCTGGCGGGATTCGAACCCGTGCGGACAAATATCCTCGTTTTTCGAGGTTTAAAAGACCAACACCATAACCACTGAACTAAAAAGAATTCTCCCTAACGCAGTTGTTAGGTATTGTATTTAAATCGGGATGAAGCCATGCATGAAGGAGTGGTCTCCCGTAACAATCTTCACCCAGAAATACCATCAATCATAGCTGGATGAAAATATAAAAAAAATTAATGTTTTGTCTCAAACCCAACCTGTATTTTTACAATTGTTTTACAAGCCTGCAGAAGTCAAAAGAAAACTTTGTGAGAAGCGGAGAAATTGCCTGTCACAAGCAAGTTCACCTTTTTTCACAGTGTTTTTTACCATAGACTGTTTGATTTACAGTCTTAGTGCCAATTTTTATTTGTTTTCTGCAGATTCTTATCATTTGGGTTCATCTCAAAAAGGCTTGTTTGGGAATAAATCAAATCATGAGCATACTCTTAAGAAATGCAAGCAGTAGGAATCAGGAGTTTTGGCTAAGGACTGGTTGAAGCATTTAAAATTCCATTCATGAAAACCCTAGGGACAGTTTTTTTTTTCTTATCATCCATCATCAAATGACTCTTTACCACAGGACAAAAATGTAAATTTGTCCAATTTGAAGGCATTTGCCCCGGCTAGGTAGCTCAGGGTATAGTTTATCTGACCAGTGACCTGGTGGTTGTTGGTTCGATACCGGGCGTTTGCAAACTTTCTTTCCAGTGACTTATCGCCTCTCTACTCTGATGTATTTGAGAAAGTAGCCTAGCTTGGAAAGAAAGATGTGTCAGTACTGGTGTGAGAAATCCAAGAAACACATGCATAAGTGCGCTGGCCGCAATGATATGGCCTAAGTTATTAAAATGGCATTAAACTTCAATAAACTAGACTGAACGAAGGCATTTCGAGATGAAAATTTAAACATGGTTCAAATAATGGAATTCCGCTTTGATAGGGTAGAAGACATTGATGGAAAAGGAGATAATGCTGCTTACCAGCATTTTCTCCTAGCCCTACAATGTTTTTAAATAGTTTCTTTCTCAGGATCGTGAAAACGTGGGATTGTGTGGTACATGTAAATGTTTAACATAATGAGCAAAACCACTGTTAACCCCACTGCAGATAATAACTTTTGAAAATAATCTGGGAAAAATGCTGGTCACCAGGATTTTCTCTTTTTCCCACAATGTCATTAAAAAGTTTCTTGTTCAGGGATTGTATGGTAAATAATTAACATTACTAACATCACTACTTATAACCTTTAAGACAGATTGCCAACTTTGAACGACCCTAAAGAAAAAGCTTTTGAAAACGTGGGAAATGTAGAAAATGCTTGTAAACATTTTCTCATTTTCCCATAATGTTTTCTATCCTTCCACAAACAAATTAAAATTTTACAATTACTTTTATATTGTTGTCTGCAAAAGTTTCAATGCGGACAAGTCCAAAAGTTTGTTGTTTGGTAAAGAGTTTACCCCACAGCAGATGATGACTTTTGTAAACATTGTGGGAAAAGAAGAAATCATTTCTCATGAGCACTATCTCCTCTTTTAATTCCTCTCTGCTATAAAGCTTTATTGCAACTAACCCAGTATAGATTTCTTTCGTGCAGCTGCCATCAGGCGAGTAAAAAAAGATTTCTTTCGTGCAGCTGCCATCAGGCGAGTAAAAAAAGATTTCTTTCGTGCAGCTGCCATCAGGCGAGTAAAAAAAGATTTCTTTCGTACAGCTGCCATCAGGCGAGTAAAAAAAGATTTCTTTCGTACAGCTGCCATCAGGCGAGTAAAAAAAGATTTCTTTCGTACAGCTGCCATCAGGCGAGTAAAAAAAGATTTCTTTCGTACAGCTGCCATCAGGCGAGTAAAAAAAAGAAACGGAAAAGGGGGGTAAAGCAAAGTAAATTCTGTGAAACAACAAAACAATAATAAAAACAACTACCAACACCAACACAGTTTGATATTGGCTGCGAAATAAGGCATTCCATTCCCCTTTTGTCTGATTTTTTTCCAACAAACGAGTCACAAGGAACTCTCAAACATTTTGACCCGAGTTCGATAACTCGCCTTACAATTTTCAAGTCATCGCTGTTCGCAAGCTTTCGAAGCTGATTGTGGAAATTAGAGTTGCAATTCTGCAATGTGCAAACAAGCCATCGCAGCACTTTCAGTTACAAGTCTAATCGAGTTCTGCTATCACATGTTTATTAATTTTCCGCGTCGTAACACTCCGTTGCTCTTTGTGGAGGCGTCCTTGGTGACCTTTCTATGCCATTTTGGGTATTATTGGTAACCTCGTTTTTGATAGTAATGTGAATCCAAGCAGGGAAGCAGCGTCTATCGGCCAATCGATTACGGACTACCCGAGTCTTAGCCGAAACCGTACGATTTTGGCGGTGAAAGGCGATGTTACACGAATCCCATTAGGGTGCCCTATCCTTAACAATGTATTGGAAGACCTATTCAGATATACTGCTTGCATGACAAAAAAGAGAGTTGTTCGATGTGAATAATAAAGAATGGCTATACCTTGTTTGTATTAAACAATTAAGATGCAATATTTATCTTGTGCTGTGAAATCGTCTGAAGAAGAAAATTAAAAATAGACAATTAAACATTCATCAGAATTTGTTCTTCCTAATTCTCAAAATTTAATAATAGAAAACAAATGATAAATCTGTTCAAAATGGTATATATGCTCAATTCCGAACAATGACTCGTTAGATTTTTAGAGCAAATTTCCAACAGAGACACAGAGAGAGAGAGAGAGAGAGACAGACAGACAGACAGACAGAGACAGAGAGAAAGAGAGACAGAGGACAACCGTATACCTTTCTTTTCTTTACATGGCTTTATAGCATGTAAGTATTTTAAAAGCAACTTCATATTTTAGCTCTACTGACTGAAAGTCAGCAGAGCTTACGTCATGGCATGGTTTCAGTCTGTCCGTCCATCCGTCCGTTAGTCTTTTTCTTGTTTATGCTATAAAATCTGCATACAGTTTGTAGTCGGATTTTCGTGAAACTTGTACTGTTTATATCATCAATAGCCTGAAACATGTTGATTTTGGAAAATATCTGACAATCAGTAAGGGCAAACTAGCCATTTAAATTTAAATATGAAAACTTAAATTTCTTGTTTACGCATTTATGTCCGCATCTCTAGTTCGATTTTCATGAAACTTGCACAGTTGCTTTATATCATCAATACTTAGAACCCTATTGATTTTTGAAAAAAAAAAAAAAAATCCAACAATACTTCAACAGCACTATTGTACTAAAACGGACTAGCAAGGACGAAACATTAAGACTGTATTTGAAGACTTTGATTCTTGGTTAAAATTTCACATTATTAGGTGGTAAGCAGAGCTATAGATAGAACTTTTATTTATATATAGCATCGTTTTTATCGCACATTTCAACTTTGAATCGGCTGCCTTATTACATGCACCACGATCGAGAGAACAGATTATCGCAGGTAGTCGCACTCCAATCGTAAAATTGTAAAAGGCTTTACGAACGGATACTCCGCTCTGGTAAAATATTTATAAACGATTCTACAAGAAATTTTACATTTTCTTTTCTATTCCGTACTAAAAATTGTAGTATTTCTGTTATCAAACAACTTTTATTTTACAAATAATTTTTTAACTCAACTAGTTGTAAGTACTACAGGAGAAGTGAATATTACAACCGATTTTCTTTCTTTTTGAATTCAAGAGACAAATCAATGATATGTCAACGATTCAAACAAAGCATGTAATTTGTTCCAGGTGACTTATACTTGAAACTTGCTCGTAGAGATGGAGAGAACTTGTTCAAGATCATTGAAGATCTTCATTACCGAAGCTTGGGAAGGAAGGTAATAATTGTGAATTAATTCCTCAAGTAAAAGTATATACATGTAAATTATTTATATTCATGCAAAAAATCTGAATGAGTCCAATGTCTTTGAACCCCGAATAGCATACTTTCGAAACTGATTGTTTTACTTTTAAAAAATTTCAAAGTCAGAGATGGGCCACTTAGTTTATTATAGAGCAGCAATAAAGCCATTTCATCGAATACCAGTATACGCAAGTCAGGGGATGGGTGTGGATTCGGACCCAGCATGACTGCGTTTCTCTCTTGTTTTTATCTAGGAAATATGTTGATGGTCACAGAGGTCAGTAAAGAAGAAGTTATAATTTCGATACGACGATGTGAGGGATTGAACCTTCGACTATGGATAAGAACCAGACAAAGGCGAGATAAATCCTACCAAAATTAAGGAATAGATATTTCTTACATTGTCTCAGAAATGGGAGTAATTTATACACCATAACGCCGTTTTTGATACAAAATAGCAGCAAATCAATATAGAAACAATAAAATTAAGGCGGTTTGCTTACACAACTATCACTGTACAGTAGCAAAGAAAGACTGCAAAGCAACGGCCATCATGAGAAATTATAATCTTAAGAACCATCATTTTCATGACTTATTTCGACGATAGTTACCAATCATAGACTTAGTCATCTGGTCATAAAATTTTCATTCAGTTACAACTACATAGAAGCAATTGATAAGTAGCACTAACCGGTGAGTTTGTCAACAGATGCTATCGTGTTTGCTTGGGCATGTGATAAAAGGTTTTAAAGCATTGTAAATATTGTTTAATGTGTATAAGAAACTATTTGAAATTTTCTACGTACAGGTTATCTCCGAGGAAGTTTGTGTCGCAATCACTTATCCGACAGGGTCTTTCAAAATAAATTGTTGCATTGTAGATGGAAGTCAAAGTTCACAGCAACCCGGTACTCAAGTTTTTTTTTTCTTTTCACATCTTTCTTCAACTGTCCTCTACAATTTACGTAGCCCGAAGTCGGTGAAATGAACTCCATCAATTTTAATTACATCGAAAAGTTAAAGCAATGTTATTGCTCAAAATTCACGTGTATTTTACCCCACGAAACTGGTGTATGACGAAAGTATATACAATATTAGAGCTCTTAACTTAGTCACCAGTAATCGGAAGACTTATACAAGTGAAAAAATCTTCTAAATGTGTTATTGTCATCTCAACATCATTAATTTCCGACACAGCTTCGTGTATTTTCGTCTGTAGTTATAGACAGTCTTCGAGCATGCGCAAGAAGTTGCAACGATCGATGTAAGTTGCTAAGGACGCTGGATTCCTCGTTACATTTTTCAACTGTTTAAGGATTTACAGCAATCAATGTCAATAAAACAAGAACTAACAAAATGGATAAACTAATAAGAAATTGGAAACCTTATGTGCGAAGTCGCTCATTATTTGCTAGGACACGATTTTCGAGAGAGTGCAGACGAGGTGACAGATATTCCGGTAACAGACAAGTTCAGTAAATTGGACTTGCATAGTAAATCTATGGCTTGGTAACATAGTAATTATTCATGGTTTATGCACTTTGACTTTTTTCATATCCGGTACTTAAAATCGATTTGTTAAACTATTTTGTCTTTTTTTTTAATTTCCACACATTTTCAGGCATATTTTTTTCTGTTGCTCCTCACTTGGTATGCTAAACAGTACCCCGGAATTAATAATTTTTGTCCACCATATCTCATTTTCGCTTTATTTTCCCCCAAAAGCTTGGTATACAGCGTGTTACCCTCTGTCTTTTAAGAACTATTAAAAACTCTCAAGTTACATCAGACTTGGGAGATCCAGGATCAGGCTGCACAGTCTCTGTGTCTGCTAAAACACCAGATGTTATGCGGAGCAGTTTTGGGTTAACGGTATTGCTTAAAGTAAGATATTGGCGTTAACAAGTACGTGGATCTTTCAATTTAATTCTGCTATACCTATCCTGAGTTAAAAAAAGAAAATCAATTTTAAGTCTTTTTTACCCTCATGATTCAAATGATTTTAACCTGTGCCACACTTTCGGTGATTTCATAATCTGCAACCATTTCAAGCTGTTGTGAGAGATCTGCCTGTTATATCAATCTTGCTGTCAATACATAAATGTTAATTTTTTTAATTAAGTAATTTTAGATTTTACGTGTGTTAACATGTTGTTTTGATTATACGATGCGACTGGTTACTGAGGGTTCAACAAAATGTCATGTAACATCTATGACAAGCTGTGAAAAGAAGTTGTACCACAAGGCTTATTACAAAGGACCCAATTTTAAAAATAAAGCAGATTTGTAAAAAAAATCGTTATCCTTAATGTAACTGGGGGTGTGAAAACAGGTTATTAAAGACACGCGTCCACACAGATTCTTTTCAGCTGTGCTAGTATGAACAGGAACCATATGATTTTTCACCCAAAGAAGTCTGTGATATATTGATTAGCGCATTATAATCTGCTGCCGACGGTTTGTCTTGCACCGACCAAATTTGAAAAACAGTTGGAAAGAGGAAAGGGACAGAACATATATATTATTATACAAGTACAAATATACAAAATCACAATTACAAGACCTATGCAACAAAGTTTTTGTCAAGGATTTTCCTCTATCTCTCTCACTTCATCTCTTCATTTGTAGCAATATTTTCACCAGTATACTTTCACGTGAATTTCTGCTCTCAAGTAGATCATTCATAACTTTTAGCCTTGAAGTGCCACATAAATCCAACGGCCGTTTTCACCATACAAACAGAACCCTGATATAAGCTATTTCATTGTTGACCTTGCTCAGAATGTCTCGGAAAAGCGGGCAGTATAGGTAAAAGATCAAATTGCGTGTTTTGTGCTATTTAATCTTTATTAGCACTGGTTGCACGCAACAAAAGTTGCTCTATGAATTCAAGGGTTTATTTAGAAGTCTGGCAGTTTATTTCCGGAAAAAACTATGTTAACACTAATGTCCCTAAAATGGCCTAAAACATGTTATTTCTTGGTGCCTTAGGGAACAGGAGTAGGATTGTGTAATTAGTATTGAGTTCATCACCTGTGGTTGAATATCGAAAATATGTTATGGTGATAAAAAAATCACAAATTTCAGTTCATGGAAGGAGCAACAGAACAAAAATATTATACCTGAAAACCATAGAAATGACAAATTTAGAAAGTATGAAATAAAATTATTGAACAAATCAGAATCAAGTATTGGGTGTGGAAAACGTCACGTTAACACTTCGTAAATTTTACCTTGTAACCTAAATATCGATTAGATTTACTACATGAGTCTAATTTACCGAACTTGTCCGTTACCGAAAGGTCCGTAAATCTTTAGACGATATGGGGGCTCCATTAGGGAATTTGTATATTATCCCTGAATGACCGTAAATGTGGATTCATTATACGCATCTCACAAAGCTTAGTTTTTTTCCTAATTGAAATCAATCAAAATTGTTTTTTGTCTGTTTACTTTGTTTACAGACGAAATAATTGATCTCATGTTTAGTCCAATAGGAGGAGTAGTTCTATAGGCGATATTGAAGCGAGAGTTTATGAAGATCTTGAAGCCAAAAGTGTGAGAATGAGAATGAGATCTTTGTAGTGGAGAACAGGTTATAGGATCTACGTGATGCATTAGTTGGAGTAAGACTTCATCTGAATAGAGAAGAAATCACACCTCTGTAAATTACTATATATTGATACCAATTAAACCTAATCTGAAAGCCTGAATGCCATTGCAGATTTAAAATGAAGGCAGATGCACGCAAATAAGAGGTTGCTGGTTCAAATACCTGTCTTGGCATATAGCTTTTTGAGGATTAATAATAGTCATTCAGACAGGATTCATTCCTCTATAACGCGTGATCATTGTTTTGAAGATTATGAGGGAAATGGTAAAAGAAACTGCAGAAAAGCATGAATGGGTTCTGGCTACTGCAGTATAACTGAAATAATGGTGAAAACTGTGTTTAATACTGGGTCAGTAACACCATTTACTCACAAGACAGGGAACAAAATATTCATACTAATGTTTCAATTTTCACATGCATCCTTTTAATGAGTTTTTAACTTCTATAATCTGTACAGTAAGGAACTTTGCAGTTAATTGATTCTTTATCAGATTACAAAATTCTAAAACTGTAAAAAGAAAAACCTAAATGTGACTTCACCCTTTACCAGAAAATCAAAATTGAAAATAGTTGCAGATAACAAATCAAGTAAAGCTACAATGATGGTAATTGTCTTAGAAAGGATAGAAAACATAGTTGGAAAACGAAAAGAGCTAATTACCAGCAATTTTTTCTTTTGTCCACATCATTTTCATAAGATTTCTTCTTCATAGTAATGAAAACACATGATTGTTTAATAAGGAGTTAATTGATTAGGTTTGTTATTTTTCAAGTTTGAATAGAAGGGTTAAAAAACAAGCTTTATCTAGACATTTCCTCTTTTTTATTATTGCCCATCTTATATCAAAAGCTTTCTACCCTAGGTTTATAGGGCTTGACAAATAATGAGGCTCTCTAACAAGCATGGATTTTGACCAGCTCTTGCAACACACCAATTTAAAAACAAAAAGATAATGACATGTCATCTGTAAGTTGAGAGTTTATCCCTGAATTCAGCAAAGGTATCCCATAAAATGTAACTTGAAGACATAAAATAGATAATCAACATCAAATTTTGATGCCAAAAAATATATTGTCAGATCAGATTGTACATAATTTCAAGTTCACAAAGAATTACCCTCTTGTCAAAAATCAATAGATACTGTGAAAGTAATCCTTTTGAAACTCAGAAGTAGAGAGGCCCTCTTGGCATTAATTTTATAGCTTGACCATACAAGTGGAGTTGTTCTTCCAACATATTTGATGCAAAGGCAGACAGAATAAGAACCCGAATGTCTACACAGAAAACCATTTTATAACACAAATAGGTATTTACCTGGTTTGGAACAATACTAATACATTAGGTTTCAGTTAGCCAATCTATTTTAGCAAAGTCAATAACAAATGCTCATTTTAGTTTGCTGAAAAACATGTATATTTTTTGCAGAAGTTGTCCATGTTTATCTTAAGTGTCTTTGGAACTGCTGTGTGTTGAAATCACAATATGAACTTGCTGTCTTTACAACTATGGCCATCCTCAGATTTGGCCTTTTTTCACTTGGCAGGTTCTTGTGTGGTTTTCATGCTTTCGTAGGCCATAAGAGATGAGCATGCAGATCCTCTATCCAAACAAGTGAAACTGGATTTCTGCCTAATCTACTTGGATAATAAACTACATGTACTTTCAAAGGAATTGTGGTAAAAGGACAAATTACTCATACTGAACAGCTCCTTTTGTCAAAATGCCTTTGTTTTTATTTATGAAATAAAGCTGCTGATTACTAATATTTTATAAAAATGCTTTCAAAGTTGTTTGCTATAAATTTGTTTCATGGTTTTATAGATTGATTGCAGAAAATAAAAGTCCAGTTTTAAACTCTCTATTTTTTTTCCAAGGAAAAGAACTGGATAGAATAGGAGATAGACATTGATCAACAACGGGAGAAAATATTCTTGGATCACAGGCTTCATCAAAAACTTCCTCTTCATCCTCACTCTATCTTCAATCTGCCAATGAGCACACTTTTCCTGTTGTGGTAGATGTGGTATCTGAGACAAAGTTTTAAGTGTCTTGCAGGTGTAGGCTGTGCACCTCTGTCTCTTTCTATTGTTCAATCATCAGAAGGTCTATTTATAAACAAAAAAGTACAGTAGTCTACAAGTAAGTGATAGTAGATATAAAGAGAGAGTTCTGGGATTTAGCCACCCCTTCAATCATCTAAATCTAAACATATGCGTGGTTCAATTAATTAACCACCTCCCTGCTTAAATCCAATTTCAACCATCACCCTGCTTAAATCCAATTTCAACCACCTCCCTGCTTAAATCCAATTTCAACCATCACCCTGCTTAAATCCAATTTCAACCACCTCCCTGCTTAAATTCAAATCCAACCATCACCCTGCTTAAATTCAAATCCAACCATCCCCCTACTCAAATCTAAAACTAACCATCACCCTGCTTAAATCCAATTTCAACCACCTCCCTGCTTAAATCCAATTTAGGTCAAAGGTCATTAAAAATAGGTCAAAGGTCATCAAAAACTAGGACGCTCCTCTAAAAAACTAGGACGCTCCTCTAAAAAACTAGGACGCTCCTCCTCTCACACCCACCCATCCCCCTCCTCAAAATACACCCCAACGATCTGTATTTTTAGCCCATATACCTATATGAGCAAAATTCCCTATCTTTGATAAATCTAACCTCAACCACATCTATGGTTATGCCGCTAAACAACATCCTAGTTAACGTGTCTCATATTTTCGCCCATATAGCTATATGAGCTAAATTACAGCATTTTTTACTCTGTCATATGATATATATTCTGCCCTATACGCAGTAAATTTTCTAAGATCTGCGTCTTTATCTTAGTGTGTCTCAAGCTAATGTATCGATCTTGTTCCCAAGGATATAGCGTTTATCGTCGTTTCCGCTCAAGGCGACTTTATTAACCTCTTCAGTATACAACTCATGATTATGACTAAACGTAAAATATAACTTTTATAAACAAAGTTATATTTTTACAAGTCTAACTCTATCAAAATAGATATGTAAGAGTGTACTACATTACGGCTGGTTGATCTTGACATAAAGTTTATAATGTCACATTGATCTACTTCTAATGGTATTGGAAAAACTGTACAACTACAATTTTCATTAGCCTTTTTAATTATAGAGTAATCAACTTGCTCTGATCCGTTTACCGTAATACTAATTTTTAACTCTTCAGACGCATCAGGATCATTTTCAACAAGTTTTGTTGACCTTTGACCTAAATTGGATTTAAGCAGGGGATGGTTAGTTTTAGATTTGAGGAGGGGGATGGTTGAAATTGGATTTAAGCAGGGTGATGGTTGAAATTGGATTTAAGCAGGGAGGTGGTTGAAATTGGATTTAAGCAGGGTGATGGTTAGTTTTAGATTTGAGTAGGGGGATGGTTGGATTTGAATTTAAGCAGGGTGATGGTTGGATTTGAATTTAAGCAGGGAGGTGGTTGAAATTGGATTTAAGCAGGGTGATGGTTGAAATTGGATTTAAGCAGGGAGGTGGTTAATTAATTGAACCACGCATATGTTTAGATTTAGATGGTTGAAGGGGTGGCTAAATCCCAGAACTCTCTCTTTATATCTACTAGTGATTGACCTATTACAAAATGAAAAAAAAAACACTAGGAAAATGAAAGCAATAGGAGATAACTCAAGAATGAAATTTATCTAAGAAAAATTGAATAAAAAAGCATCACAGGAGATGCAGAAAATGCTTGTTTTTAGCTTATATTTCTTTTCCCACCATATTTTCACTTTTCTATTAGGATTGTCTGGTTAGGGTATGTAACTGAAACTAAAAAGTTAGATCCTCAAAAATTGCTGATAATCTGGATATAATGTAGATGTCAGTTAGAGACCCAAAAAACACTGCTGTTTAAAAACTTGATTTTGGCTAGGAATTTCATTTGTAAATCAACATCTCAAAGATCTGATCCTGGAACAATTTCTATTGAGAAACTTTTATTTGAAATCCACTAACCAAACTAAGAATCATTGATAATGGGTTTAATGCTGTAACAAAATGTAAGCATTTCTGCCTGCTTACCAGCCACATTGATGATCTTACTCTATTCTTTTTTCTATGAAAATGAATTTATCAAACAATTTTACCTTTCTTTGATCAGCAGGGGCTCATTGTGGTCAAAACAAGCCGAAAGGATCCTAGCTCTGTACACTGGTGGGTAAAAGAAAACCTCCTATAAGCATACACCAATATAGACTAGAAGTATTCTAGCTCATATGTTGTTCTGAATGTAAAAGAAGAGACGTTGTTGATATTTCACCCCTGCAGAATGAAATAAATGTAATCTACCACTCTATACCATGTTTTAAAGACCATTAAAACGAGTTTATATGCAGCAGTCTTGCAAGTAGATGCTAGATTGTGAATACCCCTTATGGGGCCCCACAAAATGCAGACAAAATTGTTCATGTATATTCGTGTCGATTATCACAATCGAAAAACACCATATGAACAACACTATCAGACTTAATATATTAAGTACACAAAATCAATAATCTGTGCAAAAAAGCGTGCAAAAAGCGACATACATGAGATCCAGACATCATATTCAAAACGCTCGCCTGAGACCTGTCAGTGACAGTCCAGCTCATTGTTGCAGCGTCTTTTCTTTCTCCTTTCGTGAGATCGTTGACAACATTCCATGTATTTACTTCGTTGCCAATGTAGCTTCTTGGTAAAGATGTATCACACAGCTATTTCCCCAAAATAACTTCGTTTGAGAAAGGTGTAATTATGGTCGTTCGCTTGACAAATGTCGTGGACTCCATTGTTATTTACGTTTATATAATGTTAATGCGCATGTGCAATACAGAGGTCGCGTTCCAGGTCATCTGAATATTCTAATTTCCCGAAGATTTTTACTCGGGGCTCTATAAAACTACTTCTTTTCAGACGCTGTTTTCCAGCGATATCCTCAAGGATTTTTACCTTGGGTGAATAGGAATTAAAAGAAGTTTTCGATTGAACCGTATTAAAATAATATTTAGGCTGAAAAAGTTCAGTTTTGAGCAATAATACTACTTTAATTGCCAATTTAGGCATATGTCAACACAAGGTGCTTATTGGTAATCTAACTTGATATATGCGTGTATATTGTCCATCGTCGACCCAGAAGAATCTTTTTTTTTTATCTCTGTGGATGTCACATTTTAACCATACTTCAGTGAAAAATAGTCAGAATTATTTATATGACATAACACAAAACTTGCCAACAACTATTTACGCTTTTAGGTCTTATTGTCCGAATCTAGATGAAATACCGTTAGTGTATTAATACATTAATAAAAAAGAAAAAAAAAAAAAAAAAAACACAAGGGAAACTTCTTGGCATAGTGGTAACTTGAAGTTATTGTTCATTTGTGTGCTCTTATATACATATATATATATAAAACACAAGAATAACATTAAATGGGATTAATAATATTTCCAGCCGCACGCACCAGTTCATTATTCCGTGTGTGTGTGTGTGTGTGTGTGTTGGGTGGTGTATGTGTGTGTGGGGGGAATATGTTGTATTTTTCTGAGATCAACTTTATTTGAACTCTTGTAAACCTCAATCGTATTTACCAATACAAGCAGATTTCACTTATCACTTTTTCCCTTGTATTAAGTAATTAGAATATCATACCTTCATGTTTTTCTTTTGAGTAAAAAAAAAATGGAAAGTTTAATCAACAAAGATAGGTTTTAGATAATTCTCTTGTGCATAAAAACATACTAGACAAAAGTCAACAATTCCCTCCTTGACAGGTATGAATACAATTAGTTCTAAATATTGGAGATAGACTTAAACTTTAAATTATATTCTTCGGGATTTTTTTTTTTTTTTTTCCTTCAAACCAGTTTATTAACTTTCGATTTCTTACATTCCTCTACAGGTGTGACAAATGATGGCGAGTATGTATATCTGCCGATTTTTCGGGCGGTTCCGAATTGCAATGTCAAACACGAAGAGGTAAATATACTGTGGATTACAAACATGATAAAATACAAGTTCTTAAACCTGTCTCATTCAAAGTTTGTGTTCTCAAACGTGAAATGCATGTGTTATTACGAATTTATAATTCTGTGGCACTCATACTTCCGGGGCAATATTCTATGGCCAAAGGAGAATATATTTTTAATGATTATCTACTATCCTGTTGAAAGTTCCATAATTTTATGAACCCCCTCACGCAGAATATGTACTCCCAAGGAAAGTGTTTTTTTCCAAGATATCGATCGTATCATACTCCCTACAAATAAAGGTTTCCCTTTTTTTCAATCGATTGGTCCGTCTATTTAGATAAGCAATGACGCCATCTTACTTGTTTGAATACGACTTCATATAATCAGCTCATGTTATTGATCACGATAGAAACCTTTGCGTAAAATTTGAAAACTATTTTAAGAGGCAACAAATACTACCATTTTTTTCCTGGATTTGTCATTCTTGTTTACTGATGGTTTACCTGGTAGATTGCCACAATTCAGTGGAGAATCATTTTGAAGTTAGGTGGGATTTTGAACATTTGAACACCTGTCATAACAGGAACGGATATTGTATTAGCCCACCTGAAAACGACGTAAAGAAGGTGAGCTTTTGAACCATGCGTCGTCCTTCGTCAGTCTTTATTGTGTACATGTATATTCTCGAGGTATAATTTTCAGTCCATTCCTCGTTATAGTTGACAAAAATGCTTTTCTTGATAATATCTCGGACAAGTTCGAAAATTGACCAAGTCAAGTAAGAAAGTTCACAAAAAGGGGCAACTCTTCGAACAGCTTTATGTACACTATAAAGACTTGATTTTGTACGGAAAATATCTGTATATTGAAGTTTGTAAGATTGTTTGTCTTTTCGATATCTCAATGGAGTTTCAAAATGGGTCACGCCTGATGGTAAAGTAGTTTTTTGGAACAAAACCAGAAAATATTGTTAACCGTCTAGAGGCCAGATTTTCATTCCAATAGTCATGACAGTTAGTCAAAATGTTTGTCTTGATGATCCATCTTATCTCGGAAGAGTTCCAAAATGGTCACACGCACAAATTTCAGAAAACCAGAATTTACACCCTGGAGGCAACACATTAGTCAAATACTCATGAAAGTTGGTCGGACGGTTTTCAAATAGATATCTTGAGCCACGTTGAAAATAGATTGCGTAGTAGGTCATTGGGCAAAATCTTAGAAAGTCTTATTGTATAATGTCGAGGCGACATTCATAAAACCAACGGTCATAAAGGTTACTCAGAATCTTTTTCTTGATAATACCTTGGATAAGTTCGAAAATTGGGAACGTCAGGTAAAAAAAAAAGGTCAATGAGATATTTCCAAGATCCACCTTGTGTACAACGTTGGAATAAGGGTCACGTCGCGACAAAAGCAAATAACAAAAACGAAGAAAACAGGGACAAGTCTTTGAAGTTAAAAATTGTTCTATAGATTCCAGAGACTACATTTTCGGGTAAGTACTCATAAATACTGGTGGAAATGTAATGGGATTAATGTTATGCTAAGTACTGTCATAAACCCTTCAGGAAAGCATAGATATGTGCACTTTCCGCCGTGACATAACAAAATTTGTGCTTCAAACGGATTTTAAAACCATACAAATACACAATAAAAGTCGTTCAAAAGGTTGGTCTTCATGATATATCGAACAAATTCGGAAACCGTGCAAACTGAAGGGCCACTTTTCAACTACAATACGCATGAAAATGGCAGGTGTGTTTGTCAGACACTTTTGAAGATGGGTTACGTATGTAAAAATGAGGTCTTTAAGCTAAAACCTTACGTGCACATTAGATGCCATGGTTTCGGATCAATTTTGAGAAAACTTGGTCAGAATTTTTTCTGCAAATAATTTTAAGTGTTTGAATATGGATTACCAAGATTCAAAACGAGGAGCACTTGGTCGAATTAAAGGGAAACAATGGGTCTTATCTAGCCACATTCGTAGTCTGATGAGCACAAACTTGATCAGAATGTTACCTGGAATTAGCTTGGAAATGTTGGAATAGCTTGATATGTAGAAACTGTTAGCTTGACATGTACAAAAGACATGCACAAAATCCGTCGGCTTGGCTTGATTATTATTACATTATACCAAGTTTTATGTTTTAAATTCCTATTTATACTGTCTTGTAGAGAACATAACTCTTTGTCATTCTATTGATATTGAAAAGACTGGTGGAGAAGAAAACATATATGGCGAATCTTTGCACATTTTTTAAAGATATCCTTCTTTCTTTTTTCATTTTTATATACTGATAGTTTGGAGCATCGAGTTCCATCTCTACTAATGATTCTGTGGGAACAAAAGAGTTCTTTTTTTTTAAGGAGAAAAATGCCGCTATGTGAAAAGAAAAATAAGCGTCTCTCTTTTCGGCAAGTGCCGAAAATTATGAAATTTCCGTCTCAAACTTCAATTGATGTCCTGATCTTTGGTGAAGCTATCCAATTAGCGGCGTTTACGCATACCACAATTTTAATATCATACAAAATTCCCTTTTAGCAGTGTATCGGCAAATCTCAAATAATAACCGCTGAAAGACCGGAAATTCAAGAGAAAAGCTAAGCAAGTAATTGTTGCAGAAAAAGCCATAGAAATCTTATATTTAGCATTTGAGGATTGCACTGATTTACAGGTTTTGAACTACACACCAGGCAGAGGAATATGTGTTTTTTCCACTGCACTCATCGATGTCCAAGAATTCATGTTTTGACAGCTGCACGCAATAGATCTCTCTTTTCATGCAGTTGGTTTATAGGATTACTGAAAATTGTTCCATTTTGAAAACTTGTTTTCAGATAAAAAGAAATTAATAATAATAGTAAATAAATTGTGTATGCCGTCGGCTGAACAGAGCAATGAAAACCAAAAATATATGTTAATCTTATGTAAAAAAATACAATGATGCTGTAGTAATCTTCTAGACACAGGAATGTGTCAGAAGAGGGTTACTTCCAAATACATAAAGGTCAGGTTTAAGACCCTTGTGCATAACTCATCACTTCAACTTCTCGAAAAAACATTATTAATGTTTGTTATTATCTCTATCCCTATGGCTGTCAGGGTATGGTATGTGTAAAAAAAGTTTGTGAAGGGCAGCAACTCTAAAATTGTTTAAAGGAAACAGATATAACAAAAGGTGCAGACTTTCATACCCGAAATAAGCTTAAATCAACATTTAGTTTTACGGGTCAATCAATTTTGGAGACATTTGCGGCACTATAACGGCATGTTCTTCGTAAAATTTTAATCTATGTCTATGCAAGTACAATCTATCAGGGCCAGCAGTAGATATAAAAGGATGGAACTGGGATTTAAGCCAAAGGTCATCAAAAAACTAGGTCATCAAAAAACTAGGTCATCAAAAAACTAGGACGCTCCTCCTCTAAAAATCTCATCCTCTAAAAATCTAGGCCATTATAAAACTAACTCTCAAACCCAACCATTTCCCTCCTCAAAACTACACCCCGGCGATCTGTATTTTTAGCCCATATAGCTATATGAGCGAAATTACAGCATTTTTACTCTGGCATATGATATATATTCCGCCCTATACATAGTAATTTTTCTAAGATCTGCGTATTTATCTTAGTGTGTCCTAAGGCTAATGTATCGATGTTGTTCCCTAGGATATAGCGTTTATCGTCATCCGCGCTCAAAGCGATATATTATATAAATAATTATATAATATATTTATAAGTCTAACTCTATCAAAATAGATATGTAAGCGTGCGCTACATTATGGTTTTCTGTTCTTGAGATAAAGTTTATGATGTCGCATTGTTTTACCTCCAACGCTTTAGGAAAAACCGTACAGCTACAAGTTTCGTCCGCTTTTTTAATAGTAGAGTAATCAACCTGTTCTATTCCGTTTACCGCAATATTAACTTTTACCTCTTCTGGTGTGTTAGGTTTATTTTTAACAATCGTTAAACTTCCTCTTATAATTCTACCCGGCACATTCATACAGTAACCGCCTAAACCATGTTTGCGGCCCGAATTACCATTACCGAATGAGAACTCATAATTACCATCTCCAATTGGCCCTTGTTCTTCAGCCCACACGGTTATAATGGGTTTAGGGCCTATGAGAGAAGGAAGGGATACTTTTTTATCTACGTATGATTTTGTTGCTAAATCTCTCTCTTCTACCGGGGTTGCCGCGTTTTTTAGTGAAAAACCTTTGAGATCTACGTCAGCCACCACCGTAAAACTTCCATTAGGTTTTTTTACAATAGCTCCAACGTTATCAATGTAATTCTCATTAACAGCAGCGTCACGGGATACAGGATTTGGTAATCCGTTAATCGAGTGATCATTCATATCTATTTCACCACCCATTGAAAAAGATCCATCTTGTTTTTTTGTTAAAGCTTTTTCACCCGCGGTAGCCGCCTCAACAACAGTATCTACTTAAAACTTATTTGCAGCTTGATTGTGTTCTAAAGGGCTTCCAACATTGTTAATCCTTCGCCCTCCCATAGAAACGTCAGAAACTGCTATATACTTACCAGCTCCATAAACGAAGGCTCTATTTGCACTATCTACATATCTTTTAGTTGCTGCATCTTGCGCATCTGCGGGATCCAAAAGATTTGTTAACGAATACTCTCGCATATCTATATCTGCAATAGCGGAAAAAGTGCCGTCTTGGTTCTCTACTATTGCTTTACCGCTTCTATCCACATAATTTTTAGTAGCAGCTTCGTTTGGTTCTGTAGGCTCTTTAACATTTCTTATTTTATTGAAACCCATATTTAGAAATCCACGAGCTTGGTATCCACCATTTTCTTTTAATAACCCCCCAGAATTTTCATCAACATAATGTTTTGTAGCAACGTCTTGTGAATTTACTGGATTACTAACCCTTGTTAATGTATTACCATTCATATCTATAGAACCGCTAACGGTGGTTGTTCCATCTTTACGTAAAAAATTATTATTTATGTAAGCGAGTGACACACCTTCACCACTTGCTTTAACTTCTTTCATTCGTCCGAATTTAGAAATAGGCATTTTTAATATTGCTAAAAAAGTTTATTTAAAACATCTTGAAACTTTTTACCCGAACCTAACTCTTTAAGAATGTATAAACATAAATGCGCACAAAATACCTCCCCAGCTTGTTGTAATTGATCAGTATTGTACTGTATTAGGCTTTTTAGGTAGTCTCGGATTTCAATAGGAGGCTGTATGCCATAACTATCAAAATAAATTTTAGTTTTACCGTTTTTATACCAAGCAACCCTATGCGTACCAGGACCGCCACTTTTATCAAAGTTTACTATACCACACTCTTTTTTATTTGGTTGTCTAGATAATGTATCTAATAAAAAAAAATTCCTCTAAAAGAAGGAATCTTTAGTCTTTTTGCCGCATCTTCCAATTCGAAATTATTTAACGGTTTATTTGGTAAAATTACGTTTTCAATCGAAATATTGAACATTTTTTATAGTTAAATATTTCTAATGTCTTTATTGTCAACCCATGAATTAAACTCATCAGGATACCCTTTCCACTTTACTAGAGATTTTTTTTTTCCCTTTTTAATAATCTTTTCTATCCTATACAACTCTTGACTAGTTTTCTGCAGCTCAGGCTCATAAAATGTACCTTGTATTTCTCCTCCATTAAGATCCTTAATTTTATAAGTTACAGGTGATGTATGTTTTACTTCGGAGACTGTAAAAACCTCTTCTGTCCATCTTGTTGTATAACCTTTCTCAAAAGCCTTCTTCTTTTTAGTTATCCTTACTTTGTCTCCAACAGAAAACTTAGGTTTTATATTTTTTATTTCAAGATGATCGGGATAAAGATTTCTCCAGACTTTGGTTTCATTTTCTTTTTTACTCGCATTTACTGGGGTCATTTTAATGGATGTGTGTCTTGTGTTATTATATTCTTTAACGAGATCTGGTAACACATCGATATAAACGGTTGTGGAGTTTGCAGAAAAATACTTCCACATTTTTTGTTTCATTGTTCTAATCCATCTCTCAACAACACTAGATTTTTCCTCGTTTTCAGTGGAATACAATTCAACCAAATCTTTAACATCTTTGTTATAAAACTCCTTACCTTTATCCACCCACATTTTACCGGGTTTCCTCTCCTTAAAAATACTCTTCAATGCTATAGCGACAGATTTCCCCGTTTTGTCTTTTAATGGTACCAACCATCCGTATTTTGAAAAGATGTCAATGACAGCGAGAAGGTATTTTACACCGCGATTAAACTTAGAAAAATCTTGCATATCTACTAAATCCGCAGCCCATATCTTATCTATACCATTTACTATAACTCTCCTTTTCTTAAATTTTCTTTTTATGGGTTTATGTAATTCTTCTGCTAAATCTATCATGCTGAATTTTTTTTTTTTTTTTTTTTTTACTCACTCCCATTCCAAATTTCATCTTCGTTCCAATGAGTTTACTAACGATGGACTTATCCATTTTTTCTCTAATAGTAGGATTGTAAATACCTTTTAACTCTGTTAACATATTTTTATCACACACTGCGTTTCTTGTGGCAGTGTCATTGTGTTGAAGATAGCAAACATCATGAAGCAGCTTTATCAACGCGGTTTATTGGTTTGCTCCGTTTCTTTGGTGTTAAATCTGGATTGAGTCTTTTCTTTAATTTAGTGCCGGGTCCCATGAAATTATGCCGAGGGAGATGCATTTCAAAAGGTAAATTATTTATAGCTTTATTTAGCAATGATCCACCCTTTGTCGTCTTAACAAACTGAGTTTTAGTTATTCCACAAACCACACATTTTCCTCGTTTCATATTTCTTCCATTTTTAGCAACAGTATATTCTATGTTGCTTGTATCAGTATGTTTTTTTTACATTTAACGCAATACATTTTATTAATATAAAAAAACTTTTATATAAAAAAAATGGGTGATGATGATGATTTTAGAGATTACACATGGAATGAAGCACTATCAAAGAGATTTAATAACCCTATTTTACCAAAAAGTATCAGAGGGATAATTGTAGGTAAATCTGGATGTGGTAAAACCTCTCTTTTACTAAACTTACTGCTCAGGCCGAATTGGCTTGACTACAACGACTTATATGTTTTTGGAAAAAGTCTTTCTCAACCGGGTTATCGTATGGTTAAAAAAGCTTTTGAAGAAAGAATACCAAAAGAGGATATTTCAAGGTCTTTTAACATGCAAGATGAGATACAGGATTTAAATGTTTTTCCAATAGCTTTAGTTGAAGAATGGGCTAAGACGATTAGAAACAAATCAGATATAAATTGTAATTTTTATGAAACTGCGGGAGATGTGCCTGATCCACGAGAGTTGAGACCAGAAAACAAAAATTTAATAATTTTTGATGATATATTTTTAGGAAAAGAAAATAAATGTGAAGATTACTACACTCGTGGAAGACATAATAATATCGACTGCTTTTACATTTCACAAAACTACTTTAGGTTACCGAGGCAAAACTATTAGAGAAAACGCGAATCTTATTGTTTTTTCCCGCAAAACCTTAAAAGCATTAATCATGTTTATGAGGATCATGTAGGTGAAGAAGATATGAGTAAGGATGAGTTTAGAAAATTTTGTAAAAAGTCCTGGGAAAAAACCGTACGGTTATGTTGTCATTGATTTAATTAGTAAAAAAGATTATGGAAAGTACAGAAGCGGCTTTACCACCTTTTACATATCTAAGTGAAAATTAAAAATAAGTTAAAAAAATATTAATTATAAAAAATGGCTCTTTATGAAATATTTAAAAAACAAAACAAAACTATGAATGTAATTGATTATATATTAAAAACATATGAAATAGAAAACCCAAGAGGTGCTATAGATTCTTATGAATTTGTATATGTTTTCAGGGCGTTAGTGCGTTTCAGAGAAGAAGTATTAGATTTAATCTATAAGATTGGATTTACTGAGAATGATGATGTTGAGGATGAGTATATTAGAAAATTAAAACTAGTGTTTGGTAAGATAGCAGCGATTTCTACAAAAAACAGAAAAAGACAGGAAGGGTTTTCTTTTTATGTTAGAAGAAAGTATTCATACTTTTTTATAAATATTTCGGGCATGTAGGGTATTTTCCCAGAATATAATATTTACACAGATAAATATTATATTTCATACTTTAAAAAATGGAAGACCTTTTAAAACAAATTGTAAAAACTACGGAACATAAAACATCATTTCAAATTATAATAAGCGATGACAAAACACATTTTAAAACTAGGTTTAATCCTCCGATTCAGCTGGAAAAAGATAAAATATATGAAATAGCTTTGATAAACCTTGAAACTTACTACGCTTTTCCAAACATTGATTCAACAAACAACACATTCGTTTATTCTCCAGACAATGCTACTTCATGGATTAAATTAAAAATACCTGAAGGAAGTTATGACCTTGTTGACATTAATGATACAATTCAGCAGGAAATGAGAAAAAGGGGGCATTACGATGAAATTAATGAAGAGTATTATATTAACATTTCTGCAAACACCAATACCCTAAAGTCTGTCCTTACTCTAGAAGATGGTTATCAAGTGGATTTCAATCAACCTAACTCTATTGCCAAAGTATTAGGATTGACTCAAGCTAAATATACGCAATAATTTCATGAGTCTGAGAATGTAGTGAACATTCTTAGTATTAACAGCGTACTCGTTAACATAGATATTATTTCAGGAAGTTACGTTAACGGCTCAACAAAAAACACTATTTACTCTTTTTTTCCAGATGTTGCACCTGGATATAAGATAATTGAGTCCCCAGTTAATTTAGTATACTTACCATTAACATTACATGAAATACATAATCTAGGGGTAAATGTTACAGACCAAGATGGTAATTTACTAAATCTTAGAGGTGAAAATTTAACAATTAGGTTTCATGTTAGAGAAGCGAGATAAATAAAAAAAAAAAAGAGTTATATATATAAAATGACGAGTTACACTGCTGTTAAAGTAAATATATCTGAAGGACAAAAGCAAAAGCTTCAATGTGCTCTTAAAGGTGGTTGCCCAGTAAGTATTCGTTTAGGTCATGAAGATTTACAAGGTAACGATGTTTTAGCGATTACCAATTCACAAGCAAAGAAAATGGCTAAAGCCTATGAGGGGGGTAAAGGTATAACTATTAAAATGTCTGCGAAACAACTTAAACATAATATGAAAATAGAGGGAGGTTTTCTCGGAATGTTGGCTGGGTTGGCTGCTAGAGCTTTGCCAATGATTGCAAAAACCGTTTTACCTGCGTTAGGTGTTGGTGCTCTCTCTGGATTAGCCTTATCAGGAGTACAAAAAGCAATGGGGTCTGGTCTTTATCTTAAAAAAGAAGGATGTGTTTGTCAAGTCGAAACTGATGGATCTGGATTATACTTAAAACCTTACAAAGGTAAAGGATTAGAGTCTGTTGGTGACGGTTTGTATTTAAAGCAAGGTGGAAAAATGTATGATGGAAAAGGGCTTTTACTTGGACCTAATAGTCCATTTGCTAATATCCCTATTTTAGGAGCTATATTGTAATGTTATAAATAATATTTAAATATTATTTGTAACAAGTAAAAAAAAAAAAAAAATGGATATTCATAAATTTGGTATAAAACCTAATATTACTAATCACCATAAAAACATACTTTGGAAACCTAACTTACAAGTTGATTATCCTCCTATCAAGCTAGATCCTGTAAAGTGGAAAATTTATTCTCAAGATGACATTAAGATACCTTCTAAAGATGGGAAAAAAATATCTTTAGGTTTTGGTTATAAAGTGAGTCAAGGGTTAATTAGTGTTAGCGTCTCTGATAAGTGGAAAACACAAGTGGGTGTTATAAATGGAGTTCATGGTGATAATGAGTGTAACGATATCATAATATACCTATATAACTTTTCTCAAAATAGTGTTGTTATAAGAGCAGGAGAACTGTTTTGCTACTTTCAATATTTAAAATCATGATATAAAAAAATATTATTTTAATAAAAAATGTCAGATAGAGATCAAGAACATCCTAATAAAATTTATCCAAAATTACCGCCTTCAGCCCCATCTATTGAAATGATGCCACTAGATGACAAAGGCCATTCCTACCGTTTACAAAAAATATCAGAAGTACAAAAATGTTTAGAAAACGAAATTCAAAAAAGAGATTCATTAGCTAAAAAATATTTTAGAGCCGCGAGAGTTGTTGATAATATTGATACGGTTCTCATTACTATTACCATGGCTAGTGGAGTTGGAGGAATTGGGTTGTTATCTACCATTGTAGCTATTCCACCTGTCATAGCATTAGAAGCATCAGCTGCGGCAACCGGGCTTCTTACTCTAGTAGGTAAGCATGTTGTAAGAAATTCAACAACCAAGGCAGAAAAACATCAAAAGATTCGAATGATAGCTGATGCTAAGCTTGACAAAATCGCTACACATATATCCAAAGCTTTACTTGACAATCATATATCGGATGAAGAGTTTAAACTTATCATGGAAGAACTAGAGAAGTATAAGAAAATGAAGGATGAAGTAAGAACAAAAACTAAGAAAAAGATATCTACCGAAGATGAAGAAAGTTTAATTGAGAAAGGGAGGCAAGAAGCGCGTGAGTCCTTTCGGAGGTTGGTTGAAAAGAATCATACCGCTCCCTCGGTGTAGTAACAAACCAAGAAAAATAAAGTTTTCATGCAGCTTTAGTTATGAAACGTGTTAAAAAATTATGATAAAAACTGTAATAAAAACTAAGTTTAAAACGAGATAAAAAATTATTTCATTAATTTAAAAAATGTCTTTTTTAAAAATTACTGATCCTGCAAAAAGGGACTTAATTGTAAAAGAGTATCTTGTGAAAAAAAAGGAATATTCGGGATAATCTACTAACGGAGAGAACAGGTGAACAACAGCTTCAAACTGATCTTTCAAAGTTTTTTAAACCCATTACGGAAACACAAAAAGCTACAACAAAGGAGATTACAGAAGGACTTATCCCTATTAAAGAAGGCGTAGAAAACTTACCGCAAGCTATTAAGTTCCCAGCCTTTCCTTCTATTACAGCTTATGATAAACCAGCAGAAGAAAAAGAAGAAGATCCACTATTTATTGGCGAAATGGCAGAAGAGTATTTAAGAAAGTTTGCTACTAAGTCTGAAGCTGATAAAACGTATGGAATATATGACAGAAAGGGTAAGTTTTATATTGGTAACAAACCAGTTGTTATTCGAGACAACAATATTATTGCGGAAAATGAGGAATATAAAGGCACACCTGGTCTATGGGAGTTAATCATATCTAAAGATCCGGATAGTAATATTTTTACAAATGAGGATTACAACAATTACGCGAAGTTGTTGGTAAAAACCAACTCCATTTATCGCGACAACAACCCAGGAAGTAAATATCCTAAAGCTTCTAAAGGTAAAAAATGGACCGTTATACTTAGGCCTATTTGGGATAATAGAAGACTATGTGAAGGAAAGGTTATCATTATCCCGTCTAACCCTAACGCATTAATAGAAAGATTAGACCTGTTGTTAGCAAGTAAAGCAGCAGGTAACACAGGTGTAAGAAATGAGCTAGTGAGCATATGCGACGAATTAAAAAGACAAGGTGTTTTAGATCTAAACGCTTGTAAAAATTTAATGCCTATACTATAAAAATGATTATCAATAAAAAATACGGATTTAAAACAAGGTATTCATATGGCGGTTCTGGAATCTTTGATATAGCATTCCTAAGTTTTTAACACAACTTTTTACAAGTAGCGCGGCTAAAAAAATAGCATCCTCTACCTGTGGGAAAGAGTGTAGCTAAGGAAGGAGCAAAGAAAGCTTTAGAGGTTGAAAAGAGTGCAGCTGTAGACGCAGGGAAAAAATTAGTTACAAAAGCTTTAACACCAAAATCAAAGAAAATTTTACAAAAGTATACCTCAGCGCCGAAACCCACCGATACACCTAAAGCACAAGATATTAATACCTTAATAGATGGAAGTGCCATAGCTATTCAAGACTTAGTTGAAAAATTAAACAGTGGGGCACGTATTAAGGTAGTATAAAGAAAAAATAAAAAATAATACAATTATAATTTTTATTTAAAATTATAATTGCAATAATAAAAATGGACATTTTAAAAATCACCGATCCAATTTTAAAAGAAGGCGATAATATTTATGAGTATGAGCACCATGAGTATGAACCAATCACCGGTACACATCTCAACAACTCAGGAGGAGATATTAGGATTAACATTGAAACTCAAGATATTTTTACGCATCCTAGTGAGAGTTATTTACTTATTATAGGTGAATTAATAAGAAATGATAATAATGCAGTTTATGGTGCTAACACCAATATTTCTCTAACAAATAATGGTCTCATGTATCTTTTTAAAAATATTAAGTATCAACTTTCAGGTATGGAAATTGAATCCATATTACATCCTGGTCAGGCTACTACAATGCTTGGACTGTTAAAATATCCGGATGATTTTTCTAAATCACAAGGGTTAAATTAATGTTGGTATAAGGATACTAGTGTTAACGCGGTTGACGGAAACGCTGGTTTTAATGTAAGAAGAGGTTATATTATTGATAATCCCCTTCCAAGAGGTACCTTTAGCTTCAGAGTTCCATTAAAACATATGTTTGGTTTTTGTGATGATCATACAAAAATATTGTATGGAATGAAGCAAACTCTCACCTTGACAAGAAATGATGATAATCATGCAATCTTTAAAGTTGGTGCTGTTGGTGGTGTTGCTGCTCCTGCTGATGGTAAAATTAATTTAATTAGAATATCTTGGTTTATGCCACACGTGTTACCTGCAGATGAGGACAAGATGATACTTTATAAAATTATCGAGAAAAAAGAAAAAATACCGGTTGGATATAGAATGAGGCAGTGCGACTCTATCACGGTTCCCCAGTCAACATCATTTACCTGGAGACTTTCTGTCAAATCATCTCCTGAGGTGCCCCATTTTATCATTATTGGCTTTCAAACTGGTAAAAGTGGTAATCAAGAGCAAAATCCAGCAATATTTGATCATACAAACGTTAAAAATATTTATGTTATGCTAAATTCCACCCGATACCCTGCGGTTGACTACAATCTTTCATTCACTGCGCATCAATTTAGTAGAGTGTATGGTGATGCTGCTCTATTTAGATGTAAGTTTTATAACATGGATGAGCTGGTGTCAAACCCTAACATTACCCCCTCAGATTATAAAACCCTTTATCCTTTGTTTTTGTTTGACGTTTCTAAACAGAGTGAGAGATTAAAATACTCAGTCACTGATATCCAAATCAAGGCAAATTTTACCGAAAATGTACCTGCAAACACTGAGGCATATGCTGTTATTATTAGTAATAGGTTAATTAACTTCCAGTCGGATGGAAATAAAATGAGTGTAGTGTATTAAGATATTTTTCTTATATATAAAAATGATAAAGATTACAGATTTAAAAAAAATTCTTAAAGATAATAATATAGATTTTTTCTCATACTGGGATAAAAAGCGTCTAGTTGAGTTGGTGAAAGAACATGGGTTGTTCCCAGAGGAGTACCCCGAGTTGCCTAAAAAAGAAATAAGCAAGGACCCGAAGTTTGAAAGATTAAAAACTGTTAAGCATAATCCTAAGAAAGTCAGTTTAGAAGATGTAAGATGTTGAAACTGGTGAAATAATAACATTCCCATCAATTTACAAGGCGGGTAAATTTATAGATCGTTGTCCTCAAACAGTTACGAAATGGAATGGAAGAGTTTGGAAGAATAAATATAAGATTAACATTCAATAATTTTATTATGGATTTAAGTTAAGATTTTCATTTTTTATATATAAAAATGGAGAATTATAATATATATATACCATACAAGGTTTAATGAATTTAGCCAAATCTAGAGGAATCCAAGGATACTCTAGACTTAGAAGAGCTGAATTAATTGGGCGTCTAAGTAATCCTCCACCTCCTAGTCTTGCTGATCAATTCAGGAGGTCCACAGTAAAAGACTTAAAACAAGAAGCTAAAAATCGAGGAATTAGAGGGTTTTCTACGCTTAGAAGAGCTCAATTAATTGGCCGCTTACTTAATCAGGGAGCGCCAATATTAGATTATGATATTGGTAATTTTGAAGCTCCTGTATTAAAAACAACACCTTACACACCACCCCTGGTACCAACTCCACCTAAAGCCGCAGCTGAGGAGTTGATGAACTATTTAGATAGTATTGTAAAAATTCCAAAACATATTTCACCTAGGATAAAAGCTTTACAAGAAAAAATAGATGGGTTATATAAGGATAAAGATAAAATAGAAATTATAGAAGGACCATCAGCATTTAAAGGATTTACCAAAGAATATTTTATAAAAGGTAAAGGAGCTTTTACGCCTGATGATTTCCTTGATTTAGCGAAAGATAAATTAACCAATGTTATGAGAAATAATCGCCGAACAAAAGTTAAACTTATTATGAAGTGTATGATGAAACACTCTATAGAAAATCGTTTAAAAGAGATGAATTTTGATTCTGGTTTTCCAATTGTTAATTTAGATGAGGATGATGTGGATGAAATATATGAAGAAATGGGAGAACAGATATTATAGAGCAAAAAACTGCTGGATATGCGGGGAGTCATTTTCAAAATGTAAAAGAAAGACAAAGGAGAAGAAGATAGATAAAGAGGAAATATGTCCAGAATGTAAAGAACCGCTTAAAAAATGTAATGGCATGAAAAAAGTGAGAGACCATTGTCATTATACTGGAAAGTTTAGGGGAGCCGCGCACAGTGCGCGTAATTTAAAATGTAGAAGACCTACTTTTACACCCATATTCTTTCATAATTATAGTAAGTATGATGCTCATTTATTTATAAAAGACTTAATGAGTACACCCGGTGAGACGAGTTGTATACCAACAAACAAGGAAACATATATAAGCGTGTCTAAAAATGTGCCAATAGAATACACTGTTAAAGATAAGAAAACGGAAAAAGAAATAAAGAAAATTAAAACGCATGAGATTAGATTCCTTGATAGTTTAAAATTTTTAGGTAAAAGTTTAGATGAATTAGCTAGCACTCTAGCTAAGGAGGATAAGACTAATCTTATGAAATATTTTGAGGGCGAAAAGCTTGAATTGGTCTCTCAAAAGGGTATATTTCCATATGAATGGTTTGATAACCTTAGTAAATTAGAGGAAACAAAATTACCCAAACAGAGAGAATTTTACTCAAAACTTAATTATAGCGGAATTGATAAGGAGGAATATCAACATGCATTAAAAGTATGGAAAACCTTCGAAATGAAAACTTTTAAAGATTATCATGACTTATACAATAAGACTGATGTTCTACTGCTGGCGGATGTCTTTGAAAATTTTAGGAATGTTTGCTTTAATAATTATGGGTTAGACCAATCATGGTTTTATACAGCGCCGGGATTAGCTTGGGAGGCAATGTTATAAATTACTGGGGTAAAATTAGAATTATTATCAGACCCTGATATGATTCTATTTATTGAAAACGGAATAAGAGGAGGTATCTCACCATTTTTAAACGATTTGCAAAAGCAAATAATTTATATATGGGTAAAAAATGTAAACCAAATGAACCATCTAAATTTATTACTTATTTGGATGCGAATAATCTCTATGGTTGGGCAATGTGTCAAAAACTTCCCACTGGTGATTTTAAATGGATGGATGAAAATGATTTACAAAATTGGCAGGGGTCACCTTGTATATTAGAGGTTGATTTGGAATATCCTAAAGAATTACATGATTTGCATAATGATTTCCCTTTGCCTCCCGAAAGATTAAAGACTGGTAAAGTTGAGAAACTTATACCTTATTTATATAATGAAAATAAATATATATTACACCATGAAAATTTAAAGTTGTATTTAAGTTTAGGTCTAAAGCTTAAAAAGATTCATAGAGGGTTAACTTTTGATGAGAGTGAGTGGCTAAAACCTTATATTGATAAAAATACTACACTAAGAGCAGAAGGTAAAACTGCTTTTGAAAAGGATTTCTTTAAACTTATGAATAATTCTGTATTTGGTAAGACTATGGAAAATATTAGGAATAGAGTAGATATAAGATTAGTTAGTATCAGGGAAAAAGCAGAAAAATTAACCGCTAAACCAAACTATTACAGTATAACCGTCCTTGATGAAAATTTATGTATAATTCAAATGAAAAAACCACGTTTATATTTTAATAAGCCTATTTATGTGGGGATGTGTATTTTAGATTTAAGTAAGGTATTAATGTATAACTTTCATTATAATTATATTAAAGATAAATATGGAGAAAAAAGTTAAACTTCTTTTTACTGATACAGATAGCTTAATGTATGAAATAGAAACAGAAGATTTTTATAAGGATATTAGGGATGATGTTAGAGATTGGTTTGATACAAGTGATTATCCACCCAATCATCCTTCAGGTAATCCCACAGGATTAAATAAGAAAGTTGTGGGTATGTTTAAAGTGAGACAAGTGGTAAGATTATTGAGGAGTTTGTGGGCCTCAGGTCTAAACTATACTCTTATAAAATGTGTGATGATGAGGAGGAAAGTAAAAAATGTAAGGGGATTTAAAAACATGTAGTAAAAGCATTTATTAAACATGACCATTATAAAGAGTGTTTGTTTGAAAATAAGAGACAATTAAGGAAAATGGTAGTTATTAGAAGTCATAATCATGAGTTGTATACTGAAGAGGTGAATGAAGTCGCTTTGAGCGCTGATGACGATAAACGCTATATCCTAGGGAACAACATCGATACATTAGCCTTAGGACACACTAAGATAAATACGCAGATCTTAGAAAAATTACTATGTATAGGGCGGAATATATATCATATGACAGAGTAAAAATGCTGTAATTTCGCTCATATAGCTATATGGGCTAAAAATACAGATCGCCGGGGTGTAGTTTTGAGGAGGGAAATGGTTGGGTTTGAGAGTTAGTTTTATAATGGCCTAGATTTTTAGAGGATGAGATTTTTAGAGGAGGAGCGTCCTAGTTTTTTGATGACCTAGTTTTTTGATGACCTAGTTTTCGATGACTTAGTTTTTTGATGACCTAGTTTTTTGATGACCTAGTTTTTTTAAGACCTAGTTTTTTGATGACCTAGTTTTTTGATGACCTAGTTTTTTGATGACCTTTGGCTTAAATCCCAGTTCTCTCCTTTTATATCTACTGCCAGCAACTAAAAAATATCAGGGAAGACAATTTGAACATTCACCAGAGAACAACTTATTCTGATCAATATTCCTCTGAATTGCTGTGACTCGAGTTCATACGGTTTCAAAGATACAAGCAACACAAAATTTTATATGAATTTAGGTTCGTCAAGGCAATAACTAATGTTATTTGCCGGAGTTCAATCAAAATCATTAGATTAATAATGTATATCGTCATTCCTGTGAAATAAGGGGACTCCAGCCTTTGCAACTAATATAAAAACTGCGACAAAAGTTTATTACAGAAAGATTGACGGACTAGAGAGAAAACGCGACAAGACGATACATATATATCTGAATCCCCTTGTCGATATTTTGAGGAGACATAATTGTCAATTGAATATATTAACTTGTATTTTGTAGAAAGCATATACCTTGAGGAAAATACTTCCAATGGGGAGAACATGTTCTTTTACAGGTCACCGTTTTCTGCAAGAGGATAGTCAATATTTTACGTAGAATATCAGTTTATGAGTATAAAATCTACGTGGAAAATAGCCCCCGGGGGTAAGTTTGCTATGAGAGTACAACACGGTTTTAAGTAACATGTAAATGCAAAATTTGTATCTCTCCTCAGCAAAAATAAACCAGTAGACGTTTTGTTAAGCGCCTTTCACAATTGCCAGCCACCAGTTTACAACTACCTGCAACACTTTTTAGCAGTGTTAAGCTTCTTTCGCAGTTATCTTGCAATGAGTTTACAACGGCCTGCAACACTTTTTAGCGGTGTTACTCCATCACTCGCACGGAGCCTTGCGAGGTGTCGCAGTCATTGCAGAGTCGCACTCGCAACCGATCATGTAAGGCTTTTGAACATGTTCAAAACTCTGACGCAACTGCATGCGATCGAAATATTCGTACTTGGTCGCACTAACAGTCATGCCAGTGTTGCACAACGTTTCAAACCATTGCACGACACGGCGCGCGAGCTTGCGTAACTTGGATATTGTATTTGATAATTTAGCCGTCGTGCAACACTCGTACGTGTATCAGGGATCTCTAGCTGCCAGTTGTGCGTTCGGTTGCATTTTGAATGCGACTGAAAGATTATTGTTAGACAATTCACATTACAGCGCACAACATTGTATTACTGTTGTACGACTTTAAAATACTTTATGCGTCTCTTTTAGAAAAGAAAAATAAATCGGCAACTAAAATGGTCTCCAGCCTTTCTGGAAGGAAGCTGGAAGATGCTGCTGCAAACTTTCTGTTTTTTGCTGGTTGTTTGTTGCCTTTTTTGACTTTTCGATCGTTCCCCAGAATTCAGTGTTGATCTGATGAGGTCCATATTTGGTAGGTACAAGTCTTCGGCTCGTTGCGCGACCGCTCGTGCGACAAACCTCATGGATCGTGCAGCTGGCCTCATGTAAACACCCAACCGATCGCAATATGTTGAAACAAATCATACGACAACGCCATCAATCCCTGCATTGTATGATTGACGTCGCACCAATCGAAGTTACTACGTTCAGCACTCACAGGTAACTTTCGATCGTTTGAACGAGCAAATGCGCCTTTGTTTTGCATCGGTCGCTTCCACTCGCTCTCCTTGAACGACTTTTATGGTATTTGTGAAAGCTTTTTGTGATCCATTGTGAGAGTAGCTTTTTAAATCGATCGTGCGACCAAATTGTCGCAATAAGTCTTACGCCAATTGTGAAAGGGGCTTTACCCGACCACATGCATGGTGTCTTGTGAGCTTTTGCAATCATTGCAGAGTTGAAAGCGGTCGCAACCGATCGCACAAGACTTCAAAATAAAACATGTTCGAAATTCTGATGTGATCGCATGCGACCGAAATAATCAAATGTAGTCGCACTAAACGTCGCGAGTATTGCACAATGTTGCAAAACTAGTCCACAATAAGACGCACTCGTGCGCTTACGAGACTTGGATATTTTACTTACTAATTTAAACGTTGTGCAGCACTTATACGTGGATTCTTCTAGGTTCAAAGAGAATTGTTACGAGAGCCGAGATTCGAAATTCACAGATTATCGTAAAACTTTTGGGAATTTTTGGTTTGGATACGAGCTGACACGAGTGGATACGGTAAGAAGCGATGGGTTGTACTTAGATGCGATATAATTGCAATTGGTCTGTGTCAGTTCACACGACCTATTACGATGTGGTCTTACGCTCCTACACGGTCCGTTCCGTTCCGTTCCAAAAAGCTTTTCCCGTTTTGGTCTACGGATATATCCCAATTTGATACGCACGGTTCTTACGAGTGAGGGTCCTGAGTTATGTTGATTTAATATATGCAGATAAGTGTGTATAATTCCAGGTACGTTTATTGTGAACCGATACGGTCTGCTTTGCTTCGATACCATTTTAATTGTAATGTGTTTCTCGATCTATCTGATAGTGAGCTACGCTTGAACAGGTAAATATGATGTGAGGCTGTCCATTGACTTCATTGGTTTTCTTGAACACTAAAACTTAGTTTTAATAATGGCAACTGTTGAGGAGGAGGATGTAACATTTGCAGTATCACTGTATGTATACATTATTGCCAGTTAGGAAAAAGACGAAGAATCCTACAAAGACGAAGAATTCAATCTGCCTGTAAGCCTGGGCTGTTCTGGTGAGCCAGTTAAAGCATAGGCGGAATATTGCTAACAGTATCGGGGCTCGGGATAGTAAACATTCTGCTATCAAGAAGCTATCGCACACTGGTAGCATGTGCTACAATTACAAGGGCGGCTTTTCTTTACCTCTCCTGGATTACAAATTTGTTTGGATCTAGCTTGGACTAAAGAGACATCTGTCAGATGCTCAAATACTTGGAGATTTGGAAATATTCGAAAAGGACGCCCTGGGAGTTCCCACACCTGTTCTTTTAACGACAAGGATGACCAAGACATACCCTTTTCCATACTCAGAGATGACGCCTTCGCCCTGAGAAAGTACCTCATGGAACCATATGGCATAAGAAGAATGTCAAGGCAGGAGACGATTTTTGACTACAGGCTAGCAAGAAGAAGGGGGATGGTAGAAAAAGCCTCAGTGATTCTAGCTAACAGGTTCAGCTTTCTCCTCAGGACGCAAGAGCAAAACTCGAACACTGTAAGGGATATGTTGAAAGTGGCTGGTGCTTCTGCACAACCTTCTTAGATTGAGGCATCCGGGTTTTGCAACACTAAAAGTGGATCATAACATTATCTTCCGCTAGATGGCATTCTACAAATACACATCTGTCTAATCTGGGCATTCTGGGTACAGAACCGGACTACTTTTCAAAACAACAACCGTTACATTGAATTTCAAAATAAAATAAATGTTTACTCAATAAAACGCTACCTGATGCGATTCATTCAGCTATAAACAGCTAGCATGTAACATATGCACCGGCCATTCATTAAAACAGCTCCCTACAGGCTTGGGTAAAAGCTCCGGTAAAAGCCCTACTTTTCTCATGTATATGAGACGGGTGATGCGTCATATCAGACAGGTCGAATCTTCGAAGAATATGACATACACAGACAACGGGATCATAAAGATGAAAACCACAATGTCATCCCAGGTACATGCAGGGAACTAGTAGACTGCCAAGATGTGGACTAACTATCTGGCCATGCACGACGTTGTTTCGAAATTTTGAATTTTGTCTATGGAAACATTGAATATTGAAGTCGCATACTTTTTTTTTTATACGCCCGTCGAAGACGGGACGTATTATGGGATCACCCGTGGCGGGCGGGCGGACGGGCGGGCGGCGTCCCCATTCTTTGTCCGGAGCATATCTCTAAAACTATGCTAGCTACGGTTATGAAATTTCATGGGTGGATAGATCTTATCAAGGCGGAGTGCAGTGCACAGGAATCATAACTCTTGCTTCTTTAATTTTTGAGTTATTGCCCTTTGTTGTTTTTCATACTTGAATTTTGTCCGGAGCATATCTCCAAGACTATACTAGCTAAGGTTATGAAACTTCATGGGTGGATAGATCTTATCAAGGGGAGTGCAGTGCACAGGAATCATAACTCTTGCTTACTTAATTTTTGAGTTATTTCCCTTTGTTTATGTATTCATACTTGAATTTTGTCAAAAGCATATCTCCAAAACTATGCTAGCTACGGTTATGAAACTTCATGGGTGGATAGATCTCATTAAGGGGGAGTGCAGTGCAAATGAATCATAACTCTTGCTTGCTTAATTTTTGAGTTATTGCCCTTTGTATTCATTCATACTTGAATTTTGTCCGGAGCATATCTCCAAAACTATACTAGCTACGGTTATCAAATTTCATGGGTTGATAGATCTCATCAAGGGGGATTGCAGTGCACATGAATAATAACTATTGCTTGCTTAATTTTTGAGTTATTGCCCTTTGTTGTTTTTCATACTTGAATTTTGTCCGGAGCATATCTCCAAAACTATACTAGCTACGGTTATGAAACATCATGGGTGGATAGACCTCATCAAGGGGGAGTGCAGTGCACATGAACCTTAACTCTTGCTTGCTTAATGTTTGAGTTATTGCCCTTTGTTTATTTTCATACTTGAATTTTGTCCAGTGCATATCTTGAAAACTATACTAGCTACGGTTATGAAATTTCATGCGTGGATACATTCCATCAAGGGGGAGTGCAGTGCATATAAATTGCAACTCTTGCATGCTTAATTTTTGAGTTATTGCCCTTTGTTGTCTTTTTTCAAACTTGAATTTTGTATGATGCATATCTCCCAAACTATACCAGCTGGGGTTATGAAATTTTAGGGCTGGATAGATCTCATCAAGGGGTAGTGCAGTGCATATGAAATATAAATTGTTTAATTTTTATGCACCCTTCGAAGACAGGATGTATTATGGGATCAGCCATGGCGTACGGGCATCCGGGTAGCATAACTTAGTCATCTTAAAACCTATTAACTTGAAATTTGACAGTTGTTTTTGTTGTAATTACTTAATTTTTATGCACCCTTCGAAGACAGGATGTATTATGGGATCAGCCATGGCGTACGGGCATCCGGGTAGCATAACTTAGTCATATTAAAACCTATTAACTTGAAATTTGACATTTGTGTTTGTTGTAATTATTTAATTATTTTGCAACCTTCTAAGTCAGGATGTATTATGGGATCATGGATAGATCTCATCAAGGGGTAGTGCAGTGCATATGAAATATGAATTGCTTAATTTTTATGCACCCTTCGAAGACAGGATGTATTATGGGATCAGCCATGGCGTACGGGCATCCGGGTAGCATAACTTAGTCATCTTAAAACCTATTAACTTGAAATTTGAGAGTTGTTTTTGTTGTAATTACTTAATTTTTATGCACCCTTCGAAGACAGGATGTATTATGGGATCAGCCATTGCGTACGGGCATCCGGGTAGCATAACTTAGTCACCTTAAAACCTATTAACTTGAAATTTGACAGTTGTGTTTCTTGTAATTATTTAATTTTTATGCACCCTTCGAAGACAGGATGTATTATGGGATCAGCCATGGCGTACGGGCATCCGGGTAGCATAACTTAGTCATCTTAAAACCTATTAATTTGAAATTTGACAGTTGTGTTTGTTGTAATCATATGGGGTGCAGTGTGCACAAACAATAAATCTTTCCTCCTTAAGTTATGAATTATTGCCCTCTCTTCTTTTTCAGGCGTAAATTTTGTCCGCAGCATATCTCTCTTACTATACTAGCTATGTATATGAAATTTCAATGGTGCATAGATCTTATCAAGAGAAAGTGCAGAATATTAGAATCATAACTTTTGCTTCCTTAACTTTTTGTTATTGTCCTTAGTCATTTTTCAGGCTTAAATTTTGTCTGGAGCATATCTCTAAGATTATATTACCCATGGATATGAAAATTTATGCCTTGATAGATCTTCTCAAGTACAAGTGCAGTGCAGTGTACAAGAATCTTTACTCTCTCTTCACAACTTGGGGTAAGACGGGCGTATCTTGCGACAATTTGCCGCTCTTGTTTCATTTTATAGACAATCTTAATCAATTCAAGAGATTCTTTAGAGCCATTATCTCAAAATTTATATCGTACAAACAAAGACAGCATTTAAAACTTGCCTCAATCGGATAGAATTTGGAATGAGAGTAGTTAGGACACAACATCATCTGTAAAAGGAATATTACCGGAAAGTACGACAGACCATGAGCCAACACCAGCAGAGTGTTTGCTGGGGCTTTTGCAAGTTAAAGAGGTCAAAAGTCATTGAGTGCACCTCTAAACGCACTTTTGTAGTTGATCAGCAAGTAATAGTTTTTCGGTAATTTTAGTCTTACTTTAAGTCCCAAATGATCTCAGGTAATGTAAAAGAAAGCTTACATTGAAACATTTCTTGCAACACAAAAAGGCGTTTACAGGATATGAAAGCGTTGGAAAAACTGAATTTTGACAATAAAAGCTAAAAAACTATAATCTTAGAAACTACAGGGATATTTTTCAGACACATTTCTAGAGATGCTTTGAATGCATCCGAGAAGCAATCCACAGTACTTTTTTATACAAAGTACTAGTGCTTTAAGAAAAATCAAAGCACTGATTTTTTTTTTTTTTTTTTTTTTTTTTTTTTTTTTTTATGACTTCTAAAGAATCATGATCTGAGAAATAACAGGAACTTTTTTCAGATGAAAATACATTGGCTTGATCTCACATGCCATGAGCGCATGCTAGAAACAATCCAGGGGACATTTTCTCACAATCCAAATGAGCGTTTAGTGCAAGTCAAAGCACTGAGAGCAATAAATATTTTACGATTTAAGCTTCAAAATAAATAAATGAATAAACGAAAAAAATCCCGAGATACTATACGGATATTTTTCAGACAAAAAAGGTGTTCTTGATCAAATAATTTTATGCTTTGAATGCATTTACAAGCAATCAACAGTGTAGTTTTAGACTTATCGTACATCTACTTCCTAAATACATTAATGAATGGTAATACAAACCCATGGTCATCAAATATACTAATGAATGATATTTAAATGTTTCTGAGAATTAAACTATTTTCTGGTTTATTTCTTCCTTTTATTTTAAGAATGATACAGGATTTATTGGAATGCCTATTTTTACGGCCTTTTTATATTCGTTATAGTAAACTGAAACTCTTAGTGTAAATCTAAGTACTGAAGTTACTAATTCATTACGTACCATTAAACTCCTGCATCCAAAAACAAACATTTTACCATAGTAACATGACATAGGGAATGAGGGCTCATAATTTCTCAGTAAAAATCACCATCATTCTCATGCAGGCAAGCTATATTTATGGCTGTTTGGTTTTGTTATGGGAGCATGATTATTATTTTTACTGATTTATCATTTCTCAGGTTAACCGTTTGGCATCATGAAACAAGGAAAAAATAGTAAGCAGCATGCCGCAATTATGAAATATGGGTTATATACATATGTATAGATCCTTGTTTTCTGCATGATAGTAATAATAAGATTCTTTCTTTTTTTTCGGGAAAGGCCTCTGCACTGGTTTCGATTTTCTCTATCATACATGCATATGGAAAAAAAAAAAAAAAAAAAAAAAAAAAACTGTCATATTTCCAAATGGAAATGCCTTCTAAAATATACATTGTCTGTGCTAATCTCCTCATGTAAAATGATTGATGAATAATTTTGCATCTGATATCAAGATCATGGGCCTATTATTATATCCAGGATGTTGTTTCCCATATTATATATGATAGGTTGTATTTTACAGTACTATTCAATGTAATCATGCACCAATAATTGGCCATCTGAACGTAGAAATGATCAAAGATCACATGGAGTATATTTCCTTAATTTCTTACCTTCATGTACTTTCTAATTTGTAAATTCTATGCTCTGAAGGGAAAGTAAATCCTGTTTTGTGGAGTGCTATCCTGTAATAATTGTTTGTGAGAATGACAAACCCCATGGTTATATGCGAGCCCTCCTTGTGTAAATTGTGACACTTTTTTAGTTGTACTAAAAATTGACATATTATGAACATAATAGAAACTTCTTAATTACTGGGTATTTCCTCATATCATAGACATGGAATACATGTACAGCTTTTTTTTAACATATTCCTTAAACAGTATGCAAATTTAATTCACAGCAACGATAAAGGTAACATAGTGAAACATAAGAAAGCAATGAGAACGACGATAAAAATATTGTCTTCATGACTGTGGTTTATGTGGATAAAAGTAATAATGAATTGATTATTATATAGTGTTGAAAAATCTATTGTAATCACCGTTATTATCATTCAATAAAAGACAACTTAATGTTAGTCTTAAATTCTATGAAGGACCACCATAAAGAAAAAGATCAACACAAGTTATTCACTGGCTTTAATACAAATTACGTTGTAATTTTCTCACTGTTGACCATAGAGGCTTTCTGGGGGCCTTCTGGAGGTTTTCCTGAAACTATAGGTGTTAGAAAGCTGCTACTAATAAAGGCTGAATGTCCCATGTTTGAGGGGGTATGTTCGTTTTCATCAGCACCATGTACCATGCAGAGGATTCAACATTTCTTGTTTCGACTGTCTCGATTAGAGAGATCAAAAAGGTGAACTTATCCAAGACAATTTCTTCAGTGTGGTGTTTATGTCTCTAGTGATATCTCCCGACCCACTCTTTTTGAAGCGTTTCTTCAGTCTCCCCTCGATGGTTTTTATACTAGTGTACCACGTTTTAAGTTGCAGAGCAGTGGTGTTCTTTTTGACAGCCTATGCAGTTCTTATTCTGTACTATTGACATCTTTAAATCCCCACAGGCGTTTATTAGAAACTCAATAATTACCAAGTTTTACTGGTAAAGGAAGGTACTATTTTCTTACTCATGGCTTTCCTGATGAGGTGGGTCTCATTCGTCTCCTCTGCTCCTGATAATACTGGTTTAGGATGAAGAGATTTTCTAGCTTTTCCCTTCCTGTCTCCTGGAAGTTTTGGCGGAATTGCTAAAAAACAGTAGGTTGACAGTGAAACGTTTTCTGTTTGACGCTAGATCGCAAAATCTCAACAAAGCGTGAGCATGCGTAAATCTATATAATCGTATCATTTTGTATACACTTTTATCTCTTCGTGAGCTAAGGATCTAACAGAACATGAGAGACTGTATGAAATCATGGCTGTCCAAGATTGATCCAGATCAGCAGGACTTAGAAACACGTTTTGGTGCGACCTGCTGCATTTTGTTACGATTAAGTAGAATTATATTCCATGACAACAACTGGTAACCAATCGTGTTGTTGTTTTTTTTTTTTTTTTTTTTTTTGGTTCCACCAGTGGTATGACTGACGTCACACTAATCGTAGAAACCCGTACAACAGACAAAGGCAAGAGCATATGCACCTTTGTCTTGCAATGGTCGCTCCCGCTTGCTCTATTCGAATGAATTTGCGACCAATTGCGAGATTAGCTTTTTAAAGTCGATCGTGCGACCAAACGGTTTCAATTATTAGCACTCAATTGTGAAAGGGATTTTAGCATAAATATCGATTAACATGTATTTTTCTCTAGAGTATTTAAGTCTTTAATGATATTTCTATCGTTTTTCTGCCATAGCGTGTTACAACAACCTCACCTTTACAACAGCCTATGCCTACGACAAGTGAAGAAAAGCCTCCCATGATACTTGATTCAAAATGGACAGAAACTCTAAGACAATACAAGGTTTGATATATGCATATGAAGAATAAGTCGTAACGTGCCTATAATATTTCAATCATAAAACAAGTAAACAAACGTGTTTCGGGTTTGGCCTCATCAGTGTAACGTTAGTAACATTCTCTTAAAGCCTTTAATCAAATACGTAAAAAGTTATGTCCATAAATAAAATTCGGTATAAATTTTTCAGACTACTTACTGACTAACTGGAGATTTTTAAAGGCCAGTTTCATATTCTGGAATCGCAATCTACAAGAAATTGAAACCTTCCGCACCCTCCTTATGATTTACATTTTTACATAAAATTCACAATTGAAATTAGCGAAAAATCGTTACCATTTTTAAATATCTTAATGACAAAGCAAAGAAAAAGCCAGCCACAAAATTTGATGAAAAGCTCATCACCAAAGCCAGATGAACGGAAAGCAATACCTTTACGTTTAAAGCAAAAACACGTAGTTGATCAAATTGTAGCCCCAGTCTTTACATGCAGGAAGGATCTACATATAATTTAATGGTAAGATATTCAAAGTTAATTCAAACATGAGCTGCGATGTACACTGTACAGAATGTAATTTATGTCATTACATACAATCGGTGCAGAAAATATGCTATAGAACAGACAGAGGAGAAATTAAGAACATGTCGTACTAAAGATAATCAACAAATAAGAGAACTTTCGACCCGACAATTACCTTTAAACAGTGACGTAGATATCTGTTCAAAGGAAAAATAAAGTTCAAAATATTTCCTTTTTGTACAAGTTACATTCGGCCAAACTATCAATCAGATTAGCAAAAGAAAAATGGTTCATAGGCTGTTTCAAACCGTTACTTAATGCCTGCCATCTTTTGAAATGGCCCCCTTTAATCATTCTCTTCAATGACGTTACAAGGAACGTGAGGTAATTTACGACGCTACCGATAGTGACAACGTTGCGCTGATGAGGAGAAAACCGAAACATGTTTGTTTTATAATTGTAATATACTTATTATACACGCATTACGTCTTATTCTTCATTTGCTTATTTAATTTACTTGTGTCCGTCCAGGTTAACCGGAATATTTCAATTTTCCGTGTGTGTGTTTGTGTGGTATGTGTGTGTGTGTGTGTGTGTGTGTGTGTGTGAGACAACTTTCATTAAGTCTGTCCCTTATATTCCATACATGCTGGATGTTTCCTGACTTTCATTCTTGACATCACCAGAAGGTAATACCAATTACTGTCCTTTTTTTCCTAAGATATATATTTACAGTGTAATCTATTTTGAGATCTGATAAGAATTACATGAACGAGTGTAAAATAAATTTGAAAACTCACTTGTATAACAGGTCGTCTGTAATGTTGATCCGGATAAAAAAATTTATCAACATGTTTTCTACTTTACATGTATATCCTCGTCTTGTTGATACTTCTTAGTTTTGAAAGTCTATAGCAGAAAACAATGTTTTCTTCCCTTTATTACAAAAATAGTTGGGTACCTTCACCAACATCTCCTTTTTACATTTATCTTTACAGAAAATAAGAATTCTGTCTGCTGGCGTAAATCAGGAGATCCTTGATGCGTTATGCCATGAACTGCCTGCATTTGTACAGGAAGAAGAGTGTGATGTAACCTGCATTGCTGTTATTAGTACAACGCGTGTACAGAGTGATGCCGAAATGGCACTTGAAAAGTTTGGCATAGACATGGGTAACTAGTCTTTCTTTACAGCGAGTGTTTGGTTACATTTGTTGTTACTTTTTCCTTAATTTGTTAATTACTCGAATGATAACCTTCCGAGGACTTTCCGTCTTTAAAATTATGTCAGCCTTTCGAAGTTTCTATTCATTTTTTAATGATACTGTAATTCTTGTACATGTTTTTGATTATAGAACCTAAAAATACCTATGATTATTTTTACAGCCACCGAGGAGTTAAATTATTTCTGAATAACAATTGCTAACCAAGTACCAATTTTACGTCGAAAGCGTGTAACTTTGTTATGTCGGTATCATGCGCATGGATAATCTCTCCAAATGACACTTAACGATGACACTCGGCAGATATTTTTCCGAATAAAACCTCTACTAGATAAATGTATTTAAACTGGTGTCAAATCACATAACATTGCGATACCATACTGATTGCCATGTAATTCACTGAGTACCGGTCTGCAATGAAAGTAGTCTCTATCATTTTAATGAAACCAGTCTGCAATGAAACTCAGAAAAAATAACAAGTGACACACAGTCAGGCTACTCCGGTTTATCGGATAAGATTTGTATTGTTTTCGAACCCTTTGTTCCGGATTGTTTTAATCCGCTTTCGGAACTCGGATTTCCGAAATAAACAGTAAACTTTGTACAGAAAGAATATTCGTTCCTTTTTTTCCGTGTTGCATGAATTTCCGAATAGTGGAGTCCGGATCAAAGTACTTCGACTCTACTACATTGTTAGGTACTTCAAAATTAGCTGCTTATTATGGTGGCATATTTCTGCCACGAGATATGAGATAATTATTGCGATAATTTAAGAGAACTATCGTGATAAAACAAACTTTCCTAGAAATATTATCTAGATAATAAGTCTCACGATAGAAATATGGCGATAATTGTAACAGTTATCATGTTTCTTTTCTGCTTTTGTGTCCACAACTGACATTCACGGTATCTATAATTAGAGACAGTTTCGGAACATCTTTGTCTACAACCTTATGAATTCTCCTATTCCCTAAATGGTTTTAAACTTGTTCGTAGGAGGCATTTCGAGTCGTCTTTGTGTTTAACAGACAAATATTCATTTCAAGTGTGGTCAGAATTTACCAATTCACCTACAATTGTAAATAATTCAAATTTTTACTTACTGCAATCGTGTGAAGTCAAAAGCTAAATGGTGAACTTTCTATTTATAGTTATCGAGAAACGGGTGGAAATATCACGAATATCATCACCTTCGTGCACGATTGAGAAATTTCGCGTTAAAATATTTACTAATCAATGTAAATTTTCTATATAACAAAGATTATCGTGATTTTTTTTCATGAAATTTTTCACTATCTGGATAAAATTTCCAGGAAAGTTTGATTTTTTGCGAAAGTTGTTTTTTTTTAAATTATCATAATAGATATCTCGTATCTCGTGGCGGAAATATGCCACCATAGCTTATGTATATTTCTGAATGTTTTGCAGCTAATCATGGTAAGAACACAATACTACTGATGTTACATGCAGTCGCTGGGAGTAAAACCATAGCTGACGTTGCGGCTACCGTGTATAGCAGTCCATGTGTATCCAAGACTCTTCATGTTCCTTTCAAAAGGGATTAAGACTGCAAAGCTTTGTGCAGGAGAAGAAATGAATGAAAAGGACGGGCTAGATTCTTAGGTCTTGTAAAAAACAAAGGATAATTCTTTGATGCGAAAATTAAATAAACGCCGCACGAAACTAAAGCAACAATTAGATGCTGTTACTTATTTAGATAATGCAAAGGTACTTCAATATTTAAACATCAGCAGTTTTTGTCTTATAGTCGAAACCGTGTCTAAAATCATCGATTTTCCTTTCACACACCATTCGCATTCCACGTCTTTTAGCGTAGCATGCGCTTTCAGTATACAGAAGTATTGATAATTGTTAATGCCCAAACTATTTTATATATTCCCATTTTTGTTAAAATATTCACATGAACGGATAAGGACGTGAATTTATACGGTCACTATCCTTTATTTCTGACACTCTATCCATGACGGATAAAATTATAGATAATTGGAGAATGTATTACGTCTTTTCTATGCAGTTTAGTTTCGAGCCGCTTTGGAAGTGTTTGTGTTTCCATTTTATGCTGATTACATCCCATGATTTAAGACTGGTAGAAATACTATTTTGCCAGATTAATTTTATGTCTTGTTCTGATTATTGTAGTCAATAAAGTAACTTTCTTCCTCAATTGAAAAATAGATACAGCTATTGGTTTTGCTAAATTTTCAGTTCTGAGTTTTCTTGTGCACAAAGTGCTAAAGATTGACAACTCAAACAATTTATCACTCTACAGAGATCCGATTTAACCAAAATGTGGATTGAGCTTATTAAGAATACATATTTTGATGTATTATCGTGTGTGTGTGTGTGTGTGTGTGTGTGTGTGTGTGTGTGTGTGTGTGTGTGAGAGAGAGAGAGAACACTAAAATTTGTCTGTTAACGTTGCAACCGGTTTCGCTTAAAATGCTGATAAGAGCACCGCTTTAACGAAACGTCGTAACGAACGTAATTTTACATCATAGCGTAACGGTAATCCAGCTGAAACATTATTTGATTTGCACCTAAAAAATGGGAAAATATTTGAAAAAAATGGATATGTTTTACAAAAACTGTCTATATGAGAACTTACTAGTGTTTTTCTTGTTGAACAGTCCCTTGTCAGTTGATTATGTATGTATGTCATGTTTAGTTAACTTCTATTTCTTAGCTTATCAACGTTTAGCCAATAGAGTATTCTTGACAGCCATTCCAAATTAAAAGATAAAAACAATTTGAAACTTAGCAATCTATGTCCTATGCGATTGTAAATATTTCACCTTTTATTTCAAATACATCTCCTTCAATTATTTGTTTACAGAGTCCTTAACGTGGCTCATTTCAATTCTTTTAAAGAAACTTTTAAAATAGTATGTTTGAATTCTATTTAAATCAAAATATGTGTAAGATTTGACAGCTGTCTTTACGTTTGATCATTTTAGTACCTTTTAGTATTTGTGACATTAATTGATCATTTTCTAAAATTTCAAAATTATGTCTGATAATTTAAAATAGTTATCTGTTTTTCGGATTGAAAAATGTAGTATTTTCTTGTAGTATTTTCTTGTAGTATATCATTTTCCTGTAAAAAGAGAAGTTCTACGTATTTTTAAAAGCTTTATCATTCCTGCTTAAATTACTAGTTTAGCTCGCGACTGGGCACAAATAGTAAAGATATGTTGTCAAAAAGTAGAACAGCATTTTGAACAGTAACACTTTTCAATAAAATTACCACATAGTGTACAATCATAATTTAATTCAAGCCCAGGAAAATGCAGTCTTGAGGATCGAGTAAGTCTTGTCTTCCAGCGTTTGTCAGTATTCGGACGATCTTTATGTGGGAAAGGAGACACTCAATTGGAGCGGGGATCGTCCATGTTTATATACTTGCTCTATAGCATTATTTCTTTGACAGATTCTTGTGCGTAATTTTGTTAAATGGAATCAGGGAAGCCGCATCCATCGAATATGGCAGCCTTTCGGCAACTTATCCCCTCCAGAAAACGAAAACTTTACCTCTTTAGTACTCCCCAAAGCTACGCAAATTTCAGGCTAAGTGCCCCAATTTAAACATGTACATGTATGTAAGTTATTGTATTATTTTTCCCCATTTATTGATTTATTTATTTGAATTTGTTTATCAAAGTATGATAAATTTTTTGGCTTCATGACAAATATTACCCCTAACGGTTGCCAGAATGCATCGATTACGAAGGATAAAAAATACAGTATGGGATTTTGCGGCCCTCGACTTGTTCAATCGAACAACTATGTGCGACGTTCGCTTTGCATATTCATGCAGCAAGCAAAGAAGTGGAGTCGCAATACGCTACACAGGTATTAATACCAAATCACGATTTCGATATCGAGAGCGCAATAGAATGATTTCAAAGTCAGTAGAAATAAAAATTCCGTATATATGCATTAACATGTAGCTTTCAATTATAGAAGTTTGCTGAATGAAGGAGAAAACACATGACCCTACAAAAAGACAAGTACGCCATTTATAGTGTTGAAACCAAATGCAATTGTCTATTTTTAGGTAGTGGGTTTGCAAATGACTCTAACGATTAAATCATGACTTTCCACAATTGTTTACAATTTTAAACAGACGTAATTTTTCTGCCGACAGAGATTCGTTTCATGCCACTTATTTCCATTCGTGAAATTCCAGTGGAACATTATGTAATGTGCGAACGTTTTACAGCCGTGATCTTTATACAGTCAATACTGCGAACATCGGCAGAATCAAGCTCGGGAACTGTAATATTTTCTGTCTTTCTGCATTGGCTTGAAAAAAAGCTCAATTCCGTTTATTGAAGTAGCTATAACAGCACTCCAATATACAAGTAAGAATGAATCTTACACGAGTTTTTAGCACACGTATTATAATAAATGTGTCACTTATTTGACGAATTTTCGATTTGTACTAGCATGGTTTATACCAAGTTTGGTCTTAAAAACACAAAAATGTGTTTCAAGAGACAATTCGAGCATGAATCCAAGTAGACAATACAAATGTCAGTGTTTGATGTGATTGTAAAGGGTTCATGAAAAATATTTTAGATGTCTCCGAAAAATATAAGTGATGCAGCTTTTCACTGTCTATCATTCCAATTATATTTTTGGACATGCTCTAAATCATGTCTGATGTAAAGGTTTGAGAAAAAATGATTTTTCTGGCCATCCAAGTTCTTTCGACTATCTATTTCATCGTTTAATGTACAAAAAACCATTTGGACGATTACTTGAATAAAATATCACTTTCCACATTATGGAAAACATTGCTGGAAAGGAAGAATTGCTTTTTACAAGCTGTTGTTCCAAAAGCCTTTTCTGAAGCTATTGACCGCATTTGTGACCGAGTAAAGATTGAAAATTGTCATAAATAGTTTTAAAAATATTAATCTAATAAACGTGTTTCATGGAGGTATGACCAAAAAAGACAAACATGAAATGGTAAATTCCTTTTGTTGTTATGCAACAAAGCAGTTTTTACTTTCAACTCTTTTAACAAACAATCCCGGGTTTTACCAACCCTCAGAAATGAAGCTTTTGAGAAAATTACGCGTAAAGAAGAAGTACTCGTATACAGAAATTTCTTTTTTACCCATTATGTTTTCTATCATGTAAAAGAATAATTTCCCTCAATTGAGCCACATTTGATTTGCAGTCTGCAAGTAAAGTCGAGCCTCGTTTATCCGAACACTTCTATTTCCTACTTATATTTCCGGGAAAGAAGTATTTCCGGATCATCAGAGCGGGAAATGTGACCTTTTGCCTATACTATTGTTTTTAGAGATAAGATTTGTACTGTTTTCGAACCCTTTGTCCCCGCTGTTTTTAATCCGGTTTGGAAACAAGGATGTCATAGTTTAGAGTAAATTTTGTACAGAAACTTTGTTCCCTAGTATTCTTTCCCCGGTCCCAAGATTTCCGAAATGGGGGAATAGTGGTTTCTTGATAAATGACTATACTTTTAAATTGGACAGGGCCAATCTATGGTCTTCCGATCAAAAGATAACGTGCTTTAGAGATTTGTTTCTATGGCTATCCTGACACTTTATGAATTAAATTAATCAACTATATTCTTTGCATGTTCTGTGTCTTTTTATGCTGTAGCCTGTATATATTTTACTCTAAACATGTCTTGAGTAGTGCAAAAGAATTGTTGATGGCTTTTTGTTATTATTCCTGTTTCATTCTTGTAACAAATCAGCTCCTAATGACGGTACTTTCTTCTTCCAGACAACTGCTTTTAAAATACCATGACATAAAAAGAAATTTTTAAGAGCAAGTTGTCCTTGTAATTAATTTTTTTTCATATACATGTAAGAAAGTGTTGGCACTATTATGTTGGTACAATTATGTCAACTCTATTAGGTATGGACAGCCAATATCTGATCTGAGACAAAATCTTTTTGTAGGCCCATTCCATTTTCTTCCAAAGTCCCACCCTTTCATACCGAGTGTCATTGTATGTAATCTCTTAGTAATCATTTTAACTAGCTGGCAACAATACTTTATCTGAAAGAAAATGTTTAAATATTAAAAACATTCTGATTAATCTGTCTTGTTATTTTTCAATCGATGTGCAGGCCAGCTAATCAGGGTAAGAATTTATTCTGGTCATAACATAGACAAAATGTTTTGGATGGGAAACCCCTTTTGTAGCGGGCAAATTGTAATTTAGCTGTAGATACGAAATAAAGGTTCGGCAATCGAATGGACTCAAAGTAATGCAAGAGGTTCATTGGCCCCCTCATCTGAGTAAAGTCACCATGATCACTTTGTGCTCAAGATGTGGTAACACACATTCTGATCAAGTATCTTGAACCAGTAGAAACCCAATGTGGCCTACAGCTGTGACAGAATTACTGTTCAACAGATTAGGAATTATTGCAAGTTTTCGAAGAAAGTCAATCCCCAAAAATACTTCAAGTTGCTATCCAAATTTATGTTGAGAAGCTTCAGGTCACATATTATAACTTCTCTGAATCAGTCTTTGGAGCAAATATGATTTCTCAGTCTTTTGCGGAAAAAGTAACAATTTTATGATTTGACCATTATGCTTCGATTGTGCCAGCTTTACCACTGATATTTCAAAATACAAGATCTAATATAACATTTATGTCAGTTTTTGCTTGTTCATAACACATTTCACAGGAGAAATATCATATTTGGTCCTTATCCAAATACATCTAGATTAAAATCTCCCATAATTATTAAAGGTTTAGCTATATCTAAATGAGAGAGAAGCTCTACATTTAATACCGCTTTGAAATTAGAACGACATGCTAAGGGCTTTATATACTACATCAACTTACATTTCGGAAGAAAATATTCTCACCAAAAAAACAAAAATAGGGAAATTGTGTTTGAGGGGTTATGACAAAGGATTTAGAACATTCTGAGAATTGTGAATTTCATAGTATTATAAGGCATCTATTTTTCTTCAAAGGGGTGCTTTATTTGAGTTTATAGCACGAATAGCGGCTTTAAATTCACTGTCAAAGTTGACTGGTCTTTAATTCATTTTTCACAAAATTGCAATATTGATTGGTTTGAGAAAAGAGTGTCACTGTAGAGTCTCACCCCAAAAAAAAGCCTTTTTTTTTTTTTTAATTTGGGCCTCAGGCTAGTCACTTATTTAAGATGATTTGAGCAATACTTTCTAGACCGAGTCGACATTTCAATTTTCAAATTGGTTCAATACCTCCACGGCTATCGTCCAGAAACTTCCAAGATTCTTTCGTCAGAACAATGTTTTGCTCATTGACTTGCCAGCGCGCTCACCAGACATATCTACCGTTGAACATGTGTGGGTATTACGGTGCCTTTGATACCGAATGGTGTAGGGCTTAAATGACGTTGTAATATATTTAAAAAAAAAGAAACAGAAGAGTTCCACTGTGTTTTAAAATTTAATAATTCAAAACACAGTAATTTAAAATACAAATGATAATTTAAGTTCCTACTTACAGTTCACAAAGTCTAAACCATTGAAACTCTCCTAAAATATTACAGATGTGTTAATTCAGAATCTGAGAAAGTCACGAAGAACACATTAAATTCCTGGTCTCAATAGAACTCCAAAAAGCTGAGAATCAAACGGTGAAAGTGTATGAATTAATGATGATGCCAAGAATAATATTAATCTTTAAATCCTTTCAAAACTTCATTTGGAAACATCAATCTAACAACTTTTCACCTTCCCCTAACCCTTCGGTGTTTTAACCCTTATATATCATAATACAAGAATCGAGTACACCCGAAAGCTACCGGAAAAGTATTTTCGAGAAATCACCGGCGAATTATGACATTAATAATATTAGTTCTTCTTTGAGACCAGGATATGGACCTATCATACAGTTAACTAAGTACCTACATTGCTATCGATTAAAATCATTCGCTAATTACAAAGTTATTATGAAAAAATAATATTCTTTCTAGACTATTCTGCATACTTATCTTGTTTGTAAAGAAAACACCGAAATTACGAGAAAAGTCACGAACATTCCGTAACAGTGGGACTTTCTTGGACCAAGGGTTCGACGCAGAATACTGGCATCACCTTCAGAGTCTTGCTGTGGTGCTACAGGAGAATGAAGACTTGTTCCACAGCTCCAAATCGCTAGAATTATTCGGCGTATGAGACGCCAGTGCAGGTCCTTAAGTCCCTGCAGGGATATGTTGAGCATTCTCATCTTCAATACATGACATTTGAGGCTTTTATGAGAAGGGACATATCTAAATTTCATGTGACATTCAAAGGAATTGAATTTTAAGTTACAAAAACTTACAGTGTATTTTCATGGGGGTGTTTTGCAAAAAATCAGGGATTACTCTGTTGAACTTATTTTGTGAAAAAATGGGTTGACCCCTGGGTTTCTTGACACAGTGCCACAACCAGGATATTACTTTTTTTGCAACTAATGAAATGCATCTAACAAAACCAAATAAGAGTTAAATAATTGTTTGTTTTGTTAATCTTTTGGTCCATGGTTTTCTGTATCCTTAACTTTTTTGTTGAGTATATAATAATGAAACTTTTATGAACTCGAAATGCTTGGAGGAAAGTATGTACTTTGACAAGGCAATTCAACTATAATGTACATAGAGTGCTATGCTATGTGGTGGACGATTGACTGTGTTGCTAGTACCTTGATCAGTGGGATAGATTTTTTTTCTAATATGAAGTTACTGTCAGGATCATTGGTGCTCAGTCTATTCTCAGCAAATCCTAATGCATTTGAAGATAAAAGACTTGCGTTGTGTTTAATGTCTTTATTGTGTAAATGCTAACTCTGCAATTTTTACAGGCGAATTTAAAAAAAAAAAAGAATCTGAATTGACAGAGTCAAAAGGAGAGTAACATAAGAGAAGCATTGCATTTTCATGCAACCGCTCCATTTCCTTCTCGACCTTTTCATCAGTTTGCACAGTTCTTTCATTCAAATTGAGTATTTGAAGAGATTTCCTAGACACTACTCTACTCAAAGCAATATAATCAAGATACGGAACTTTCCGCGTTTTCTTTTATGACAAGTCTACAACAACTCTTTCCAATATACTACCTTGGGCTCTATGTACTGAAAGTCCTGCTGACAGTTGCAAAGGGCATTGTATCATTTGAAAGTTTATTTTATTTTTTATTCTTTTTTTACATAAAAGATACTTAAATCTGAAATACTAGTGTACAGTTTTCACCAAGATTTTGGTGATAGAAGTGTCTGTCTTTAAATTTTCTTCGTAAATCTGCCCCTGCTTTTTCCTTGTCAAATTGAACCCAAATAATACTTGGACGTTTTGTTTCCTTCTGCTTATTATTAATATATTATAATGTACATAAGGTGCCTTTGGTAAGTTCTTCTTTAGTGTTTATAATAACTTAAGATCTTATATCATGTCAATAACAAAAGTCAATGAGCAGTGAAAATTAGCTGTCTTGTTTGGAACTTTGGGCATCTTTCTGATCGCTTCATTTCGTTTTTCTTTGGACAACTAAGGTGAAATAACAGATTCATGGCATCTGTTTATGACACAATCATTGAAACTGTGTATTAAATAGTTTTCTGCAAACAAATGTGGGGCATTAATCATGTAATTTTAAGACTAGTGTTGTACAATACAATAAATTTATCCTAAGCATTCATGTCACTTTTTCTCAGTCTGTTAAGCAAATCAACCAATTTATGATTATCCTTTGTCTCATCACATGGTTTAACTCAACTAACTTGAAGTGATCTTTCCACACATTTGCTAGTGCTGCAGCCTCTCTAATTAGATAATAGAATATCCAGTCACCACTGACTGGTTTTAATTAATACAGATCACTACCAGATATGATACTTACTCCAAAAAGGATACTGGAGTTCATTTGAGTTCTTGTAGTCTTTAGTCAATAAAACTCAACAAAGAATTACTAATCATTGAAATTTCATCTGTTTCAACAACAGAAAAAATTCTGTAGTTTGATCTAAATGAGTTCAAATGATCACAAGTTAATGTTAGGTTTGATTACTTATACTTCTGTCTGAAAGCTGATGAAATCGTTGAACAACCAATTTTAAATGTCGCCTATACAGTATAAGCACATTACAGAATTCTTGTGCCATCAGGATTTTATACTTCTTTCAAAATCAAGCTTTTATTACAACACTTTTCCCAAAAACAGCTTCACCAGAAGGTAAAGCATGTAATAGTGTACCTTTGGTTTTAATCATGTGAATATCATGATCATGGAAAAGTCTTTGTTGTTTATTAAGGCTACGCAGTAACTCTCTGTACTGATCATCAGAAAGAATTTTATTATTTGTGCCAACTCTTACAGATGAAATAAAACATCCCATTTCAATACCAATATCATTGTCCTGAGATGTTTCTTCAGCAGTGTCTCCAGTTGTTTGCTAGACACCAGTCGCTAGCTGATCATATACATCTTCGTCAGCATTTGCCATTTCTCTTGCAAGGTCGAATTTTTTTACATGATGTTCATACTCTGAATACTTTTTATCTCTCTATATATATGTATATAATTATATATATTTGATTTGTTGTATTCTTTAATGGACTTAAATGTCTCAGTAAATCAGATTCTTCGTTTCACCAAAGATAAAATAAAAGCAGTTTCTCACTGAAATGGTTTTCTTCACCAGCTTTTTCACTAAATCTGAAACAAAGCAATACCTTTTGATTCCATTTTTCAACTCGAGGATAACTTGAAAATAATTGAAATACTCTATAGATTCTGGGTTATCGTTCATTTCTTTATCATTCAAGGAGTTGTATTTTCAGGGTAACTAACATCTAGTTGTGAACTATAATCAGTTAAACAGTGATTTCGTAATGCTTTTGGTCGTTCGGAATATCTTTTAATGACGTTATGTGCAACAATGTATGTAAACTCAGCTGGCAATTCTTCAAGAACAGATTTTGGTTTCAAAAGCTGAATAAGTTCTGCCATAGATGATTGTATTTACGAAAAATCATATCTCTTGTGCTTTAAGTTAATAAGAGTATTTGTTAAACCAAGTAAACAGCTTCTTGGTCACTTACTTCCACACTATTGAAAAACTAGATGTGTCTTACTTGCCTCTTGATATCCAAATTACCTTTTCTCACGTCTTTGGCAGCTGGATACACCAGGTTACGCATTCCTCTTTGCAATTTATTGATGTATGAAACGATATACATAGCGCAAGCAAATGGATCTAACACAAACTGTATATCATTGCTTACTTTCCATGCTTTCAACAACGTTTTGTTGTACAAATTTACTCCAGTCTCAATGGGTTTCATTTTCAAAATACTCTAGATGAATTTAATGAGCTTTGGATGCATTTAATGTATTCTGCTTCATTCATTTTCATAACATATTTTAAGAATAAATCATATTAAATATTATAACCCTCCTTCTTCCCATTTATCTTTTTTTCTGAATTTTCTTTCTACAATTTACTGTATTTGTCTTTTTTTTTTTTTTTTTTTTTTTTTTGTTGTTGTTGTTGTTGTAAGTGGATCTAATACCATAGTTTTAGGAAATGGTGGTAATGTATACCCAAAACGACATATACTGTCTTGTTTCTTTCTGCATGTTTTTGAATGCTTATGGACTTTCATATCTACAAGGTTTTCCGTATCTTGATCATCAATAGAGCACCGTAGATACTTGTCAACATGCCAAGTATATCCTCAGCTGAATTTACGATGCATGTTGGTGCATTTACCACCCAAACATTCAAGTGATTATGTGGTGAGTGTCTTTCCTGGCATTCAACGCAATAGAAAAAAGTCGTTAAGCTTGCCAAGTGGATCACTATCACTCTTTAGCAATATGTTAATCAATTCCAGTACTCTATGGTCAAAGTACCTTGAACAGGTAACAGGATCTGACTGGACCAATTTAATGTTTTGTTCCCAAGTCAAATTACTGTTTTCTTCCAAAATATACTGTACATCTTTATTCAAAGAAGCCAAAATGTTCAAAAAGTAAGTCCATCATGTGTCTGCTGAGGATAGAGGTAACAACCATGTTGGTAATCCTAGTTGACGGATCATTTCAAAAATACCTTTCTGTCTTGTTACTGAATATGCAGCCGAATTGCGGACCTGTTCGAACAAGTAATAACCTTCATCCTGCTTAACAATATTGTCAAAGCCTCAGAATTTCTTACTTTAGCTGTTGTTGATTTAGATGGTCAAACTTGGACCCGTCTAACAGCTCAGTTTAGCTTATCATTTAGTTCTTTCATTTGTATTTTCTTTGATTTAAAGAAATTATTTGGTAAATTATTTGCAGCACGTTCATCATGACATCGTAATTGCCACTTTGCAATATCAATGTAATGAACAGGAACAAACCTTTCATTATTTTCCTTTCTCTTTTGCCCTCAGAACATTGTTGGAAAACACAAAAATTGAGAATCTTTCTCTTGATCTATACTAAGAGACTGCTGTTCTTCTCCTGTGTTCAGCAGTTGCGTGATCTAACAGAGTATCAATGTTACCGACATTTTCTGTAGTAACTTTTTCATTATCTGAGTTATTCATGTCATCTTACATGGGCTTCTCATTACTCAGTTCTGATAAATTACATGTATGTTTATCAACAACATTCCTGTTGTTCTCTTTGATATTTTCATTGTTGTTATGAAATCTATTCTTTTTTGAACGAATTGATTCTGGTGATAGGTATTCGCTCAAATTTTCAGTACAGTGTGTGTCATTTGGTTAACCCATTCTTCATCAACATGTATATTTGCACGTTTGTACAAAATCACAGTTCTTCATTATCCTATATACATGTAGAGCTTTTAGAACACGTACAGGACGAATATTTTCAGAAAATGCACAAGACTCTCAGGATCGTTTATTTTTCAATTTAAATGCCGCAGTCACATTTTCATCCTATGGTCTAGGAAGTGTATTTATGACAGATTGTATGTCAACAGGAACATTAACAATTTTTCTTTTACTGACAACTGACGACCCCAAGGTAGCTCTCTTATTTGCATAAATTGTATTCGTAGAGAAACTAATCTCTCTTCTAAAAGATATGTCTAAATCTGGTGGTATTAGTGGCCTCTTCATTCCAATTAGCGCCCGGCCGGGTAGCTCAGTGGTTAGTATATCTGACTCGTGACCTGGAGGTTGAGTTCGGTGCCCTATTGAGGCAATCTTTCTTTCCGGCGATTTTTCGCCTCTCACCTCTGATGCATGTGAGAAAAGTAGTCAGTCACTTGGAAAGTACGTTGTGTCAGTACTGGTGTTGGAAAGCCAGGAAACACATACCTAGGTGCACTGATCGCCGTTATATGACCTAAGCTATTAAAACGGCGATAAATTCTGATACAATAAATCAATCAATTTAATTAGGCACTGACAATTATGGGACTTTATCACATTGTATGTTCCTTTTGCATGTTGTACCTATCCTTTCTCTGCTAAAGAGGCAATTCCCCAAACTGCGACAAATCTGAAGCATACGAACAAACCTCGATTCGTTGAAAAATGTGAAACGGCTGTTAAAGGTCTTAAGTTAGCTCTCGGGCTTTCAGTTTGAGACCGACGAAAACCATATTAAGTTCAAAACTGCTGGAGCTAAGGCTCGCAGAACTATTAAACAAAGTAAGCAATCGTCTTTGTGACGGTATTTATCTCTTTTAAATTAAAGATCCACCTTCAAAAAAGACCTGGGATATGATAAGAAAACTTCAAGGTAAACAAATCTCACTGGGTGTTTGTCGTCTGAACACCCCAGATGGTAATATTACTTCAAAAGAAGATATTGCAAATACATTAGCTGACACCTTCGCTAAAAAGTCTTCCTTATCAAATTATTTTCCTTTATTTCAAAAGTTTAAATCACACAAGGAGAGAAGGAAACTTAATTTTAAATCCACAAATGAAGAGGCTTACGCTTATTACGCTTACAATAAACCTTTTACTATAGAAGATTAAAGGGCGGCTCTTAAAAAGTGTCATGACACCGCTACGGGTTCAGATGATATACATTATCAACTAAGAAAGCATTTGCCTTACCAGGCCTTTTCTTGTTTACTTGATGTTTATAACAAGATTTGGGAGACAGAAAATCACTCAATGTCTTGGAAAGAGGCAATCGTTATTCCCACTCCGAAGCCTGGCAAGGATTCTACTAATCCAGGCAATTTTAGACCCATAGCCTTAATCAGCTCCAATGGAAAACAATGGAAAGAATGGTTAATGAGGGACGTGTTTGGTTTCTTGAAAAAAAACCAAACTCATAACACCGTTTCAATGTGGCTTTCGTAAACATAGGGGCTTCGATCATCTTATCCGTTCTGACATTTAACTGGCATTATAAATTAATCTAACAATACATACACCTAGCCACATTGTAGCAAATTCCAGCCAACTGGACAGGGAACCCTAACCATTCTTTTACTCATTCATTGTGTAGATCAGTGTACCCTGTTTTTTTTTATGTTAAACTGTAATGTCTTATATATTAAGCCTTTACCACACAATCCTGAGTTTTAACGATACTTTGAAGAGGCTCTTCTGAAAACATTGTAGGAAAAGGAATTATGCTGGTAACCAGCATTCACTCCTTTTCCCACTACATTTTCTGCCCTTTGAAAGTAAGTTTTCATAAATTGAGCCACATTTAATTTGTGTTTTGCAGCAGCTTTAAATCTAGATGAGCGTCAAATTTTTCGTTTGACCAAGGGGTCAATAGTTACATAAATCTATTACATCTCATGGTATTTACTAACTATAATCCAGTTTAAGTTTAAGCCTTACCCTGCTAAAAAAGTTAAATGAAACTTTCCAGCAGATAGTGTAACTCGATTCCGTAATTTGCGACAAACACTGAACCAGACATTTGCAAGATATCAATTCTACAACAAAGTCGAAAAAAAGAAGAAACTCATTCGTCACATTGCTAAAACTAAAGGCAAAAGTTTCCGATTTTGCCAAAGGGGATGAAATGATACGCAATAGAAAGTTCATCTAAAAGTGAAAGTATTCATATGCGAAATCATCAAATTGATGTTCTTTATTTCCCTTTTTTTTTTAAATGAAAAACAAAAAACAGAACTATTTCTTGGTGTGTCCTATTTTGATAAGGAAATAGTCAAGAGAGGTGGATAAAGTAAATGGATTAAACTGGATCGGACCTAACTAGATTGGCCTGGACTGGACCAAATTGGACCTAACAACCGGAAGGAACCGGTGAACTGGAACGACTAAATAACCGAGTTTGACATTTTTTCTTCAATCGTGTATAGACCAAGTTTCATCTTTACCATGGCCACCTATTTCAAATTCGCTAGTCTGTCAGTACGTTGATATTGAAATAGAGGATTCGCAATGTAAAATCCAATCTGCCTCTGATTTTCATAAAACGACAGTTGCTTTCTCCTCTGGTTTAATAGGAATCTTGATTTCCGACCCTATTAAATCTATGTCGAGAGTCAAAACAACCTTAAACATAACATAAATCAACAGTCGAGCCCTTTATTTTTTTCTGAATAACATGAGCGATTGCACGCATTTAGCCATTTTGTTTGCACCAGATGTCATATTTTCTGCAAAGCAGTTTGGTCTACAGGAATTCTTTGAGGGCCGTTGATAGTGTTAGTGCACTGATTTAATCACAAATAACGAAATCCTGTAAACTGGGTTATAATTGACGGAGAATGAATGTTATAGTATCTTTTACTTACATGGGAATTATATGAAGAAATCTTTCTCAGGTTTCAGAGGGATAAATGTTTCCGTTATTGCCTTTTGAACATAAAGACACATCTTTACCCATTTTTCGGGAAGTTTTCAGCCAGTCTTTAACCCATTGCATCCTTATTTTATAAAACTGTAACCACTCTTGTATCTTTATACCAAATGTTGTCCCTTATGGCTGCAAAATTGCTTAGATTAAGACGGATAGAAAATGCATTTCATGTTTTGGAGGCCGTCCAAGCAATCGCTGTTGTCGTTTCCGGTTTTAAATGAGGACGGATTCCTTGTGTTTTTCTATTCCATAGATATTGATAATTTATCTGTGTGTACACAGCTATGCGGTTTTACAGGCTTTCAAGGTCAAACAACGTTTTGTCCTCTAGCTGTAAGGATGTATCTTTAAGGGAAAGTAAAAATGGGCACCCTGATTTCGACTTTTCTACGTTTTGTCTAAAAACGTTCCAAGCTAGAAAAAGGGAAATGAGAAATCCTTGATTTCGACTTTTCTGATGTAAAATCCGAGTCGTTAAGTCGAAGTTATGATACAACTTGAGAAATCGTTCAAATTTCTTTTTTGCATGGAGAAAAAAATTACCTGGAATAGTTTTCTATTTCCACTATTTATCGAAATTTCGACTTGGGAAATAAGATTAAGAAATATAACTATTAATTGGATCACTTTTTGTTGTAACTAATATCTTTATTTATAATATCTTTATTTATAATGATAAAGGGTTCCCTTCTGATTGGTTGAAAGTTACCGTTGTATAGTTCTGATTATCAAAGTTAATTAAACAATATCAAAACATGTTACATTTTTCCAAAAGGCAGTTTTCCGGATGGCCCTTCTCCAAGACCTATGGCAACTTTGTAGATGGGTTTGCTGGTTTTCGCACAGGGCAATCTACTACGTGGTACAATTTTAAGTAGTTAGAGCCATTATCTCGAGAGGCAATTTCTGTAGAACAGTGTGTAATAATAGTTGAACAAATATCCGACATGCAAGGTTACATCCTATTCAATACATTCCAAGACAGTGGGAATGGATAGAGTGACATCTAGGATTTGGCATGAGTTGGCGTTGGCAAGCTTAATAACATCTTTTTTTGTGGACGAGTTCAATAAAATTGTACCTCAAAAGCCAACGAATGTCAGATTCTTTTTATCACATAACTGTTTCTCAAGGATTATAGTTCATGATGTTTTAAAACATAGGCCTACATGTGCATGTGTATTGCAATTTACATGAAGCCTATTTTGTTTCTTTGACAGGATTGTTCAATCCAGACAAAAAATGTAATAATAATAGTTCAAAAGAAACTTGCATACAACGTTTTTGTCTTACATCTAAACACACTAAAATTTGCAGATTTGTCATGATCATCAGTTTTTACAGTGAATTTCACACAGGAATCTAAGTCGGCAATGTTTTAGAAATGAAGCGTATAATTACAGCGCATAGACCAAATACGGAAGTATTTTCTTACCTCACACTTGTGTAAGACAAGAAATTTCGTAATGGCTGTTTTACATCGAAAACAAGATGTGTAATGTAATAAAACCCATTCCTTATCATACATCAAAGTAACCGTTTGCCTCAGTGTAGCATTAAACTGGTTTTTAAATCCCTTCCATTGCTAGACCTGGTGATAGAATCAGCCTTATTGCTGCTAGCTTTTATATTTTTTAATATATGGATCGGGTTACGGGATACTACCATTGACTACATGGCACCTCGATTAATTGAAATTAACCAGCTCTTGTGCATCTATAACTTTTACGCCTCTTCTAACGAAGCCTAAAAACAATTGGAAAAACAGCAATCACATGTAAACGCAATTGCGACCCTTCGCAAAACAATTTCCACGTATTTAAAACGATTTATAAGGGTCATTTGCATGCCCTCCCATCTTAAAATAGAAATATAGACAACTTCTTTCAGCACGGGGAACGGCGCACTCGTCCATTTGTAGGATCACGTCTTTTTCCTCTTCTTTCAGCAATCCCAAAACGCTAACAATTAATGTACACATAAGAAATTTACATTTCAACAGTTTTTGAAATCATTCCTACATCCTCGAGTTAATTGCGTTTAGGTTCCTGTGACATAAATTGTTGTGACAGTATACCTGTCAGTGTGTAGAGAATCTCGACTCCACTTTCTTGCCAGCTGCTTGATTATGCAAGGCAAATGGCGTACACAATCACGTATCAAACATCATGCTCAAGTTCAAGTTCAAGTTCAAAGAAGTTTATTAGACGAAAAACATTTTACAATGTTTCATTGCTTTCAGTAGGCTGAACATAAATTTCTTGGAAGATATATAAAGTAGACAGCAGAAAACAAATCAGAGGAAGGAATAAAATTCCAACGGCAAAAAAATGAATATATGAGAAAAGCAGAAAGACGATATTAATGTTGGTATAATTGAGGACAATAATGATTATTTAGGTAGATCGGAGTTCGAATGCCAGATAAACAAATTTGGCAAGTTTGTTGAGTAATACTGCAGACGAACTACCCATCAATTGTACAAATTTACGATTAGTTGGCCATCTGCAGTAATACTTTGGCAAAATTTCGTTTCTCAGAATATTATATTTCGGACAGACTAACAAAAAATGGTATTCGTCTTCTACCACATTTATATCACAAAATTGACATAACCTTTCATCACGTGGTATATTATTATGACGTCCGATCTCAATAAATAATTTGTGGTCTGAACATCGAAGTTTACTTAAAGCCTGTCTGTAATTGTCGTTATTCACATGTATAAGACAATTTTCTAAGACAAAGCTATCCTTGTAAGAGCAGTACAAACATTATTTACTAGAAGAACCAATTTCACTGAAGCACTGTTGTACATACTGGTCATACACTCGCTGGATTATAGCGGATATATGATAAGTGTTGACATCAGGGTTGTTCCATAAGTTTTGAAATCCCAGGTCGATTAACAACTGTTTTACGTTAGCAAACCATGAATTGCCGTGGTTTAAGTCAGCTAAATAATAATCACATAAAAACTTATGCATAAGACTGCCTGTTTGAGTACAGACCTTGAACCAATATTTTATTATTCTAATCTTCCTTAAAACGCTGAATGGAAAACGACCGAGTTCGCCATACAACCAGGCACTCGTTACATTTCGATTTAAACTCAAAACCCTTTTTAAAAACCTAACATGAACTCTTTCAATATCTGGTGATTTATGGAAACCCCAGATTTCTGAACCATAGTTTAAAATTGGACTGATCATGGAATCAAAAAGTTTAAGCTTATCTCTAATATCAAACTCAACTTTATCGAAAAGAGTTAAAAGGGAGAAAAGTGCTCGACTGCCCTGCTCGGATACCGCCTTCTGCGCCTGATAAAAACTTCCATTACAAGATAGGGTTACGCCTAAATAAGAAAACTTTGTGACAACATTTAACCTTTTACCGTTATAGTAGATATTGACTTGCTCGGATCGGTTCCCCTGTTTAAATACCATTACTACAGTTTTTTTCAGTGTTGACAGTTATGCCCCATTTACAAAAATAGCTATGCAGTTGATTAATTAAATTCTGGAGCCCTTCGGGGGTATGGGATATTGATACTGTATCGTCGGCAAAAAGTAAAATAAATATTTTCAGATCGTTTAACGTAAATGCATCACCGTCGTTTACTACTAAATTCTCGTACATGTCGTTAATGAATAAAATAAATAAAAAGGGGGACAAGGGTTCACCTTGTTTTACGCCTGAGTAACTTTCGAAAGAATCTGACAAATTTCCCTCTGTGCGTACAGATGACTGTACCTTTTCATAAATCGCCTGTAGCATTTTAACTATTTCGGTCGAAGCGCCATATTCCAACAGTTTTTGCCAAATGCCATTACGGTACACAAGGTCAAACGCCTTTTTAAAATCTACAAATGAGCAGTACAACTCCCGTTTCTCTCGTTTAACAGCCTTGTCAATGATACAACTTAAAATGAAAATGCAATCAACAGTGCTTCTTTGTTTACGGAATCCATATTGGCAATCATGTATAACATCGTTATTCTCAGCCCATTTCCGCAGGCGGTTGTCCAATAAAATTGAAAATATTTTAGAAAAAATGCTTGTTAACGTTATTCCACGATAGTTCTTAACATCAGATAGATCGCCCTTTTTAGGTACAGAAACAATAACTCCTTTCGTCTAACTTGCAGGGTACAAACTGTTAGTGTATATGTAGTTGAATAATTTGCATAGCAAAGGACTTAAAAACGTTTTGCATTCGATGAATATTTCAGGCAGCAGTGAATCAATCCCTGCACTTTTTCCACGTTTAAGACAATTAATGGCAGAAATTACTTCTTCCACAACAAAATCATTGTCTAGCTCCAAAATAGAAACAGATTCCCTATTATCGTCGTTTAAGAACAATTCTGTCTCCTCATTAACAAAAACGTTTTCATTCGAGAAAAGGGTTCGGAAATGATTAAGTAATGAAGCATTATCAACTTTACATTTTTTATCCTTTGATTTGTACTTTTTAATTTCACTCCAAAATTTGCAAGGATTTAATTCAGACAATTCATGAAGTTTACGTTTCTGTGCATTTTTATATTTACATTTTGCTCGCTTTTTAGCAGTGCGATACCGTTTCTGACATACGACCATTAAATCACGATTAAGCTGCGTTTTGCATTTACTGTATGACCAGCTCGCAGAACGGAATTCACGCAAAGCAATCTCACACTCAGCGTTAAACCACGGACTCTTTAACTTACGATCATCTCTATTTCGACCAGTGCGTGCATTGCGATTATTACCAAAAACTGTGCTTGCACAATTCAAAAATATGTCTGACAACTCATCTATGCTCCTGTTTAAGTCTGATTCACTTCGAGTTATTCTATTGATCAAATTCTGAACAATATGCATATTTGACTGCAATAACCTTCGATAATCTTCGGCACGATCGCCCTTCCAAGTAATCCTTTCACTGTAAGACGTGGCAATATTTGGGTTAAGTGTATTATTAATTTCGCAATCGTAACTAACTGGATGCATTTCAAGAGATACTTGGATTGGCGAATGTGACGAAGAAGTATGGAAGCCATGCACAATAAAATTACTGATCATAGAAAACAGGTTGCACGGAAAGATGGCGTAATCAATTAAACTACAGCCCGCCGTAGACATATAGGTAAATTGACCATCAGCCGCGTCATCACCAACCCGCCCATTAACGATCCTCAGATTACTGCTCTTACATAACTGCAATAACTTTAAACCGGAACTATTTACTGACTTGTCTAAGCTTGATCTATGAATGGTATCATCTGGCAACATGTAAAATTCACTGTTTTCAAAAAACTGATCTAAAACTGGTTGTTCGTTCAGATAATCCAACATTTCCCCACAGCGAGCGTTCAAATCACCCATTATACAGAAGTCGCCATCTTCTGAATATTTGGTAAGTTTTGACCCTAATAAATAAAAATAATCAGAATTGGGTAATTCATAATAACGTGAGGTGCTTGGAGGGATATAAGCAAAACAAATGTATAAATCATTATTCATGCCGAAAAATTCATGTTTAAGTTGCACTACAATGAAACCGGTGCTGTCCTTTTCCACAATGTTTAAACCTGGCTTTAAGGACGACTTATACAAAAACCCTACTCCATCATGTCCTCTCCATAGATTATTGTTCACACTTTCAGTTCTTGGAACAAAAACGCTCTCAAATCCGTTTATTTCAAATTCATCATTCTGTCTTTGCCATGTTTCACAGAAAAAAGCAAGATCGCTACTATTCACAGTATCTAAGAAATCAACATCGTCCAAGCAGTTGCGTAAACCCTCAACATTCCAAGAAACATTATTAAGCGTCTGCTTTTCTCGGATGTATTAATCGCTCTTTTTGGTCGGGTCATAGAGCTTATTATTAATATACAGTTTATCTCGGACTAGGACTGCCCTTTTCCCACTTTTACGTGCATCAGACGTGACCGGAAACAGCTGCTTACGCTTCTCCTGAACCTCAGGAGGGAATTGCTCTGATACGTTATATGGAGAGTTTCTCAAATTTACATTTCGTAAAGCATCTTTCACAATGATTTTCGATCTCATGTCTCTAAATTTTACTACTATGGGCCTAATTTTACCCTGGACTCTTCCGCCGATTCTATGAGCTCTATCAATTCCTATGATTTGCTTGGAATTTTCAACTTTCAAAACATTTTCACAAAACTGAAGAACTGTTTCCTCACAGTTTTCAGAAGGGATATGCGCATTCGAGGACTGAGCGGAATTCACCGGAGTGCTGTCACTACTGTCACTAGGCGTTGTGGATATAGGTAAACCGTTATTCTCGGGCAATCCGAAAAAAAGCATGTTGTCCCTCATGGATCGGCATTTAAGGTCAACAATAGCATCTTTCAATAACTCCTTTTCCTCCAGATTTTAGATTTTAGACTCCAGATTTTTTACACTTAAAGTGACTTCTTTCATGTTACTGGCCATATCGTCGTACTGATTGCTTATATGGCTTTGACTAGACTCAAGTTCGATTAATTTTTTGTCCGTTGAATCCAATCTGCGTGTTATACAATTCACTTTTGTGGTGATTTGATCAAGCTGATTTAGTTTGCCATTCATATTCTCAAGTCGACTGTCTAAGCTTTCAAGCCGTGCCAAAATCGTCTGAAATGTGTTATTCCCTGGAGTAACGTTCCCTGGAGTAGCGCTGGTGAACTGTGGTGTGGATTGGGAAAAGACAGGCGAGATCGGATTCATACCCATAGCCATATATGGTTGTTGGTACTGATAGACGGGAGGTAGAGAATATGACTGGTTGGCCTGATTAGCCTGGCTCCCTGGGTTTACATTTAAAAGAGGCTGGTTAGACTGGTTAGACTGATTTAGTTTACTGGTCTGAGCTGGTGTGGTTGTTTGTTGTGTTAAGTTCGTACCTTGTTGAGAAGTATTCTTGTTTTTGTTTTTGTTGGCGGCCATATTTGTTTGCCGTTTGTTTTGTCCTTTGTTTTTCTTGTTCGTCGAAGAAATCTCGTCCGCAGTGCGTTTCTTGGTTCCACCACCCATTAAATCACCAATAAAACTGTCAGTAATATGTTAAACTAGATCTCCACCAACATTTATGTAGAAAAATAAGCCCACATTTATGTTAAGCGGAATAAACATCAACTTTATCTCCCACTGCAAAATTTATGTCCGCCATTCTTGGCATGCGCATGCGATACCCTCGATTGAACGAGTTGATAAAAATTGTATTTTCTATCAGTTTTAATCTAAGCAATCTCGCAACCGCCAAGTGTAATATTTGTCATGAACCCACAAGAATAAGAATAGTTTGATAAAATATCGACGAAATTTGTTCCACTTGTTACAGTTTGGGGCAGATCTGAAATCCGTTTTATCATATTAGTGTAATCACACTAAGTTTGTCGTCTGCAAATGCCAATAAAACTTGGACTAGACTGAAATAGTATAGTCTGGTGAAGTGTTTACTGAATGTGCAAAATTTTCACAGATGAGAAACTGTTTTTATTTTCCTACAGTATATCCTACTGTGTCCCTAGACGTTTTGGGAACCCCGAAAAAAGCTAAAAGCATATTTTCTGTCCGTAAACAAAACATGCAGCCATTCAAACTTGATCTGAACCACTTAGGATTGATTTCGTTATATATCTTACTATATACCCTGTAAAATTATCAGCACCTTTTGGGGAAGTCGTCCATATGGGCAACCGGTGACGAAGAAAAAGAAACCTAAAATCAAGGAATCAACACTAATACAAGCTAGGAGATAATCGTTCGGAAATTCAAAAACTTTTCGTTATCATTTTAACTGTAAGTTTTCTGTTTTGAGTGATCTTCGTCACTACATCCGAACAAAGCACCTTTGTACTGAAATAGTTTAATGCTATTAGATTTTTTTGCAAACTGATAAATAAAATTTGGAGTTTGAAAATGGCTTCCGGCTAAAAAAAAATTGGAGTTTAAGAATAGCTTCTAGCTTATCAGTCAAGATATGCACGAGGTTGAAAGCCAGTTGCAGCAACGCACTAATTCATTTCTCTCTCTCTCTCTCTCTGTGAGTGTGAGTGTGTGTTTGTATGTGTATATATATATATATTCGCAGAAAATGCCTGCATTCAAAAGGAATTCAAAATATCCCCTATTAGACTAAACATTTTTTTTTTAATTGCTTCGTCACCTTTCTTAGAACTCTATTTTTGTAACAAAGATATATTGTGTAAAAATTGTCTTACGGTTTGTCCCAAATGTAAGTCTTAACTGCAAGTAAAGTAATCTTTCAAATCAATTAACCATTTACCAAACAATCACTAATTTTAACTACTGAGGAAAAAAGGTATTGGGAGACGTTGCAGGAAAAGCAGAAAATACTGGGAACCAACAATTTCGCGTTTTCCTACGATGTTTTCTACTTGTTCAATGGCAAATCTTATCATATACTTTATATTATTTTTTTCATCTGCTAATGCTTTCAAAAAAGACAATTCTAAAATTCCTTCGTGTAGTGAAGATTTAATTATCTAGGAATCAGGTCGTTATTCTACATTTATCAACATATACCTAAAAACAAAAAAGAAACTTTGGTCTAGTATATGTTTTGCTTCAATAACCACGAGATTTACGTTCGCGACAGTTTCCATTGTCACGCTTCGTGTAACTATCACGCTCACCTTTTACTCGAAACAGTGAGCACCTAACACAGTTGATCTTACCACACTTTGGAACTTGTCTGCAGAATGGACAAACTAAGAACTAAAACGGGTCGTTTCATGTCAGCAAAACGAAGAGAAAAGTATTTGAATCAAGCCAAATAATTATACGCGAAGCAAGAATCCGAAATTACGCTTTCAAAATATCGGACTGAAAGTCAAAGTGAATCACCTTACTGCGTCACCTAACAACGGAAGTGTGGACACAGATGCTACTACTAGCGCTTCATCTGGCAGACATATCGTCGAGCTAAAACTTTTTTTCAGATGCAGATGCTTTCAGTTTGGTCTAGTCCAAAATTATGTCACTTGGTAAAGATTTGCAGAAAACAAGGGACTGTAACTCTTTCTCCTTTACCAGGTTATCCCTTAGCTTGATGAGTCTGCAGCAGACAACATTAGAAAACATTGATGTCAAAAGCAGAAATTGCTCCTAATGATTGATTTCTCCTTTTCCCACAATGATTTCTGACCCAGCAAAGAACTGTGATACATGAATACCAGGCTTTGGTTTAGCGTCTGCAAACGCGTCAAATTTAGAAGAGTCTAAAATTAGTCGTTTGGTAATGGGTTAAATGCTAACATCAGAATTACATTTATATGCTATAGATTGGTTTATTATGACCAACAAACTTGATTCTTACAAACATTGTTGAATTGTTGAAAAAAATTGAGATAATTTACTTCATATAATATCTTTGTCTTTGACAAACCCTACATTTACTCATTAGTGCACCACCCACATACTTAAAATGTATTTTCTGAAAAAATAGGGCTGGTGACCTATTTGTTTTAAGCCTGATTCTTTTAGTTTAGTACCTGAATATTGTTTATAGAAAAAATAAGAAAAATCTGAATGTTAGAACATTAAAAAAAATAACTTTTAAAGATACTCCTTGTTTTTTGGGTTTTTTTCCTCCAAAATAAAGGTGTTTTAGCCCTAGGTTAAGAGTTTTTTTTTTTTTTTTTTTTTTTTTTTTGAAAGATTGATACTCAGTATACTCTAAATTATCATTATTATTATTATTATTATTATTATTTTTTTTTTTTTTTTCATTAAATTTGATGTTTCACCAATACAATGACATAAAATTTGCTTATAATTGTTGTCATTTGAAAAAAAATATACATAAACTTAGTTTACATAGGTGAAATTTCATCCTGAACTGCCGCAATGCAGGGTGTACTAAAAGAAATATTCATAGAATTTTCCCAATGCTGGTGATCCCCTTTTTATCTCCTATTTTTGTAGATCAGATAATATACTTTCACCAAACAAAGTTTAATGAAATTCTGAATGTTTTCAAAAAATGGTGAAACTGTAGCGATCGTCTTTAATTTGTGAAACAAAATTATCACCCAAATGATCAAATACCGCCTATGATATGAATAGTTGCCTATGTGAAACACTTCACTCAGCGGTGTCTATGGACCCAATTCTGGTAGATCAGTCGGTGATTCCAGGAACTTATAATACTAGAGGACACATGTTTGGCAGTCGGAATTCCAGTTCAGCCTTAACTTTATACAGGAATAGATGACAGTTACCGCAATAGGTTTTATACATCTCTTACAGCTCTAAAATATCTCTGCTCTGTTTCAATAAATGAGGAAAACATCTATGACATACGTGCAAAGTCGGATTATTGGGAATTTGGGATAAGAAAAATCAAGGGCAAGGCTCACAAATTCTGTGAAGAGCCAAGTGCGTCTTCCCCTCCAACATAATTTAACCATTGTTCTTAGAGTGAAATCGATCCTGTCCCCGAGTGCCAAACCCAATAGCTCAATCGGTAATATAGAGGGTTTTAAAATCTAGAGCTTGTTATTCGGAATCCATCTAGCGAAAGCTAATTTCGAGGATTCATGAAAGTTATTGAGATAGGATTCATTCCTCTTACTGTATCAGTGATATTTTTTTACAAGAAAGTAGCCAGTGGCTTGAGAAGATTATTGGAAAAAAACCTCGTGGGAGACTTGGAATGTATTTTTTGGCTAGGGCCCAACGGCTTCAGACTTTTGCACGAAAGCTGCAACCACTCTGAATATCATATACAGATCCACGCTATTCGCTGCCTCTGATTTGCTGGAACTGCAACTGCCGTTTCTGATTAGCTTGAAAGGTTACACCCTTTAAAACCGCCAAATATCTTACGAGTTATCCATCCGTGATATGACATAGAAATGGAAACAAGGGGGTCGGTGCCAAAGAAACTGTTTTCAAAGGAACAGTTTTTAACGGTGTTTGGCATGATGAATTTAAATGAGAACGCTTAACAGTGAAAAAATAAATAAATAAAATCCCGTTATTTTCGCCAAATACCCATGCAGAGCTTGACCCATCGACATCCGTGTTTAATTTTGGTCGTAGCTAAATACACACCATGTAATGCTAATCATAGATTCCTGGCAGGATGCATACCGTATAATGCAGAGTCAAGGCGTGACTTTAGAACTTATGGGTGGCAACTAAATCTCGTACGTGATTCCCGATTGGTTCGCAGTGGATATTGTAAAACAAAATCTGTGTGTACACCGTAGAATGCAGATGGGGCGTGGCGAAATTGAGATTCGATTGCTTATCGTTGTACGGTGTTTATCCATGTATGATGTGTAACTAGACAAAATCGTTTACCTTGTTGGCCGTAATACATGCACAAGTAGGGCAGTTGTTAAGAAATTCGTGTTTTCCAAGTAACACAGTTATGTTTATTTCGGATGAGTTAAAGGTATGATATATCTACTGGTCACGTTTTATGTGTATCTAAGTTTACGGTTTTTCACAATTTTATCCGTCTATGGATTAATTCGGTTGACACAGGTTGACAGCGTCTCGTACCTTTTGCGAACAAAAACTTTTGATTTCTGGTGTTAAAAATCTTGAAGAATTTATTTTTGTAGTGTAGATGAAATTTTTCTACTTGACAACATTATAATATTGTATTCAAGCGTGCCTGCATTCCGTAGACATTTTTCCAGGTCGACGACTACCGTTCTAGATATTGAGTAACTTGTGTGCCGTTGATCTACTTAATCATGGGCAGAATTCAAGATATCTACCTCCTCTGAAAATGGTTAGCGTGTTCCCTTTTGCTATCTAGTAGTCCATCTTTAAAGTCTTATCTTGGATTTACATTGTCCTGCGTTAAAAAAAAAACCTAACAATGGAATAGCAGCATTGCATTTGGATGTTTTGTATCTAACTAACCCCATTTTTACCACAGTTAGAGAGAAAGCTTTTGCAAACATAGTAGGAAAAGGAGAAATGCAGGTAACCATCATTTTTCCGTCTCTGACAGCGTTTTCTACCCTTCCAAAGGCAAATAACATCATTTGAATAAGATTAAATTCTGCTAATGGTTTCATTTTGAACAAATCTAAAATTTTGTTTGGTGGTGAAGAAATAAAAGAAGTCCTTTGTAATTATTTTTGGCTGTAGGAGTTGACAAAATTATACTGACACAATCAGTTTTATAAGTGTATGAACTGACATTTTGATACATAACTCCGTAATGATATATCAAATTCTTGTTTGTTTGTTGCTAAACCTAGCATGATAATCGCCTTTTGATGATTTTTCGACGAAAAGCCTTCCTTTTGTCAATACAAACTTTATATTTAAAACACATATAAAGAAACATATTTTTTTACTATTTCATAGAACACCGCAATAATTCCACTATGATATGTTGGTACATATAATGGAAAGAGGGGCTGTGTTCCTAACGTGCTTCGTTCTGAACCTCAACAAAAAGATGCCTGTTGTGTTGTAACGACACTGCAGAAAACGATATTGTTTAAAAAAAGGGAAAAGAAAAAAATGCTGGTAATCGGAGTTTTCTCCTTTTCTGGAATTTTTCTACCATTTTAAAGGCAATTTCCATCACTGTAGCCATATTCAATTTGATATCTGCAAATAGTTTCAATTTTGACAAATCTAACATCTGTTGTTACGGAAAGAGTAAACTCTTTACCAGAACAAGTTTTGGACATGTCCAAATTTGCAGGCAACAAGTTATGTTTTTAAAGTAGAAATGTATCTCAATGCCACTATATACTGTCCTCAGGTACAGGATATAAAAAAATTGTTACAGAATACATTGGCAATTACTACCTTTGTATGCAATCACTAGAATTTATAACGCAACAGCATTTTATTGTATAGATTTCGAAAAAGTGAATATTTTCCTCGTCAAAGAAAAGCTGCTTCTCCTGCTCAATTTTTTGTTCCCTATTATGTTACCAATTTCATCCATATCGCATATCGTTTGCAAAAGAAACCCATAACAGTCACAGTGCAACTTTTCAATCCATGGAATAACTTAGATTTGTAGCCCTGCTGTTTTCGAGGAAAACATCGAGACATTTTCATAACCATGGCGCTGTCTACGTCGTCTGTATTGTCGTGCAAAATCTTTGACATTTTATAATATCTCTGTCATTGCTAAAGATATTTACTCCAAATTTGGACTGGTGTTAACCATTTAAAGGGAAACCCTTACAACAGGGACAGGTATCCATCAAAGTATTTTTGAAACAGTTATAAATGCCCTTTTTTGACTTTGAATGTTCAAATATTTTGACATTTGATAATACCTCCGTCATTACTGAAGACAGTTACTTCAAACATGGAGTTGTTGTTAACTATCATATTTACTTCAAATTTTAGCTAGTTGTTAAATATCATAAGGTGAACCCTTACAACAGGGGCAGGTAACCATCTAAATATTTCGATTCCGTAATGCCCCGTTTTTCGACTTACAATTTTCAATAAAGCAACTGCAGCAGAGCATTGACATCCACATGCGGTACTCTAGTCTTTTTCTTCTTTTGCATAAGATAAAAAAAGGTCGGCGGTGATTAGTGTGAAATTCTACTCCAATTACAATCTGTTGAGAAATAAGAAAAACCACTATTACCTCATTTGCTTTCAGTTTCAATGTACAATATAAGTGTATTTTTCTATTGTCTGATTATGACATATCCCGACCTGCCTGATGTTGTCTATTTTTGAAATATTGCGTCCGGAAAAAAATGTACCGTCAGTGCCCGGCTTTTCGACAGTGCTCTTCTCAATTAACTTTAATTCATCCAAGTATGCATATCTTCATGAATACATAAAGAAAATAATATCTGTGTGCAGAACTTTAATGACGTTAATAGATTCATCATATTTCAGAACAAGAGTGTAGCTCCAATACCAAAATGCACCCCTCTGCACGTTCTCTGCTGTCCGATCTTAATCTACGAAACCTACCACCGAAAGTCTTCTAGGTTGATGAAAAGGTTGAAGTTGAATGCGTGCATAATTTTATCAGACATTTGGTAATTCTTTATAGGATGCGGCTGAGACTTACCTCCATGAACAAATCAAAGTACTGAAAGTACTAATAGAAGGTGATGCTAGACATATGCTAGCAAATAGGTTTTAACAGTGGAACACTTCATTAAAAATTTAATTCATCTGATGGTTGATAATATATTTTTCTCAGATTTATGTAATGTTTTTAGAGTCCGCTCAACAGCAAAAACCAGTATAAATGTTGATTTCAACTTTATTGATTACAGGTCTACAAGTATGGCTTGGGGACTGTATAAAACGCAGACAATATAGAACATAGAGTTTAGCAGACAATAGAGACAAAGAAGGGCTATATGCAAAACGAAGACAAAAAAGTTCAAGAAGGTTTTTCTGAAATACCTGTTAAATGAGTAAATACATATATAGACTCTGATGAAATTTTCACTGATTATATCTCAATTCAGCACACTATACCAGTTAGTTTCACTGTATTTATTTACAAATCAGTGTATAAAACAAGGGGGAGGGGGTTGTTACTTATTATGTTTCATTTCAACATGGTCCATACATTTTAAATTGAAGTAAGACTAAACATAAGGTGTTGCTTATGTATACATTACTTTAATTGAAATGAATCTACCAACTTGATACCTTTCAATGGTACCATACAAATGATAAAAATGGATTAATTATACTGCATATTTCACCTCGTTGAATATATACTGAACCAAAAAAGAAACTTCCCCTGTGTTTAAGTGCAGATATACACAAATATGAAAATCAGGATTAAACTAGATTTATATGCATTGAAAGTGTATTTTATTGCGACTTTGTGTGAAAAAAAATATTGCTGAGAGTTTATCCAAAAGTAGTGAAATGGTAGTTAAAATGCGGAAGGGGTCGCTCACCAAAATCACAAATTAATACCGGGTATGACCACCTTCAGCATGAAGGACTGCCTGGCATCGTTGGCGCATAGAACGGATCAGTGTATTGATTTCGGCTTGTGGAATGTGGTTCCATTCCTGAATTAAGGCTTGTCTTAGCTGAATGACGTTTGACGGTGGAATAGGGCGACGTCTAACACGCTGGTCCAAATTATCCCAAAGGTGTTCAATGGGATGCAGATCAGGGCTTTTGGCAGGCCAGTCATTAATAAATGCAATGTTATTCGCCCTGAGGAAATTCACATTGTCCCTAGCTGTATGGCTTGTGGCATTATCATGCTGAAAAAGAGTGATATTGGCATTATTTTGAAACAGTGGGATAACGTGCCTCGCAAGAATTTCATCTCGGTAGCGTTGGGCATTCAAATTCCCTTCGATAACGACGAGATTAGTGCGAAAGCCATGTGCAATGCCCGCCCAGACCAAGACAGAACCCCCACCCCGAAAACGATCTCGTTCAAGTACGCAACAGTCTGCATAACGTTCATTTCTCCTACAGTATACTCGAACCCTGCCATCACCTCGATGAATGGAAAACCTGGACTCGTTAGAGAAAAGAACGCTATTCCATTGTTGTCTAAGCCAGCGTTGGTGTGTACGTGCCCAATTAACACGATTTACGCGGTGACGTCGCGTCAAAACACAACCAACGTATGGACGACGTGCACGTAGCCCACCCTCGCGCAAGCGATTGCGTACAGTTTGGGCAGATATACGGTTGTTATGTGTACCAGGAGTGTTAGCAGCAGTGGCTGTGGCAGTTTGGAAGCGATTGCGCAGGTGGGTGTTCCGAATATAGCGGTTTTGGCCGTACGTCGTGACGCGAGGACGTCCACTACGTGGTCGATCTTCCGTACGCCCTGTTGCTTGAAAACGTTGCCTAAGGTGTCGAATAGCAGGAGTAGAACATCCAATATTAATAGCAACAGCATTCATCGTCATACCAGCATTAAGCATGCCAATGGCACGTTCGCGTAAATTTTGCGGAATTCTAGGCATATCAAAAATAAAGAAAACTAAAAAGAATTTAATTTTTTTCAACGTCTTTTTCTTATTGACATGAAAGTCTATCAAATTAGACTGAAAGGTTTCAAAAAATATACACGAATTATACTGGTCCGTGCATGCACGTGAAAATAACTTTAAGCGGGTTTCTTCTGCAAAATGATTTCAATCGAGTTAAAATTTGTTTTATCGGACACATAATCGTTCGCCCGAATATATGTAGGTCATCTGATATTTTGATTTTTTTTTAATAACATTGCATTTGCACTTAAACACAGGGGAAGTTTCTTTTTTGGTTCAGTATATGTGCCTTTTTTCATTATTTGTCTTAAAGGTGGCCCTTCAGATTTTGGGACGAAAAATTTACAAAAACACAAAAAAATTATTCCTATACTCCAACAGCCTTTTAATTTTCATTCATAAAACCCCAGTAGTTGAAAACTATCCGACAACAAGAGAAATTAGAGATTTACTACGGCCCAGGTCGACACCGACGGGAAACACAGTCTATTTTTACATGAGCAACTCGCTCATTTACATACCAGAAATACAGACGAAGCTTGAAACATAGCGTCCGAAGAAGACATTATGGAAAATAATTACATATTTGTTATGTTATGGAATTTAAGCGTCATTAGTCACGTGCCAGTCACTTGATATTCCCACAATGCTTTTTTGATTTCTGGCGCAAATCTAAAAATACCTTAAGAGGCTACGTAGCCTTTTAAGGGAACACCATCAAAAAAAAATGTTTTTGTAATTTTATGATTCTGAATTATTGATGATTTGTATTGTTTTTTTTCATATAAATTTCAGTGATATATATATTTTTCAATTTGGTGAGATATGAAAAATCTAAATACCCACCTTTAAAGCAATGAATTAATAGTGGGGGGGGAGGAGAGTTTGAAATAAGTGAAGTTTAAAGAAATCTTGTTTTAATTGAAGATATTTACCCCAAAACAAGAAGGAAAGTCGGATATTTCTGAGTACCTTGACCTATATCGTCTGCATTTTGCATGTAGCCCTTCTTTATCTATATTGTCTGCCTTTTATCACCCATAATATCATCTGCCTTTTATACCGTCCCCATGGATTGTTTGGATAGATAGATATCTAAAGAACTAAGTGTTTTTCTTTTTTTAACTTTTTCACAGGCTTGTTTACATTTCTTAGTCCAAACCCATAGATTTTTGCTTTTCAACATCTATGTCAAGGGTTCAACTACTGTAGACAAATATGGAGGGAATTTTTATAATATTTGAAAATACCAAGTCAAGATTACAACTCTATTTTGTTTTAGGTCCAGGAACTTGCACTATGGCTTCCATCTTCCTCTTGGAAGGCTAAATGCCATCCTTATGTACCCTAAAAACAAAATATTCAACTTCCTCTTGAAAGATAAAACACTTTTCTTTCCTAACTCAGCTTAATATATATTTGGGCTTGTCTGATCAACACTAACTCATCATTTTGACCGGTAATAGTGATATTATTTAATATGCAAACCACAGAATCCAATATTTTCAGCACCATGTCCATAGTTTGTTGGAATATTACGGATGAACTTGAAAGTCTATATGGAAGCTATAGATACCGTATACATGGATAACATAATTATACATGATTGTGTCAAAAAATTTGAGATACTGATTATGGAAATGTTTGTGAATTCAAAACACTTATTATTTGTTGGTATATTTGTGGTAAAACACGCAAACAGAAAATTTTGCAAATTTTTCAAATTCTCAAAATCACAAAAATTTCCACATCACAATAATTTCCAATTAGACAGTATCAGTAATGCCCCATATATTGTGAGTTTGTCACATAATCATGCGACTGCTCATTTAATGATACATGTTAGTACATATGACCCATATCAATTTCTTCAAAGTTTTGTCCCCAATCTAATTTTATGAACACATCTCCTGCTGTTGGTAATGGATAATCTGCTGTATCAAATACTTTGAAATCTCCTTAAATTCTAACTGTTTTGTCATGTTTTAATATTCAGGCCTCTGCCAACTCTCACAATCTGAGGAGAAGCTACTTCTCCCTAGCCTGAGAATTTATAGGAGAAGTTTTTCAAAATGGGGAGAAGTGGTCAGACTGAGAGAAGTTTAGACAGACATTAAACACAGGATGTGAGCTGAGTAATAAAAGAAAATAATAATATTTCAGCAATTCAGCAGTTTAATTAAATAGAAAACCATGTCAATACATGAAATTATATAATACTTTCTATCTTTTTAATCAATATTCTTATTCCTATAAACAACTACTTAAATCTTTGCAACACAAAAAAAAAAAACTTTAGTCCAGTACAAATTGAAAGCATTGCAGATGACAAATAAAATGGGGCACAAATGACAGTATCTGTCTTTAAGATCTTTGAAAACAATGTGGGAAAAGAACAAAATGCTGGTTACCAGCATTTCTTTCTTTTCCCACAATGTTTTCAAAAGCCTTCCTCTTCAGGGTCTTTAAAACTCAGGACTGTGTGGTAAAGAGTTAAAACATGATTATTGTTTCCCCAGCTCTATTCCTCCACTTTTTGGATAAAAAACATTACGGAAAGAGAGCACATTACTTGGTTGAATAATGGTTTTTCTTAACACATTTTTTGTTATTTTTTTTTTAAATATTCCAAGCACTATTATTTCCAACATCCTGGACTGAATTTTTTGCTGAAAATCATTCGCTTTACCAGGTAAGATAATTTCTGACTATCAAATTGAAAGCATTTGCAGCAGACAAATATAGATATTGCCTTAAAGTATGTAAATAATGTTAAAATGTAATGAAAGTATTTTGTCAAAAGGAGAAAAGCTCATTACCAACTTGTTTTCTCCTACTGCCACAATGTTTTCAATTTTCTCATGGTAAGAAAAACCCAGTTTCAAAAAAATTTAAGTAATAAGACTTGTGTCCAAACTAGTTAGGCTTTACTTATGGCAAAAGTCATCAAAGGGTTAGAACATAATTATTGTAAGACAGAAAAATGCTTGCAACCCTCACTTGCTCATTTTGCCACGTTTCAATTTTCTCTTGGTATGTAAACCTCGGTTTCAGGAAATTTAACACTTGTCTTGACACAACTTACAAGAATACTTTTCCTCAATCTTAATATACCAGTAAAACGTTCTAGTTCAGTTTTTTAGAGAACTTGCAATTTTTCACAGGGCTGGTCGATATTACTGTTTCTATCAACTTTGACAACTTTCAGTTTACTAATTAGTTTAAGCAAAGAGCCCTTAACTCTTTACCACACAATCCTGACTTTTAACGACCCTGAGAAAGAAGCCTATACTATAGAAAACATTGTGGGAAAAGGAGAAAATGCTGGTAACCAACATTTTCTCCTTTTCCCACGATATTTGCTACCCTAACAAAGTCAGAAATCATCATATTAACAATATTTGATTTGTTGTCTGCAAATGCTTTGAATTTGGTCCAGTCCAAAACTGGGTTACAGTTTCATTTTCACTTAGCATCTTACAATGAAACATAAATCGTTCTGCCATGATGAAGGTTTCGGTTTGCAGGTTATTTTATACTGGCTCGTAAGTTTTATCAGTTACCTTTTGAGGTGCATTAAAATTACAGAGCAGGCTGTAAGTCTTCGATCCACATCTAGATTCATTGATGCCATTTGCTACAGAAAATCACTCTGGATCTTAGACTAGGTATTCCTCGTTCTCCACCCAGCTGTCAATGTACGGTCGAAATTGCTGTATTTTACCCAGCGTTTCATATTTCAGGTTATATTTACTGTATACGAAGGGAATGAAATATCCTTGTCGCCACTGTATTAGGGTCCGGACAACATGAGTAACTAGACTAGTACAAATGTCAAATTTCTAACTATGTTGATTACAGCCGATCTCTACTTTCGGTTTTTATCCCGGAATGCGTACGCAACTACAATTAATCAAAGTACATAGTACTTCGACCTAAAGCGAATCAAAGACCTAAAATACTCAAATTGATAGCATTAATTCATGGCCTTTTATAAAATCGTGTATCTAAGCGTTTCGTATGCAATTTTAGATGTTAGAAAAGTTGTTTTAGGAGTAATGACAGTAGTTTTTGGTAGTTTTCGAGTGGTTTTGGGTGCTTTGGGGTGTTTCTTTTACTGATTCATCTGAGGCGTACTATATGAACTAGGTCATGTCAAAGCTGCGAAACGAGACAAAATTTCAAATTTAGAGCGAGTTCTTCGACATTAACTCTGAAATTTATTGTTTGTGTAAATGGCATACACTGATATTTAATCCGCATTTCATTTGTACATACCAAATGACACAGACACGTCTGTTTATTGATCTATGAGGACCTGTTTTTCTTGAAACTGAGGTGTAATGCGTCATCTTGGGGAAAAAGTCTGTCGGTTGGCATAAGAAGGTGATGATGACGTCATCACCTTCTAAAAATTAACCCGTACCTGTGTATGGACAGTCTAGACCGACAAAAAGCTTTAAACATCAGTGATGTAAAGCAGAAATATTTAAATAGGGGGGGAGGGGTTGTTATTTGTTTTTAATCGGTCGGCGTGAGCCGGACAATTAGAGAGATCACGAATTTAGGAAACCCGTCCGCTGGCAAACTGATGTAACTTCAAGTCGTAACGGCTTTTACTGATAGCCTTTTAACACTAATGCCGGCTGTGATAACATGATTACAAAAACTACTTTTAACGCAGATAAGCGCAAGAAAACTAACTAGTAGTAAATAATCCTTCAAGTAATCCCATACTTAACTCTTTAATTATGTAATAAATGGCCGTTACAGTTTGTTTAGCGTTGAACTATGTCATAATACCAGTATTATCAAAATCTCAGGCCACTAAAAACTAGAAATTTTGTAGCAGCTAACTTTCAACACGGCTATAAGAAATGGGGTCAGTGATAAAGCAACACGTTCATGAATGAGACAAGTGCGAATCAAGTGTATCGGGTTATGTAAACACATAGTCGTCTGCTGTCCATATTATTCGGCAAACTTCGAGTGATCCGTTCATCAAGTTATACGTAGTCCCGAGTTGGGACGAGTGCTGTCCGTATATATGTAGCAGATGTAGAAAAGATGATAGGTCATTTGGCCTTGAGCAGGGTTAAAATTGCAATGGAACGGAGTTTGTATGGAAACATTGTTTTAAAAGAATTTGAAAATTTAGATTGTTTTGCCTTAGGGCAAACTGATGTACATACAACTGGTAACGGCTGTTAGTTTAAAATAGTATTCGGCTGTTGGTTGTGTATAGTTAGCAAGGTGAAGCATGTGAAGCCGTGAGGGACAAAGGATGTAGAGCTATGTAAGGGTTATGACCCTAGCAGGGAGACCATTACGTAAACATTTTCAGAATGGACTGGTTATCCCACACTTGCATCCTTAATAACCAAACTGTTCATTCACAATACTGACCAGCATCAGCGCGACTCTATGACCTTTAGCAGACAGTGTAGATCAAGATCGGAGTGCACTCTACATGCAGTCTGATTTTGATCTACACAGTCGTATAAGGAGATTTTTTTCCCCAAAATACCTTTGAAGTAGTAAAAATTAGGGTGTTTACTGTCGGCTTGAAAACATAATTTCATTTATTTAGCAGGTTAAGGGTTAAATCGTTTTCATAGCCCCTATTCCTCACCTTCCATCCACGGCACTTCCACTTTACATGCTCACTAACATGTTTCTTCTTGGTGATATTCTAAAGACTGGAATGAGTCTGTTAACCGTTGACCAATCAATCCTCTGGGGCTTTAAAATGTAGTGGAAAAATCTTCATGTATTCAGCATGTTCTCTTTTTCCTCACAGCGTTTTTCAAAGATTTTCAACATTTTATAATTTGGTAGAGTTAAATAGAGCATTTTCGTAAAGGAAAAAAAATGAAAGGGCAAAACAAATAAACTCGCTTAACGTCAAATTCTCCATGTCTGAATCAACTGACCATGGAAAAAGCCTTTTTCGGAGAGCACAGATTCAGACCAGATTGCAGAGAACAAGCAATCAGATCTTGGATCTGTCATGCCAGTTTTCTGAGATATTCTAGACAAGACATCAATGGCCCTTTAATAGTTAGGCTGCTTTTTTACACGCTTAACATATCTATTTCATTAATTCAGCGCCCTCGGGGTAAAACTCTCAGTAACATGTTTGTCTCATCAGCTACTCCATATTGGTTGATTCTAATCCTTTATATATTTTAGATTAAGAGCACAAGGTTTACTGTAGTGATGCTCTTGCTCAGTAGAATGACTCAAATATAATGACCTGTGTTGTCCAGGGACAAGTAAAGTCACTTTTCAAGACAAGAAAAGATCAAGATCAGACTGTCCTTTGAATGCAATGCAGATCAATAAACGTACATATCTAAGATCTTAATTGTCTGTTTATGTAGGATCGGATATTGTTTTTCTGGCTGTAAAAGGCCATAACTGAGTATTCTAACTCTTGACCAAACTATCCCGTTTTTTGATGACCTCGAGGAAGACGGCTATTAAAACATTGTGGAAAAAGGAATATGCAGATAACCATCGTTTTCTCCTTTTCCCACATTTTTTTTTAACCCTTTCAACGATATAGATCATTTGGTCTACATTTGATTCGCCATGTGCAAATGCTTTCGATTGAACAAGTCTGAAATTACATCATTTGGTTGAGGGTTGGGTAGATACTACATTCTTTGAAAATAATGGGGGGAGGGGAAATTTGCCAGCTGATGTTTTGCACAGAACGATTTTGCCCAGGACAATTTATCCAGTCAAAAAACGTTAGGTAGGACAATTTGTCCAGATAAATACGATGGCTTGTTAAAAATGGGAAAAAATAAAAGGCCCACTTGCATCAAAAAGTAAACGACTTGATAGTCACGATACAGGCATATTTTATACGACTTATTTATACCATTTTAAAGTATGGATATTATTGATAATATCTGACAATATGTTACAGTACGGTTACCAAAGTTGCAAAATTAAGAGAAAAGAATATTTGTATTTTGTTAAACTTATTTAAAAGGTTGATAGGTGCTGTTATTCATGATGAGTGATATCGAAAGCTTGAGAGTGGGTACTACTGATCAGAATTGTCACATATATTTAACGTTCTATTGCTGTCAACTGGCAAATATATATCTTTAGAATTCCATTAAACTACTAAATTGTAAAGGACAGTTAAAAAAAGGGGGTTCCTATGTGGCTCAGTTATAAGGTAAAGGGTTTCAATCCCATACATATTTCAGACAGTTGCCATTTGATCTGTGATTTCAAACCAATGTAGTTATTCAGTGTCGACCGATTTCAGTGCTGACAGCACTTTGATTATTAAGTGATATTACAACATAGTAACAGACGTAATCACTTGTGATGTGCAATACATAGTGGGTTAGGGAAACCTCTATTATTTACCTAAGGGTTCTTTAAGTAAAGTTACTCTCTACACTATGTATTTAACGACGTATATCACAATTTTTTCTAACGGACAGATTCGCTTTAAAATTTGCACATACAAAGCTCATTATGTCCCTAGGAGATTACAGTAAAAATAGAGATTGGTCACCATGCTCGTTTCTAAACAAAATTGCCTGTGAAAAAAGGTTTTGCAGTTCCAAAATTCAGCTTATATTGGATTTAACATGCTTTTATTTAATAGTCAGTTAAACAAGAAAATTACCGGAAGAAAATACAAATATATATCATTTTAATGATTTTTTTTTCAAAAATATATATATAACAAACTGGTTTTGAGCATGGTAAATGTACAAATATGCATGTCAGATATAGACCATTGAGTTAAAAAGGGAAATACTCGTAATTTAACCGAATTGAGGGTTAATATTTATAAATACATACTTTTTAACGGACAAACTGTTCTTAAAATTCCACACTTATAGAATTTATAACTCTGAACGATAAGAAAAAATTATCAAATCACTGAAAGCACTGCTGAGGTGGGGTGTGTTTAATCCATTGATTGATTGATTTATTGAATGATGTTTTACGCCGCTTTCAACTTTATTTCAGTCATATCACATCAACAGCTCACATATTCATGTATTTCCTGGGTTTCACCAGTTCTGCGCTGGATTTCTGAGTTGTTTTGCCCGAGTCCTACACTGAGTCACGCAGGACCCCTTTGTTTAATCCAGTTCTTGTTGGAATCCAACTGTCTTATCAAATAGTAAGTCTCTAGTGCTATATTGCATGTCAGAAAGAATTGAACAGAAACAAACATGTATTTGGAAAACGTTAGCTTTATTTTTAAAGCAGACATTACATTTAATATTAACTAGCCTAGTTGTTTCTTGCCAGTAGATGAAGAGAGAGAGAACTGGGTTTAGCCACCCATTCATCCATCTAAATCCAACCATATGCGCGGTTTAATTAATTAAATCTAAAACTAACCATATGTGCGCTTAAATAAATATTTTAACCATGTGTATGATTAAAATATTGTTTCAACCATTTCCCTGCTTAAATCTAAATCCAACCATCTCCATGCTCAAATCTAAATCTAACCATTTCCTTGGTTAACTATCAAACTAACCATCTCCCTGCTCAAGTCTAAATCCAACCATCTCTTAGCTTAATTCCTTACTGGTTTAAATTCAACCATACCAAAAATCACCTGCGTTTCTTCGCGAAGCGGTTCGGTACGTATTTTTATACAGAAATTATTTTTTTAAATTAATTTTTTTTTTTTTTTTTTTTTTTTTTGTTTGTTTGTTGAGCTCATACAATTTTTATTCTTCATGTTTTTTTATTTTATAATGTCCCCAGGCTAATGTGTCAATCTTGTTTTCCAAGACATGTCGTTTATCATCATCCGCGCTTAAAGCAATTTTATTTACCTCTTCTGTATGCAACTGGTGATTATGACTTCTAATTACTACCATTTTCCTAAATCGAGGCTTCTCATCAAACAAACATTCTTTATAATGATCATGTTTAATAAAACATCTTACAACTTGTTGTTTGATACCTTTACATTTTTTACTTTCCTTACCATCATCAAACATTTTATAAGAATATAACTTAGATCTTAGACCAACAAACTCTTCAATAGTCTTACCACAACATTCATCTTTAAACATACCCACCACTTTCTTATTTAATCCTGTGGGTATACCTGAAGGATGATTAATAGGATAATCACTTGTATCAAACCAATCTTTTACATCATTACCAATATCTTTATAAAAATCTTTTGTTTCTATTTCATACATTAAGCTATCTGTATCAGTAAAAAGAAGGTTTGCTTTTTCTTTATACTTTGTTTTAATGTAATTATAATGAAAGTTATACATTAATGTCTTACTTAAATCTAAAATACTCATTCCAACATAAATAGGTTTATTAAAATATAAGTGTGATTTTTTCATCTGAATTATACATAAATTCTCATGAAGTCTTGTTATATTATGATAGTTTGGTTTAGCAGCTAATTTCTCAGCTTTTTCTCTGGTGCTAACTAATTTTATATCTACTCTATTTCTAATATTCTCCATTGTCTTACCAAATACTGAGTTGTTCATAAGCTTGAAGAAATCTTTTTCAAAATCATTCTTTGCTTTTGCTCTGAGTCTTGTATTTTTATCAATATAAGGTTTTAGCCATTCACTCTCATCAAAACTAAGACCTCTATGTATCCTTTTAATCCTTAATCCTAAACTTAAATACAACTTTAGATTTTCATAATGTAATATATATTTATGTTTATCATGTAAATTAGGAATAAGTTTCTCAACCTTATCAACCTTTAATCTTTCAGGAGCTAATGGAAAATCATTATGTAAATCATGTAATTCTTCAGGGTATTCTAGATCAACCTCTAATATACATGGATGATTTTTCCAATTTCCTAATTCATCCTCATCCATCCATTTAAAATTACCTGTGGGAAGTTTCTTACACATTGCCCAACCATAAAGATTATTTGCGTCTAAATAAGTAATATATTTTGATGGTTCATTAGGATTATATTTCTCACCCATATATAAATGATTTGCTTTTGCAAATCGTTTTAAAATAGTTGATATACCACCTCTAACTCCATTTTCTATAAATAATATCATATCTGGGTCTGTTAATAAATCTAATTTTACACCAGTAATCTTTAACATTGCATCCCAGGCTAATCCAGGTGTTGTATAAAACCATGATGGATCTAATCCATAATTGTTAAAACAAAGTTTCCTAAAATTCTCAAAGACATCAGCTAATAGTAAAACATCAGTCTTATATAAGTCATGATAATCCTTAAATGTTTTCATATCAAACGTTTTCCAAACATTTAATGCATGTTGGTAATCTTCTTTCTTTATTCCACTACATTTAAGTCTTGAGTAAAATTCTCTTTGTAAAGGTAATTTTGTTTCACTTAGTTTTCTAAGTTGATCAAACCATTTATATGGAAAGATTCCTTTCTTTGAAACCAAATCAAACTTTTCACCAGTAAAATATTTTGAAAGATTATCCATGTTTTCTTTTGGTAATATACTAACCAGTTCATCTAAACTTTTTGGTAAAAACCTCAAACTATCAAGAAATCTAATTTCATGAAGTTTTTCTTTAGTAACCTCCTCTTCAGTATTTTCATCTTTATAAGTATATTGAATTGGTATTTTCTTAGAGACACTAATATACGTTTCCTTATTTGTTGGAATGCAACTTGTATCACCTGGTGTTTTCATTAAATCTTTTATAAACAAATGAACATCATATTTACTGAAATTATGAAAAAACACAGGCGTAAAAGTTGGTCTTCTACATTTAAATTACATATATCATGAGCGGCTCCCCTAAACTTCCCTGTATAATGGCAATGATCTCAAACCTTTTTATCTTGTTTTGTAAATGGTTTATTACATATGCAACATTTTGTTGCTCTATCAAACTCTCTTTTATCATGGAGTCTAAAATTCATCTCCCTCGTTGGTATCCCATCTATTTCCTTTATAAGATTTTCTAAATCCTCTATGAATTTCTCTGATGCATTTTCGCCTGAATATTGAACAAGCTTTGAAGGATATCTATTTTCATGAAGTGATTTAACATAAAAACAATATCCTGAAATGTTATGTTCATTAATTACTTTTGTTCCGTTACCCTTCTTTTCATATTTCTTTTCTAATGTTGACTCCATATCTGCATAAATTGTAAAAGGGTGCATCTGTTGTTTATGGAAGTTTTGAAAGGATAACTGGGAACCCTTTTCTGGTAAATCTATTCTAACAACATCTTTTTCACCGCAATACTCTAAATGTTTATTTAAAGTTTCTTCTTTTTGAAAATGATTTAAACATCTTTCACAAACATAAATTTTACCATTATGGTTTGATATTTGTTTTGATAGTAGTCTGCTTAAATCTTTAATTAAACAATAATGTTTTTTCCCGTCTTTTTCTAAAAGTAAAAGATTAACATGATGTTCTCTTTTGTAAACTTCTTTACTTATACTAAGTGGGTAGACACCAACAGAATTACTATACGCGTGTATCGATACAGATATTGAAGGATTTTGTTTCTCAAATTTATTTCTATCTTGAATGGAAACAGGATAATTAATTCCTTCCATATTTAATGTGTTTAACAAAGGTCTTAGTCTATCAATTCTTTCAGGATTATTATCTGTTGGGTTTAAAGCTATAAGAATACAATACGCAAAACACATATCATCATCTGTATTTTTCGGATTAATAACACTTTTTGTATTTCCTACCTTAGGAGGAGTTAGGAACCAAGAACCAACTCTTAACGGATTATATGATACTGTGTGTAATCTTAAATCGATTACGTAAAGAACTTTCCAATAATATTCTTGCATCTCTTTTTCTGCAATTTCATTTAATATGTCATCTACCATCTCATCATATATTTCATTTTCATCGTCTCCATCCAAATTAACAATTGGAAAAGCAGAATCAAAATTCATAGGTTTTAATTCATTAGTAATAGAGTGTTTCATCATACGTATCATAATAAGTTTAACTTTTGTTTGACGGTTATTTCTCATAACATTGGTTAATCCATCTTTTGCTAAATCTAAAAAATCACTCGGTGAAAAGTTCGCTTTACCCTCTATAAAATATTCTTTGGTAAAACCTCTAAATGCCGATGGACCTTCTTCAATTACTATTTCATCTTGCGCTCTATATAAATCACTTATTCTTTCTTTTAAAGCTTTTAGCCTAGGTGAAATACTTTTTGGAATTTCTTCAACATTATCTAAATAGTTCATTAACTCATCAACTGAGGATGTAGGTGGAGGAAGTATTGCAGGGGAAGGAACAAAGGGTGTCGGTGTTAATATCGGGCCACTTATATTACCAATATCGTTATCTAATACTGGTGTGCCTCGATTACTTAAGAGATCAATTAATTGAGCTCTTCTAAGCCTAGAGTATCCTCTAATTCCTCTAGACTTAGCTAATTGTTTTAGACCTTTTACTGTGAGTCCTCTAAAATCATTATCCATTTTTTATATAATAAAAATAATTTCTTAAGCCATCTTGTTTTTATTTATTTAAAAAAAAAAAATTATTATGATAATATCATAATAAAATTACTGAATGTTAATCTTATATTTAATTTTCCAAACCCTTCCATTCCAGTTCACAATCGTTTGAGGACAATGATCTATAAATTTACCCGCCATGTAAATTGATGGAAAGGTTTTTATTTCACCAGTTTCAACATCTTCTAAACTAACTTTCTTAGGATTATGCATAATAGTTTTTAATCTATCAAACCTAGGGTCCTTACTTTCTTCTTTTTTAGGTGACTCTGGTGACTCCTCTGGGAACAATCCATGTTTTTTCACCAACTCAACTAACCGCTTTTTATCCCAGTATGAGTGAAAATCTATATTATTTTCTTTAAGAATTTTTTTTAAATCTGATGTCTTTATCATTTTTATATAGGAAAGAAAAATCTTAATACACTACACTCATTTTATTACCATCAGACTGAAAGTTAATTAATCTATCACTAATAATAACAGCATATGCCTCGGTGTCCGCAAGGACATTTACGTTAAAATTTGCCTTAATTAGAATATCAGTAACAGAATATTTTAACTTTTCACTCTGCTTGGAAACATCAAACAAAAACAAAGGATAAAGTGTTTTGTACTCTGAAGGGGTGAAGTTAGGATTTGATACCAACTCATCCATGTTATAAAACTTAGATCTAAATAACGCAGCATCACCATACGCTCTACTAAATTGCTGTCTAGTAAATGAAAGATTGTAGTCAACCGCAGGGTATCGGGTAGCATTTAACATAACATAAATATTTTTAACGTCTACATTGTCGAATATGGATGGATTTTGCTCTTGATTACCAATTTTATCAGTCTGAAAGCCTACAATGATAAAACGTGGCACCTCGGGAGATGATTTAACAGAAAGTCTCCAAGTAAATGTTGTTGACTGAAGAACTGAGATAGAATCGCATTGTAGCATTCTGTAACCAACTGGAAATTTTTCTTTTTTCTCGATAAGTTTATAAAGTTCCATCTTCTCCTTATCCGCGGGTAGCACGTGAGGCATAAACCATGATATTTTATCCAAAGTAATTTTGACAGCGTCAACACTAGCAGCTGTAAAAATCGCATCTTCATCATCATTCCTTGTCAAGGTGAGAGTTTGCTTAATTCCATACAATATCTTATCATAATCTTCACAAAAACCAAATATATGTTTTAATGGAACTCTAAAGCTAAATGTTCCCTTTGGGTCGGAATTATCAATGATGTATAGTTTTCTCACATTCCAACCTGTGTTTTGGGCCTGTGCTGCGAGTGTTGTATCCTTATACCACAATTGGTTTAACCCCTGTGATTTGGAAAAATCATCCGGATATTTTAACAACCCAAGCATTGTAGTAGCCTGACCAGGATGTGTTAAGGATTCAATCTCCATACCTGAAAGTTGATATCTGATATTTTTAAACAGGTGCATCAGAGCATTATTTGTTAGAGAAACGTTGTCAGCATTTGCGTAATCTGTTCCATTAGCCTCTGTTAAACGGCCTTCTATAAGTAAATAACTCTCACTAGGATGTGTATAAATATCTTGGGTTTCAATGCTAATTCTAATATCTCCCCCTGAGTTGTTGAGATTTGCACCTGTGATTGGTTCATACTCAAAGTGCTCATACTCATCAATACTATCGTCTTTTAAAATTGGTTCGGTAATTCTTAAAATGTCCATTTTTATTATTACAATTATAATTTTTAAATGAAAATTATAATTGTGTTACTTTTACTTAAATCTCTAACCAAAGCTGGGGAAAAGACTTATTTTCATTATTAACAAACACACCTTTAAGTTTAATGCTTTTTTAGTTTATCTTCTTGGATATATGTTTTCTTTTTGGGGTAAATCCTGTTTCCATACACAAGTGTTATTTGGGGTATACCCATACCTTGTAAATGCTCATTTACCTTTTCCTCAATCCCTTTCATTACGATTACTTTTTCAGAAGACAACTTTACAACGGCTTTCTGATAACCATATTGCGTTTTATTAATTTCAAGGATTTCACAATCTTCTAGTTTTAAAGATGCACCTAATATATTAATAGAACTACTATTGTATTTTTCATAAACTACACGATTAAATGTTAATTTTGTCATTTTTTTTTTTTTTTTTTTTTATATAATAAACATAATTTTCTTAACTTATTTTCATTTTTTTCTTCATACTACTTTAATGCCAGCCCCACTGTTTAATTTTTTAACTAAGTCTTGAATAGCAATGGCACTTCCATCTATTAATGTATTAATGTTTTGTGTTGTAGGGGTATCAGCGGGTTTCGGTGTTGTGCTATATTTTTGTAAACTTTTCTTTGATTTTGGTATTAAAACTTTTGTAACTAATTTTTTTCCGGCGTCTACCGCTGCGCTTTTTCCAACCTCTAAAGCTTTCTTTGCACCTTCCTTAGCTACACTCTTTCCCACATCAAAGGCAGAAGATGCAATTTGTTTAGCTGCGCTACTAGTAGAAAGTTTTGTAAAAAAATTAGCAATGCTGTCAAAGATTCCGGCACCACCATATGAATAATTTTTTTTTAAATCCGTGGTTTTTAGTGATAATCTTTTTTTATAGTATAGACATTAAATTTTTATAACCGTTTGAATCTATCACACCTTGTCTTTTTAACTCATCACAAATGCTCACTAGTTCATTTCTTACACCTGTGTTGCCTGCTTCTTTACTTGCCAACAACAAATCTAGTATTTTTATTAATACGTTAGGATTGCATGGGATAACAACGATACCATTTCCTCTATACTCTTTTCTACTTATCCAAATAGGTCTAAGTATTCTAAGCCACTTTTCTCCTTTAGAACCTTTAGGATATGAATCAGTCGGATCGTTATTACTATAAAGAGCGTTGGTTTTTAACATTAAATCATGGTAAGTGGCAAGATCCTTATCTTCATAAATATTTTCATTTGGTTCTTTAGCAACCATTAACTTCCATAAACCAGGTGTTCCTTGAAATATCTTACCACCAACCAAAATATCGTCATCATCAATTATGATTACTTTGTTACCAATATAAAATTTACCATTTTTAGCGTATAATCCATATGTTCTATCAACATCAGTTTTACCAATAAATTTCGTTAAATACTCCTTTGCGATTGGTCCAATGAAATGTTTTTCTTCATATTTCTTCAATTTCCTTTCCTCAATAGTTAGTGTTTGTTCTTCAGAGGAATAAGCTTCTTTTTTTGGAAAAGCTGGTAGATTAATAGCTTGCGGCAACTGTTCGATACCTTCTTTAATAGGTTTAAGTTCTTCTGTAATCTCCTTTGTTGTAGCTTTTTGTGTTTCCGTAATAGGTTTAAAAAACTTTGAAAGATCAGTTTGAAGTTGCTGTTCACCTGTTCTCTCCGCTAGTATATTATCCCGAATATTCTTTTTTGTTTCAAGATACTCTTTTACAATTAAGTCCCTTTTTGTAGGATCAGTGATTTTTAAAAAAGACATTTTTTTTTAATTACTAAAATAATTTTTTTATATCATTTTCATCATAGTTTTTAACATAATTTTTATCATAGTTTTTAACACGTTTCATAACTACAACTACATGAAAACTTTATTTTTCTTGGTTTGTTACTACTACTCCGGGGGAGCGGTATGATTCTTTTCAACCAACCTCCGAAAGGACTCACGCGCTTCCTGCCTTCCTTTCTCAATTAAACTTTCTTCATTTTCAGTAGATATCTTTTTCTTAGTTTTTGTTCTTATTTCATCCTTCATCTTCTTATACTTCTCTTGTTCTTCCATGATAAGTTTAAACTCTTCATCCGATATATGATTGTCAACTAAAGCTTTGGATATATGTGAAGCAATTGTGTCAAGCTTAGCATCAGCTATCATTCGAATCTTTTGATGTTTTTCTGCCTTGGTTGTTGAATTTCTTACTACATATTTACCTACTAGTGAAAGAAGCCCGGTTGCCGCAGCTGATGCTTCTAATGCTATGACAGCTGGAATAGCTACAACAGTAGATAGTAAACCGATTCCACCTACTCCTGAAGCCATGGTTATCGTGATCAAAACTATGTCAACGTTGTCAACAATTTTTGCCGCTCTAAAATATTTTTTAGCTAAGGCATCTCTCTTTTGAATTTCAGTCTCAAGAAACTTTTGTATTTCAGATATCTTTTTTAAAACGGTAGGAATGGCCTTTGTCATCTAGTGCCATCATCTCAATAGGTGGGGCGCTTGCAGTATTTCTTTCTCGAGGTAACGGAGGATAGATTTTTTTAGAGGGATGTTCTTGATCTATATCTGCCATTTTTTATTAAAATGATATTTTTTATATCAAGATTGTAAATATTTTAGATAGCAGAATAACTCACCCTCAGGTATTTCAACTGAATTTTGTGAGAAATTATAAATATAGACTAAGATATCATTAGTCTCATTATAAAGATGTGTCCCATTAAGAATGGTTAAACTATCTTTCCATTTATTACTAACAGATATCAGTAGATAGTAAAATGGGCATCCTGGCTATTTTTTGGACGCAAATCGCAACATGAGCCAGAATGCCCACCACAACTAACCACACACATAAATTTCTTAATCGACTAACCCCCCAACCGACTAACCCTTACCACAACTAACCACCCACATAAATTTCTAATCGACTAACTAGTTAACCAGACAAACCGACTAAGTAGTTAACTACGAATCTAAGACTAACTTAAATTTCAAAAAAATTTTAATTGTTATTTTTGAAACTTTTTTTTTTTGTCTCGAAAATTTTTTAATTTTTATTTTTGAAACTTTTTTTGTCTCGAAAATTTTTTATTTTTATTTTTTAAAATTTTTTTGTCTCGAAAATTTTTTATTTTTATTTTTGAAACTTTTTTTGTCTCGAAATTTTTTTCATTTCAACCACAACCATACATCAAACCAAAAAATTTTTGAAATTTTCTTATTTTTTCATGATTAAATTTGTCAAAGTACAACATGGAACCATTAAAAGAATTTCTCGAAGAGATAAATTTAAGTGATGAAGGCTTACTAAGGTCAATAGAAAACATGGGAGAGAATTTATAAATGTTGATATAGCTAAAGATAAATTCAAAAATTTAATTTTTGATTTTCCAAAAGAATTCCAAAGGCTATATTCAGCTAGATTTGCTGTGTTACTAGGTAACCATATAAACTCCATCATAGATAGTATAGATGAAAGAATAAGACAAAATTCATCACTTATAGTAGGGTTATGGCAAAATTTATATAATTATGCTAATTTTTCTAAAAGAGAAATAATAAACCAATTTAAGAAACATTATGGAATAAGGATAGAAAAGAAGGGAAAGACCAGAAATGAAATAATATTTGAAATTGTAAATAATATCTCATCATTGAACGATGATTCTTCTTTAACATTTATCAAAAATAAGAGGAAAATAAGAGGAGGACATAATGCCTCATTTATAAATATGACAAGAAAAATAGCAAATAGATCAGCAAGCAACATTGAAACAGATATATAACCAACCATGGTAAGTTATATATTAAATTTTTAACCATTTAATAGTTAAAAAAAATTTGAATTTTTTGAAAATTTTCTAGAAAAATAATGTATTATATTCTAAGAGATGGATATGATAAAATCAAAAAGTTTTAAGGTTACTCACAAACCATATTCCTCTAAACCAAAACCTATCCCGCCACTAAACGTAAAACATTTTGTTTCAACCTTTGGAACCATCCTAGAGAACCACCTAGAGAACAAACTCCTTTACAACCCAACAGACATAACCAAGTCAGAATTATGGAAGGGAAGAACAATCTATGATTTCCAAGAAACCCCAACCAAGACTTATACAAACTTCCTCAAAGACCTTAAACCAGTAGTATATTATCTTTTATCAAAAAAGAAAGCTAAATATAACGATGCTATAGCAATCCTATGGTTTATGGCAGATGATCAATTTATAATATTAACAACACAAAGGCTAGAACATTTTTTTATAAATTACAACTTATTCGAATCATCAGAAAGATTACTTGTTGTTAAGGGCGATTTCATTGCAGAAACAAGATTGGCATTAAAACCATACAGCGCATCCATAACTATAGTAGAACCAAACCAAAACAGAAAATGTAACTGTAACCACTGTGAAGCATGTAAGGAAGTAGATAATGAGATATATGGTGAAAACACAATTAACGGTACATCAGCGCAACACCATACATCACAAGATTTTTATAATGAAGCTGTAGCCCTCAATGCAGTTAAAGAAATACTAAATGATTTCACTCCAACTAACGATCTAAAATGCTTCAACCTAGATTCATGTCTGATATGTACCACAAATAAACCAAATATATTATTCTGCAACTGTGGTCATATGCCCATATGTTCCGACTGCCTTGAATTATACCAAGATAACTCATGCCCAGTCTGTAGAAAAACAACCACAATAAAAAGAAAAATCTAACTTCCAAAGAGAAGTTATATTTTTAAAAGAAATTAAGATTTAAAAAATTGAAGGTTAAATAAAAAATAACAGGAGAATCGTCACATAGTAATCATGAGTGTTAAAACAAAAATAGATATTTTTGGTGATAAATTAAATGAAATGTTGGAGAATAAAATTAACCACATCTCCAAGCGATATTGCTCGCCTTACTATTATTGCAGAAAAAAGATAGAGTTTCCCAAAGCACAAAACAAAAATCATATTGAAATACTCCATAACTTAAAGCCTGCTTTATATTATGAATGTAGTAAAATACTAAAACATTTTAATAGTGTTACTTTTGGTATTTGCGTTAATGTGGTAGAGTTACCATATGTTCCTTTACATGAACAAATACAAGGGGTTTACACATATAATTCAGATGGGGAAGATCTTAATTGTATTCTAAGTGAATTTAATAAATTTCTTAGTCTAGAAAGTGTAGTAGATATTGAAAGAAATGATGTTATAAGTATAGCATATAGTGAAAATCTTACTTTTTCAACATCCATACTAATTGGTAATGTAATTACTGATAGAGAATTAGATAATGGATGTAATTGTGGTAGAGATGATTGTGAATTATGTTCATGGGAAAATCCAGATGAAGAAGAGTTTGTTTTTTTAGATGTGACTGAAAACTGGATTAATAACAGAACTAATATATCAGATCTTGAAATCACAACAGTATTTAATAATGTACCTAATGGAACCAGAACAATAGTAGTTGAAAGAGAACTTCCTATTGTAACTAATGGGATTGAAACATTTAAATCAGAAACATGTGTTATATGCTTAGAAAAAGATCCTAATATATTATTTTGTAATTGTGGTCATATATGTATTTGTCATACTTGTAACACAAACGGTAACTTTACCAGTTGCCCAATTTGTAAAACAGAAAGCACAATCAAACGTAAAATATAACTTTTATAAACAAAGTTATATATTTTTACAAGTCTAATTCTATCAAAATAGATATGTAAGCGTGTATTACATCACGGACGGTTGTTTTTGAAACAAAGTTTACGATGTCGCATTGCTTTACCTCCAACGCCCTTGGAAAAACCGTGCAGCTACAAATTTCACCCTCTTTTTTAATAATAGAGTAATCAACCTGCTCTATTCCGTTTACCGCAATATTAACTTGTACCTCTTCTAGTGCGTTATAGTTATCTTTAACAATCGTTAAACTTCCTCTTATAATTCTACCCGGTGCACTCATGCAGTAACCTCCTAAACGATGGTTGCGACCTGAATTATCCTTACCGAATGAGAACTCATAATTACCGTCTACAATTCCCCCTTGTTCTTCAGCCCACACAGTTATAATAGGTTTAGGGCCTATGAGAGAAGGAATGGATACTTTTCTATCCACATAGGATTTTGTTGCTAAATCTTTCTCTTCTACCGGGGTTGCCGCGTTTTTTATAGAAAAACCTTGAAGATCTATGTCAGCCACCACCGTGAAACTTCCATTTGGATTTTTTACGATAGCTCCACCATTATCAACATAATTTTTATTGACAGCGGCATCACGGGATATAGGATTTGGTAACCCAGTAATCGGGTTATCATTCATATCTAATTTCCCAGCCATTGAATAGGATCCATCTTGTTTTTTTGTTAAAGCTTTTTCACCCGCAGTAGCCACCTGAACGACTGTATCTACGTAAAACTTATTTACAGCTTGATCATTTTCTAAAGGGCTTCCAACATTGTTAATTCTTCGTCGTCCCATAGAAAGGTCAGAAACTGCCATATATCTACCAGCTCCATAAACGAAGGCTCTATTTGCACTATCTACATATCTTTTAGTTGCTGCATCTTGCGCATCAGCGGGATCCAAAAGATTTTTTAACGAATACTCTCGCATATCTATATCTGCAACAGCGGAAAAGGTACCATCTCGGTTCTCTACTATTGCTTTACCGCTTCTATCCACATAATTTTTAGTAGCAGCTTCATCTGGTTCTGTAGGCTCCTTAACATTTCTTATTTTATTGAAACCCATATTTATGAATCCAAGGGCTTGGTATCCACCATTTTCTTTTAATAACCCCTCAGAATTTTCATCAACGTAATGTTTTGTAGCAATGTCTTGAGGATTTACCGGATTACTAACCCTCGTTAATGTATTACCATTCATGTCTATAGAACCAGAAACAACAGTTGTTCCATCTTTACGTAAAAAATTAGTATTTATGTAAGCGAGTGACACACCATCACCACTTGTTTTATCTTCTTTCATTTCCAAATTTATCAACAGGCATTTTTATTATTAAAAAAGTTTATTTATCACTGTCTGAAACTTTTTACCCGAGCTTAACTCTTTTAGAATGTATAAACATAAATGACCGCAAAATACTTGTCCAGCTTGTTGTAATTGATCAGTATTGTACTGTATTGGGCTTTTAAGGTACTCTCTAATTTCAATAGGTGGTTGTATACCATAACTATCAAAATATATTTTAGTTTTACCGTTTTTATACCAAGCAACCCAATGTGTACCAGGTCCACCACTTTTATCAAAGTTTAATATACCACATTCTTTTTTATTTGGTTTTCTCGGTAACGTATCTAGTAAAAAAACTCCTCTAAAAGAAGGAATCTTTAATCTTTTTGCAGCACCTTCTAACTCGAAATTGCTTAAAGGTTTATTTCGTAAAATTACGTTTTCAATTGAAATATTTAACATTTTTTATAGTTAAATATTTCTAATGTCTTTATTATCAACCCATGAATTAAATTCGCCGGGATAACCTTTCCACTTTACAAGAGATTTCTTTTTTCCTTTCTTAATAACCTTTTCTATCCTATACAGCTCCTGACTGGTTTTCTGCAGTTCAGGTTCATAAAAGGTACCTTGTATTTCTTCTCCATTAAGATCCTCAATTTTATATGTTACAGGTGATGTATGTTTTACTTCAGAAACTGTAAAAATCTCCTCAGTCCATCTTGTTGTATAACCTTTCTCAAAAGTCTTTTTCTTTTTAGTTATCCTTACTTTGTCTCCAACGGAAAACTTAGGTTTTATATCCTTTATTTCGAGATGATCAGGGTAAAGATTTCTCCAAACTTTGGTTTCATTTTCTTTTTTACTAGCATTTACTGTAGTCATCTTAATAGATGAATGTCTTGTGTTATTATATTCTTTAACGAGATCTGGTAACACATTGATGTAAACGTTTGTAGAGTTAGCAGAAAAATACTCCCACATTTTTTCTTTCATTGTTCTAATCCATCTCTCAACCACGCTAGATTTTTCCTCATTTTCAGTAGAATACAATTCAACCAAGTCTTTTACATCTTTGTTATAAAACTCTTTACCCTTATCCACCCACATTTTTTCAGGTTTTCTCTCCTTAAAAATACTCTTTAGTGCTATAGCAACAGATTTTCCAGTTTTATCTTTTAATGGTATCAACCATCCGTATTTAGAAAAGACGTCAATGGCAGCGAGAAGGTATTTTACACCACGATTAAACTTAGAAAATGCTTGCATGTCTACTAAATCCGCAGCCCATATTTTATCTATACCGTTTACTCTAACTCTTCTTTTCTTAAATTTTCTTTTTACAGGTTTATGTAATTCTTCCGCTAAATTTATCATGCTGAAATTTTTTTTTTAACTCCCATTCCAAATTTCCTCTTTGTTCCAGTGAGTTTACTTACCAACCCCCTTTCCATTTTTTCTCTAATAGTAGGATTGTAAATACCTTCTAACTCTGTTAACATATTTTTATCACACACTGCGTTTCTTGTGGCAGTATCATTATGCTGAAGATAGCAAACATCATGATGGTAAGCAGCTTTGTCAACACGATTGATTGCTTTGCTCCATTTCTTTGGTGTTAAATCTGGATTGAGTCTTATCTTTAATTTAGTGCCGGGGCCTGTGAAATTGTGACCAGGGAGATAAATTTCAAAAGGTAAATTATTTATAGCTTTATTTAGCAATGATCCACCCTTTGTCTCCCTAACAAACTGATTTTTAGTTATTCCACAAACTACACATTTTACCCGTTTCATATTTCTTCCATTTTTAGCAACAACATATTCTATATCGCTTGTATCAGTATGTTTTTTACATTTAACACAATACATTTTTATATATATAAAAATTAAAAAAGTTATATAAAATGGATATTGTAAACTTATCATGGAATGAAGTAGTATCAAAGAGATTTAATCACTCTCTTTTACCAAAAAGTATCAGAGGAATAATTGTAGGTAAATCAGGATGTGGTAAAACTACTCTATTGCTAAACCTTTTACTTAGACCGGGATGGCTCGACTACAATGATTTAAGTGTTTTTGGAAAAAGCCTTTTTCAACCAGAATACCGAATACTAAAAAAGACTTTTGAAGAAAAACTATTGAAAGAATGTATTTTAAGGTTGTTTAACACGCGTGACGAAATACAAGAATTAAATGTATCCCCTACAGCTTTAGTTGAGGAATGGGTTAAGTCGTTTAAAAACAAATCGGATATAAATTGTAACTTTTTTGAAAATGCGAGTGACGTACCTGATCCGAGAGAGTTAAACCCAGAAAATAAAAATTTAATGATTTTTGATGATTTACTTTTAGAAAAGCAATGCAAATGTGAGTGTTATTACATTCGTGGAAGACATAGTAATGTTGACTGCTTTTACCTTTCACAAAATTATTTCAGGCTACCAAGGCAAACTATTAGAGAAAACACTAATTTTATTTGTCTTTTCCGACAAGACCTAAAAAACATTAACCATATTTATAGTGATCATGTAGGTGATGATATGCCAAAGGATGAATTTAGGGAATTTTGTAAAAGGGCATGGGAAAGACCGCATGGTTTTGCTATCATTGATTTAACTAGTAAAAAACATGATGGGAAGTATAGAAACGGTTTTGACAACTTTTACATACCTAGGTTAGTATAAAAAATATTTTCACTTTTTTAAAAAATGGAAGAACTTTCAGAACAAATTGTAAAAAACACGGAACACAAAACATCATTTCAAATTATAGTAAGCGACAACAAAACACGTTTTAGAACAAGGTTTAATCCCCCTATTCAGTTGGAAAAGGATAAAAAATATGAAATAGCTTTAGTAAACCTTGAAACTTACTACTCTTTTCCAAACATTGATGCAACAAACAACATATTCGTTTATTCACCAGACAATGGTACTTCGTGGATTAAAATAAAAATACCTGAAGGAAGTTACGACCTTGTTGACATTAATGATACCATTCACCAGGAAATGAGAAAAAAGGGCCATTACGATGAAGTTAATGAAGAGTATTATATTAACATTTCTGCAAACACCAATACCCTAAAGTCTGTTCTTACTCTAGAAGATGGTTATCAAGTAGATTTTAATCAACCTAACTCTATTGCCAAAGTATTAGGATTTACTCACGCTAAATATACACAAGGATTTTACGAGTCAGAGAATGTAGTGAACATTCTTAGTATAAATAGTTTGCTTGTTAACATAGATATTATTTCAGGAAGTAATATTAATGGTTCAACAAAAAAACACTATTTACTCTTTTTTCCCAGATGTTGCACCTGGATATAAGATAATTGAGTCACCACTTAATTTAGTATACTTACCAATAACATTACATGAAATACATAGCTTAGAGGTAAATATTACAGACCAAGATGGTAATTTACTAAATCTTAGAGGCGAAAATTTAACAATTAGATTTCATATTAGAGAAGCGAGATAAAATAAAAAAAGACTTATATATAAAAATGACAAGTTACACTACTGTTAAAGTTAATATATCAGAAGGACAAAAGCAAAAGCTTCAATATGCTGTTAAAGCTGGTTGCCCAGTAAGTATCCGTTTAGGTTATGAAGATTTACAAGGTAATGATGTTTTAGCATTAACCAATTCACAAGCAAAGAAAATAGCTAAAGCCTATGAGAGTGGTAAGGGTATAACTATTAGAATGTCTGCGAAACAACTTAAACATAATATGAAAATAGAGGGAGGTTTTCTTGGAATGTTAGCTGGGTTAGCTGCCAGTGCTTTACCGATGTTAGCAAGAACTGTTTTACCAGCGTTAGGTGTTGGTGCTCTATCCGGATTAGCCTCATCAGGGGTACAAGAAGCAATGGGGTCAGGTCTTTATCTTAAAAAAGGAGGATGCGTTTGTCAGGTGGAAACTGATGGATCTGGATTATACTTAAAGCCATACAAAGGTAAAGGATTAGAGTCTGCTGGTGATGGTTTGTATTTAAAGCAAGGAGGAAAAATGTATGATGGAAAAGGACTTTTACTCGGACCTAATAGTCCATTTGCTAATATACCTATCTTAGGGGCTATATTGTAATGTTATAAATAATAATATTTAAATATTATTTATAACAAAAATAAAAGATGAACGTACACAAATTTGGTATAAAACCTGATATTACTACTCAACATAAAACTATATTTTGGAAACCTCATTTACATAGGGTAAAATATCCTCCCTTAAAAATGGAAAATATACTCACAAGTACCTATTAAGATTCCTCCTCGTGATGGTATGAGACTTTCGCTAGGATTTGGTTATATAACTACACGAGGAGTTGTAGTGATATGTGTTAGTAATAAATGGAAAGATAGTTTAACAATTCTTAATGGAATACATCTTGGTAAAGAGAATAATGATATCTTAGTCTACATTTATAATTTCTCACAAAAAACAATTGAAATACCTGAGGGTGAGTTATTTTGCTATCTAAAATATCTACAATCTTGATATAAAAAATTATCATTTTAATAAAAAATGACAGATACAGATCAAGAACATCCTAATAAAATTTATCCTTCACTACCTCAAGAAAGAAATACTGCAAGCGCTCCACCTATTGAGATGCACACAATAGGACATTCTTACCGTTTACAAAAGATATCCGAAGTACAGAAGTTTCTTGAGAATGAAATTCAAAAAAGAGAAGCCCTGGCCAAGAAATATTTTAGAGCCGCAAGAATTGTTGATGGTATTGATACAGCATTGATCGAGTTAACAATGGCTTCTGGTGTTGGGGGAGCCATATTATTGGGTACAGTTGTAGCGGTACCAATAGCATTAGGTTTAGAAATTACAAGTGCAGCAACCGGATTACTCTCAATGGTAGGTAAATATGTAGTAAGAAATTCAAAAACAAAAGGAGAAAAACATCAAAAGATTAGAATGAAAGCTGATGCTAAGCTTGACACAATTGCTTCACATATATCCAAAGCTTTAGTTGACAATCATATATCAGATGAAGAGTTTAAACTTATCATGGAAGAACAAGAGAAGTATAAGAAGATGAAGGATGATATTTGCTGAAAATGAAGAAAGTTTAATTGAGAGAGGGAGGCAAGAAGCGCGTGAGTCCTTTTTGAAGTTGGTTGAAAAGAATCGTACCTCTCCCTCGTAGAAGTAGTAACAAACCAAGAAAAATAAAGTTTTCATGCAGTTTTAGTTATGAAACGTGTTAAGAAATTATGTTAAAAACTATGCTAAGAACTGAGATAAAAAATTATTTTAGTAATTAAAAAAATGTCTTTTTTAAAAATCACTGATCCTGCAAAAAGGGACTTAATTGTAAAGGAGTATCTTGAAACAAAAAAGAAGATTCGGGATAATCTGCTAGCAGAGAGAACAGGCGAACGACAGATCTTTCAAAGTTTTTTAAACCTATTACGGAAACACAAAAAGCTACAACAAAGGAGATTACAGAAGCACAAAAAACTGCAACAAAGGAGATTACTGAGGGGCTTATACCTATTAAAGAAGGTGTAGAAAAATTACCAGAAGCTATTAAGTTTCCAGCATTTCCATCTATCGAAGCTTACAAAAAACCAGAAGGACTGACAGATGAAGAAATTGATGAGATTAGGCGGTATATGGAAGAAGCGGATAAAGAAGAAGAAAAGAACTATCCAGTTTTTGTTGGGCCACTCTCGGAGAAGTATCTAAGAAAGTTTGCTACTAAGTATGGAGCTGATACAACGTATGGGTTATGACAAAGATGGCGCATTTTATATTGGTAACACACCAGTTGGCATTGTTGGAGATAATCTTTTAGTTGGTGATAGACTTTATGAAGGTACACCTGGTTTATGGGATTTAATCGTATCTAGAAGACCAGACAAAGGTATTTATAATGATGAGGATCTTGAAACTTATAAGGATTTAATGGACTACAGCAATACCCTCTATCGTAATAATGACCCAAAAAGTGATAATCCAAAAAGCGGTAAATCGTATAAATGGAGAAACATTCTTTCCCACGTTTGGGCTGATAAAAAATTCTTTGGAGAAGGAATTGTTATCCCGTGTGACCCTAATGCATTAATAAAAAGACTAGACCTGTTGTTGGCAAGTAAAGAAGCAGGTAACACAGGTGTAAGAAACGAGTTAGTGAGCATTTGTGATGAATTAAAAAGACAAGGTGTTTTAGATTCAAACGCTTATAAAAATTTAATGTCTATACTATAAAAATGATTGTCAATAAAAAACACAGATTTAAAAAAAGATATTCATACGGTGGTTCCTGAATCTTTGATAGTATTGCTAACTTTTTAGCGAGGCTTTTTACAAGTAGCGCAGCTAAACAAATTGCATCTTCTGCCCTTGATGTGGGAAAAAGTGTAGCTAAGGAAGGAGCAAAGAAAGCTTTAGAGGTTGGAAAGAGTGCTGCTGTAGATGCAGGGAAAAAATTGGTTACAAAATCTTTGACACCAAAATCAAAGAAAATTTTACAAAAATATAGCACAACACCAAAACCTACTGATACACCTAAAACGCAAGACATTAGTACCCTTATAGAAGGAAGTGCCATTGCTATTCAAGATTTAGTTAAAAAATTAAACAGTGGAGCAGGTATTAAAGTAGTATGAAGAAAAAATAAAAATAAGTTAAGGAAAAAAATATTGCTTAAAAAAGAAAATGCCAGAATTAAAATTTAATCGTGTAGATTATAAAAAATACAATACTAGTTCTATTACTATAGTAGGTGCATTGGTAAAATTAGAAGATTGTGAAATCTTTGAAATTAATAACACAAAATATGGTTATAAAAAAGCCGTTGTGAAGTTATCTCCTGAAGAAGTAATTGCAATGAAAGAGATTGAGGAAAAGGTGAATGAGCGTTTACAAGAGTGGAATATACCCCAAATAACACTTGTATACGGTAATAGAGTTTATCCTAAAACTAAGATAGATACTGCAAAAAGTATTAAACTTAAAGGCGTGTTTGTTAATGATGAAAATAAGTCTTTCACCCAGCTTTGGCTAGAGTAAAGTACATAATTATAATTTTTATCTAAAAATTATAATTGCAATAATAAAATGGACATTTTAAGAATCACTGACCCAATTTTAAAAGATTCTAGTATTGTTGAGTATGAGCACCATGAGTATGAACCAATCACAGGTACACATCTCAACAACTCAGGAGGAGATATTAGGATTAACATTGAAACTCAAGATATTTTTACACATCCTAGTGAGAGTTATTTACTTATTATAGGCGAATTAGTAAGAAGTGATATTGGAGCAGTTTACGATGCTAACACCAATATTTCTTTAACAAACAATGGTCTCATGTATCTTTTTAAAAATATTAAGTATCAACTTTCAGGTATGGAGATTGAATCCATATTGCATCCTGGCCAGGCTACTACAATGCTTGGGTTGTTAAAATACCCAGATGACTTCTCAAAATCACAAGGGTTAAACCAATTGTGGTAAAAGGATACAACAAATACTGCAGCTGCTGGAAACACTGGTTTTGAAGTAAGAAGAAGGTATATTATTAGGGATGCCCTTCCAAGGGGTACCTTTAGCTTTAGAGTTCCATTAAAACATATATTTGGTTTTTGTGATGATTATAGCAAAATATTGTATGGAATGAAGCAAACTCTCACCTTGACAAGAAATGATGATAATGATGCAATCTTTCGAGCTGGTGCTGCTCCTGCTGATGGCAGAATTAATTTAATTAAAATATCTTGGTTTATGCCACACGTGCTACCTAAAGTTGGAGAGAAGATGGTACTTTATAAAATTATCGAGAAAAAAGAAAAATTACCGGTTGGATATAGAATGAGGCAGTGCGACTCTATCAAGGTTCCTCAGTCAACATCATTTACCTGGAGACTTTCTACCAAATCATCACCTGAGGTGCCACGTTTTATCATTGTTGGCTTTCAGACTGGTAAAAGTGGTGATCAAGAGCAAAATCCAGCAATATTTGATCATACAAACGTTAACAATATCTATGTTACGTTAAATTCCACTAGATATCCTGCGGTTGACTATAATCTTTCATTCACTGCGCATCAATTCAGTAGAGTGTATGGCGATGCTGCTCTATTTAGATCTAAGTTTTATAACATGGATAAATTGGTGTCAAACCCTAACGTTACTCCCCCAGATTATAAAACCCTTTATCCTCTGTTTGTGTTTGACGTTTCTAAACAGAGTGAGAGATTAAAATACTCAGTCAGCGATATCTATATCACGGCAACTTTTACTGAAAATGTACCCACAAACACAGAGGCATATGCTGTTGTTAGTAGTGATAAGCTAATTAACTTCCAGTCTGATGGAAATAAAATGAGTGTAGTGTATTAAGATTTTTCTTTCCTATATAAAAATGATAAAGACTACAGATTTAAAAAAAATTCTTAAAGAAAATAATATAAATTTCTGCTCATACTGGGATAAAGAGCGGTTAGTTAAGTTGGTGAAAGAACATGGTTTGTTACTAGAGGAGTCTTCCAAGTTGTCTGAAAAAGAAAAAAAGTAAGGACCCTAGGTTTGATAGATTAAAAACTATTATGCATAATCCTAAAAAAGTTAGTTTAGAGGATAATGAAACTGGTGAAATAAAAACCTTTCCATCAATTTACATGGCGGGTAAATTTATAGATCATTGTCCTCAAACAATTGTGAACTGGAATGGAAGGGTTTGGAAAAATAGATATAAGATTTGCATTCAGTAATTTTATAATGACATTGTTGTTATAATAAAAAATTTTGAAACAAATAGAAAAAATTGTAATTGCTTAAGAAATTATATCTGCTATATAAAAATGAGTTTATTTAATAGATTTACAAACATGGGTTGGCGCGTTGCGTCTAATGTTTACTCAGGAGCAAGACGACTAGCCTCAGCTGTCGTACCAGAATTCATACAAAGAGGAATAAATGATTTTGGTAATTGGTTAAACGGTAATGTGGAGACAACACAAATACCACAAGTGCTAGATGAAATTGTTGAACATGTTAGAGAAAATTACCCTCCAAGGCGACCGTTTGAGATTAGAGCTGCTCAATCCGCATTCAGAGGGTATGCTACTCAACATGTTATAGAGGGTAGAGAAAATTATAGCCCACAAAGATTTTTCGCGGAAACGTGGGAGACTCTTATAAATACTTTTCAAAATAATTTACAAATAAATGTAAAACTTGTACTTAGGCGCAAATTATGGTTAATGAAAAATCTTGGTCAAGGTCCTATTGAACGTGCTTTCCATAGTAATCAACATTTAAATTTAAACAGAGGAGAAGTAGAGGATTTGTTGAATAGGATGAAAGATGAAGTTTTAGAAAATTTAGCTAATTTTCAAAGAGAAGGTAGTGGTTGGACTTTTGGAAGTATAGTGCGGTTAGAATTACATACAGCTGCTTATGTTCCTTTAAGAGCTAATGGTCACTTACCTTTACCAAAATGGATTGCTAACAAAAAAGCAGTTATCAATATGAAAAATAAAGATGACAAATGCTTTTTATGGTGTGTTTTAAGATCGCTAAATCCTAAAGAGCATAATGCAGAGAGAGTTGACAAGGATTTACAAGCAAAGGAAAGTAGTTTAAACATGGAGGGAATAGAGTATCCTGTTTCGTTTAAAGATATCATTAAGTTCGAAAAACAAAATCCTGAAATTAGTGTAAATGTTTCTGGGTATACCAATGATCATAAATTTTATCCTTTAAGAATTACAGATAATGAAAAAAGTAAACATATTGATCTTCTTTTTATTAAAGATGAGGAAAACATGCACTATGCCCTCATAAAAAATTTAGTAGTTTGATGAGAAAACAAATAACAAATACTCATAATGGAAATATAGAATGTTGTAAACGATGTTTAAATCATTTTGGTAGTAAAGAACTTTTAGAAAAACATAAACAATACTGTAATGAACATGAACCTATTACTTTAGAAATGCCAAAACCAGGTACCATGTTAGCTTTTGAAAACCATGCTAGAAAACTTCGGGTTCCCTTTGCTGTATACGCTGATTTTGAAAGTGTTTTAGAACCAATATACACATGCCAACCAAATCCGGAAAAAAGTTATACTATACAGCGTCAAAAGCATATACCTTGCAGCTTTTCTTATATTGTAAAATGTTTTGATGATACTGTGTGTGCTCCTATAGAAAGAAGTTATACTGGAGAAAATGCTGATGAAGTTTTTATAGACTTGTTAAAAGATGATATACAAGAAATTCATCAACAGTACCACCGAAACCCAAAGCCTATTGAAATGACAATAGAGGAAAAAATAAAACATACACAACAAACACATTGCTGGATTTGTGGTGGAAAATTTAATCGTGCTAATTATAGAGTAAGGGATCATTGTCATTTTACAGGTAAATATAGAGGTGCTGCGCATAATAAATGCAACCTAAAAGCTAAAAATCCTAACTTCACACCTGTGTACCTTCATAATCTTAGTGGATATGATGCTCATCTTTTTATTAAACGCCTTGGTAAATCTGCTGGAAAGATTGACTGTATTCCAAATAATGAAGAGAAATATATTAGTTTTAGTAAAGACATTTGGGTTGGAGAAAATATAAACCATAAAATTACATTCCTTGATAGCTTTAAGTTTATGAGTTCTAGTTTGGATAAACTTTCAAGCAACTTAGAGGAAAGTCAGTTAAAAGTTTTATCAAAATATTTCACTAAAGAACAACTACCGTTAGTTAGGAGAAAAGGAGTTTTTCCTTATGAGTACCTAGATTCTTTTGATAAACTTAAAGAAGAGAAATTACCACCTAAAGAAGCATTTTACTCTAGTTTAAACAAAGAAGGAATTACAGATGAAGATTATGCTCATGCGCAAAAGGTTTGGATAGCTTTTAATATGAAAACGTTTAAGGATTACTTAGAACTTTACAACAAAATAGATGTATTGCTTTTAGCAGATGTTTTTGAGAACTTTAGAGATGTTTGCTGTGAAAACTATGACTTAGATCCTAGTTGGTATTATACTGCTCCTGGTCTAGCTTGGGATGCAGTATTGAAAATAACAAAAGTAAACTTTGAGCTTTTATCTGATCCTGATATGCTTTTGATGGTAGAATTAGGTATTAAAGGGGGTGTTAGTATGTGCAGCAAAAGATATGTAAAAGCAAATAATGAGGATATGGGTGAATTATATGATCCTAGTAAACCATCAAAATATTTATTATATATAGATGCAAACAGCCTTTACCCTTGGGCAATGAGTCGTCCTCTTCCTACACATGGTTTTAAATGGATGAAAAATAAAGAATTAGAAATTTGGCAAAAATCCCATGTGTATTAGAAGTAGATTTAGAGTATCCTAAAGAATTACATGATTTACACAATGACTTTCCTTTAGCACCCGAACGTTTAAAGACAGAAAAAGTAGAAAAACTTATTCCAAACTTAAATAATAAAAAGAATTATGTTATTTATCATGAAGCCTTAAAAACATGTGTTGATTTAGGCTTAAAGATTACTAAAATACATCGAGGAATTAAGTTTGAGGAAAGTACATGGCTTGAGTCATACATTAATACAAACATTGAACTAAGAAAAGCAGCTAAAAATAATTTTGAAAAAGATTTTTTTAAGTTGATGAATAATTCAGTCTTTGGTAAGACTATGGAAAACCTGAGAAATAGAGTAACGATACGCCTGGTTTCTAATGTGGAGCGTTATAGGAAATTAGTAGCAAAACCAAACTATAGCCACACAACAATATTCGATGAAAACCTAACAGCGGTACACATGAAAAAGACTGATTTAAAATATATTAAACCTATTTACTAAGGATTAAGTATTTTAGACATCAGTAAAACACATATGCAAAAAACTTATTACAATTACTTTAAGATGAAAAGGTTAGAATGTGTTATACTGATACAGATAGTTTTATTCTTGAAATAGAAACTAAAAATTTGTATAAGGATATAGAAAAAGATGTACCTGAAATGTTTGATACAAGCAATTATCCTAAAGATCATTTCTTAAAAAATGATTGTAATGCAAGAGTAGTTGGAAAGTTTAAAGATGAGTTAGGTGGCAAGATTATGAATGAGTTTGTTGGTCTAGGAGCAAAAATGTATGCTTATGAAACTTTAGATGGTAAGGAAGATAAAAGATGTAAAGGTGTTAAAAAAGCGGTTATCAAGAAAGATATAAATTTTAGTAATTACAAAGAGTGTTTGCTTACAAAAAAAAGGACCAGTATAGAAAGATGACTGTTTTAAGAAGTAGGGGCCATGATATGTATACTGAAGAGTTAAACAAAAAAGCGTTAGGATCAAGTGATGATAAAAGGTTTGTCTTGGAGAACAAGATTGACACGTTAGCTTGGGGGGCATTATAAAATATAACTTTAAAAAATAAAGTTATCCTTGCACAAATTTCCAAATACCACATTTTCTACCACACTACTATATAAATTACTAAATTGTCATTTTACAATTTAATAATTACGCTACACATCTGGAACAAGATGTAGAGATATCTTCAGCTTTATCTACAGCTTCTCCTCTGTAATAATATAATCCTTTACATCCCATTTCCCAAGCCTTGTAATGGATCTCATGGACTTCCCTTTTTGTGGCGGCTGCGCTTATGAATACATTTAATGATTGCACCTGACATATATATTTTTGTCTGTCTGCAGCATATTCTATAATTTTTAACTGATCTATTTCCTTAGCTGTTTTGTAAACTTTCTTTGTCTCATCAGACAACGGTAAATGACTTACTGAACCTTTGTTTTTTATTATGGAATCCCAAGTCTCTTTGTTATTGAGGTTGATCTTTTCTAGTTCATCTTCTAAATATCTATTTTTCCACAGAAATGTTCCAGCTCTTGTTTTTAATGTATATGCATTCGCTATATTTGGTTCAATAGAAGCTGAGCAATTAATAATTAATGAACTGTTAGATGTTGGGGCAACAGCCAATAAATGAGAGTTTCGTCTTCCTGTGCCTTTCATTGAAGGACATTCTCCTCTTTCTTTTGCTAGTTGTTCGGTTTCTTTTAATGCATATTCTTTCATCTTCTTAAATATCTCAATATTAAGTTTCTTTGCCTCATCTGATTCAAATGGAATACCTTCTTTTTGGAAAAAAGATCCTAATCCCATGATTCCTAAACCCAATGGCCTATCTCTTATTGCTCCTTTCTTTGCTTTCTTAATATTGTCTGGTGCATTTGAGATAAATACATCTAATACATTATCTAGAAATCTTACAATATCTCTTATAAATTGTTCATCCCAATCTCTGTAATATTCTGCATTGACAGATGATATACAACATACAGCATCTGTAGTTGCGTCAGTAGGTAAATGAATCTCATTACATAAATTACTTCCATGGATTTTTAATCCCTGGTCTTTCGTTACTTGAGGTAGATCTGTTTTTATAGTATCAATAAAATTTAAATATGGTGTTCCTATTCTACTTCTGAATTCAAGAATAGTTTCCCATATTTTTCTGGCATTTGTTGGAGTTCTGACCTTTGTCTTTGGATCTATAAGGTCGTAATTTGTACCATTTTTAACCGCTCTCATGAAGGCATCAGTGATATTAATAGCATTGAATAGTTTTAAATTTTTTCTATTAAGATCTCCACCTGTTGGTATCCTCATTGAGATAAATTCGGTTATTTCTGGATGTGTAATATCTAAATATGCAGCATAACTCCCTTTTCTTGTTTTCCCTTGTTTATATGAGTTTATTGCTGCGTTGATAGGTTTTAAAAATGCAATTGGTCCAGGTGATTTACCATCAGATGATCTAATTGAACTCCAATCGGCTCCTATTCCTCCTCCTACTACTGTAAACCAACATGTGTCACTTAGATGATCAATGATACCCTCTATCTTGTCAGGAACGTAACTCAAAAAACAGAAAATTGGTTGACTTTTTTGCCCTTTTGTATCTGGTAGTGGAGCATTACTCAATATAGGTGAAGAAAACATAAATTTACGAGAAGATACGTAATTATATATTCTGTGCGCAAATTCTAAATCACCTTTACTATAAGCTACGCTGGGCCTTGCAAATGCTTGTTGAGGAGTTTCCCCATTCAATAAATAATATTTACGTAACAAATCCAGTCCATGATTACTAAATAATTCATTTAAATCATTATTAATTGTAATTCCTAAATAGTTTTCCATTATGTTGTTTTAATTCTGAATATAATTGTTTATCAAAAATTTTTGAAATTTAAGTTAGTCCTAGATTCGTGGTTAACTAGTTAGTCGGTTTGTCTGGTTAACTAGTTAGTCGATTAGAAATTTATGTGGGTGGTTAGTTGTGGTGAGGCTTAGTCGGTTGAGGGTTAGTCGATTAAGAAATTTATGTGTGTGGTTAGTTGTGGTGGGCATTCTGGCTCATTTTGCGATTTGCGTCCAAAAAATAGCCAGGATGCCCATTTTACTATCTACTGATATCACTACAACTCCTCGTGTAGTTATATAACCAAATCCTAGCGAAAGTCTCATACCATCACGAGGAGGAATCTTGATAGTTACTTGTGAGTATATTTTCCATTTTAGAGGACCTTGCTTTAAGGGAGGATATCTTACTCCATGTAAATGAGGTTTCCAAAGTATAGTTTTATGTTGATTAGTAATATTAGGTTTTATACCAAATTTATGTATATCCATTTTTTTACTTGTTGTAAATAATATTTAAATATTATTATTATTTATAACATTACAATATAGCTCCTAAGATAGGTATATTAGCAAATGGACTGTTAGGTCCAAGTAAAAGTCCTTTTCCATCATACATTTTTCCTCCTTGCTTTAAATACAAACCATCACCAACAGACTCTAATCCTTTACCTTTGTATGGTTTTAAGTAAAATCCAGATCCATCAGTTTCCACTTGACAAACACATCCTCCTTTTTTAAGATAAAGACCTGACCCCATTGCTTTTTGTACACCTGTTGAGGCTAATCCAGAAAGAGCACCAACACCTAAAGCTGGTAAAACGGTTTTTGCAATCATTGGCAAAGCTCTAGCAGCCAACCCAGCCAACATTCCAAGAAAACCTCCCTCTATTTTCATATTATGTTTAAGTTGTTTTGCAGTCATTTTGATTGTGATACCCTTACCATCGTCATAGGCTTTAGCAATTTTTTTTGCTTGTGAATTAGTAATTGCTAAAACATCATTACCTTGTAAATCTTCATGACCTAAACGAATACTTACTGGAAAACCAGCTTTAACAGCATATTGAAGCTTTTGCTTTTGTCCTTCCGATATATTTACTTTAACAGTAGTGTAACTCGTCATTTTTATATATAATTCTTTTTTTTTTTTTTTTTTTTATCTCGCTTCTCTAATACTAAATCTATTTGTTAAATTTTCACCTCTAAGATTTAGTAATGTTCCATCTTGGTCTGTAATTGTTACCTCTAGGTTGTGTATTTCATTTAGTGTTATTGGCAAGTATGCTAAATTAGCGGTTGATTCAAGTATCTTATACCCAGGTGCAACATCTGGGAAAAAAGAGTAAATAGTGTTTTTCGTTAAACCGTTAACATAACTTCCTGAAATATATCTATGTTAACGAGTACACTGTTAATACTAAGAATGTTCATTACATTTTCAGACTCATGAAATCCCTGTGTATATTTAGCGCGAGTAAATCCTAATACTTTAGCAATGGAGTTTGGTTGATTAAAATCTACTTGATAATCATTTTCCAAAATAAGAACAGATTTTAGAGTATTGGTGTTTGCATAAATGTTAATATAATACTCTTCATTAATTCCATCGTAATGACCCCTTTTCCTCATTTCTCGGTGAATGGTATCATTAATGTCATCAAGGGAATAACTTCCTTCAGGTATTCTTAATTTAATCCATGAAGCACCATTGTCTGGAGAATAAATGAATATGTTGTTTGACGCATCAATGTTTGGAAAAGTGTAGTAAGTTTCAAGGTTTACCAATGCTATTTCATATTTTTTTATCTTTTTCCAGCTGAATTGGTGGATTAAACCTTGTTCTAAAACGTGTTTTGTTGTTGCTTACTATAATTTGGAATGATGTTTTGTGTTCCGTATTTTTTACAATTTGTTCTAAAAGATCTTTCATTTTTATAAAAAGTAAAAATATTATTTAGGTGTGTAAATACTATTTTTTCTCGTTTATATTATATTTCAAAATGCTTACAAATAATATTAAAAAAATCTTCTAAGTCTTCTTGTAGGGTATTTTCCAAACTAGAATTATAAATTACAACAAAAAATTCATTAAAATTTTTTTCATTAAGCTCCCCATGAAAATAACATTCAGATGTAATACAAATAATAAAATATATATCAAAATAAAAATCATACAGCAATTTCACACTTCTAATTTCATATTTTGTTGCCATTGCTTGTATGAGCTCCAATTGTTGTTTTAAGTAATTTATTAATATACATACTAAACCGTTTTTTTTAAAATGATCGTAATTTTTTTATGCCTATTTGTTCTAATATCATTTTTAAATCTTGTATCGTATAACGTCCTAAGCGATTATTTAATTCCTTTTCTAATTTTTCAATAATTAATTCGCATTTATGCGTATATTTTGCTAAATCTGATATATAACTCATTCTTTTTTTTTATAATATGTATAATTTTTTGTTAAGTTATTTTCAATTTTTTTTTATACTGACTTAGGTATGTAAAAAGTGGTAAAGCTGCTTCTGTACTTTCCACAATCTTTTTTACTAGTTAGATCGATGATAGCATAACCGTACGGTTTTTCCCACGACTTTTTACAAAATTTTCTAAACTCATCCTTACTCATATCTTCTTCACCTTTATGATCCTCATAAACATGATTAATGTTTTTAAGGCTTTGCTAAAAAAAAAAACAATAAGATTTGCGTTTTCTCTAATAGTTTGCCTCGGTAACCTAAAGTAGTTTTGTGAAATGTAAAAGCAGTCGACATTATTATGTCTTCCACGAGTGTAGTAATCTTCACATTTATTTTGTTTTCCTAAAAGTAAATCATCAAAAATTATTAAATTTTTGCTTTCTGAGCTCAACTCTCGTGGATCAGGCACATCCACCGAATCTTCAAAAAAACTACACTTTATATCTGATTTATTTTTAATCGTTTTTGCCCATTCTTCAACTAAAGCTATTGAAGAAACATTTAAATCCTTTATCTCACCATACATGTCAAACAACCTTGAAATACCCTCTTTTGGTATTCTTTCTTCAAAAGCTTTTTTAACCATATTATAACCCGGTTGAGAAAGACTTTTTCCAAAAACATATAAGTCGTTGTAGTCAAGCCAATTTGGTCTGAGCAGTAAGTTAAGTAAAAGAGAGGTCTTACCACATCCTGATTTACCTGCAATTATCCCTCTAATACTTTTTGGTAAAATAGGGTTATTAAATCTCTTTGATAGTGTTTCATTCCATGTGTAATCTCTAAATCCATCATCATCCATTTTTTATATAAAAGTTTTTTTTATATTAAAAAAATGTATTGCATTAAATGTAAAAAAGTTACCGATACAACTAACATAGAATATGCTGTTACTAAAAACAGAAGAAATATGAAACGTGGGAAATGTGTGGTTTGTGGAACAACTAAAACTCTGTTTGTTAAGACGGCAAAGGGTGGATCATTGCTATATAAAGCTATAAATAATTTACCTTTTGAAATGCATCTCCCTGGCACAATTTCACGGGACCCAGAACTAAATTAAAAAAAAGACTTAATCCTGATTTAACACCTAAGGAATGGAGTAAACCAATAAACCGTGTTGATAAAGCTGCATATCATCACGATGTTTGTTATTTACAAAATCCTACTACTGAAGTCAGAAACGCAGTGTGTGATAAAGATGTGTTAACAGAGTTAGAAGGGATTTACAATCCTACTATTAGAGAAAAAATGGATAAGTCCATCGTTAGTAAACTCATTGGAACGAAGATGAAATTTGGAATGGGAGTTAAAAAAAAAAAATCAGCATGATAAATTTAGCGGAAGAATTACATAAACCTGTAAAAAGAAAATTTAAGAAAAGGAGAGTTAGAGTAAACGGTATTGATAGAATATGGGCTGCGGATTTAGTAGATATGCAAGCATTTTCTAAGTTTAATCGCGGTGTAAAATACCTTCTCGCTGTCGTTGACATCTTTTCCAAATACGGATGGTTGATACCATTAAAAGATAAAACAGGGAAATCTGTCGCTATAGCATTAAAGAGTATTTTTAAGGAGAGAAAACCTGATAAAATGTGGGTGGATAAGGGTAAAGAGTTTTATAACAAGGAAGTTAAAGACTTGATTGAATTATATTCCACTGAAAATGAGGAAAAATCTAGCGTGGTTGAGAGATGGATTAGAACAATGAAAGAAAAAATGTGGAAGTATTTTTCTGCTAACTCCACAAACGTTTACATTGACGTATTATCAGATCTCGTTAAAGAATATAATAACACGAGACATTCATCCATTAAAATGACGCCAGTAAATGCGAGTAAAACGGAAAATGAAACCAAAGTTTGGAGAAATCTTTACCCCGATCATCTTGAAATAAAAGATATAAAACCTAAGTTTTCTGTTGGAGACAAAGTAAGGATAACTAAAAAGAAAAATACTTTTGAGAAAGGTTATACCACCAGATGGACTGAAGAGGTTTTTACAGTTTCTGAAGTAAAACATACATCACCTGTAACATATAAAATTGAAGATCTTAATGGAGAAGAAATACAAGGTACCTTTTATGAACCTGAGCTGCAAAAAACCAGTCAAGAGTTGTATAGGATAGAAAAGGTTATTAAAAAAGGTAAAAAGAAATCTCTTGTAAAGTGGAAAGGTTATTCTGGTGAATTTAATTCATGGGTTGATAATAAAGACATTAAAAGTATTTCATCATAAAAAAAATGTTAGATATTTCAATTGAAAACGTAATTTTACCAAATAAACCGTTAAACAATTTCGAATTGGAAGATGCGGTAAAAAGATTAGAGATTCCTTCTTTTAAAGGAGTTTTTTTACGAAACACTCTACCGAAAAATTGTAGAAAAAAGGAATGTGGTATATTAAGCCTTTATGACACGAGTGGTCCTGGTACGCATTGGGTTGCTTGGTATAAAAACGGTAAAACTAAAATTTATTTTGATAGTTATGGTATACAACCACCTATTGAAATTCAAGAGTACCTAAAACATCAGATACATTACAATACTGATCAAATACAACAAGCTGGGCAAGTATTTTGTGGTCATTTATGTTTATACATTCTTAAAGAGTTGGGCTCGGGTAAAAAGTTTCAAACAGTGATAAATGAATTATTTTAGTATTAAAAAATGCCTGTTGATAAATTTGGACGAATGAATGATGTTAAAACAAATGGTGATGGTTTGTCACTCGCTTACATAAATATTATTTTTTACGTAAAGATGGAACAACCGTCGTTACCGGTTCTATAAACATGGCTGGTAATACTTTAACACGGGTCAGTAATCCAGTAAATCCCCAAGATGTGGCAACTAAGGTTTATGTTGACACCAACTCAGGGTTGTTGGATGAAAACGGTGGATACCACGTTAAAGGGGGGTATCTAAACATGGGTTTTAATCCAATAAAAAACGTTAAGGAGCCAACAGAACCGAGTGAAGCTGCTACTAAAAATTATGTGGATAGGAGTGGTAAAGCAATAGTATAGGAACAAGACGGTACTTTTTCCGCTGTTGCAAATATAGATATGAAAGGGTATAGTTTAAACAATCTTATAGATCCTACAAATCCACAAGACGCTGCGACTAAAACATACGTAGATGATGCTAATCGAGCCTTTGTTTATACATTTGGGGGGTATCTAGCAGTTGCAGACGTTTCTATGGGTGGGCGAAGGATTAACAATGTTGGAAGCCCTTTAGAACACAATCAAACTGCAAATAAGTTTTACGTAGATACCGTCGTTGAGGCGGCTACCGCGGGTGAAAAAGCTTTAACAAAAAAACAAGATGGATCTTTTTCAATGTCTGGCAAATTAGATTTGAACCCAATTACCGGATTACCAAATCCTGCATCCCGTGACGCTGCTGCTAATAAGAATTACGTTGATAACGGTGGAGCTATTGTAAAAAAATCCGGATGGAAGTTTCACGGCGGTGGCTAACGTAAATCTCCAAGGTTTTTCTTTAAAAAACGCGGCAACCCCAGTAAAAGAGAGAGATTTAGCAACAAAATCATACGTGGATAAAAAAATCTCCCTCCCTAAGCCTATTATAACCGTGTGGGGTGAAGAAAATGGCCCAATAGGAGATGGCAATTATGAGTTTTCTTTCGGTAATGGCAACAGCGGCTCCAAACACGCGCTCGGAGGTTACTGCATGAGTGCGTCGGGTCGAATTATAAGAGGAAGCTTGACAATTGTTAAAAATAACCCTATTGTACCAGAAGAGATAATAATTAATATTGTGGTAAACGGAATAGAGCAGGTTGATTACTCTATTATTAAAAAAGCGGACGAAACTTGTAGCTGTACGGTTTTTCCAAGGGCGTTGGAGGTAAAACAATGTGACATTGTAAACTTTATCTCAAGAACAGAAAACCGTAATGTAACGCACGCTTATATATCTATTTTGATAGAGTTAGACTTGTAAAAATATAACTTTATGCATAAAGTTATATTTTACGTTTGATTGTGTTTTCTGTTTTACATACAGGGCATTTTCTTACCTCAGGATTCAAATAGTGACATTCCTCACATATACATATATGACCACAACTACAAAACAATATATTTGGATTGGTTTCAAGACAGATGGCACAATTTTCTTCTCGAAAAGTATCTATACCGTTGATATATTGAATATTTTCTTCTATATCTTCTTCTATACTTTCATCATCTGAAACAGCTTCTTCTCGAGGTATTACAAAATCTCGCCAATATGTATCACTTTGTGAAATACAAAAGGATCTGACCTTACAGAATGTCTCACTCCTATTGAGATTTCTCCTGGAAGTAGTGTTTTTCTTTCAAAAATCACACATGGCACAAAATCATCTTCAGATTGATATCCTTGAGATATATCTACGTAGCTGTTCTTCCACAATATATCTATAGTCATGATCTATTTCCATATATTGATCAAATTTGCGTAAAATATTTTGGAAATATTCACCTCTTCCATCTAGTACCAATAGAGGAATTTGTATTGAATAGAAATGATGAGCTCTTCTTGCACCTTCACTTCTACAACCAACAAAGAAAGCAATACTGCATTCTTCATCACCTATTTCTTTCACAAACTTGCTATATTCATGATACCAATCACTTCGTATATTTTCCAATGCTTGTAAATGATTTTTGTCATCAGATCTGAGATATAGTATTCTTCTACTGAAATCATTGTCTGATACAATTTTATCATGAGAATGACGTAGTTTGTTTTCTAAAATTCTTTTTAAATCTGCGTTTGTATTCCTTTTTTATTTACAAAATATTTTTAATTTATTAAGAAAGAAATCAATTTTTTAAAATTTCTAAGGCATGTCTTGGAAAACAAGATTGACACATTAGCCTGGGGACATTATAAAATTAAAAAACATGAAGAATAAAAATTGTATGAGCTCAACAAACAAACAAAAAAATTAATTTAAAAAAATAATTTCTGTATAAAAATACGTACCGAACCGCTTCGCGAAGAAACGCAGGTGATTTTTGGTATGGTTGAATTTAAACCAGTAAGGAATTAAGCTAAGAGATTGTTGGATTTAGATTTGAGCAGGGAGATGGTTAGTTTGATAGTTAACCAAGGAAACGGTTAGATTTAGATTTGAGCATGGAGATGGTTGGATTTAGATTTAAGCAGGGAGATGGTTGAAACAATATTTTAATCATACACATGGTTAAAATATTTATTTAAGCGCACATATGGTTAGTTTTAGATTTAATTAATTAAACCGCGCATATGGTTGGATTTAGATGGATGAATGGGTGGCTAAACCCAGTTCTCTCTCTCTTCATCTACTCTTGCCGGTGTATTTGATACACTCCATAGACACCTGCCAGCTGATTCAGATTAATGTCAGTTTGGAACATTACATTCTGACTTTGAATGTGATAATTGCATAATCCTAGAGTAGACCTGAATGCATCCATAGGTATCTTGGCATATAAAAAACTAGAACTGTCACAAGTGGATAATTACCCCGACCTGCTGCCTTGTCACTGAATGACTACCCCTTTCCAAACTGAAATAACAAAGGGCAATAACTAAAAGAACTAAAGACTGAGCTATGGATCTTGTGTGCTGTACTTATCCTCAATGTGATCAATCTGTATGTGTAGTCTAAAAGCAGTAACTTGTATACTTTGGATTGATTGATTGTATGGTGTTTAACGCCAATTTCAACATTATTTCAGTTATATCACGGCGGCCAATGCACCTATCCATGCTTTCCTGGAGTTTCTTTTACCAGTACTCCGCAAAATATTCTTTCCAAGCCACTGATAATCTGCAGTGAGAGAGGAATGAATTCTGTCGCAATGACTATCATCAATCCTTAGAAAGAAATTGGCCGAGCCGGCGATCCAACCAGCGACCCCCTGTTCTTGAGTTCTGTACACTACCGACTACGCTATCAGGGCTCGGCTGTATACTTTGGAAAATATGCCCTTAATACTGAGGACAGAGTTATGGATCTTGTGCACTGCACTTGACATTATAGTGATCTATCTGTATTTTAAATATGAAATCAATAGCTTTGATACTTTGGGAGTTACATGTGTGCTCCTGACAAAAACCCAAAATGTAAAATAACAAAGAGAAATAATTAAATAACTGATGAAGACACAGTTATAGATCTTGAGGAGTCCAGTGCATTGTGATCTCTCTGTGTCTGTCTGAAGTATGAAGTCAATATGAAGCTATAATACTTTGAAAATTATGCTCTGGACAAAAAACTACAAGGGCAATAGTTCGAAAAATATTGTGGACAGTTATAGATCTTATGTACTGCACTTAGGCTCAATGTGAACTATCTGTAGATGAAATGTGAAGTAAAAAACCTCAAAAATATTATGCGCTACACTTGTCCTTAACATCTATTTGTATATAATTTTTAAGTCAACAGGTTTTATACTTAGGAAGTTATGCTCCGCACAAAAATTCAATATGTAAATTGAAAAAAAAAAAACTCCAAAATAAATGAGAACAGGTCTATGGGTGCAAGGCACTTGTCCTTCACATGATGTGTTTGTATATGAAGTTTGAAGTGAATAACTTGTATACTTGGTAAGTTATGCTCAACACAAAATCCAAAATGAAAATAAAAAAGGGCAATGACTTTCAAAATAATGAGGACAGAGTTGTGGATCTTGTGCACTTCACCGTAGCTCTGTCTATGTTTAATCATATTTTTTTCTGTACAGACCAGTACAATATCTATAATTTGCTGATCACAAACTGGATCCGCTTATGCCAGCCACCGAAAATTGAACCCAGCCTGCATGTACATGCAGTTTGATATTGGTCTACGTTGTCTGCCCCTTTACTTTACCTAATTACGTTTTTATTATCCAGATAAGATTTCGCAACTTTACTTAATCCTAGTAAAGGGGTAAAATTGCAATGTTTGGTGAGTAATGAATAAACGTTTTTGGAGATTTTGGATAATTCTCGAGGGAATATGGGAATATAAGTATAACTCCATTCCATTTGTTGTTGTTTTAGTTTAACTTTTCAAAGATCCCGAAAACTGCAGTAGTCCCCGCCTCCTTCACTACAGAGCACTCATTGTAGTGTTTTGTCTACAACGGTCGGCTAAAATAATGTGGGCGGGTCTTAGGGTTAAGCGGGAAATATTCGTATATAGGTCAACCATTTAATACCTAAATGGTCGCATATTGCGAGATATAGAGTCTGTATGGAATTAAATCCATCAATTTTGAATGAAATCCGGCCTTGTGATTGGTGTAGAAAGTAGGGCAAACTGTAAAGCCTTGCAATACTGTCAAGTCTCCAAATATTCTAAAGCAATCAAAAAGTGGAAACAAGTCGGTGGTGATAAGTGAGTTCTATCCCAGTTTTATTGAGTATTTAGAAATCCCCCTATTTCCCAAATATTCTTTCTGTTTCAGTGTACTGCATAAGTGTACTTTTCCATTATCTGATCATGACAAATCCCTACGTGTCTGACGTTATAAATTTTTTTTAATATGGCTTCTGAAAAACATTTACCGATAGTAATCGACTTTTTGGCTGTTTTATGTTTAACTTTAAATCGTCGAAATATTCATACCTTCATGTAAATATAACAGTGAAGATCTGTTTGCAAGGTGTGTAACGTCTTTTTCAAAATTTGAGTCATGTCGCCGCGGCAAATGCACCTATCCATGCGTCCTGGAGTAGCTTTTACCAGTTCTCAATACAACACTCTTCCCAAGCAACTGGCTGCTTTCACACACAAAAATTGTAGAAACATCGTTCAGTGGTAAGAGGCTAAAGAATTTGTTCACACTGACTATCAAAAATCCTTGAAAAGATCTTCGGCGAGGTGACATTCGACCTCGCGATTCCTTGGTTATATCTTTTCACGTTACAAACTGGGATTTCGGGATGGGTACTTACTATATGTAGGGAGATCTACTAGTTGATCACGAATACATCAAAAATACTGTAAGGAAGAAGACAGTTTTAGACTAAAAGGAAACAGCGGTGAATCATCCTGGTTTAAGAATAATGTTTTGTCATTTTAGTTGATTCGTTTATATATATTTATTCTAAAAGACAACTTTTCTTTTATTAAAAATGTGATGGCTATGTTCATATAATAAAAGGAAACATAATACAACAAATTATTTTACAGAAAATGTGGATTCAGCGAATGGAAATTTTCTATACTGCAATCAACAAGACAATTTTTAGTTTCGGTTCTTGGTAATGATGATGTAATCATTCAAACAAGTTTTGGTTTCGGTTCCTTGTAACGATAACGCAATGAACTACATGTAGATAAGTTTTATTTTCGTTTTTTTCTTTTAGCTCACCTGAGCACAACGTGCTCAAGGGGAGCTTTTAGGATCACCCGGTGTCCGTCGTGCGTCGTCAACAATTCTTTAAACATCATCTCCTCCTAAAATACTGGGCCAATTTGGACCAAACTTGGCAGAAATGTTCCTTGGGAAGTCTTCTTTAAAAGTTGTTCACAGAATTTGATTCCATCAAAAACTTTGGTTGCCATGGCAACCAAATGGAATTTTCAAAAAAAATTATTTTAAAATCTTCTCCTCTGAAACCGCTGGTCAGATTTTGAAATAATTTCACAGAAATGTTCCTTGGTGACCCTTTTCAAAAACTGTTTGCGAAATTTTGATCCGTCGAAAAACATGGCCGTGGTTGGGGGGGGGGGTGTCTTTGCACTAGTGCAGTGTCAACAATTATTTAAACATCTTCTCCTCCTAAACCGCTGGGCCAATTTGGACCAAACTTGGCTGGAATGTTCCTTGGGAGGTCCTCTTTAAAAATTGTTCACAGAATTTGATTCCATCAAAAACTCTGGTTGCCATGGCAACCAAATGGAATTTTCTAAGAACTTCTTTAAAAAACTTCTCCTCTGAAACCGCTGGTCAGATTTTGAAATAATTTCACAGAAATGTTCCTTGTAACCCTTTTCAAAAGTTGTTTGCAAAATTTTGATCCGTCGAAAAGCATGGCCGTGGTGGGGGAGGGGGCTCTTTGCACTCGTGCAGTGTCAAAAATTCTTTAAACATCTTCTCCTCCTAAACCGCTGGGCCAATATGGACCAAACTTGGCTGGAATGTTCCTTAAGAGGTCCTCTTCAAAATGTATTCACAGAATTTGATTCCATCAAAAACTGTGGTTGCCATGGCAACCAAATTGAACTTTCTAAGAAATTCTTTAATAATTTTCTTCTCTGAAACCACTGGTCAGATTTTGAAATAATTTCACAGAAATGTCCCTTGGATGCCCCTTTTGAAAAAATGTTCGCGAAATTTTGATCCGTCAAGAAACAAGGCTGTGGTGGTGGGGTGGGGGAGAGGGGGCATTTGCACTCTACGGACATGAAGAAATTCTTAAAAATTCTTCTTCTGTGAAACCACTGGTCAGATTTTGAAATAATTTCACAGAGATGATCCTTTGGTGCCAAATTATGCCCCTTTTTCGACTTAGAATTTTAACTTACTATCCAGCACCCAACAGCCAATCCTTGGCATCCGCATGCGGTGCTCTTGTTTTTTTATTGAAGTTATTGAAGAAAAAGTTTTGGAATAACAAAAAAATATTGGCTATGGTCCTTTCAAAAAATCAGGTGAGCGATCCAGGGCCATCTTGGCCCTCTTGTTTTATTCTTCCGTTACAAACGGATAAAATCGATTTGCTTACGTCTATAATTATAATTTAGTCATGCTCTGTGAAAAAGGAGATTAATGCTCTCTGCGAAAAGTATCGCGGATTGTGCAGGCTGACATGAGTTGTAACTTTTTGTTATTTGCAAATTTTCTGCCTATACAATGACTTCTATAGATGGATTCAGTCAGACAATTTGGATTTATAGGAACCAGAATTATGCGATGACTTGTTTGGTATAGTGCATTAGGGAGATGGTTTAAATTCCAAAAGCGCTGCTCATATCTATTGAAATAGAAGTGAATAGACACTTACTATTTCAGAAAAGGTGTGTAGATTCAGTACTATAAAATGAACCTCTCTACACGTTATCTACTGTCCGATCTTGGCCAATCAAATGAGCCTCTCTACACGTTATCTACTGTCCGATCTTGGCCAATCAAATGAGCAAATCGACTTCGCCTGTGTTGATGAAAGGGTTGAAGTTGAATACGTGCATTGTCTTATCAGAAATTTGGTATTTTTTCAGAGAATATGATAGAGACTTACCTCCACGAACAAAATATTAACCCATGTCTGTGTATGTAGACAATTTGGACCGACAAACAGCTGAAACGTCAGTGATGTAGAGCAGAAGTATTTGAAAGGGGGGGGGGGGAGGTTGGGGTGTTTAACAGTTTCTTTTGTAAAATACATGAAAACATGGTACTTACAGATGCATTTGCTAGTGGTGTGCAATATATACTGGGTTAAGAACATCCCTTATATTTATCTTGAGTTCATTAAAGTGGTCCTCTATGCTGTGTATTCAAGTACATTTATAAAGATCTGTTTGACAAGAGGTTCATATTTCATTTCGGTATCTTTTATAAGCGCCTACATAGCATCTCCTGCGTAAATGTTAGATAAAAGCCCTCTTTCACGGCCTCGTGAACTTCTATATCTGCCTAATTTGCCTGTACTCCCCCCCCCCCCCCAAAAAAAAAGAAAGATTTATGACGGCCTTGGTACACAGACAGATAGCCTACTTTTTTTTGTTGACAAACTTCACCCTTTATATAACCCTTACACCTCCTACAGGATGTCTATCTGTATTACCTACGAAATATGACTAATTGTCTTTCGTCATATTTTTCGCATATTTCTAAATAGGAATTGAAAAGTCGTTCACATTTATCGTGTTCTTATGTGATCATTTTTCGATCTGGTGCATAGAAATGAATAAATAGATAAATAAAAGGTGATTAAAAAAGTCGACATTTTTTTTCTCTCCCGACCAGAAAATGAAAATTTGAGAACCACTGTAAATATATTGAACGAATGTGCCCGGTCAATGAAACTTAGCTATCGTCTTTTGAAATCACGGCAAGCTGCTTAAAATGGTATTAACGAATTAGATTCAATACATGTCTATATGTATATTTTCAGAAGTATTCTTCGCCACGGTCATGCTTAAAACACATGTGTGAGAGGTAAGGGTAAATCAGGACACGTATTCATTGTTTGCCTGTCGGACTTGTTCTGTCAGGCACTGCAGAGGTCCAGCTTTGTGCTAAAATAATTTTTACCACATGTTTAAACAACCCTGGAAATGAAAACTTAAGAAAATGGATAAGAATAAAGTTCTAGCTGTTAGCCTACTAACTTTTTCCCGCAGGGTTTTCTTACACTTCAAATATAAATTCAATAATTTGAGCCACATTGAAAATGTCGTCTGCATATTCTTTCAACTTGGACATGTTAAATTTTCTCGTTTGGTAAAGAATTTAACCTAGGGTTTATACGAATTAGACCTCCCAAGGTGAAGACTGTTCAAATAGTGTTGAAGGCCACTTCAAAGCCATTCAAATACCTCAATATAATCTCTTGAAGTGGTTTTATCTCTTCCAAATCAATCCCTGGTCTTGATGACCGTCAGAACGGCTTCTAAAAACAAATAGGGGGAAGGTGTGTTGAGGACGAAGTACGACAAATGTACGGTGGTTGTTCGGAAAGTTCGTAGAATTTTATTGTAAATCATACAATATTCTCAGTATTACAAAGAATTTTATACCTACCCAAACTTGAAAAATTTTTCTATAAATTCTATGAAAACCAAAACGATGCTCTACATCAGACGAAAATTATTTCAATTTAAAATGATTATATTAGAGGTACCCGGAGCACGCTAAAGTCAATATGACGTCGCGTAATCATCAAGCGTCGTTTACATCAAGCGATCATCGCACTTTCTCAGCATAGTCATTAGCAATGTCTATGCATTTCTTATGTCTGGTCATCCATTTGTTGTACGTTTCAATGCACCAGTCCTCAGCTAGTGACGATACAACAATTTGAGTCTGTTTTGTAAGTTCCTCCGCTGAATCTAATCGCTTTCCACGCAAACTCGCCTTCAACTCGGGAAAAAACCGGAAATCCATAGGAGCCAAATCTGGACTGTATGGCGAATGATCCAATACTTTAAAACCAAGTAAACTAATCTCAAGCTGTGTAGATTCTGCTCTGTGCCCCGGGGTATCATCCTGATGTAGAATTATTCTGTCCAGAGACACGTGTGGGCGCTTCTTTCGAACTGCATTAACGAGATCTCGCCTAAGCACCTGAAAAACAACCGAAGCACAACCTCACTATGCATGTTTAAACAAGGCAACATTAGCTTCCTATTAATTATAACAAATGTATGCATGGAGTTTTTAATCCAAAACACGCAAAAATAAAAACCCTACCTTAGAATAGCAGGCGGCAGTGACAGTCTGACCATCTGGTACCCTGTGCTGTAAGATCATCCCGTGCCGATCCATGAAGAAGATGAACATGTGTTTGCTTGCACTTTTCCGTACACGTGCCTTCTTCGGGGGAGGTGAATTGGGAGTTTTCCAAACGGAAGATATAGCTTTGGTCTTTGGATCAAACTGGTGTAAACAGGTCTCATCCGTCGTGATGATCCGATCAAGAATATCCTCTCCTTCAGATTCGTAGCGGTGAATCTTGTGTGAACAGTGTACGCGGCGCTCCTTTTCATTTCCTTGAGTAATCGTGGTATCACCGAGCACTCACTTTCGACATGCCAAGTTCCTCAGTTAGTCCGCGCGAGTCCGCCGCATATAGCATATTTCATGCGTTACGATCACGGTCAACCTACTTGAATTTGCAAAATATAGTTAGGATACCATGTACTGTAGAGAACAATGCACCGAGTTCAATAGCAATAGTTCTGACGGTGGTTCTTCTGTCGGTCTGAACCATATTCTTTATAGACTTTTTAATCGAACAAGTTACAACTGCCGGTCGACCGCTCTTGGAATCGACATTAATAGATTCTCTTCCACTCCTAAAACGTGAATGCCATTTGTAGACAAAAGCTAGACTGCATTTATCATATGCTCCTGTTGACTTTATTATTCGCAGTGTTTCTCTTAGCGATTTTTTTAAGTGCAACACAAAATTTCACCACACTCAGCAACTCAACGCCACAGTTCGACGTCATGATTTTTCCATAACAACTTCCGCAGATTGATTACGAAAACACTATAATTTTGTTTCGGAACAACGAATTGTTTTAAAATTTTCAGAAAATGACGTAACGTTGTCTAATTATCGCCTGGCGTTTCTGCGCTTTTTAACGTTGAGCAAACATACGGAAATTAAGCTTATTTCTTCAACGACATAATCCAAATATAGGTATTTTACGGAGTGCTCCGGGTACCAATGATGACGTTGCTACGACAACCCATATATCTGGTTTCTGTATTCGATTTTCTATTATATTTTTAAAATTGCTTAAGGATAAGTCAAGGTTCATGCATATCAAATTTCACGTATATTTGCGGAACAATTCTAGAGATATAACGAAAGTCTACGAACTTTCCGAACAACCCTCGTACATACCGTATTTGAATGTTCACATTTAAATGCATGTGTACGTGATGAAACCCCATGCATTATACTTAAACAATGATATAATGTCACTTTTATGTACACAAAAATCCTAGAAAAGACCAAAGAAGGCCAATTATGATTTCAAAATTATTGTACATGTATTTTCAGGCATGCAATTTATGGTTTAGTATATCATTTCAAGTTTTATTCATTTCAGCTATGAATCCATTGGGTTAACCCTAAACAAGTGAGCTGCGGTAGCCGCTTTACTACTTTTGTTGACCTTAGGTAATGTTGCTATGTCAGCAAAACATTAATCTGGCTCATAAATAAGTCATCAATCTTTTTGGACTTTACTAAACCCTTTATCAAATAATCCAGTGTTTTAACGACCTTAGGTAGGAAGGCTGTTGAAACTAGAACTTGTTTTTCTACAAAAAAAAAAAAAAAAAAACCAGATGTCTCCCCCTTTTTGGTGTCAGAAGGATTGATATGTGACCAAAGCAATTTCTAACTGAAATAATGGCCATTTTTCTCTAAAGGTTTTCGAGTTATACAGCGGACACGAAATCGTACCTAAAATTAGTAAGGAAAATAATCAAAGGGGAATAACTCGACATATACAAGCCAGAGTTATGGTTCTTGTGCATGACACTTCGTCTCATGGTGCTTTACAAATGTTGAAGTTTTATCAAAATATCTTAAAAGGTTTTCGAGTTATACAGCAACCACGATTTGTGACGGAAAATAATCAAAGGGAAATAACTTGAAAAATATGCAAGCCAGAGTTATGGTTCTTGTGCATGACACTTTGTGTCATGGTGCTTTACAAATGTGTGAAGTTTTATCAAAATATCTTAAAATGTTTTCGAGTTATAGACCGGATACGATTTGTGACGTACAGACAGACAGACAGACGAACAGACGGACAGACAGACGGACGCACATGGAAAAACAATATGTCTCCCGACCCTTACGGGGGGAGGGGAGATATAAATACTGTAAGGTGAGAAAATGCTAGTTACCAGCATTTTTTTTTTTTTTTTTGTCAAAATTTTAGAAGACAAATCCAAGCATATGAGCCACATTTAATTGGTCGTCTGCAAATGTTTTCACTATGGACATGTCTAACGTTTTGTCGTCTGGTCGTCTGGTAAAGAGTTCGAGTGCAGGAAAGAAAGTAACGGGAAAAAAGTCACGACAAAAAAGTAACAGGAAAAAAGTAATACTCTTAATATAAATACCATAAAATGACCAAAATCAACATAAAAAGAAAATGCTACAGCATAAGTTTTTGTTTGCATCATTAACTTGATAATAATTTACCCTTATCCTGCTAAATAAGTGAAACGAAACTTTTAAGCCAATAGCAATCAAAGCGCTGACGCACTGAAGGCAGCGGGTTTTTAACAACTACCTAGCTGATTCTTTTCTCTGCAGAGATTAACTTCATTATGACTTAACACTATTTTAGATATAACTCTATCCTAGTACAACAGATGAAAAAGAGTAAACAAAAATTTCACTGAATGATGCTGAAACGTTGTTAGTAACAAGTAATTGCTTGTGTTCAAAAGATTTTTTCAAAAGGCTTTTGGAAGAATTACAAAAGTTCTATCCCTTTCGTATGAAATATTATTTGATTGTTAAAATTTAGCTAAAATCATAAAATGCAAGTTTTAGAACAAATTTGCACAGGGGAGATACTTTAATAGGTCAAAATCCTTCTGGCCACTGAAAATCATACTTTTTCCTATATCCCTTTTAAAGGCAATTGAGTTTTGTAGGCACAAGATATGCTTTGCTATTTGTTAACTTTGGCCAAACCCTGTGGTGCAGTTGGTATTGCAAATGACTCGAACTCAGGGGGTCGATGACTTAAATCCCCAACTAACCCCCCCCCCCCTTTTTTTTTCTGACAATATTCATTGCAACAGGATTCATTCCTTTCTCACTGCTGATCATTGTTTCAAAAATAATGTAGAAAAGTAGCCAGAGGCTTTGCAAGGTTAATGTGCAAAGTACTGGTAAAGAAATTCCAGCAAATCACTGGCTGCCTAAATATAAATGGAACAAGAGGGGCATTGGCCTTAAGGCGCTCAACTGGGTGAAGTTACCTGGGATTGATTAAGAGATCCAGCTTGTGATGATGTAACATACATGAGTGTTAGTGACCTACTTTCGCACAAGATATAACCAAGACGAACTTGCTGACCAACTTTCATGAGCATCATATGAAACTGTGGCCTCTAGAGTGCACACAAGGTTTTACTACGATTTGCCCACTTTTTCAGCCAAAGTGATCCAATTTCAAACTTGTCCGAGATATCATTAAGAAAAACATTCTGACCAAGATTCATGAATATCACACTGAAAATGTAGCCTCGAGAGTGCACACAAGGTTTTGCCAATATTTGACCCAGTGATTTAATTTTTTTACCGAAGTGACCTAATTTCAAACTTGTCTTGAATGCCATCACGACAAACATTCTAACCAAACTTCATGAGTATCAGACGGAAAATGTGGCCTTGAGAGTGCACACAATGTTTTTGTAAGATTTAGCCAGGTGACCTTTTTGATCCGATGTGACCGAATTCAGAATCTGTCTGAGATATCATCAAGACAAACATTATGACCAGCTTTCATGAGTATCAGGTTGAAGATGTGGTCTCTAAAGAGCACAAAGAGGTTTTTTTTTTATCAGATTTAACCTGGTAACCTACCTTCTGACCCTCTGTGACCCAATTTTTAAACTTGTCCGAGACATTATCAAGACAAACATTCTGAATATGTTTCATGAGTATTGTACTGAAAAGTGACTTCTAGAGTGCACACAAGGTAATTAATGAAGTCTTGAAGATGCACGACGGAAACATCACTATCACAAAATCTCACCTTGAGCACTTTGAGCTCAGGTGAGCTTATTATGTTGAAAAAGGTGTTGAACAATATAGAAACAAATCTTGAAGGTTATTTAGACGACTTATGACAACAATAGCAGAGCACATAATATATTTACTAGCACTCTGGTACCAAAGGTGCTCTCGGCTTCCTAACCAAATAGAAAGATTTTAATTGCAATATGTGCAAGGTATGAAGGTATGATAGTAATCTGATTATGACAGTGCTTACTTATCGAGCAGTTATGAAAATTTAAGACTTGATAACAAGACCAGCATGAGCATTGAGTACCATTTCCAAACTTCAAGTTCTATCCAAAAGTATAAAAAAAAAAAAAACTGCCCTTGTGATAGAATCTGCTGCATGCTGTTTAACAAATTAGAGACAAAAAATGAGGATGTCAGCTTTTATTCAGATACAAAAATTAAACTGTCAAACATACAAAATTAAAACTTTCAAAAGCCAGTTAAACATCTTTTTTTATTATTATTATTATTATTTTTACCACTCGGACACGAGCTAAGGATTTTAACTCTTTAAACTAGAGGCCCTTCAGGGCCTGAATAGCTCAACTGGCAAAAATCTGCTTATTTTCTAGCATAAATCATTAATTTATGATGCAATAAGGAAAAAGACAAACACAAACACACACAATAAAAATGGGGAGAGGAGGTTGTTTTTTTTTGCAACTGAGCTTGAACCCACTAACACAGCATAATAAGCAGGCATGGTGAATTGAACAAATAGTTAAACGATTGAAGTAAAATTTCTCAAAACCAGCCAAATTTGATAGGGTTTCAGAACGCACTGTATATAACATTCTCTGCAAGTTTCAAAGCAATATATCCAATAATGTAGACTTTCTTGAGTGAACAATACTAAGTCATAAAATGGCTACTTTTCCTAAACTGACAGCTTGATTTTCTTCATTTTTGACAGGATTCAATCCTTTGATGACAGAAATGATCTGTGCAAGTTTCAAAACAACTGAATCAGAAATGCTGACTTAATCCTGTTGACAAGAAATGTATATTTTCAAGTCTTAAAGGCTACATTTGCCTTACTAATTGTCGATTTTTTTTTTTTTCAAAATCGATAGGCTTCAAGCTATTGATGATATAAAACACCTGTGGAAGTTTTATGAAAACCAAAGTAAAAAAATGCAGACTTAATCGCGTAAACAAGAATTATATATTTTCAACTTTAAATAGCTACTTTTCTCTTACTATTAGTCAGATTTTTTTTTTCAAAATGAATAAGGTTCAGGCTATTGATAATATAAAGCAGTCGTGCAAATTTCATGAAAATCAAACCCAAATTGTGGACTTTATCGCGTAAACCTAATGTAGATTATCAACTCGAAATGGCCACTTTTCCTTACACATTTATTTTACACAGATATCTTTCAAAATCAATAGGGTTCAAGCTACTGATGATTTAAACAAATTGTGCAAGTTTCACGAAAATTGGACCACAAATGCAGACTTAATCACGTAAACAAGAAAGAGACTAACAGATGGACTGACAGACAGGCGAACAGATGGACGGACTACAGAAACCACGCCATGATATAAGCTCTACTGGCGCTCAGTCAGTAGAGCTAAAACTGACAAAACTTCAAAATTTTAAAACAAGAGGGCCATGATGGCCCTATGTCGCTGACCTGAGCCGTTTGACTGAACATTACGCATTTCCAATCTTTCCCGCGATATAATGACAAATATTCTGACAAACTTTCATTAGTATTGGACTTAAAAAGGTTTTTCTAGAGTATGTCTTAGTGACCTACTTTTTAGCTCAACATTGCCTATTTTCTAACTTGTAGAAATTATCCAGACAAATATTCTGACTACCTTTCATAAACATTTGAGGAAAAAATGTGGCCTGAAGAGTATACACAAGTTTTTTTCTGAGATTTGCCCTAGTTTTTTACCTGACATGACCCATTTTCAAAATCGTCCAAGATATCGCCAAGAAAAACGTTCTGACCAAGTTTCAAGATTATCGGACTCAAAATGTGGCCTCTAGAGCGTACAAAAGGTTTTTTCAAAGATTTAACCTGGTGACCCAGTTTTTGACCAGATGCAACACACTTTCAAACTCATCCATGCATTCTGGCAACTTTTCAAGAGAATTGCACTGAAAGTGTGGGCTCATTAGCATACACAAGGTTTTCTAAGATTAAAGCTAGTGACCTAGTTTTTGACCTGACATGACCTATTTTCATACTGTCTATGATATCATCAAGACAAACATTCTGACAAACTTTCATGAGTATCAGGCTGATAATATGGCCTACGAGCTTACACAAGGTTTTACTAAGATTTAATCTAGTGACCTAGTTTTTGATCAAACATGACCTACTTTCAAACTCGTATAAGATATCTTCAAGACAAACATTATTACAGACTTTATTTGGAATTGGACTGAAAATGTGGCCTCTGGAGTGTACATAAGGTTTTTCAATATTTGACCCGGTGACCTAGTTTCTGACCTGATGTGACTCATTTTCAAAGGAGTTCAAGAAGTCTTCAAAACAAATATTCTGATTAATTTTCAAGAGTATTTTAAAGAGATTGTGGCCTAAAGAGTGTTCGTAAGGTTTTTCCAAGACAAACATCCTGAACAACTTCCATGACTATTGTACTGAAAAATGTGGCCTCTAGAGTGTACACAAGGTTTTTTCAAAGATTTGACCTAGTGACCTACTTTTTGACCCGGTAAGACCCATTTTCAAACTCATCAAAGATATCATCAAGACCAACTTTCAAGAGTATTGGACTGAAAAGGTTGCCTCTAAGGTGTACTAAAGGTTTTTCGAAGATTTGACCTAGTTGCCTAGTTTTTGACCTGACATGACCCATTTTGCAACTCATCCGAGATAACATCCAGACAAACATCCTGTCCAACTTTCACGAGTGATGTACTGAAAATGTAGCGTCTAGAGCGTACACAAGGAAAAAGTTCATGCCGCACGACGGACACAGCACGATCACAAAAGCTCACCTTGAGCACTTTCTGCTCAGGTGAGCTAAAAAATAGGTCTGAATTTAAAGCATTCAGAGCATTTTGCAGAGAACAAATACATGTGACTCAATATTGAAATTTGTTTTTGGAAGGTTAAAAAACATTGTTGGAAAAGGAAAAATTGCTGGTTACCCACATTTTCTTCCTTTCCTATAATGTTTTCAAATGCCTTCTTATTCACCAGAGTCGTTTAAAGGTCAGGGCCCAATATCTTAAAACTTTAAGGTTTCGTTAGTTACGGTGAACTTTACGATCACTTTACGAGGACGTTACGATTTTCTTAAAGTGATCTCTCAAAACCGACCTTAACACTCTCGTAAAAGAAACGCTATTTACGATCGTAACATTTAAAAGCGACATCATTTCTTGATACTAAATCGATTCCGACCCCGTGACTGTCTGCGATCACAGACTGAAAACTCCCCGTTGCATAAAATCTCAAAGCCAATGTCTTCTGCATCGACACCGGAAATGCGTGATTTTGGTAAGTTTTTGCTCATCTGAGCACGAAGTGCTCATCTGAGCACGAAATGTGAGCCTTTGTGATCGTGCTGTGTCCAGCGTGCATCGTGTCTCGCCCAGGCGTGAGCAATTACCTTGTGTGCACTCTAGAGGCTACATTTTTGGTCCAATACTCATGAAACTCGGTCAGAATTTTTGTTTTTATAATAACTCGAACAAGTCTGAAATTGGGTCATGTTGGGCCAAATAGTAGGTCATCGAGGCAAATCTTAGAAAAACCTTGTGTGCACTGTAGAGGCTACATTCCAGCCAGATACTCACCAAACTGGGTCAAAATGCTTTTTCTGATGATATCTCTGTCAAGATTGAAATTGGGTCATGTCCAGTCAAAAAGTAGGTAACTGGGCCAAATCTAAGAAACACCTTGTGTGCACTCGAGAGGCCACATTTTCAGCCCAATTCTCATGAAACTTGGTCAGACAGTTTGTCGTCAGAATGTTTGTCATGATTGTATCTCTAGCAAGATTGAAATCGGGTTGCGTTGGTTCAAAATGCAGGCCGAATCTTAGAAAAACCTTGTGTGCACCATAGGCCACATTTTCAGCCAGATACTCATGAAACAGAGTCAGAATTTTTGCCTTGATGATATCTCGGATAAGACTGAAATTGGGTCATGTCGGGTAAAGAAAGTAGGCCTCTGGACCAAATCCTAGAAAAAAACCTTTTGTGCACTCTCTAGGCCACATTTTTAGATTGATACTTATAAAACTTGGTCAGAATATTGTATTGATGATATATCTGAAAAGACTGAAATTGGCTCAAGTCATTTCACATAGTAGGTCACTGGGGCAAGAGTAGTAAAGGAAGAGAGAATAGGGTACTACCTAGGGCCTGGGTAGTACCCTATTCTCTCTTCCCTGAGTGCCCTACATCACCATCCCTGACAAAAATGGGGCCCTATTTGCTGTCCCCGAAAGATTTTGTCCCTAGGCTCTCTTCCCTGAGAGGGATTTAGCATTCAAAATGGCGGCCGTTTGGACAGCAACCGCGGACAAAAATGCCCCAGGCTCCCGTCCCTGAGCGGAATTTTTTGCAAAAAAGGGAAAAGGGGGGGAGTTTTGCCTATTCTCTCTACCCTGAGAGGGATTTAGCATTCAAAGTGCAGGCCTTATGACTGACAGGCTGGGTAAAAAATGGCCAGATCACTGAGTTGGACTTAGTTTTTTCACCCTATGGATGATTTTTTCTCTTTCTAATTGCCTGACCATTGAGTTGGACTTAGACTTTTTCTGCATCTCTATGAATGATTTCTCTTTTCTAAAAGGAAATTTATCTTATATCACTGAGTTGGACTTAGTTTTTTTCACCCTATGGATGATTTTTTTCTCTCTAAATGGAATTTGTCCCTATATCACTGAGTTGGTCTTAGCTTTTTTCCCCTATGAATGATTTTTTCTCTTTCTAATTGCCTGAGCACTGAGTTGAACTTAGACTTTTTTTACCCTATGTATGATTTCTAAATGTCTGACCATTGAGTTGGACTTAGTCTTTTTTTACATCTATGAATGATTTTTTCTTTCTAAATGTCTGACCATTGAGTTGGTCTTAGTTTTTTTCCCCTATGAATGATTTTCTCTCTTTCTAAAAGGAAATTTATCTTATATCACTGAGTTGGACTTAGTTTTTTTCACCCTATGGATGATTTTTTTCTCTCTAAATGGAATTTGTCCCTATATCACTGAGTTGGATTTAGTCTTTTTTCTGCATCTATGAATGATTCTTACTCTTTACAGTATAACTCTCTGGAGTATAACTCTTTTGGAACGCGTCTCTTCTAAAAGAAAGATAGAACTTTCGTGGTAGATGGTTAGTCCTGAAAAGGACTGTTGGGTTAGCTCTGAAAAGAGCTGTGACAATTTGAAAAAATGACAACTTGAAGATAGAACTTTCGTCTGACAGCTTGAAGATAGAACTTTCGTCTGACATCTTGAAGATAGAACTTTCGTGGTAGATGGTTAGTCCTGAAAAGGACTGTTGGGTTAGCTCTGAAAAGAGCTGTGACAATTTGAAGAAATGACAACTTGAAGATAGAACTTTCGTCTGACAGCTTGAAGATAGAACTTTCATCTGACATCTTGAAGATAGAACTTTCGTGGTAGATGGTTAGTCCTGAAAAGGACTGTTGGGTTAGCTCTGAAAAGAGCTGTGACAATTTGAAGAAATGACAATTTGAAGATAGAACTTTCGTCTAACAGTTTGAAGGTAGAACTTTCGTCTGACAATTTGAAGAAATGACAATTTGAAGAAAAGATAGAACTTACGTCTGACAATTTGAAGAAAGGTAGATCTTCCGTGGTAGATGGTTAGCCCTGAAAAGGGCTGTTGGGGTGTCCCTAAAAGGGACCTGGTTTTGGAGGTTGTGTTTTTAAGCACAACCTCCAACCTTTCCGCAGGCTGGGCAGCTACTATCCATCCGTCTCTTTAGCCTTTTTAACTGCTGGGCACTCAGGTTGTACTTCAGCGAAAATGGTGGTTCGTTATCGCTGCTCCAATCTTCGGTAGAAGGCACTACGAACGCCTTTTTCTCCTTCTTGCTTTGTGGTAATTGGGCAAAGTCCCAAAAGTCCCACCCGGTAAATAGCAGTTTCTCTTCGAAGCCATATCTCTGTCTCCTCGCTACCTCAGCTTCAAACTTTTCTAGCTGCCGATCTGCCTCTCCCACAGTCTTTCTTAGCTCTTCCACCGTCTTTCTTAGCTCTTCCACCGTCTTTCTTAGCTCTTCCATCGTGAAAATGAAAATGAACAATGTGCGGGAAATGTCGCTGGGTTTTATAGCTTTTCAGACGGATTGAACTAATTGACCCATGACGTCATTTTCTCCTATGTTTTTTCCCGCTTCGGCGTTTCATGCTGTTTTGGCTCCAAATTAATGTTATCCAATCAGAATCAGCGTTTTATTTCTAATACTAAATGTTTTATTGTTGACCAATCCGTGGGTTTGTTACATTTTCTTGTTCGGGTTAGAAAAACTAGAGTTTAATTAACCTATGACTTTTTTTGATTATGAGTCTTCTGATAAAATGAAAAGAAAGATGATTATTTAAGATAGCTAGCCCTGAAAAGAGTTGGTTTTTGTACAGAATGCACTTTTTTTATACCCCTCTCTTTCTTTTGATTGATTCCATTTTATCTAGCATTTGCATCAGATGTTCAATTTCATGTCTGATATATCTGAAACGTTCTCTTTCTTCTAACCAGAAGAGCATTAAGAGAAAAAATGTTAATCCAAACATTGTACGATACTGGCTCAGGTTTTACAAAAAGTTAATGGTGAATGAGAAAAAATAATCAAGAGTTTAGTGTTTTATATGTGTAATGGATCACTTTTTAGTTTTTTCATCCTATGAATGATTTTTTCTCTCTAAATGGAATTTGTCCCTATATCGCTGAGTTGAACTTAGATTTTTTTACACTATGAATGATTTCTAAATGTCTGAGCACTGAGTTGAACTTAGACTTTTTTTACCCTATGTATGATTTCTAAATGTCTGACCATTGAGTTGGACTTAGTCTTTTTTTACATCTATGAATGATTTTTTCTCTTTCTAAAAGCCTGATCATTGAGTTGGACTTAGTTTTTCTTCCCCTATGAATGATTTTCTCTCTTTCTAAAAGACTGAGCACTGGGTTGGACTTAGCTTTTTACATCTCTATGAATGATTTTTTCTTTCTAAAAGACTGAGCACTGAGTTGGACTTAGTCTTTTTTCTGCATCTATGAATGATTTTTTACTCTTTGGAGTGTAACTCTCTGGAATGTGAGTCTTTGGAGTGTAACTCTTCTAAAAGAAAGAAGTTTGACAATTTGAAGAAATGACAATTTGAAGAAAGGTAGAACTTTCGTGGTAGATGGTTAGCCCTGAAAAGGGCTGTTTTGAGAAGAGCTGATTTTATGAAAATGTTTATTCAGTATCAGCATCAGTCGATTCGCTGTCTGACTCACTCCTTTCAGTGGCGATTTGCGCACGGAAAAGACGGGTCACCTGCTCAGTTTTTAAAATAACATACTGAAAATACATCTCAAGCATGCCCTCAATAATGAGTTCCTTCATCCGAAGGTTATAACAGAACACCCTGTTATTAGCAAGCTCAGCCCTCTCGTATCGTCTTCTCACTCCAGCTAGGCGTTGTTTAAGTAAGAAGATTTGTCTCCTTGCTCTTATTAACTTTCGCTCAGTATCCATCCAAGTGACGACTGGTGATTGTCTTGAAGCCATTGTCAAAAAATGAAATGCATGGAAAATAAATCGCTGAGATTTATAGCTTTTCAGACGGATTGAACTAGTTGACCCATGACGTCATTTTCTCCTATGTTTTTCCCGCGTCGGCGTTTCATGCTGTTTTGGCTCCAAATTAATGTTATCCAATCAGATTCACCGTTGTTTTTTCTAATACTAATTGTTTTACTGTTGACCAACCCGTGGGTTTGTTACATTTTCTTGTTCGGGGGATTTTATTGTTGCCCAATCCATGGGTTTGTTACATTTTCTTGTTCGGGTTAGAAAAACTAGAGTTTGGCTAATCTATGACTTTTTTTGATTGTGAATCTTTTGAGTTTTTTTTGACAATTTTGAGTTTTTTGACAATTTGAGGAAAGATAGAACTTTCGTGGTAGATGGGTCGCCCTGAAAAGGGCTGTTTTGTTTTTTGGAGGCTGTGTTTTTTTCCACTTTTAATGGCAGCACCCGAAATTCGCTTGGCAAATGGGGCATGCTGTAATCTTCCTCCCAAATTCAACCAAGATGATATCCGGTGTTGTCTTTAATAATAGCTGAACTAATCTTTCGCCGAGATCTTTGTATGGTTGTGTTATACGTCGCAGTTGGTTTTGTTCCTCCTCTCCTACGAGATGAGTGGTTAGTTGCAATAACTGCTGTCCGGCCTTTAGATACTCTTGGAGAGCCTCACGTAGTTGATGATTTACCTCCTCCATATTGATAATGTTTCCGAATATTGACACTGCTTTCGAAGTGATCGTTAGCTGAGAGTCAAAGAAATGGTGAATGTATGAAAATAACGCGGGGTTTTATGCGTTTAAGGAGGATTGAAATTTTTTAAAGAGCTCGGACCTGGCAGAAAGCACATACATTTTTTCCATGCTACGTTTCATGCTAATATAGCAAAAAAAAGTTATGAGACGTTGTATGGGAAAAATGTAACCAGAACAAGTCTTTTGGGGGAAAAAAACAGAATGAAGAACTCTATTGTTTTTGAACTTTTATTTATTGAACTTTTATTTACTGAACAGAACTAAACATTGAAACATTTTTTTTGCAATGCATCATAAAAAAATTTCTTGACAATGAAAAAAATTTTCTTGACAATGAAAAAAATCACAAGCAAACATTTTTTTGCAATGCATCATAAAAAATTTCTTGACAATGAAAAAAATTTCTTGACAATGAAAAAAATCACAAGCAAACATTTTTTTGCAATGCATCATAAAAAATTTCTTGACAATGAAAAAAACATTTTCTTAACAATGAAAAAATCGCACTGAAATATTTTTTCACAATGAATTATTCACAACGATTTAATCGCAATGAATTAATCACAATGAATTATTTTTTTCGCAATGAATTATTTACAATGAATTAATCGCAAAAAAACAGTATATAACAAATTTTTATAATGCAAATTCGCAAACACCACGAGTTACACATTTGTTTTCATATTCCGTAATGTCTTTATGCAATTGGTCATACCCAAAAAACATTGTATACTCACTGTCCATATCGTCGAAATCTCGTAGTCCTATGAATGGAGCAACATGTCTATAAGCGTCTTTTGTTGAAAGAGCTGAATTTACTACTTCTTCTGTAACATCTCTATCAAATAGAATATACCCTAACATGCTTTCCATTGTTTCTCCGTAGGAATCATGAACAGATCCTTTTTTGTAGCGTAAGTAAAAGTTAAATAGAACTGATTTCATTTTCACAACGTTAAGAAAACTTTCTTCTGTTGTTCCTATGATAAAAAATGTCCATCGGCTTGTGGATCGAAACAGTTTACTAATAACATTGTCTTTCATACAGCTATCTGCTAAATAAGTCTTGAGAACGAGATCCAGCCCCGAATCGTCCACCATCATCGCAATAAAGTTGAATATAGCATACACTTTGTAGGACTTTTCTCCTTTTGCAACCCATTTAAACATTTTTTTGATCCACATTTTCACACAGAAAAATTTAATGTTAAGCTGTGTTTGTTCATCAAGCGTATGCTGTCGAACAAATTCTCCATAAATTTTTTCACGTAGTTCTATTGGTAGCGGTAACATGATTGTTATTTTTTGAACAGTTGCTAATATTTTTCCCCGACTTACTTTGAGTGATTGGTACACAACAATGTGATATGAAATTATTTTCTCAAGCTTTTATAACCATAGGGTACAGTATCAGTACCATTTACAATGACTCTCTTGGTGTATACAGAACGAAACGTTTTTGTTTGTGGTTCACTGGTAACCGTTCTATCTCTGTGTCTTTTAATTTTACAATCATACTGAATTTTGATTTCTACTGTACGATCCAAAGCACATTTCGAATATGTATCGAAATTTACCACCTGTTTTGTATTGTAATCCAGAGTAATCCCCTTTACTTTACATTTGCTTATCTCTTTTCCATCTTTTGTTTTCATTTTGTAAGCATAATTCTTAGGTCCAAGTCCTCTGAATTGAGTAATTTTACAAGCAGGCTCTTCATCAGTCCATTTTCCTAAACGGCTGTTAATAATAGGGGGATTCCATAATTCGGGGTCGTGAATGTACATACAACTATCTGTATCGAAATACAGAACTCTATCTTTTAACTTTTCAAGAACACTGTACAATTCCAACCTTGCATAAGCTGTTACGTAAGAACCTACTATCACATTGGCTGTAGCATGGGTGTCAATATGTTCCAACTTTGATTCATAGTTAACCAAGATGAATGAACAGTTCTCATCAAAGATTTCTACATGCTTTACAATGAAATTGGGGTTGGTGACTAATTCAAAATATTTAGACGGATCACTGATGTATTCCGTCTGGATCATTTTTTCACGCTGAGCTAATTTTCCCCAAAGGCAGTTCAACATAATCTTAGCAAATGATCTTCTCCCAGGATTTCTTTGAATACAACTTGGATCAAGACGAACACCTTCTGCCTTCTCATATTCACAAACGAACTGATCTTTTTCTGAGTCTGATTGACAGCTATCTGGATAACCACTGGCTTCTTGCTTAATTTTCAAGAAATTGTCCACATAATGTTTAAAGAACTGATCTGACACAGAATTGAAATGCCAAATTTCATACACTTGCAATAATCGATAACCGCAGTCAAGAGCCTTGAATAATTCAAAAGTAACCCAAGTTCCGACCAAAGCCCTCTCTTCTTTACCATGTCTACAAATGTTTGAGCTTTCTTCTGCACATTTCATACAGAGGGGAAACATCATTTTGTTGTTACAGTGAACTGGAAGAACGGGGTGAAACAAATCAGTTGGAGGCAAAACTTTGCATTTGATTAATCCCTCATATTGGCGAATATTGTTCATATCAATATTCTCAGTAGACAAAATTTCTGGATGACCTACAGGGTAGGATTTGTGTTTACAAACATAAGGGTATAGAGAACAGATATCGATGTACTTGATTTCCTTTTTGGTTTTTTCATCAACATCATATCCAATTTTTATTGCATTACATCTTCCCCCGGACAAACCATCCCTCGGATCGATAGGGTCCCAATGTGGATATAACTTTTCAATGTTTTTTTTGTACTCTTTATCCTTCATCTTAGCATCAAATTCGTGTTCCCAAATGTACACTACATTATATCCCAGGTCTTCGATATCTGCTATACGTTCAAAAGTACGTTCGTACAATTCAGACATGGGTTTTCCATTAATAGGATTGATCTGTTTTCGATCTGTATAGCATACAGGACAACCATGATACAAATCCCCAAGAAATTCATAAACAGTGTTTGATTGATGGTGAAAACCATCTACACTATATTTCCCGATTTGAGCTTCACCTTCATTTTTTGCATGCTGAATATTAATACCTTTTTCCTGAGCAATGCTTTGAACCCATCGTATCGCTTTCATAGAAAAGCGACGTCTGGATGAGTCTTTACTTGAAATGATAGCTATTTGATTTTCTGGTAAATATTTGCTTCGCCACACCTTGTTACAGGCATCTGCGATGGTAATCGCCTCTAAAAATGGACAAATACCACCCTGTTCGATAAACAGTTTTCTGAATTCAGCACACCCTCGTCTGAGGATATCAACGTCTGACCTACAGTACATTTCCATCTCCTTCTGAAAATTGAATTCCTCACCATTTCGAACTTTGTCATTATACCAAACTATAAATTTTGACCTAGCCTCTTCAGACATTGAGTCGGGTTTGTAATAAGACATATCCAAGTAGGGTCCGATGTAACTCCAAAATTCATCTGTATTCGCCCAGTGAGGAAAGTAACCTTTTTTCATTTCTTGAAGGCTAAAGGTGGATGGAAATTTTGCCAAACCAAAACTCATGAAATTGAAAGAATCGATCAGACGTACACCGTTCAGTTCTAACTTCATAATATTGTTTCCATTCATGATCAATTTTGGAAGTTTTAACCCAACTTTGACAATATAGTCAAGAATGAACTGCCCGTCATAGCCTTTGAAATTATGGGCAATAGCCGTAACCCCTTTATGATGTTTTGAAAAGAGCCAGTTGCAAAATTGACTCAAAGTTTTTTCACCTTGAAAAATAACTTTCCTACCCTCTTCAAATTCACTGCATGTAGAACAATGAAAATCAAGTGATTTATCGATACATTCATCACACGCTCTGTGTGCGATACAATAATTTGGGATGTGTACACCTGTGTCTTGTTTACATTCAAAATCAAAGAAAATAAACTGTGGTTTTTTGACTACAGAAGAACTCGTCTCGTCATCGCTGTCATGGTTCAACTTACTTTGGTAAGGCTGGATATAGCATTGATGAGAAAAGTTAACAATTCTCTTACAGATATGACATCTTTTCTTTCCATTGCAAACATGATTTTTCTTTCTGATATGATATTGTACACCGCATTTCGAACAGAGTTTTACTAATTCACAAATGGATTTCTTTTCTTTACCTTGAACATTTCTGTGATTTTCAAAGCATTCAGCACTAAAAAATCGTCTACTGCAAACACTGCAAACATATTCTTTTGATTCTGATGGACATTTTCCTTCGCGATAACAACCTTTACAGATATTTGAACAAGCATGACTTTCCCGCTGAGGGTAACCCACATCACAGAACTCACAATAATATCCACAACTAAGAAAACCTTTGATAGATTTAATGTAGTCATAATGGTTTTGATGAAAGTACAAATGTATGATCTTACTATTGGCTTTCACTTTTGGATGTTTAAATATTTTTTCCACTTTTGAATGCTGTTGGTGAACTTTAATGACATAGCCTTTTTCATACAAGATTGTTTGAATTTTTTTGTATTCATCAATTCCTACAGACTGTGTTGGTGAAACTCCAGCTTCATGTAACAATTTCTCAGCTTCAGTCTTTTGAAGGACGTAATTTGAACGACGAATACGATCCCATTTTCTATTCCATACTTCGGTGTTTTCACGTTCACTGTAGCAAATTCCCACAACAATAGCTCTTGCAAAACATAGTTGGTCATGATTGTCAATTTGAATAATAGATTTCTTCTTCTGGGCAAAAAACTTTGAATCTAATTCTGACGATCTATATTTTGGTTTTCCGCTACCACTTGGTGGTATTGTATGTGTGATGTCAAATGTCATGAATCCATCGTTCAAGACGAAATCTGTATTCGATTGTAAAACTCGTTCAATTTCATTCAGCATAGTTTCACCTTGTAACTGGTCTGCAGCTAAAAAAGGAATATGGATTCCTATTTCCAACGAAGGATGATTGATGGTAATTCTAATCATGTCCGTAGGGTTAGCATTTAACTTTCGAATGATTTCACGGGTAACATCGTCAAATAATCCAAGGAGTCTCTGAGGTGTTAATTCTTCAAATTTCTTAAAACTCAGCATCAGCACATGTGATTCTGTTTTAAATTTTCTTGACTTCTTATTACCCTTTTCTGTTAAATCATATAGACTTTTCATGTCTAAGTTAGAGTTGGTACTTTCATCGTCGCTATCATTTTCTTCTTTCAACGGTTTAGTTTTTTTCTTTTTTGTTGGTGGAAACACCTCATCGTCACTTTCTTCTTTCAACGGTTTAGTTTTTTTTCTTTTTTATTGGTGGAAACACCTCATCGTCACTTTCTTCTTTCAAAGGTCTAGTTTTTTTCTTTTTTGTTGGTGGAAACACCTCATCGTCACTTTCGCTGTCTGAATAGGTTATTATTCTTTTTCTTTTACCCATCGTTTTAGCTCTGAGTGAAAAGACAATAATGCAGAAGTTAGAAAAAACTAGCAATTTATATACCCTCTCCGTTGTAACAGTGTATAAATAAGCCGTTAGTTGTGAAAATCTATTCATTCTCCTACTCGATCTCAGTCAGTACAGCTGATAAAAAATATGAGTGAGTTAAAGCTGCAAAATACATCACCACTTAGAAAGAGGGTGTATCTGTATGTTAATCCATACACCCACGATTATGAGATCAGCAATATACCATCAAAGTATAATGTTAAACATATCGGAAACTATGTGGGATCATTTTTTTCCCAGCAACATTTAGAAGAAAAAGATGTTTACCGTACTACCAGCTACAGAGTTTTGGATCAAGCGATGATTGACAAACGATATGGTGCGAATGGTGTGAGAACAAATATTTGTTTCACATGCAACGAAGCAGGACATTGGGCCAAAGAATGTCCAGAAAAAGAAAATCAGCTAGGAACAATTGTTTTTGTCTACGTGAATCCACACAGTCACGACATTGAGATTTCACCATCATTTTACAACGTTGGTGGTTTCAAAGATATGAAATTCGTCGGGACACTAAATTCATTCTGCAGTGAAAATACATGGAAAAAAAGTTCACCACAAGCTACATCCTCATCGGTTGAAACTCAGACCGTAGACATGCAGAGCGACACAGCAGCTAACAGCGATTCAGAAATCTGCAAAATAGCAGATGATTTAGAGACATTACGAAAAAATCTAAGAAATCAACAAACTTTGGATCTAAAAAACAACGAATTTTCTGCAGAACCGGGTTGTTCGTACGGAAAGGAAAAACAGCAAAACATCGAAAAGAAGAAAAAACGAGTAACAAAGAACTATTTCTTTTACAAATCAACAAAACATGAGGACAAAATCTGTCCAGATGTGGAATTAAAAAACAACGATAGGAAAAGAAAACGTAAAACCAAATGTGAATCTGACATCTCAAAGAAAAAACATACTGAGTGAAAAAAAAGATTTCAATACAATATTGATTATAAACAAAAAAAGACTGGCTTGATTTTTTTTCATTCATTTTTTGTCTTTTACAGTTCATTTATTTTTTGTCTTTACAGTTCATGATTTGATTTTTTCATTGTACATAAGTTCTTTTTGAAATAAAAAATATAAAAATAATTACTTCTTACTTTTGACTTTTTTCTAGTTATGACTGTAAGTCTTTTTACTTTTGACAATTTGAGAAGAAAGATCTTTCGTGCTAAATGGTTAGCCCTGAAAAGGGCTTTTTTGAAGGATCTCACATTGACATCCAGCTCTACGATTCTTCCGTCCAATCCACTGGGATGATTTCACATCCACAATGTTCGCAGCAAATCGTCGAACCTTCATCATCATCATAAAAGCCTTCATCTGTATCTGGACAGTTATGCTTCTGACCAAGATACTCGAGTATGGAAAAACATTTTCCACACTCTATCAGACATCTGTTTGCACAGTGAGGGCATACAAGAATTCGATCCATTCTGGAACAAATATGATTTCATGTAAATTATCGCTGGCCTTTATAGCTTTACAGGAGGATTGAACTAGATGACTCATGACGTCATTTTCTCCTATGTTTTTCCCGCGTCGGCGTTTCATTAACATTGTGCAATCAAATCGATGGTTATATCGGTGTTTTTTACCACTCCTAATTCAGTGTCACACAGTACAATACCGGTGTTTTCCGCCAGGTCCGCCCTCTTTAAAAATTTCAATCCTCTGTAAACGTATAAAGCTCGGTGTTATTTTCACACATTCACCATTTCTTTGATTCTCAGCTAACGATCACTTCGAAAGCAGTATCAATATTCAGAGTCAGTTACAATATGAAGCACAACTTAGATGAAATCAGCTTGGGCGATTTTCCATCAGTGGAAAACAATGGAGACGTTCTTTCATCAGTTATGAATTCGACAATTATCAATCCACCACCGGAGTTAAATTCGACAACCATCATTCCAGCGACAGTGTTTGATAACATTTATGAAGAGGTAAAGCAGCTAAATTTGAAACAAGATAGCATGATGATCCGAATCATAGATCAGCTGGAGACTTTAAACAGACATTTGGAGGAAATTAAAACTTTAACCGCAAGTACTGATCAGCTCAGTAGAAATATCGAGGTACTACATCAACAGGATCAGCGCATTTCAACAACTCCTGTGAAGATTCCTGTGGAGTTCGAGTTTGATAAATCCAATCTTCACAACTTAGTGGACTCTATCGTAAGTGTTGTGAAGAAAAATCAACCAAAGAAAAATCAACCAAAGGAAAAACAACCAAGAAAAACAACAAAGCGGAAATCTGAGGAAGATGGTAACCCTCTCCACAAGAAGCAGCGAGTTGATCAAAAACCAACTATACCAATATTGACAGGGCAGGGCAAATACGGGAAAAACATTGACAATCACGTTGATTTCAAGATCCCGAAAAAACCAAAGACAGAACGAAAACAACCAAGAAAAAACAACAAAACGGTAGGAATATAAAAACAAATGTGAAACTCGTGGTGTTTGCGAATTTACATTGCATAAAATTTGTTATATACTGTTTTTTTGCGATTAATTCATTGTAAATAATTCATTGCGAAAAAAATAATTCATTGTGATTAATTCATTGCGATTAAATCGTTGTGAATAATTCATTGTGAAAAAATATTTCAGTGCGATTTTTTCATTGTTAAGAAAATGTTTTTTTCATTGTCAAGAAATTTTTTATGATGCATTGCAAAAAAATGTTTGCTTGTGATTTTTTTCATTGTCAAGAAATTTTTTTCATTGTCAAGAAATTTTTTATGATGCATTGCAAAAAAATGTTTGCTTGTGATTTTTTTCATTGTCAAGAAAATTTTTTTCATTGTCAAGAAATTTTTTTATGATGCATTGCAAAAAAAATGTTTCAATGTTTAGTTCTGTTCAGTAAATAAAAGTTCAATAAATAAAAGTTCAAAAACAATAGAGTTCTTCATTCTGTTTTTTTCCCCCAAAAGACTTGTTCTGGTTACATTTTTCCCATACAACGTCTCATAACTTTTTTTTGCTATATTAGCATGAAACGTAGCATGGAAAAAATGTATGTGCTTTCTGCCAGGTCCGAGCTCTTTAAAAAATTTCAATCCTCCTTAAACGTATAAACCCTTGCGTTATTTTTCACACATTCACCATTTCTTTGACTCTCAGCTAACGATCACTTCGAAAGCAGTGTCAATATTCGGAAACATTATCAATATGGAAGAACTAAATCATCAACTACGTGAGGCTCTCCAAGAGTATCTAAAGGCCGGACAGCAGTTATTGCAACTAACCACTCATCTCGTAGGAGAGGAGGAACAAAACCAACTGCGACGTATAACACAACCATACAAAGATCTCGGCGAAAGATTAGTTCAGCTATTATTAAAGACAACACCGGATATCATCTTGGTTGATATCGAATTTGGGAGGAAGATTACAGCATGCCCCATTTGCCAAGCGAATTTCGGGTGTTGCCATTAGAACTGGAAAAAAACACAGCCTCCAAAAAAACAAAACAGCCCTTTTCAGGGCTACCCATCTACCACGAAAGTTCTATCTTTCTTCAAATTGTCAAAAAACTCAAAATTGTCAAAAAAACTCAAAAGATTCACAATCAAAAAAAGTCATAGGTTAGTTAAACTCTAGTTTTTCTAACCCGAGCAAGAAAATGTAACAAACCCATGGATTGGGCAACAATAAAATCCCCGAACAAGAAAATGTAACAAACCCACGGATTGGTCAACAATAAAATCCCCCGAACAAGAAAATGTAACAAACCCACGGATTGGTCAATAGTAAAACATTTAGTAATAGAAAAAACAACGGTAAATCTGATTGGATAACGTTAATTTGGAGCCAAAACAGCATGAAACGCCGACGCGGGAAAAAACATAGGAGAAAATGACGTCATGGGTCAACTAGTTCAATCCGTCTGAAAACCTATAAAACCCAGTGTCATTTCCCGCACATCGTTCATTCTCTTCGACTTGTAGACAATATGGAGTGTGCTTTAAGAGATATGAGCTTTAGCGAGCTTGCCCAACTGTCGGAGAAGAAGAAGGTCGTTGTACCAAAACCAGAAAGTTGGGATGATGACAACGAGGCACCGTTCTCGCTGAACTTCAACCTAGACGCTCAGGAGCTGAAAAGGATAAGGAAGCGGGCTGCGAGTAGCTGTCCGGCGTGCAGGAAGGTTGGAGGTTGTGCTTAAAAACACAACCTCCAAAACCAGGTCCCTTTTAGGGACACCCCAACAGCCCTTTTCAGGGCTAACCATCTACCACAGAAGATCTACCTTTCTTCAAATTGTCAGACGTAAGTTCTATCTTTTCTTCAAATTGTCATTTCTTCAAATTGTCAGACGAAAGTTCTACCTTCAAACTGTTAGACGAAAGTTCTATCTTCAAATTGTCATTTCTTCAAATTGTCACAGCTCTTTTCAGAGCTAACCCAACAGTCCTTTTCAGGACTAACCATCTACCACGAAAGTTCTATCTTCAAGATGTCAGATGAAAGTTCTATCTTCAAGCTGTCAGACGAAAGTTCTATCTTCAAGTTGTCATTTCTTCAAATTGTCACAGCTCTTTTCAGAGCTAACCCAACAGTCCTTTTCAGGACTAACCATCTACCGCGAAAGTTCTATCTTCAAGATGTCAGACGAAAGTTCTATCTTCAAGCTGTCAGACGAAAGTTCTATCTTCAAGTTGTCATTTTTTCAAATTGTCACAGCTCTTTTCAGAGCTAACCCAACAGTCCTTTTCAGGACTAACCATCTACCACGAAAGTTCTATCTTTCTTTTAGAAGAGACGCGTTCCAAAAGAGTTATATTCCAGAGAGTTATACTGTAAAGAGTAAGAATCATTCATAGATGCAGAAAAAAGACTAAATCCAACTCAGTGATATAGGGACAAATTCCATTTAGAGAGAAAAAAATCATCCATAGGGTGAAAAAAACTAAGTCCAACTCAGTGATATAAGATAAATTTCCTTTTAGAAAGAGAGAAAATCATTCATAGGGGAAAAAAACTAAGACCAACTCAATGGTCAGACATTTAGAAAGAAAAAATCATTCATAGATGTAAAAAAAGACTAAGTCCAACTCAATGGTCAGACATTTAGAAATCATACATAGGGTAAAAAAAGTCTAAGTTCAACTCAGTGCTCAGGCAATTAGAAAGAGAAAAAATCATTCATAGGGGAAAAAAGCTAAGACCAACTCAGTGATATAGGGACAAATTCCATTTAGAGAGAAAAAAATCATCCATAGGGTGAAAAAAACTAAGTCCAACTCAGTGATATAAGATAAATTTCCTTTTAGAAAAGAGAAATCATTCATAGAGATGCAGAAAAAGTCTAAGTCCAACTCAATGGTCAGGCAATTAGAAAGAGAAAAAATCATCCATAGGGTGAAAAAACTAAGTCCAACTCAGTGATCTGGCCATTTTTTACCCAGCCTGTCAGTCATAAGGCCTGCACTTTGAATGCTAAATCCCTCTCAGGGTAGAGAGAATAGGCAAAACTCCCCCCCTTTTCCCTTTTTTGCAAAAAATTCCGCTCAGGGACGGGAGCCTGGGGCATTTTTGTCCGCGGTTGCTGTCCAAACGGCCGCCATTTTGAATGCTAAATCCCTCTCAGGGAAGAGAGCCTAGGGACAAAATCTTTCGGGGACAGCAAATAGGGCCCCATTTTTGTCAGGGATGGTGATGTAGGGCACTCAGGGAAGAGAGAATAGGGTACTACCCAGGCCCTAGGTAGTACCCTATTCTCTCTTCCTTTACTACTGGCAAGCCTTAGAAAAATCTTTTTTCTACTGTAGAGACTACATTTCAGTCTGATACACATGAAACACTTTCAAAATGGTTGTTCCGATGCTATCTCGGACAAGTTAGAAATTTGGTCAAAACATATTCAAAAGTTGGTCACTGGGCTAAATCTCAGTCTAGAAGCTAAATTTTCAGTCTAACACTCATGAAACATTGTCAAAATGTTTATCTTGATATCTCAGACAAATTTGAAATTCGGTCACGACAGATCAAGAATTTGGTCACTGAGCCAAATCTTAGAAAAACCTTGTGTACAGTCTAGAGGCTACATTTTTAGTCTGATATTCATGAAACATTGTCAAAATGTTTGTCGCTGGTTCGATCCCCGGCTCCATCAATTTCTCTTTAAGACTGATGATATTCATTGCGACAGGATTCACTCCTCTCTCACCGCTGACCATTGTTTCAACGATGGTTATGTGGGAAAGCAGCCAGTGGCTTGGAAGAGTATTGTGCGGAGTACTGGTAAAAGAGACTCCAGAAAAGCGTGGATAGGTGCGCTGGCCGCCGCGATATAACTGAAATAATGTTGAAAACGGCGTTAAATGTCATACAACCAACCAACCGAAATGTTTGTCTTGATGATATCTCCATCAAGTTGGAAAAGTCAGTTAAAAAGAAGGTCACTTACAATGGTGTGTTTTACATCATCACAACTAGGATCTCTTTAGTTTTAGCAATCCTAGATGACTTTATTCAGGTGAGCGATCTAAGCCCAATGGCCCTCTTGTTCTTTGGAGCGCTCAACCAAAAACATTGCAGAGAGTAACAATTGATCCTCGGTCGAGGCGGTATTTTCTAATTAATTCCATGTCGTCCATGTAATCCAAGAGATTCATTCTGTACCTAAAACTCGCCGAGCTATAATTATTGTTTCTTCTGCGAGGACTGTTCAAGTGTAAACATAATGTCATTTTGAAAAATAAACCACAACACTACGTTTTATGCATTGCTGAAAACAGCCTACGATTACATTAAGGTAGCTTCGGAGTGGTCGTGATTTAAGAAAGGGTTTACGATCGACCCTTAAGTTGCGATGTTTTGAGAGAGGCGGCAAAATGCTTACGAGGGACTTAAGGTCGGTTTACGATTATCGTAGCTCTTAAAGTGCTTTGAGATATCGGGCCCAGAATCGTTCCATAAAGGAATCCATTACTTTCCATGCTAATTTGAGACCCACCAAAACTTAGTTCAAATTCCACATTCAACTAATTAATTCATCAATAAGAAAGGGCAAGTACAGCTTCTCAATACTATAAAGAGATTTGTAGGAGAAATAACAATTGTTTAGAGCTGCTCCTTTTCCCAAACTCATTTCCAAAGCTGCCAACTATATAGACTTTAAAAGTCATATTTGTACAGTAGCGAATTAAAGAAACTTGAAAAAATTTAAGGTTGGTAATTATCATAAAGGTGTATAGCCATTTTAACAATATGCATATAGGTGTTTTATGCTATTTACTTAGCAGCTTTCTTTTCCAAACGAATATGCTGGTTTTTATTAGATAAAAAAGGTGCCTTTTAACAATAAGTACTTTTCAAGTGAAATTTTCAAACTATCTATGCTACTTGAAATGGCACTCATAAACAATCCCCTTTTTTCCAGCAAAATTCAAGTCAAATAGCTTATCAACTTACCCCTATTTATAACAAAAATCTTGTATGACCCTCAGGGAGGCTTACTGACCAGCAGACATTTAACCCTTTGAGTGCGAAATGAAGTAAACAGGTATTTTCAGTTTAGAACTAAGACACAAATAATTGTTATATTATGATGGCATTAGCCTATGGTGTTTCAGCAAAGTAGACTATGTAGATAAAAGACCAAAATGCAGGTTTTGTGCGATCTTAGATCTACAATGGCCACAAAAGTAACTACTGGTACATGTATAGTTGTGAAAGGTGCTTTAAGACTCAATGGGACTTATTACTTTGTTATCAAACTTTGTTGTCAAATACAACAAAATGATTTGTTACCTAAATGAGAAACAAGACATTTACCTTCAGAAATAAAGTGAAAGTTTGACTTTTAAATTACATGTACATTCTGGCGACAAATCTCAGAGTGCTTAGAGTAGGATGTATCTCCCTAATGAAATAGTATCTAAAAAAAGGTTATTCTTCCTACACTTACGCCTCTTATGTGTTGATGGTTTGCTGGCTATTTCCAAACCAAATACCTTGATTGAAAATTTCTTAATGTTTGATTTCACTACTAAAAAAAGAAAACAAACAAAATACCCCCTAAAGGTCTTGAATTTTAACGAAAATAAATGCAATTTTACTGGTGCACTTTTGTCCTGTCAGAATGTCTAAGCAAAGCAGACAGTGTTATCTACACCAGATTGCGTATTTTGTGCAGACCAATCTCAATCTACATTGACTTAAAAAGCAATATAAGCTAAAATAGGTGCTTTTTTCATAAAGCATCTGGTAACAAACATGTGCCCATACTTAAGTCTTAGCCGATTACCACACAAATCTGAGTTTTAACGACCTCTAGAAGGAGGCCTTTTGAAAACATTTTGGGAAAAGGAGAAATTGTTTGTAACTACCATTTTGTCCTTTCTGCACTATGTTTTCTTCCTTTACAAAGAAAGTCATTCAACTAAGCCACATGTACTTTGTCGTCTGTAAATGCTGTCAATTTGGATGAGTCTAAAATATTTTTGTGTGGTAAATAGTTAAACATGATTTATACACTTGAACACAGTCAGTAAAAGTTCTAAGGGAAATTTTTACTCTGAAGTAAAAGACTAGTTCCAATTTTGCTGAGATGGATATCCTAAGCAAACAATGAAAATCAAAGGTATTTTAAATATGACAAGAAATTCATTAATGACTTAATCATAACTCCAAGTACATGTATGCACACAATACTAAAGATACTAATAATGATTTACTGACCAGAAATATCAATCTTCATTAACTCTTAACAGCACAATCCCAAGTTTTGACGACCCAGAAAGAAAAGGCTTCAGAAAACAATGTTGGCAAAAGGAAAAATGCTGGTAACCAGCATTTCTCCTTTTCCCACAATACTAGTATTTTCTAACCTATCCAAGGCAGAAATCATCAGTTGCGCTACATCTGAATGTCGTCTGCAAATGCTTTCAGTTGATTGATTCTAAAAATTTTGTCGTTTGGTAAAGAGTTAAACAATAATTTGAGAAATATACATCAGCTCACACATCCATCCTGTTTGATCTTAAGTGAAAACATGATTAATAGACTTGACCAAATTCACTATGAGTTTATAAAATGATTTTTGTGTTATTCAGGTCAAGCACTTGCTCTGATTTGGGTGAGATGGACATACTTAAGAAAAAAGTAAAGTCGATGTGAAAAGATACTTAGAACCCTTTTTTGGTTGATTGTAGACATTGTTATTCATTGAAGCAAAATCTTAATCTGTGGACTTAATCATATTGAAATTCTGAAAAATCGTTAATTTTGACATATTTTCGATATTTTCAATATATTTAAATCCCTGATTTCACAAAAAAATTAAGTGTAAAAATACATATTACTTCTTTACCAACATTTCCTCAAACTGGTCCAAATTGAAAACAAACTTTTGCAGACGACAATTCAAATGAGGGTCAAATGATGGAATTCGTCTTTGATATGGTAGAATTTGTCTTTGATGTGATAGAAAACATTCCTTAGGGTCGTTAAAACACTGGATTATCTTATATTCGCGTGTCTGGTCTGTTACACACAATATCTCAGTCAACTCCAACCATATTTATATCATCTAGATTGATATTTGATTTTTCACCCGTGTTAAATTTGCAGAAACCTTACAGCTCTACCTGGTAACATGCTAACCACAGATTAAAAAAGGTTGTTGTTCTCTAATTTGGTAATTTTTTAATGTAATATTCCCAATATAAAAAGGAAAACAATTTTTTCTAGCATACCAATGGATATAAACATGACACAACAACCCTCTTACAAAATCTACTGCAGTGAGAGTGTGGGGTTACATGGCATGTTGTTATTCTGTCACTAGGTTATTAACTAACACATTTTCATTGATATAAACGCAAGTTGTGTCAACAACCATTGTTCAGTTATGTGAAGTCAATAATAAAAGATAGGACTATTTTAGAGTTTCAGTAGTATTTCCTTAATTTGAGGGACCCATTCAGAGTTGATGATGTTTTGAAATATGTCTGTTAACTCTTTAAGGAGTTTGTGGAAAAGGTTAATACTTGTAGTTCCATTAACAAAATGTACAATTCAATCTTGTGTTCATTGATAAAGATGAAATATTAAGCTTCACTTACAAATTTTAACCATTTACTTAACTACTTAAAAGCCAAAACAAAGAGTACAAATACTCAAAAAGGGGTCATTCATTATTTTCTGAATGTATGAAAAATATTTCCAGGAATGAAGTAATTGTTTGACACATTACCAAAACACGAAATATAAGACACTATTATATCCAAATTTAAATAAAGCTTTTGCAGGCGACAAAATGCACTTCAAGGATAGTCTCTTCAAAAATGGTAAAAATGGATGACCTTGTAAAAATTAGCAGAGTCTTGCCGTTTTCATGTTCCATTATAATATCTCAAGACTTTTGACTTAACTGTTTCCAATTGTCAATTTTTGGAATTTAAGATGGTCATATGCTATCACTTTTGTACAACTTTCACCATCACTAACTGCAAGAGTCTCTCCTTTCCAATGGCCATGTACTTCTCCTTTTACCCTTAAACTTTTGCTGTATGGCCCACTTCTGTGTTGCTTCAAACAATCTTGCACAGCTGCCATCTGTAATGAACAAATGAATTGCCTTTCAACCAAACAGTGTAATTTTAGAAAAATCCGACTTGAAAAATCTACACGTGGCAAATGCCACTGACATGATAAGGGCAGAAAACACTGACAAAGTAAGAAAATAATGGTATACAGTACAGTATCATCATTGTCTCCATTCCCCACAAGTTTTTTTTTTAATCCTTTTTTCTCTGGATAGTTCAAATTGGGCATAGTTTGGTAAAAGAATGTAAACTATTATTTGAAGTTTGATCCAGCTCTTCAAGGTACTTGCAATTCAAAAGATACACCATACACAAATAACATATGTTCAATCTTTTAACTCTTTCCCAAAGGACAATCTTTTAGACGGGTCCTATTTGAAAGCAAATGCAGACGACAATATTTATACGGCACAAATGGTGGGATTTGTATCAGATAGTCTAGAAAACATCATGGGTAAAGGAGAAAATGCTGATAACCAGCATTTTCTCCCTTTCCCGCATTTTTTTAAAAGCCCTACTTCTCAGGGTCGTTAAAACTCGGGACTTTATGGTAAAGGGTTAAGACAAGCATTGCCATTTGCGATTTCTATTGAACGGTGTTTAACTCTTTTCCTACGACAAAATCTTAGGCTGGTCCAAACTTAAAGTAATTGTAGACAAATTAGATGTGGCACAAATGATTGAAATTGAAAGTCTCGAAAACGTTGTTGGAAAAGGAGAAAATACTGGTTACCAGCATTGCCTCCCTTTTCCCACAATGTTTGAAAAAGGATTTTTTGTTAGGGTCGTTAAAACACGGGATTGGGTGGTAAACTGTTAATGACATATAAATTTAATTGACCATTTTTATTGGAACATGCTGATAATCACAAATCATTGAAAGCTAATCAGCTGAAGAAAAGTAGTAGCAGGAAAGAATTTACTGTTTTTTTTTTTTTTTGTTGCAGCATTACGTCCTTTGTATGGCTCTTTGACCGCACTTGAAGTGCATTTCATCAGTTAGAAACTAACTTTCCATAACAAACATGCATTCTGAATTTGGAAAAAATATCAGAACTATTTTTCTGCAGGAAAAACTGCTGATTTTTGAAAAGTGAAAATCGAAGCAAAGATTACCTGTTAATAATTACGATAAGAGACTTAAACTAATAACATTAAACTTTCTACGTTGAAATTGGGAAAGTTTAGACAAGGAAACAAAGGCTTTTCTTTGCACCGCAAGATTCCAACTAGGTCCTGATCCAGTCATTCAATTTTGGGCCCAAATGTTCGAGAGTCACAATGGAATTTCCAAGAGTCAAAGAGAAATGTACAAGGCTCAAAATTAATGTGTTATCATGGACAGATAAGGGTGAAATAACATGCTACCCTCTGTACAATCTCAAAAAAAAAAATGCTTGTGGCATGATATTTTAATATATACAATTAAACTTCTGTAAAGTCGCAACAAATGAGTACAATCCACCTTTTTAGCACGACCCTGCATCCTTAAGCGATATCTGTTATTTTGACAATGTAGGTCAAGATCGGACCACATGGAATATGCAGCGCGATCTAGACCTACAGTACCCATCAATTAAACCAACATATTTATGAAAGCTTTTTTTTAATACACATTTCCATCTAGACCTTACAATCTTTTATTCATTTCTGTTATTTTGACAATGTCGGTCAAGATCGGACCACATGGAATATGCTGCCCGATCCAGACCCACATTTCCCATCTGTAAAACCAACATATTTATGAAAGATTTCTTAATAGTCGAAAAGAATGACTAAAATGCACATTTCTATCACGACATTACAGCTTTTTAGCCATTTCTGTTATTTGGACCAAGTAGGTCAAGATCGGGCCACATGGAATATGTACCCCAATCCAGTCCTACACTACCCACCTATAAAACCAACATATTTATGAAAGCTTTTTTGTTAGACAAAATGGTGAAGATCGGACCACATGAAATATGCAGCCCGATCCAGATCTGCACTACCCCATCAATAAAACAACATATTTAGAGAAGATTTCTTAAAAGTCAAAATGAATGACTAAAGTAAACACTTCCATCACGACCTCACAGCTTTTTTTAGCTATTTCTGTTATTTTGACAAAGTAGATCAAGATCGGGCCACATGGAAAGCGCAGCCCGATCCAAATCTTCACAACCCATTTATGCACCAACCATACTTATGATATATTTCTAAATAGCCACATTGAACGACTAAAATCAACATTAATATCAAGACTTTGCAGCCAATTAGACCATGTGAGTTCTTTTTGGTAATGCAGGTCAAGATCAGATCCCATGGAATATGCAGCCAGATTAATACACCCGCTATATACCTGTGAAAGATGTTTGAAAAGTCACTATTTGACTTCAATCCACATTCACACCACAGCACTGTAGCCTTTCTAACCATATCAATTATTCATTTTGACAATATGGGTCAAGACTGGACCACATGGAATATGCGGCCCGATCCATATCCGCATCACCAAGATAACCCGAGAAAAAATAGGAATAGATTGGTTACTGTATGTATTTCATGAGTGCCCTGTCCCAAAAGATATTATCTTTACCCTATGCGAGCTGAAAAACAAAATCTCACTACATGACACATGCTGTCCGATCCTCAATCTCTATCACATTAAAAAGTATTTGTTACAAAAAGAAACACTATCGGTTTCTTTTTTCTATGATTATATCGAAGGTATTTGTTTAAAAAAAAATAACATTTTTATGGCAAGGTATTTTGACATATACAATTAAAAGAACGACATTTAATCGATATTTAAATCGCTACCATATATATATACGGAAAAAATTTAAAATAACCCGGTTATTACCGGACCGACACAAGTAAATTAGATCGGTAAATTAAAAGTAAGACGTAAACGTGCCTATAATGTATGTATTTTAAATATAAAAAAACAACTAAACAAACATGTTTCGGCTAGATCTATCGCCTCATCAGTGTAACGTCTTTTATTGCGTCACTTCCCTTGTAGCGTCAATGAAGAGTGTTATTAAAGGGGGGGTCACTATTTAACGATGTCAAGCATTAAGCAAAGGTTTGAAACATTGTATGAAGTATTTTTCTTTTGCTAATCTGACTGATAGTTTATCCGAATGTAACTTGTAAAATGGAAATATTTTGAACTTAATTTCGTCCTTTGAACAGATGTCTATGTGACTGCATAGTGGAACTGTCGAGATGATGGATCTCTAACTTGTTGGGCATGTATAGTTCGACGTGTTCTTAATTTATCCCCGGTTTGTATGTAATTACGTATAGGACATTCTGGACATCGCAGCTCATATTTGCATTGACTTTGAATACTTTACCGTTAAAGTTATACGCAGATCCTTCTGGCATGTAAAGACAGAGGCTGCAATTCGATCGACCACATCGTTTTACTTTATATGTCTGTGTTAGTTTCCGTAAATCTGGCTTTAGTAATAAGTGCTTTCAGATTTGGGGGTTGTCTTTTACTTTTTATAAAGGTCATGTTTTTGGTAGCGTCTTTAATCCTTTCGTCAGAATTCAATATATACATACTATTTTTAAATATGCCGAACATTTCAAAGTTGTTTGGGTTAAATGTTGAAATGTATGGTATTATATTTTGACTACGTTGTCTGTTTATCACTAGCAGGTTTTCTCTTGGAATCTTTAAAGCTTTGTTAATTCCTATTTGAATAATGCGTTTAGGGTATTTTCTAGCAGTGAGAGCGTATCTTAACTCCGTCAGACGTTCATTTCTTGTTTCTGGTTTTGAAACTATTGTGCAAATTCATCGGGCTAAATTGTATGGTATGCTATTTTTTGTATGCTTGGGGTGGCATGAAAAGTAATTAAGGTATTGCTTAGTGTCTGTGTCTTTGAAATAGATATCAGTATTAACTTCCCTGCTTTGTTATTAAAATGTCTAGAAATGGTAATGATTTTTCGTTAACTTCTATCGTGAATTTTATGTCAGAATGTAAATCGTTTAGGAGCGTATGGAAGTCTTTAAGTTCTTGTTGTGTGTATTTCCAGAAAATGAAGCAGTCGTCCAAAAATCTTTTCCAGTTTGCTATTAAATATTCGGAGAAACTTCTTCAAAATGTTATTTCTGATTTTGAATAAAGAGTTTCTTCTAAATATCCCAACACTAGGGTAGCATATGTTGGGGCAAATATTGTACCCATTGCGGTACCTTTTACTTGATTATATGTTCTGTTTTTGAAAGAAAAGTTGTTGTTTAAAAGTATAATTTTGATGCCTTCTAAAATGATTTTTTTTTTTTTTTTTTGAAAATCTTTGATGAATTAAATTAGAGAACTTTTCTAGCCAAAACTGAATTGCTTTGATACCAAGATCATGTGAGATATTTGTGTACAGACTTGTGACGTCAAATGAAACTAGTAATGTGTTTTGCGTGACCTCTTTTGGAATATAGTTCAAAAAGTCTAGATCGCCACGTACATAACTCTTTACGTGTTTGATAAATGGCTTTAAAAGAATGTCAATTAGATTACTTAATCTGTGTGTTCCGCAGTTGGGTCCTGCTACTATGGGTCTGACTTTTAAGTCTTTAGGATCAATGATTTGGATATAATCACTAGTGTTGTTGATAAATTCGTTGTTTATAAGGGTGCTTTTATGTATTTTCGGTAAACCATAGAATAAACTTTCAGAGCTTTCAAAATTGGTAAGATAGTCAGTTTCGTGTCTGGTAATTTCATCTGAAAGGTTAGTTAGATTGTAAATTTTCTTGAATGTTTCTTTAGAACAATTTCGTGATATTTCTTTGTAAAAAGCATTGTCATGTAACATTTCTAGGATATTTGTTTTGTAGAATTCTTTGTTCATTATTACAATACCGCCACCCTTGTCTGCTTCTTTTATTTCTATGGACTGGTCACTACTTAGAACTGATATAGCTTTTCGTTCTCCATGCGATACATTCTGTCTAATGGTACGTGTGGTATTCTTGGGTACATTTTTTTGTAATATTGATATAGTTCTCTAATGCTTCATTTCTACCCCTGGGTGGTTGAAAATATATATATATCTCCATGTCATTGTTTAAAAAAATATCCATTAGGCCTAGAAAAAAATAGTTTGTTTCGGGTAACCCGACCCTACCTGGAGATTTTGCCCCGACCCTATTTATTTATTTTTATTTATTTATTTATTTTTACTTTTATTTATTTTTTATTTTTTATTTTTTTTTTTAATTTATTTATTTTTTATTTTATTTTATTTATTTATTTATTTATTTATTTTTTTTGTCTTCTGATCAAAAAAAAAAAAAAAAAAAAAAAAAAAAAATTAGCCTTCTATGAATCTATTTCACCGTGTCACAGGACGCCCATTTCGGCAAATATAGCGCATTATACTAAAGGTCTGCAATCATGTACAACTACATACATAATTATGCATGAAAATTCCTACGCTTGTACGAAAGCTACCGTGTACTGGAGTATATTAAACCGACTTCGAAAACAAATTGTTCAACGCATTAACGTGGGTTTTCCATTTCTAAAAATTAATACAAGCAAGCCGAGAGATCGGGCTTTTTTCGCTAAATCCACACAGAAACTTCTGTTTATCGAACGTCCGTATCCTATTAATAGACCTGTACGAGAACTTTGGACGACGACAGTGAGTAGCGGACTCGAATGGGGGCGTTCTCAACCTATTTGGGCAAAATGCAAAAAAGGCCAAGCAAAATGTTAATGTCGATTTACATCTACCAAAATAGAAATGACTAGAGTTGGTATTTTATTTACCTCATTTTTACCTGTCTTTCTTGAACGTGGACCAACCTAAGTATAAACTTGAAAGGCTAAGATGCACCCGAGCATCCTTTTGATAATTCTATTTGATATTCAGGAAAACTTCGCTTGAAAAGGAGAAACTGGTGGATAATGTAAAATTAATCTTAATAGATATTCCAAATACAAATTTATCGTTTCTAAACCTGCCAACTGTCAACTAAAATTGGCCATGCAAAACTACAATAAATAACCACTCAGAAAGTAATTATCACTGAATTCAGTAAGCCAATAGCTGGCAAGTGATTAGTAAAGACGAAAGAAAAAAAAAAGAAAAGTATCTTTAATGGGTTACGTAGCCGTTTTTGGGTAACTTTGGATTTCGTGACAGAGTTTCACAAAGACTTGTGGCACTGTCACATGATCAATAACGCGTTGATTACGAGGATTTGTATTCAAATCAGTGTGATAACGTTATGATGACATCATATCTGATGTAATAAAATTAGAGTGACTGATTGCTAAATGATCATCCCCTTATTCAAACACCCAAAATGCACATCTTCATTGAATAAAATTGCGCACTGTATATGATTGCAGAGAATAACATATCTTGTTATATTTATCTGTATTTTACAAGATTTTTTTGTTTGCAGCATAAGAAGTAAATAGTCCCCTGTATGGGCTTATGATCAGACTGGTAAGCCTTCGCATGTTTTCGTTATTTTTCGTAATCTATGTTCGGCTGGTTAATATAGCTGTTAGGTTATATTCGAATTGGAAAATCAAATCGGGTTGAGTAATTAATGAATATGAGAAACTGCTCCTTTCTCCTTGTTTTTTTTTTAATCGCGAGTCTTACAGAACAGCATCCGAAAGCAGTCAAATACCGAATGCTTACAGATTACTAGTTTTGAAACAAAAATATAACCATCAAGCTATGTTGGTCAGGCTGTCGTATCTTTCTGTCAAATGGAATTACCAAATCAAGGAAATGGAGGAACTGGTAAATACACTGTGTGCCTTTGAAATCTTTGTATCTTCGTTATCTTAATCTTGAGCAGTAATCACTATTCGCCTAGCTTTTAAGATATCTGTCTCAAGCTTTGCAAAGGACCGTAACTGTAGGGTCTCTTGCACCGTTAGGCAATTGGACCCGTGTCTGTAAGGTCTCTGGCACCGTTAGGCAGTTGGTCCAAGTTCTTCCTGATGTTTTGCAACATATCGCCCAATTTTCTTTGTTGGGCTATGTATGACCTCAGAATGAGCAATGTGTCATTCTTACGTGCTTTAACTAAGGCGTAAAAAAAAATAGTTTGTTTCGGGTAACCCGACCCTACCTGGAGATTTTGCCCCGACCCAAAATTTTTTTTTTTTTGTCTTCCGATAAAAAAAAAAATCAGCCTTTTATGATACTGTGTCACAGGACGCCTGTTTCGGCAAATATTGCGCATTGTATTATAGGTGTACAATCATGTACCACTACATACATAATTATGCATGAAAACTCCTACGCCTGTACAAAAGCTACCGTGTATCGGAGTATATTGAACCGACCTTGAACACAAATTGTCAAACGCAATAACGTGGGTTTTCCATTTCTAAAAATACATACAAGCAGGCGGAGAGATCGGGCTTTTTCGCTAACTCCACACAGGAACTTCTGTTTATCGAACGTTCGTATCCTATCGCACGGTTACAAAAGACAAACGGGTACCAGTTTTATCTTCTACAACAAATCACGCCCGAAATACTGCGGTACTATACAGACTGTGTAACGAACTTTTACTTGTGATTTTCGTTTTTCTTCGTGTAAAATATAGACAGGATCCCGTCATCTCTGTTGTCATCACCGCATTTCCGGTTCTGTAGTGCATTGTCGCTACTTTCGGTTTGCTAGATTTCAGATTGAACAAGTTCTGTTAAACATCATTCGGCAAAAGTGCTAGCATGCTCCAGAACTACGAAAAATTAAGGTGTTCAATGCAGATATAACATTCGAAAAATTTTAATGGACGTTTCTCTTGCAACTTATCTGACAGGACGGACTGTGGACTAAACTAGACGACGGCAACGATAGAAGTTTAGATTTGTATCAAGCGTCGACAGGTCTTCATATTAGACAGGTATTTTCATATTTTTTTTCTATCTTTGTTACAATGAGGCAACAATATAAATCTACCCAAACTTGCCTTGTTTTCGCTCTGCGCCGCCCCCCCCCCGTCAGCTTGATTTACCCTACCTGGTCTTAGAGAAAAACCTGAAACTGCCTAGGCTAGGAGCCGCTATGCAAAAATTTTCCAAGGCTTTCTAATCTCTCCTACACTTCTGGCAAGTGATGCCACTTTAGTTTCCAGGTAAAATGTGTCTGATCTATATAAAATTGAGGAGCAGCAGCACTTCTCCCACATTTCTTGATGGATTTGGGTAAAATTTTCACAGGATGTTTCTCATCATGTGACCTAGCGCATATTGTCAAGGTTTTGCAATTCATAGCTGCATCATGGAAAAAGGGGGCTTCATGTTGTATTTCATTTTTCACCAATATCTCTTTAATTAATACTGGACATATCTCAACGGATTTGGATGAAATTTTCACAGATTATGTGACCTAGCGCATATTGTCAGGGTTTTGGAATTTATTACTGTGTCATGGAAAAAGGGGGCTTCATGTCAAATTTAAACTGCATCCATCCTTACAAAAGTCTGTTTCTTGTGAACGCAACTCCTCCCACATTTCTTGACGGATTTGGATAAAATGTTCATAGAATGTTTCTCATCATGTGACCTAGTGCAGATTGTCAAGGTTTTGCGATTTATAGTTGCATCATGGAAAAAGGGGGCTTCATGTTATATTTCATTTTTCACCAATATCTCTTTAATTACTTGTCATATCTCGACGGATTTGGATGAAATTTTCACAGATCATGTGACCTAGTGCATATTGTCAGGGTTTTGGAATTTATTGCTGTGTCATGGGAAAAAAAAATGTTTTTCATCAATGTATCTCAAACTAATGGACATAATTTCATGAAACTTCATATTTTTATTGCTTAATCAAAGCCAATGACCAATGAGTCCGTTGTGCGTCCGTCTGTCCATCCATCAGTCCATGCGTAAAACTTTTAGATCACAAGTAACACAATATATCCATTGAGCTACCCAGGTAGGTGCTAGAAATTCCAACACTTTAGTCTCTAAAGCTAGCTGCTTGAAATAGCAGCCATGTGGCGGCGTATACTGTAATGACGACACTCTTGTTTCACATTATAACTCTGAAGGACAACAAAAGTGGATACTTGTAATTTCAAAGTTGTGTCAAGAATGTGTGTTCTAAATAAAAAATAATATGCATAACCTTTGTAAACCCAACTTTTCTACAGAGAAAATGTTTACTTTAAATCAGTATAAAAACAAACGAAACATTCTAGTATTTATTCAGTTTATTTAGAAACTTGCAAATAAATGTTTTTCACTTTTTCAGCTGTTTTAGCTCTTTACCACACAATCCACAGTTTTAACAATCCATAAAAAAAACTTTTGAAAACATTGTGGGAAAATTGAGGGAAAAGGAGAAAATGCTATAAACCCATATTTTCTTTGTTTCCCATGTTTTCTACCCTTCCCAAAACAAATTTCAATTTGTGAGTTACATTTGTTTTGTTGTCAGCAAATACTTTTAATTTGGACAAGTCTAAAAAATTTCAATTCAGAAAAGAGTTAAACAAAAGTGGACAGCATTCAGTGGGGAAAAAAGATGCAAATATAGAAGTATAGTTTAGATAGAATTTTACCATTTACCGCACAATCAGAAAGTTAGTGACAGACTAGAGGTCTTTTGAACACATAATGAGAAAAGGGACTCAGAGCTGGTAGCCACCATTTTCTCTTTTTTTTTTTCCATTTTCGAAATACCACCATTTCAAAATGTTTTGGGGGGGGAGTTAAAAAAAAAAAAAAATTCGTCCCTACCCTACCTAACATTTTTGGAGACGTTACCCTAAACAAACTATTTTTTTTTTTTTAGGCCTAACTTATTTTAACTTTGGAGTTCGTTACTGAAAATAAATAATGTTACTTAAATGTTTTACCATAACCTTATACGAAGAAAAAAATAGGCTTGGCCGATGCACGAGCAAGCCAAGCTTGTATCATACAAGTTAACGAGTAAAATACAGTAATGTAGTAAATAGATTTCAATACCTGTTATATCACAGGATTGACTTGCACAGATATTTATTTAATCAGATCTATTTGTGTTCACCAATTTAAGAAAACTTCACGTATACATTTAAATCTGGTAGCTCCATTTCCCATAACATAAAAGCCCAACGTACGCGAAAATCACTCGCGTTTCTGTTGGCGTGTCAAGGATAGAAATTGTAGAGTTTATTTAATGTATATTAAATGTTTACTGAGTTAATTTCAGATTTCAGATTATATACAGATGTGTCGGGCTTTCAAAGTACAACGATGAATTTCCTATAGGTTTGCTACGCCTATGTAAACGGTGACTATTTCCCGATCAGTTTGAGATTTTCCCTCGCCAAGACGTCGTCTTCCGATGTTCACTCACGCGCTCGTACATGTCTATTGCATAGGGGTCCGTAGTTTGATTCCTGACACCCATAGACTATATATTATAAACAAGGGATTTAACTGTATGCAGTCCGTTACTCGCCCCCGGTTACAAAAAACAACGTATCTTTTCTACCCCATCAGTTATTCTCCTATTTTTTTCTACAGCTGAGAGCTAAAACATTTTTCTACCAGAAAAACACAACTGTTTGTCAGTGGCTAATGCAGTCTGGCTAATACATTCGCTCGTACTTGTAAACTCGCTCAAAAATCTTCGCCATTGACACGGGTTCGTACATCCGTTTTCAAGATATAAAATGCACTTTAGATCCAATGAAACGCAGCATTAGCGGCACCCACCCTTTAAACATGTTTAAAAATACAACTGACCTATAGTCTTTATCTTCAATAACGATGAAACGCCTCAGAATTCGTTGAATTTGTGACCCACGTTCTTATTTCGAACAGCTGCAGCCATCTTCTGTCATGTGACATTGTTTGGAACGAGAAATTTCATCGGTTGATATGTACTAACAGTCGTGAATTCAACCAATGAAATTTCGTACAGCTGCTCACACCTTTTTGTCACGTAACAGTACGGTGACACTGTTTGGAACGAGAAATTTCATTGGTTTATATGCGCGAACGTCAGTATCGAATGTACGAACCCGTGTCAATGGCGAAGATTTTTGAGCGAGTTTACAAGTTCGAGCGTATGTATCAGCCAGACTGCATTAGCCACTGACAAACAGTTGTGTTTTTCTGGTAGAAAAATGTTTTAGCTCTCAGCTGTAGAAAAAATTAGGAGAATAACTGATGGGGTAGAAAAGATACGTTGTTTTTTTGTAACCGGGGGCGAGTAACGGGCTGCATACAGTTAAATCCCTTGTTTTAGTCTATGGGTGACAGGAGTCAAACTACGGACCCCTATGGTCTATTGCAGGATTACAAAGGACGCAACGGGTACCAATTTTATCTTCTACAAATAATCACGCCCGAAATACTGCGGTTGAGTACAGACTGTGTAACGAACTTTTACTTGTGATTTTCGCTTTTCTTCGCGTAAAATATAGACAGGATTCCGTCATCTCTGTTGTGATCACCGCATTTCTGGTTCTGTAGTTCAGGGTCGCTACTTTCGATTTGCTAGATTTTAGATTGAACAAGTACTGTTGAACATCTTTCGACAAAAGTGCTAGCATGCGCCAGAACTACGGACATATAACATTCGGAAAATTTTAATGGAGGTTTTTCTAGAAACTAATCTGACAGGAGGGACTTTGGTCCAAACCAGACGACGGCAACAATAGAAGTTTACATTTGTATCAAGCACCGATAGGACTTCTTAATATTAAACCGGTATTTTTGTATTTATTATTTTCTATCTTTGTCACAATGAGGCAACAATGATTTCTTTAAAGATGCCCGTCAACAGCCGGTGAGCAAAAACGCTGTTCTGTTTCAAACAATTTAGAATCGTACAGAAATCAGTCCTTTGTGTAAACATGGATAAATTACTGACGTATATGGTGTAATTGAAAAAATGAAACACGGAGATTTGTATTAGAAACTGAACATTGGTCAGCAGAAAACTGGCTGACGATCGAAGCTGTAAACAATGGCGGTGCGTCACGGAAATTTATCGTAGGTTTCCGCCTAGAGTCGGGTACGGCGTAATTTGCATATAGGCCGCGACCTCCGTCTGAAAATCGAGGCTGCAACAGAGAAGCCTCCGTTTTCCTTTGTTTACCTCATTAGACGCATGGCGAAGGTCAAATATAGTCACGTGACAGAATGCATGACCATCATACGAATCTACCTAAGTGTATAACGGATATATCGAAATCTTCGATTCAAAAACTGGAAACGACGAGTCTGGTTACATGGAAGGCCGCAACTCAGCGAAATTCATTTTCTATCGACCGTAATCTAAGCAACCTTGCAACCGTCAGGCGCAATATTTGGCATGAAGATATGAGAATGACTAAAACAAAGACAAAATGAGTTAAAACTGGCTGAAAATGAGTATAAGGGCCTTTTTAAGATAACAGAAATCTCTCCAACCTTGCCTTGTTCTTGATCTGCCTCCCCATTAGCTTTTACCCTATCTGGTCTTGGAGAAAATACTGAAACTGCCTAGGCTAGGAGCTGCTAAGCCAAATTTTTTCAAGACTTTCTAATCTCTCTTACGGCAAGTGATGCCACTTTAGTTTCCAGATAAAATGTGTCTGATCTACATGAAATTGAAGAGCAATACCACTTCTTTGAAATAAAAAAGAGGTTTTAGCTCCTAAACTGCGGAGTAAACTGAACTTTAATTTCCACTTCATAGTCAAAAACCAAATATTGTGATTTCAAAGTTGATTTCGGCGGAAAGAAAATAGACTATTGAACAGGGTAGATAAAAGATCAGACTGCACATTTTGTGCAGCCTGATCTTGATCTATGCTGTCTGCAAAAGCACTTTCTTTCCAAGTCAATGACAATTTTTCTTACATACATCAGAGGTGAGAGGCGAAAAAGCGCCGAAAAGGAAGTTTGCTGCAAGCAGATGTCAAACCTGCAACCACCAGCTCACGAGTCAGATATGCTAACCATTGAGCTACCCGGCCGGGCAGTAACAGTACTAAATTAAGATATCAGTATGTAGCAATGTTTTCCTGTTGGTTTTATGTCCATTAGGACAACTTTTTGGACTCTTGTTTGTGTTCTACTTTTCCTTGACAAGTTCACCGTGGTACGATATCTGTATACTGGTGTAATCGAATTTCGCCAACGCAAGGGAAACTGCTCTTGCGGATTGCACAAAACAATAGTAATTTTCTTTATGGTTAAATATCTATGCACTTGTATTCAAATACTTTTGTAAAAATAATTTTTACCACTTAAACATCTAAATTTATCTGTCAAAACATCGTTAGAAGTGAGAAAGTACAAAGTCGCCATCTATAAAAAGAGTAAGCCAATTTCAACAACTCTGGTTTTCCAAAAATTAGAGGCCCCAGAGAGGGTAAAATGAAATAAAAAATTCACAGGATCATTTCAGCAATATTCATTGCCTCCCATGGTTATTAACTCTACATTTACTTCCTATGAGAAAACCTGAAGGACGTAAAACAAAACGCAGCTCTCAGAAAACAAAATCGACGGTTATGTGATTTTTCGTGTAATTATTTCTGCTGTGGCACTGAAATATTACAATCTAACTCAGGATGACAGTGTTGGGGATAAAAAGGCTGTAAATCTAAAAAACATAACCTTTTGTAGCTCACAGAAAAAGCTATTTTCTTGTCTTTGTAGTGATTTTTGTACCTGATTCAGTATATTTTCTTAGGAAAAAAAAAAATGAATAAGGACCCCTCTGTCATTCATATGGACCCTATAGGTGCCCCATACGAAACTTCGGCTATTAAAGTTCAAAAGATAACCTATCAAACCGAAAATTGACGACACAAAAAAGTTTTAAGCTAAAAGTATCTTTTAAAATCTGCATATAAAGGAGACACCTGAAAAGTGATAATAAAATGGCGGGGAAAAGCATGCGAGAGGTCGCTTATGAACTTTTTTCCTATTGATAGGTATTTTTTCTGTCATTAGATTCAAATGACAGTTCAAAACACCTTTGCTGCTAATATATCAATCATTTCCGTGAATGCATGGTGTCACAGATACGAAAATATTGCCCGAGAACATAGTTGGCGAAATTCGATTACTAGCGAAATTCGCCTACGCTCCTATACTCTGAATTTAAGAGCGTTTAAGTAGTGTACATCTCTATTTTCCTTTTTGCTCAAATACCATGCATAACAAAACAAAATAAGGCCAATAAACACTTTTCAAGCATAGTTTGGATTGTAGATCAAGATCACGCTGAATAGACAGTTCAGTCTGATCGTTAATCTGTCCTGTCCAGTGTAGTCAAATTCTCTGGGCAAAGAGAATTTTAAATAAATTATTTGCAGTTAATGATATTGCATTATTTTTTCACGTTATAACTCTGAAGGACAACAAAAGTGGATAATTTTAAATTAGTGTCCAGAATATGTGTTCTAGATAAAAAAAAAATGTACATCCTTTGTAAACCCGACTTTTCTACATATAAAATGTTTACTTTAAATCAGTATTTTACCTAGTCTTCTGAAGTGTTCTGGGGGATATTAAAAATAAAAACAAACAAAGCATTCCAGTATGTATTCAGTTTATTCAGAAACTTACAAATAAATATTTTTCAATTTTTCAACTGTTTTAGCTCATTACCACACAATCCACAGTTTTAACAATCCTCAAAAAAAAAAAAAAAAAAAAACTTTGGAAACATTGTGGGAAAAGGAGAAAATGCTATAAACCCACATTTTCTTCGTTTCCCACTCTTTTCTATCCTTTTTAAAACAAATTTCAATCTCTGAGTCATATTTGTTTTGTCGTCAATGTCTGCAAATACTTTCAATTTGGACAAGTCCAAAATTTTTCAGTTCAGTTAAGAGTTAAACAAAAGTCGACAGCATTCAATGGGGAAAAAGATGCAAATATTGAAGTATGCAGTTTAGTTAGAATTTGACCATTTATCACACAATCTGAAAGTTAGTGACCCTGAGATAGAGGTCTTTTGAAAACATTATGAGAAATGGCACAGAGCTGGTAACCACTATTTTCTCTTTTTTTACCTCAAGGTTTTCACCATTTTCAAAAGGAAATAACACCATTTGATCCATATTAAATTTGTTGTCTGCAAATGCTTTAGTTTTGGACAGGTCTATATTTTTTCATGCGGTAAAGAGTTCAAGCTCTTTCAAATGCTTTTGGGAAAAAAAATAATAATAAAAAAAAAAAAAATCCGTCCCCACCCTACCTAACATTTTTGGAGACGTTACCCTAAACAAACTTTTTTTTTTTTTTAGGCCGTATCTAGTATGAAACTGATACCAGGAAAATGTCTCATTGACCAGTTATTGATCAGGAATATAAGAGATAAAAGAAATTTGCTTTATCAGTGGCACTTGAGCCGTTGTATATAAAATTATTGATATTTGCCTCAATATGAATTTTAGATGGAATCACAGTTTTACAATCTCTTAATTCAAGGGAGATTCAAAATATAGGTAAGAATCGTCCATGTCAGCAATCTTCAGGATATCTCAGATCTCATTATCACTGGCTAACCAGCTAGATATCAAGACAATTCACCAACTAGACATTTCTCCAACACAAGTTTCACACACAAGACAGTTCCCCGAGGATTCACCTAAGTGGTATATTGTGTGTGTTTACCTTGTACGCTCTGTCCATAAACCTCCTGTTTTTAAATATACACTCACCGTCATAAAAAAGTAGCCACTCTTAAAATTGGTATATTTCGAGCATATTTTTGTCCCGCAATTTTTTTAGGATTAAACATGTTCAGTGGTATTCAATGTATACAAGAAGTGTAAAATACGCCAAATTGTATACACAGACCACTTTACATGGGCTGCACGGGTAGAATGCGACTATTTGGATTACCTCTGGTAAAACAAGCACATTGTCGAAATTTTATTGTACTGCACAATAGCAACTCGATAATATAGGAAAAAGCCGTCTTTTGCTTGCAATATATCGCTATTATGGGATGTTTGAATGACGTTCAACTAAACCAAGCCGTGGGTATGATTGCTGCGGGTATGTCATATCGGCAAGTGGCACAGAGAGGCTTATGGAACGGAACAATGCAACCGGTTCAGTAAGGGATAGACCACGTTCTGGACGTCCTAGAATCACGTCACGTCATCGGGACCGACAGATAGTACTCTCACAACTGCGGAATCGGTTTCAAACAGCGGCTCAACTTGCCCGAGCGACTAGAAGTATTCACGGAAACCGTGTCAGTGAGTCAACTATACGTCGCCGATTCCGAGATCATGGACTACGTAGCCACGTCGCATACCGAGGCAACATGCTGATACCCGAGCGTCATAGAAATCGATTTGTTTGGTGTCAACAACATTTACGTTGGACGCAACAGCAATGGCAGAACGTTACTTTTACTGACGAGTCACGGTTTTGCCTGAATATATCCGACGGGCGTGTCAGGGTATGGCGACGTCGTGGTGAGCGTTACGCCGACTGTTGTGTTCGCCAAGCACCGAGGTGGGGAGGTGGTAGCGTAATGGTGTGGGGCGGTATCTCGTGAAATGATAGGACACCCCTTGTTGTCGTTGATGGGAATCTTACTGCACGCCGTTACGTTGATGAGATACTGCAACCGGTAGTGTTACTATTCCTTGCAAGACATCCCGACGTCACACTGTTCCAACATGATAATGCCAGGCCACACTCTGCAAGACTGACGTCAGACTTTCTGGTAGCTTATAACGTTAATGTGCTTCCATGGCCTGCGTTTTCACCGGATATTAGTCCGATAGAGCATCTGTGGGATCAGCTTGGACGCAGGGTCTACAACAGTGGCCAACCCATCCAGAAGCGTCAACAGCTGATCGACGTCCTAACCACTAAATGGAGGAACATCCCACAATACAGAATACAGCGCCTGATACGCAGTATCATACTCGATACTAGGTCTGTGATTTTTGATTTCAGTCAGATGAATTTCAACAGCACTTTTTGGTGTATGCACTGCGATCTTTTCTTTTATCAATTCTGGAATGTCAATGCTCTCACCACAAAAACTTTAAAATGTGCTATTGAGCTGGAATTTGGTTTATATTTCAAAATGTAGAGGTGGCTACTTTATTATGACGGTGAGTATATTATATCTAGGCTGGTGTTACCAATCACCAAAACCGCCTTAGCAATTAAATTTTACAGCTTGCAATTATAAAGACAAAGAGAGCTGATACTGGCAATCATAAAAAATGTAATCAGATAAAATCACCGACAATGAAACTCCATCTGTCTTAATTAGCACTAGCCCGACAGCAGAAATATGAGGGTCAGTAGTAAAGGACGAGAGAATACGGACACACCTAGGCCTGAGTGTGTCCCTATTCTCTCGTCCCTGAGTGCCGTACATCACCCTCCCTGACAAAAATGTGTCCCTATTTGCTGTCCCCGAAAGATTTTTTTTTATTTTGTCCCTAGGCTCTCTTCCCTGAGAGGGATTTAGCATTCAAAATGGCGGCCGTGTGGAGGATACTCTGGGGACAAAAATGCCCCAGGCTCACGTCCCTGAGAGGGATTTAGCATTCAAAGTGCAGGCCTTATGACTGGCAGGTTGGGGTAAAAAATGGTCAGATCACTGAGTTGGACTTAGTTTTTTCACCCTATGGATGATTTTTTCTCTTTCTAATTGCCTGACCATTGAGTTGGACTTAGACTTTTTTCTGCATCTCTATGAATGATTTCTCTTTTCTAAAAGGAAATTTATCTTATATCACTGAGTTGGTCTTAGCTTTTTTCCCCTATGGATGATTTTTTCTCTTTCTAATTGCCTGACCATTGAGTTGAACTTAGTCTTTTTTTACATCTCTATGAATGATTTTTTCTTTCTAAAAGACTGAGCACTGGGTTGGACTTAGACTTTTTTCTGCATCTCTATGAATGATTCTTACTCTTTACAGTATAACTCTCTGGAGTATAACTCTTTTGGAACGCATCTCTTCTAAAAGAAAGATAGAACTTTCGTGGTAGATGGTTAGTCCTGAAAAGGACTGTTGGGTTAGCTCTGAAAAGAGCTGTGACAATTTGAAGAAATGACAACTTGAAGATAGAACTTTCGTCTAACAGCTTGAAGGTAGAACTTTCGTCTGACAATTTGAAGAAATGACAATTTGAAGAAAAGATAGAACTTACGTCTGACAATTTGAAGAAAGGTAGATCTTCCGTGGTAGATGGTTAGCCCTGAAAAGGGCTGTTGGGGTGTCCCTAAAAGGGACCTGGTTTTGGAGGTTGTGTTTTTAAGCACAACCTCCAACCTTTCCGCAGGCTGGACAGCTACTTGCTGCCCGTCTCTTTAGCCTTTTTAACTGCTGAGCACTCAGGTTGTACTTCAGCGAAAATTGTGGTTCGTTATCGCTGCTCCAATCTTCGGTAGAAGGCACTACGAACGCCTTTTTCTCCTTCTTGCTTTGTGGTAATTGGGCAAAGTCCCAAAAGTCCCACCCGGTAAATAGCAGTTTCTCTTCGAAGCCATATCTCTCTCTCCTCGCTATCTCAGCTTCAAATTTTTCTAGCTGCCGATCTGCCTCTCCCACAGTCTTTCTTAGCTCTTCCACCGTCTTTCTTAGCTCTTCCATCGTCTTTCTTAGCTCTTCCATCGTGAAAATGAAAATGAACAATGTGCGGGAAATGTCGCTGGGTTTTATAGCTTTTCAGACGGATTGAACTAATTGACCCATGACGTCATTTTCTCCTATGTTTTTCCCGCTTCGGCGTTTCATGCTGTTTTGGCTCCAAATTAATGTTATCCAATCAGAATCAGCGTTTTATTTCTAATACTAAATGTTTTATTGTTGACCAATCCGTGGGTTTGTTACATTTTCTTGTTCGGGTTAGAAAAACTAGAGTTTAACTAACCTATGACTTTTTTTGATTATGAGTCTTCTGATAAAATGAAAAGAAAGATGATTATTTAAGATAGCTAGCCCTGAAAAAACTTGCTTTTTGTACAGGATGCACTTTTTATACCCCTCTCTTTCTTTTGATTGATTCCATTTTATCTAGCATTTGCATCAGATGTTCAATTTCATGTCTGATATATCTGAAACGTTCTCTTTCTTCAAACCAGAAGAGCAATAAGAGAAAAAAATGTTAATCCAAACATTGTACGATACTGGCTCAGGTTTTACAAAAAAGTTAATGGTGAATGAGAAAAAATAATCAAGAGTTTAGTGTTTTATATGTGTAATGGATCACTTTTTAGTTTTTTCATCCTATGAATGATTTTTCTCTCTAAATGGAATTTGTCCTATATCGCTGAGTTGAACTTAATTTTTTACACTATAAATGATTTCTAATTGTCTGAGCACTGAGTTGGACTTAGTCTTTTTTTACATTTATAAATGATTTTTTCTCTTTCTAAAAGGAATTTGTCCCTAAATCATTGAGTTGGACTTAGTTTTTTCTTCACCTATGTATGATTTTTTCTCTCTAAAAGACTGAGCACTGGGTTGGCCTTAGCTTTTTTATTCTATGAATGAATTTTCTTTTCTAAATGTCTGGACATTGAATTGGGCTTAGTCTTTTTTCTGCATCTACGAATGATTTTTTTACTCTTTGGAGTGTAACTCTCTGGAGTGTGAGTCTTTGGAGTGTAACTCTTCTAAAAGAAAGAAGTTTGACAATTTGAAGAAAATGACAATTTGAAGAAAGATAGAACTTTCGTGGTAGATGGTTAGCCCTGAAAAGGGCTGTTTTGAGAAGAGCTGATTTTATGAAAATGTTTATTCAGTATCAGCATCAGTCGATTCGCTGTCTGACTCACTCCTTTCAGTGGCGATTTGCGCACGGAAAAGACGGGTCACCTGCTCAGTTTTTAAAATAACATACTGAAAATACATCTCAAGCATGCCCTCAATAATGAGTTCCTTCATCCGAAGGTTATAACAGAACACCCTGTTATTAGCAAGCTCAGCCCTCTCGTATCGTCTTCTCACTCCAGCTAGGCGTTGTTTAAGTAAGACGATTTGTCTCCTTGCTCTTATTAACTTTCGCTCAGTATCCATCCAAGTGACGAGTGGTGATTGTCTTGAAGCCATTGTGAAAAAATGAAATGTATGGAAAATAAATCGCCGAGATTTATAGCTTTTCAGACGGATTGAACTAGTTGACCCATGACGTCATTATCTCCTATGTTTTTTCCCGCGTCAGCGTTTCATGCTGTTTTGGCTCCAAATTAATGTTATCCAATCAGATTCACCGTTGTTTTTTCTATTACTAATTGTTTTATTGTTGGCCAACCCGTGGGTTTGTTACATGTTCTTGTTCGCGGATTTTATTGTTGACCAATCCATGGATTTGTTACATTTTCTTGTTCGGGGATTTTATTGTTGGTCATTCCGTGGGTTTGTTACATTTTCTTGTTCGGGTTAGAAAAACTAGAGTTTAACTAACCTATGACTTTTTTATTGTGAATCTTTGCAGTGTAACTCTTCTAAAAGAAAGAAGTTTGACAATTTTGAGTTTTTGACAATTTGAAGAAAGATAGAACTTTCGTGGTAGATGGGTAGCCCTGAAAAGGGCTGTTTTTTTTTTTTGGAGGCTGTGTTTTTTTCCAGTTTTAATGGCAACACCCGAAATTCGCTTGGCAAATGGGGCATGCTGTAATCTTCCTCCCAAATTCGATATCAACCAAGATGATATCCGGTGTTGTCTTTAATAATAGCTGAACTAATCTTTCGCCGAGATCTTTGTATGGTTGTGTTATACGTCGCAGTTGGTTTTGTTCCTCCTCTCCTACGAGACGAGTGGTTAGTTGCAATAACTGCTGGCCGGCATTTAGATACTCTTGGAGAGCCTCACGTAGTTGATGATTTACCTCTTCCATATTGATATTGCTTCCGAATATTGACACTGCTTTCGAAGTGATCGTTAACTGAGAGTCAAAGAAATGGTGAATGTGTGAAAAATAACACGGGCTTTATACGTTTACAGAGGATTGAAATTTTTTAAAGAGCTCGGACCTGGCAGAAAGCACATACATTTTTTCCATGCTACGTTTCATGCTGTTTTAGCTCCAAATTAATGTTATCCAATCAGATTCACCGTTTTATTTCTAATACTAAATGTTTTATTGTTGACCAACCCGTGGATTTGTTACATTTTCTTGTTCTGGGGATTTTATTGTTGACCAATCCGTGGGTTTGTTACATTTTTCTTGTTCGGGGATTTTATTGTTACCCAATCCGTGGGTTTGTTACATTTTCTTGTTCGGGTTAGAAAAAACTAGAGTTTAACTAACAGTTATGAGACGCTGTATGGGAAAAATGTAACCAGAACAAGTCTTTTGGGGGAAAAACAGAATGAAGAACTCTATTGTTTTTGAACTTTTATTTATTGAACTTTTATTTACTGAACAGAACTAAACATTGAAACATTTTTTTTTGCAATGCATCATAAAAAAATTTCTTGACAATGAAAAAATTTCTTGACAATGAAAAAAATCACAAGCAAACATTTTTTTGCAATGCATCATAAAAAATTTCTTGACAATGAAAAAAAACATTTTCTTAACAATGAAAAAATCGCACTGAAATATTTTTTCACAATGAATTATTCACAACGAATTAATCGCAATGAATTAATCACAATGAATTATTTTTTCGCAACGAATTATTTTACAATGAATTAATCGCAAAAAACAGTATATAACAAATTTTTATAATACAAATTCGCAAATACCACGAGTTTCACGTTTGTTTTCATATTCCGTAATGTCTTTATGCAATTGCTCATACCCAAAAAACATTGTATACTCACTGTCCATATCGTCGAAATCTCGTAGTCCTATGAATGGAGCAACATGTCTATAAGCGTCTTTTGTTGAAAGAGTTGAATTCACTACTTCTTCTGTAACATCTCTATCAAATAGAATATACCCTGACATGGTTTCCACTGTTTCTCCGTAGGAATCATGAACAGATCCTTTTTTGTAGCGTAAGTAAAAGTCAAATAGAACTGATTTCATTTTCACAACGTTAAGAAAACTTTCTTCTGTTGTTCCTATGATAAAAAATGTCCATCGGCTTGTGGATCGAAACAGTTTACTAATAACATTGTCTTTCATACAGCTATCTGCTAAATAAGTCTTGAGAACGAGATCCAGCCCCGAATCGTCCACCATCATCGCAATAAAGTTGAATATAGCATACACTTTGTAGGACTTTTCTCCTTTTGCAACCCATTTAAACATTTTTTTGATCCAAATTTTCACACAGAAAAATTTAATGTTAAGCTGTGTTTGTTCATCAAGCGTATGCTGTCGAACAAATTCTCCATAAATTTTTTCACGTAGTTCTATTGGTAGCGGCAACATGATTGTTATTTTTTGAACAGTTGCTAATATTTTTTCCCCGACTTACTTTGAGTGATTGGTACACAACAATGTGATATGAAATTATTTTCTCAAGCTTTTATAACCATAGGGTACAGTATCAGTACCATTTACAATGACTCTCTTGGTGTATACAGAACGAAACGTTTTTGTTTGTGGTTCACTGGTAACCGTTCTATCTCTGTGTCTTTTAATTTTACAATCATACTGAATTTTGATTTCTACTGTACGATCCAAAGCACATTTCGAATATGTATCGAAATTTACCACCTGTTTTGTATTGTAATCCAGAGTAATCCCCTTTACTTTACATTTGCTTATCTCTTTTCCATCTTTTGTTTTCATTTTGTAAGCATAATTCTTAGGTCCAAGTCCTCTGAATTGAGTAATTTTACAAGCAGGCTCTTCATCAGTCCATTTTCCTAACCGACTGTTAATAATAGGGGGATTCCATAATTCGGGGTCGTGAATGTACATACAACTATCTGTATCGAAATACAGAACTCTATCTTTTAACTTTTCAAGAACACTGTACAATTCCAACCTTGCATAAGCTGTTACGTAAGAACCTACTATCACATTGGCTGTAGCATGGGTGTCAATATGTTCCAACTTTGATTCGTAGTTAACCAAGATGAATGAACAGTTCTCATCAAAGATTTCTACATGCTTTACAATGAAATTGGGATTGGTGACTAATTCAAAATATTTAGACGGATCACTGATGTATTCCGTCTGGATCATTTTTTCACGCTGAGCTAATTTTCCCCAAAGGCAGTTCAACATAATCTTAGCAAATGATCTTCTCCCAGGATTTCTTTGAATACAACTTGGATCAAGACGAACACCTTCTGCCTTCTCATATTCACAAACGAACTGATCTTTTTCTGAGGCTGATTGACAGCTATCTGGATAACCACTGGCTTCTTGCTTAATTTTCAAGAAATTGTCCACATAATGTTTAAAGAACTGATCTGACACAGAATTGAAATGCCAAATTTCATACACTTGCAATAATCGATAACCGCAGTCAAGAGCCTTGAATAATTCAAAAGTAACCCAAGTTCCGACCAAAGCCCTCTCTTCTTTACCATGTCTACAAATGTTTGAGCTTTCTTCTGCACATTTCATACAGAGGGGAAACATCATTTTGTTGTTACAGTGAACTGGAAGAACGGGGTGAAACAAATCAGTTGGAGGCAAAACTTTGCATTTGATTAATCCCTCATATTGGCGAATATTGTTCATATCAATATTCTCAGTAGACAAAATTTCTGGCTGACCTACAGGGTAGGATTTGTGTTTACAAACATAAGGGTATAGAGAACAGATATCGATGTACTTGATTTCCTTTTTGGTTTTTTCATCAACATCATATCCAATTTTTATTGCATTACATCTTCCCCCGGACAAACCATCCCTCGGATCGATAGGGTCCCAATGTGGATATAACTTTTCAATGTGTTTTTTGTACTCTTTATCCTTCATCTTAGCATCAAATTCGTGTTCCCAAATGTACACTACATTATATCCCAGGTCTTCGATATCTGCTATACGTTCAAAAGTACGTTTGTACAATTCAGACATGGGTTTTCCATTAATAGGATTGATCTGTTTTCGATCTGTATAGCATACAGGACAACCATGATACAAATCCCCAAGAAATTCATAAACAGTGTTTGATTGATGGTGAAAACCATCTACACTATATTTCCCGATTTGAGCTTCACCACCATTTTTTTGCATGCTGAATATTAATACCTTTTTCCTGAGCAATGCTTTGAACCCATCGTATCGCTTTCATAGAAAAGCGACGTCTGGATGAGTCTTTACTTGAAATGATAGCTATTTGATTTTCTGGTAAATATTTGCTTCGCCACACCTTGTTACAGGCATCTGCGATGGTAATCGCCTCTAAAAATGGACAAATACCACCCTGTTCGATAAACAGCTTTCTGAATTCAGCACACCCTCGTCTGAGAATATCAACGTCTGACCTACAGTACATTTCCATCTCCTTCTGAAAATTGAATTCCTCACCATTTCGAACTTTGTCATTATACCAAACTATAAATTTTGACCTAGCCTCTTCAGACATTGAGTCGGGCTTGTAATAAGACATATCCAAGTAGGGTCCGATGTAACTCCAAAATTCATCTGTATTCGCCCAGTGAGGAAAGTAACCTTTTTTCATTTCTTGAAGGCTAAAGGTGGATGGAAATTTTGCCAAACCAAAACTCATGAAATTGAAAGAATCGATCAGACGTACACCGTTCAGTTCTAACTTCATAATATTGTTTCCATTCATGATCAATTTTGGAAGTTTTAACCCAACTTTGACAATATAGTCAAGAATGAACTGCCCGTCATAGCCTTTGAAATTATGGGCAATAGTCGTGACCCCTTTATGATGTTTTGAAAAGAGCCAGTTGCAAAATTGACTCAAAGTTTCTTCACCTTGAAAAATAACTTCCCTACCCTCTTCAAATTCACTGCATGTAGAACAATGAAAATCAAGCGATTTATCGATACATTCATCACACGCTCTGTGGGCGATACAATAATTTGGGATGTGTACACCTGTGTCTTGTTTGCATTCAAAATCAAAGAAAATAAACTGTGGTTTTTTGACTACAGAAGAACTCGTCTCGTCATCGTTGTCATGGTTCAACTTACTTTGGTAAGGTTGAATATAGCATTGGTGAGAAAAGTTAACAATTCTCTTACAGATATGACATCTTTTCTTTCCATTGCAAACATGATTTTTCTTTCTGATATGATATTGTGCACCGCATTTCGAACAGAGTTTCACTAATTCACAAATGGATTTCTTTTCTTTACCTTGAACATTTCTGTGATTTTCAAAGCATTCAGCACTAAAAAACCGTCTACTGCAAACACTGCAAACATATTCTTTTGATTCTGATGGACATTTTCCTTCGCGATAACAACCTTTGCAGATATTTGAACAAGCATGACTTTCCCGGTGAGGGTAACCCACATCACAGAACTCACAATAATATCCACAACTAAGAAAACCTTTGATAGATTTAATGTAGTCATAATGGTTTTGATGAAAGTACAAATGTATGATCTTACTATTGGCTTTCACTTTTGGATGTTTAAATATTTTTTCCACTTTTGAATGCTGTTGATGAACTTTAATGACATAGCCTTTTTCATACAAGAATGCTTGAATTTTTTTGTATTCGTCAACTCCTATAGGTTGTGTTGGTGAAACTCCAGTTTCATGTAACAATTTCTCAGCTTCAGTCTTTTGAAGAGGGCGGTTTGAACGACAAATACGATCCCATTTTCTATTCCATACTTCGGTGTTTTCACGTTCACTGTAGCAAATTCCCACAACAACAGCTCTTGCAAAACATAGTTGGTCATGATTGTCAATTTGAATAATGGATTTTTTCTTCTTGGCAAAAAACTTTGAATCTAATTCTGACGATCTATATTTTGGTTTTCCGCTACCACTTGGTGGTATTGTATGTGTAATGTCAAATGTCATGAATCCATCGTTCAAGACGAAATCTGTATTCGATTGTAAAACTCGTTCAATTTCATTCAGCATAGTTTCACCTTGTAACTGGTCTGCAGCTAAAAAAGGAATATGGATTCCCATTTCCAACGAAGGATGATTGATGGTAATCCTAATCATGTCCGTAGGGTTAGCATTTAACTTTCGAATGATTTCACGGGTAACATCGTCAAATAATCCAAGGAGTCTCTGAGGTGTTAATTCTTCAAATTTCTTAAAACTCAGCATCAGCACATGTGATTCTGTTTTAAATTTTCTTGACTTCTTATTACCCTTTTCTGTTAAATCATATAGACTTTTCATGTCTAAGTTAGAGTTGGTACTTTCATCGTCGCTATCATTTTCTTCTTTCAACGGTTTAGTTTTTTTCTTTTTTGTTGGTGGAATCACCTCATCGTCACTTTCTTCTTTCAACGGTTTAGTTTTTTTCTTTTTTATTGGTGGAAACACCTCATCGTCACTTTCTTCTTTCAAAGGTCTAGTTTTTTTCTTTTTTGTTGGTGGAAACACCTCATCGTCACTTTCACTGTCTGAATAGGTTATTATTCTTTTTCTTTTACCCATCGTTTTAGCTCTGAGTGGTGGAAACACCTCATCGTCACTTTCTTCTTTCAAAGGTCTAGTTTTTTTCTTTTTTGTTGGTGGAAACACCTCATCGTCACTTTCACTGTCTGAATAGGTTATTATTCTTTTTCTTTTACCCATTGTTTTAGCTCTGAGTGAAAAGACAATAATGCAGAAGTGAGAAAAAACTAGCAATTTATATACCCTCTCCGTTGTAACAGTGTATAAATAAGCCGTTAGTTGTGAAAATCTATTCATTCTCCTACTCGATCTCAGTCAGTACAGCTGATAAAAAATATGAGTGAGTTAAAACTGCAAAATACATCACCACTTAGAAAGAGGGTGTATCTGTATGTTAATCCATACACCCACGATTATGAGATCAGCAATATACCATCAAAGTATAATGTCAAACATATCGGAAACTATGTGGGATCATTTTTATCCCAGCAACATTTAGAAGAAAAAGATGTTTACCGTACTACCAGCTACAGAGTTTTGGATCAAGCGATGATTGACAAACGATATGGTGCGAATGGTGTGAGAACAAATATTTATTTCACATGCAACGAAGCAGGACATTGGGCCAAAGAATGTGCAGAAAAAGAAAATCAGCTAGGAACAATTGTTTTTGTCTACGCGAATCCACACAGTCACGACATTGAGATTTTACCATCGTTTTACAACGTTGATGATCTCAAAGATATAAAATTCGTCGGCACACTAAATTCATTCTGCAGTGAAAATACATGGAAAAAAAGTTCACCACAAGCTACAGCCTCATCGGATGAAACTCAGACCGTAGACATGCAGAGCGACACAGCGGCTAACAGCGATTCAGAAATCTGCAAAATAACAGAACAGACAGAGAAAAAAATATCTACAAACGATAATCTAAGAAAACAACAAACTTTGGATCTAAAAAACGAATTTTCTGCAGAACCGGGTTGTTCGTACGGAAAGGAAAAACAGCAAAACATCGAAAAGAAGAAAAAACGAGTAACAAAGAACTATTTCTTTTACAAATCAACAAAACATGAGGACAAAATCTGTCCAGATGTGGAATTAAAAACCAACGATAGGAAAAGAAAACGTAAAAACAAATGTGAATCTGACATCTCAAAGAAAAAGAAAAAACATACTGAGTGAAAAAAAGATTTCAATACAATAATGAATATAAACAAAAAAAGACTGACTTGATTTTTTTCATTCATTTTTTGTCTTTTACAGTTCATTCATTTTTTTGTCTTTACAGTTCATGATTTGATTTTTTCATTGTACATAAGTTCTTTTTGAAATAAAAAATATAAAAATAATTACTTCTTACTTTTGACTTTTTTCTAGTTATGACTGTAAGTCTTTTTTACTTTTGACAATTTGAGAAGAAAGATCTTTCGTGCTAAATGGTTAGCCCTGAAAAGGGCTTTTTTTGAAGGATCTCACATTGACATCCAGCTCTACGATTCTTCCGCCCGACCCACTGGGATGATTTCACATCCACAGTGTTCGCAGCAAATCGTCGAACCTTCATCATCATCATAAAATCCTTCATCTGTATCTGGACAGTTATGCTTCTGCCCAAGATACTCGAGTATGGAAAAACATTTCCCACACTCTATCAGACATCTGTTTGCACAGTGAGGGCATACAAGAATTCGAACCATTCTGGAACAAATATGATTTTATGTAAAATATCACTGGGCTTTATAGCTTTACAGGAGGATTGAACTAGATGACTCATGACGTCATTTTCTCCTATGTTTTTCCCGCGTCGGCGTTTCATTAACATTGTGCAATCAAATCGACGGTTATATTGGTGTTTTTTACCACTCCTAATTCGGTGTCACACAGTACAATACCGGTGCTTTCCGCCAGGTCCGCCCTCTTTAAAAATTTCAATCCTCTGTAAACGTATAAAGATCGGTGTTATTTTCATACATTCACCATTTCTTTGATTCTCAGCTAACGATCACTTCGGAAGCAGTATCAATATTCAGAGTCAGTTACAATATGAAGCACAACTTAGATGAAATCAACTTGAGCGATTTTCCATCAGTGGAAAACAATGGAGACGTTCTTTCATCAGTTATGAATTCGACAATTATCAATCCACCACCGGAGTTAAATTCGACAACCATCATTCCAGCGACAGTGTTTGACAACATTTATGAAGAGGTAAAGCAGCTAAATTTGAAACAAGATAGCATGATGATCCGAATCATAGATCAGTTAGAGACTTTAAACAGACATTTGGAGGAAATTAAAACTTTAACCGCAAGTACTGATCAGCTCAGTAGAAATATCGAGGTACTACGTCAACAGGATCAGCTCATTTCAACAACTCCTGTGAAGATTCCTGTGGAGTTCGAGTTTGATAAATCCAATCTTCACAACTTAGTGGACTCTATCGTAAGTGTTGTGAAGAAAAATCAACCAAAGAAAAATCAACCAAAGGAAAAACAACCAAGAAAAACAACAAAGCGGAAATCTGAGGAAGATGGTAACCATCTCCACAAGAAGCAGCGATGTGATCAAAAACCAACTATACCAATATTGACAGGGCAGGGCAAATACGGGAAAAACATTGACAATCACGTTGATTTCAAGATCCCGAAAAAGCCAAAGACAGAACGAAAACAACCAAGAAAAAACAACAAAACGGTAGGAATATGAAAACAAATATGAAACTCGTGGTGTTTGCGAATTTACATTGCATAAAATTTGTTATATACTGTTTTTTTGCGATTAATTCATTGTAAAATAATTCGTTGCGAAAAAATAATTCATTGTGATTAATTCATTGCGATTAATTCGTTGTGAATAATTCATTGTGAAAAAATATTTCAGTGCGATTTTTTCATTGTTAAGAAAATGTTTTTTTCATTGTCAAGAAATTTTTTATGATGCATTGCAAAAAAATGTTTGCTTGTGATTTTTTTTCATTGTCAAGAAATGTTTTCATTGTCAAGAAATTTTTTTATGATGCATTGCAAAAAAAATGTTTCATTGTGATTTTTTTTCATTGTCAAGAAATTTTTTTCATTGTCAAGAAATTTTTTTATGATGTATTGCAAAAAAATGTTTCAATGTTTAGTTCTGTTCAGTAAATAAAAGTTCAATAAATAAAAGTTCAAAAACAATAGAGTTCTTCATTCTGTTTTTCCCCCAAAAGACTTGTTCTGGTTACATTTTTCCCATACAGCGTCTCATAACTTTTTTGCTATATTAGCATGAAACGTAGCATGGAAAAAAAATGTATGTGTTTTCTACCCTGGCCGAGCTCTTTAAAAAATTTCAATCCTCTGTAAACGTATAAAGCCCGTGTTATTTTTCACACATTCACCATTTCTTTGACTCTCAGTTAACGATCACTTCGAAAGCAGTGTCAATATTCGGAAGCAATATCAATATTTGTCATTAGAACTGGAAAAAAACACAGCCTCCAAAAAAAAAACAGCCCTTTTCAGGGCTACCCATCTACCACGAAAGTTCTATCTTTCTTCAAATTGTCAAAAACTCAAAATTGTCAAACTTCTTTCTTTTAGAAGAGTTACACTGCAAAGATTCACAATAAAAAAGTCATAGGTTAGTTAAACTCTAGTTTTTTCTAACCCGAACAAGAAAATGTAACAAACCCACGGATTGACCAACAATAAAATCCCCGAACAAGAAAATGTAACAAATCCATGGATTGGTCAACAATAAAATCCGCGAACAAGAAAATGTAACAAACCCACGGGTTGGCCAACAATAAAACAATTAGTAATAGAAAAAACAACGCTGATTCTGATTGGCTAACATTAATTTTTGGAGCCAAAACAGCATGAAACGCCGACGCGGGAAAAACATAGGAGAAAATGACGTCATGGGTCAACTAGTTCAATCCGTCTGAAAAGCTATAAAACCCATCGTTATTTTCCCGCACATCATTCATCTCTCCGACTTACAACAAAAATGGAATGCGTCCTTCGAGATATGGATTTCTGGGAGCTTGCCCAACTATCATCAAAAGAAAAGAAGATGGACGGAAAAAAGAAGGAGTTCGTCGTGCCCCAGACCGAGTGCTGGGATGATGACAACAAGGCAGCGTTCTCGCTAAAGTTCAACCTAGACGCTCAGGAGCTGAAAAGGTTAAAGAGGAGGACAGCGAGTAGCTGCCCAGCCTGCAGGAAGGTTGGAGGTTGTGCTTAAAAACACAACCTCCAAAACCAGGTCCCTTTTAGGGACACCCCAACAGCCCTTTTCAGGGCTAACCATCTACCACGGAAGATCTACCTTTCTTCAAATTGTCAGACGTAAGTTCTATCTTTTCTTCAAATTGTCATTTCTTCAAATTGTCAGACGAAAGTTCTACCTTCAAGCTGTTAGACGAAAGTTCTATCTTCAAGTTGTCATTTCTTCAAATTGTCACAGCTCTTTTCAGAGCTAACCCAACAGTCCTTTTCAGGACTAACCATCTACCACGAAAGTTCTATCTTCAAGATGTCAGACGAAAGTTCTACCTTCAAGCTGCCAGACGAAAGTTCTATCTTCAAGTTGTCATTTCTTCAAATTGTCACAGCTCTTTTCAGAGCTAACCCAACAGTCCTTTTCAGGACTAACCATCTTCCACGAAAGTTCTATCTTCAAATTGTCAGACGAAAGTTCTACCTTCAAGCTGTTAGACGAAAGTTCTATCTTCAAGTTGTCATTTCTTCAAATTGTCACAGCTCTTTTCAGAGCTAACCCAACAGTCCTTTTCAGGACTAACCATCTACCACGAAAGTTCTATCTTTCTTTTAGAAGAGATGCGTTCCAAAAGAGTTATACTCCAGAGAGTTATACTGTAAAGAGTAAGAATCATTCATAGAGATGCAGAAAAAAGTCTAAGTCCAACCCAGTGCTCAGTCTTTTAGAAAGAAAAAATCATTCATAGAGATGTAAAAAAAGACTAAGTTCAACTCAATGGTCAGGCAATTAGAATGAGAAAAAATCATCCATAGGGGAAAAAAGCTAAGACCAACTCAGTGATATAAGATAAATTTCCTTTTAGAAAAGAGAAATCATTCATAGAGATGCAGAAAAAAGTCTAAGTCCAACTCAATGGTCAGGCAATTAGAAAGAGAAAAAATCATCCATAGGGTGAAAAAACTAAGTCCAACTCAGTGATCTGACCATTTTTTACCCCAACCTGCCAGTCATAAGGCCTGCACTTTGAATGCTAAATCCCTCTCAGGGACGTGAGCCTGGGGCATTTTTGTCCCCAGAGTATCCTCCACACGGCCGCCATTTTGAATGCTAAATCCCTCTCAGGGAAGAGAGGCTAGGGACAAAATAAAAAAAAATCTTTCGGGGACAGCAAATAGGGACACATTTTTGTCAGGGAGGGTGATGTACGGCACTCAGGGACGAGAGAATAGGGACACACTCAGGCCTAGGTGTGTCCGTATTCTCTCGTCCTTTACTACTAGGGTCGTTCATTTAATTGTGTCACTGGGTGTCTATAAGATGCATTATATTAAATGCATATAATTATTTCGTTCATTTCATCCCTTCAAAATATTCTCCCTTTACAGAAATACATTTTTCAAGTCTGGAAATCCAGTCTGTGAAGGCTGCAAAATAGGCTTTTCTGGGAATACCCAGCAGACACCGAAAAATGGCACTTCCCAAGGCACTTTTAGAGCCATATCGACGTCCAAAGAGAGTTTTCTTCAATAAAAGAAAGAGAAAAAAGTCACGTGGCTGAGGTAGGGAGAATAGGATCACTGGGTGGATGGGGAAGCTGTACCAACTTTTCCGTTTCCAGGAATTTCTGAACAATTGCAGACTTGTAAGCAGCTGCATTGTCATGAGTAAGGCACAGGCCCCTTAATACGGTTCTAGGTCTCCGTTTTTCATAGTATTTCTTCACTTTTGAAAGAACACTGTTCTTGTAAAACTTGCATGTAGCCATTCGGTACAGGAATTTGAGCAATTGGACCGTCTGAATTAAAAAAATATGGCATATAAAACCTTTCCGGCGCTTTTTATTCTTTTTGATATGATCAGTCTAGCTTAGTCTTTGTGCAGCCACTGCTTATTATTGATGCGTCTCTGGGGCTCAAAATAATAAATCCAGGCTTCATCACCTGTGAACAGTTCTGATATTCTGCGTTTGTCACTGTTTTTGTACTTTTTCAAAAAGAATTGTGGCTATTCTTACACATTAGCCTTTTGTTCATCTGTCACGAGTTGGGGTACCGTTCAAGCGCAAATCTTACAAAGTTTTAACTCCTTTGTCAAAATCAAATGAACTGACCCCGATGATATGCCAACTCTCTTAGCTATTTCTTTCACTGTAAGCCTGGCATCCTGTTTAATTAAATCTGCCACAGGAACAACATTTTCTTTGGAAGCTGCAGTTTAGGGTTGATAAGGATGGGGGTATCTTTTAAGTAAGTTCTACCATCTTTAAATTTTTCATACCATCTGAAAACTGACCGTTTTGATACCGCAGAAGCCCCATGTATCTGACATAATTCACTAAATATTTCTGAAGCTGAAATAATAAGACTAACGTGACTTTTAATACAGGCCCTAATATCAAGCTTTGCTTCTGGGTTCATTGAACATACAGTGATATAGCCAGTGAGCGAGTATATGACTGCACCTACTTTAATTCCAAAACAAAGAACCTATAAAAACAAAATTTCATGCCAGTATTCAAAGCAACTTGCGTCAGAAAATATCATTATTTCCGTGTGATACATATGGTCATATGGTATGGAGGCCTATTAGTGACAATTAAATGAACGACCCTCGTACTCGTATTATATACAAGCAATATAAAAGAACAAATAGAGATATAGGGCATACTAATTACTAACAAATAACACACTACACAGTGTTTCTGCCAGCTTCAAATTTTTCAAGATCATTTGTGACCCTTATTCCTAATTTCTGGGGGTCATACAGAAATCTTGAGGGTCACTGTTTTAAATACCTAATTAAAGCTACTACAATTAACGTTTTGGGACCTTTCCCTTGCTTTCTGACTCTGCCGACTCGGAACTTCAATTTTTTCTCAGTCTTACAAGACCCGAATATTTGTTGCAATTTTCGATTTTTCCTTTTTTTCTCATGTTTTCGGGGGTTTAGTATTGGAGGGGATAGCAAAGAAGTCTGAAAGTCTCTTCTGTTTTTCTTTTTTCGGTTGGTCTATCATTCTGTTTTGGAGAGCGTCTAGAATACATTGACCTTACCTCTTTAAAAGGTGGATAAATGGTCCAGAGCGACGACAAATTTACTTGTCAAGGATTCGTCCTATAGTTATTCCGTACCTATTCAATTACTACCCAAAAAAGCTACACATTTGTGAATGCGTCAGAAACAAGCCAGTTGGTAGCAATTATGTGTTCTTTAATCCTTTGTGTGTGTGTGTGTGGGTGGGTGGGTGGGTGTGGGTGTGTGTGTGTGTGGGGGGGGGTGTGTGTGTGTGTGTGTGTGAGTGGGTGTGTGTGTGTGTGTGTGCTTATAGAGCAAAGGATCTTTATTCAGGCACGAACTGTCAATTGCTTAAAGTTATTAAGATGTTTTTAGTTTCGCCCATTTTTAAACAAAAACCCAAAGAAAAGTCAACTGTGTGTTGTTTTTCAAAAAAAAAATATTGTAGAAAAAACAGTACTAGTACCACATGAAAACTAAAAGCTTACAAGCAATCAAATTGATTTTCAAACCACACTGTTTTAAACTAAGCTTTTGACGGCCGACAAGTTTCCAAACAATCTAAAGCAATTAAAATGTGCAAAACAAGCCGGCGGTGCTAAGTGAGTAATTCTGCCCCAATCACAATCTGTCAAGTAAAAAAAGTATAAGAAATCCCCCGCCCCCTATTCCAAATTTACTTTCGCTTTCAGTTTACTATATTAGAGTATTTTTCCATTGCCTGTTTATGACAAATCCCGACCTGTCTGACGTTGTAAATTTTGCTGAAAAAAAAAAAATGTACAGACAGCACCTGACTTTTTCGGCTGTTTTATGTCTTATCTTAATTTGTCCAAATAATGCATACCTTCATGTACATCCAACAGTGAATATCCGTTGGTCAGGTGTTAAACGTCGTTTCTAACATTTGAGTCATGTCACTGCGGCAATTGCACCTGTCCATGCGTCCTGGAGTAGCTTTTAACAGTACTCAATACGACACTTTTCCCAAGCAACTGGCTGCTTTCAAACACAAACATTGCCTTAACATCGTTCAGTGGTAAGAGGACAAAGCATATGTTTACATTGACTGTATTGATATTTGCCGAAGTGACATTCGACCTCCCGATCCTTTGATTATTACTTTACACGTTACCACCTGGGATTTCGGGATGGGCACTTACTACATGTAGGGAGATCTACTTATCACAAAAACAGAAAAAATACAGTAAGCAAGCCAGTTTTATACTAAAAAGAGACAGCAACGGATCATCCCCGTTTCAAAACAATGCTTCGTCATTTTAGTCGGTTGGTTCACTTACATTTATGCACACCTAAATACACTATTCTTTGTTGATTTCGGCCCCAGGTAACGATTACACAATGAACTACAAGTTTTTCTTTTTATTATTGTTATCATTTTCAATTATTCCGTTACAAACTAATAAAATTGCTTAATTATGATTCAGTCAGGCTCTGTGAAAAAGGAGATTAATGCATCTGCTAAAAGTATCGCGGACTGCGCAGGCTGACATAGGTTGAAACATTGTTAGTTGCAAATGTTCTGCATGTACAAGGACTTCTACCAATTGATTCAGTCAGACAATTTGGATTTGTTCGCTCAAGAATTCTGCGATGACTTGTTTGGTATAATGCATCAGGGAGGTGCCTTAAATTCCAAGAGCACCGCTCATATCTATTGAAACAGAAGTGAATTAATAGTTATATTTCAGAAAAGTAGCGTAGATTCAATACCATAATTCTCCTCTCTGCACGTTCTCTACTGTCCGATCGTGGTCAAGGAAATAAACAAACTGACTTCGGCTCTGTTGATGAAAGGGTTGAATGCGTGCAGTATTTTGTCAGACTTTGGTAATTCTTTACGGTATATTGTTGAGACTTACCTCCGTGACAATATGTTAATCGATTTCTGTGTATCGACGGTTTTGACCTACAAAAAGCTTAAACATCACTGATGTAGAGCAGATATACTTGAATGGGGGTTTACCATTATTTTATTTCTTTTTTGAGTGATATGAAAACATGTGATTTACTGATGCAATATTACTGATGATGTGCAATATATAACGGGTTAACATCTCTAGAGTTCTTTAATGCGGTCCTCTAGACTGTGCGTTTAAGCACGTTTATAAAGATCTGTTGGACAAGAGGTCCGTATCTTATTTTAGTGTCTCTTATCAGCGTCTAAATGGTATCTCCTGTATAAATGTTGGATAATAGCTCTCTTTCACGGCCACTTTAAATTCGATATCTGCCCAATATACCTTTTTTTTTTTTCGAAAAGAATTAAGAGGGCTCTGGTACACAGACAGACAGCATACCTGTTTTTTGTTGACAAACTTTACCCGCTTAAACCCTTATAACCCCTATAAGGCAAGGTGTCTAATTATGTTACCTACCATACATAACTAATGGTCATTTTTCAGTATTTTTCGAATACTTCTAAACTAAAATTGAAATTGTCGTTTACTGTTATAGTGTTCTAAGGTAATCACTCTTCGATCTTGTGCATATAATTGAAAAAAAAAAAAAGGATAAATAAAAGGGGGTTAAAAAAGTCGACGGTTTTTTTTTCCTCCCGACTAGAATATGAAAATCTGAGTACCACAGTGAATATATTGAACGACTGTGATCTGTCAATGAAACTTAGCTATCGTCTTTTGAAATAACAGCGACCCACTAAAATATATAAATGGTATTGACCAATTAGATTCGTCAGGGTCATGCTTAAAACAATTGCGTGGGAGGTAAGGGTTTATCAGGATATCTTGCATTCATTGTTTGCCTGTCGCGCTTGTCCTGTAAGGCACTGCTGAGCTCCAGACTTGTGCTAAAATAACCTTTACCACACAGTCCTATGTTTTAACCACCCTGAAAATTAAACTTAGAAATATATATGAATAAAGTTCTAGCTGTCAGCCTATCATTATTTCTCCCGCAGGGTTTTTAAACATTTCAAATACAAATGCAATGAATGTTCTTCACCCCATTTAAAGCAATCCCTGGACTTTATGACTCTGAGAAAGGTCTTTAAAAACAAATGGGGAAGAGGGGTTGAGGACAACGTGCGGCAAATATACATTCATTTATTTGAATTTTGACGTCTAGATGCATGTGCACGTGCTGACTCACCCTGCATTATACTTAATATTGATATAGTCTCAGATTTATATACAACCGAGAAACATACCAAAGAACGGCTACTGTGATTTCAAAATTTATCGTATTCTTTCAAGTTTTATTTATTTCAACTATAAAACCATTTGTTTTAACGCTTACCAAGAGACACACAAAAGCTGTTTAACTACTTTTGTTGACTCATAGTGACGTTGCTATGTCAACAAAACACTACTCTGACTCATGAATAATTTTTAAACAATTACAAGCCTTTATCTTACCCTTTATCAAATAATCCAGTACTTTAAAGTGCCAGTAAAGTCCAAAAGGAAATAAAAGCAGTGGTTTAAATGCATTCGAATTTATAACATACCGTTTAAAAGTAGGGAAACTATTGTGAAGATGACAATCTGTCATTGTACAGTTGGTCCAAGTGTTAGTCGCTGACAGAAAAATTAATTTCAAAACTAGGTTAAACGCTGCCAAGTAGCTGTGTCTTTTGTTTACTTTTTGCCTGATCTTAAAATTGTTTTTTCTGCCAGCGACTAACACGTGGCCCGACCACACAATAACAGACTGTCGTCTTCACAATATTTTCTATACTTTTAAATGGTATGATTTCAACTTAGATGTATTATGACACCTGCTTTGATATTTTCGCCTCTACTGGGCCTATAACAAACCTTGAATGAAAGGCTTTTGAAAGCATTGTAGGAAGAGGAGAAAATGCTAGTTACCAGCATTCTATTCCTTTTTTCAATCCTCTTCTCAAAGCTTTAGAAGACAAATCCCAGCAAATGAGCCAAGGTTAATTTGTCGTCTGCAAATCTTTTCTAATATGGACATGTCTAAAGTTTTGTCGTCTCGTAAAGAGTTAAATATTTTCCAAGTTGACAATTTTTTGACTCAACTTGAGGTAGGTCAGGTTTGGAAAAAATTGTAATGACGCATTGTTTAACATTATTCATATCTAATGAACGTAGTTGTGAATTGAAATCGGATCTATATGATCCCTATTGCTCAGACAATAAGATTCAGGATTTTAATTCTAGCAGTTTCTATTATAAGTATGATCACCGTGGTATTACACTTTCAATTTTAAGGTCAGGAAAGAAATGTTTTCGAAGCTTCGATCTTAATTACGTTCAACAAAGGTATTCATTTGTTTCTTTCAATGTGCAAGATCGAAACAAAGATACATCACCTAAGCGCACGCAAAAAAGTTACAACGTTCTCTTTTCTAGATTAGATACGAGGGCTGTTCGATATGTAATGTGTATTGTACCTTTTCAATACCTTTCCAACGGTATAAACACGAGCCTTCAGCTCCACATAGTTTTAAACTTATAGTCATTTCAATAGAGCTAGTCGTTGACCACTGTTGTAAAAATGGTTGGGAAACGGATTAAGAATATTGAAGAAATTAGAGCTTATATAAAGTTCGCACAAAACTCGGTCATTCGGTAATGCAGATTTTTACTGAATTGGGGGAAGTTTATGGGTCTGATAAGGTATCTTATGAGACAGTTCGTAGTTGGAGAAAGAAATTTCTGACTGGCACAGAGTCCGTCAAAGATGCAGCAAAATCTGGCCGACCTGTGACTTTAGCAGGCAAGGCAAATGCCTCAAAAGTCAGGGAAATAATTGAAAGTGATGGCAGATACACGATTCGTGATATTGCCAACGCTGTTGGCATATCGCTATCGCGGGTGCATTTCGTTTTGAAGCGTATTTTGAAAGTACGAAAGATTTCTGCCAGGTGGATACCTCATATATTGACAGATGACCAAAAACCGGTACGAGAACAAACCGCTAATTCGACCTGATGAAGAAACCTTTCGCAGGCCCTGCACTTCTTAGATTTAGGCCGATCGAAAAGTTTTATAGATCATTGTGTAGCTGAGAAAGGCTATTTGAAACTCTGTTAAAAGTTCTTTTAGCACTAATGACAACAGTACGGAAAAAGTCGAAAAAACTATTCTGAAAATGTGCCGATTTCTGAAAATTCAAAAATTCGACCTGATGAAGAAACCTTTCGCAGGCCCTGTAGTTTTTAGATTTAGGCCGATCGAAAAGTTTTATACATCATTGTGTAGCTGAGAAAGCCTATTTGAAACTCTGTTAAAAGTTTTTTAACACTAATGACAACAGTATTGAAAAAGTCGAAAAACTATTCTGCAAATGTCCCGATTTCTGAAAATTCAAAAAATTCAACGTGATTAAGAAACCTTTCGCAGGCCCTGCACTTCTTAGATTTAGGCCGATCGAAAAGTTGTATACATCATTGTGTAGCTGAGAAAGGCTTTTTAAAACTCTGTTAAAAGTTTTTTAGCATTAATGAAAACTGTACGGAAAAAGTCGAAAAACTATTCTGAAAATGTCCCGATTTCTGAAAATTCAACAATTCGACCTGATGAGGAAACCTTTCGCAGGCCCTGCACTTCTTAGATTTAGGCCGATCGAAAAGTTTTATAGATCATTGTGTAGCTGAGAAAGGCTATTTGAAACTCTGTTAAAAGTTTTTTAGCACTAATGAAAACAATACGAAAAAAGTCGAAAAAACTATTCTGAAAATGTCCCGATTTCTGAAAATTCAAAAATTCGACCTGATGAAGAAACCTTTCGCAGGCCCTGCACTTCTTAGATTTAGGCCGATCGAAAAGTTTTATAGATCATTGTATAGCTACGAAAGGCTATTTGAAACTCTGTTAACAGTTTTTTAGCACTAAAGAAAACAGTATGGAAAAAGTCGAAAAACTACTCTGAAAATGTGCCGATTTCTGAAAATTCAAAAAAGGCCCTGTAGTTTTTAGATTTAGGCCGATCGAAAAGTTTTATACATCATTGTGTAGCTGAGAAAGGCTATTTGAAACTCTGTTAACAGTTTTTTAGCACTAAAGAAAACAGTATGAAAAAAGTCGAAAAAACTATTCTGAAAATGTGCCGATTTCTGAAAATCCAAAATTTCGACCTGATGAAGGAAGGAAGAAAGGACGGAATGAAGGAAGAAGGGAGGGTGTAAGGGAAGGAAGGAAGAAAGGAGGGAAGGAAGGAAGGAAGGAAGGAAGGAAGGAAGGAAGGAAGGAAGGAGCTTTTAAATACAGGTAATAATGTGAGCACATGTTCTGTTTCAACAGGATCTGTGTCTGACAGGCAGGCATCGCCTACCCTGACAGACAGGATTCTGGACGGTAAGTATCAAAAAGGTCACGGCCGATTTACACTTAAGAAAGAAAGAAAGAAAGAAAGAAAGCCTTTTTGTAATATAGACAAGAAGACGAAAGTAATTTTATCGTTTTTATTGGGATCTTTGTCTGACAGGCAGGCATCGCCTACCCTGACAGACGGGAATCTGGACGGTTAGCTTCACAAAGGTCATGGCCGACTTTTGCTAAGGAAGGAAGGACGGGAGGGAGGGACGGAGGGAAGAAAAGAAGAAAGAAAGAAAGAAAGAAAGAAAGAAAAAAGAGTACATTTTAATTATATAAACTTTTGCTAAGGAAGAAAGAAGGGGAGGGATAGGGGGAAATAAGAAAGGAAGGAAGGAACGAAGGGAGGGAGGAATGTAGGAAGAAAGAAAGAAAGTAAGGAAGGAAAGAAGAAAAGAAGGAAGGGAGGGAAGAAAGAAAGAAAGAAAGAAAGAAAGGAAAGAAAGACCATTGAATATAGGTAACATAATTGTTTCACCAGAATCTGTGTCCGACAGGCAGGCATCGCCTACCCTGACAGACAGGATTCTGGACGGTAAGCATTACAAAGGTCGAGGCAGATTTAAATTTATAAAGAAGTAAAGGAAGAAAGAAAGTGTTATTGGAATATAGACAATAAGACGAAAGTGTTACAATCGTTGTCATTAGGATCTGTGTCTGTCAGGCAGGCATCGCCTATCCTGACAGACAGGACTCTGAACGGTAGGCATTACAAAGGCCATGGCAGATTTACAGGAAGGAAGGAAGAAGGGAGGGTGTAAGGGAAGGAAGGAAGGAAAGAAGGAAGGAAGGAAGGAAGGATTATTAAACTATAGGTACCATGACGAAATATATAGTCTTTTCAATCAGGATCTGTTTCTGACAGCCTACCTCGCCTACCCTGACAGAAAGGATTCTTGACGTAAGAAATAAAAGGTTGTGGTCGATTTACACAGGGGAAAAATAGGGAAGGAAAGAAAGAAAGGAAATAAAGAAAGAAAGAATTAACTCGTTCTTTACTGTAGACACAAGAAGCTTTTGTGGACAGTGTGGATCAGGATCAGACTGCAAAGAACGTGCAGTCTTATCTCTGATCTGTACTGTCTACTGCTATATTCTAGATTATGACCGAACTGTCTCTTGATCTTGCAAAAGAAATGTATTTTTTACCTTTGTGAAACTGCAATTTGTTATTTCAGTAGTTAAAGAGTTAAGGGAGGAAGAAAAAGGGAAAATTGTGTAATTCTTTGCTGGCATCACGCTGCGATCAATTATCGATTATTGATGGCCTCTACATGGGGTATCGGTAGAGCACAGACCATATTGTCTGTTGGACTTTACAATGGAATTTCAAAACATGAAGCAAGGAAGGAAGGAAGGAAGGAAGGAAAGAAGAAAGAAAGGAAGCAAGGAAGGAAGGAATGAAGGACGGAATGAATGAAGGAAGGAAGGAAGGAAGGAAAGAAGAAAGAAAGGAAAGAAGGAAGGAAGGAATGAAGGAAGAAGGGAGGATGTAAGGGAAGGAAGGAAGAAAGAAAGGAAGGAAAGAAGGAAGGAAGGAATGAAGGAAGGAGCTTTTAAATACAGGTAATAATATGAGCATATGTTCTGTTTCAACAGGATCTGTGTCTGACAGGCAGGCATCGCCTACCCTGACAGACAGGATTCTGGACGGTAAGTATCAAAAAGGTCACGGCCGATTTACACTTAAGAAAGAAAGAAAGAAAGAAAGAAAGCCTTTTTGTAATATAGACAAGAAGACGAAAGTAATTTTATCGTTTTTATTGGGATCTTTGTCTGACAGGTAGGCATCGCCTACCCTGACAGACAGGAATCTGGACGGTTAGCTTCATAAAGGTCATGGCCGACTTTTGCTAAGGAAGGAAGGACGGGAGGGAGGGACCGAGGGAAAAAAAGAAGAAAGAAAGACAGATAGAAAGAAAAAAGACTACATTTTAATTATATAAACTTTTGCTAAGGAAGAAAGAAGGGGAGGGATAGGGGGGAATAAGAAAGGAAGGAACGAAGGGGAGGGAGGGAGGAAGGTAGGAAGAAAGAAAGAAAGAAAGTTAGGAAGGAAAGAAGAAAAGAAGGAAGAGAGGGAAAAGAGGAAGGGAGGGAGGAAAGAAAGAAACGAAGGAAGGAAGGAAGGAAGGAAGGAAGGGAAGACCATTGAATATAGGTAACATAACGAGAATGTAGTCTGTTTCACCAGGATCTGTGTCTGACAGGCATTGCCTACCCTGACGGACAGGATTCTGGACGGTAAGAAATACAAAGGTTGCGGGGAATTTATTTTATTGGAAAGAAAGACAGACAGAAAGACAGAAAGAAAGAAAGAAAGAAAGAAAGAAAAAGAAAGAAAGAGAGAGAAAGAAAGGAAGGAAAAAAAAGAAAGAAAGACAGAAAGAAAGAATTAACTCTTTCCTTACTGTAGACACAAGAAGCTTTTGTGGACAACGTAGATCAAGATCAGACTGCAAAGAACGTGCAGTCTGATCTCTGATCTGTACTGTCTGTTGATATATTCTAGATTATGACCGAAATGTCTCTTGATCTTGCAAAGGAGGTGTATTTTTAGCCTTTGAGAAACTGCAATTTATTATTTCAGTAGTGAAAGAGTTAAGGGAGGAAGAAAAAGGGAACATTGTGTAATTGTTTGCTGGCATCACGCTGAGATCAATTATCGATTATTGATTGTCTCTCTACATGAGGTATCGGTAGAGCACAGGCCATATTGACTGTTGGACTTTACAATTGAAACTCAGAAAGGGAAAGAACGGACGGACGGGCGGACGGAAGGAAGGACGAAAAGAAAACCTTGGAGAGAGATGGGGGAGAGAGAGCCAGAGAGAGACAATGTGAGACACAGAATGGTTACAATGTAGTTGCTTTCAAACTTTAGTATTTTGATGTCTCAACATGCATAACGTAAAAGACATGTGCAAATATTGTTTTTCAGATTTAAAAGGTCATTTTGAACATTTCAAGCATTTGCAGCGTAAATTGTGATGTTTTTTTTTTAATTTTCGTCGAAACTGCTTTTTCCTAACATAAATCTTTCGTGGATGCAAGATATTTTCCTTCCAAAATCTTAATCTTAAATTCTGAAAAAGTAAAAAAAGTAAGCTTAATTGCATCACGTGGCAGGAATACAAAATTTAATGAATTTTTTTAAATGATTCACAATTTTAAACGGTTGGAAGAGAGATATTCCTTGATCGGAGATGTCAATCATCTGATTCATTATAATTATGATTACAAAGTTATGACAACCAGAATTTTTTAACTCCGCCCCTGTTTTGTCATTGGTCAAAAGAAGTTTTGGCTCCACCAATAAGCGAGTGTAACAGACTGTTCCTTAAACGTGCAATAGAATTTACATAAATCGTTTACCTAGTAAGAAAGATAATATATATATTTAAATTTCTTTCTCGTGGTTTTTCTATAAATCTTTTACTAAGCTGTTACCAAGTTTCAACGATGCTGGAAAAGAATAGTCTTATATTCATTGTGAGAAAAGATAGAAAGCTGATAATCATCAATTCTCTCCTACAATTTTTCCTACCCTTTAAAGATTCATACACCATTTTTGGCCAGTTTAAACTTGTTGTCTATAATTGATGTAAAAAAGAGAAGTCTGAAATCTTCTCGTCTGGTAATGAGTGAAATATTATACAAAAATCAATTTAAAATTCCAATTTCTTTTTTCAAGTACTCAAGCCATTAATACAATTACGCAATATATCATTTTTTACACAATGATTTACGTAATTATAAGAAACCAAATGAAAGAAATTGAGAGGGGAAAACCCTGAAATAACTCAACTTTTCGGGTAATGGCGAAAGATTGACATTGCGTAGGCGCTAGTTATACGTAATGATTTTTTTTGCATGGAGTACGTACATGATAAATTGACTGATGAAAGGATCCAGAAGTAAGCCTGCAGGCTTTACAGTGACCAAGTTCGAAAGAGACAGGAAGTGGATAATTAAGAAATTGTCAATGACTTATGGTAACCTTGTCATAAGATTCAAGGACATTACGTGTCCACGGGACTATCTTCTCGATATGGTACGTTTGTCCACAGCAACGGCTCTGTCGCGAAATTGCGAACTGCAGAAATATTTTTTCCGAATCGGACTGGCTCTCATGAGCACCAGATAGAGGTCATTCTAAACAATCGGTCCTTTTCAGGGCCAAACAAATAAACATGAAAGTCGCTTTTCTCAGTTGTCATACAACCTTAACAGAATTTTCTTGAAGTTCACAATATGATTCCCCCCACTAATCACATTTTTCCTTATTTACATACATAAAACATTACTTCAAAGACTCTTGTCTTAGAAACTTGATTGAATATTTGTCTATCAAAGTATGTTATAGCAATTTCGACTGTTGTATTGTATTGGAGTTTAACTCCATTTTTAACAGTCCAGATCATCATGGCGGTCAGTGCACCTAGGCATGTGTTTCCTGGTTTTCTACATTACTCTTGACACATTTTTCTTTCCAAGCTACTGACTGCTTTTCCCACACGCAATAGAGGCAAGAGGCGAAAAAAGCCCGAAAAGAAAGTTCGCCTTAAACGTTTATAGAAATTGCAATCACCAGGTCACGAGTCAGATGCGCTAGCCATTGAGCTATCCGGCCAGGCATCAAAATATAATGGCTCCTATTCGTCGGGTTAGAAAAGGTGATTTAAGCTCTCAATATTGTAATTGCTGCTCAAGCTACATGTAATTTGTGTTGTTCATTAAAAGAAGAAAGACATTTAAAAATGTTTTTATTAACTCTTGCACGAGACAATTTCAGACTTGACCAAGTTGAAAGCATTTGCAGACGTACAGATCAAATGTGGTTCAAATGATATGATTTGTCTCTTTATGAGTAGAAAACATTGTGGGAAATAAAGAAACTGCTGTTAACTCGATATTTTCCTCATGAACGTTTAAACTCGGAATCGTGTGGTAAAGTGTTAAGTTCTTTGGAAAAAAATTGAAACAAAACGCAGCAGACAGACAGACTGACAGACACACAGACAGACAGCCGGACGAACGGTCTGTATGACTTATGTATGGACGAACGAAGGGTTAGAAATCATGTCATGACAAAATAACTATCACCCGTCGGTTAGCAGACGCTAAAATGTCATCTCTGATAAGCGTAACACTATAGGTAGGCATCGCCCCGTTATGGGGGCATCGCCTACCTGAATGAGGTAGGCATCGCCTACTTATGGGGGCATCGCCTACCTCCCCGAAGCCTGTCTGTCTGTCTGTCTGTCTGCCTGCCAGCATGCCTGCCTGCCTGCCTGCCTGCCTGTCTCTTTCTCTCTCTCTTTTTCTCTACCTCTCAGTTTCTGTCTGTCCGACTTTCTCTCTTTTGCCTGTCTGTCTCTGTATCTGCCTGTTTCTCACTGTGTGTCTCTACCTCTCAGTCTCTCTCTCCCTCCCTGTCTGTCTGTCTCTTTCTCCGTCTGTCTGTCTTTCTCTTCGTTTTCTTTCCACCTGCCTCTCAAGAAGGACCTCACCATTAAAACATGTAAAGGTTTCCTACCTGAACGAAATGTCCACCTGAAGTATTCGATACTTAATCTGTGCAGCATGATCTTGTCTTACCACGCATTTTCAAAACTGAATTTCTCGGTATTTAAACAGAATTCCAGCTTAAAAAAATTAATTAACATGGCAAGACACCGTAAATTTCTAATCTTTGTTTCTCAATAGAAAGCCATAATCCTTGCACATTTAAACACAATCACGGGAAAAAATCCAGCAAGAAAGAAAACTCCTTTGATTACATCCAGGGTTTTTCAGTCCACATTATAACCACAAAGTACTTGTATCTGCGTATAATTCACATAACGTTACTCTTACCTGGTTTTGGGGTTAAATATTTTCTACATGTAGTCGGTAGCCTTGACAACGGAGATAAAATTTAATTGTAGCTTAGTGACGCGTTTAAAGGAACCGCGTCACATTAAAACATGGTAAATCGCCCTTATGTCTAAAAACACCGAACAAATCAAAATTTGAGTTTTGACAATTTTTTTTTTCTTAAGTATGTCTGTTTCATGTTTTGTTTGATATTCTATCGCACGATACGTTGCGGACAAGGGTGAATAATTTTTTTCTTTTACTTCAGACTTACGAAAGTAGCGAGTTCACTAAAATCATATTACGTTTAATTAAAGCGCTGAAAGTTCCGAGTGTAATATTTTACTGAAAGTATGACTGTAATGTCGTCAAATCAAAGCACTGACTGTACTGAATGCATCATGTTTATACTAAATTTGTGGCTGTTATAAATAAAATCATCGCTCTGAAAGTACCGATGTTTCACATTGACATAAAATCATAGTACAGAAAGTAGCGAATGTTCAAATCAAAGCACTGAAGTACCCAAGGTAACATTGTGACAACTCTCGCTGCCTGCTAAAGATATAGTGTGAAATTATAACTTAAAAATGAAGGTCAATTTGTTTTCATTTCAGAGAATGTCTGTCTGCCGATGGTGTGGGGCGTTCTTTAATGAACCCAATCAATTGAACGAGCACGAAGAAGTACACAAGTTGATAGATGGTTTGGGGAGAGATATGACTGTAAGTTTACGTGACTAGAATTTTTGAAATGTTACCACAATGTTTCAGGAATTTGTTTTAGCACAATATTTAAACAATTAACTGCAACTCAGTTCTGTGCCATTTTAAACGCCCCATATGACAACAGCCATTAAATATTATCATAATTTTCACTACTATTTGTGTTGATTAATCCAACGCGCTCTAAATGATCTTTACTTGAAACTGAAGGTGCTCCAGTAATTTCAATTTCAACCTCACTTATATTTCAACCTCTCTTGATAGTAAACCTACAGACTTGGGACTCAGCTTACATCACTTATAATGTACTTTGCCTAAATCTTGATGTGGTCACGGTACAGTGATTTTGATTTCTATCTCACTTAGTATTAGCCCAGGGGCTAATAATAGGGCTTGGGATCAACATATAATCACTAAGAGCGGACTTTACTTGAATCTTGAAATGATTTCTTCTCCCTAAATGTTAGGAACACAGACTTAGGACCAAGCTAAGATCACTCGGAAAGGTCTAAACTCTAATCTAGAAGTGGTCATGGTCCAGTTATTTTGGCTTATAACTGCGTTTTTCTCGGTTAATTACCTTCAATCATGAGTTGTGTTTTATGTGCTGTAGGAACAAGCTAACAAGGACTTCAACCTAGAATGGGAGGTGAAAGACAGTAATGAAAGAAAGGAGTTTATCAATGTAAGTACAGTTTTATTTTATAATATACAAGTTTGATATTGTTTCTTCATTCTTAATAATATATCATAGCACTCCCTTCTGTCAGTATGTAGAGTGTGTTCCCTTTTATTATATGCTTCGACATAAGAAAAAACATAGAAACAACTTTAATTAAAGGAGCCTTAACAAAAGCTTTGCTATTGAAAAAGAACTAACAATAACCTTCGTATCTTATTTAAGGTTGAGAAGTTATTGGAGAAGGATAGTACACAGCTAGATGATGGTCCCGCAATGGTTAAACAGGTATAGAGTTTAAATTAATCGGCAGCGTTGTATAGTCTTCATTCTTATAAAATACATTTAAAAAATTTGGATTTGTTTGAAATGGAAATCTCAGACAAAGGGTTAAAAAAGGATTGAGACCTGCATTATTCTGTCATTGCAGATATCCAAAGCCTTTTACTGCAACATATGTGGCAAAGCATACGGTGTGAAGAAAAATCTTAACAGACATATTCGGGCCCAACACAGCGGAGTGAAGAACACATGTTCGAAATGCCAAAGACAATTTAGTTATCAGAGCGACGCTGTCCGCCACGAAAATAGTTGCAATGGACAGAAGGATTATACATGTCCTAAATGCCCGAAGCGATGTTCTACGGCCCATGGGCTCCGTCGTCATCTTCAAGCCCATGACAAGGCAGCAGTGCCGAAAGCCAAAGTTCAGGTTCCAAATCCACAAACAACTGCACAGGGAAGCAAGTCAAGGATCGTGTCCAAACCCCGACCCTCTCAATTTAGGTGCCGACGCTGCAGCGAGGTGTACAACAACCGACATGAGCTTTATCTTCATGGTCTGAGGCGACACTATCATCAGTCCGGAGGTGCCTTACAGCCTCGGCCAAGAGGACTCGCAGAAGCTGCACCTTGGGATGATGAGCATTTGCGCGAGGTGTACGAAGCCAATGCTCCATTGATCTTGGAGAACCACCAACAAGGTCCCATGCGCTCAGTATACAACTTCCCCGTCACAAATGAGGTCAACTTTAACCAGCTGATGGGGTTAGCTGGGGAAATCTTTCGACGTCAAGACAGAGCCTTTCGCCTGAACGTGGTTTTTGGGGTGATCCTTCAACATCGTGAGACGGGGCGCTACCGCTATTTCATACCCTACAATAACAACGGGATCTTTGAGCGGCCACTTTATATCTCAAAAAGAGGCGACCTTCAACGTTTACACCGTGAGCTGGAGCAAAAAGACATTCTTCAAGAGCTTTTGCGCCAGAGACCTGACACCAAGTGGATCCCAGTACTGGTGACCAATGTACACTTTGTGGTGTACGAAACCTTTTACCCCTTGGGTCAAGGAGACCTACCTGACTATCTTATGAAAAAGAAAAGTCTCTACACGTTGGTGAAAAATGCTCATAATGGTAAGCTGTACAAAGATCACCTTTGCGCCTTTCGATGCTTGGCTCTTCACCGCGGGCATGACATCAAATCTATCGAAGGTCCAGCCCAGCAGTACTTTAAGCAGTGGACCGAGGAATCAATAGAAGACTTCAAAGGGCTGACATTTGAGGAGTTTCCTCAGTTTGAAACAAAATTTGATATCAATCTGGAAGTTTACGCCCTGCAGGAAGATGACTTTGCCCGGAGTGTCTATAAGTCTCGAGGTCAGCATGAGAGCTCGATGTACCCGAATCTGTACGAACACCATTTGTCATACATTCACGATTTTGCTGGGTTTGCCAAGAAGTACCAATGCAAAACCTGTGAGCGCCACTTTAAACAGGTTAATGATCTTCATCGCCATCAGCGAGTGTGCACCAACAAGACCAAGTTCGTGTACCCGGGTGGCTTCCATCAGTCTAAAGACAACCTGTTTGAGAAGTTGGATCAGTACGAGATCCATGTCCCTGAAGAAGAGCGCACTTTTCCATGGTTCCTGTGCTACGATTTCGAGGCGCTTCTGTAGAAGGTTCAAGATTTTCCCACCGAGGCTCTGCAATGGACTGCTAAACACCTTCCGGTCAGTGTGTCCATTTGCAGTAACGTGGAGGGTTATACGGAGCCAGTATCTTCGTGAATGACGATCAGGACCAATCAGTCGGGGTTATGCTGACCCACATGGACGAAATTGCCGACAGGGTCTACGATTTGGCAGAAGAGAAGTGGGGATGGGTGCTGGAAGCCATCACCCAGAAAATAGACGAAGATGATATTTTTGAAGAGGAGATTGAATTGGCAGACGAAAGCGTTGTCAACATGGAGGATGAAGAAGCTCGCGAGGGAGTTGCAGAGAGAAGTCATCCTTTACAAAATATCTATGGTCAAGTGGTGGCCTATATGCTCCAGGTGCCTGTGCTGGGTTTTAATTCTGCCAAGTACGATCTTAATCTCATTAAGCGCTGTTTAGCCAAGCAACTCCATATGCACGAGGATTCTGGCGCGTTTGTGGTAAAAAAGAACAACGCATATACCTGTATCGCAACAGACTCCTTAAAGTTCCTTGACATGACGCAGTTTCTTGCTCCTGGATGCAGTTACAGCGTGTTTCTGAAGGCTTTTGGCGTAATGGAACAGAAAGGCTACTTCCCCTATGAGTGGTTTGATGATGTCACCAAACTTCGAGCCACATCACTTCCTCCCCACAATGCTTTTAACAGTGAGCTAAAGGGCACCAACATTTCGGAGGAGGAGTATATGTTTTGCCAAAATATCTGGAAAGAGCAGGGAATGTCTACTTTCAACGATTTCCTTATCTGGTACAATAATTTGGATGTGGGCCCGTTTGTCATCGCTGTAGAGAAGTTTCAACGATTTTATTTCGAGAAGGGAATCGATGTCTTCAAGACTGCGATCTCAGTGCCTGGCATAGCTCGTCAGTTACTCTTCAAAACCGCTCAAAGGAACAAGGCAAATTTTGCCCTGTTTGATGAATACAATCAAGATCTCTACCAAACCGTGAAGCGGAACATCGTCGGAGGTCCAAGTATCATCTTTACCCGCCATCATTGTGCAGGAAAAACAAGGATCCGAGGCAGAAAACTATGCAGAGCTATTCTAGGATTCGACGCCAATGCACTCTACCTGCAGGCTATCGGTCAACCTATGCCTGTGGGTCCTTTCGTACGTCGTCTAGCTGATAACGACTTCAGACCAGAGCTACGTGACAAGTACATGTTTGCTTATTATTGGATGGACTGGATTGGACATACCTACGGCATAACCATCCAGCATCGTCTTAACACTGGCAGAGAAGTCAGAGTTGGCAAGTATCCCGTGGACGGTTACGTGCTACCCACCCAACAGGGAGAGAAAGCGATCGTGCTCCAATTCCACGGATGTTACTGGCATGGGCATTTGTGTGACGTCACCAGAAGCATTCAAGACGAAAAATGGCATGCCAGTCGGGCTCAGAAATATCGAAAAACGCAGGCTACGACGGCCTACCTAAAAAAGGAGCATCACGTCATCGAGATATGGGAATGTGAGTTTCGTCAGTACTGCCGTAGGGATCCCCGGATATATGACTTCATTAACAACCAGCGTCCTGGCTTTTTTCGTGATCACAAAGGCAAAATTACAGCCGACACTATCCTGGATGCAGTAGATACTGGGACACTGTTTGGCATGGTGGAAGTAGACATCCAAGTACCTGAACAATGGCCACCTTATTTCAAGCATCCCACTCTCACACCGTACCAGTACTTTGAAGAGATGTCGCCGCTCTTTTGCACCACCGAGATTCCTTTTGACACCATCGGAGAACACATGCAAGCTCACATTCGGGAGCATCAATTGTCCGACCAACCCAGACGCCTGCTGGTCGGGGGTATGAAAGCACGTCAGATCTTGCTAGCCACGCCGCTTCTCAGATGGTATCTAGACCACGGCATGATCGTGACCAAGATTTATCAGGTGGTAGAGTTCCAATCACAACGCTGCTTTCGAGACTTTGTTCAGGAAGTCAGTAATGCGCGACGACAAGGAGACGTGGATCCAGACACAGCCATAATCGCTGATACTATGAAAGTCATCGGAAATTCGGGTTACGGTTCCCTTATAATGGATAAAACCAATCATCGAGAGGTCCAATACGTTCAGGGGGAAAACGAGACCTGCCTCAAAGTTAATGAACCCCGCTTTCGCAGTCTTGACTGCTTGGATCTTGCTGAGCAATATTACGAAGTTCAAATGTCTAAAAGAAAACTTAATCTAGATTTACCAATTCAATTGGGATATTTTATTCTCCAGTACGCAAAGCTTCGGATGCTAGAATTCTATTATGATTTTATGGATGTTTACATAGACCGCTCCGACTTTGAGTACTGTGAGATGGACACTGATAGCGCATACATGGCTATCTCAGGTAGCTGTCTCAGAGACGTTATCCGACCCGAGATGCGCGAAAAATATGAGAAAGGCTTGACTGGGTTTTGTACAGACCAGGAGATTGAAGCCGATGCTAAGCTCCACTGGTTCCCGCGGACATGCTGCCCCCGGCACGCTAAGTATGACAAGCGGACCCCTGGATTATTCAAGCTGGAATATCAAGGGGATGAAATGATCGGCTTGTGCAGTAAAACGTATATTGTGCGGAAGACTAAAGTAATCAAGCCTTCAAGCACACGGCTGGCTGCCCTTCGCATCCTGAACAAGACTACAAGACGGACTAGCAAACGCGCCCAGTCACGACGGGTGCACGAGTACAAGTTTAGTTCGAAGGGGGTCAGCAAACGTCACCTCCAAACGCCCATGGCCAAATTTCGAATTGTGTTGAAGACCCACAAGGCAGAGGGCGGACGCAACCGAGGATTTCGCGTGAGGAACAATGCCGTATACACCTACATGCAAGAGCGGAGAGGTTTTTCTTATCTCTATTGTAAGAGAAAGGTGCTTAATGACGAGATACACACCGTACCTCTTGACATCACGTTGTCTCCCCTTTCTCCGTCAGAAAGAGAAGTCAGTGATCAGGAACTTGTCGATCTATTGACTAGTAATTTCGAAGACTAGAGTGTTATTAAAGCCAAAGCTGTTGGCTAGTCAAGGTCATTGTCGAGATGTATCCCTTTCCGGAATGTACTTCTATCGCTGTGTCGGGGGCCACCATGAGTGGCAAATCGTTTTGGACTTATCGCTTATTGAGGGAGAAAGATGATATGTTTATCTCACCACCAGAAAAGGTGTTATACTGCTATGGCATCTACCAACCTTTATTTGAGAAGATGGAGCAGGAGTTGCCTTTTGTCACTTTCTATCAAGGCTTACCTAACGAGGACTTACTGCAAAGTTTCGCTTCTGCCAACAATTGCAACTTGGTCATTCTAGACGATCTAATCACATTTTTGTTTTGATGAAAAATCCCAGGGATGTATCCCAACTGCAGTGTTTGGCTAGACAAGCCTTTTTGGGCAAAAGCAACTTTCTGATGGAAGCTTATAAAGATGCCACTTCGAAACCTTACGGTTATTTGGTATTGGACTTCTCCCCAGGCACCATAGACGATTATCGAGTGAGAACCAACGTTTTTCTATCGGAGGATACCGTAATATACCAGCCAGTATGAAGAAAATGATCTTGCTACCTTACGATCGTTATCAACGTTTGCTATCAGCCAGCGAGTCTCCGACTGAAGGCTTTAAAACACATGCTGTTCAACCCTTTTCAAAAAACTATGTTGAAGAAGAAAAAAAAAACGATACAAAAAGAAGCGAGAGGAGTGAGCCTGAGGACCGAGGAAATACTTTAGCATCACTGCTGCCTTATTTTTCAAAATCTATTCGAAATCAGGTGCAAAGCCTTCTTACTTATATTCAGCCACACGTCTCATGGAATTCGAAAGGAGAAGTGATTTTAAAAGGTACCCTTATACCTGGTTCTAACATCGTCGATCTGATCAAGGTGCACATGAAGGACTATAAAGACTTTCGACCCGTGGGCAAAGATGCATTCGGTGAGCTCCTGATTGAGCTCAATGTTCCGACGAGTTTGCTAGCAGCGAGCGCGAGACAGCAGATAGGCAAAAGTACTTTACCACCTCCCCGTCAAAAGAAAAGTACCAGAGAAAATTGTGTCTGGAAAAGTAAAATGGTTTCGACTGTAAACTACGACGATTATCTAGCGAGTATCTACTACGACCCTTCCCATGCTGGAGCTTATGGTGGGGTGGAGAAATTATATAGAGCTGTTAGAAAAGATGTTATTTTTTTTCTTGGCAGATCGAAAATTCGTAACTGGTTGTTAAAGCAAGAAGATTACGCCATGCATCGAGAAACGAGATCTGAATTTAAACGACGACGGGTAGTGGCTCCTTTTGTGGATTATCAGTGGGATTTGGACACTGCAAACATGGTTTTCTACAAGAAAGAGAATGCAGGATATGCGTATTTCGTCTTAGCAATCGATATTTTATCGAAATTTGTGTGGACGGTTCCTCTACGCACCACTACGGGGCAAGAAATGGTGGAAGCTTTGACACAGATGTTTGCTACTGGACGGAAACCGAGTAATATTAGGAGTGACCAAGGAACTGAATTTCTCTATAAAAATGTCAAGACTTTTCTCAAAAAAGAAAATGTGACATTTTTCGTGACTCATAACGTGGTCAAGGCCTCCTATGCCAAAAGAGCCATTAAAACGACCAAATCTCGATTGGTTCGTTATATGACGCACAAGCAAACCAGACGATGGATTGACGTTCTTCCCAAAATCACCGAAAGCTACAACAAGACTTACCACTGTTCTATTAAAAAAAACACCAAACAGCGTTAAACCCAAAGACTCTGTGGACTTATGGAAATTACAGTATGAGTCTACTTCAAAACCCGACAACAGCAGGATGCCAGCGCCGATCAAATCAGTCGGTAAAAAGTACAAGATACGAGGCAAAGCCATTTATAAATATAAAGTAGGTGATCTCGTGTCTTTTATACGCAAAGCTTTTCAACGAGAATACGATGAACGGTGGTCCCGTGAACTATTTGTTGTTAATGGTCGTTTCGTGAGTGACGATATTCCACAATATCGACTGAAAGATTATGCCGGAGAAGTCGTCAGTGGCACTTTTTACCAGAACCAGTTAAAGAAAGCATATGAACAGGCGAGCTACTTCGTCGAAAAAGTGCTTCGTACTCGCACGCGAGCTGGGCAAAAGCAAATGTTGGTACGCTGGAAAGGTTGGCCATCTAAATTTGGCTCGTGGGTTAATGCAGAAGACATTGACGATTTAAAAGGAGCTGTAATTGATTGAATCTGAACATTAAATATGGCAATGTGGATTCGAAAACATCTACCTTTACTTTCATTATTGGTTGACTCTCCAGACGATCAAAAAGCGGCGATTGTAAAGACTTTAACATCTACACACCTGAGGGCCGTACAAGAAGCCATTTACAACGTCCTTAAAGGGAACTGTCCTATTAACGATAAACTTAAGAAGAAGTTGGAGCACCACAAAATCAATATTCGTCGACTTGTGTCCAAAGATCTAACTCGTCAGCAGCAACGGCGACTTCTGGCAAAACACATAGCGATTTTGCCTCTGATCCTGAAACCTGTGATCGAGTTTCTATCGACGACATAATAGCGATTACCTGTGCTCGCAAGTGATTTCAGAACCCGGCTTTTCGTGCTGTGATGGAGCACTATATGTATGTGCAAAGTGACGAGAGCAACGTCTTCTTTGAGGATAATACAACAACGAAATTTAGAATTCAACTCAAGTTTCCTCTTTTCTTACCTGGTCTTTGGAAAGTTGCTCTGGTTGAATTTCATGCTACCGAAAACGCCAGAGTTTCGAAAATAACTGCCGACGAAGGACTCTACATTTATTCGGATTTATGTAAAGGAAGTATTGCCTATGGGGAACAACGTGCCCTCTTAAGACGTCTTGAGAAGAATGCGAGAAACAAATGGGATTACATATTGGACAACCCCTTCTACCTCGACGTGACTAAGAACGAAATCAGAGACTTCGAAATCTATATAAAGCGTGAAACGAACGTAGATACCACACATTTAATGAAACCCGTGCATTTGACACTTCATTTCAAGCGCTATCCATTTTGGTGAAAATGAAACTGTACGTGCCTAACCCTCAACTTTGGGTCGATTTTTTTGATCGCGTAAGCCGAGGTAAAGCCAGCTTACAACAGACTGGGAGAGGAAGATTTCCAAGCGTCATTGAGGTGACTCCTTCATCGTCCCCGGAAGAAAAGAAAGTCGCTATTAATGCTGTACTGCCTACGGAACAGGTCAATGCACAGGCCAAAGCGCAGCTGGAACGAGAACATATAAATCCAAAACAGGTGGAGAACGCCTTTCAAAGTCTCTCAAGACTTCGTACGAGTAACAAGAAAAGGAAGGCTAGGGATTCTTCGAGTAGCCAAAATAAACGCAGGAAGACTCAAAAGGTCAAAGGAAAATTGTAAAATAAAAAAGGCGAATAAAACAAAGACCAAGCTTTTAAAAAGGAACAAACAGACGGATATCTTCGAAATCAAGTAATGTCGGTGTTTAACGAAGCGGAATTCAAAGGAGGCCTCGTGTCAGAGTTGTCCGTTTTTGACTTGCCAAGTACTCAAACAAGCGTAACAGACGTGTACTACAATGAAATCCGCCCACTATCGCAGGTTTCGGATGATATTCCCTTCGAGTTTAAAATCAGCGGACAAAATTCGATGTATTATGCGGATCTCAAAAACTGCTTTAACGAAAGGGGCAAAAGTCGGACCGGCTAACCTGTTTCTTCAAGCGCTCTTTTCGTCAACAGAAGCGACTCTTCAAAACAAAGCGACGATGAATTGCAACTACAACCCTTACAGGGCTTACATTCATACGTTGTTAAACTACGGAACAGATGCAGTCAAAAGTCAGTTGGATACCCAGCTGTTCATGCAAGATGATGCCGACAGCCCAGGAGTCACTGATCCCTCTGGATCCAACAATGGACTCTACGAACGTGCTAGTACAATTGCCGAATCCAAACGCATCGATTTACAAGGACCCATCTTCCACGATTTATTTTCCATGTCGAGATATTTGTTGAATCAGGTGGATGTCAAAATTAAATTGTACAGGAGCCCGAACAACTTTTGCCTAGTGACCGCCGATGCCAACGACTATCGCATAAATATCGAAGATATCTATATTCTGGTGAAAAAAGTCAGAGTCAGCCCCGCCGTCATCTACGGACACTCAAAAATTCTTGAAAGGCAGAACGCGCTGTATCCCTACAATAAGGTCGAAGTGAGATCAGTGAGTATCCCGACGGGTTCGACCAACTACACCTGGGAAAATAGGTTTCAAGGAAGACGACCAAATAGAATCGTCCTTGGATTTGTGAAAAGTAAAGCTGTAAGCGGGGATTACAAAACTAATCCGTTAAACTTCGAGAACTGCACCATACAACAAATTGCAGTTTACAATGACGGTTTACCCGTAGAAAGAAGTGCACTCAAGTTGGACTTTGATGCCACCGGAGGAACTTCGATCATGCGAGGCTACACCAATTTGCTGGTTTCGAGCGGGAAATGGAGAGAAGACAAGGGCAATCTTCTAGACAGACAACACTATATAAGCGGTTCTACGTTATTCACCTTTCAGTTGGAGCCCAACTTTCCACAGCACGGAGAATATCTATCATTGGTGAAGATGGGCAATGTGAGGCTCGAAGTATCATTCAAGACAGCATTATCGGGTAATTTTACTGTTTTAATCTCAACTTGTCTATATTCTCCTTTTTAACTTCAAATGTAAGCATTATTTCTAAAGTTTATGTCTGAGCTGGTTGCTTGCACATTAATGAAGACTCTATTTACAAGCGCTCTTACCGCTAATCGAGCCATCAGGCATTGATTTATACAACTGAAAAGTAATATGTCTTAATCCTTTACCTGATATGCCTATCTTCTTTCAATTCAAAAGTATGGACAATCGGGAATAAAAGTATCTGAGTTACGAGCAATTTCTCCTTTTTCCCACAATGTTTAAAAAAAAAAAAAAAAAAAAAAAAAAAAAAAACAGCATCTGTTGTTGATGTGTCCAAATGCGTATGTATCAGGTAAAAGGTTAAGATTACGCCGTCTGTTTAAATGACATTTTTGTTTTAAATATATTTTCTTGTGTTTCAGAACCCATGAGTTGTATTGTGTACAGCGAAGGTCCTGGATACTTCGAAATAAACCAAGAGAGAGACGTCATTGTACAATTATGAACACTTCACAATTACAATGTATCATTTCCTGCGACCCTGTGTTACACGAACAGACTTTGGGTGTGTTTACCGCTGATCAGTTACCACGCGTCTTACCCAACAAAGCATGCGGATTTATTGCAAATACCGATGTCAGCAGCAGGCCTGGACAACATTGGCTCGCTTTTTTCATTAGTGACAATACAGTAGAGTGTTTTGATAGTAATGGTCAGGATCCTGGTGTATATAACTCTCTGTTCAGTCTCTGGTCACGACGGCATGCCAAGACCATACGTGTAAACCGTCATCGCCTTCAAAGTGACTTTTCTAATGTGTGTGGACTTTATTGCATTTATTTCTTACGACAAAGATTCTTAGGGAAATCTATGGAAACAATTGTTCAACCATTTATAAAAAGTGCTCCTGAAGTAAATGATCAGTTCATAAAAGACTTGTTTTGGCGTGTATACCCTCTTTGTGTAAAGAATGATTTTTATATATAATCAAAGTTGCAAACCACGCTGCGATGAATTTTCCAACTGAATAATGTACATAACCATGTTGACTTTATCTAGATTGGAAATTTCATCGTGTCATCGGCAAATCATGTGGCTTCCCATTGTCTACTCTTAATTTGATAAAGCTGCAACACGTTTTCTATATTCAATATCTATATTCAATTTTCTAAAACTTGATACATAGATTTGATACTTTATCGTGTGTTCTATACATATATAAAACATCAAATCTATTCCAACATCCATAGATTTCCGTTTGTCTAATGCTGGAATATGATTTTTTACAAATTATAAACTTAATACATAGACTTGATATTTTATTGTATGTTCTATAGATATATAAAACATCAAATCAATTAAAAGAAGCAATACCCAGCTGAACATATTTTCTATTTTACAAAGTTTAAAGTAGACTGGATATTTTGTCCAATGTTCAAAACATATTATAAAATACACAGTCTATGCAACCTAGTAGTTCGGCACGAGGACTAGAAAAACCTAATAAGAAAAGATAATATCTTTTGTAAAGTTGTAATATTTATTTCCGTAACTTTATTCTTTGAAAAAATCTTATCTTGTTTATGTAATATAACAACATGTATAATCCATTTGATTTATTCGTTTCGTTTCTTGACATTTTTGTCCCAGAATCAAAAGTCCGATGTTTGGAAGTCTGTCCCAGAACGAAAAGTTAGGAAAATGTCACAGATTTATTATTCCTGTTCATCGACAAAGCAACGAAGGAAGTCTGATGTCACTTGTCTGGCTCGTCTTTCATCTTGTTCTTTGCCCATGGACCTTGAAGAGCGGCACACTCCCACAAATCATACGGTTTGGAAGACATGGCTGGTGTGCCACTATGACCTTTGAGTCTCACACCTCCAACCATCTTCATATAAAAACAGTTCTTTCCGTGAATGAAATGTTCTAGCCAAGGATCATCATTGGATTTCCATCCCCATAGCATAACTCCACAAGCAAAACAAGTCACTCTGTCACTCACGTTACTATAAAACAATCCGGCGTGAGCCAGACTATAATCAGATTGACTCAGTTGCGGCGGCTACAACGAATAACTGGCCAGTCGGTCCTTAAATAAACTGTATTCTGGATGTGCCAAGTTTTGTAAATCCATTTTCACGGTACAACCTCCTTATCCAATGTGAGAGTCTTTCGACGTATTCAAAAGTATTTATCTAAACTTCTGAGCTGAGAAGTTAGCTGCATGATTCGTTTTTACCAGCTTGGTGTTTTCATGGTTTGCCGCCAGTCAGGACAATTCAATTTTAACTCGTACATGGCAATATACTCCGGAGTCGCAGTTTGAGATGCAGCTTCCCTCCAGTTGATAAGAATGTCACGCTCGTCAATCTCGGATAGTATGTTCTCGAAGTATAGTATTAACTGTTGTTGCTGGCTTAATAAAACACAAGAATGATCCGTTTGTGATAGAGATTCGATCTGGCATCCTTCACACAATCGGCGCACTACTTGGGGTTGACACCGTAAAATTTCTTTTGCGTAAAAAAAGTCCAGATATGAATTAAGTAAATTGGCCATGTTGAAATAAGCCGTTCATGTGTTGGCCACTATTTGTATATTTTCAGTCTTCAATAGTGTCCGTTTCACTCTCCTGAAACATAATTTGTGACGTGTATTTGGTCCTCATGATGAAGGCATTCTATTTCTGTGGAAAACCGAAGTCCGCAATAGCAACACAGCCATCGACAGCAACAGTCACATTTTTCTAAAGACTCTTTCAAAAACGCAATACTAACTTGCGAGTTACAGATAGCGTTAAAGACCTCAAAAGGAAGTTTAATGAATTTACTCCCGCTTCGAAGTAACACATATGTCGATGATTTGCTTAGCTTCACTTCCAAAGAAAAACGGTCGTCAAAATGACAACTTACTCGATGTTCATCCCAGGTCACACTTCTAAACTCATCCATCTTGTGAAAATATCCCTCTATTTGCTTTTGGGTCATAGTCGCTACTGACGATAGTAGTTACTATAACTTACCTCATAACGGAACACTTAAAATATCAACCAAGCAGCAGCGACAATAATGGCAAGTCGTAGCTTGTTCCCCTTTAGTCCCTTCACTTTAACATTTCTTTTGCGAGAGAATTTATAGCGTTGTTATATGTCACCGAATTATCGTAACTATTTCAATGAAGAGAAGCATCGGGTAAAGGGGTGATAGGTAGGTGTCACGGTATGGTACACACGATATGGGCTTACATAAGTAGTATAATAAATACCCTATCTGAGACAAAATAAAAAAAAAATGAAAAAATAAAAAAGAAAGGGGCGAAAAATTAATGCGACTCGAAAAATTCAATTTTTAAAATCCTCCGATCCGCGAATAAAAAAAAAAATTGAAAAAATTCTGGCAAAAATCTAAAACCGAAAGCTCACGCCCGCCAACTCCATCCCACACCCGCTAAATCCGTTCCAAAGCTAACCCCCATATTCCTCGGATAAAAAAAAAATTTAAATTTATCTATTTAAAAATTTTATTCATTCATATCTGTCTTCGCCAGAGAAGAAATCAGACCTCAAAACGCTCAAAATCGCGTTTTAAGCCCTCGATTGCACTCGATTGAGCCCGGGCTGACCCCATCGACTGAGCCCTCACACAAATTTCTAATCGACTAACTAGTTAAACACGAATAAAAAATTTTAAAATTTTAAATTTTTTCTATTCCAACCATCATATTACAACATGGAGCAATTAAAAATTTTTTTAGAAGAAATTAATCTTAATGATGCTAAACTAGTTAGAACCTTAACCAGTATGGAGAAAAATTTAGTACTTATAGATGATGCTAAGGAGAAATTTAAAAATTTAGTTTATGGGTTACCAGATGAACAAAGAAAATTATATTCAGCAAGATATGCTATACTACTATCAAATTATACTAATTTAATTTTAGATGATTGTAATGAAAGAATAAGACAAGATAAATTAACTAAAACAATGTTTTGGAAAAGTTTATATAATTATATGCATATTTCTAGAAAAACTTTAAAAACTCATTTAAGATTACAGTTTGGAGTTAAAGATAAAAAGGGGATAAAAAATTTAACAAAAAATAAGTTAATGTGGTATATAGTAGAGAATTTTTTATTAAAAAATGGAAAATTTGTTACAACTAATGCTTTTAAAAGAAATGTAAAAACCGGATATACATTAGAACCTACACAAATACCTAAGAAAGTTTATGAAAAAGTTTTAAGAAATATATAACTTAACCATATGACTTTCTTTTGTAAAATATAACTTTATGAACAAAGTTATATTTTATAATGCCCCCAGGCTAATGTATCAGTCTTGTTCTCCAAGACAAACCTTTTATCATCTTTGCAACTCAAAGCAACTTTGTTTATTTTTTCTGTATATACTTCATGACCACGGCTTCTTAATACATGCATTGCCCTATACTGATCTTCTTCTGTAAAACAGCATTCTTTATAATGATCAAATCTTAATTCATTCTTAATTACTGACTTCTTTATTCCCTTACATCTTTTATCTTCCTCTTCATCTAAAGTTTTATATGCATACGTTTTTGCTCTTAAGCCAACAAACTTAGTTATAATATTACCACCTAACTCATCTTTAAACTTTCCAACTTCTCTTGCATTATGATCATTTCTTAAGAAGTGATCTTTAGGATAATTACTAGTATCAAACATTTCAAGTACATCTTTTTCTATATCCTTATATAAATCATCAGTTTCTATTTCAAGGATAAAACTATCAGTATCAGTATAACACATTTTAACCTTTTCACCATACTTTGGTTTAAAGTAATTATACAAAGCTTTTTGCATGTGTGTTTTGCTAACATCTAAAATACTTCCTCCTAAATAAATAGGCTTGTTAAATTTTATACGAGTCTTTTTCATATGAATAGCAACAAGATCTTCATTAAATATTGTAGTATGCTTATAATTAGATCTTCCTGCAAGCATTTTTGCTCTATCTCTATCATTAACTAAATGAACTTCTACTCTATTTCTTAAATTCTCCATAGTCTTACCAAAGACTGAATTATTCATCAACTTAAAAAAATCTTTCTCAAAATTATTTTTAGCTTCTTTTCTTAGATTAATATTTGTATCAATGTATGGTTTAAGCCATACACTTTCCTCAAACTTAATTCCACTATGTATTTTAGTAATTTTTAAACCTAAATCAACACATGTTTTTAAAGCTTTATAATGTAAAACATAATTCTTTTTGTTATTTAAGTTTGGAATAAGTTTTCTACCTTTTCTATTTTTAAACGTTCAGGCGCTAAAGGGAAGTCATTATGTAAATCATGTAAATCTTTAGGGTATTCTAAATCTACTTCTAATATACAAGAATGATCCTGCCAATTTTCTAATTCTTTATCTGCCATCCATTTAAAACCATGAGTAGGAAGAGGTTGACTCATCGCCCAAGGATAAAGACTATTTGCATCTATATATAGTAAATATTTTGATGGTTTACTTGAATCATATAATTCGCCCATATATTTGTTATTTGCTTCTGAATATCTTTTACAACACATACTAACACCACCTCTGATACCTTTTTCAAACATTAAAAGCATATCAGGATCAGACAAAAGTTCTAGTTCTACATCCGTTATTTTTAATGCTGCATCCCATGCCAAACCTGGTGTTGTATAATACCAACTAGGATCTAAGTCATAATTTTTACAACAAACATCTCTAAAATTCTCAAAGACGTCTGCTAAAAGTAACACATCTATTCTATTGTAAAGTTCTAAATAATCCTTAAAAGTTTTCATATTAAAAGCTTCCCATACATTTTTAGCGTGAGCATAGTCCTCATCACTAATATGTGTTTTATTTAAAGTGGAATAAAAAGCTTCTTTTGGTGGTAATTTTTCATCATAAAGCTTTTTAAATGAGTCTAAATATTCATAAGGGAAAACTCCTTTTCTCCTAACTAGTGGTAGTTGTTCTTTAGTAAAATATCTTGCTAAAATTTTTAACTGACTTTCCTCTAAGTAAGATGAAAGTTTATCCAAACTAAAACTCATAAATTTAAAACTATCAAGAAATCTAATTTCGTGATATATAGCATTTTTTTCTGTTTCTCCAACCCAAATGCTTTTACCAAAACTAATATATTTCTCCTCATTATTTGGAATGCAATTAATTTTACCACTAGTTTTACCAAGATATTTTATAAAAAGATGAGCATCATATCCGCTTAAATTATGAAAATATACTGGTGTAAAATTAGGTTTACTAGCTTTTAAATTACAGTCTTGATGCGCGGCACCTCTATACTCTCCTGTAAAATGACAATGATCTCTTACTCTAATATTATCTTTTGTAAACTTATTACCACAAATCCAACATTTTGTTTGTTGCGAATGTTTTTGTTGTTCCTCTATTGTGAGTTTCAGAGGTTTTGGTTTTTTATAATATTTTTCATAAAGGTTCTTAACATCTTTTGATAACATATTTATAAAAACTTCACCAGCATCTTCTCCTGTATAGTTTCTTACTATTGGTTTAGACATATCATCAGTAAAAAATATTATGATATAGTAAAAACTACAAGGTAAATGTTTTTGAGTTTGTATAGTATAACTATCTTTTGGATTTGGTTCGCATGTGTGTATTGGTTTTAAAACACTTTCAAAATCAGCATATACTACAAAAGGAACCTTTATTTTCTTTGCGTTATGATTAAAACGTATTGTACTACCTTGTGCTGGCATTTCTATTAAAATAGACTCATGCTCGTTACAATATTGTTTATGTTTTTCTTAAAGTTTAATACTACCAAAATGATTTAAACAACGTTTACAATATTCTATACCGCTATTATTACTTACTTGGGTTCTCATCAGCCCATTAAAGTTTTTTATGAGGATATAGTGCATATTTTCTCCATCTTTAATAAAAAGTAGGTCAATATGTTTGCTTTTCTCAATATCAGTATTTAAATAAGGATAATTTTTTCGATCATAATCTCTTATTCCAAAAACGTTTACACTAATTTCAGGATTTTGTTTTTCAAACTTCTTGATACCAGCAGACGAAACAGGATACTCTATTCCCTCCATGTTTACGCTACCCTCTTTTGCTTTTAATTCTTTATCAACTCTTTCTGGATGGTCATTTTTTGGATTTAATGCTCTTAAAACACACCATAAAAAACATTTATCATCTTTATTTTTCATATTGATAACTGCTTTTTTATTTGAGATCCAATCTGCTAATGGTAAGTAACCATTAGCTCTTAAAGGATTAATTTCAACTGTGTGTAACTCAAATGTTAATATATTATGAACTACCCAATCGCTACCCTCTCTTTGAAATGTTGCTATTTTTTCTAAAATTTTTTCAATCATAGTTGTATAAAGTTCATCTATATCGGTTCCCTCATAAACAATATAATGTCCTGAATAGAAATTAGCACTTACTAAAGTAAGTTCAGGTGCAGTTACTTTTCTCATAATACATTTTAAAACTAGTTGAATTTTTCTTCCAGGATTATTTCTTATAATATTAGTCATATTATCACGCGCATTTTCCAAAAACGTATACGTATCTGTTTCCCCACTCCCATTTATTACATATTGTCTTGCAAACCCTCCTAAAGCAGATACCCCCTCTCTAACCCGTAAATTCCTCCTAGGAGGGTAATTTTCTCAAACATGTTCAACAATTTCATCCAACGCTTGTGGTATCTGTGCCGACTCCACATTACCAGTCATCCAGTTACCAAAATCAGTTAATCTTCTTTGTATGGATTCCGGAACAACAGCTGCGGCTAGTCGTCTTGCTCCAGAGTAAACATTAGACGCAGCTCGTCTTGCTGCACTCGTAAATCTATTAAATAAACTCATTTTTATATATATATAATAAAAAAAACTTAAGTTAAATTTTTTTTTGTTTCAAAAAAATTTTATTACGACTTCGTCATTGTCATAATAAAATTATTGAATGTTAATCTTATATTTATTATTCCAAGTTCTCCCATTCCAGTTCTCAATCGTTTGTGGGCAGCGATCTATAAATTTACCTGCCTTATAAATTGATGGAAAGGTTTTTATTTCACCAGTTTCAACATCCTCTAAACTAACTTTCTTATGATTATGCATAATAGTCTTTAATCTATCAATCTTAGGGTCTTTACTTCTTTCTTTTTTAGGTAACTTAAACGACTCCTCCTCTAGTAACAATCCATGTTCTTTCACCAACTCAACTAACCGCTTTTTATCCCAGTTTGAGCAGAAATTTATATTATTTTCTTTAAGAATTTTTTTTAAATCTGTAATCTTTATCATTTTTTATATAGGAAAAAATACCTTAAACTGATCCCTTCGGGATTAAACTGATCCCTTCGGGATTAAACTGATCCCTCCGGGATTAATACACTACACTCATTTTATTTCCATCAGACTGGAAGTTAATTAACCTATCACTAATAATAACAGCATATGCCTCTGTGTTCGCATCCACATTTGCACCAAAAAATGCCTTAATTTGAATATCAGTAACAGAATATTTTAATCTTTCACTCTGTTTAGAAACGCCAAACAAAAACAAAGGATATAGAGTTCTATAATCTACGGGAGAAATATTAGGGTTCGACACCAATTCATTCATGTTATAAAACTTAGATCTAAATAGAGCAGCGTCACCATACGCTTTACTAAATTGCTGTTTAGCAAATGAGAGATTATAGTCAACCGCAGGGTATCTAGTAGCATTTAACATAACATAAATATTGTTAACATTTACATTGTTAAATACAGATGCATTTTGTCTTTGGTTATTACTTTTATTAGTTTGAAAGCCGACAATGATAAAACGTGGTACCTCAGGAGATGATTTAACGGAAAGTCTCCAGGTAAATGATGTTGTCTGAGGAACCGCGATAGAGTCACACTGTAGCATTCTATATCCAACTGGTATTTTTTCTTTTTTCTCGATAATTTTATAAAGTTCCATCTTCTCTCCATCAGCAGGTAACACATGTGGCATAAACCACGATATCTTATCTAATCTAATTCTACCTTCAGGAGCAGCATTGATTCGAAAGATTGCATCATTATCATTATTTCTTGTTAACGTGAGAGTTTGCTTCATTCCATACAATATTTTATCATAGTCATCACAAAAGCCAAATATATGTTTTAAATGAACTCTAAAACTAAATGAACCTACTGTATTAACATTATTAATGATGTATTGTCTTCTTATGTTCCAACCTGTATTTTGTTCTTCTGCATTGACTGTTGTATTGACTGTTGTATCTTTATACCAACATTGGTTTAACCCTTGTGATTTAGAAAAATCATCTGGATATTTTAACAACCCAAGCATTGTAGTAGCCTGGCCAGGATTTGTTATGGATTCAATATCCATACCTGAGAGTTGTTACCTAATATTTTTAAACAGGTGCATCAAGGCGTTGTTTGTTATAGCAATATTAGTGTCGTCTGTGCCTATAACATAAGGAGTTCCATCATTCTTTACTAATTGTCCTTCAATAAGTAAATAACTCTCACTAGGATGAGTAAAAATATCTTGGGTCTCAATGCTAATCCTAATATCTCCTCCTGAGTTGTTGAGATTAGCACCTGTGATCGGTTCATACTCATGGTGTTCATACTCATCAATGCTATCATCTTTTAAAATTGGTTCGGTGATTCTTAAAATGTCCATTTTATTATTACAATTATAATTTTAAATAGATAAATAAAAATTATAATTGTGTTACTTTTACTTAAATTTCTAACCAAAGCTGGGGAAAAGACTTATTTTCATCATTAACAAACACACCTTCAAGTTTAATGCTAGGGGCCCCAACACGTTTGGGGTTTTTTGCGGTTTCCATTTTAGTTTTAGGATAAACTCTATTACCGTATACAAGTGTTATTTGGGGTATCCCCCACTCTTGTAAACGTTCATTCACCTTTTCCTCAATCTCTTTCATCTTGATTACTTCTTCAGGAGATAACTTCACAATAGCTTTTTTATAACCATATTTCGTGTTATTAATTTCTAGGATTTCACAATCTTTTAGGTTTGACTTGCCCTGCCGCGTCAGGGATAAAGATGCACCTACTATAGTAATAGAACTAGTATTATATTTTTTATAATCTACACGATTAAATTTTAATTCTGGCATTATCTTTTTTATAAGTAATATAATTTTCTTAACTTATCATTTATTTTTTCTTCATACTGTTTTAATGCCTGCTCCACTGTTTAATCTTTTAACTAAGTCTTGAATAGCAATGGCGCTTCCATCTATTAATGTACTAATGTCTTGCGTTTTAGGAGTCGTTGTTGGCGTTGGTGTTGGCGTTGCGCTATATTTTTGTAAAATTTTCTTTGATTTTGGGGATAAAGCTTTTGTAACTAATTTTTTTCCTACATCTACAGCTGCACTTTTTCCAACCTCTAAAGCTTTCTTTGCACCTTCCTTAGCTACACTCTTTCCTACATCAAGGGCAGAAGACGCAATTTGTTTAGCTGCGCTACTAGTAAAAAGCCTCGCTAAAAAGTTAGCAACGCTGTCAAAGATTCCGGAACCACCATATGAATACCTGTTTTTAAATCCGTGTTTTTTAGTGATGATCATTTTTTATAGTATAGACATTAAATTTTTATAAGCGTGTGAATTTAAAACACCTTGTCTTTTTAATTCATCACAAATGCTCACTATCTCGTTTCTTACACCTGTGTTACCTGCTGCTTTACTTGCCAATAACAGGTCTAGTCTTTCTATTAATGCGTTAGGGTCAGATGGGATAACAACGATACCCTTTCCTTCAAGCTTTTTTCTTGATTGCCAAATAGGTCTAAGAATTTTAGCCCATTTTTCCCCTTTAGAACTTTTAGGATATGGATTATCCGGATCGTTATTTCGACGAAGAGAACTGGTTTTTATCATTAAATCTTGATAATCTGCAAAATCCTCAAGTGTATATATTTCTTTTGGTTATTTAGCAACAATTAACTCCCATAAACCAGGTGTTCCTATATATGTCTCTTTACCAAGAATAATATCATCCTCCTCAATTATGACCATTTTGCGACCAATATAAAATTTACCACCTTCATCACGTAATCCATATGTTCTATCAACATCATTACCAAGAAATTTTGTTAGATACTCCCTTGCAAGTGGTCCAATTAAAAATGTACCTTGATATTCATCCAATTTCCTTTCCTCAATAGTTGGTTTTCTTCAGAGGGACAAGCTTTTATTGTTGGAAAAGCTGGTAGATTAATAGCTTGTGGTAACTGTTCGATAGCTTCTTTAATAGGTCTAAGCCCCTCTGTAATCTCCTTTGCTGTAGCTTTTTGCGTTTCCGTTATAGGTTTAAAAAACTTTGAAAGATCGGTTTGTAATTCTTGTTTACCCGTTCTCTCTGCTAGTAGATTATCCCGAATCTTCTTTCTCGTTTCAAGATACTCTTTTACAATTAAGTCCCTTTTTGCAGGATCAGCGATTTTTAAAAAAGACATTTTTTTAATTACTAAAATAATTTTTTAACATACCTTTTATCATAGTTTTTAACATAGTTTTTAACATAGTTCTTATCATAGTTTTTATCATACCTTTGTCGAGACAGTTTTCGAGACAGTCTTTAACACGTTTCATAACTACAGTTGCATGAAAGATTTATTCTTTTTCTTCTTTTCGGTTTGATTGTATTATATGGAGGTGGATCAGAATCATCACCATTTGTAATATTGCTTCTAGTATTCGAGTGACCCACCGTGATTCTTCTCAACCAACCTCCGAAAGGACTCACGCGCTTCTTGCTCCCCTTTTCGATTCGATCAAGCTTTCTTCGTTTTCTGAGGAAATCTTCTTCTTGATCTTGGTACGTATCTCTTCCTTCATGCTTTTATATTTTTCTAATTCTTCCATAATTAGTTTGAATTCATCATCAGAGATATGATTGTCAACTAAAGCTTTTGATATATGTGAAGCAATTGTATCAAGCTTAGCATCAGCTATCATTCGAATCTTTTGATGCTTTTCTCCTTTAGATCTCGAATTTCTTCCTACATATTTACCTACTATCGAAAGTAATCCAGTTGCAATAGCTGTTGCTTCTAATGCCACAACTGATGGAATAGCTACAATAGTAGATAGCAAGCCAATTCCACCTGCTCCGGTAACCATAGTTACCGTAATCAAAACAGTGTCAACGTTGTCAACAATTTTTGCTGCTCTAAAATATTTTTTAGCCAAAGCATCTCTAGTTTGAACTTCTTTCTCAAGGAATTGTTGTATCTCAGATATCTTTTTTTAGTCTATACGCATGACCAGCCATATCACCCATATCCTTCATCTCAATAGGTGGGGCGCTTGCAGTATTTCTTTCTCGAGGTAACGGAGGATATATTTTTTAGAGGGATGTTCTTGATCTGTATCTGCCATTTTTTATTAAAATAATAATTTTTTTATGTCAAGATTGTAAATATTTTAGATAACAGAATAACTCTCCCTCAGGTATTTCAATTGGTTTTTGTGAGAAATTATAAATGTAGACTAAGATATCATCAGCCTCGTTATCAAGATGTGCTCCATTAAGAATGGTTAAACTATCTTTCCATTTATTACTAACAGATATCACTACAACTCCTCGTGTAGTTATATAACCAAATCCTAGCGAAAGTCTCATACCATCACGAGGAGGAATCTTGATAGTTACTTGTGAGTATATTTTCCATTTTAGAGGATCATGCTTTAAGGGAGGATATCTTACTCCATGTAAATGAGGTTTCCAAAATATAGTTTTATGTTGAGTAGTAATATTAGGTTTTATACCAAATTTATGAATATCCATTTTTATTTTGGTGAAAATAATATTTATAATATAGCTCCTAAGATAGGGATATTAGCAAATGGACTATTAGGTCCGAGTAAAAGTCCTCTTCCATCATATATTTTTCCTCCTTGCTTTAAATACAAACCATCACCAACAGACTCTAACTCTGAAGATCCTTTACCTTTGTATGGTTTTAAGTATAACCCACATCCATCAGTTTCAACTTGACAAACACATCCTCCTTTTTTAAGATAAAGACCTGACCCCATTGCTTTTTGTACACCTGTTGAGGCTAATCCAGAAAGAGCACCAACACCTAAAGCTGGTAAAACGGTTTTTGCGAGCATCGGCAAAGCTCTAGCAGCTAACCAAGCCAACATTCCGAGAAAACCTCCCTCTATTTTCGTGTTATGTTTAAGTTGTTTTGAAGACATTCTAATAGTTATACCCTTACCATCCTCATAGGCTTTAGCCATTTTTCTTGCTTGTGAATTGGTTAATGCTAAAACATCATTACCTTGTAAATCTTCATGACCTAAACGAATACTTACTGGACAACTAGCTTTAACAGCATGTTGAAGCTTTTCCTTTTGTCCTTCCGATATATTTACTTTAACATTAGTGTAACTCGTCATTTTATATATAACTATTTTTTTTATTTATCTCATTTCGCTTCTCTAATATGAAACCTAATTGTTAAATTTTCGCCTCTAAGATTTAGTAAATTGCCATCTTGATCCGTAATATTTACCTCTAGGTTATGTATTTCATCTAATGTTATTGGTAAGTATACTAAATTAACTGGCGACTCAATTATCTTATATCCAGGTCCAACATCTGGGAAAAAAGAGTAAATAGTGTTTTTTGTTGAACCATTAACATAACTTCCTGAAATAAAATCTATGTTAACGAGCAAACTATTTATACTAAGAATGTTCACTACATTCTCTGACTCGTAAAATCCTTGCGTATATTTAGCGCGAGTAAATCCTAATACTTTGGCAATGGAGCTCGGTTGATTAAAATCTACTTGATAATCATCTTCTAAGGTAATAACAGACTTTAGGGTATTGGTGTTTGCAGAAATGTTAATAGGATACTCTTCATTAACTCTATCATAATGGCCCTTTTTTCTCATTTCCTGTTGAATGATGTCATTAATGTCAACAATGTCATAACTTCCTTCAGGTATTCTTATTTTAACCCATGAATTACCATTGTCTGGAGAATAAACGAATATATTGTTTGTTTCATCAATGTTTGGAAAAGAGTAGTATGTTTCAAGGTTGACTAAAGCTATTTCATATACTTTATCCTTTTCCAGCTGAATTGGGGGATTAAACCTTGTTCTAAAACGTGTTTTGTTGTCGCTTACTATAATTTGAAATGATGTTTTATGGTTTGTATTTTTTACAATTTGTTCTAAAAGTTCTTCCATTTTATAAGTATGAATATAATATTTAATATATGAATCAAATAGTAATATTATATTCTAAAAAAGAAAAATTTATTTTTTTACCATATACATATTGTGGGAAAAAGATTGGAATTACGGTTGATTGTAAATTATTGTAAATTTCCCAAAATTTATCGATGTCTCCTTTAGAGCAAATTTTTGCTATCTTTAAAAAGTGTTCTTTAAAACTTTCAATATCGTTAGTATCATCTTCATTGTCTCTATATTCATTTACCCCAATCTTATGCATTAAATTAAATAACTCTTGTCTGCGTATTAATAGAGTTTTAAGTTCACCTTCAGATTTTATAGAACCTAAAATTTCTGTTTGATATTCTTTTATTACATCATCGATAACGATCATACCCATATTTAGATTATCTATCAAAGTAGTTATATGCATTTTTTTTTATATATAAAATAATTTTTTTAATTTAACTTTGGTATGTAAAAAATGTCAAAACCGTTTCTATACTTCCCATCATGTTTTTTACTGGTTAAGTCAATGATAGCAAAACCATGAGGTCTTTCCCATGCCTTTTGACAAAATTTTCTAAAATCATCCTTAGGCATATCTTCACCTACATGATCGTTATAAATATGATTAATGTTTTTTAGGTCTTGTGGGAAAAGGCAAATAAAATTAGCGTTTTCTCTAATAGTTTATCTCGGTAGTCTAAAATAATTCTGTGAGAGGTAAAAGCAGTCAACATTACTATGCCTTCCTCGAATGTAGTAACACTCACATTTATTTTGCCTTTCTAAAAGTAAATCATCAAAAATCATTAAATTTTTATTTTCTGAGTTTAACTCTCTCGGATCAGGTACTTCACTAGCATTTTCAAAGAAGTTGCAATTTATATCGGATTTGTTTTTAATCGTCTTAATCCATTCTTCAACTAAAGCTGTTGGTGCAATGTTTAGTTCTTGTATGTCATCACGCATGTTAAACAATCTTAAGATACATTCTTTTGGTAGTTTTTCTTAAAAAGCCTTTTTTAGTATTCGGTATTCCGGTTGAAAAAGGCTTTTTCCGAAAACACTCAAATCATTGTAATCAAGCCAACCTGGTCTGAGTAAAAGGTTTAACAATAAAGTAGTTTTGCCTCATCCTGATTTGCCTATAATTAAACCTCTAATACTTTTTGGTAAAAGGGAGTGATTAAATCTCCTTGATACTACTTCATTCCATGATAAATTTATAATATCCATTTTATATAACTTTTTTAATTTTTATATTTAAAATGTATTGCGTTAAATGTAAAAAACATACTGATACAAACAATATAGAATATACTGTTTCTAAAAATGGAAGAAATATGATGAGGGGTAAATGTGTGGTTTGTGGAATAACTAAAACGCAATTTATAAAAGGAGAAAAAAAAAAAAAAAAAACTAGTAGCGGCAGTAGCATCTTAAACAAATTTATACATGATGCCTTTTGAAATGCATCTCCCTGGTCACAATTTTACGGGGCCAGGTACCAAGCTAGATGAGAGGTTAAATCCTGATCTAACTCCAAAGGAATGGAGTAAACCTATAAACTGCGTTGATAAAGCTGCTTATAATCATGATGTTTGCTATCTTAAGCATGATGATACAAAAACTAGGAATGAAATATGCGATAAAGATATGTTAACAGAGTTAGAAGGTATTTACAATCCTAGTATTAGAGAAAAAATGGAAAAGGGTTTGGTAAGTAAACTCATTGGAACGAAGATGAAATTTGGAATGGGAGTGAAAAAAAAAATTTCGACACGATAAAAATTTTAGCGGAAGAATTACATAAACCTGTAAAAAGAAATTTTAAGAAAAGGAGAGTTAGAGTAAACGGTATAGATAGGATATGGGCTGCGGATTTAGTAGACATGCAAGCATTTTCTAAGCTTAATCGTGGTGTTAAATACCTTCTCGCTGCCATTGACATCTTTTCTAAATACGGATATTTGGTGCCATTAAAAGACAAAACAGGGAAATCTGTTGCTATAGCACTAAAAAGTATTTTTAAGGAGAGAAAACCTGAAAAAAAGGGGGTGAATAAGGGTAAAGAGTTTTATAACAAAGATGTTAAAGACTTGGTTGAATTGTATTCTACTGAAAATGAGGAAAAATCTAGTGTGGTTGAGAGATGGATTAGAACAATGAAAGAAAAAAATGTGGAAGTATTTTTCCGCTAACTCCACAAACGTTTACATCAATGTGCTACCGGATCTCGTTAAAAAATATAATAACACGAGGCATTCATCTATCAAGATGACTCCGGTAGACGCGAGTAAAAAAGAAAATGAAACGAGAGTTTGGAGAAATCTTTACCCCGATCATCTCGAAATAAAAGATATAAATCCTAAGTTTTCCGTTGGAGACAAAGTAAGGATAAGTAAAAAGAAAAAGACTTTTGAGAAAGGTTATACAACAAGATGGACTGAGGAGGTTTTTACAGTTTCTGAAGTAAAACTTACATCACCTGTAACATATAAAATTAAAGATTTTAATGGAGAAGAAATACAAGGTACCTTTTATGAACCTGAACTGCAGAAAACCAGTCAAGAGCTGTATAGAATAGAAAAGGTTATTAAAAAAGGAAAAAAGAAATCTCTTGTAAAGTGGAAAGGTTATCCTAATGAATTTAATTCATGGGTTGACAATAAAGACATTAGAAATATTTAACTATAAAAAATGTCAAATATTTCGATTGAAAACGTAATTTTACCGAATAAACCGTTGAACAATTTCGAATTGGAAGATGCGGTAAAAAGGTTAAAGATTCCTTATTTTAGAGGAGTTTTTTTACTAGATACATTACCGAGAAAACCGAGTAAAAAAGAATGTGGTATAGTAAACTTTGATAAAAGTGGTGGACCTGGTACACATTGGGTCGCTTGGTATAAAAATGGTAAAACTAAAATTTATTTTGATAGTTATGGAATACAACCACATGTTGAAATTCGAGAGTATTTAAAAAGCCCAATACAGTACAATACTGATCAATTCCAACAAGCTGGGCAAGTATTTTGCGGTCATTTATGTTTGTACATTCTAAAAGAGTTAGGCTCGGGTAATAAATTCCAAAATGTTTTAAATAAACTTTTTTAGTAATATAAAAAATGCCTGTAGACAAATTCGGACGAATGAAAGATGTTAGAGCAAGCGGTGATGGTGTGTCACTCGCTTACATAAATAATAATTTTTTACGTAAAGATGGAACAACTGTTGTTACTGGTTCTATAAACATGAATGGTAATACATTAACGAGGGTTAGTAATCCAGTAAATTCTCAAGATGTGGCAACTAAGGATTATGTTGACAACCGTTCTGTTGAAGGATTTTTAAAAGAAAATGGAGGGTATCATGCTACTGGATTTTTAAATATGGGTTTTAATCCGATAAAAAACGTTAGGGACCCAACAGAACTGAGTGAAGCTGCTACTAAAAAATATGTGGATAATATTAAAGGACCATTTAGGAGGTCTGATGACATATTTTTAGCTGATGCAAATATAAATATGCAGGAGCATTCGTTATCAAATCTTATAGATCCCACATATCCACAAGATGCAGCAACCAAAAGATATGTAGATGATGCTAATCGAGCCTTTGTTCATGTAGATGGTGGGTATGTAGCCGTTGCTAACATTCTATGAGTGGATTTAAGATTTCCAACATTGGTCAACCTTTAGAATACCATCAAGCTGTAAATAAGTATTACGTAGACAGCAATATAGAAGCTGTTAAACGTTCTTCAGGGAGTGGTGCGATATTAAAAACTCCACAAGGAACTTTTTCTGCTGTTAGCAATATCGATATGAATAACAACTTTTTAAAAAATATTGGAGACCCGAGGGATCCACAAGACGTGGCAACTAAGGCTTACGTAGATGGAATGAGGAGATTTAACAAACGTATTATATCCGTGTGTGCCGAAGAAAATGGACCAATAGGAGACGGTAATTATGAGTTTTCATTTGGTAATGGTGCTTCAGGCAATGACCATGGTTTGGGTGGTTATTGTATGTGTGCGCCGGGTAGAATTATAAGAGGTTGTTTAGCGTTTGTTAACGAAGACCCTAATATACCAGAGGTGGTAAAAGTTAATATTATGGTAAACGGAACAGAGCAGGTTGATTACTCTATTATTGCAAATAAAAGCTCGGTTGCTAGCTGTGTAGATTTTCCTAGACCGCTCGAAATAAAGGAATGCGACATCATAAACTTTATTTCAAGATCAAACAACCTTATGGTGCGTCACTCTTACATAACTATTTTGATAGAGTTAGACTTGTAAAGTGTTAATATTGGAAAAAAGTATTAGTTTACACCACGTGGCATAGTATTTCACAACGCTTACTCATATAATACCAGTTTAGTCTGGACTTTTGAGGATGATGGTAGTATGTTATGATATTAATAATTTTTTTTGCTTTGTTTTTTAAAAAATTAAAAATGTATATATGATAATTGTATAAAATATGATTTTTATTTATAATGATAAAGCGGTCTTACTTCCTTGTTGTAAGAATGTTATTACTAACACAAAATGGTAACCTCTGGCGTGGTCTAACAGCCTGTAAGTTAATACCATATTTTCTTACACATTAAAAACACAAAGTTGTAAGGCTGCTGTTTAAAAACAGAATAAGTATTTTATACAATTATTTTACACGTGGAACATTTTTTCAAAAAACAAGGTAAAATTTTTTTGATATTATAATATACTACCATTTTCAGTTTTGTGAAAAGCTGTAGGGCTGTTTACTAAATAATACTTCCTCTTTCGTTTTCGATGAGGAAGTATAAAAAATGGTTTAATCATGGTAGTGTCATTACTCACCTTACTTCATCTATACCTTCTTTTATGAGAAGGTATGGAAAACGGAGTTGAAGGTGATTTCTTAACTAGTTTAACGTTTTTCAACATTAGCTTGGTGTCACTGTAAAAATATAACTTTGTTTATTATAAAAGTTATATTTTTTTTGATTCATGATTTAAAAATAAAACGGTTGTTGTGCTACCCCCGACGAGGCGGGGCAGTTTAGGTTCTGTACACGAGCAGCATCTATCTCGTCAATAAAGAGCATATATTCATCATCTGTTGGTTGGTTGGTACCCAACACCAGGTTCTTTAGTTTCATTATCAATGGCTGGAGGAGCTGTAATGGGACCCAGCTTGTCTGGGTTGATTCACTTAATCCCAAAGGGATCATGGGTGGGATCATAGGTTGTTGCGCAATAGGTTGTTGCACAATTATTGGTTGATGAACTGGTTGTGGACGTAAATTATATTTTATTTCCATAAAAGAAATTTTCTCTAATAAGTCTTCTATATCAGATATTAATCCTTCATATTCATTTAATATTTCCACGTTATATAAAGGAATAGATTCCCTATTTCTTTCCCAAACAAGTTGGAGCTTGTTTAAATCTGTCATTGTAAAAATATTACAATGTTTTTCTTAAACCTTTCTTAAAATTTCAAAATTTTTTATTCGTGTTTAACTAGTTAGTCGATTAGAAATTTGTGTGAGGGCTCAGTCGATGGGGTCAGCCCGGGCTCAATCGAGTGCAATCGAGGGCTTAAAACGCGATTTTGAGCGTTTTGAGGTCTGATTTCTTCTCTGGCGAAGACAGATATGAATGAATAAAATTTTTAAATAGATAAATTTAAATTTTTTTTTTATCCGAGGAATATGGGGGTTAGCTTTGGAACGGATTTAGCGGGTGTGGGATGGAGTTGGCGGGCGTGAGCTTTCGGTTTTAGATTTTTGCCCGAATTTTTTCAATTTTTTTTCTATTCGCGGATCAGAGGATTTTAAAAATTGAATTTTTCGAGTCGCATTAATTTTTCGCCCCTTTCTTTTTTATTTTTTCATTTTTTTTTATTTTGTCTCAGATAGGGTATTTATTATACTACTTACATAAGCTCCACAAAATGAGCGCTAAATTTGAAATGAGAGGACGTTTAACACTGACACGTGTCAACCCCATCACGTATGACCCCATTCTATCACGCGGTAATAGGTCATCTATTTAAAGAATCAACGAAAACATGCATCGACCTGTTTCTGACTAGACCTATTTTTAGTAATGACACGACGAAAACACGCTTTGACCCGTTTTTAGCCCCTATTTTTAGTCATAAAATCACGTGAAGGACATCCAAAATGGCGGTGGTCAAGGTCATCCAAGATGGCAGTGCCCATTTCCGATCACGTGGTCATTTCCGGTCACGTGGTTGGCTCAGGCTCAGCTAGAAGGGTGTGAAAAAAGTATAACATACTACTGACTACTTTCTGAGCCAACTACAGAGGTGAATGAGAATGATCCGTAGTGCAAGAGAGTGACTATTTTTACGTCATGCACGAGCCGGTTTTTTCGCAGAAAATATTGTGTCGAAGAAATTATGACTAAATTAGTTTTTTGATTGATGGTTGACTGATTGTATGGTGTTTAACGCCATTTTCAACATTATTTCAAATATATCACGGCGGCCAGTTCACCTATTCATGCTTTCCTGGAGTTTCTCTTACCATTACTCTGCACAATTTTCTTTCCAAGCCACTGGCTGCTTTCCTACATAACCATCGTCGAAACAATGATCAGCGGTGAGAGAGGAATGGGTCCTGTCGCAATGACTATCATCAATCCTCGGAGAGAGGTAGGCCGAGCTATGGATCAAACCAGCGACCCCCTGAATTTGAGTCCTATACGCTACCGACTGCGTTACCGTGGCTCGGCAACTAGTTTTTTGACTGTTTCAAAATACCATTTACAGAAAAAGTCGGATTTTTGATCCGGGAAAAGGGGGCTTAATGTATCTGCAAAAACTATCGACCCAGGTCTGCCTGTGCAGTCCGCGCAAGTTGACCAGAATCAAAAGTCTATGCTATATCTTTTGATCAATTTTCTGCATACCAAAGAACCAGTATGCATGCCGCGTCATTCAGTCAGTTCTTCCGGTAGCTCAGTCGGTAAAGTTCAGGGCATGAAGCCATGGGATCGTTGTTTTGAATCCAAAGCTCAGCCAATGTTCTTTCAAGTGTATAGTATAGTCATTGCTACGTTATTCATGTATCTCTCACTGCTGATCTTTGTTTTGACGATGGTTACGTGAGAAAACAGGAAGTGGCTGGGAAAGAGTATTGTGCGAAGTACTGGTTTTAAAAACTCCAGGAAAGAGGGGATAAGTCTTTAGTGATACAATGTTAAATGGAGTTTAATATAAATGTGCAAAAAACTATTGACCCGGATCAGTCTGCACAGTCCGTGCAGGCTGACCAGGGTCGATTTCTGTTGTTATAGTTCAATTACTGCACGCCCAATGACCATTCTACCTCATGATTCAGTCGAATGTAAGATTAAACGGACTATATAGATCACAAGTACATGTATGTGATGACCTACTTGGCAAAAGTGAAAACGGAGATGCATTTAACCTTTTTCCCAGAGCATGGCTAAAAATAAACAAAACTTGAAAACAACTGCAGACAACAATATAATAGATTTAGTTCATACTTGATACGATGAAAGATATAGGACCAACTTTCGTTTCAGCAATATCGCCGCCCACGTCCGTTTTCTGAACCCTTAGCCTACTAAGGGTGACTCAATGCTCATTTGCAGACACTGTAGATCAAGATTAGACTACACAGAACTGTCCAGTATGGTCAGTTTTGCTTCCAGCACCAAGAACTTTGATATCGCATTGTTTCAGTATATCCTATTGGCTGGAAATCTTCATTCAGTTGATTTAGTAGTTAAAGGGTTAAGATCAGGGCGTAGTTATTTTACATCAAAAGTTATTGTTAAAGGCTTTCAAAGAGTTTACTTTTTCTAAAACATAAGATGGATTTCCACCATATCTGGTATGATGAAAGATATGGATCCAAAGTTTCTATCAGCAAAATACCCCTGTCCACGGCCCTAATTTCAAGATCAAAGTCATATTAAGTAGACTTTGTTACTCTACATCAAAATTTTACCATAAGTTGTTTTAAGAGCTTAATGTTTCAAACTTAATGATGAATTAAGTTCAAATTCGTCTGAATGGCAAATACAGGTCTCAAGTTTCATTAAGCAATACCCTAGCCATGCCCATGACTATGATCTTAAGGTCAAGGTCACAGATTTTGAAATTTCACCTCAAAGCTGTTTTCTAGAGCTCTTATTTGCTCGACTCGAACTATTGCCATTTCCGACGGTTTTTTAGACGAGATGTGCTATTTAATGACCTTTTTTTTTTTCATAAATACGACGTTTTTTTTTTGGGGGGGGGAGGGGGGGGAGGGGGAATATTACCGGGGTTATTTTCTGGTAAATACATTGTAAGGAAATGTTCGAATGTGGACGTAATATATGAATATATGAAATAATGTATAAATGAATAGTAAATCGTCACAGCATGATTTATGGAAAATCCAGCCAGATTTTGTTGCTGCCACGTTCTTGATTTACGCCAAGCGTCCTTGATTTTCTGTAAGTCAGTTACGTTGCTCAGTTGCACATTCCCCATTACATCCACTGCAGGTACTAACATAAATTACATTTTTCGCGTCACAGCTGGTATTTTCTTTGATGGTCATTTTCTTTCCACATTTTAATGATAAACTCTCTCCTTCTATCAGATGGTTGCACAGTCCTCAATTTGGTCTGTTGCAACCGGTGACTTTTGGTGTGGTTATATCATCTTCGATTTTGGCTTTGGTTAAAAGTCTTTTTAAATCAAGTGGTTGTCTTTTTTTTTTTTAATTTTGAAATTCTCTGGGACGTTTTTCATTAAACTGTCTCTCTTAAGGATGTCAATATCTCGTTGAAGGTCTCCAATTATCTCTGGGTTTCTCGGATTGAACGTACTGACGTAAACAATTGTGTCCTAGTTATTTCTGGCCGTCACCTCATTGATCACTTTGTTTCTATCCATTTATTTTGCCTTTTCTATTCCAGCCTGAATAAGTGATTTTGGCTAATTTGTTTCATTAAGTATTCTTCAAGTTCCTTGGCTCATCGTAGTAAGATGTCCTTATTTGAAATTATGATCCTAAGGCGTCTTGCAAGTGAAAATGGAATACAGACTTTTATGTGTTTTTGGATGACACGATGTGAATAAAAGGTATGTTTTACTATCTGCTGGTTTATAAAATATATCTGTTTAAATTTTGCTTCCTTGTTTCATTATCATACAGTCCAAAAATGGCAATTGTTCTTCACTGAAGTCCATGGTGAATTTTATAAAGTCATGTAAGTCACTGAGTATGTTGTGAAGTGTGTTTAGATCTTCTTTAGATATAGCCCATGGTATGAAGCAATCGTCTAGGAATCTCTTCCAGAGTGATTTAAATTCAACCGAAAAATCTGGTCCAAAAGTTTCTCCGATACGTTTTTGTAAAGTGTCTGTTCCAAACAGCCTATTGTTAACGTTGCCTAAGTTTGGGCTACCTTTGCCCCCATGGCTGTTCCTTTTTATTTTTTCCCATGAAATTCGTTATTAAAATGGAAAGTATTTTTTCAAGTTTAAAGGCCAGTGACTCGACATTGAATTTCTTTGAGAATCGTTGGGGTATTTCGTTATGGAATTTGTCGATCCAGTACGTGAATGCTTCGATTCCAAGTGTGTGACAAATATTGGAGTATAGTGATTCAACATCGAATGAGACAAGTAAAGTGTTATCCGGCACCGTTGTTGGTATCTGTTATAGACAGTCGGTCGTGTTCCTAGAAAAACTTGGCACATGTTTGACCGGTGGTTTTAGAACAAAATCAGTGAGATTACTCAGTCTGTTGGTCAGGCATGCGGGACCTGCGATAATTGGTCTCAAATTAAGTCGTCAATTTCGCCAATATGTACCCTTGGTTGGCGTGCAAGCTCACAGTATTGCTTTATTTCATCATTTATATGTACCTTCGGTAATCCATAAAATTGACTGTGTTTGATTTCTAAGGCACTCAGACATTTACATTCTTTCTCACGTAAGCAGCCCTGGTGCTTATTTAAAAGTCTCTTATATTGTATGCATTTTTTTTTTTTTTTTTTCCCATCGGATTGTTCGGTAGTTGTTCATAATATTGGTTATCTTTTAAAGTGTCTAAAAATTTGGAAATGTGGATTTTCAGAGTGTATCTACATGTATATAAAACCGTGCTTAGATGAACATCACATAATCAATGCCGTGTTGAAGGTTTGTGCAAGCATCGTTTCAGAAGTAGAAAATGCTGTTAATCAGCATTTTCTCTATTTCAAACAATAATTTATATCTTTTCGTTGAAAAATATCACCATTTAAGTTGTCGTCAATGGTCGTTTGCTATTACACTCTTAACATGGACGAATCTTAAATGTGGGCAGTTTTCAAAAAAATGAAGACAAAGCGTGACATGGGGGATCAAATTTAGAATTGCTTATTTGATCAAAATTTTGTTCAAAACAGGTTGGTATTATACTGAATTTTGAAAAATGAGTAAGGATTTTAGTGTATGGTTTAAGTTCAGTTCAATTTTTAAGTACTTCTTTCAAAAACACTACCAATTTTTCAACAACAAGTTTAGAATTTCTAACTATCAAATCAACTTAACTGATAAAGTAATAACTGATTTATTGGCCATATTTCGTCAAATACATGTGAAAATGACTTTTTAACACAAGAAAGCAAGTATCTTATCACAAATTTACACACACACACACACAAAAAAAAAAAACATATTTGTGACATTTTGAGCTTCATTATTTTAACATTTACTACAAAAAGTTTTTACTGAGTAATTACCACTGAATATGCAAGCAAATAGACACTTGTTTATCAACAACGAGGCATAAAAGAAACTGTATGCCAAATTTTGTAAACCTGGCAGTACTTTAAGGTAATTTAGAAATGCCATCAATAAATGGTACATTTAACCAGGTTTTGTGTTACACTCGGGACATGGTTTCTCAGTGTATAATTGTTTAAAATAATATTCTAAAACACTGTTTTAAAATTTTCTATCTGTCTACCATACAGTTATGAAACAGATTAGCTGTTTTTTTTTTGTTTTTTTTTTAAGAAATTGAGAGTAGATATACTAGAAAACAGCTTATACATTTTGGAAATGTACTTTCGAAGTACAATGCTTGTTTACTACATGTGCTTACCAGTATATTTTTGCTAAATGCATTTTCCTATTCATTCCTTTCAAAAACAGTTCTTGATAGATTCAAATTCCTTCAAATTAGTTTAAGCAAATGTTTTCTTTATAGTAACAGAAGTAGAAGTTGTTACACTCAAGACATATTTCCTTACGTTTACAATCTTAAAAAAGTGTTAAACGACTGGTTTTTCTCTGCAGTTTATTCTGTTTCTCTAATGAAATGAAAACATGTTAGTAAGCTTTTTGACATGGTGGATTTGATGATGATTTTACTGCTGATAAATATTTCAGAAAATATTGAAGATACTATATGATAACCCTCGCTCAGTAAGTCCTTGTCTTAAATAGAACAGTAGAAGTCCACAAATAGCATAACTGGAGGCAAGCATGCTGCCTTGGTATTATGCTCAAGTTACTCATCCTTCATTGGGTGCAGATAAACATTCCTGTTCCACTAACTGGAGCAAAGTAGCACTATTTAAACCTTCAATAACCCATCTTCTATCCTGGCAACATTTCTATATCCCTCCCTGACAAGAAAAACTTTTTGCTTACATTCACCACAGAATGTCAATGCATACTCTTAGTCATGCCACATAAAATAAGACTTCTTGCAATTTCAAAGGTTCCATTGTCTGTGAAGTCTGGACCAAGGTAGGGGTATTCTATGGTATCTAAGCTTTATGGGCAGCATGACATTAAGGCTTCCTGTTCCAAGCCGATTTTGAAAACTTGTGTAGAGACTTGAACACACTAAACAAAAGAAGATTGCCTACAAAGACTGCTTACCATAATGATTTGTCACAAAACCCTTGATTGATAGGCTAATGATCTGGCCCTGTGATCTGAATAGATTTTTTGTATCCATTCCTTTTCCTGTCAACAGTTCAATTGATTTGCTGAAATTTGACCAATGTCTGGTACCTGCAAACAGCCATAAAATTTGCAGTTAGAGCCAGGATTCTTCCTATATGGAGCATGACAGTAGCTATCAAAACATTTCACTAAGAAATGTTTTAATTCGAAAGCAGATAGTGGAGAGAACTAACAAATGTCTCTGCATAAAACTATTAAGGTTTGGTCTATTAAACAGATCAACATTTCCATGTAAAAGCCAACATGCAACCCTTGTTTAGGCGCTGAGCAATGGCTACCAATAGACGTTAAGCTTCCCATTGTCATTTTGGAGAAAGGGGTTCAATTTACAATTTCATGAACTGCATAGGCTTTTACATTTATCCATCTGTAAAGTAACGAAAAACAAACAAACAAAAGAAATCCTCTTTGTTTTGTGAACAGAGCACTTTTACTTGAAAAAATGCTATTTTAAAAGCTTAGCACTTTTAATCAGTTGGTTCTTGTTCCCAGAAACAACAGTGTGATGTTCAAAGTTCAACCATAGAGGCAGTCTGATCTTTGATACACCTTTTCACTTCTTAAATTAGCGTATTTGGGCAAAAAGGTAACATATAAGCTGGTAGTTGCATCACAAGTAAAGATGGAAAAATATACCTTTCAAAAATCAGCATTAAGAGGGCTAAAAATGAAACTCAGAGATTAAGGTTGTGGGCAGAATTTAGAAATTTAAAATTATATCAGTGATTTTCCTGTGTCTTCTGAATAAGTTCCCTAAAAAATAAATGAAATCTCTACACATATTGCAAATATACGTCTTTTTGTCCTGAGTGTAACATTCTGCACCATTAAATGAAGTATGAGTATTAATTCCAGAAATGATGGCTTAAAGTGACATATTCTATCTCATTCTCCTCAGAGAAAGTGTCTCCATCAATTAAAATTGTTGTGGATGAATTATTTTAATATTACTAAAAGATTTTAATTGTAATATTTGGATGAACTAATTTTCCCAAGAAATTCTGAATTTTACTAGCAATTGCAAGGCTCCATTCAACAGTTTTACATTTGAAAGTATTTACACAATTCAATAACATAACATAACTGTAAAGGAAAATGAATATAGACTAGTTTTCAAAAAGATACATTTGATATTCAAAGAAGTAAAATGGGCGTTACACTCGGGACAACACTTTTGACCATGTAGACAAAACATTAATTGCATTACATAGAAACTTTTGCATCTTATGTATATCTGTAAATGTACTTGTCATTAAACTAAAAAGAAATTAGAGTAAATGCAAAGAATGTGTCAGTGATTCATATGAAAAGGCAAAATGTTACACTCGGGACAATTCCAATCAGCTGTACTCAAGATACTATATTTTTTTAAAACTCTATACTACTACAAGTCTTGATATTATAGCAAGAAGTACAGACCTATATCAATGTTTTTGAAACGTAATATTTACTGTACAAGCATCTGTTTACTAACACCACTAGCTTTGATTTCAATTTTTAATATTTCTGTCAGCATTTTTTTTTTTTTTACAGATGCTCTTGAAAAGAGGTTCTAATTTATGCCTTGTGATTGAGATAGGCTAAAAAAAATATGTCTCATTTCGAAGACAAGACTTTGTTATTACAGAAATAGAACAATATTACAGTCTATCCCAAAAACTGTATGAAATATTCAAGCTGGAAAGATGGTAAAAGAAAAAATGTCACGCAAAAAGCGTTACACTTGGGACATTTTTGAGGGGTTTTTCTTTCATAACTTTTGAACGAAAAGCACAATCAAGCTGAAACTTCGCAGCAGTTTTCACATCATCAAAATACAACTTTAAAGTGTAAAATAAGATTCAGGTATTAAATTATTTACATGCTATCTTGAAAATAAGAAAACTGCCCATGTGCTGTTCGATAAAGATGTAAATATTTTGGTTTAAATGTGTATATTTAAGGATCTAAGGAGGTGTGTGTGCGTGTAAAACTATCGATCAAATTGTTTGGCCTCTTTTGTTTGTTATATATATACTTGTATGAAAACATAAAACATTTTCTGCCTCAAAAATTTAATCATCGTCATCATCCTCATCCTCCTCATTTCTATCAGACGCGTAGTTCAAGGCGAACTTCAGAGCGTACAGTATAGGAACACTCTTTCTTTTGTCAATGTCAAGTTCTGTTACGTAATTGACGATCGGAAAAACCTCATTTTCTTGTACGCCAAATAGACCTTGGACCTTCTTTACCAATGTATGGACTTTTTCACTGGAATAGGCGTACTTTATATCTCTGTTTGTGTCGTCGCAAACACGGTCAATTTTTGTCATCACTGCAATTCTCGCAACATCTGAAATTCAAAGAGAAATCTGACATTAAAGTGTCTTCACATCTTTTGAATAGTTTGGAGGGTAAGCTTGAAATAGCGTGTACGTCCATATGCCAGATATCTCCCTAGTAAGATTTATTTCGCAAACTACATCATCATTAAATTTTAAGCTGACATAGTTTGAAATTTATTCAATCAGCTAACAGAAACGATCGTTGATCGTTGTTCAGGTATTGAAGCTGAAGCGTTAAAGGATTATTTTCCATGCAACCATTTTAGGGAATAAATCTGGTAGGTGTCTTTACCATCGAAACATTCGACAGATATTTTGAGTCACTCCTTGTGAAGATTTCAGATGGAATTATGGTTTTTATCAAATATGCAAGAGTAATTAAATATATGTACCGTTTTGTTGAAAATTAACTACAAGCTGCTAAATGTTTAAAAACTACTTACAGTATGAATGTGTGTGCTCTTTTCTTTTAATCCTAATAATCCAATTAGACACAAGATGACAAGTTGTGTGGTACACAAAGTAATGTTAATTCTAAAACGCGTGTCTTTGGGGGTGGGGTGAAAATCGTTTTAAAACTAAAGTTTTATTCTTACCATCTTATGATATCTAGGTATATAATTAAATCATACTAACCGCTTGGGACAGCTTTGTAAAGAGACTCCAGCTTTTGCTTTATCTTCGTCTCAAGATCAGGATTTAAGTATTGTATTTCTTCAGCACTCACAACAAATATAACACAATGCGGTTTATTCTCTTTGATAGGCTCTGACAATGCAGAAGCTGTGTTAAACTAAAATGAAAATTATTGTTTTAGAAAATATTTTCAGAACTTGATAGTTTCCAATAATTAAAAAAGTAATAAATTTCCTCGAAAAGAATGAATAATGAAGGCCATGGTGGTTTTGATCGCCCACGTAAGCCCCTCAGAAGACATTAGAAAAGTTCATTTTACAATGTATGTATGAAAGCATTAAGACCTTTTTTTTTTTTAATGAAATATGGGCAGAAAATATAAGCATGGCTGTTATTGGGCATAGAGGTTCTTTTAAGATATCACCTTGTCACTTATTGTTTGTTGCAATTCATTTTCATTTTCAAATTCATACATGCTGTTTTAAAGACAAACCCTTTGACCAACTGTCTTAAAATGTCTATGCAATTTTCTTTTCAATGCAAGAAGTTTTTCAAGCATCATCAAACAAAACGATAATCAGGGTTCAATTGTGTTTCGAAGTAAAAACGCTGGATTAGTTTAACATAAAGTGACATGATTAAAATAATTTCATAACGTATTGTGTTTGCTAAAAAAAAATTAAAAAAAAAAAAAAAAAATGCGTTGTGTGCAATAAGAGGACAATTGAACAAGAACAGGTTTCAGATTTAAATAGTAGGGAAAAATGTAAGACAAATTGCTCACTACATCGCTGATATAAGTTATATTTTCACGGTAAGAAATCATGCATTTAATTACTGTGAGCTCACATTTACAGTTGGCTTTGCTGCTAAAGTATGGCAACAAATATAAATTGAAAGAAAAAAGAAAGTAAGAGTTTATTAATTCAAGACACTATTATTACCTTGTTAGCTTTGTTTTTTTATTCAGTTCATTTTTCAAATAAAAGACTGCGATCCTTTTCCTCAATATTTTCAAAACTTTTAACGAAAACTAATGTTGTTTATTTAGAGACATTTTCTAAAGTTAACCATGTTTTCTACATGACAGAATTTGCTCATTTTTTGGTATTTTTTGTAGTATGGCACATTATGAAATAATAATAATAATAATAATAAATGATGTTATTTACCCCTAAAAAGCTATGAAAAGCTTAATACATCTATTCAAAAGATATTGTGGTCATTGCCGTCGTTGATGGAATATTTTGACAGGCGTTCACTACAGTTATCCCATTATTATCATTATCAGTAGTAGTAGTATTATTACTATTATTGTTATTCAAATAATAGAAAAAATCTTCATATTGTTTTTAACTATGATTGTTGATTATTGATGAAAAAATAAAAAAAAAAAAAAAAAAAGGGGGGGGGTTCACCAGCTTCGTCTTTTTTTCTTTTCTATTCCATAATTTGTAACATGACCAGCTAAAGGAATTAAGATCAATTTCGGACTTAACGCCTGCACAATTTAATTGTAATAATTTCCATTTTATGTTAGGAATGAAAACAAAAATACGCACATGTTGCAGACACAATGTTGTTTTCCCTTAAAACCTATACTAGAGGGCAATGATGGCCCTGAGTCTCTTACACGACTCATTTCCTATCTCTTCCAAGATAATATGACAAACATTCTATCAAACTTTCTTGAAAATTGAACTGAAAATGTGGCTTTTTCAGGAGTGCACAAAGCTTTTTCTAAGATTTTAAAAAGTGACCTAGTTTTTGACCCAAAGTGACTCATTTTCAAATTAGTGCAAACTATCATTTAGGCAAACGTTCATACCTTTTTCTCAATAGTATTGGACTGAAATTGTGGCCTCAACACAGTAAAAAACGTTTTTCTAAGTTTTGATCTAGTGACCTAGCTTTTGACCCAGTTGACGCATTTTTAAATTCGTCCAAGATATCATCAAGACAAGTGTTTCGACCAAATTTTAAGAATTTTGGACTGAAAATATGGTCTCTAGAGCATACAAAAGGTTTTTCAAAGATTTGACCCAGTGGCCTAGTTTTTGATCCAAGATGATCCATTTTCAAATTATTCCGAGATAACACCAAGACATACAATGTAACTAATTTTCAAGACTACCCAACAAAAAATGTGGCCTCTAGAGAGTACACAAAGTTTTTCTAAGATTTGACCTAGTAACCTAGTTTTTGACCCCATGTGATCCACCTTCAAAAACTTCCAAGATATTATCAAGATATACATTCTGATGAATATTCGAGAATATTGGACAGAAAATGTGGCCTCTAGGGCGTATACAAGGTTTTTCAACGAAACGATCCAGAATATTGAACTGAAAATGTGGCTTCTAGAGTGTACACAAAGTTTTTCAAAGATTTGACCCTGTGACCTAGTTCTTGACCCGATATTACTTATTTTCAGACTCAGTTTAGATATTGTTTAGACAAACATTCTAACCAATTTTCAAGACTATTCAAAATTTGGCCTCTAGAGTGTAGACAAGGTTTTTCTTAGATTTGACCTAGTGGCCTAGTTTTTGACCCCACGTGACCCGTTTTTGAAATCGTCCGAGATATCATCTTGACAAACAATCTTTTGCATGAGTATCGGACTGAAAATGTAGCCTCTGTAGCGTACACAAGGTAAAAGTTAACGACGCACGACGGACGACAGATACTGCACGATCACAAAAACTCAATACATCTACTCACATGATATTGTGGCTATTTTCGTAGCTGATGATTCTGACTAAATCAACAAACTGACATGTTTTCAAACTTTCAGAGACGGCAGCTGATGTTCAGCAACAGACAGATAGACATGGGGAAATATCGCACACACCCCTCGACTTTGTGAAAAGGTGGGTTAAAAAAAATATTGAAATTAATATAATGCCCCTTAACTAGATCTCTCTTTGCATACAGCCATTTTTTATTATGAACATTTTCAAAATTTCAAAATTCAAATATAGTAAACTTATTCTATTCTATTATTATCAGTGAATTACTGAGATTTCTAAGTGTATAATTGTTTTCAGTTTTTCACAGTGAATAATATCACTAGTGATGATATGGTATCCTCACTAGTGTTGCTATAGTTTTAGAATGTTTGCCGGAACTACTGTTTTTCCTATTTTGCTCACAGTCTAATGTTTCTGTCTCTGCTTCAAAAATCTTTAGTAAACAGCACAGTGAAAAGATTTTCGGTACAGTCTTTCAAAACAATCTTGAGTTAACGACCTTGTGGGAGAAATCTTTTGAAACATTTCAAGAAAAAGAAGATAGCTTTTATGGGCAAGAACTCTTGGAAAATATTGTGAAAAAACGAGAAAATACTACCAACCAGCATTTTCTCCTTTTTCCATAATGTTTTGTATCCTATTAGAAAACCTGAGGTCTTTTGTACCAATTTAGTATTTGTCGTTTGGAGATGTTTTTAATGTGGGAAAGTCTTAAACTTGTCGTGTTGGAAAGGGTTTACTGTTTCTTCCTCTAATTTCATGTGGCTGGGTTTAAATTGTAAATGTGCTAAACAACGCATGCCTTCAAATAGAAGAAATACTTCTATAACTAATAAGGTCCTGAATGAGGTAGTGCTTAAATTTTATTCTTGTTATCCTTTGCACTATTTAGGAATATTCAGTTTTAAATATCTCCTTCTAAATCTATCAAACCACAAATTTGATCTATTTGATGCATTTCAATGGTTAATATTGTAAAAAATATGTTTTGGGAGTATTGTGAATACCTTATAAATGCACCATAAATCAAATTATTATAATCGCAACATCTCCAAGTAAAGCAAGGATAAAATCAAACGAAAACAAATAAAAGGACCCAGTTGCAATTTGGCTATCTTGGTTTTTTGTATAACAAGGGAGATAATTTGAATGTCACTTTTTCCCTCATTAACCGTTTAAGCTACACTTAATTTGTCATTTGCAAATGCTTTCAACTTTGGCGTGTCTCAAAGTTTGTCGTTTGCTAAAGACTTACACACATTTCTTGCTCCGACCCCTTCCCAAGGTCTGTACGTACAATCAGTTATGGAAAGCGTTATGAAAGAATAGTTCATAAAAGAATTTTTTTGGCGGACGCCGAAGACGAGAGCCGACTGCAAACTTTTATGCGGTGATATCTCATAAGAATTTTCCAATCACAAGTATTACGAATTACCTACCTTTTCGCTTTGTTTGATTATTCAACATACCTTTTCATCAATTTTTTTTTTCCAAATATTATCTGACCTTGTTCTCAATTTCACGCTTTGTTGTATTCCATAAGCGTTTATCAGACAAAACTAGGACCGTATTATTCTAACTGTAGTGGTTTGATGTGACTAGTATGCTCTGAGAAGGAGGCTTACTACGCTGCCTACTTAACCATGCTACCGCCTTCTCTGCCTTCTCTGAAATGATACCGCTTAACAAGTAACGGATAAAATTCTGTCATCTACAATTCAAGGACAGTTTTCAGAGTCATTGCTATAGATTTCACAGGCTTATCGACCCAGCAGATTTTCAACAAGAACAACAACTAACACTTCATTCTTTTATCACGGATTTCACAACATCTCGATGCTTTGAACTAAGTTCAGGTTTCATAAAACTCGCACATAAACACTTCAACTTATTGCACATTCCTCTTTTTTCCAATATAGGTATCCGTGACCTTGACTAATATTTCTTAAGAATGCGCAAGATAATTGAAGATTTCCGTCTATATGTATAACATGTTACCCCTTGAGAAATGGGCCAACTGTGACCCATGAACCACACATTCTTAGCCAAGAACATCATTTGCACAAATTTGATAGGTGGCCAAACGATGATACATAGACAACAAGTTAATTTAGATCACTTTTCCATAATATTACTCCATGTAAAACCTGTGACCTCTACGACGGTTGAAGTGACCATAATGGAACAATAATTATCTCCTGTAAAGGAATCTCTCTAGATGTGGGTACATACAAAATATATCATTTCTAAGCGTTTTTATGTTTTTGTTGTATAATTAAAACCAATAAAATGCAGCAGCCCAAAGTTCACCTATCCACTAGTAGGCCGTAGATTATCTTAAGTCAAACATTTTACCAGACACGGGACCAAGATTATTTAAACAGTTATTTCTTTGTAACATCCAAAAGGAGTCTAGTAAAGATATTTGATTTAAATCGATTAAATAGTACCGTACGGGAAGTACTTCATCTAATTACAGACAGACGGACGGACAAACAAACGACGGATTGCAAGCGATCACTGTAACTTATCAGCATGTTCTGTCTAAAATTGTACCGTATAAGGAGCTCTTGTTCATTGTACGATTCGCTTAGTCTAGCTCAGTCGAGCTCTCTTTATAGATATTACATCTTCAAAACATTCCGTAAGATCTCGTGCAGTCTTTGTGGTAGACCACTCGTTACATCTTGCCCGCTTTTCGTAAATCTAACCGCGTCTTTCTCCATAAGTCTGTTTTTGGAACGTTTTCAGTGACATGATCTTGAACATGGCGGCGCCCAAAAAACATTGATCAACGACAACATAACCTGCTGTGAAATTCATCAACTCTATCAATCCATCGGTGAGAACAGTTACTGCCAATGAAATTGTTAAATTGTTAAATCACGTTAGAAAATTAATTAAAAAACTATTTGTCAAAGGAAACGTTTTAAGAAAGACTTTGATTACAAGTTGTTTACCTCTGTTCTCATTGGAGTCTATTATTTTAAAGGTAGAAAAGCAACCATTTTCCGGAGAAGACATGTAATGCGAATGTGAATATAACCCATCGTAATATAGCCGAAAGATTTGATCGCCAAATCAACCGAGACTTTCCGAATGGATGGTAGACCGTGTTCAATCTGTGTGTTAATTAAGTCCCTGTAGCAAAGATCTCGAACGGTCTTTCAACTTTTAAAGGGTAAAAACTGAGCTCAAAAGTCTGTAAGTTTTGGTTTGGATACATTCCAGGTGAATTTGTGTCAAAGCAATATACGTTTTATGACGTAGTCTGCAGGAGGAATGACGATAGGTTGAACTGCTAATTGCTAACAGTGCACGCCTTGCCAATAAAATTCAAACAGTTTCCTTTTAAATACAGCATTTGCTGATTGATGGTGTTTGAGACAACTTCCTATAAAAGACCTCAGTCTGCTGTCAGCTGCTGCATGCGGTGTTAGATAAACTCTTAAACTTGCATGTATAAAATTTTCTTTTCAACGGAGTGTCCAGGGGCATAGTTACCGGTGTGGCCAGTACGGCTTTGGCCGCACTAATAATTTGCCAATTAACAGAATATCACAGATCAAAAGTATATAAAACTTGCTATCAGAGGTGCTGAAAAATTCCAATATGTTCATCTATATATGTCTGCTGTGTTTCCTCGAGTTGTACTCTTAGAATATACATAAGAAGTATGATACCAATGTGTAAGCAATTAGCAACAGTCTTTCTCTGATACACAGCAGCAGGTTACTCTTTTTAATACTAAGCGGCCCCTAGACCCGTCGCCTAGGGCCGTTCCAATCCAAACTACGTAGCTAAGCTTCTGCTGTCAACGTTTGTATGTACGTTTGTGTGCGGGGGGGGGGGGGGGGGAATGAGTATTTAACTTTAGAATAAGTCCTTTACTTTCCTTTCAGAAAGTTGTATGAACAGATGTAGGGTAAGCATGCGAAAGAAGTATCAAGCTACCGAGACTGCGAGCGTTGGATAATCTTGTCATTCTGAAGATGATTGCATAATAGCCTTTCCACATGGGTCGTAACACTAATTCATCTACATCCTTTGCCTTTAAAGATTTTCTCTCCTCACATCATCATCTTTTAAAGTGATCGGTAGTCGTGTAATTCACACACAATTCGTGCTATCTACCATATTCTGGTTTTATATCTAATAAAGAGAGGGATTTGGCTTCGAAAAGCATGTAAAATATTTCCTTACATATTTTATGACTGAATGAAACCAGTAATGAATGCTGTATCATTATATAAAATACGTGAGATAGCGGAGATGTGATAAACCCCGTACGGTTCTATTAATTTAGCTGGAGATATTTTGTTATTAGAAGTTGAAGAGAACACAAAATCATGAAATATTATTTTTTCTGGTCACCTGAGCACGAAGTGCTCAACATGATTTTTTTTACCCCATTTCAATTTTGGCTGAGATATGATCAAGCAAACCATTTCTACCTATTGTCATGAGTATCTTAATGAACATGTGGCCGCTATAGTGCACACGAGATTTTTCGTAGATCTAAGAAAAATAGTGGTATGCACTGTAGCGGCCACGTGTTTATTAAGATACTCATAAAAATAGGTAAAAAAGGGTTGTCTTGATAATATCTCAGTCAAAACTAAACTCGCGTTACGTCTAGAAAAAAGTAGGTCACTCGGTCACTCTAGAGGCTATATTTTCGGCCGGATGCTCATGAAAATAGGTCAGAATGTTTGTCTTATTATTTTTGGATAAGTTCGAAATTGGAATAATTCGAGTCAAGAGCAGGTCACGGAGAAAAAACTCTGAAAAAAAGAACCTTTGCGCAATCTATGTATGTCAAAAAACAACAGACCATTTTTCATGAAATTTTGAACATCTTTATCGTATCCATATAGCCATATAGCACTCCTTTATCAATGATCTTAAAAATCTTAAAACATAATAGAACTCCACAGGGACTCGTTTAGTTGCATACCCGGGAAATCCTATAATTGCTTTAGTTATTGAATTTCAGTTTTATTTAAACTTCGCTTTTGTTAACCAAATGTGTACAAACTGCGCCAAATTACGTCTGCTTGTAATACAAAAATTTCGACATCTGGTCAGCAACATTTGAGACGCCGATTCTGTTTGAAACATGGGCCATTCGGAATAATGATGGGTGAAAAGGAACAATATGGAAATTGCGTAATCTGACTTTATTGAAAGCGGTGCTGTGATTAGGTTCTTTAGTAGTATAAGAAAAACTGCTACCTCGACCTTGCAACTTATGGAAAAGGCGGATAGACATAGAAATTTGAACAGATCACCGAGGTTTTGATGTCACAAAATGTCCAAAGAAGATTCACAAAATGACGAACCTGGGAATGGAATGAAAATAGACCAGAAAAGTAGCATTGGTGACGTCGGTGAGGGAATTAGTTTCTGCTGATCGGAGATTGGCTATCAGTAATGTTCTACGGGATCTTCAGATCAGTATAGGTAGCTTTCATATGGTTCTTCAAGGCTATGCGGATATGAGCAGGGTGACTGCAAGGTGTTTTCTTCGTTTTTATCTTAGCCCAATTATTTACTTTGAGAGTAGATATAGTGTTGTGCTCCAAAGACTGCACACAGTCACAGGCTGAAGGACGACACACTGACTAAAAGGCATATACGGACGAACGACGACCATTACGATATCCAAAAAGCCTACCTTGAGTACTTTATAACTTTCATGTTTTTTCCTTAATTTTCTGCTATGTATCTGCTTAAAAGATATGTTATCAGTAAAAGTGAATATAGATTATTAGTTTCTATCAAGCTAGAACAAAATAAGACCTTATCGAATTCATTTGTTTTTTTCTTTCCGAAAACTGTTCATAGCTTTATAGTTATACAGGAACACAATAGATAATCTATATTCGTTTGAAAACATGACATTCTTTAATACAGAAAGTACATCGTGAAACTCACCGGATGGTCCGTTAATTCTGTTTCTTTCTACTCCGGGGTGGTCATTTTTATTTTACAAATAATAAACAGATTTCGATCATACAAGACTGTCGCAAACCCTAGTGATTCATTCGATAGATTGCCCAAACTTATGCTTTTAAAGTCATTGGTTCGTGTCTATGGAATACTTATTTATTTATTTATTTATTTATTTTTTTTTTTTTTTTCATAAAATTTCTAAATTGTGCAAATCAAAAAAGTTACTATTCCGCATCTCTTAGTATATACCTTGTGGCCAACTGGAACCCGTCCCTCACATACAGCTTTCAGATCTTCATGGCTGATTCCAATGTCATCTGCGCAAAGTTTAGCAGTAAAGCCCATCGTGTCATAGAAATGGATACGTCTAAAAAGACCAGTTTTTCTTGACTTAAGTTCTGCTAACTGAAATTAGACATGATTTATGCCAACAACCATTACAACTGGAAAGACGGATTAAGTTTTTTTGAGATATTTTTAGCATCTTCTACGTTTCTAGATTTATGCCCGGACATCTTGACTTAAGTGAATACAAAAACGCTTGTTAAATTTCAAGTGCCTCCGACCAAACGCTATTCAAAAGCAGGCGATGTAAACATATGACCCATGATCAAAAGGGTGTCGTGTAGCACGTTCTAACAGTAATATAACAAAATATAGTATAATAATGACTCGGGGCCATTTATAACATTAACGCGGACCCTAAACTCTGTCCACTTTACTCACGTTTTGATCGTCTTTCAAAGGAAGTCCGCACTTTTTTGTATATATGTGTAGATCTTTATCTAAATGAGAAATTGAGGACAAACAATCATTCTTAATCTGAGCCACTGAGTTTGCGAATAGCCATGTAAATTGCCACCACTTTGAGTGTGTGCGTTTATCGTTTTTCTCTGCCTTTTTCTTCCTTCCCTTTTTTATTAAGTAAACCTAGAGAATGATTATGAAAGTTTTATTAAAATGATCACAGACAGGCGCAGTTCGTCGATTCTAACGGTTTTCGACGCATTCAGTACCATAGTTATAGTGTACATACCGAATACGGCGATATAGATAGAAAATAATTATGAAAATGAACCAAAAAGGACACTCGTCTTGGATAAGAAACTAAAATAGATTACAAGTGTTATTCTGTTCTGCCAGTGTGTTATAGCCAGCAAAGATTGTTTTGCAGTCATATCGTTCTCTTTGGAAAATCAAATTCCGACTTTATCCAGGGTTTTAACTTTATTCTGGACAACCACGACTAAATATAGTATGACTTTAGGTGGATTGTAAACCGTTACCCGCATCCTAAAGTTACACAGTTTCGATCCATGCTTCGTCAGGAGAATCTCAGCTCGTCGAAAATCTTTTACAGCACTGATGATAGTCATTTCAACAAGATATACATGTATTTTCCTTTCACTGCTAAACATTGTTTCTATGAGGTTAATGTGGGACAGAGGCCTGAGCCTTTTCTATGGAATACAGTTTTATAAATTATAATTAAAACAAATATAATTTAATATCAGTTATTTTCATGAACATTGGCGAGATCTGATTGGCTGAAAAAAAAAAAAATTCATAGCTCCATGAAAAAAAATCACGTTATGCCGGAACTACTTTCGCTGAAGGTTACTTTTGCGGGTCCTACACACTACTGTGTTCATTTACTTTCGTTCTATTGGTTAATTTTCAGTATTGGGGATCTGAAAACTGCTTCCTTTATTGTATTCTTGCGCCATACAAATATGAGTGGAAGGGACTTTAGAAACTCCAATGTTAGATTTAAAAATTCAGTCTGCTCGGACTGTCCAGGTTTTACTTAGAAAAATCTTTTTTGCAGATGATTTTAAACATACTTTTCACAGAACATAACTGAAACGTATTTTTCAAAGCTCTTCATAAAGTAACAAATTAACTTTTTGAGTTTTCAGACTTTGCAGTTCAAATGACCCCCTTTTTTTTTAGACGTTCTGGTCAAATTTGGTTATACATTTATTTCAATTTCCCATCCTATTAGACCCAGGAATTTAACTTATTTAGTAAACAGAGCAAGCTTACATGAACATAACTAGAAATTATGAAAAACATACATGAAGATTCCTACCTTCCTCGTAACTGTACACCCGTAGACTCTTTAACCCCCCCCCCCCCGAAAAAAAAGATTGTAGACTGGTTAAAATTGAATGCAGTTTCACAGGAAAAGTCAGGCGTAGTGGGTGATGGAACTAACCATTGCCGGGTTATCTACATTTTCTCCAGTTCCTTCCATGTTTTCAAAAGCCTTACTTTAAGGTCGTGTTACCAACATTGTGGGAAAGGAGAAAGTATACTTATAACCAGCTATCTGTTATTTTTCTACAATGTTTGGAACTTCCCTTTCGGAAACACCTTTTTTACAATTTCAAAAGCAAATTTTTAGACTTCTGACACAGCTGTGAATTTTGACTAGTCGAACATTTTGTAGTTTCAAATAAGGGGTTTAGTATGTGGATCATCGTTTAGGAAAGGGTTAACATTTTACCAAGCGACTAAATATAGACTTATCCAATTTCAAACCATTTGCAGACGACAGATTAACTCTACCAAACGACAAAACTTTAGACTGGTCCAAATTAAAAGCATTTGCAGACGACAAAATTAATGTGACTCAAAATTTAAATTTTGCTTTGGGAAGTGTGGGAAACATTGTGGGAAAAGGAGAAATGCTGGTTACAATGTTTTTAAAAGGTTTCTTTCTCAGAGCTTGGTAAAAACTTAACATTTTGGTTACCGGCAATTTCTCCTTTTCGCACGTGCGATGTTTTCAGAAGACTTCTTCCCCTGGGTCGTAAAAACCAGGGATTGTTCTGACCAGTCTGATCTTGATCAATATTGACCATCAAAGCACCTGATGCTGACCTTACGTTATTAAGAAAATACGGGTTTCTTTCCTATTCCTTGTTTAGCCTTTTTGTCTGTAGACCATCGCTTGTTTTTGCTGGTGAAATTCTTATTTTCTACCAACATTTACAAAATTTACAAAAGAAAAAAGAAATTGGAAACTTAAATATAACCTTTTTCTGCAACTGTTCATCGACATTTGTAATTTTAGTCGGTATAGATCTAATAGTCGTAAATCAAAGACAACAAAGACAAGCCACGAAAATTCCCCGAGTCTATTTTATAAGGTGCGAAGTTCCATGTTATCAATCTATAAAACACTCCGGAAGTTTACATGATGCTTAGCAGCAGAAGGCAGAAATTAGACGATTTGAATTAAAAGATGTAGGTTATTCAACATCACGAGTTGTTTCATAAGCCATAAGTCGATTTGCGTGAAACACACTGAATAAACTGTAGGCCTCCTTCCTTCAGTCTGAAAGTTTGCTCCGATGCTATTTTTGTTATTTGTCTCCGCAAACCTTCACAGCAGCCCTCTTTAAACACATCTGGAATTAATACGATTTTACCGTCATCTTTTCAAACGGCTTATGCGACAATATTTCCAAATACAGCTAATAAAATGGCCATGGATCGTTAGATAAATGATTAATCTTTACAAAAAAAAAAAAAAAAAACTGATGTTAGTTAATATCTAAATCTTACCTTCCTGCAAATCTGTACTTTTCAACGTAAATAACCGTTGACCTAATTCACCAGAAATCAAAACCTGGTGATATCATCAATGCGCATGTCTCAGCAGAAATCGCAGTATCTCTGACATGCTACAGGACGGTTCATTTGGGAATTCCACAGTTGACAAAGGCACCTTGTACGAAAATGGTCGTTAGGGTTAGAGAACTAGACTGTACAAAATTCAAATTCCGTTGAGTGCGCATGTCTGTTTAACGGAAGTCGCCATGTAAGTTGTTTACAAATAACACTGGATTTATTTACGTTGGGGAAAAAAGGTAAATTTCCATTGATTTAATTGCTATTTTGCAGCACAGTTTGTGTGATGTTAAAGATTAATCATTTATCTAACGATCCATGCCCACTTTATTAGCTGTCATTGGAAATTTTGTCGCATAGAGCCGTTTGAAAAGATGCTGGTAAAATTGTATTAATTCCAGATGTGTTTAAAGAGGGCTGTGGTGAAGGTTTGCTGAGACAAATAACAAAAATAGCATCGGAGCAAACTTTCAGACTGAAGGTATAGGCCTCCGGGCTTTGGATCATTTTGGCACGATCTACAAAAAAATTGGCCCATGTCAAAATCGACCCCAGTCAGTTGAAGGCTTACTACACGTTAAGGTTGTAGATTTATTTCGCAAATGTTTAAAAGAAATGGTGCAGGTTTAAGGATCAGAAAAGGCTATTGAAAGCCAGGGCTTGTCCAGCAAGTAGAATTTACACTCTGTACAAGATAACAATAACAGTTCTTGAGGAAGTGTCTTACTCTAAGGTAGAATGCTTAAAGCCTGCGATGCTAGGGCATGATACGCTCTTCTCCTGGTAATTCGTGCGGTTTAATTTTTTGAAGTGGCGCATGCACATACATGAAAGCGTGTCATAACTTAAATTATTATTTATAAAATTTATAAAATTCCTTTAACAACATGCAAAGGTCAAAGACTGTGTGAAAACTTCTAATTTGTAAACATTTACCTTGAAATAGGTCAACATCGTATGATCTGAGTCAAATGGAAGCTTCCTATCCGATTCGTGCTATCTGATTGGGCAATTTATATTTGGGGTTCCCAAGGGTAATTCACTTTCAGTCTTTTTCACTATTTTTTTCAATGCAGTATTTCACTTACATTTGGTGTATTTTATATTGTTTTGTAGTTTTATATTGTTTTATATCGATTGCAAGAGGATACCCCTATTATGAGAAGTGACTCCGCGTGATAGGTCCGATATTTACTACTTTATTTCTGTGAACGACGCGATGATTTGTTCTTCTCTCGTTTAACTGTCTCAACCTCCACCTGCACATGCTGGTATTTCTGGGCCATATTTTGTTTCATTTTGTTTTTGAATGATTTGTGTACGTGTAGGTGGTGGGGGGGGGGGTAGAGGGAGCGAGACAAATCAAATGACGGAGATTAAGACAAACCACCATGTCATTTATCTGTGTATTTGTCAGGCTTGACCCATAAATTAAAATGATTTAACAGGCAAATTAAGATGTAAGACAGTAACAAATATTCCACTTTTTTTTTACATAAGGCATTACCATTGAAAACAATAAAGTATTTAAGTTTTCTCTTATAAAAGCAAAACACTATTTTCAGGCAAATGATAAAACTTGCTCTTTGGTTGGTAATCAAACATCTTAATTGATATCAGTTATCAGTCAAATGAAATAACGCATATAACTAGGGAAAAGTATAACCCGTAGTTTGCCCCCCAATGCGCCTCGAATGACTCCAGCTTGTCACGTGACTTTACGACGTCGGCTGCATCGATATTTTTGGGTTTTTCCATTGAATAAGGGGGGGTACCATAGCAACACCGGCCTATAAACCTGTTTTATAGTAAGTTATTTCAGTATTTGAAATATCTTATTGTTACAAAATACATGTTATCCCCGAATTTTGTATTTAATCGACAATTCAATCTTCTGCGGTAACTGTAATAAAAGTCAGACACACGGAGCGCCGTTGATGTTCGAAAAATTATGTCACATTCCAATAGCACGAATCAACAGGGTACCACGAACCGACCAGAACTTGGCATACTGTGCCTGGAGGTCTACAGTCAAGCTTGGGATATGGTACTGTATTCTTGTATATGTCCAAAAAGCTGTAAAAAAACACTTAATTCTGTGATTAACCACAGTATAATTATGTTTGTATGTATCTCTTAATATTTGATGATGGGTTTTAAAGTAGTCTATTGTCCTGGATCTAGAGTGACAGAACATTCCCAGAAAAACAAAATCTAGGAGAGAAAACCTGATAGAACTAGCTAGAGTTATGACAAATAAGTAATTTACTATTTAGCAACCTACAAAATTTCCAGTTTGTTCATATCAATAGCAATTGTAGATGACAAATGAAATATGGCTCAGATGGTGTAATTTTATTATCATGGAAGTCTAGAAAATTTGTTCTCCTTTTCCAACAATGTTTCTTACACTTTCATACTTTCTCTCGCTCTGGCCATATACAATTTGTCACGCATGTTAAGAGAATTTTGATATAGGTCAGTCTCATTTTTCAACCTCTGATAGACAGTAAGTGAAATATTGAGATTACAGTGATAGACATGGGAAGTGGAGGCTCCAAGAACAAGCCAAAAACTGAGAATAAAACCAATAACAGCAGTTCAAACGCCAGTGGTTCATCAGCAAGCTCACACCCACAACCTAAGGTCACACAGACAGCTGTTCAACAACAAATACCACCACAAGATGAGAAGCTACCACCCGTTAGTCCCAAGCAGTCAAACACAGGTAAGAGGAATGATGTCTTGATTAGTGTCTGTATTAAGCAATTTTTACAATAGAACAAAATTTTGAATTTTTAAAAATTTACAGCTTTTGGCAGGCAAAATGTCAGATCTACATTTTGCTCAAAGTGATGGTATTTGTCTTTGAATGGGTAGAAAAAATGGTGGGAAAAGGAGAAATGCTGGTTACCAGTATTTCCTTTTTTTTCCACCATATTTTTCAAAGCTATCTGCCTCAAGGTGGTGAAAAAAACCCTGATCATTTGGTAAACAGTTAGAGAATGTGCTTAGCAGAAGAGGGTTGTTTTCTATCTCAGGCTCGGTCTTCTCTCTAAGAATAGAGTTGCTCTAACCTTGACCGAAGAGTAAATTTATCTATATCACCTTCTGTTTGATTTTTTTGCTGTGTAATATAGCTCAGTCATGTACATGCAAAGCTTTTAATTATAGGGTAGCTGGCTCAGTCAGTTACATGCAAAGCTTTTAACTGGAGGGTAGCTAGTTCGAATTCCCTACATAGCCAATTTCTTTCCTAAAATTGATGATTATTCATTCTTCTCTCACTGTTGATCATTGTGTTGTTATTGGGTATGTGGGAGAGCATCCATTGGCTTTGAAAGAATATGTAAAGAAGCACTGATAAAAGAATCTCAGGAAAGCATGGATAGGTGCACTGGCCACTCCAGTATAACTGAAATAATTTTGAAAACTATGTTAAACACCATTAAAAAACCATCTGACATATTTACAGCAGGGCATAGCTAGTTCTCTTGTTTCTTTGGATCCATACAGACAGAACTTGGTGCCATAGTGATAAGGGGGCAGAGGCATGTGTCCCCCTTTAAGGATGTATATGACAATTTTTTCTAGCAGACAGATTTTTTTAAAACTTTGCACATACAAAGCTCATCATGTCTCTAGGAGATTACAGTAAAAAAAGATGTGGGTACCCGTGCTCGTTTCTGAGAAATTTGCCTTTGAAAAAGGTATGTACAGTCCCAAAATTTGGCTTATTATACCCCCACAAAACGAATGTTTTCGGGGGTATACTGGAATCACCTGTCTGTCCGTGTGTCCGTCTGTGTGTCCGTCCGTGTGTCCGTCTGTTTGTCCGTCTGTGTACAAATAATTGCCTGTTTCTGTCAAAGCGCTGGCAGGGGTATTAAGTCACATTCAGTGACAGCTCTAGTATTGGATTTATAGTGTTTTTCTTTTATAGTCAGTTAAACAGGAAAATTGCTAGAAAAATATACAAATGTACATCATTTTAATGAAAACTCATATATTTGCACAAAACATATATGAAAGCCTGGTTTTGAGCATGATAAATGTATTAATATGCATATTATATATAGAGACCATTGAGTTAAAAAGGGAGATAATTTGATGGAATTAAGGGATAATCTTAAAAAGTGCATTCTTTCTAACGGACAGAATTTTCTTAAAATTTCCGCACTTGTAGTATTTATAATTCTAAACAATTAGAAAAAGTAAAAATGGCACCTACCCATGCTTGTTTTGTCAGAAAACAAGGTTGAAGGTCACGGTGGAAATTATTTTTTCAAGGAAAAAAATTGGATAAAAGCTCATTAGACATGGTGGAAAAAGGAGAAAATGCTCAATAAGAGTGATTTCTCCTTTTCCAGCAATAGTTTTCAAAATGGAAACAGCTATACTTTTACAAATTTAAATTTCCTGCCTATGTTTCCTTGTTAGGTGTGTAAGGCCGTGTCAGCAGCATTTTAATCTTTTCTAGGTGACAGTTCAAAGATCAATTTTTTTTTTTTTTCTTCACAAATACTACCTGAAGAAAGGGCTACTTGTTTCAGTGCACAAATAGTATTACCATTATGTGCAAAAAAATGCATAGGTGCTTTTTTCATTTAATATCCACAACAAAAATACATGTACAGTAGGATGGGCATGAACATTTGTCAAATACATTGTTAATGTTATCTATGAATGTCCATTTTATTATATCCCTCGCAATGGAGTGGAGGGGGGTATACTGGAATCGCCATGGCTGTCTGTTCGTCCGTCCGTCCGTCTGTCCGTAGACACAAATTTGTCCGGAGCAATACTCCAACAGTTTTTCTTGTACTGAGCTCGAATTTACACACAGGGTTCCTATATATATGAAGTTGTGCATGTGCAGTTTTCATGACCCTGCTGCGATTTGTTGCAGAATTATCTCCCCTTGAACTTTTTTCAACTCTTACTTTTGTACTAAACCATTCTGCATTCTGTGACAAAGACCTGTTTTTGTGACAAGGAGCTGGTGGGGGGTATAATCATGTTTAGTGATAGTTCTAGTTTATCTAGCACTACAAAAGTTTTAATTTGAGAGATACTTATGTCAAAACACCCATTAGAATTACTGGTACCTTTAAACTGGTTAACTCTTTACCAAATGACAAAATTTTGGACTACTCCAAATTGAAAGCATTTGCAGACAACAAAATAAATGTGAATCAGAAATTGAAATTTGATTTGGAAAGGATAGAAAACATTGTGGGAAAAGGAGAAAATGCTGGTTAACAGCATTTTCTCCTTTTTCCACAATGTTTTCAATGGCCTTCCTTCTCAGGGTCGTAAAAAGTCAGGATTGTGGGGTAAAGACTTAAAACTTTGTGCACGGAGTTACAATATAGTAATGTTCTGTTTACATCATATTTACATCATAGTAATTTAATGAACTCTTTACCAAACAACAAACCTTCAGACTTGTGCAAATTCAAAGTATTTTCAGATGACAAGGTAAGATTGGCTCAAAAAATTGAAATTTGTTTCAGATAAGGAAGAAAACATTGTGAGAAAAGGAGAAAAAACTGGTTACCTTCATATTCTCCTCTTCTTACAATGTTTTCAGAAGCTTTCTTTCTCTGAGTTGTTAAAAGTAAGGATTATGTAGAAAGGGTTAAAGCCACATATTGCTAGATAAACAGGCATTCATTAAAATTTAGTACTGAAGATGCAGATCTTGCAATTATGAAAATGCTTTTGTTGGAATATCTGGCAAAGAAGCCAACAATGTAGATTGTAGATCAGACTGCATGTTCTGTGCAGTCTGATCTTGATCTGTGCTGTTGGCATAAGTAATTAAATCCTTGTTCAGCACTACAGGTTAATTCCTTTAATTAGATTCCAGAACTCAACAAGAACTCAATCAGAAAGAACCTGTAAAGTTACCCAGCCTCACAGACAACAAGCCAGAAGTTCAAAAAGATGCAAAAGTCGAGTCAGCGCCAGAGACGAAGGAGAACACAAAAACGATGGACACGAAAGCTTCAAACCCTGGTACAGGAGATGCTGACAAGACAGCAGATCAGGAAAATGAAGCCAAAGTATCAGAAGTGGAAGAAAAGATCATTTTAGAAGATCCTGTTGATCAGAAAAAATTTGATTGTGCTCTGAGATCTGCATGCCTGTTGGTATGTCTTCTGTTGTCTGTGTGTGTTTCTGCTTTTAGCTAGTTTGTTTTCAAAGAAAGCATAGGGAGTATGCCATACCCCTCCCATTGTCTGTGTCAGTGTTGATATGCAAAAACTTATATATTTTCTCATATTTTCTGTTTTAAACTTCAAAGTATGGGTAGTTATTAACTTTCAAAAAGAGAACCCATGGTACAAGAAGTGCAGCGAACTCTCAATACAGTTTCGAAATAATAATGCCCCTTTTTGCACAGAATTTTCATGGATGGAAAAAGCATCCACAGCTAACTGTTGGCACCTGCTTGTAATGCTGTCTTGTTCTTTTTGTTAATGAAGTCTTACCCAGAAGTAACTGGCAAATTTTCCTTTTCCCACAATGTTGTTTGCCCTTTGTAAGTCAAGGTTATCATTTAGACCATATTTACTTTGTCATGTACAAAATGCTTCCAGTTTTGGCAAGTCTAAAATTTTATAGACAGCTCATTTAAGAAAGGACTAAGAATCAACAGTGGTCTTCCAAAGCAATAGATGCCAAACTCTTTATCAGACGATAAAATTTTACTTTCATTTAAATTGAAAGCAGTTGCAGACAACATAATTATCAAAAGTGACCCAAATGTTTGAATTTATTCTGTCTTTAAGTGGCCAGAACAGATTGCGTGTGATGGAGAAAATGATGGTCACCAGCATTTTCTCCTTTTCCCACATTTTTTTTTAAAAGCTTCTTTCTTCAAAGACATGAAAACATGATGAGATAATTCAACAGAATGTTAATCTTTTAGGATTTTACCACACAATCCATAAGTTTTGATGAGCAGGAAGGCTTGTGAAAACATTGTGGTAACCAGCATTTTCTACTTTTCCAACAATGTTTTCTATTCTGTCATAGAACTTAAGCTCATTTGTACCAATTCTGAATTCGTTATCTGCAGATGTTTTGAATTTGGAAGAGCCTAAAACTTTGGTTTTTGTGAATGGTTAACAGAGGTGGTCGGTTAACTAGTATGATAATGGTTGTACTTTCTGTTACCGATGGGCTCCAGCTGGCTAGCTCAGTGGTAAGAGTGTCTAGCTTGTGACTTGGTGATTTAGAGTTTGATACACAGTGGAGGCAAACTTTCTTTCTGGTGATTTTTGGCTCTCGCCTCTAATGCATGTGAGAAAAGCAGCCAGTGACTTGGAAAGAATAGTGTGTCAGTACTTGTGTGAGAAAGTACAGGAAACACATATGTAGGGGCACTGACTTCTGTGATATAACCTTAGGTGTTAAACAGCATTAAACTACAATACCATCAATCAATCAATCTGTTATAGGTGAAACCAGACAGTATCTACAAGCATGTGACAAAGAACGTTACAAAACTTCAGCTATCCAGGGCATTGCCTCAACATTTCTCCCTGGAGGTGTTACTGAGTAAACTATTTAATCTTAAGGTATGTGGTTGTTACTGGTGTATATATACATGTAGACTTGAAAAAATTTCATTTGATTATGTCTGGTTTTTTTTTTTTTTAAGTTAAATCGATACCATTTAGCAGAATTTCAGACTCGTCTCTTTGAAAACTATTGTTCAAACATGACATGTCAATTCGGCTCTATAAACACAGTGCAATGAAAAGTGTGCTAAAATAGACATCATTCTATATGAACTGACATCATTCTATGTAAAGTAAGTTGCTCATGGCTGTTCCTTGTCTTCACCATCCAATATTTTATCAATGAAAGTCACAGTTGACGTAAGCAAATCATCGTTTCTGCTACCTGACCAAGGAGGAAGGAAAAACTCAAAGATTTACCGATATTGATTGTTTATGATTAAGTTGACAGCAATGGAACTATTTGAAATGTTACCAGGAAACATAATTTTTATGTTGAAGGTTAGCTCAAAATTGGCTGTCATTGCATTGGAAATGGAATAGGAAGTGGGTTGAGTAATACTCAGAGCATTCCAAGTGACTGTGACTCTAATGCTCGACAATACATTCATTCTTCTTCATCATTTGAAAGGGAGAAAATACAAAGGAAAAATGAACAGTCAAATGAAACTCAGTTTTTTATGTTGTGTTTGATGCCTATGGTTTTATTAAAATTTTGATTCTTTTTTATATTAACTGACTGGTGAGGTTTTGTTTTGGTTAGTAACTGAAACAGCCATGGTTTATTTAAGGGAATATAACCTTCATTCGCTCTTGTTCACTAATCATGAACTTGTTTTCCTTTGATCAAGAGTTGTCATGTTGGAATTGAAATAATCTTCCATCTTTCTTGGTTTATCATTCAATGAACCATGGTCGTGAGTTATGAGGCGCAAGGAATAAACCACTTCGATTATTATCGTAACTCATAACTGTGGTTTATGGAACGATAAGCCATAGTAGAAAGATAATTTTTTCTTAAACAGAGACTACTTATTAGATTTGACCATGAATGGTTGAGGATCCATAAAGCACGTAAGGGCCAATGACCTTCTTGTCAAATGTGAAGACATTTTTTTAAAAAATTCCCAACAAAATAAAAAAAAAGTGTACGCCAACATTGAACTTCATTTTGTGTGCAGTCTGATCTTTGTTCAACAATTTCTGTCTGAAAGAAGTAAAAATTGATCCATAGGAGGTAAAGGATACATGTATTAAAATAAGTCATTCTGTATATTATGTTTCAAACAATACAGGACTTGGACTTGTCTCATAACAACATGGGTCCGCAGGGTTTCCGTGCCGTTTGTCTGGCTATGTGTGGGAACAGCACCATCCTGAGTTTGAATCTTGCTGATAATAAATCAGATACTGACAGCGCTGTAAGTAGTCGCAAAAGTTTTAAGCTTTGGATTTTTTTTATCATTGATTCATTTTACATCATATCTGCATGATGAAAATGTCAATTCCATGCAGCTGTTTGAGGGTTAGTGCTATTTGATTTAGATTAAAAAAAATAGAAGATCGAGATTTTTCTAACTAAAACTAAAACATTTGCAGGTAACAAATAAAACTGTAATCATTTGCAGGTGACAAATAAAATGTGGCTGAGATGCTACCTTTCTTTTACTTTTCCCATAGCGTTATCAAAAAATGTTTTCCTCAGCATTGTGAAAACTGAATTATTTGGTTTAACCCTTTACCACACGGCAAAATTTAAGACCTATCCAAATTGAAAGCATTTGCAGACGACAATTTCATAGTGGCTCAAATGACGCAACTTTTCTTTGATAGGGTAGAAAACTTTGTGGGAAAAGGAGAAAATGCTGGTTACCAGCATTTTCTCCTTTTCCCACAATGTTTTCAAAAGGCCTCTTCTTCAGGGGTGTCAAAAGGCGTCAATGTGTGGTAAAGAGTTAAGTAACTTCTTGTATGCTTAGGGCTTCATAGAAGACAGTATACATTGACCATTCTGAATTGAATTCTAAGTCAGATTTACAAAGCAACACAATTTCTGATTGTTTTACCATTTCATTTAGCCAATCAGAAAGTGTGTTACTTTCAAATTGTTTTTAGTAATATTTCTTTTTCACATTTTTTTTTCCATATCTGATCATATTTTATTCCATTTTTAGGACTGTTTAGGAAGAATGGTAGAAGAAAATAAAACCTTACAGTATTTAGATGTCTCCAGTAACTACCTCGGTAAAGATTATTTCTCAAGAAGAGTGGGACCTGCTTTGAAAATTAATACTTCTCTTCAAACACTCAGGTATATGTGTCTTTATAATAACCTGTGGAGTGCTATGCACACATTATAGTCAGATTTCCCTATTTTACAGTCCCCACCTCCTCTAATGAATGAACCTCTGGAATTATGTAACTGAAAATGGACTTACCTCTTGACTAAGCCAGTGATAAGTTTTACATAAATCAGCAGAAATAAGTCATCTTAATTGAGCCCTTCTCTGTGAGATGGGTTATTAATGTACCTGCAAAAAGAATTGACCCACATCAGCCTGCACTGTCACAATCACATCAGCGGTAACATACACAGAAATGCAGTAAATTCAGTAAGTTATTAACAAGGTGATGCAGAGAATTAGCACTTAGTTAACAAAAATCCATATGGCAAAGTTATTGACATCCTTGGAAATTTCTATGTTATTTCACTCTTCAAATTTCTCTCATTAATATCCCAAGGGGTAGGTGTTGAACAGAGAAAAGACATTATTGCCCTGCTGACAGTGTATTTCAAGATAAGTGTTAAATAGAAAAAGACAAGTGTTAAATAGAGAAAAGACAGTATTGCCCTACAGACTAGGGGTGTAACGATACATCGGACTATCGATGGATCGCGATGGTGAGCGTGTCGATGCTACTGCATCGATTGTTACGTTGAAAATCGATAACTATCGCCGATAGTTACCTCAAATATCGATAGTTTCGATAGTTTCACTGACAAGAAAGAGAGAGTAAAGACTGCAATTCGCTAATGTATTCGGACGCCCTAAAAGTTCGGACACGTTTAATTATTTACAAAAATAATTTATTTTTTAATTCTTTCTCTGAAGACTTCCAAAAGCAAGTTTTCCTAAATATTCGGACATTCCGTAACGTTAATTTCCCAAAATATTTGACGGGTAATTTTTTGGAATATGTTTTCAATAATGATCGGCTGCATAATATTCATTTCTGCATAGCAATGTTCATTGTTACGAAAACAAATCCTTTCGAGAGCTGATTAACTCAGCGGTAATTTTAAGTCATGAAATTAGACCAAAATAATTGCAACACTAAGGGTGTTTTTGTTAAAAACTTCTCACCAAAGCAAATAGTGTGGATTTAGATCAAAGATCAGACCAAACAGTCTACCTACAGTCTAATCTTAATCTACACAGGCCGCCAAAACCATAACCATGCGTGTTGTCCCTCCATAAGCAATAAATAAATCTAGTATGAAAAATGAATACTAAACCTCGTTCCTTCTTTTCTTTATTTATCAGTAATCCATTTCGAATGCATTCCTTTCATTTCGGCTGCAAGGAATTAGATTAATTTTTAGAAAACAGCCGCACTTTTTATGCTGACTACACAAAACGTGACACGAATGGGGTGTTCTTGAAACAGCTATATTACTAAATACAAAAAGGCTTTATCAGCTTGTGTAAATCGTGCATGAAATAGGCTTATTGCATGGTCACTTTGAATTGATTGGAGGTCGACCTGCAGCCAGATAGAAGTTTCTTCGAGCAGACCAGTTAAAGTGTGTAAATTAAACAGGCGCGTTACAACTCGGTCGCTTCGAATGATTTGCGTGTTACGTCATACCCCTTATCCAAACTTTACTGCAAACATTTGTGTACCCACGTGCAAGCCGACAGGCATCTTGTAGACAGATGGCTTGTAATATAGATCTACATTATGGTCGTTCTGATTTACTCTGCTGATAGTAAGATGGCGATTTTCAAAGCGTTGGCGGATGGTGTAGATAGACATCAGACTAAACAGAACACGGTGTCTGATCTTGGATCTATACCATCCACTTCTGTTTATGACATAACTCGTATTAGAAAGCTACTTCTTTCTCGGGCTAAAAAAGGTAAGATAATGTTTAACAGTGTTCCCACTCGCGCAAATTATTGCGTAAATCACGTTTTAGAATTGAAATTCACGTAACAAATTCAGGTTACACCCGAGACTTCGCGTAAGAAAATGCATGGACAAAAAAGGCCATTATACGCTTTTCTTGTGACAGGTTTTGAAGTTACTTGTTACCCTCATTGACAATATTTTTGTCAAATCACGTGGAAATACCTAGCCAGAAATTAACAGACATGAAAAACTGATCGGAGTAAAAAACACGGAAACCCATGACACAATAAAATGCCTCTTTGACATTGTCCGACCAGAGTCACTTCAGATCGTCTTTTCAGCTTTTTAATGACTATAAGCAGTAAATTTATACAAATATCTTAATATAACACACTTTTTGGATACACATACAACAAGGTAAAACCTATTATTTCGGCCACCCCCTTTTTTTCAGAATGATAATTTCCTAAAGTTTTGGAGACTAAAAAAAAATAATTATTTTTTCTGTCAGAATATATTGGCCAATTATGGGTAAAATTAGATAAATTCTATTAACTCAAAAAAACCTTAAGGGCCCACATTTAAAAGGTGATTTCTTTAAAGGTTTAAAGTTGCTTTATAATTACTTTTTATTAGGTGTGTTTATGAACCATCAGCATTTGTCAGCATTTTGTGCTTTGCATGCTGTTGTATATCAATCAGACTTAAAAGTTGACTTCTTCAAAAGTTCAGAGTAATTAGGTATGTTAAGTTGTTTGTGAGCCATCTGCATTTAGAAAAAATTGTCACTGAAATCAGGGATCATATATACAGGATCCCTGCTGAAATTTATTGAGCATCTTGCATTTAACTCTATTTTCCCCTTTATTTGCTATTCAAAACTATACTCAAGTAGAATTTAAACTACTCGGAGAAAGTATTACTCTAAAACGTGGTTTCAAGATGTAATTTGGTGAAAATTAACTCTTGCAATTCATCCAATAGTATTGCAATAGTATTGCAATAGTAACAGGCAATATCAATACTATTGCAATAGTATTTTTTCCATTGTCAATACTATCGCAATAGTAGATTTTGGCCTCAATAGTCAACCCTACTACAGACATTGTATTTCAAGATCAGTGTTAAATAGAGAAAAGACAGTATTGCCCTACAGACATTGTATTTCAAGATTAGTGTTGAATAGAGAAAAGACAGTATTGCCCTACAGACATTGTATTTCAAGCTCAGCATTAAATTGAGAAAAGACAGTATTGCACTGCAGACAGTGTTTTTCAAGTTCAGTGGTAAATCGCGAAAAGACAGTATTAGCTGCCCTGCAGACAGTGTTTTTCAAGATCAGTGTTTAATAGAAAAAAGACGGTATTGCCTTGCAGACATTGTATTTCAAGATCAGTGTTAAATAGAGAAAAGACAGTATTGCCCTAAAGACATTGTATTTCAAGATCAGTGTGAAATAGAGAAAAGACAGTATTGCCCTGCAGACAGTGTTTTTCAAGATCAGTGTTAAATAGATAAAAGACAGTATTGCCCTACAGACATTATATTTCAAGATCAGTGTTAAACAGAGAAAAGACAGTACATGTATTGCCCTGCAGACAGTGTTTTTCAAGATCAGGGTTTAATAGAGAGAAGACAGTACTGCCCTGCAGACATTGTATTTCAAGATCAGTGTTAAATAGAAAAAAGACAGTATTGCCCTACAGACATTATATTTCAAGATCAGTATTAAATAGAGGAAAGACAGTATTGCCCTAAAGACATTGTATTCAAAAGCAGTGTTAAATAGAGAAAAAACAGTATTGCCCTGCAGACAGTGTATTTCAAGATCAGTGTTAAATAGAAAAAAGACAGTATTGCCCTACAGACATTGTATTTCAAGATCAGTGTTAAATAGAGAGAAGACAGTACTGCCCTGCAGACAGTGTTTTTCAAGATCAGTGTTAAATAGAGAAAAGACATTATTGCTTGGTAGACAAGATCAGACTACACAGAATGTGTAGACCTTTAGTTTACTTCTACACAGTCTCTTAGTTTGTAATATGTCCTCCCCAAAATTTACTTGAACTTGTTATATTTCAGCAGCTTTTTTTTGTGGTTTAAAAATTTAAAAAGATCATTTTATTAAGTTAAGGCACATAGGGTTAAAGACAGTAGAGTTTTTCAAATGTGTTTCGCAGCAAGACAAACAAAAAAATACCTGCAGGTTGTCAAAATTCAAAGAAAAATACCCCCAAAAAAAGGTTTATTTCCCATGCAAACAAGTATATTTGAGCCATGCTCTGACAAAAGAGGGCTTAATGCGTCTCCGTTGATGCAGGATACCACGGAAGTCATCACATTACCATGGATCCGTAAAATCCATTTAGTCTAACAATCAACAGAATTATGAGGTAGACTGTTACTTTGACATACAGAAAATTGACCAATAGGGAAGAGTTTTGGCCCAGATCAGCCTGCGCGAACTGAGCAGGCTGATCTGGGTTGATACTTTTTGAAGATGAATTAAGCCCCCTTCTCACAGAACATGGCTCATTTCTATTTTCCTGAAAAGGTGTGAAAGCATTGGAACAACAGATGCTAGGCTACTGATTGAAGGTTTGCAAGGAAACACAACACTAGTAGAACTGGACATCAGTCAGAATGAATTGACAGATAAAGTTGGATTTGCTAAAGGTCTGACAGAATGTTTAAAGGTATTGTCACTTCAGTAATACTTTGCACTTTGTTCCTATATTATACATGATGAATATCTATTTAACTTCTCACCTTTTCCACTATTGTATAATTTTCATACAGTGTGAACCATGCTCTGCAAAAAAGGAGCTTTATGTATCTGCAAAATGTATTGATTCAGGTCAGTCTGCACAGGCTGACCTGATTCAAATTTTTTCGCTATTGGTCAATTTTCTGCATTTCAAAGGACCAGTTTACCTCACGATTCAGTCTGTTGTCCATAAAAATAAATCTTATGATTCCACATTTATGTGGTCCATAAAAATAGATCTTATGATTCCACATTTATGTGATGGCTAGCTTGGTATAATACTTGATGGAAATGCACTAAACCCACTTTTGCCAGAGCATGGCTAATATGTTGGGGGTAATTGTCTTAATCTGTTGTCTGTAGCATTGTCATTAGGTAAAAACTGTGACATTTTCTGATATCTCTCCCATTTCTTAAGATGTTTACCCTAAACTCAGGCTAGGTATTAACTTTTAAAAGAAAAATCCACATCATATGGTAGGTAACCTTCAAAATGTTTCTTACACATTTATGTCCCTTTTTCCAATTTTAGTAATACTGATGTGTGGAATCAAATGTCCCCCATGTACATGTATTTCTACAGGCAACTACAGCCTAGCATGTAATGCTCTCTTGTGATATTCTTGAAGCAGGTCATATTTACAAAAGCTTTTGAGAACATTGTGGTAAAAGGAGAAGACAGTGTTAACCAGGAACTTTTCTTTTTTTTCTACAATGTTATCTGCCATTTCAAAGTGAAATTTCATCATTTGAGCCCTGTTTGATTTGTCATCTACATACACTTTTAATTTGTACAGTAAAGGGTTAATACTTTGATTTTTTTTTAGAGAGAGAACTGTACCCTGAGGACCTTATGTTTGACTCGCTGCGGTTTTAGTTCTGCTGCTATTACAGAACTTGCCGCAGGTCTAGCTGGCAATAGATCTCTTGAGGAGCTCAATCTGTCTGGAAGTGAGGTAAATATGAATACTGAACCATTACTATACAAATATACCTTGTAAACTTTGGAAATTACCTATCAAGTGTCACATGTCAAGGTGCTTTCCCTGAAAGGTTACCTAGTTCTTTGAAAGTTTAAGAAGTCCCTTTAAGTTTAATAAGTTTCCTAAAAGTTTGCAAAGTTCCTTTAAAGTTTACCAGGTCCCTAAAAAGATTTACCAAGGTCCTGGACAGTCTTGCAAAGTTCCTTGAAAGTTACCAAGTTCCCTAAAAGTTTTACTAGTTCCCAAAAAGTTTTACTAGTTCCCGTTTACGGAGTTCTCTTAGCAAATTACCTGAAAGCTCACCAAGTTAAGCAAATTTAATTACAATGTTTGCTTTGAGGTCGGTGGCCTTAAATACGAAATACTTATATGCAAACTTATAGCGGTTTAAACAGCCAGTAGATAGCATGAGTTGGTATTTTGATAGAAAAAAATTCTTATTCACCACTAGGACAGATTTAACCAGATGACAAAATTTTAGACTAGACCAAATTTAAAGCATTGGCAGTTCACAAAATAATTGTAGTACAAAAGATGACATGTCTTTGATAGGGTAGAAAACGATGTGGGAACGTGAGAAAATGCTGGTTTCCAGCATTTTCTCCTTTTCCCACAATGTTGTCTAAAGCTTAAACTTTGGATTGTATGGTAAAGGGTTAAGACAACACATGCTGTTAAGACTAAAATTATATTTCAGTTTGCCAGCTTGGATGTATTGTTACGTTTGACCGTGACTGCAGCCTGCCATCCATGTCTACACAATCTCAGTCTAGATAACAGCAATGTGAAATCTACTGATATATCTACAGGTAACCACAACAGTGTTTAATCTCAGCCAGGTATCTCAAGTGGTAGAACACAAGTTTATGAAATGTCAAGATACTTGAGAGCTAGGGTTCAATTCTCCCAGCTGAAATTACCAATTTTCTACAGATGAAAATTGAAAAGCTGGTCTCTAAAATAGTGCTATACACTGAGTATGTAGGAGAAACAGGATCCAAACCATACTTCCCAGATATGAGAGGCCAATCTTCCATCTTACATCACTGTATCTCAATGACTTTTGTAACCTTTTGACAAAGGATTCTGATTATTTGCATTCGTGCAGGGGATGAGGGGGTGGGGAGTTGCCTGTAGCAAGCAATGGCTTATCTTCCCCATCTAGGTAACCAGCCTTTTTTTCCCCCCCTTTTTCAACAGTGTTTCACAAAAAACTTGTCCGCCACATTGAGTATGTTCTATGCATAATTATAACAACTCCCCACCCCCACCTTAAAAGTAGAGTGGGGTTAAAATGGTTTCACCATGCCTGTCTGTCTTTCTTTAAATCTGTTTGTGTTTTCCTTTCAATGCTCAAACTCAAAAGCCATTTGATCTAGGACCTTACAGCTTTATACAAGTGTTGCAGATGACCCAAGGAGGTGCCCTATTGCTTTTTGGTCACATGGGTAAGTGGTCAAGGTCACAGGTGAACTTTGTTTTGAAAATCATTTCTGTTCTCTGATTGTGCCGCTTTAGTGACATGGTGCAGGTGGGGAGTATTTGTAAGCTTTGCAATGGTTCTGATTTATGGTTTTAATAAGGACAAGTTTTAAACCTTTGCCTTGAAATAATTACATAAAATTATGACCTAACAGAACTAGGGATGTTTATATCAGCAGACTCAATATGTTCATTATTTGTTTGTTTATTTCACTTAACATATACTTACAGATATACAGATTTGTGACACAGTCTCAGCCTTAAATATTCTAAGTTTGAACTCATGTGGCCTCAATGATGCCTTTTTTACCTCCCTACTGAAGAGTTGTCAAGGGAAGCTACTCTCCCTGATTGAAGTGGACATAGCATCCAATGAAAGTTTATCTGTTGCTTGCATCAGTGACTTAGTGAAGATGACTTCAAGTAAGTTGTTTCATCACTCTGAAATTGGAATTCACTTTATACCAGACATCAAAATTTTAGATTTAGAAAAATTAAGAGAATTTGAAAACAACAAAGTAACTTTAGCATGTATGGAAAACATGGTGGAAAAGGGGAAAATGCTGGTTATCAACATTTTCTCCCTTTTCTCACAATGTTTTCAAAAGCTTTCTTCCGCAATGTCATTGAAACACAGGATTAAGAGCTGTGTAAGAAAAAATGAAAGGGTTACCGGATGTCAAAATTTTAGATTTGTCCAAATCGAAAGGAGCTATGGACAGATTTGGTTCAAATGATTGAATGTGTGTGTGCATAGGGAGGAAACATTAGGGGAAAAATAGAAAATGCTGATATCCAGCATTTTCTTCTTTCCCACAATATTTTCAAAAGCCTGTTTCCTTTGGGTTGTTAAATCTGTCCGTTTCATTGTTTTGTTAAGGGTTTCAAAGAGTAAAAAAAAAAGGATAACAAAAAATAAATTTGAAATATACGTGGATGGAGAGTCGAAAAAATGATAAAAAGAAATAAATTTAAAACAAACATAGACAGAGTATATTTGCTTGCAAGTAGGCCTGCTAGGGCTTGCAAAATAAACATGTCCATATTTTTTACCAGTAGAAAATTTCTGTTCATTCCTTCAAATGTATCAATACCATGAAGGAGGTCAAAATCCAGACATTCAGCTATGCTAGTAAAACCATAAAGAGGACAGTTGTTTTGTTTTTTTTTTCAACGAAAGATCGAAATTTATTTCCTCAAGTGGGCATCGAGTGAAAATATTACTACTGATGTTCATGAGTAAAAATTTCGATCACAATTTTTTTCGTGAGAAAATTTTGATCTTCCACTGAAAAAAAAACACACACAAATATTCTGTAGCAATTACATGCTTCTAACCCCTTTTTTGTCAGAAATTTCATCAAAAATAAAGTACAGTTGTTTTACAATTGTTTTGGTAAGTCCCTGTGGCATGCCTACCCCCACATAACACATCACCATATTAAGTAAATCACAAGAAATGTAGGGTATATGGGTACAAATTACATCACATTTCACTCTGGCTGAATGGTACACACTGTTAACCTAGGTAACTAGTGCGCAGGAACTACTGTTCCCGCTTCAGGTGTGAAGTTACAGAAACATGAATGATCAAACCTTATATTCCACCATTATTTCATGATGAACTACCCAAGAGCATGAAATAATTTAAAATTGTTGGTTGTCAAGTCATCAAATACCCATTTGTTACAGCAGGAGACCAGCCAAGCTCTCTCAGAAAGATAAGTTATGGTTTGAACAAAGCAGATGATATACCTGGTGTGCTAGCCAACAGTCAATTACAGAAACTTACATACCTCAGCCTAAGAATGTGTCGCATTTCTGCAGAAAGTGTTGGACAGATAGGTATTAATCTTTATCTCTCATTATTGCAAGCCTGTTGCCAAACTATCACATGTGTTATATGTGTCAAAAAGATGAGTAATTTGAAATTATACAGGGAAAAGAATCAGCATTTTCTTTTTTTCTAACAGTTTTTTTTTTTTTTTTTTTGGGGGGGGGGGGGGGGGGGGGGCTTTCGTAGACAAAACTAATCACTTAGGCCACATTTCATTTGTCAGCTGCAAATGCTTGTAATGCAGAAAACTTTTTGGAAAATGAAGAAAGTGCTAATTCTTCTTCTTTTCCAAAGTTTTTTTTAGCTTACCTGAGCACGAAGTGCTCATGGTGAGCTATTGTGATCGTGCTGTGTCCGGCGTCCATTGTCCGTCGTCAACTCTTACCTTGTGTACACTCTATAGGCCACATTTTCAGTCTGATTCTTGTGAAACTTGGTCAGAATGTTTGTCTTGAAGATATCTCGGACGACTTCGAAAATGAGTCATGTCGGATCAAAAACTAGGTCACTAGGTCAAATCTGAGAAAAACCTTTTGTACGCTCTAGAGGCCACATTTTCAGTCGGATACTCATTAAAAAATGGGTCATGTTGGGTCAAAAACTAGGTCACTAGGTCAAATCTTAGAAAAACCTTGTGTACACAATCTGGAGGCCACATTTTCTTTCCAATACTCCTGAAAGTTGGTCAGAATGTTTGTCTTGATGATATCTCGGATGAGTTTGAAAATGGGCCATGTCAGGTCAAAAACTAGGTCACCAGGTCAAATCTTAGAAAAACCTTGTGTACGCTATAGAGGCCGTATTTTCAGTCCAATACTCCTGAAAGTTGGTCAGAATGTTTGTATTGATGATATCTCGGAAGAGTTCGAAAATGGGCCATGTCGGGTCAAAAACTAGGTCACCAGGTCAAATATGAGAAAAACCCTGTGTACGCTCTAGAGGCCACATTTTCAGTCCAATACTCTTGAAAGTTGGTCAGAATGTTTGTCTTGATGATATCTCAGACGAGTTCCAAAATGGGCCATGTCAGGTCAAAAACTAGGTCACCAGGTCAAATCTTAGAAAATAAAAATTAGTATGAATATGGGTCATTTTGGATAAAAAACTAGGTCACTAGGTCAAATCTCGGAAAAACCTTTTATACACCCTACAGGCCAAATTTTCTCTCAAATACTCATAAAAGTTTGTCAGAATGTATATCTAAATAATTTCTACATGTCAAGTAGGCCGCTGAGACAAATTCTAGAAAAAGCTTGTGTGCATTCTAGAGGCCATGTTTGTAAGCCCAGTACTAATGAGTGTTTGTCAGAGTGTTTGTCTTAATATCTCTGAAGAGATTGGAAATGGGTCATGTTTGATCAAAAGGCTCAGGTGAGTGACTTCCGGGCCCTTCATGGCTCTCTTGTCTCTATTTGTATTGGTGAATCCCATCATTTGAGGCACATTTCAAAAGTCGTCTGTATATGCTTGCAGTATAAAAAAGTCTGCAGTTGTCATTTGGTGAAGCGTGAACCTGTAGTCTGCAGAGCAAGGCTGTTTTTTCTCAACCCTTTCCCAAACAATTCCAGGTTTTCACGACCCTGAGAAAGAAGCCTTCTGAAAACATTGTGAGAAAAGGAGAAAATGCTGGTAACCAGCATTATCTCCTTTTCCTACAATGTTTTCTTCCCTTCCCAAAACAAATTACAATTTTTTGAGTCACATTAATTTTGTCGTCTGCAAATGCTTCCAATTTGGACTAGTCTAAAAATTATGTCATTTGGTACAGAGTTAAGCAAAGCCAACCACTGGCTTAACCCTTTACCACACAATGACGACTTTTGACGACCCTGAGAAAGAAGCCTTTTGAAAACATTGTGGGAAAAGGAGATTTCTCCTTTTCCCACAATGTTTTCTACCCTATCAATAAACAATTGCACCATTTGAGCCACACTGAAATTGTGGTCTGCAAATGCTTTCAATATTTGGACAGGGCTAAAATTTTGTCTTCTGGTAAAGAGTTAATGCTGCACTATACAATTCTGTGTTTTGACAACCCAGGCAGAGAAGGCTTTTGAAAAACATTGGGGGAACTAGAGAGACTGCTGGTAACCAGTTTTTTCTCCTTTTTCTACTATGTTTTGTATTCATTTTTTGTATGTTATTTATTCATTCAATGATAAATCTCACCATCATAGCTACATTTGATCAGTTATCTGCAAATGCTCTGAATGTGGACTAGTCCAAAATCTTTTTTTCTAGTAGAGAATTAAAGGGGAAATTATTACACTGTTACACTGGGTTTTTCACATGTTTTTGTGCATCGAGTCTTTACCACACAATCCCAAGTTATAAAGACACTGAGAAAACAAGGTTTTGAAAACATTGTGGGAAAAAGAGAAAATGCTGGTGACCAGGTGACCAATGTTTTTGCTAACCTGTCAAAGACAAATCTCAGCATTCAAGCAACCTTTTTATAAGTCATCTGAAAATGCTTTCAAAATGGACAAGTGTAGAATTTTTTCTTACGTTACAGGCTTAACTCTTTACCGAATGACAAAATTTTAGCCTTGTCAATATTGAAAGCATTTGCAGACGACAATTTCAGTGTGGCTCAAATGGTGCAATTTTTCTTTGACAGGGGAGAAAACATTGTGGGAAAAGGTGAAAATGCTGGTTACCAGCATTTTCTCCTTTTCCTACAATGTTTTTGCTAACCTTTCAAAGACAAATCTCAACATTCAAGCAACCTTTTTATAAGTCCTCTGAAAATGCTTTCAAAATGAACAAGTGTAGAATTTTTTCATACGTTAAAGGCTTAAAAAAGCATCTCAGGTTCTTTTCTATATTATACTAAGCTGTCTTCAAAACTGTCTACTTGCAGTCTTTTTTTTACTCTTTTCTAGTACATGAGTTACATGAAGTACTGAAATTCTTTTTATTTCAGCGAAATGTTGGGAAGATCCAAACAGTAGCTTATCAACTCTAGTCCTTGATGGCTTGAAACTGTCAGGAACTTCAGCATTAAAGTCTTTACTATGTAAGCCTTCATTTTTTAGCACGTCTTTTTTAAAGAAAAAAATGAAGTATTCAAACCTTATATCCCCATATAATATATTTCAGACTCTTCCAGATGCAAAGCTGTTTTCAGACAAAAATTAAAATGTGGCTCATATGATGCACTTGACACATGTTGTTCCTTTTCCCTCTATTTTTTTTTGAAAGTAATCAGGGCTGTTAAACCTCAGGATTATGTAATAAAGAGTTAAATAGCTCTGTTGTTGTCTGCGGCTACATCATTGTTACCAAAGCTTTGACATTTTCTGACATTTATGTTGTTACTTGCCCTATACTAGAAAACAAAATTCTAGACTTGTCTGCGTTGAAATCTCATGCAGATGACAAAGTAAACATTGCTCGCACCATAAGATAATATGTCTATGAAAAGGTTAGAAAACATTGTGGAAGCGGGAGAAAATGTTGGCTACTAGCATTTTTTCCTTTTCCACAATGTTTTCAAAAGCCATCTATATCATGGTTGCTAAAACTTGGACTGTTTGGAAATGGGTTCAGATATTCAGTTCAGAATCAGGCTAGTTGAACTTATCAAAAACGAGATCAAACACCAGAAGGGCAGGCTTCTTTCAAAGTGTTTTTGACAAAGTTATTTCCTTTTTTCAAACTTAAAATTCACACTCAGAGAGCAACTGAAGTCCAGTGTTGGTATGTATGCTGAGCTCATGTGTAAATAAAGTAGCACATAGAAAGGTGAAAACTTATATTCTTAAATTTAGTTTAGGTTCCAAGTTACAACACAAACATTCATTCATTTCCTGGTTGTGTAGTAAAGAGATACATGTACATTATCTACCAGAATTCTGAATTGTTAGGTGAAGGATTAATACATAAAGTTTTTTTGTCGATGCAGCAAATCCAAAGGCGTGTAAATTAACAGCTTTAAGCCTTGGTGGTTGCCAGTTGGATGATAATGACCTTTCACCTTTGACAGAGGCACTAAAGGGCGGTCTTCCATTACACATGCTGAAGCTGTCAGCCAATAGGATTACAGATGTGGGCGTGACTTCATTAGTTGATGGGTTGCTGAAGAGTAAAGGAGCCCAAATTTCTGTCCTAGATTTGTCCAATAACAGGGTATGTATGTATTTTTTGTCTTTTTCTTTTTAACTCTGTCATGGACTGTGGACTTGATTCTTTAACAAAGATGGAAAAAAATTGGACTCAACCTAATTGAAAGCATTTGCAAAAGAACAAACTGAATATGACTAAATTAATGGTATTTGTCCCTGAGATGATATTTGAAATGATATGAATTGATATTGAATTTTTCTCTGAAAGGATAGAAAACACAGTGGGAAAAGGAGAGAATGGTGGCTACCAATATTTTTAGCTCAACTCTTTTTGGAGAAAACGATGAATTAGTATTATAGTCCTGGCATTGTTGTTGTTGTGTGCATCGTCATTTGCATTGTTGTCGTCGTGCAAAAAGCTTTGATATTTTGGAATATCTCTGTTATTATCAAAGATGTTATTTCAAACTTGGATAAGTTGTTAACCATCAAAGGGGCAACCCACAAAGTAAGGACAAGTAACTATTAAAGTACTTTTGACACAGTTATGCCCCTTTTTTGACTTAGAATTTTCACTGGAAATCAAGCACTTGCAGCATTCAATGATCTTGTCTTCTTTTCCCATAATATTTTCAAAAGCACTCTAAGATTCCTGAAAACAGTAGATCGCCTTGTAAAGGTTTAACTCTTTACCAGACGACAAAATTTTAGACTTATCGAAATTGAAAGCGTTTGCAGACAACAAAATTAATGTGACTCAAAAATTGAAATTTGTTATGGGAGGGTAGAAAACATTGTGGGAAAAGGAGAAAATGCTGGTTACCAGCATTTTCTCCTTTTCCCACAATGTTTTCAAAAAATTTCTTTTTCAGGGTTGTGAAAACCAGAGATTGTTTGGAATAGCTTCTAAGGAGGGCAAAGATCAAGATTAGACTGCACAGAATATGCTACCTGATTTTAGATTGATCAGCTCTTTTGGCTACCTGATACTTGCTTTTTATCAAAATCATAGTTATATTGCAACTGAAACCTCCTATTATACCTCAAAAAATTCAACTTTATTTAGTTGGCTTCCAAAGAGTTAACTCTTTATCACACTGCAACATGATAAAGTTGTTCAAAGTAGATGTATTGCAGACAATTTAATGAGCAAGGCTTAAAAATGAGTAAAAATCATTGTGAAAGAAAAAAAAATAAGAAGAAAATGCTGGATAACTGCATTTTCTCTTTTTCCCACAATGATTTTAAAGACCTTAATTTGCCAGGATAGTAAATACACAGGATTGTTAGGTAAATGGTTTTTTAATGTAGAAGGAGTGTGTCACCAGTGTACAAGTTATGTAGAGGATGAGAGTTGAATATTATAGATGAATGTGATTGAAAGTCAAGTTTCTACCTCAGATTACAGACTTAAAGCACCTGAAGAATGCAACAGCTGTATACTGCTGACATTGTTTTGTTAGACCTTCATACTAAGCATTTATTGTATAGCTGCTTTCTGCTTGGATGGTAAATTTGGCAAACTTTGACTGCTTTCAGATAACGGATGAGGGAGTCAAGAATATTGTGAAATTATTTGGCTCCAAGTCTAAACTGAACAGTTTAAATGTGTCGTCTAACAGTATAGGTAACTACTGATATTATGTAAATTATGAGAGTGAATATCTATTATAAAACTATGTTATTTTTTTTATCAATCTATAGTTTGATGATATTGCTTTATTTAAAGTGAAGACTGAAAAGCATTTGTACATGATGGGTTTGAAAACATGGTGGGAAAAGGAGAGAATGATGGTTACCAGCATTTTCTCCTTTTCCCACCATATTTTCAAAAAAGCTTCTTCCTGAGGGTGGTTAAAACTCAGGATTGCTTGGCAAAGGGTCATATCTTGTGTAGATGAAGAATATACAGTCAAGATTTTTATCTAAATTGTTTGAATAGTATGCATTATTCTTGTCAAAAGAACATGATATTGCAAGATTATTGGAATTTTTTCATGACTGAAACTACACATTTAATATGCCTAGTTTATAAAGCTTAGTTCCTTCTGTCCGAACTTTCCTTGTTGTCAAACAGATCATTTTTGAAAACACTGGCAAGGGAAAAATTATTTCTAACAAACAAGCTTTCCTTTGCACAATTCATATATTCAAACTTAAATCCTGTTGGTTATTCTTGGATGTGCTTTCTTGCAAATTCACATGGCATATTGTTTCATGCGTATTTGACTTGCTTCACAAATACCAGGTAAAGATGGACTTGTCCAGTTATCAGGACTGATGAATGGCAAATCTTCCTTACAAAGTTTACATGCACAAGGTCAAGGTACAGGCTTGGATGAGCCCCATATGATCGAGATCTACACCAAACTGGCTTCAAGTTTAGGTCGGTATTTCTATTACATTAACCCTTTCCCAACAATTCAGGGTTTTCATGACCCTGAGAAAGAGGCCTTTTAAAAACGCTGTGGGAAAAGGAGAAAATGCTAGTAACCAGCATTTTCTCCTTTCCTACAATGTTTTCTGCTCTTTCCAATACAAATTTCAATTTTTAAGTCCCATTTATTTTGTCGTCTGCAAGTGCTTTCAATATGGACAAGTCTAGAGTTTTGTCATTTGGTAAAGAGTTAAGGTAACTGTGCAGGGAAAAAAAGAATTGAAAACCCATATATTTGGGGTGCACAGGATGGTTAAACCCTTTCCAAACAAATGTAACTCAAAAATTAACATTTGTATTTAGTAGGTTAGAAAAACATTTTGGGAAAAGGAGAAAATAATGGTTACCAGCATTTTCTCTTTTTCCCCCACAATGTTTTCAAAGGGCTTTTTTTTTCCAGTGTCGTTAAAACTCAGGATTGTGTGGTAAAGGATTAAAGGGACCTATTTAGATTTTTGTATTGCAAGTTAAACTCTGAAAAATATACTTTTCTACAAAAACTGAACGGGTACATGCAGTAAAAAGATGTAAATTTAGCAATCAAAAATCAGATTTACGATTGGATCAAATATGCTGTCATCATACGAAGTGTGAGCACATATGACATTCCTACAAACATTTGCAAAAGTCTGGCCCGAAATTTAAAAATCCTTAACTCTTTACCAAACGACAGAATTTTGGACTTGTCCAAATTCAAAGCTTTTGCCAACAATAATTTAAATGTGGCTCAAATGAAGGAATTTGTGTTTGATGGAGTAGAAAACATTGTGGAAAACGGATAAAATGCTGGTTACCAGCACTTTCTTCTTTTCCCACAGTGTTTTCCAAAGCCTCGTTTCCTATGGTCATTAAAGTGCGGGATTGTGTGGTAAAGAGTTGAGAGGGTAAATAGACCGTCATGAACGTACCAAAGAAAAAATAATTTTTAGCTCCACTGGCCGAAGGCCAGCGGGCTCATGTCATGGCCCGGTGTCCGTCGTGCGTCTGTGCGTCCGTCTGTCCGTGCGTGCATTAATTTTTATTTCAAACATCTTCTTCTCTGAAACTACCCATCAAAATTTGATGAAACTTCACAGAAATTATCCTGCCATGGTCTTCTTCAGAATTTCTTGAAAGAATTTGATTCCTTCAAAAACTCTGGTTACCATGGCAACAAAACCTTAAAAAAAAAATAACATTTTTAAAATTCTTCTCTGAAACCACAAGGCCCAGGGCTACTGAATTTGGCATGTAGCTTTATCTAATGTACCTTTAACAAATTTCTTCATATCATAGGCCTGGGGTCAAAATTGGCTCCATTCCAGGGATCACAAGTTTAACATGGGCTTCCATATATAGTCACTTCAATTTAAACAGTAAACAAGGGAAATAACTCTTGTTATAAAGGATAAAATTTGTTACTATTTACCTCCCTTGATTTTCAAACTGCAGTGATACGTGATTGGTGCTAGATATTTAAGTTTTTTGATAGAAAATATTCTGTTTTCAGGGAGAGTGATTCATTTTGATGCTAATAGTTATACTCACATGAGTGGAATATTAAATTCAAAGTAAGGTTTCTATCGTCCGGGTTTTTTTCCCAAGAACTTTACCTTTCAGGACAATGAATCAAGTTAACCTGCTTGTATTGCCTGACAGTGTTCATTGTTCTCAAAAGCCCTCTTTTTCAGGGTCATGAACACTTCAATTTGTGTGGTAAAGGGTTAAAAAGCCAGTGGAGTGATACAAGGCCATCATGGCCCTCTTGTTCCTACATTAGTCTTTCTTCTTTAATGATGGTTTGCCAGCTCTTACCCTATTTGAGCTGAATAATGAAATATTTTCAAAGGTACTATTTACAGAAATTTAATTTTTTCAAACCACTTTTTTTTTTTTTCTGACAACAAATGCAGTGATTGTTCAGTGTTTTATTTCCTTCTAAAAAGCAAACCCTTTTAATTTAGGCAGATTGGATTTGTCTTCCCCCTTGCTTTAATTTGGAGAATTCTAAAGTGTTATAGACTGGTAATGCAGTAATTGTGTTTTTGATATAGTGATACATTGCATCTTAAGTTTCACTATCTGGAAGGTCACAAAATTAACCTGGAAGGAGATCAAATTAAGGTAGAACCCCCCTAATGCCTCTAGTGCATAAAATTTCTTGTTAGTTGATAAATAAGCATTTAAACTGATATAGCACTTTTGCACATTTTTAACTAACCAGAAATTCCTTTGATTTCTATCTTGAAATTATTTGTTGATACTTTTGTCAGTTTCTGAGAAGGGAGGTAATTATGCCCCCCATCAATGAAGTGGGGGTATATTGCTTTGCTAATGTCGGTCGGTCCGTCCATCGGTCGGTCGGTAGACCTTACCTTGTCCGGATGATAACTAGACACAGAATTGACCTAGGTTCGTCAAATTTGGCACAGACATGGGTCTCGGAGTGTGGGTGATCCATATTGATTTTGAGGTCAATCAGTCAAAGTTCAAGGTCACAGTGACCGTCAGCATGTTGATATATAGACCAAACCTTGTCCGGATGATAACTAGACACAGAATTGATCTAGGTTCGTCAAATTTGGCACAGACATGCATCTTGGAGTGTAGATGATCCGTATTGATTTAGAGGTCAATCGGTCAAAGGTCAAGGTCACAGTGACCATCGACATGTTGATATATAGACCAAACCTTGTCAGGATGATAACTAGACACAGAATTGACCTAGGTTCGTCAAATTTGGCACAGACATGCGTCTTGGAGTGTAGATGATCCCTATTGATTTGAGGTCAATCGGTCAAAGGTCAAGGTCACAGTGACCGTCAACATGTTGATATATAGACCAAACCTTGTCCGGATGATAACTTGACACAGAATTGACCTAGGTTTATCAAATTTGGCACAGACATGCGTCTCGGAGTGTAGATGATCCCTTTTGATTTTGAGGTCAATTGGTCAAAGGTCAAGGTCACAGTGACCGTCAGCATGTTGATATATAGACCGAACCTTGTCCGGATGATAACTAGACACAGAATTGACCTAGGTTCGTCAAATTGGCACAGACATTCATCTCGGAGTGCAGATGATCCCTATTGATTTTGAGATTAGTCCATCAAAGGTCAAGGTCACAGTGGCCTTCAACTTAGTGATATTTAGACCTAACCTTGTCCAGATGATAACTAGACACAGAATTGACCTAGGTCCTTCAAATTCTGTACAGATATTCATCTTAGAGTGTAAATGATCCCTATCGATTTTAAGGTTAATCCATGAAAGGTCAAGGTCACAGTGACCACCAGATTATTCAGGGCCTGCGCTGCCGTTCGCCACTTGAGCCATTTGCTCAATAAAAATTAAAGTGTCTCAAAAATCATCATATGTGGCTCAACTTGTGGCTCCAACATTTTATTCGCATATTATCGGGGACGTAGTAAGCATCGAAGTTGACTGGGAAAAAGCGGAAGTCGAACACGCATGCCGAAAAGAAAATCGATAACCCAGTCTGTGTATCGGCGACTGTTTACAATCTTGTATGTATACTTACGGCGGTGTGTATAATTATGCGAACTGTTGACAGATTATCACGTTTAACAATTGAAGTGGGCTATAAATAAAAAAGATGACATCGATATTTCCCAATCAATTCTTTTGTTATCAGTTTATGAACTGTGCCACTTCCTGTATCAATATGGCAGTAGGGGGGCATGGCTGTTTTACAAACAGACATCTTGTTATTATTTCCCTTTGTAATGAGAACATAGTGTTTGTAGATGTACAAATGATGATTCTAAGAAGGAAAGAAAAAAGAAAAAGTAGTACAAAAGTACTCATTTTTAATCATAGCAAATTTTGTAGGATTATATTATGATGGAAACACCTATTTTCCATTAGGGGGATACTACCTTAAGTCTAAATTTTCAAAGTACCCTAGTACTTTGCCTAACAATCAATGTGAAGCTTTTTTTCATGTGTTTGGTTATAAAGTTCAGATCTTCTGACTTAACCCTTTACCAAACAACGGCTGGTTTTAACAACCCCAAAGAAGAAGCCTTCTGAAAACACTGTGGGAAAAGGAGAAAATGCTGGCAACCAGCCTTTTCTCCTTTTCCCTCAATGTTTCTGCTCTTCTAAAGTCAAGTTTCAATTTTTGAGTCACATTTATTTTGTTGTCTGCAAATGCCTTTAATTTGGACTAGTGTAAGATTTTGTTGTTTAGTAAAGAGTTAAGCAAAGCTTTGCCAATCATTTTCCTCTTAAACCCCTTACCACACAATCCTGAGTTTTCACGACCCTGACTGGAATAGAAACCTTTTGAAAACCTTGTGAGAAAAGGAGAAAATGCTGGTAACCAGCATTTTCTCCTCTTCCCACAATGTTTTCTACCCTGTCTAAAACATAATTCATTGTTTGAGCTAAATCTATTTCGTCGTCTATAAATGCTTTCAGTTTGGTCAAGTCCAAAATTTTCTTGTCTGGTAAAGAGATAAAAGATCCCAAAAAAATACAGCATTTGAAAACATAGTGAGGAAAAGGAGAAAAGGCTGGTAACCAGCATTTTCTCCCTTTCCCCACAATGTTTTGTATCCTTTACAAAACATTTGTGCCATGCTCTGGCAAAAGGGGGTTTAATGAATCTCCATGAACAAGCCATCATATAATTACGAATCCATAAAGTTTATTTTGCCCAACAGCCATTTGAATCTTGAGGTAGAATTGTTTTTGGATATGCCTAAAATCGACCAGTAGCTAAAAGTTTCAACCCAGGTCATTCTGCTGGTAACCAGCATTTTCTCATTTTCCCACAATGTTTTCAAGCACCCCTTTTTTCAGGGTCGTTAAATCTTGGGTTTGTGTGATAAAGGATTAAACAATGTTTCTACAGTAATGATTGATGTTTTTATAGCAATTCAATAAATCATTTGTTTTTCAATATCTGTTAGGTTACAAAGTTCAGACAGAGGGGGATCAAGTGAAGCCTGGATGTTCTGATCTACCCAACACTTTACCAGAGAGACTGCTGGTCAATTTTACCAACCTGGGAGGGCAGACAGGTGTGTATGGTATTTTGACCAGCAAGAGGGTCTGTATTCAACATCCATTGTAAATAGCAATTGTCTTATTCTTCAAGGTCTAAATTTGAAAGTAGCACAACTTCTGATTGGCTAAACCATTTGGCTAATGGTTTAGCCAACTAGAATATGTGTTACTTTCAAATCATGAAAAGTATTGAGAATTGGACAAAAAAGAATGGTTGGTGAATATGAACTCAATACAAAAACCCTCAGTACAAACACCCCTTTGTTTGGTCTGGCAGCCACAGTAACTCTTCTGTGAATGAACTCCTGCCAGTGTCATCAGAATGCATGACAGACATTTTCCCCTTTACTCTTTCCAAACAACAAAATTTTAGACTTAACCGAATTGAAAGCATATGTTGATGTCAATTTAAATAGGGCTCAGTGATGGAATTTATCTTTAATAGGGTACAAAACATTGTGGGAAAAGGAGAAAATGCTAGTTACCAGCATTTTCTCCTTTTCCTACAATGTTATCAAAACGCTGCTTCCTCAGGGATGTTAAAACTCATAACTGTGTGGTAAAGGGTTAACCCTTTAGCACATAATGCTGAGTTTTAATGACCTTCAGGAAGAAGGCTTTTGAAAGCATTGCAGGAAAAGAAGAAAATGACTTAAGTAATGGAACATGACTTTGATGGGGTTGAAAATATAGTGAGAAAACTCTGGTTACCTGCATTTTCTCTTTTGCCCACTATGTTATCTACCATATCAGAGAGTTCCATCATTTGAGTCACATTTATATTCTTGTCTGCAAATGCTTTCAGTTTGGACAAGTCCACATTTTTGTCGTGTGGTAGACACAGAGTTAACTTTAATTATACTACCCAAAATTTGCCAGGGGTCACCATGTTTCCCTAGATCCTCTTCAGTTTCAGAAAATCTGTTTTGATATAAAGAACTAGATAAATACGCTATGTTTTGGATACTTGAAAATTTCATAGTAACACTGATAAAACTGACTGCCTTTGGAAAAGCAGGTGTTTTTCAATTCAAAGCTGAAATGTAATGTTTTTCGAAATAATGACCCCTATCAGAGTGTGAGTAGTATAATATGTGGTATTGAAGTATAAGGAAAAAACAGGGGGCATTTATTACCAGGTAAATCTTTACTATATCACAATTTTAGACTTGTCCATTTTGAAAGGATATGATATGCGAGGGCATGTTGAGTATGACTCGGTTGATAGAAATTGTCTTTGAAAGGTTAAAAGCATTGTTGAAAAAGCAGAAAATGCTGGTATTCAGCATTTTTTTTTCTTTTTCCACATTTTTTCGAAGGCCTTCTAATACAGGGTACTCAAAACTCTGAATTGATTTGTAAAGGAGTAACAATAGTTGTAGGCAGTGATTTATTGTAACTATGTGTTCATGTATATGAGCCTTGCTTTGTGAAAAGAGGGTTTAATGCATCTCCGTAATGCGCTATAACGAGCTAATCATAATATAAATAGCCATGCTCTGCCAAAAGGGGGGCTTAATGCATCTCTGTGATCCATGGCACTGAGCAAGCCATCACATACTTATGGATCCATGATATTCACTTATTTTAGCAACCAACTTAATCATGAGATAGACTGGTCCTTGGGCAAGCAGAAAATTAACCAATGGCGAAAAGTTTCAGCCCAGGTCAGCCTGCGCGGACTGCGCAGGCTGACCTGGATTGATACTTTTCGCAAATGCATTAAGCCCCCTTTTCACAGAGCGTGGCTCAATTATGGATCCATAACATCAAGTTTGTTCAATGACCAAATGAATCATGATTTAGAATGTTTTTTTGACATGCAGAAAGTTGACAGAATAGCAAGATGTTTCAACCCAGGTCAGCCTGTGCAGGCTGACATGGGTCGATACATTTTACAGATGCATAAAGCCCCCTTTTCCTATCATGGCTCATATGTACAGGTATATAAATCACTACAGGTAGTATAGGACAAGCCCTGGACAGTCCATGTATACAGACAGACCAACCTGGAGAAAGACTGCCTTACCTGTCTTTACAGCATATATTTACCATCTGTTGTTATCTGAAAGGACAAAGTAAGTATCTCACTTATTTAAATGAGACATACTCTGTCAAAAGGGGGCTTAATGCATTTGCAAAAAGTATTGACCCATGTCAGCCTGCGCAGTCCGCGCAGGCTGACATGGGTCGATACTTTTTGCAATTGGTAAATTTTCTGCATTTCAAAGGTCCAGTGTACCATATGCAGGGTTGCATCTAGAGTGTGGGACTGCCGAAATCCTGCATCAAAATAAAAAATCCCGCGAAAACAAAATTTGTTTGCGCACCAATTCCCGCACTAAAACGAACTAGCCGGCAAAAATTGCATGATCGTGCACACCATAATCAGGGAAAAAGAGAGAAAAAACGACATGGGGGGATAAAATGTAACAAAATTTGCATGGTCACCCAAATAATCATTCGAAACTTAAAACCATAAACTTAAATCGTAGACTGTTGGGTTATTTTGATCATATCAATAGACGCTTGTCATCTGTGTTATGCAGACGAAAAGCCTCACTGCTGGGCCCAAGCTGTCGATCACTGAATGCGACAATTTGGGAAAAATGTGTCTACAAATGACGCACTGGCGAAACTGCTGGCAACAAATGATGTCTTAAGGCTACAAAATTCTTGAAAGAAAATAATTCCGTCATAAACAGTGAGAATTAAATATGACGGACCACACATCACCGTTTATCACAACCTAACAAGCTGGCGTGTAATGAAAAGCGAGATAATGATGTCAATCCACTGATCTAGGGTAAAATGACATGTTTTGAAGTGACCTACAACCCTTATTAACAAATTCTTGCAATATCATGCGGTAATACTTTTAAAAAAATTAATTGACATGAAAAAAGATCAATCCAAAAAACCGCGAAAACCCATGATACAACAAAATGTCTATTTGACATTGTCTGATCGGAGGCACTTCAGACTGTCTTTTCAGCTTTGGTAGTGAATTTAAGAAGTAAATTTACATAAATATCTGTATGAAGCAATAGATGGAAGCTAAAATCTCAGTCTAGCACCGAGGTAAAAATTCCGTTGAATTTATGAAATGAAAATGTTGAACAACGTAGGATAGATAGGGTAGGATGGGGATTAGTCTACTTGTCTTGCAGTGATTATACTGTAACAAGTGTTAAAGAAGAAGTTACAAGACGTTCATCTTAACAAAGAAGACTAGAATAGAATAATCCTTTAATGGATATAATCATTATTATTTTTCCAAAGACAAAAACAAATAATACATTAACCCTTTACCACATTATAGGAACTGCCATAAAATTTGTCCCCCCCTTTACACTTGAAAGGGGGGGTGCCCCCCTTTTTCTGAAGATGATGGGGGCCAGCCCCCCTATTTGAACATTTCTAGATGCAACCCTGCATATGATTCATTTGGTTGTTATATATGATTCATTTGGTTGTTATACAAAATGGATTTTATGGACCAATAATTATTGTATGATGACTTGCTTTATATAATGCATCAGTGCTAAATAAATAAACTTTCAAGCCGATAGTAAAAACCCGATCGAGGATATTTCAAATTTATTTTTTTTCGGAGAAAATTATCTCCTCATCAGATAGTGTAGATCCAAGATCAGGCTGCATGTTCTGTGCAGTCTGATCTTGATCTACACTGTTCGCAAAAGGTCAGTGAGTCAAGCTTAGCAGTCAGAGGGTTAAGCCCAGTTTTGCCAGAGCATGGCTCAAATATTAACCTTTTACCAGACAATTCTGTATTTTAAACCTAAGGAAGAACACTATTGAAAACATTGATAGCAAAGGAGAAAATGATAATAACTGACCTTGAGAGAGAGACTGTCTCACCTGTCAGAGTAAGTATCTCATATATTTTAATCTTAAAGGCATTATGGCTAAGTAACCAAAGTGTGTGTTAAAATGCATTTAGATTTGAATCATATCATTGAAAAAGTATGGAAATTATTGTGACTATGACAAACTGTTATTGCACATTTGGTTTCAGTGTAAGTCGCTGGCAGAAAAATTAATTTTAAAGCAAGGTCAAAAGTTGCCAGGTCGCTGTATGTTTCCTTTACTTTTTACCTGGGTTTACATTTTGTTCTTTCTGCCAGTAACTAACATTTTGACTGAGTGTATAATAACAAAATGTCATCTTCCTGATTATTTCAAATTGTATGATTCTGCATTTGTTTACTATGACAGCATTTATTTACCATCAGCTGTTATCTTAGAGGACAAAGTAATGATACTTTAAATGTAACACTTAACCCTTTACCACACAATCCCTAGTTTTAATGACCCTGAGAAAATGAGCCTTGTGAAAACATTGTGGGAAAAGGAGAAAATGCTGGAAACCAGCATTTTCTCCTTTTCCCACAATGTTTTCTGCCCTATCAAGGACATATTTCATCCCCTGAGCCATCTTCTATTTGTCATCTGCACATACTTTGAATTTAGACACGTCTAAAATTTTGTTGTTTGATAAAGAGTTAACCAAACAAACCTGTGATTTATTGACCCTTAAAGAAGAAAGTTTTTTCTTAGATTATTTTGGAACAAGGAGCAAATGTTTATAATATTGTCTGTCTGTCCATTTGTCCATCTGCTAAGATGGTGATTCCTGTCTTTGATAAGGTAGAAAACATTGTGGGAAAAGGAAAAATTGTTTGTTACCAGCATTTTCTCCATTTCCCACAATGTTTTCAAAAGCCTTCATCTTAAATTCATTAAAACTGTAGGAGTTTGGACAAGTTTTAACATGTGTTGTGAGGTAAAGAGTTATACATACTAAAGCTTGTGTGGTAATGAGCTGATCAGTTATAGTAGAGAGTCTGTCCCAAAATAATGACCTTCAGACCCTCTTGCATTACAGAGGCAGATCTGTGTATTTGGTCAGAGAGAGACTGGGATATAATCACAGGGGCAGATCGTCCAACCACAGATGCTCCATCTTGGCTTAAGGTTGGTACCAAAATCATCATTTAGTCTAGAGCTAAGATACAGTTGTTGGGTAGACCTGTCAATTCTTTAACAAATATTGGTAGCCACTGTTTTCTCCCACAACATTTACTACTCTTTCAAAAACAGATCCCATTACTTGAGCCACATTTACTTTGTTACATGCAAATGCTTTTGATTTAGACAAATTCAAAAAATTTCTGGCAAAAAGTTACATTGTAAAGTTTTGTCATCTGATAAAAATTCAATCAGGCAGATATATTCACAAATTACCTGACGGTTACTTGATTTATTGATGTTTTTTGGTTATTTTTCGTTGCCTTTGGTTGGCAATATGGGCATCAAACCCCAGAAAAGCTGTAAGGAATAATACAGGGGATAGCACACGATATGGGACAAAACCCATCCCAGATAATGCATGGTTCTTTTACATAATTTTGTGTATGGCATGGTGACACAGGACCTAGGCTGAATGTCTCTCCCAAAATTCTGTCTAAATATGAGACAGAGAAACATTAATGAATAGATCTAGTTCTGAGTTTGAACACTTAAAAGGAAGATTTTTAGAATACTGATCATTTTCAACTATTCTTAAATAGGATGAATAAGTCTACATGCATGTATTTATATTTTAGCTAAAGCAGTTGTAAATGACCCTTAATTCTTATGACCCTAGCAAAGCAGGGCTATTGAAACACTTAGGGGAAAAGAGAAAATGCTTATACGGTAATCAGAATTAATCAATACCAGAACTTCGTTCATATCATAGCCAGAAACACTGTTCAATAGCAAAGACCTAATAACTGCATACATTACAAGAATTTTTTTTTTTTTTAAAAAGACAAAAACATAGTGGGAAATGGTGAAAATGCTGGTTACCAGCATTTTCACCTTTCCCCACTATGTTTTCAAAAGCCTTTTTCTTCAGGGTTGTTGAAAAACAGACTTCCTTTGTCAAGGGACAATAGTATCTTACCCAAACATTTGTACCTCTGTTTATTGCAGCTACCAGATTCCAGAGAGAGATGTATCTATATGTGTAACCTACCTGGAAACACTACACAACAAAAGGTAGATGCTATACTAGAGATGGAGGCAGACTGTAATCTAGATGAAGCATGCTTGATGAAGGTATTTGACATATTATGGGAAGTCACTTGTTATCACTATCCCAAAGGAGTAATTTTAGACTTTTCAAAATTGAAAGTGTAGACAGATGATAAATTCTGATTACTACAAACAAGAAGAACTTTTCAAGTAGAACAGAAACCACTGTATTTCTGTAGAAGGTATATTTGTATGATCAACTCTCTTTTCAGTATTACTTTCATTGTATTAAAGCTTTGAACAATCATTGGGGTAATTCATTCATCAACAGATAATATTATGAATCTTCAGATGAGTATTAAGATTTGTAGAGCAGAGACAAGCATTCCATTACCCATTGAATGCTTGCTTGAAACTTTAATGAACACATGAAGAATCATGATCATAATTTAATGATGGACAGATTACCTGAGCCAGAAACTTTGAATATGCAAGACCCAGATCGTACAGATCTGCACGGTAGTATTGAAGAGTCATCACCCCTTTTTGTTCAGGCATGTTAGTTTTGCAAAATCTGTATTTCAAGAAAACTCTTGGTGGGGGTATTTACTTCAACTTTCTGTGATATGGTATAAAGTTAAATAACTTCTTACCAGATAAAAAAAATAGACTTGTTCATAATCAAAGCATTAGCAGATTACGCATTCAATTTTGGTCAAATGATGTGATGTCTTTGATACGGCTGAAGACATTATGAGAAAAGGATAGAAATGCTGGTAGCCAGCATTCTATCTCTTTTCCGTAATGTTTTGAAAAACCTCCCTACTTAGAACCAAAAGACAATGGGATTGTTTTGTACAGGGTGTAGTCCCTTTTTGTACAAATTTTGAACATATAAACACCCATGTAGTTTCTTTGTCTTCACCAAAGATCTTGTTGCGCATCTTTGTGCTTTTGTTTGTAGTCTTGCTTTGTTTGTAGTAGGGCTTTGTTAGTTTGCTTGCATTATGTTTTGTGCAAATTTTTCATTTGTTCAACCTGTAGTATGCTGGGGCCTTAAAGGTTCTTGCATGGGGATAATTTCACACAACGGTCTGTCCTATTTCTGTAAATTGTATATTTTTCAGGATCCAGTCACAAGGAATGTAAATGGATGTGGCTGGGCCCTGATGGCTGACACAGGATCCATACAGAAAGCTCTGGACCTGTTCAACAATGGCGAGGTGAGTTTTTGTACCTCATTTTACTTCCTGTAAATGACTTACTGTGACTTATCGCTGACAAATTTTGAAAACACTGTGACCGAAGGATAAATTGCAATTTGTCCTTTTTCCAGTGTCTTTTTACTTTTGTATGTGTGTTTATTCTAAGTGCAAACTTTACATACAGGGTGTTTCAAAATACCTGTTTTATTTTTAGGGCCAAACTTTTCTACTAGTTTGAACTACCGGTAGTTTGAACTGAATGGAAGCTGCCAACTTTTTGCAGACATAAAGTAATTTCATTTGATATGTAGTACATAGGCATTGCTTTAGTAATATTTTAAATACTACACTTTTTCCGACATGTCCATTTTACAGCAGTCTCCATATGTGACGTCCACTCTGAGCGGTTATGACATCATTTATGACAAAGTTATTGTGAGGGTTTTCATTACATGTCTGCGTATCCTCCTGCTTTTTTCATAAATTTCTTTCTTAGTTACACGTAGCTTGTGTATTACCTGACATTGGGCTGTACACCTCTTATAATGTACCTGACAAGAAAAAATCAGGAGGGTCAGAGTGTGTAGCCATTCCTGAAGGAAGGGAGCTTTTTCCAGAATGCCAGTGAAAGTTATTTAATTATGCTTCTGATCATGTGTTGTGTAGCTCCACCTGACTGAAATCTTATGCATGCACTAGTACCTCCCTAACATCTTATCAGCTGCTGGGATAACTTTTTACCATTTAATACCGAGTTTTAGCAACCCTGAGGAAGAAAGCTTTTGAAAACTATGTAAGGAAAGGAGAAAATGCTGGTAACCAGGACTTTTAGCTCCACTTTTTGTAGAGAAATAGTGGAAGTATTGTGATAGCCCTGGCATTGCTGTCGTCTGTATCGTCATCATGCAAAAACCTTGACATTTTATATCTCTGTTATTACTGAAGACATTAACTCCAAACTTGGACAAGTTGTTAACTATCAAACTGGGGAACCTATACAACAAAGGCAGGTAACTATCAAAGTATGACACAGTTATGCCCTTTTTTGACTTACACTTTTAACTGAAAATCAAACAACCCCAGCATAGCATTGGCACCAGCATGCTTTGATCTTGTTTTTGCCTTTTCACACTATGTTTTCTACCCTATGAAAGTCAAATTTCATGTTTAGAGTTACATTTAACATGGTAAGAAGACTTGAAAGCATTGTGAAAAAAATTAGAAAATCCTGGTAACCAGCAATCCTTTGGTTTGAGCTACACTGAACCTGTTTTCTGCTAATGCTTTCAATTTATCATCTGGTAAAGAGTTAAAAGACATTAAACTTGGTAGGTACTGGCAAGCCCTTTTTGATTTTTCCTTTTTGTTGTACACAGGCCAAGGTATTCGGTCAGCCGTTCATGATATCAGAGGTGAAAGTTAAAGTGGATAATGAAGCAAGCTTCTTGCTAGAGAAGACGGCTGCGTAAGTTATCACATCATTTTTCATTCTAATACTGAAATGTCCATCTTTTCAACATGGAATAACTTGGACAAACTTGCTGCTTGACTCTTTGCCAGACAACAAAATTTTAGGCTTGCCCATTTGGGAAGCATTTGCAGACAACAGATTAAATGTGTATCAAATGACTAGACTGACCCTGAGAGGTTTACCAGCATTTCCTTCTTTTCCAACAATATTTTCAAAAGCTGCTTCCCCTTCTCAGGATTGCATAGACCTGCACTAATTTGGTTAAAGGTTAAGTCTTTACCATTCAATCCCGAGTTTTACAATCCTTACACAGAGGCCTTTTGAAAACATGGAGGAAAAAGAAAATGCTGGTAACCAGCATTTTCTCCTATTCCCACAATATTTTCTGTATATCTAATAACAAATTGAGTCATTGTAGTGGTATGTAAAATGTAGTCTGCAAATGCTTTCAATTTTCACATGGCTAAAATTTTGTTGTTTGGTAGAGTTAACCCATTTCTGGATTAAAGGTATTATCAACCATATCTCCTCTGACAGCAACATTATATGGATTTAAAATACTTTCTACTTGTTACTTTCTTTTTGCAGTAAATGGCTTTGACAGGCAGAGGGAGAAAGTATTTTGCTACAGCATTTTCTGATTTATACATTTTCATGTACATGTATTAAATGTTAATCCTTACTTTATTAAAAGAATATTTTCAAATTTTTTTTTTTAGCAGTCACTGAATTTAATTTTTTTATCTATAAACAGGGCTGACCAGGAGACAAGGTTAAAGGAGAGAGCCAAAGAAGAAGCTTCGCACCGCAGCCTCATAATCAGTGCAACAGAAGCTTCATGGAAAAGACATGCATATAGGCTGGCTCATCCAGCATATGCTGATGGAAGAATTTGGTAGAGATTTAACGGTCACATCACCTTATTTTGTATGTACCCAACTGTGATCCAGCCAACACAAAGGAGAAACATTTAAGTCTTTACTTAAGAACATAATTTGGACTGATCCAAGCTAATAGGTTATGCAGATGTCAAATTAAATATATCTCTTCTGATGGACTTTGTCTTTGAAAAGGTAGAAAACATTTTGGGACAAGGAAAAAATGCTGGTTACCAGCATTTTATTCTTTCCCTAAATATTTTCAAAAGCATAATTCCTCAGAGTTATGGAACAGATAAGACTGTTTGGTAAATGGTAGAACTATAACAAAATACCTTTCTAAATGGAATTGGAAAAACAATGTGAAAAAAGGAGCAGTTGATTATTACAAGCTATTGCCTCCCTTCTTGTATTGTTGTACAGGTATGTATCAAAAACCTGCATGTATATATACTGTGATATTAAGCCTTTGCCAAACAATCCCAATTTTAATGACTCTAGGAAAGAAAGCTTTTGTAAACACTGTGGGGAAAAGAAAAAAATTGTTGGCAACCAGAATTTCCTAGTTTTCCGACAATGTGTTCTACCCTTCAAAAACCAATATTCAATTTTTGGGTCACATTTTTTTTGTGGTCTGCAATGTGCTTTCAATTTGGGAAAGTCTAAACTTTAGTCGTTTGGTAAAGAGTTAGGCCATTTCAGTATTAACCCTTTCGTCTTTACTAGATCACAATCTTGTTTGCAAGAGTTTTCAATATGGACAAGTCTTTTTTAAAGAATTAACTCTTAACCACATAACAAAATTTTAGACCCATGCAAATTCAAAGCATTTGCAGACGACAATTTCTCTGTGGCTCAAATGATGCAAATGGCCTTTAATTCAGTAGAAAACATTGTGGGAAAAGGAGAAAATGCTGGTTACCAGCAATTTCTCCTTTTCCCACAATGTATTCAAAAGGCTTCTTCTTAGGGGTCGTTAAATGTCGGCATTGTGTGGTAGAGTTAAACTTATGATTTTTTTATCAAGAGTTAGTCTGTTTCTCATTTTTGTTACAAGTTTATTTCATAAGTGACTGTGATATGTAGAATAGTTATGTTTTCCGTTCTCTGTGATAATTCATGCAGTCATTCGTAACTATATTTTCTGAAGCAAAGACTGTGATATTTTCATGGATTCTGTATTACTTTTGCATTTTTCACCTGTTAAGCTTTATACCACATTACATGTTCCATTCATCACATTGAAAGGACTTGCAGACAACAAAATGAATGGAACTCAATTGAAATTTGTTTTTGGAAGGGAAGAAAGCATTGTAATTAGCAAATTCTCCTTTTCCCATTATGTTTTCAAAAGTTTTATTTCTTAGGGTCGTTAAAACTAGGGGTTGTGAGGTAAATGGTTAAAACAACTATTTATTGGTCATCATAGTTATATTTTACTCTTGTTTGCTCATTTTAAAATTTTATTCCTATTAGAAAGTGTTAAATAATAATCTTTTTAAAAGGACTTCATCTTCATTTCAAACAGCATTTTCTCCTTTTCCCACATTGTTTTCTATATTCAGAAATCATTATTTCAGGCAGAATTAATTGTAGTCTGCAAATGTTTAATTTTGTCATGTCTGAAAGTTTGTTATTGGGAAAAGGTTAAATCTTTACCAAGAAACAAAAATGTAGACTGGTCCTAATTGAAACCATTATACAGACTACAACTTTATAAGCAAATGACAGAATAGTTTTTGCAAGATTAGGTAATATCATGGAAAAAGAAAAAAGTGCAGGTTACCACCGACTTCTTGCTTTCCCACAATGTTTTCAAAATACTTCCTCCTTAATGGCGTCAAAACATTGTGTGGTAGGGGGTTAAGGTTTGAAACAGGGTGACAAAAGTGCAGCTAACTATGAGGTTGCTATTTACACCTATCCATAGCTTTGAGTTTCTTAACCCCTATACAAGACAATACTGAGTTCTAACTACCCTTAGAAAGGAAACTTTTGAGAATATTGTGGGAAAGGGAGAAAATACCGGTAACCAGCATTTTGGCCTTTTCTACAATGTTTGCTAACCTGTTACAGACATATTCAATACTTTCAGCCTAATTTGTCATCTGCAAATACTCTAGATTTGGAGGAGTCAGAAATTTGTCGTCTGGTAAGACATTTGTTTGTATCTACAGTGTATTTGAGTTTAACGCTCTTTTAACAGCTTTGGAGTGAAAATGTTAGAACAGTCCAAATGCATATTTGATTGCTAATTACATGTTTGTGTGTCTCAAATAATGGAAGTTTTTGAAAGGCTAGAGAAAACAATGTGAGAAAAGAAAAAAAAAATACTTACCAGCTTTTTCTCTTTTCCCACACAATTTTCAAAACCCTCCCTTCGTAAGGAGATAACTAGTGTGATGAAAGATATATTGTGTAAGCTTTTACCACACCATCCCAAGTTGTAACAACCCTAAAGAAGCTTTCTAAAAATGTGGGAAAAGGAGAGAATACTGGAAACAAGCATTTTTTTCCCCAACAATTTTACCTACCCTATGAAAGACCCAATTCCTTCATTTGCGCTACAATTTAACACAAATCCTTTGAATTTGGACAAGTCTACATTTTTGGGTGAAAGGGCTGGCTGCTTTTCCCACAAAGAGTCCCAGTGATGAGCAAAGAAAGAATCTTGTTTCAGTATTAGTCTTGCGTCAAACCTCAATATTGACTGATTGATGGTATGGTATTCGACACCAATTTCAACATTATTTCAGTTATATTGAAGAGCCTAGTGCACCTCTGCATGCTTCCTTGAAGACTTCTTTACCATTACTTTGCACAATATTCCTCCCAAGCCACTGGCTACTTTCCCTAATTACCACTGCCAAAACAATTTTCATTAGAGAAAGATGGCATGAATCTTTTGCTACAGCATTTATTAATCCTCCGAAAGAAATTTGCCGAGCTGGGAATTCAAACCAGCCGCATTCCCCGATTTCAAGACCTGTATGTTACTGAGTTGAGATACTAACCAACCCTTAGAAAGAGTTTTTTACTAGCCATGCATGTTATTATGAGCAACCAGGGCTTGGAAAAGGTGTATGGAGAAAATCTGGACCAATATAGTGTCTGGTCTTCTCCAACCAATAATGGAAGAGAAAGTAACTCAGGTTTATTCTCCTCCTAAACACTTCAGTATAAAGAGATACAAGAGCCCCACATGAAGGTGTTAATTCTCTGCTTCAGTTGCTTTTTGAGTGAAACTTTATCCTACAAAAAAACTGAAATGAACCCTTTACCAAACAATTCCTGGTTTTCACAACCCTGGGAAAGAAGACTTTTGAAAACAAGGGAAATGGAGAAAATGCTGGTAACCAGCATTTTCTCCTATTCCCCACAATGTTTTCTACCCTATCAGAGACCTAAAGCTCATTTGTACTTATTCTGAATTTGTCGTCTGTTGATGCTCTCATTTTGGGGGAGTCTAAAATTTGTTGTTTGGGGAAGAGTTAAAGGATTTAGAAAATATCTGAATAGTGCGATTTCAAACTTATTTTTTGGAAAAAAATAAAACCTTATCGGACTGTTTAGATCCACGATCAGACTATTGTTTTGTGCAGTCTGATCTTAATTTACACTGTCCGCAAAAAGTCTGTGCTTAGCAGCCTAAGGTGTGTCAAAATGTTTAAGGGTTGCCTGTCCAACTGGTACTGGTTCCCCTTTCAATGTCAAGAACTAGCCCAAGTTTGAAGTAAGTAAGCTTTCTTCAGTATTATTAGCAACACCTGAAAATGACCAAGTTTTTGCAAGAAAGACAACTCAGATAACAGGGCTTTGACAATAATTGGATGTTTTCTTTGAAAACAGCCAAGGTTAAAATGACCTACACAATCAAACAGCAGTACTTTCCACTAGGTGAAATCTTTTTTACTATTTTGTCATTTAGTACAAATAATTAGTACAAACAAAATTTACACATTATTAAATACAACAAAATAATGACATAGTATCAACAGTCAAAATAATCGACAACCATTGAAGTTTAAAAAGTAAGCTATATTTTTTTTTCCTTTCCTATCAACATAATTATGCAATAAGCCATTAATGTATATGCGTTACTTTAGACATACCAAAGCATCTTGCACATTACAGAACCCTTGACCAAACAACAAAATTTTAGACTGGACCAAATTGAAAGCATTTGCAGACCCCAAATTAAATGAGGCTTAAATGGCAATTTTTGTATTTGATGGGGTAGAAAATATTGTGGGAAAATGTTTTAAAAAAGCCTTCACTTTCAGGTTCGTTAAAACTTGGGATTTTGTTTGATAAAGAGTTATCCATTTACCATGCAACTCGTTTAGTTTTGAAAATTAAGAAAAGAAGGCTTTTGAATACATTTTCCAAAATAACTTTTCTTTCCTTTCAGAAACAAATTTCAGTGTTTGAGTCACATTTATTATGTAATTGACTTTGGACAGGTCCAACACTTTGTTGTCTGGAAAATAGTTAACTTTATACCTGAAAACAAAAGTTTAGACTTGCCTCAATTAGAAGCATTTTCAGACAACTAATTCAACATGGCTTCTGTTGTTACATATGTCTTTGAAAGGATAGATTAACAATGTGGCAAATGGAGAGAAAGCTGGAGATCAACATGTTCTCCTTTTCCCACAATGCTTTAAAAGGGCTTCTTTCTCCGAGTTGATAAAACCCTGGTTTGGTAAAGGGTTTGGTAAGTGGTTAACTCTTCACAAAAAGACAGGATTTTTAAATTACCTGAATTGAAAGCATTTGTAGACACATTAAACAGTTGATTTAGTTTTAAATAGATACAATATGTTGAAATATGTTGGAAAAGGAGAAAATGCTAGTTACAAGCATTTTTGCCTTTTCCCACAATATTGTAGAAACCTTCTTTCTCAGAAACATTAAAAACACAGGGTGGTTTTGGAAAGAGTCTGGGGATATAAAATATTTGAAGTGAAATAAAGTTACAATCCATATAGAAAACACATCATGAAAAGAAGCAACTGCTTACAACAAAGTACTGCCCTGTTTCTCTTAAAGCTTTTAAAAACTGTCAATTGCAGTGGATGTGGATGAAGTACTATGTCCTGAAATGATTGAACCTTTTCAATGAAACTTGCAGATGGTGGAGATAAGGATCAGATTGTACAAATTATCTAGTTAATTCTTGATTTACATCATCTGGCAAACTATCCTACATAAAGACTGAAAAGGTTATTCTTTTGCAGCAATAACATACTTAGGCATTCAAGAAAATGCAAACTATAATTGAGCCATCCTCTGAGAAAAGCAAGTTTAACTCTTTACCAAATAATCCCTAGTTTTCACGACTCTGTGAAAGAAGCTTTTTGAAAACATAGTGGGAAAAGGAGAAAATGCTGGTAACCAGCATTTTCTCCTTTTCCCACAATGTTTTCTACCCTTCCTAAAACAAATTTCAATTTTTGAGTGACTTTAATTTTGTCGTCTGCTAATGCTTTCAATTTGGAAGTCTAAAATTTTGTTGTTTGGTAAAGAGTTAAAGCATCTGCAACAAGTATTGACACAGGTCAGCCTGCGCAGTCCACACAGGCTGGACTAGGTTGAAACTTTTTGCTTTCGGTCTGTTTTCTGCATGTCAAAGGACCAGTCTACCTCATGATTAAGTCAGTTTTTGGACAAGATGGAAGTTGTGGATCTGTAATTATGTGATGACTTGCTTGGTATAATGCATCAGAAGTGCATTAACCCTTTCCCAAACAACAAATTTTAGACTTCCTAAGTAAGAGCTTTTGCAGACGACAAATTATGAATTGGTACAAATGATCTTTAGGTCTCTGATAGTGTAGAAAACATTGTGGGAAAAGGAGATAATGCTGGTTACCAGCATTTTCTCCTTTTCCCTCAATGTTTTCAAAAGCCTTCTTTCCCAGGGTTGTGAAAACCAGGGATTGTTTGGTAAAGGGTTAAAACAGCCTTTTGCAAGAGCTCCTCACAGTTTCATAGACTTTAAACCAGTTTACCCAACTACCTCAAAGGCTATCTTTACCTCAATAATTCATACAGCTAGCATCAGACAGAGAAACAGTCAAACTGTCATATTTCATACGCAGGTAGAATTAATATAGTACACTCGTACAGCATTACCGACTAACTTTTACCAATCCCGTATCTAAACAATCTTGAGAATGATTTTAACAGTCTTGAAGAAGAAACCTTTGGAAAAATATTGAGAGAAAAAGGAGAAAATGCTGGTCACCAGCATTTTCTCCTTTTCCCGCAATATTTTCATTTACATCAGACATTTATTTCATAACTCCACTTTACTTGTCATCTACAAATGCTTTAAATCACAATGAGTCCATAATTTTAACGTCTTGTGAAGATTTACGTTTGCTAACAGTGTAGATCAAGAACTTATAATTGTCATGTATCAACCCGTAGAGAGCCATATAAACCCTTCAACAAACAAGCCCCGTTTTCACAACCCTGTAGAATGCTTTAAAAAAGGTTGTAGTAACCAGGGTTTTCTCCTTTTCCACAGTGTTTTGAAAAGCCTTCTTCTATACCATCCTTTCAAAACATGACTATATGGTACTGAGGTAAACATTAGATTAATTCGCTGAAATTTAACTATGTTTCATATATAAAGATCTCGCTGAATCAACAAATTTTGACTATTTTCTTCTTTTTTTGAAACTCTTTGAAATTTTAAGTGTGACAATTGCATTCTTTTTCCGATGAAATAACCACTTTCCAAGCTACTTGCATTTCATACTAACTTTTCCTGGTTTTCGTGACCGTGAGGAAGAAGCCTTTTGAAAACATTGTGGGAAAAGGAGAAAATGCTGGTAAGCAGCATTTTCTCCTTTTCCCACAATGTTTTCTATCCTACCCAAAACAAACTTTTAATTTTTGAGTTGCATTGTTGTCTGCAAATGCTTTCAATTTGGACGAGCATAAAATTTTGTTGTTTAGTATAGAGTTAACTGAAAGGTTTACCAGACTTATTTCAGTACTTTAGATGTTGTCTAACTGAAACCTTTGACAATCAGAATGTGGATTTAAAAAAAGACTTGTCAATAAAAGGATAAAAAGCATAGGCAAACTGGATACAATGTTGTTTCCTAGCACTCTCTCTTTTTTCCATGATGTTTTCATGATTTACCACACAATTCCGAATTTTAACAACCCTAACAAAGCAGGCTACACAGAAGGCTTTTGAAAACATAGTGAGAAAAAGAGAAATGGTGGTAACCCTCATTTCCTCCTTTTTCCACCTTGTTCTCTACCCTGTTAAGAAAAAAAAAAAAAAAAAAAAAAACAAGAGGGCCATGATGGCCCTGTATCGCTCCACTGGCTAATACATATAATCCCTACATGACAAACATTACAATACTTGGCCAATTGGTTTTGAACGTAAGACCCCTGAGACAGGACTAAAATTGGTAGCCCAAGTTCTTATGGTAAGTAACAAGAAAATTTCTAAAGATTTCACTACATAAGCCCATGTAAAACTTCTGACCCCTGGGGTGGGGTCAAATTCGACCCTAGGGCTATAATTTGGGTGCTCTTGGTAGAGGCCCACTAGATAAAGCCACGTGTAAAGTTTGGTAACCCTAGGCCTTATGACTGAGTACAGGGAGATTTCTGAAGTTTTATCTATATAAGCCAATACAAAAATTGTGACCCCTGGGGCAGGGCCAATTTTGACCCCAGGGCTATAAGTTGGGCACTCTTGGTAGAGGCCCACTAGATAAAGCCACATGCAAAATTTGGTAGCACCAGGCCTTATGGCTAGGTGCAGGGAGATTTCTAAAGTTTTCTCTATATAAGCCTATGTAAAACTTGTGACGCCCTGGGGTGGGGTCAAATTTGACCCCGGGGCTATAAGTTGGGCACTCTTGGTAGAGGCCCAATAGATAAAGCCACATGCAAAATTTGGTAACCCTAGGCCTTATGGCTAGGTAGAGGAAGATTTCTAAAGTTTTCTCTACGTAAACCTATGTAAAACTTGTGACCCCCGGGGCAGGGTCAAATTTGACCCCAGGGCTATAATTTGAAGAAACTTGATAGAGGTCTACTAGATAAAGCTACATGCCAAATTGGGTAGCCCTAGGCCTTACGGTTTCAGACAAGAAGATTTTCAAAGATTTCCAATATATTTAAGTTTTGTTGCCATGGCAACCAGAGTTTCTGAAGAAATTAAATTCTTTCAAGAAATTCTGAAGAGGACCATGGCAGGATCATTTCTGTGAAGTTTCATCAAAATTGGCTGGGTAGTTTCAGAGAAGAAGATGTTTAAAATAAAAGTTAACGCATGGACGGACGGAGGGACGCACGCACGACGGACAACGGGCCATGACATAAGCCCGCTGGCCTTCAGCCAGTGGAGCTAAAAAATCAAGTGACCATTATGTGACTAGTCTAAAGTTTTATCGTACAGAAAGGAGTTGAAAGAAGCTTCCAAAGGAATAAATTAGTGAGGTACTTACTCTAGATCAACGAAAATATAAAATAAAAAAAAAATAACACACTTATTTAAATGAATGGAAAAAAAACCTATTCTTGGTGATATGGGAGTGATAGTTTAGAATCGGAACAGGGAGCAATTCTATAAGAGCACACAATTGCTTCTTTTCTCCAATTTTTTTTCGTAAGCTTATTTGAACACATTACTCATTGATCAATCATAAAATTTGTCATCTTAACTCTTTACCAGAGAGCAAAATTTTAGACTTGTCCAATTTGAAAACATTTGCAGACAACAAATGTAGCTCAAATTAAAGAATATGTCTCAGGAAAGGTAGAAAACATTGTGGAAAAAGGGGAAAAAAAATGCTGTTAACCAGCATTTTCTCCTTTTCTGACACTGTTTTCAAAAAGCCATCTTCCTCATGGTCATTAAACACAGGATTGTTTGGTAAAGGGTTAAAAGAGTTCATTTTTCAGGGGAAAACATTAATGAGAGGCCATTAAAAGTTTACAGATAAAATCTAGTACAGAAACAGTCAAGAAACATTGTTGTAAATGGAAAAGAAAAAGAAAAACTTATCATCATCATCATCATCAAATTATCTCAAACACTTCAATATTTTCCTATCTTATATACAACAGATATTTTCAAAAAGCATTTATGATTACACAGAAAAGGGGACACCCTACTGCCCCTTGCACAATGTTTGCACCACTCTAATTTGAAAGGCTGGTGGGGGTCAGGGAATATTGTTATCATACATTTACATATTAGACAAAGAGTAAATCAAGAAAACAGCATGAAAAAGGGAGAAATTCTGAATTAAGCAACTTCTCCATCTATCATAGTGTTTTAACATGCCTTGTAACTAAGAGCTGGTTAAACATGCTTGCATGGGGAAAAGGGTTTAAGATGTTTAAATGAAATATTGCACCTTCAGTTTACATCAAAACAAACGGTATACAAAGCAAAAATCCTTTCTTAACTCATTACCAAACGACAAAATTTTAGGTTTGTCCAACTCGAAAGCATTTGCAGACGACAAAATAAAAGTGACTGAAAATCTGAAATTTGTTTTGTGAAGGGTAGAAAACATTGTGGGAAAAGGAGAAAATGCTGGTTACCAGCATTTTCTCCTTTTCCCACAATGTTTTCCAAAGGCTTCTTTCTCAGGGTCATCAAAAGTAGGGACTGTGTGGTAATGGGTTAATATTTCCTATCAAAGGGGAACAACTCACACCACTGAATATGTCAATAACCCTTTACCACACAATCCCAAGTTTTAAGGACCCAAACTGGCAAAGAAAGCTTTTGAAAACATTTTGGGAAAAGGAGGGAATAATACAGGGGATAGCACACGATATGGGACAAAACCCATCCCAGATAATGCATGGTTCTTTTACATAATTTTGTGTATGGCATGGTGACACAGGACCTAGGCTGAATGTCTCTCCCAAAATTCTGTCTAAATATGAGACAGAGAAACATTAATGAATAGATCTAGTTCTGAGTTTGAACACTTAAAAGGAAGATTTTTAGAATACTGATCATTTTCAACTATTCTTAAATAGGATGAATAAGTCTACATGCATGTATTTATATTTTAGCTAAAGCAGTTGTAAATGACCCTTAATTCTTATGACCCTAGCAAAGCAGGGCTATTGAAACACTTAGGGGAAAAGAGAAAATGCTTATACGGTAATCAGAATTAATCAATACCAGAACTTCGTTCATATCATAGCCAGAAACACTGTTCAATAGCAGAGACCTAATAACTGCATACATTACAAGAATTTTTTTTTTTTTAAAAAGACAAAAACATAGTGGGAAATGGTGAAAATGCTGGTTACCAGCATTTTCACCTTTCCCCACTATGTTTTCAAAAGCCTTTTTCTTCAGGGTTGTTGAAAAACAGACTTCCTTTGTCAAGGGACAATAGTATCTTACCCAAACATTTGTACCTCTGTTTATTGCAGCTACCAGATTCCAGAGAGAGATGTATCTATATGTGTAACCTACCTGGAAACACTACACAACAAAAGGTAGATGCTATACTAGAGATGGAGGCAGACTGTAATCTAGATGAAGCATGCTTGATGAAGGTATTTGACATATTATGGGAAGTCACTTGTTATCACTATCCCAAAGGAGTAATTTTAGACTTTTCAAAATTGAAAGTGTAGACAGATGATAAATTCTGATTACTACAAACAAGAAGAACTTTTCAAGTAGAACAGAAACCACTGTATTTCTGTAGAAGGTATATTTGTATGATCAACTCTCTTTTCAGTATTACTTTCATTGTATTAAAGCTTTGAACAATCATTGGGGTAATTCATTCATCAACAGATAATATTATGAATCTTCAGATGAGTATTAAGATTTGTAGAGCAGAGACAAGCATTCCATTACCCATTGAATGCTTGCTTGAAACTTTAATGAACACATGAAGAATCATGATCATAATTTAATGATGGACAGATTACCTGAGCCAGAAACTTTGAATATGCAAGATCCAGATCGTACAGATCTGCACGGTAGTATTGAAGAGTCATCACCCCTTTTTGTTCAGGCATGTTAGTTTTGCAAAATCTGTATTTCAAGAAAACTCTTGGTGGAGGTATTTACTTCAACTTTCTGTGATATGGTATAAAGTTAAATAACTCCTTACCAGATAAAAAAAAATAGACTTGTTCATAATCAAAGCATTAGCAGATTACGCATTCAATTTTGGTCAAATGATGTGATGTCTTTGATACGGCTGAAGACATTATGAGAAAAGGATAGAAATGCTGGTAGCCAGCATTCTATCTCTTTTCCGTAATGTTTTGAAAAACCTCCCTACTTAGAACCAAAAGACAATGGGATTGTTTTGTACAGGGTGTAGTCCCTTTTTGTACAAATTTTGAACATATAAACACCCATGTAGTTTCTTTGTCTTCACCAAAGATCTTGTTGCGCATCTTTGTGCTTTTGTTTGTAGTCTTGCTTTGTTTGTAGTAGGGCTTTGTTAGTTTGCTTGCATTATGTTTTGTGCAAATTTTTCATTTGTTCAACCTGTAGTATGCTGGGGCCTTAAAGGTTCTTGCATGGGGATAATTTCACACAACGGTCTGTCCTATTTCTGTAAATTGTATATTTTTCAGGATCCAGTCACAAGGAATGTAAATGGATGTGGCTGGGCCCTGATGGCTGACACAGGATCCATACAGAAAGCTCTGGACCTGTTCAGCAATAGCGAGGTGAGTTTTTGTACCTCATTTTACTTCCTGTAAATGACTTACTGTGACTTATCGCTGACAAATTTTGAAAACACTGTGACCGAAGGATAAATTGCAATTTGTCCTTTTTCCAGTGTCTTTTTACTTTTGTATGTGTGTTTATTCTAAGTGCAAACTTTACATACAGGGTGTTTCAAAATACCTGTTTTATTTTTAGGGCCAAACTTTTCTACTAGTTTGAACTACCGGTAGTTTGAACTGAATGGAAGCTGCCAACTTTTTGCAGACATAAAGTAATTTCATTTGATATGTAGTACATAGGCATTGCTTTAGTAATATTTTAAATACTACACTTTTTCCGACATGTCCATTTTACAGCAGTCTCCATATGTGACGTCCACTCTGAGCGGTTATGACATCATTTATGACAAAGTTATTGTGAGGGTTTTCATTACATGTCTGCGTATCCTCCTGCTTTTTTCATAAATTTCTGTCTTAGTTACATGTAGCTTGTGTATTACCTGACATTGGGCTGTACACCTCTTATAATGTACCTGACAAGAAAAAATCAGGAGGGTCAGAGTGTGTAGCCATTCCTGAAGGAAGGGAGCTTTTTCCAGAATGCCAGTGAAAGTTATTTAATTATGCTTCTGATCATGTGTTGTGTAGCTCCACCTGACAGAAATCTTATGCATGCACTAGTACCTCCCTAACATCTTATCAGCTGCTGGGATAACTTTTTACCATTTAATACCGAGTTTTAGCAACCCTGAGGAAGAAATCTTTTGAAAACTATGTAAGGAAAGGAGAAAATGCTGGTAACCAGGACTTTTAGCTCCACTTTTTTGTAGAGAAATAGTGGAAGTATTGTGATAGCCCTGGCATTGCTGTCGTCTGTATCATCATGCAAAAACCTTGACATTTTATATCTCTGTTATTACTGAAGACATTAACTCCAAACTTGGACAAGTTGTTAACTATCAAACTGGGGAACCTATACAACAAAGGCAGGTAACTATCAAAGTATGACACAGTTATGCCCTTTTTTGACTTACACTTTTAACTGAAAATCAAACAACCCCAGCATAGCATTGGCACCAGCATGCTTTGATCTTGTTTTTGCCTTTTCACACTATGTTTTCTACCCTATGAAAGTCAAATTTCATGTTTAGAGTTACATTTAACATGGTAAGAAGACTTGAAAGCATTGTGAAAAAAATTAGAAAATCCTGGTAACCAGCAATCCTTTGGTTTGAGCTACACTGAACCTGTTTTCTGCTAATGCTTTCAATTTATCATCTGGTAAAGAGTTAAAAGACATTAAACTTGGTAGGTACTGGCAAGCCCTTTTTGATTTTTCCTTTTTGTTGTACACAGGCCAAGGTATTTGGTCAGCCGTTCATGATATCAGAGGTGAAAGTTAAAGTGGATAATGAAGCAAGCTTCTTGCTAGAGAAGACGGCTGCGTAAGTTATCACATCATTTTTCATTCTAATACTGAAATGTCCATCTTTTCAACATGGAATAACTTGGACAAACTTGCTGCTTGACTCTTTGCCAGACAACAAAATTTTAGGCTTGCCCATTTGGGAAGCATTTGCAGACAACAGATTAAATGTGTATCAAATGACTAGACTGACCCTGAGAGGTTTACCAGCATTTCCTTCTTTTCCAACAATATTTTCAAAAGCTGCTTCCCCTTCTCAGGATTGTATAGACCTGCACTAATTTGGTTAAAGGTTAAGTCTTTACCATTCAATCCCGAGTTTTACAATCCTTACACAGAGGCCTTTTGAAAACATGGAGGAAAAAGAAAATGCTGGTAACCAGCATTTTCTCCTATTCCCACAATATTTTCTATATATCTAATAACAAATTGAGTCATTGTAGTGGTATGTAAAATGTAGTCTGCAAATGCTTTCAATTTTCACATGGCTAAAATTTTGTTGTTTGGTAGAGTTAACCCATTTCTGGATTAAAGGTATTATCAACCATATCTCCTCTGACAGCAACATTATATGGATTTAAAATACTTTCTACTTGTTACTTTCTTTTTGCAGTAAATGGCTTTGACAGGCAGAGGGAGAAAGTATTTTGCCACAGCATTTTCTGATTTATACATTTTCATGTACATGTATTAAATGTTAATCCTTACTTTATTAAAAGAATATTTTCAATTTTTTTTTTTAGCAGTCACTGAATTTAATTTTTTTATCTATAAACAGGGCTGACCAGGAGACAAGGTTAAAGGAGAGAGCCAAAGAAGAAGCTTCGCACCGCAGCCTCATAATCAGTGCAACAGAAGCTTCATAGAAAAGACATGCATATAGGCTGGCTCATCCAGCATATGCTGATGGAAGAATTTGGTAGAGATTTAACGGTCACATCACCTTATTTTGTATGTACCCAACTGTGATCCAGCCAACACAAAGGAGAAACATTTAAGTCTTTACTTAAGAACATAATTTGGACTGATCCCAGCTAATAGGTTATGCAGATGTCAAATTAAATATATCTCTTCTGATGGACTTTGTCTTTGAAAAGGTAGAAAACATTTTGGGACAAGGAAAAAATGCTGGTTACCAGCATTTTATTCTTTCCCTAAATATTTTCAAAAGCATAATTCCTCAGAGTTATGGAACAGATAAGACTGTTTGGTAAATGGTAGAACTATAACAAAATACCTTTCTAAATGGAATTGGAAAAACAATGTGAAAAAAGGAGCAGTTGATTATTACAAGCTATTGCCTCCCTTCTTGTATTGTTGTACAGGTATGTATCAAAAACCTACATGTATATATACTGTGATATTAAGCCTTTGCCAAACAATCCCAATTTTAATGACTCTAGGAAAGAAAGCTTTTGTAAACATTGTGGGGAAAAGAAAAAAATTGTTGGCAACCAGAATTTCCTAGTTTTCCGACAATGTGTTCTACCCTTCAAAAACCAATATTCAATTTTTGGGTCACATTTTTTTTGTGGTCTGCAATGTGCTTTCAATTTGGGAAAGTCTAAACTTTAGTCGTTTGGTAAAGAGTTAGGCCATTTCAGTATTAACCCTTTCGTCTTTACTAGATCACAATCTTGTTTGCAAGAGTTTTCAATATGGACAAGTCTTTTTTAAAGAATTAACTCTTAACCACATAACAAAATTTTAGACCCATGCAAATTCAAAGCATTTGCAGACGACAATTTCTCTGTGGCTCAAATGATGCAAATGGCCTTTAATTCAGTAGAAAACATTGTGGGAAAAGGAGAAAATGCTGGTTACCAGCAATTTCTCCTTTTCCCACAATGTATTCAAAAGGCTTCTTCTTAGGGGTCGTTAAATGTCGGCATTGTGTGGTAGAGTTAAACTTATGATTTTTTTATCAAGAGTTAGTCTGTTTCTCATTTTTGTTACAAGTTTATTTCATAAGTGACTGTGATATGTAGAATAGTTATGTTTTCCGTTCTCTGTGATAATTCATGCAGTCATTCGTAACTATATTTTCTGAAGCAAAGACTGTGATATTTTCATGGATTCTGTATTACTTTTGCATTTTTCACCTGTTAAGCTTTATACCACATTACATGTTCCATTCATCACATTGAAAGGACTTGCAGACAACAAAATGAATGGAACTCAATTGAAATTTGTTTTTGGAAGGGAAGAAAGCATTGTAATTAGCAAATTCTCCTTTTCCCATTATGTTTTCAAAAGTTTTATTTCTTAGGGTCGTTAAAACTAGGGGTTGTGAGGTAAATGGTTAAAACAACTATTTATTGGTCATCATAGTTATATTTTACTCTTGTTTGCTCATTTTAAAATTTTATTCCTATTAGAAAGTGTTAAATAATAATCTTTTTAAAAGGACTTCATCTTCATTTCAAACAGCATTTTCTCCTTTTCCCACATTGTTTTCTATATTCAGAAATCATTATTTCAGGCAGAATTAATTGTAGTCTGCAAATGTTTAATTTTGTCATGTCTGAAAGTTTGTTATTTGGGAAAAGGTTAAATCTTTACCAAGAAACAAAAATGTAGACTGGTCCTAATTGAAACCATTATACAGACTACAACTTTATAAGCAAATGACAGAATAGTTTTTGCAAGATTAGGTAATATCATGGAAAAAGAAAAAAGTGCAGGTTACCACCGACTTCTTGCTTTCCCACAATGTTTTCAAAATACTTCCTCCTTAATGGCGTCAAAACATTGTGTGGTAGGGGGTTAAGGTTTGAAACAGGGTGACAAAAGTGCAGCAAACTATGAGGTTGCTATTTACACCTATCCATAGCTTTGAGTTTCTTAACCCCTATACAAGACAATACTGAGTTCTAACTACCTTTAGAAAGGAAACTTTTGAGAATATTGTGGGAAAGGGAGAAAATACCGGTAACCAGCATTTTGGCCTTTTCTACAATGTTTGCTAACCTGTTACAGACATATTCAATACTTTCAGCCTAATTTGTCATCTGCAAATACTCTAGATTTGGAGGAGTCAGAAATTTGTCGTCTGGTAAGACATTTGTTTGTATCTACAGTGTATTTGAGTTTAACGCTCTTTTAACAGGTTTGGAGTGAAAATGTTAGAACAGTCCAAATGCATATTTGATTGCTAATTACATGTTTGTGTGTCTCAAATAATGGAAGTTTTTGAAAGGCTAGAGAAAACAATGTGAGAAAAGAAAAAAAAAATACTTACCAGCTTTTTCTCTTTTCCCACACAATTTTCAAAACCCTCCCTTCGTAAGGAGATAACTAGTGTGATGAAAGATATATTGTGTAAGCTTTTACCACACCATCCCAAGTTGTAACAACCCTAAAGAAGCTTTCTAAAAATGTGGGAAAAGGAGAGAATACTGGAAACAAGCATTTTTTTCCCCAACAATTTTACCTACCCTATGAAAGACCCAATTCCTTCATTTGCGCTACAATTTAACACAAATCCTTTGAATTTGGACAAGTCTACATTTTTGGGTGAAAGGGCTGGCTGCTTTTCCCACAAAGAGTCCCAGTGATGAGCAAAGAAAGAATCTTGTTTCAGTATTAGTCTTGCGTCAAACCTCAATATTGACTGATTGATGGTATGGTATTCGACACCAATTTCAACATTATTTCAGTTATATTGAAGAGCCTAGTGCACCTCTGCATGCTTCCTTGAAGACTTCTTTACCATTACTTTGCACAATATTCCTCCCAAGCCACTGGCTACTTTCCCTAATCACCACTGCCAAAACAATTTTCATTAGAGAAAGATGGCATGAATCTTTTGCTACAGCATTTATTAATCCTCCGAAAGAAATTTGCCGAGCTGGGAATTCAAACCAGCCGCATTCCCCGATTTCAAGCCCTGTATGTTACTGAGTTGAGATACTAACCAACCCTTAGAAAGAGTTTTTTACTAGCCATGCATGTTATTATGAGCAACCAGGGCTTGGAAAAGGTGTATGGAGAAAATCTGGACCAATATAGTGTCTGGTCTTCTCCAACCAATAATGGAAGAGAAGTAACTCAGGTTTATTCTCCTCCTAAACACTTCACTATAAGGAGATACAAGAGCCCCACATGAAGGTGTTAATTCTCTGCTTCAGTTGCTTTTTGAGTGAAACTTTATCCTACAAAAAAACTGAAATGAACCCTTTACCAAACAATTCCTGGTTTTCACGACCCTGGGAAAGAAGACTTTTGAAAACAAGGGAAATGGAGAAAATGCTGGTAACCAGCATTTTCTCCTATTCCCCACAATGTTTTCTACCCTATCAGAGACCTAAAGCTCATTTGTACTTATTCTGAATTTGTCGTCTGTTGATGCTCTCATTTTGGGGGAGTCTAAAATTTGTTGTTTGGGGAAGAGTTAAAGGATTTAGAAAATATCTGAATAGTGCGATTTCAAACTTATTTTTTGGAAAAAAATAAAACCTTATCGGACTGTTTAGATCCACGATCAGACTATTGTTTTGTGCAGTCTGATCTTAATTTACACTGTCCGCAAAAAGTCTGTGCTTAGCAGCCTAAGGTGTGTCAAAATGTTTAAGGGTTGCCTGTCCAACTGGTACTGGTTCCCCTTTCAATGTCAAGAACTAGCCCAAGTTTGAAGTAAGTAAGCTTTCTTCAGTATTATTAGCAACACCTGAAAATGACCAAGTTTTTGCAAGAAAGACAACTCAGATAACAGGGCTTTGACAATAATTGGATGTTTTCTTTGAAAACAGCCAAGGTTAAAATGACCTACACAATCAAACAGCAGTACTTTCCACTAGGTGAAATCTTTTTTACTATTTTGTCATTTAGTACAAATAATTAGTACAAACAAAATTTACACATTATTAAATACAACAAAATAATGACATAGTATCAACAGTCAAAATAATCGACAACCATTGAAGTTTAAAAAGTAAGCTATATTTTTTTTCCCTTTCCTATCAACATAATTATGCAATAAGCCATTAATGTATATGCGTTACTTTAGACATACCAAAGCATCTTGCACATTACAGAACCCTTGACCAAACAACAAAATTTTAGACTGGACCAAATTGAAAGCATTTGCAGACCCCAAATTAAATGAGGCTTAAATGGCAATTTCTGTATTTGATGGGGTAGAAAATATTGTGGGACAATGTTTTAAAAAAGCCTTCACTTTCAGGTTCGTTAAAACTTGGGATTTTGTTTGACAAAGAGTTATCCATTTACCATGCAACTCGTTTAGTTTTGAAAATTAAGAAAAGAAGGCTTTTGAATACATTTTCCAAAATAACTTTTCTTTCCTTTCAGAAACAAATTTCAGTGTTTGAGTCACATTTATTATGTAATTGACTTTGGACAGGTCCAACACTTTGTTGTCTGGAAAATAGTTAACTTTATACCTGAAAACAAAAGTTTAGACTTGCCTCAATTAGAAGCATTTTCAGACAACTAATTCAACATGGCTTCTGTTGTTACATATGTCTTTGAAAGGATAGATTAACAATGTGGCAAATGGAGAGAAAGCTGGAGATCAACATGTTCTCCTTTTCCCACAATGCTTTAAAAGGGCTTCTTTCTCCGAGTTGATAAAACCCTGGTTTGGTAAAGGGTTTGGTAAGTGGTTAACTCTTCACAAAAAGACAGGATTTTTAAATTACCTGAATTGAAAGCATTTGTAGACACATTAAACAGTTGATTTAGTTTTAAATAGATACAATATGTTGAAATATGTTGGAAAAGGAGAAAATGCTAGTTACAAGCATTTTTGCCTTTTCCCACAATATTGTAGAAACCTTCTTTCTCAGAAACATTAAAAACACAGGGTGGTTTTGGAAAGAGTCTGGGGATATAAAATATTTGAAGTGAAATAAAGTTACAATCCATATAGAAAACACATCATGAAAAGAAGCAACTGCTTACAACAAAGTACTGCCCTGTTTCTCTTAAAGCTTTTAAAAACTGTCAATTGCAGTGGATGTGGATGAAGTACTATGTCCTGAAATGATTGAACCTTTTCAATGAAACTTGCAGATGGTGGAGATAAGGATCAGATTGTACAAATTATCTAGTTAATTCTTGATTTACATCATCTGGCAAACTATCCTACATAAAGACTGAAAAGGTTATTCTTTTGCAGCAATAACATACTTAGGCATTCAAGAAAATGCAAACTATAATTGAGCCATCCTCTGAGAAAAGCAAGTTTAACTCTTTACCAAATAATCCCTAGTTTTCACGACTCTGTGAAAGAAGCTTTTTGAAAACATAGTGGGAAAAGGAGAAAATGCTGGTAACCAGCATTTTCTCCTTTTCCCACAATGTTTTCTACCCTTCCTAAAACAAATTTCAATTTTTGAGTGACTTTAATTTTGTCGTCTGCTAATGCTTTCAATTTGGAAGTCTAAAATTTTGTTGTTTGGTAAAGAGTTAAAGCATCTGCAACAAGTATTGACACAGGTCAGCCTGCGCAGTCCACACAGGCTGGACTAGGTTGAAACTTTTTGCTTTCGGTCTGTTTTCTGCATGTCAAAGGACCAGTCTACCTCATGATTAAGTCAGTTTTTGGACAAGATGGAAGTTGTGGATCTGTAATTATGTGATGACTTGCTTGGTATAATGCATCAGAAGTGCATTAACCCTTTCCCAAACAACAAATTTTAGACTTCCTAAGTAAGAGCTTTTGCAGACGACAAATTATGAATTGGTACAAATGATCTTTAGGTCTCTGATAGTGTAGAAAACATTGTGGGAAAAGGAGATAATGCTGGTTACCAGCATTTTCTCCTTTTCCCTCAATGTTTTCAAAAGCCTTCTTTCCCAGGGTTGTGAAAACCAGGGATTGTTTGGTAAAGGGTTAAAACAGCCTTTTGCAAGAGCTCCTCACAGTTTCATAGACTTTAAACCAGTTTACCCAACTACCTCAAAGGCTATCTTTACCTCAATAATTCATACAGCTAGCATCAGACAGAGAAACAGTCAAACTGTCATATTTCATACGCAGGTAGAATTAATATAGTACACTCGTACAGCATTACCGACTAACTTTTACCAATCCCGTATCTAAACAATCTTGAGAATGATTTTAACAGTCTTGAAGAAGAAACCTTTGGAAAAATATTGAGAGAAAAAGGAGAAAATGCTGGTCACCAGCATTTTCTCCTTTTCCCGCAATATTTTCATTTACATCAGACATTTATTTCATAACTCCACTTTACTTGTCATCTACAAATGCTTTAAATCACAATGAGTCCATAATTTTAACGTCTTGTGAAGATTTACGTTTGCTAACAGTGTAGATCAAGAACTTATAATTGTCATGTATCAACCCGTAGAGAGCCATATAAACCCTTCAACAAACAAGCCCCGTTTTCACAACCCTGTAGAATGCTTTAAAAAAGGTTGTAGTAACCAGGGTTTTCTCCTTTTCCACAGTGTTTTGAAAAGCCTTCTTCTATACCATCCTTTCAAAACATGACTATATGGTACTGAGGTAAACATTAGATTAATTCGCTGAAATTTAACTATGTTTCATATATAAAGATCTCGCTGAATCAACAAATTTTGACTATTTTCTTCTTTTTTTGAAACTCTTTGAAATTTTAAGTGTGACAATTGCATTCTTTTTCCGATGAAATAACCACTTTCCAAGCTACTTGCATTTCATACTAACTTTTCCTGGTTTTCGTGACCGTGAGGAAGAAGCCTTTTGAAAACATTGTGGGAAAAGGAGAAAATGCTGGTAAGCAGCATTTTCTCCTTTTCCCACAATGTTTTCTATCCTACCCAAAACAAACTTTTAATTTTTGAGTTGCATTGTTGTCTGCAAATGCTTTCAATTTGGACGAGCATAAAATTTTGTTGTTTAGTATAGAGTTAACTGAAAGGTTTACCAGGCTTATTTCAGTACTTTAGATGTTGTCTAACTGAAACCTTTGACAATCAGAATGTGGATTTAAAAAAAGACTTGTCAATAAGAGGATAAAAAGCATAGGCAAACTGGATACAATGTTGTTTCCTAGCACTCTCTCTTTTTTCCATGATGTTTTCATGATTTACCACACAATTCCGAATTTTAACAACCCTAACAAAGCAGGCTACACAGAAGGCTTTTGAAAACATAGTGAGAAAAAGAGAAATGGTGGTAACCCTCATTTCCTCCTTTTTCCACCTTGTTCTCTACCCTGTTAAGAAAAAAAAAAACAAGAGGGCCATGATGGCCCTGTATCGCTCCACTGGCTAATACATATAATCCCTACATGACAAACATTACAATACTTGGCCAATTGGTTTTGAACGTAAGACCCCTGAGACAGGACTAAAATTGGTAGCCCAAGTTCTTATGGTAAGTAACAAGAAAATTTCTAAAGATTTCACTACGTAAGTCCATGTAAAACTTCTGACCCCTGGGGTGGGGTCAAATTCGACCCTAGGGCTATAATTTGGGTGCTCTTGGTAGAGGCCCACTAGATAAAGCCACATGTAAAGTTTGGTAACCCTAGGCCTTATGACTGAGTACAGGGAGATTTCTGAAGTTTTGTCTATATAAGCCAATACAAAAATTGTGACCCCTGGGGCAGGGCCAATTTTGACCCTAGGGCTATAAGTTGGGCACTCTTGGTAGAGGCCCACTAGATAAAGCCACATGCAAAATTTGGTAGCACCAGGCCTTATGGCTAGGTGCAGGGAGATTTCTAAAGTTTTCTCTATATAAGCCTATGTAAAACTTGTGACGCCCTGGGGTGGGGTCAAATTTGACCCCGGGGCTATAAGTTGGGCACTCTTGGTAGAGGCCCACTAGATAAAGCCACATGCAAAATTTGGTAACCCTAGGCCTTATGGCTAGGTAGAGGAAGATTTCTAAAGTTTTCTCTACATAAACCTATGTAAAACTTGTGACCCCCGGGGCAGGGTCAAATTTGACCCCAGGGCTATAATTTGAAGAAACTTGATAGAGGTCTACTAGATAAAGCTACATGCCAAATTGGGTAGCCCTAGGCCTTACGGTTTCAGACAAGAAGATTTTCAAAGATTTCCAATATATTTAAGTTTTGTTGCCATGGCAACCAGAGTTTCTGAAGAAATTAAATTCTTTCAAGAAATTCTGAAGAGGACCATGGCAGGATCATTTCTGTGAAGTTTCATCAAAATTGGCTGGGTAGTTTCAGAGAAGAAGATGTTTAAAATAAAAGTTAACGCATGGACGGACGGAGGGACGCACGCACGACGGACAATGGGCCATGACATAAGCCCGCTGGCCTTCAGCCAGTGGAGCTAAAAAATCAAGTGACCATTATGTGACTAGTCTAAAGTTTTATCGTACAGAAAGGAGTTGAAAGAAGCTTCCAAAGGAATAAGTTAGTGAGGTACTTACTCTAGCTCAACGAAAATATAAAATAAAAAAAAATAACACACTTATTTAAATGAATGGAAAAAAAACCTATTCTTGGTGATATGGGAGTGATAGTTTAGAATCGGAACAGGGAGCAATTCTATAAGAGCACACAATTGCTTCTTTTCTTCAATTTTTTTTCGTAAGCTTATTTGAACACATTACTCATTGATCAATCATAAAATTTGTCATCTTAACTCTTTACCAGAGAGCAAAATTTTAGACTTGTCCAATTTGAAAACATTTGCAGACAACAAATGTAGCTCAAATTAAAGAATATGTCTCAGGAAAGGTAGAAAACATTGTGGAAAAAGGGAAAAAAAATGCTGTTAACCAGCATTTTCTCCTTTTCTGACACTGTTTTCAAAAAGCCATCTTCCTCATGGTCATTAAACACAGGATTGTTTGGTAAAGGGTTAAAAGAGTTCATTTTTCAGGGGAAAACATTGATGAGAGGCCATTAAAAGTTTACAGATAAAATCTAGTACAGAAACAGTCAAGAAACATTGTTGTAAATGGAAAAGAAAAAGAAAAACTTATCATCATCATCAAATTATCTCAAACACTTCAATATTTTCCTATCTTATATACAACAGATATTTTCAAAAAGCATTTATGATTACACAGAAAAGGGGACACCCTACTGCCCCTTGCACAATGTTTGCACCACTCTAATTTGAAAGGCTGGTGGGGGTCAGGGAATATTGTTATCATACATTTACATATTAGACAAAGAGTAAATCAAGAAAACAGCATGAAAAAGGGAGAAATTCTGAATTAAGCAACTTCTCCATCTATCATAGTGTTTTAACATGCCTTGTAACTAAGAGCTGGTTAAACATGCTTGCATGGGGAAAAGGGTTTAAGATGTTTAAATGAAATATTGCACCTTCAGTTTACATCAAAACAAACGGTATACAAAGCAAAAATCCTTTCTTAACTCATTACCAAACGATAAAATTTTAGGTTTGTCCAACTCGAAAGCATTTGCAGACGACAAAATAAAAGTGACTGAAAATTTGAAATTTGTTTTGTGAAGGGTAGAAAACATTGTGGGAAAAGGAGAAAATGCTGGTTACCAGCATTTTCTCCTTTTCCCACAATGTTTTCCAAAGGCTTCTTTCTCAGGGTCATCAAAAGTAGGGACTGTGTGGTAATGGGTTAATATTTCCTATCAAAGGGGAACAACTCACACCACTGAATATGTCAATAACCCTTTACCACACAATCCCAAGTTTTAAGGACCCAAACTGGCAAAGAAAGCTTTTGAAAACATTTTGGGAAAAGGAGGGAATGCTGGTAACCAGCATTTTTTCCTTTACCCATTATGTTTTCTGCTTTTCTGTAAACACATTTCAATATTTGAGTCACATTATGCTGTCTGCTAATGCTTTCATTTTGGATAAGCCTAACATTTACTCCTGTGGTAAAGGGTTGGCCTGTTGCACACAAATTTAGTTCATCCAGTACATACTTTGCAGTATATAGCATTGAAAACTGAGTACAGGGAAAATAAATCCCAAAAATTGGCAAGTCAACCTGATTAACTGAATAGTGTTTCACCCTGTTTTCAACAATAATTTGGTTTTTAAAGGGAGTGTCCTTGGGCAAGACACTTTAGAGCCGTAGCCTAATACTGGTGAAACCCAGAAAATACATGAATATGTGAGCTGTCGCCCTGATATGACTGATATGATGTTGAAAGCGGCGTAAAACACCAATCAATCAATCACCATTTCAGTCACATCACATCAGAAGTTAAAATATTCATGCGTGTCCTTAATTTCACAGCACAAGTCTGGGGCTTGGCAGTGTCTTGCTCAAAGACACTCCCACAAAAACGACACTGCACATGATAATCTAAAGACAAATTATTTTCATTGGTTAAATTATCCTATTAGAAAAAAAAAAAAGAATGAACCCTATTTGCCTGTAAAGATATTCTGCAGGTATGAATCTGCAAGAGTTTACACCCATACTCAAACAGACTAACTTCAGAAATATTACAATTAGTACACAAATGTATGGATTTGTATGAAAAACATCATGGAAAAAGGAGCATTTCTTGTAATGTGCGCTGCCACTTTTTCTTTTTTTTTAATAGCAACAAATTGCACTTTCTCTTTTTTGCACAATGTTTTCTGCCCTTTCATTTCAACCACATTCAATTTGTGGTTTGCAAATGTTTTCAAATTTAAAGTTTAAAATTTAGTTGTCTCATATAGACTTTAACTAACTACACCTCCAAGCAGTCATTGAGTGGTACCACACAATCCCAAGTTTTAACAACCCTGAGGAAATAGCCTTTTGAAAACCTCATGAGGAGAAAATGCTGGTAACCACCATTTTCTCCTTTTCCCAAAAGGTTTTCTACACTTTAACAGATAATTACCACCATATCAGCAAAATTTTATGTCGTCTGCAAATGCTTTCAATTTGGATCCATTAAAAAAAATTTGTCGTTTGGTACAGAGTTAAGAGGTAACTTCTTAAATATGAGCCGTGCTCTGTGAAAAGGGGGCTTCATGCATCTGCGAAAAGTATCAACCCAGGCCAGCCTGCGCAGGCTGGCCTAGGCCAAAACTTTTCGCTACTAGTCAATTTTCTGTTTGTCAAAGGACGAATCTACCCTATGATTAAGTCGGTTATTGAAAAAAGTGGCTCCTATGGATCCATAATTATGTGATGACTTTGGCAGGTATCAAGTATAACGGAGATCCATTAAGCCCCCTTTTGCCAGAGCACGGCTCATATGTAACTTAAAACAAGAGCACCGCATATGCTACCCATGCTTGGCTGCTGAAGCTTTTCTAAGAAAAAAAAAAAATGCAAGTAAAAAAAAAGGGGGGGCATAACTGTGTCAAAATATTTACTGAGAGTTACCTGCTTTTCTAGTATGGGTTCCCATTAGATGGTGCACAAATAGCCCAAGTTTGAAGTAAATATATTCAGAGATACAAAATATCAAAGTTTTTGCTTAACAACTACACTGTACACAGACAGTAACCAGGCTATTACAATACCTGCAATTTTTCTTTGAAAACATTCAAGCTAAAAACAGATCTAAACGGCAAAGAAGTTACTGGATAATCTATGTAAAAAGTATCATGCTTTAAATGAGGACGATATAACAAATATAAATTAATGTCATATGGTTATGTGATAAAAAAATCTTTCCCATGTGTGACCTTACAACTTTACCAAACAATCCTAACTTTTAACAACCCGGAGGAAGGAGGCTTTTGAAAACATTGTGGGAAAATGAGAAAATTTTGGTAACCAGCATTTCTTATTTTTCCCACAATATTTTCTACCCTTTGTAAGACAGAGTGACATCATTTGAATATCTGTAAGTGCTTTAGATTTGAACCAGTCTAAGACTTTTTTATTTGGTAAAAATTTAACCCTCGAACGCTTCAAGCACCTTTCACTACTAGGTTTGCCTTTCCCGCTGGTGTAGATCAAGATAAGACTGCATAAAATGTGCAGTCTGATCTTTGATCTACACAGTCCATGTTGCTGAAACAATACAGACAAAAGGCAGCTACGAAATTGCAATCATCCGGGTCTTTTTCTATGTACACTGGGCATATTTGGCCCATTAACCCTTAAGCTTTCCAGAGCGACTCAATGACCATTTGCAGGCAGTGTAGATCAAGATCAGACTGCAAAGAACTGTCCGACAATACTTTTGAAATAGCCAAATTAAGGCTTTTATTCTAGGTTTTAAAAAAATAATATTACTTCTTTAGCAGTATATAGGTAACGGGTTGATACTCTACAAGACAACAAAATTCCAAGACTTGTCCATAACTGAAAGATTCAAATACCTATGAAAATGCTTCTTTTATAGCATTTTCTAATTTTTCCGTAATGTTTTCAAAACCCTTACCTCAAGGTTGTTTTATCGACATTGTTTGGTAACAGCCATAATGTACAACTGAATAGAGAAACATTGTAGGAAATGGAAATCTTGCTAAATGTAAGTCATTTCCTTCTTTGTCACATAAATCATAGAGGACTACAGTTCAATTTTATCAGAATGTTTGATAGAAGGTAAAGATTTCAGGGGAGATGGGGGGGGGGGGGGTTAACGTTTAACATAACACAACCAGGAAAGAAAATTAAACAGATCTTTCACAAAACTATTATGCCCAATATTCAGATGTTTAAATTAACAAAAGGGTGATTTTTTATATTTGACTATGTCAGGAGCATTCGCAGAAAACAAATAAATGAAATGATGGGATTTATCTTCATCAAAAGGGCAGAAAATAATTTGGGTAGAGGAAAAAATGCTGGTTCCCAGCATTTTCTCCTCTTCATGAAATATTATCAACAGTTTTCTTCTTCAAGAATTTTAAACTTGGTTTGTATTGGCTGTATTGAAGTTTAACACTATTTTAACAGCATATGTCATATCACAATGGTCAGTGCACCTTCACACTTATTGCCCGGCTTTCACACACCAGTACTGACAACTTTCTTTGGAAGTCACTGACTACTTTTCTAACATGCACAAGAGGTGACGAGTCAAAAACTGCCTGAAAGAGAGCGAGTTAAAACTTGCGACTGTGTATCAAAGGATAAACCAAAGGTTGTGAAATTTTAACAATCCTGACTTGACATATTTATATATTTCTGCAGAAAAAATTGTAATCTAAAGCTTTTGAACACATTGTGGAAAAAGAAAAAAATGCTGGGTACCATTTTGTTTTTCTCACAATGTTTTCTACCCTTACAAGGACAATCTCCAGTATTTGAGATACTTTTAATTGTTGTCTGCAAATGCTTTCAATTTGGACGAAATTTTGTTGTCTTGCAAACTGTTCATGAAGGGTTATGAAATTTGAAAAATCGTGACAAATCTTTATGGCTAAAAAAAATCCTCAAACCTAGATACAAAAGTCTAATGGCAAACAGTCTGACAAGTGTTGGAAGAAACTTAGTAACCGTTAGGCTGCTAAGCCCGACCCAGGTCACTTTTGCAGACAGTGTAGATCACGTTCAGGCTGCACATAACATTACCTTTGATCTATACTGTCCAATAAAGGAATTTTCTTGATGCTGGAATCAACTTTGAAATCGCTATATTTGAGTTTTTACTTATGAGTGGAAATTTTCATTTCATTTATTAACCCATTACCACCCTACTTTTGACGACCCTGAGAAAGAAGCCTTTGGAAAACATTGTGGGAAAAGGAGAAAATGCTGGTAACCAGCATTTTCTCCTTTTCCCACAATGTTTTCTACCCTTCACAAAACAAATTTCAAATTTTCAGTCACTTTTATTTTGTCGTCTGCAAATGCTTTCGAATTGGACAAACCTACAATATTGTCGTTTGGTAAGGAGTTAAGCAGCAAAGGATTAAGCAGCCATTTAGCAGCCATCACTTGAAGCCTTAATCTTTTACCAAACAAGAGCACCGCATGCAGGTACCACTGCTCAATTACAGCTACTTAATTTTCAGTGAAAATTCCATGTTAAAATGGGGCATAACTGTGCAAAAAATACTTTGATGGTATTTTGGATGGGTTCCCCTTTTGATAGTGAACAACTTGTCACAACTTGAAGTAAATATCTTTCGTAATAACAGAGATATTAAAAAATGTCAAATTTTCCACATGATGACAACAACACAGACGACGGAGACAAGAACAGAGCCAGGGCTATGATAATAAATTGTTTTCTTCGAAAACAGCCGAGCTAAAAATCCAAAGTTTTGATGGACTTTCAGAAGACAGCTTTCGAAGACATTGTGGGATAAGGACCAGTATTTTGTTTTCCCAAAATGTGTTCTACCCCTCAACTATTTACCACACAATGCCAAGTTTTAACGATCTTGAAGAAAACAGCTTTTACAAACATTGTGGCAAAAGGGGCAAAAAGTGGTTACCAGCATTGTCTTCTTTTTTTTCACTCAGTTTTCTACCCTTTTATTGACACTTCCTACCATATGAGCTTCATTTAACTTTTCAGCAAATGCATTTTGTTTCCACCAAGCAGTATTTTGGCGCCCATTTAACTCCTTACCAAACGACAAATTTATTGACTCAACCAAATTGAAAGCATTTGGAGTCAACAAATTAAATTTTACTCAAATGTTTGGACTTGTCTTTGATAGGATAGAAAACATGGTGGAAAAAGGAGAAAATGCTGGTTACCAGCATTTTCTCCTTTTCCCACAATGTTTTCAAAAGGCTTCTTCACCAGGGTTGTTAAAATAAGGGAATGTTTGGTAAAGGGTTAAGAGTAAATGCATAAAAAAAATAAATCATCCATGTTTTAGCAAAGAGGGCTTTAACACACCTCTGTGATGTATTATATACCAAGCAAGTCATCAGATAATTATGTATCCATTAAACCCTTGTTGTGTAACAATTGACTGAATAATGAAGTGCACTGGTCCTTTGATGTGCAGAAAATAAAAAAAGTATCCACCCAGGTCAGCCTAAGCAGACTGCGTAGGCTGACCCATGTTGATACTTTAAGCAGATGCATTAAGCCCCCTTTTCAGAGAGCACGGCATAACTTACATGAACCTTCTGAATAAAGAAAACAGATAAAGGCAATGCAGTTTTGCGGGTCTCTTTCTCTAGAGTATTTCAAACAAAATTAGTGTAAATCCAAGATCAAGATTGACTGAACGGTGTCTACACATATGTTGATTATCATTCTTTTTACAGGATTTTTCTTCAAAATTATCTACTGCATATCTTGTTTTAGCTGGAAAACACTCATTAAATTTTTCAAATGAACTAAATTTTTGCGTCAAACCATACATTGCAAACAGCCTGACATGCAAGTACTCTTCGAAATCATAAAAATTGCACCACACATTGAGAGAAAGTATAGGTCATGACATGGTCTACCCGTTTACCAAACACCCCAAGGTTTAATTTGACCCTGTAGAAGAAAGCTTTTGAAAACATTGTGAAAAAAGGGGGAAAATGCTGGTTTCCAGCATTTTCTCCTTTTCCCAAAATGTTTTCTACCCTTTTCAAGAAAGGTACCACAACTTCACCTACATTTTATTTGTCCTCTGCCAAATGCTTTCAATTTGTGAAAAGTCTAAAAGTTTGTTGTTTGGTAAAGAGTTTATGATTATCTGATGATCTACATTTTTCAAACATATTTTAGGCTATAATTGACATGGCATGATATATTTTACGATAAACCAAATGATACAAATTTTTCAAACACGCTGCAAACTGAATACATCTTGGCGTACACTTACTTTCAGCTTGACATTCAAATTTTTTTCGTATACATTGTAAACTCATGTATATCATGACATACATTCTTACCCGATTCTTAAACCAACAATATAGATTTGTCACCCACGCCAAACAGTCTGTATTACATCACGACAACACTTTTAATGGAACTTCTAACGTTCTAAAAATAACCAAACTCTATACTCGTAGCACTGTTTCTGTAGAAAAACTTAGACATTCTAATTTAAAGCAAAACAAAAGGACATTGCTTTACAACAGTTTTTCCCTAGTTGGCCAACTCCCCTTTAGCTCTTGAGTTCTAGGAGATTTCCACATCACAAGATATCCATGCGTACCGCCAAGCATTCCTTTGGTTTGCCTTCCAGGTTTGTCCCAATCTTTGCTCCACAAGGGCCTTCGGCTACAAATTTGCATCTCTACACGGGAATGGGTCAAAAAGCTGAAAAGATGGCGCTAAAGTAACCACTTTACGAACACAGACACGCCATCTGAATGTAGTAATGGAGAAAAGGTCAAGGTCACTTTACAAGTTGGTGAATCCGGGTCAAAGGTCACCATTTAAAAGTTTCACACTAAGTTATACTCCTTTAGATTCAGTTGCAATATGGTGTCTTTTACTGCAGCGAACACAAACCTTATATTTTCTGTATCTGAAAGAGAAAAAAACCCCTTCAGTTCTTTTAATCTATACTAGACAACACAATTCTAGACTTGTCCAAAATGATATCATACGTACACAATGAATCAGCATTAGTCAAAAACAGGATGTCTTTGAAAAGGTAGGCATCAGACAGGCAACATTTTGAGGAAAGAGAAAATACTGGTTATCAGCATTTTTTCTGTCAGCAAAACTATTTTGAATGCCCTTACATTTAAAAAAAGAAGGGCTTCACTAGATAAACAACCCAAAAAAGAAACTGACAATTTTAGGCAGCACATGAAGGCCATAATTTGCAACTGCGAGGCCTTCTCCAACAGAATATTTAACAAACTATGATAATGAAGACAAAAGATCAGTCTCGCCTTGTTCAACCTTTTACCACACAATCCTGACTTTTAACAACCCTGAAGAAGAAGGCTCGTTAAAACACTGTTAGAAATGGTGAAAATTGTGGTAACCAGCATTTTTTCCTTTTCCCACAATGTAATCCTCAAGAACAAATTCATATAGGTGACCCATTCTTTCTCATCTGCAAATGTTTTCCATTTGCACCAGTCCAAAATTTTGACATTGGGTAATGAGTAAACTGTTGACAATTTCAGTCATCCCTATATGGAAAACACTTCTTGATGACAAATTAGATTTGGCTCACATTTTGAGATTGGTCTGTGAAAGGGAAGAAAAAATTGTGGTAACCTGCGTTTTCTCTTTATTCTGCAACGTTTTCAAAATGTCAAGTCTTCATGGTCATTAAAACATGTGATCGTTTGGTAAAGGGTAGAAGCATCATCTTATTCAAACAGCGCTGGGAGCTGTACAGAATTTTTACTTCGTTATCAATACAGTGTCACATACATTCTCAAATATGGTATGACGATGTTCCTTATGGCTTAGTTTACTGTTTGCATTGGTGAAAATCTACATTATAACATTCATCCATCATCCATAAAAAAGTAATTAACCCTTTACCACACAATCCCGACTTTTAACGACCTTGAGCGAGAAGCCTTTTGAAAACATTGTGGAAAAAGGAGAAAATGCTGGTAACCAGCATTTTCTCCTTTTCCCACAATGTTTTCTACTCTATCAAAGACAAATTGCACCATTTGAGCCACACTGAAATTGTCGTCTGCAAATGCTTTGAATTTGGACAAGTCAAAAATTTTGTCGTCTGGTAAAGGGTTAACCACCTAACCCTTAACCATACAATTCCAACTTTTACGTGACAATGAGAAAGAAAGTTTTTGAAACCAGCATGCTTTCCTTTTCCCACATTTTTTTCTAATCATCCTGAACACTTATCAAGTTTTGAGTCACATTTATTCTGTCATCTGCAATTGCCTTGATTTTGCAACATTTAGTTGTTAACATCTATTGGTATGTAATAAAAGGAATATTATGTTTTAGTAACTTGTTACAAGCTCCAGGCAAGTTACTACAACATAATATTCCTTTTGTTACATACCTAACCTACAAATGCTACCAACTAAATGTTGCAAATACAAACCCACAAATTTCAACATCAGATTATTACTAAATACATATGTATGGAGAAAACTTTTAAACATCTTCCACAACATTTGACTGTGGCAGATTGTCAACTTTTCCCACTCAGCTTGAAGCAAAAACAACTTCCTCTATAGTTACTCCAACAAAACATTTTGTTTATATCAGGACGAAGAGAATATAATCATCATAGAAGCCCATACTACTCACCTGTTCCACAGGTAAAATGTGAGTAAATAATTTTGTCCGGGTCCGGATTTAGGTCCACAAACATACGTAAGATAAACTCCCGGGCTGCCTGTGCATCTCTTTTTGGACCTGAAAACAAAATTCACTCAGGGACATAAGTCGCTAAATTTATGTTAACATTTTTGTAAACAGATTTTAAATAAAAGCCCTTAACACTTTACCGATAGACAAAATTTTGGAACTGTCCAAATCCACTGCTTTTGCAGTCAACAAATCAAACTGTAACACAAATAGCTGGAAGTGTCTTTGAAAGGACAGAAAACATTGTAGGAAAAGGAGAAAATGCTGGTTACCGGCATGTTTTCCATTTCCAACAAGCCGTCTATTTTAACCCTTTACCACACAATGATGACTTTTAGCGACCGTGAGGAAAAAGCCTTTTGAAAACATTGTGGGAAAAGGAGAAAATGCTGGTAACCAGCATTTTCTCCTTTTCCCACAAAGTTTTCTACCCTATCAAAGAAAAATTGCGTCGTTTTAGCTACTATGAAATTGTCATCTGCAAATGTTTTCAATTTGGATAGGTCTAAAATTTTGCCGTGTGGTAAAGGGTTAGGGTGGTTTATACTCGGGTTGTGTCCTAAAGGGCCTAGTCTCTTTTTTAAATCATACCAACTGTCAAAAACAGCATGGCTCCAGGGTGCAATCACTTGACTGCTGATGCTTTTTCAGTGAAAAAAAAAAGTCAAAGAAGGGGCATATCAATGTAAGAAAAGTGTTTAAAAATAACCTGTGCTACTTGTAAATGGGTTCCCTATTCGAAACAACTATTTCAAGCTTGCAATAAATATCCTCAGTAATAACATCTACAATATTTCTTCAGTAATAGTATCTTCAGTGATAACAGAGATATGAGAAAATGTCAAAAAATGTCAAATTTCTTGCATGATAACCACAACAATGCAGATGACACAAACATCAATGACAGGGCTTGAACTCTTTACCAAACAACAAATTAAAAGCATTTGCAGATGACAAAATAAATGTGAATCAAAAATTGAAATTTGATTTTGGACGGGTAGAAAACATTGTGGGAATGGAGAAAATGCTGGTTACCAGCATTTTCTCCATTTCTCACAATGTTTTCAAAAGCTTTCTCTCTCAGGGTCGTTAAAAGTCGGGACTGTGTGGGAAAGAGTTAACTGTAAAAGATATTTCTTCTAAAACAGTAAGGAAATACTCTAACCTTTAACACACACAAAAAAAATCTGGTGTTTTGACAACCCTACAGAGAAAGGTCTCTGAAAACATTGTGGGAAATTGAGTTAAAGCTGGTAACAAGCATTTTTGTTCATATTCTACACTGTAAAATACAAATCTCATAATTTTAGCCACATTTCATTTTTTCCTGGAAATACTTTCAATTTATACAAATCTCAAATTTTGTAAGTTTAGAATTTGAGAGGGAAAAAATTTTGTTTGATTGGTTTTTAACACTAACTCCAGCATTATTTAAGTTAAAATAGGGCTGTCGGTACACCCATCCATGCTATTCTGGAGTTCCTTGTACCAGCACTTGGCACAATATTCTTTCTAAGCAAATGGCTGCTTTCACACATAAAAATCTTCAAAATAATTATCAGCAGAAAAACTAGAGGCGCTTGAGCGCCTGTATCGCTCCACAGGCCTGATATTTCTATAATGGCGAAAGGAAGTTTTTAACAATTATCATTCAATCCTGCATTTTAGCTCACTGAAGAAACAATTTGGTAGACAACCACCATAGGAACTTACCTGCAAAACAACAATGAAATCCAATGAATAGTTTTAGAGAAGAAATTTTTCAAAGATTTTACTTTATGCCATAAAAGGAAAATGAGTCTCCCATAAAAGCCATGTTTTTTGACAGATCTTTTTTTTTTTAAGGAATTCTGTAAACCTGTATCTAAGGAACATTCCTGCAAAATAATAATGCTATCCAAATAGCGGTTTGGGAGGAGAAGATTTTTAAAGGTTTTTTACTTTGGTTGCCATGGCAACCAGAATTCTTCATGGAACACAATTATTTGAAGGAATTTGAAAGAGGACCACCAAAGGAACATTCCTGTGAAATTTGGTAAAAATCCAGTCAATAGTTTCTGAGGAGAAGTTTTTTAAAGAAAAAGTTTACGGACGCACGCACGCACGCACGGACGGACGGACGGACGCATGACGGACACAACGCCATGACAATAGCTCTCTGGCCTTCGGCCAGTGGAGCTAAAAACAACATACTTACCATCAAATTCAGGGAAATAGTCTACTAAATGTGAGTGCATAATTTTCTCCTCAAGCAGGTCCTTCTTATTAAGGAATAATATGACTGAAGAATTTTGAAACCATGGGTATGTAATAATTGTACGAAACAATGCCTTCGACTCTTCCATACGATTCTGGAAAAGAAAACCATAGTTTAAACAGTGAATAATGACTCGTTCCTTTGTAAAGCAATTTAGTCATATACCATACAATCACACTTAAAAGAATTTAGACTTGTCCGAATTCAAAGCATTGTTGCAGGTGACAATTCAAATGTGGCTCAAATGCTGGCATTTATCTTTCATAGGGTAGAAAACATTGTGGAAAAAGGAGAAAATGCTGGTTACCAGCATTTTCTCCTTTTCCCACAGTGTTTTCAAGACGGCTTCTTCTTCAGGGTCATTAAAACTAACAGACTGTGTTTTAAAGGGTTCACAACTCTGAGGAAGAAAACTATTTAAAAGATTATGGCTACATTATTATTTTTTTCCTTTCAAACCACATCTGTCATCTGAATATTGATCAGGTGCACCTATCACTGAACACCTAAGCCACATTTTTTATTGTTCATTGATACAACCACCTACGCTGAACTACTTGTTACTTTTGACAACATCAAAGCACATGGCACATTTCGATCGTACATGTATATCTATGCCATGACATGAATATCTAATGGTAAATATGCCCTACAGAAGGCTCAGCGTAGATGCTTGCAATTCCGAACATGTTTTTCAATCCCAGCATGATTCAGAACAGTAATTGTTCTTTTTTTAAAAAAAAAAAAAACTTATGGTAAGAAATAACAACCACTCAATGTTAGTCATAGGTTTAAATCAAGTTATGAAACTTTGTTTAAATCAAATTCTTCAATGTACCTTCCAAAAGAAGCATACACGCATTCAGCACTTTAAGTGGTTGTATAAACGAACAGTCAAAATGTGGTATAGGTGTTCAGTAATAAGTACACTTGCTCCTGCCTGCAAGTACTGGCAAAAACAAACATGAATATGAATGTAAATTAAAGCCACAATTTCAAATCAAATTCACTATTCTGTAGATCAACTGCGATAAGATCAATTGTACCAAATCACTGTCAAGAACATTAACGTTTGGAAATAAAACCCGAAAGAAAGAAAATGGTGGTTTGAGTTCCAACCCCCCCCCTCCCACTCTCGTTTGCGCTAAATACATGTCAAGGCCTTAAGGACACCTTAGATTTTGATAGGGCAACATCAAAACAACCATAAATTAGTTGACAATATAAACAAGAGGGCCATGATGGCCCTGTATCGCTCCACTGGCTAATACGTAAAATCACTACATGCCAAACATTACAATACTTGGCCAATTGGTTTTGAACATAAGACCCCTGAAACAGGACTAAAATTGGTAGCCCTAGTTCATATGGTTAGTAACAAGAAGATTTCTAAAGATTTCACTATATAAGCCCACGTAAAACTTCTGACCCCTCGGGGTGAATCAAATTCCCCCCTAGGGCTATAATTTACGCACTCTTGGTGAAGGGCCTTTAGATATAGCTACATGCGAAATTTGGTAGCCCTACGCTTTATGAATAAGTACAGGGAGATTTCTTAAGTTTTCTCTACATAAGCCCATGTAAAACTTGTGACCCCCGGGGCAGGGCCAATTTTGACCCCAGGGCTATAATTTAAGCACTCTTGGTAGAGACCCACTAGATAAAGCCACATGCAAAATTTGGTAGCCTTAGGCCTTACGGCTAGGTACAGGGAGATTTCTAAAGTTTTCCCTAAATAAGCCCATGTAAAACTTGTGACCCCCGGGGTGGGGTCAAATTTGACCCAAGGGCTATAATTTGGGCACTCTTGGTAGAGGCCCACTAGATAAAGCCACATGCAAAATTTGGTAGCCCTAGGCCCCATGGCTAGGTCAAAGAAGAATTTTAAAGTTCTCCCTATATAAGCCCATGTAAAACTTGTTATATAAGCCCATGTAAAACTTGTTACCCCCGGGCAGGGCCTAATTTGATCCCAGGGCTATAATTTGAACAATCTTGGCAGAGGTCCACTAGATAAAGCTACATGCCAAATTTGGTAGCTCTAGGCCCTATGGCTAGGTAGAAGAGGAATTTTAAAGTTCTCCCTAAATAAGCCCATGTAAAACTTGTGACCCCCGGGGCGGGGCCAATTTTGACCCCAGGGCTATAAATTGAAGAAACTTGGTAGAGGTCCACTAGATAAAGCTACATGCCAAATTTGGTAGCCCTTGGCCTTACGGTTTCAGACAAGAAGATTTTCAAAGATTTTCAAAATTTTTCAGTTTTGTTGCCATGGCAACCAGAGTTTTAGAAGGAATTAAATTCTTTCAAGAAATTCTGAAGAGGACCATGGCAGGATCATTTCTGTGAAGTTTCATCAAAATTGGATGGGTAGTTTCAGAGAAGAAGACGTTTTAAAAAAAAGTTAACGCACGGACGGACGGACGGACGCACGGACAGACGGACGGACGGACGGACTGACGGACGGACGGACGCACGCACGCACGCACGACGGACAACAGGCCATGACATAAGCCCGCTGGCCTTCGGCCAGTGGAGCTAAAAACATGTACACCAGTGTGCAACGAGAGATTTATGAATTGTTCATGGAAATATCATGTCTTGCGCAATTTTACGTACCTTGAGGGACTAAAATGATACTTTAGATTACAAGTCTGTTACGATCACAATGTGACATTATAAGGCAAGTAGAGTGCATTCTGGAAATATTTAGAGGTGTGTAAAATATCATTCGGGTTTACGCGCTGTTTGAATTATGTTCAACTGCTTTACCTTCATTTTGGATGAGTACAAAACTTTGTTGCTGTATGGTAAAGAGTTAAGCAACAAAGAACATATTTTTTTTTGTTTTTCATGGAAGTATCCATTATGGATGGACTGATCGTCTGAATGGCATCAGGTAATCAGAAGTTGTGTTAATTTAAATTTTAGAGAAAATTCTTGCAAATCAGACCAAGATTGATCCAAGGATAGTTGGTGAATACGGGCCCTGTCATTCTGAAAAGGGAAATCAATTATGGTTTTGACAGTAACCAAAAGATAACACTTAAGGCAACTCCAAATAATTGGACTTTGCAGTCAACAAATAAAATCTTGATCAAATGCTGGGATCTGTTTTGAACCCTTTACCACACAATCCCTGGTTTTAACCCCCATTTGGAAGAAACCTTTTGAAAACATAATGGGAAAAAAGGGAAAATGCTAGTCGCAAGCGATTTCCCCTTTTCCCACCATGTTTTCTTCCCTTTGAAAGTAAAATTTCAGGTTTAGAATCACTTTTAGATTGTCGTGTACAAATGCTATTAATTTGGTAAAATCTACAATTTTGTTATTTGGTAAAGAGTTAAAAGGGTAGAAAACATTGAGGGAATAAGGGAAAATGCTGGTCATCTGCATTTTCATTTTTCACAGTGATTTTCAAAACGGTCTTTTGCTGTGTGAAATCACAGGATTATGTTGTAAGTATACATGTTGATTGATTGCATGGTGTTTAACGTTTTCAACATGATGGCAGTTATATCACTGTGGCCAGTGTACCTATCCATGCTTTCCTGGAGTTTCTTTAACCAGTACTCCACACAATTCTTTCCAAGCCACTGGCTGCTTTCCTACATGACCATCATCAAAACAGTGGTCAGCAGTAAGAGAGGAATGAATCCTGTCACAGAGCCCAGGACCAAACCAGCGACCCACAGACTGCGTTATCAGGGCTCTTCTCTTGCTCTGTAAAATCACAGGATTACGTTGTGAAGGGTTAAGTATACTGTACATGTACATACCTCATTGTCAGATTCAACAAGAACCTGATCGTATTCACTTAAGGCGACTAAAAACATAATGGACGTAACATTTTCAAAACAGTGTATCCACTTGCGTCTCTCTGACCTCTGACCTCCAACATCTACCATTCTGAAATCATACAACAAATACTTTGAAACTTTCAGTATAACTTGTCTTAACTTTTTACCAAACAATAAAATTTTGGACTGTACCAAATTGAAAGCAATTGCAGATGAAAAGTTTAATTGTAGCTCAAATTTTGATTTCTCTCTTTGAAGGGTACAAAACATTGTGGGAAAAGGAGAAAATGCTGGTTTCCAGCATTTTCTCCTTTTCCAACAATGTTTTCAAAAGGCTTTTTTCTCAGGGTCGTTAAAAATCAGGATTGTGTGGCGAAGGGTTAACCCTTGACCAAATGATAAATTTTGTCTTCTCAAATTTGAAAGAATTTGCAGAAGACAAAATAAATTTGACTCAACAGACCGAAATTCAATTTTTGAAGGGTAGAAAACATTGTTGGAAAAGGCAAAAAAGCTGGATACCAGAATGTTTTCAAAATTCTTTTTCTTTTGATCGGTTAAAATTTGGGAATGTTTGGTTCAGGGTTAATGGCCAACTCTATTAATCAAGCGACCTACATTCAGCAAGCACTGTATCCACAGATTGCCCAGAGAAGGCAAATAATTATGTTGAAGTGTTACTACACTACACAATCAATGACCTTCTCAATTTCCCACAATGTTTTCTGAACTATCAAAAACAAAACTTACAAGGACAGAATACATCGCAGAAAAGGAGAAGACCCTGGTTACCATTATCTCCTCCTTTCCACACAATGTTTTCAAAGGACTTCCTCCCTTGAGACCTTTCAAGACCACATTGTATTGTTTGGTAAAGGAAAGAGAGGGCAGAAAACAAGTACTGGTACATGTACATTTACTGCAAAAACTTCCTTCACTTCTATTGCAACATGTAACCCTCTACCTCATAAGCATGTGTTAACCCTTTACCACACGACAAAATTTTAGACCTGTCCAAATTAAAAGCATTTGTAGATGACAGTTTTAACGTGGCTCATATGAAATGATTTTTCTTTGATAGGGTAGAAAACATTGTGGGAAAAGGAGAAAATGCTGGTAACCAGCATTTTCTCCTTTTCCCACAATGTTTTCTCTTTTAGGGGGGCGTTAAAAGTCGTCATTGTGTGGTAAAGGGTTAATTGATTGTATGGTTTTAAATGCCGTTTTCAAACATCATCCACTCTGGTGTTTTCAGAGAAAACATTGAGTTATTGTTGTAGCCCTAGTGCCGTCTGCATCATTGTTGTGGTGCAAAAACTTTGAAATTTTACAATTATCACTTTACAATATCACTGCTATTACAGAAGATATTTACTTCAAGCTTGGGACAAGTTGTTAACTATCAAAGGGAGAGTCAATAAAACAAGGGCATATAACCATGAAAATATTTTTGACACAATTATGCTCCTTTTTCGACTTAGAATTTTCACCAAAAATCAAGCAACTGAAGCACAGCGTTGGCATCCGCATGTGGAGCTCTTGTTTCAATCTTATCACAGTGGCCAGCTCACCCTCCCTTCTTTTCCAGGGGATTCTTTTACCAGTACTTATCACAACATTCTTACCATGCCACTGGCTTGTTTTCAGCATAACCAATGTTGAAAAAATGATGTGATGAGAGGAATGAATCCTGTTGCAATGAGTATCATCAATCCTCAGAAAGAAATTGGCTGAGCTTGGGATTCAAACTCGTGACCCCGTTTTCTCAAGTCCTGTATGCTTCTGCCTGCACAACTGCACAACCAGGGTCCGTATTCACCAATCATTCTTAAGAATATTCTTTGTCTCATTCTCCAAGATTTCCAAATTTTGAAAGTAACACAACTTCTGATTGGCTAAACCAAATGGTTTAGCCAATCAGAAGTTATGTTACTTTCAAATATAGAAAATTGTGGAGAATAAGACTGAGAATGTTCTTAACAATGGTTGGTGAATACGGGCCCAGGACACTTTGATTGATTGACTGACTGACTGAAAAGTATCATACTCCGCTTGAAGAATCATTTCAGCCATATGAAGGCAAGAGCTAACGTCTTCATAAATGTCCTAGGTTTCACCAGCAATAGACTAGGGCTTTACAACGTTTTGCACAAGGACAATCAAACACAAGACACAGTGCTTCCAGTGAGGCTCCAACATGGGGCCTTGAGATTACCAGTCCTAAATTTATCAATGAGCCATGTAAGACCCATTTTTTTGCCAATCTAAAGGAGAAGGCATTTAAAATAATTGTTGGAAAGGAGAATTATTTGTAACAAGAAATGTCCAAATTGGAAGTATTTTTCGATATCACATTAAACACTGCTTAACTCTTTACCACACAACAAAATTTTAGCCAAGCCCAAACTGAAAGCATTTGCAGACGACATATTACATGTTACTCAAAAAAGAAATTTGTCTATCATAGGCTGGAAAACAATGTGGGAAAACAAGAAAATTTGAGCCACATTGAAATCATTGTCTGCAATGCTTCAACTTGGACAAGGCTAAAAAAGTGTCATGTGCTATAGGGTTAAAGTGCTAATCAGTCATATGGATGATTCATAACTGAGCTGATGTCTATGTACATGTAACAGAACTGTCATAACCATATACCACACAATTCTCAACCTTCAGTAAATAGGCTCTTGGAAACATTGTGGGGAAAGGAGAAAATGCTGGTAACCAGCATTTTCTCCTTTTCCAACAATGTTTTGTAGCCGTCATAACACATATTTCAAATTTTCAGTGACATTTACTTTGTCATCTGCAAATGCTTTGAAACAAGAAAAATCCAAAATGTTGTCTGGTAAAGGGTAAAACCACAAGACCTCAGAACACTTCAAGCTCTTTCACTCATAATCGCATCTTTAACCCCTCACTCTGTACGACATAAATTAAACCCCATCTCAAACTGTCAAAACTTACAATATAAAATATTCGATGAATCTGAATCTTTCCTCTTTTTTAAGAATGGAGAAAGATTTTGTAGCAAAGGCGTATCTGCTTAGCAAACAAGCTTAAGTTTTAACGACCTGGTGAGAGAAAGTCTTTAAATAATTGTGGGCACTGGGCACAGGAGTAAATTCCGATAATCTTTTCCTTATCCCATGTTTTCTGTCTTATCAGAGAACTTAAGCTCATTTGAACCCAATTTCAAATTTTTTGTCTGCAGTTGGTCTGAATATGGGAATGACTAGTGCATCTCCTTGACACATTTAAGCAATCATCACATAATTATGCATCCACAAAGTACAATTTGTCCAACATTTGACTTACTTATGAGGTAAAATGGTTTGTGGACATACTGGAAAATTATGAATCACAAAAACTTTTGATCCATGTCAGAGTGCCCTAAGTGCACAGGCTGACATGGACTGCTACTTTGTGCAGACGCATTAATGCATTTTTCTTATATCTTTTTCTATCAAGGTTGTCAAATGCACAGGCACAAAAAAATTGTCTATAAACTGTAGACCCTTGCTCAAAGGTTAACCCTTTACCACACAATGACGACTTTTAACACCCCTGAAAGAGATGGCTTTTGAAAACATTGTGGGAAAAGGAGAAAATGCTGGTTACCAGCATTTTCTCCTTTTCCCACAATGTTTTCTACCCTATCAAAGAAAACTCATTTCATATGAGCCACATTGAAACTGTCATCAGCAAATGCTTTCAATTCGGACAGGTCTAAAATCTGGTCATGTGGTAAAGGGTTAAAATATGCATGTCATTCACACAGTAACTTATTTTATCATTAAACCTACACCAGACAAAAAAATTGTTTCAAAAGTAATACATGTATTTCATTAATCACATCAGCCCATGCACCTATCCATGCTATCCTAAAGCTTCTTTTAGTAGAACTTTGCACAATTTTCATTCCCTACCCACCAGCTGCAATCATTTCCATCTTGTTATCAGCATTTTCTCCTTTACCCACAATGTTCTCAAAAGGACTTCTTCCTCTGGGCCATAAAAACAAGAGACTAATATGATAAACGATAAACAAGTAATGTTAAAAAAAAATGCAACTCAGCATAAACTAAAATCTGCTGATCACATGGAAAACTAATCTGTTGAAAGCCGCCTAAGTTGTCAAGGTCATATTGAAGGTCAAGTTCAACTCTTGGCATGTTCAAAACAATACAAATATTACTGTGTAGATATCATTCAAAATGCACAGAAGGCAGTGTCTGATCTTAAAATTTCTCCTTACCCTATTCCATGCAACTTTCTCACAAAAAAACCCAGAAACTGCAATTCAGTTATTACAAATATTGTTTAAACTCTATCAAATGACAAAACTTTAAATTCATCTAAATTCAAAGCATCTGCAGACATCAAATCAAATAGGATTTAAAAAATGAAATTGTCTTTGAGAAGAAAACATTGCTGGAAAAGGAGAAAATACTGGGCACCAGCATTTTCTCCTTTTTCCTACAATGTTTTCAAAAGCCTTCCTCCCAAGGGTCATTAAAAACTCTGGATTGTGTTGTAAAGGGTTAAAGTTCAATCTATACCAGACAGCACAATTTCATACTTGTCCATTTTGCCCATGAAAAAATGTGGCATTCATGCTACAACTTGGTCTTTAAAAGGATGTAAATCATTGTCTGAAAAGGGGGAAATGCTGGTTACTTTCATTTTCTCCCTTTTCACACACTGTTTATGGGTGTTGTTGAACTTGGGGTTATTTAGTAAAGGATTAAAAAAAGGTTTTGCATGGTGGAGGTGTAAGCATATTAGAAAACCTATTAGTATTTCCATCTACAGATGCATCTTTGCAATAGGATTGAAAAAACAGTTCTAATTCTGTCAGCAAAGCTTTATTTTTCAAGTATTTTTTTCTTTTGTTTTTGTTAAAATTCTTTAGAAAGAGTCTTTTGAAAGCATTGTTGGAATTGGAGAAAATGCAGGTGATCTTCATTTTCTCCTTTTCCTGCAATGTTTTCTACCCTTTGAGAGATAAATCATTTCAGTCACATCTATTTTACTGTCTGCAAATGCTTTCAATATGCACCACTCCAGTCTAAAATTTTGCTGTTTTGTGGAGTTAACTCTTTACCACACCGGATTTTTAATGACCCTGAGGAAGAAGGCTTTTGAAAACATTCTGGGAAAAGGAGAAAATGCTGGTAACCAGCATTTTCTCCTTTTCCCAAAATGTTTTCTACCCTTTGCAAAACAAATTATGTACTTTTAGCCAGATTTGATTCGTTGCCTGCGGATGCTTTTAATTTGGACAAGTCTTCAGTTCTCTCATTTGGAAAAGACTTAAATGGGTAGATCTTGATTTGTTTGCCATTAATCATTTTTTATGTGTAACCCTGATAAAACTTGTTAAGAAAATAAATACTTCTTCACAAATGTGGAGAAACTGGGCAGTTACATTCAGGTAGAAGGTGCTCTCTTGCACATTTAACTCTATACCAAACAACAAAATTTTAGACTTGTCAAATTCAAACCATTTGCAAACCACATAATAAATGTGCTTCAAAAATTCAAGTTAGTGTTTGGTTTGGGTAAGACACCTTGTGGAAAAAAGAAAAATGCTGGTTACGAGCATTTTCTCAATTTTCCAACATGCTTTCAAAAGTGTTCTTTCTCAACTTGGGACTGTTTTGTAAAAAGTTAAACCAATTCCATGCCAAAAAAAGGGGACATTACTGTTAGATTTTGTTGAGAGTTTCCTGCCCTTCTTGTATGGGTTCCCTATTTGACAGTAAACAACTAGCCCACGTTTAGCTCTTCACCAAACGACAAAATTTTAGACTGGTCCGAATTGAAAGCATTAATTTGCAGACTACAAAACAAATGTGACTGAAAAATCAAGATTTGTTTTGGGAAGGGTAGAAAATATTGTGGGAAAAGGAGAAAATGCTGGTTACCAGCATTTTCTCCTTTTTCCACAATATTTTCAAAAGGCTTCTATCCAAGGGTCGTAAAAACCCGCGATTGTTTCGTTAAGGCTTAAAGTGAGAAAATGTCAAATGTTTTTGCACTGCACAATGCAGATGACAACAGGGTCTTTCTTCATGTTTCTCTCACGAAAGTTCAAACCTGACAGTAACACAACGTCTGATTTGCTTAACCAAATGGTTTGACCAATCAGACGCTGCTTTATTTTCTAAATCTATGATTAGACTAACACAGTGATTGACAGCTGTTGGTGAATACCAACCATAACCTATGAAAATACCATGTTGCTAAATACAGGTGTGTTTATATTTAAATTCAGAGGGGCATGTTACTTTATACTCTATGTTGTAGATACACAGTAGATTTTTCTCCATGGGAAAATTCAAATGGATACCAACAACACAGATTTAGTGAACAACTTGTCACATTATTATAACCCTGCAACTAATAATAACTCATTTCATCTTGAATTTTAACTCTCTAAAATTCTAATGAGCTTACAACCAAGAAGTACGAAGGTCTCTAAAAACACTGTAAAAAAAAAGGAGAAAGTACAAATAGCAAGCACTGTTTTCTCCTTTTCCCCCCGAGTGTATTAATCTTTTACCAAACAGTAATTTCTGAGACTTGTCCAAATTAAAACATTTGCAGATGACAAATGAAACATGGTTCAGAAGTTGGGCTTTGCTTACAAAAGGGGGGAAAGTACATTTTGGTAAAAGAATAAAACGCTGTTTCTTGCAATTTTTCCTCATCCCCCAAATGTTTTCTAAAACTTCTTCCTTGGGGTTAATATAAGTCATAAGTGTTTGATGAAGGCTTTAACCCTTACCCTACTAAATAACTAGAATGAAATTTTCAATTCAATAGTAAAAACGCAAATATTGCTATTTCGAAGTTACATTTACGGGAATACCACCTCCTTATTGGACAGTGTAGATCCAAGGTCAGCAAGTCGCGCTTAGCAGCCAAAGGGTTAACACTTTCAGAGAGCATTTCAATCATTTAATACTTTATCACACAATCCCAAGTGTTGATGACCTGGGGAAAAAGACTTTCGAAAACATTATGGGAAAATGAGAAAATGCTGTTAACCATAATTTTCTCCCTTTTCCATAATGATTTCTTTCAATTAACCCTTTACCACACAATCCCAACTTTAAAGACCCTGAGAAAGAAAGCTTTTGACAACACTGTGGGAAAAGGAGAAAATGCTGGTAACCAGCATTTTCTTCTTTTCCCACAAAGTTTTCTACCCTGCTGGAAACTAATTTCAATTTTTGAGTTACGTTCATTTTGTCATCTGCAAATGCTTTCAATTTGGACCAGTCTAAAATTTTGTTTGGTAAAGAGTTAAAATTGGTGAAAAGTTAGGGAACGTTTATTCGGTCTTCTTGCATAGCTTTTAAACTGACTTCAAATTTGCCATTTGACAAAGGGTTAACTCTTTACAAGACAACAAAGTAAAGACTTGTCCGCATTGAAAACATTGGAATTTGCAGAAGTCAAAACAAATGCAGATAAAAAATTGTAATTTGTTTTTGGGTGCATTCAAAACACTGTTTGAAAAGGAGAAAATGCTGGTTACCAGCATTTTCTCCTTTACCACACTGTTTTCAAAAGTCTTCTTCCTTGGGCCCTTTAAAACAAAGGATTGTTTGACGAAAAGGGTTAAATCTGGTGAAGGGTAGATCAATCCTCAACAAAGCTGATTACTAGTATCACGACATGAAACTGTCCTACTTCTTATATACATCCTCCTCAAGTCACATCTGATTGAATTTTAACCCTTGTCTATACCCCAAGCCCTAGGCTAACTGGGTTGCCTACAGGACTTGAGAACATGGGGGTCACTTTGATTCCCGACTCCGCCAATTTCTTTAACCCATTACCACAGCAAAATTTTAGACCTATCCAAATTGAAAGCATTTGCAGACGACAATTTCAAAGTGGCTCAAATAGTGCAATTTTGCTTTGATTGGGTAGAAAACTTTGTGGGAAAAGGAGAAAATGCTGGTTACCAGTATTTTCTCCTTTTCCCACAATGTTTTCAAAAGGCTTCTTCCTCAGGGGTGTTAAAAGTCGTCATTGTATGGTAAAGGGTTAAGAGCATTTATGATAGTCATTGCCAGAGGATTCATTCCTCTCTCGTCTTTTACCATTGTTTCAACAATGGTTATGTGGGAAAGCAGCTAGAGGCTTGGAAAAAATATTCCAGTAAAAGTAAATCCAGGAAAGGATGGATAGGTGCGCTGGCCGCCGCGATATAACTGAAACAATGTTTAAAACAGCGTTAAATATCATACAATCAATCAGTTAATCTTTACCATACAATCCTAAGTTTTATCAACCCTGAGAAAGGATTCTTTAGATTGATTATATATTGATCATATGGTGTTTAGCGCCGTTTTCAACATTATTTCAGTTATGTCGCGGCGGCCAGTGCACCTATCCATGCTAACCTGGAGTATCTTTTTCCAGTACTCCGCACAATTTTCCTTCCAAGCCACTGGCTGCTTTCCCACATAACCATCGTCGAAACAATGGTCAGTGGTGGGAGGATTCTTTAGAAAACATCTGGGGGGAAAAAGGGAAAAGTGCTTGTAACCAGTATTTTCCCAGTTTTCCTATACAGTTTTAAACTCTTGCAAAGACAAATTTCATCATTGGAGCCACACTGAAATTGTTGTCTGCAAATACTTTTAATTTTGACAAGTCTAAAATTCTGTTGTCTGGTAAACTCAAGTTTTATGGACCTTGAGGAAGAAGGCTTTTGAATCGATTGAATAAAATATTGTGGTAGAGTGAGAAAATGCTGGTCCTAGCATTTTCTCCTTTTTCTATGGCATTTCAAAAGCCTTTTTAACACAGGGTTGTAGAAAATTCAAGAGTGTTTAGTAAAGGTTTAACTTTTTTTCCAAATAAAAAAGTTCTTTACTGGTATCAATGGAAAGCATTGCAGACAACCAATTTAAAAATTTTAATGTGGGGCGAATGATAAATTCTGTCAGTGAAAGGATAGAAAACATTGTGGGAAAGGAGGAAAATGCTGCTTACCTGCATTTTCTCCTTTTCCATAATGTTTTCAAAGTATTCTTCAGGGTCGTTAAAGGTCGGGATTGTGTGGTAAAGGCACATAGATAGGATTTTGTCCCTTTCAAATTTATTTGAGATTACAAGTGCATTTAGTCTCACTTCTGTTAAACTTTTACCACACAATCCTGATTTTTAATACCCCTGAGGAGGAAGCCTTTGAAAAACATTGTAGGAAAAGAAGAAAATGCTGGTAACCAGCATTTTCTCCCTTTTCCCACAATGTTTTTAATGCTATATTAGACAAGTTCAATTACTTGAGTCACATTTAACTCTTTCCCAAACAACAAAATTTTAGGCCTGTCCAAATTGAAAGCATTTGCAGACGAAAAATTTAAGGTGGCTAAAATGGTGGAATTTGTCCATGATAGAGTACAAAAAATTGTGGGAAAAGTTGAAAATGTTGGTTACCAGCATTTTCTCCTTTTCCAACAATGTTCTTGAAAGGCTTCTTTCCCAGGGTCGTTAAAACCCAGAATTGTTTGGTATAAGGTTAAATTGTCGTCTGTAACTGATGCAATTTAATACAGGCAAGTCAAAATTTTTCTCCAGTGGTAAAGAGTTAAAATTTCCATGAGTTCTGCAAGATTTCTGGACAAGTGTCCCCTCTCTTGGCAGTTCTAGTTAAAACAATATGACATATGACTATGATTTTATTTACTTATACATGTATCTCGTCATATATACTAGCAATGATAAACATAAACAATGAACAGTAAACCAAGGGCAATAACTAGTACATATATATATATCTATAAAACATGAGGAAGCTACTTTGTATTTTAAGTCATTAAATAGAGTTTATTTCATCAGCTTGTGGTTAATTTCGCATACCTTTCCCTTTTTCGGCAAATATTTCCCCATATTAACCACAAGCTGATGAAATAAATTATATATTACATTTCCTCTGATTATTTTGTCAACGAATGCCACTTTTAAAACTTAAAAAAGTAGTTCCAGATTTTCGGCAGGAGGAAAATATTCACAGTGACGGGGAAATAATTCCCTCCAGCTTAAATTACGACATTTCTTTACCCATAACATTTCTAAAAATAGACACATGAAATATAATATATTATGATCTTGCTATTATGTGTATGATATTTCCTTCTCAATATTTTTGTCAAGTCATCATTATAAAATATGTTTTCCTTTCGTTTTTTGTTTTCATATATTTTTTAACCATCTTTAAAGCGTAAATATAACTGTTGTTATTAGCTCTTCAACTGCTAAAAAGAAAAAGAGTAAGAAGGTAAATGAGTTTTCTGCCAATAGTAAAAACCAAATGTTACATTTTCTGTTTTCTATCATCTCGAAAATTTCATTTTATTAGAAAGTGTTGATCAGAGATCCAGCTGTGCATTATATGTAGTCTGATCCCTATCCACACCAAAAAAAAAAAAAACCTCATGCAGCCTGGTACCGCAGCACAACATAACAAATACTGTTGAGAGTGACAAATATACCTGACAAAAACACCCTTGAATTACAGATGGGACTTACCTAAATATTATACTATCCAAATCAAAGGGATATTCTATGATTCCAGTGGTGGGGGATCTCACTCTCAGTATATCCTGTAACGTGGGTAAGTAATCAGGTTGAGTAATTCTGTCTACATCATCCAGGTAGCTGAAAGAAGAAAGGAAAATATCAGTAAAACAAATAAATGCTCTCAGCAGAACAGAAATACTGAATGCACCTTTTGACCAGGGTCAATCTATTTGTCATTTATAAATTTTGTGCATGTCCAAGGATATAACCATAAGCTTGATTTTATTGGCTTGCATAAACAACTTAACTTAGGAAGATTGCAGAGAAAAATGAATGTAACTGAAGATCTTAAATACTCCTAAAGACAAGAATTTAATAAGTAAGTTAGTCTAACTTATTTCTAATTAGAGTGCAAAAAAGATTTCTTATATCCAACCCTTGCCCTAACAAAACATTTGAAGACTCTTTCATCAGCAATATCGGTACTCCGGAGGAAAACCCAATTCAATGAGTCAGCGGTTCTTTTTTTTTTTTTAATAACTCTACCTTTCCCAATTCAAAATTGTTTAACAGTAAATGTCAGAAATCGATAAAGATGACAAAAGAAATGTGAAGGAATTACGTGTAACACCTCACCATCTAACAGCTAGGCAATCTGCCATATTTGGTAAGTAATTAATTTGCGATGCCTTCAATTTGCAATTAAGTATCACACAAAATTTCGAGTTTTCACATCAAAACCAGTCACTGTTTACGCATTTCTATCTTATGCTTGTACGGTTTACAGGGGTGTGGAAATCTTAGAAATTTCTACTTGTCCACGGACAAGTAAATTAAAGAAGTCCACTTGCCTGCCAGTGCAGCTTACTTGTCCGAAACACAACAGTTTTAAATTGCATTCAACCATGCCTCATTAAAAAGATGCTGTCTTTATTGTCATATTCCATATTGCAGTGCATATTATATTTACGTTTAGAGCCACGGAATGCTTCCGAGGTCTCAGACTTCTCACATTCCATTTGCTTAGAAGATTTAATTAAAAAAAAAAAACTGATCCATTTTCTCCAATTTTACGTATCAATTAATCACTGAATCGCAAATTGTTTCTGTTTGAGAAGATTTCCGGCAGAGGAATTAATGCCTAAACCACAGCCCATTTGCACTGAAGCTGTACCATCAGATTAAAGGTTTAAATATTCACATGTGCGACATTGTCGTAAAAGATCTTTGAATCAGTGCTAAAATGATAAAAATAAAAATATTCCAATAAAAAATTGTGATATTTAAAGTATTCAGACATTTTCCGAAGGAAAAAAAGTTGACATGCAAAAATAGCAGCATACTATTATACTGACTCTGATGTAAGCGGTGAATGCTGAGGTACAACAAATGTGTACTTAGGGTTTCTAGAATTCAGGGATAATCTCAAGCTGCTGTTTTATCATTTGAAATGTCATTTTGTACCAAGGGTGAAAATTTGTGTTTTACTGCATAATGTTTACAACAGATATCTGTTTCAAAATTTTCTCCATATTTTCTTCTTGTCCGCGGACAACTAGATAGAAAAAAAGTCACTTGTCTGACGCCAAATTTTCTCGAGTCGGATATAGGATTTCTGCATCCCTGGTTTACATCCTTACAGACTTGTTAATCAGACATCTAATTGACAGACCATTAAAAAATTAAGGAAAGCTATCAGTTGATCATTACTGATCAGATGCTAAAAATAAGCTTGAATGTGATCATATTTGACAGTGTTTGTAAATATTAAAGGCACCTGTTGCCAGGTAAAGTGAAAATCACATGCATATATAACCCATATCCAGCTATATAAACGAAATGAAACTTTCAAGCTGATAGTAAAAACCAAGATTTTGCTATTTCAATATTTTCAGGTGAAATATATCTCCTTACCAGACAGTGTGGATCCAAGATCAGACGGCACATTCTATGTAATCTGATCTTGATCTACAGTGTCTGCAAATAGGTCCTTAGGTCAAGCTAAGCAGCCTAAGGGTTAACACTTAAACAAATGAACAAGCTGTTCAACAATGTTTCAGTCATTTCCTACTTTCAATTTAATATTCTCTCATATTTTGCCCTACTTCCTATTAGGTTTGCCCTGCTTCCTATTAGATATCAAACTGGCCTGTCGATGTATGTTGATACCACTAGGCCTATCGTTCTCAATGGTGACTTGAAAACATTCTGATAGATGTTGATGTTACCTTTCGAGTACTCAATCTAAAGAGCCACTAGGGCTGCCTATCGGCCTGAAAAGTGACTATCATGATATTTTTACTATAGCAGGATTAATATTATGATATTATTACTATCGTGAGAACCATATCGTGATGCATCATGATACTATCGGGTTGTATAAGATCTTCTTTAATACTCTTTAAGGGAATGATTAATCTGTGCCAAATTGATATTATGTTTACAAAAGCAGTTAAAGAGTCAGCGACCCTTTACCCGATTATGAAATCATAATTTTGAATAATTTTTGAAGCCAGGGATCTGCACAATGGAGTAGTCATAGATCCTTCCCTAGAAACTGAGTGATTACATTCATTACAGCTTTAGATCTTAGAGAATGGGGAGGAAGTTTAGAACTAACGCCAGGTAAAGTCATTATTTCGGTGGGTTCTTTCAATTCAGTACTGGTAGACAGCATCAATTCCCGGTCTCTGGCAGCTGTTTGTGGGGGCTCGAAAGCAAATGTTGGATATTCCCGTTGTAAATGGTCCTGCAAATTTGTCAAGTTCCAGCTGTGTTTCAGTATCATGTAACATAGTCTACATGCTACTCTTTATCAACATTCTCCCCCATTTTAACAAACCCAAAATGGGCCCAAACACTGGCCATTCCAACTCTGTTTTTCACGAAAAATTAGCAGCCATCACAGACGACATAGTTTACATACATATAGAGACGTGCTCGATTAGTAAGTACAAAAAAGTCATGCAAAATTGATAATGAACAACAAAATAACGTTTCCTATCATTTGTCGATTATTCCAGCTATTGTACACAAAAATATGAAAACTAACTCAAATTTATGACAATACTTAACACCCGAGAAAAAGATAAGAGAACTTTTTAATGTCTACTTGAACATATGGAATTGATTTTTAATGTCCAAAAGGCAAATATATACCAAAAACTGAAATCGAGCATGCCTTACAGTAAACATGAAAGTAGCGTTGAATTAATTTTTATTCACTCTTTTATTCTTAAAAACCCAAACAAACAGCAGATTAGATCAAGTAAACCAAGTTAGCAAGCTAACAATAATTTGATGGATGAACTATTGAAACTATTGACTGTTGAACAAACTATCGGCAATTGTTATCGATGTCGAACATTGCAATGAATGCATCACAATATGGACTGTCACAATCACAATACATCGATGCATCGATGTATCGTTACATCCATAACAGCAACCAGGTCTGTATTCAACCACTTTAAATAAAGTGTTTTGTCCTATTCTCCAAGATTTTTCAAATTTGAAACAAACACAACTTCTGAAATGGTTTAGCCAATCAGAAATGGTTTAGCCAATCAGAAGATGTGTTATTTCAAAATTTGGAAAAATCTTGAGAATAATATGAAGACTATTCTTAACAAGAGGGCCATGATGGCCCTGTATCGCTCCACTGGCTATTAAGTAAAAACACTACAAGCCAAACATTACAATATTCAGCAAATTGATTTCAAACACGAGGACATGCAAACATTTTTCTATCTAATCCTACGAGAAAGTTGTGATCCATGGGCAAAGCCAATTTTGATCGCAAAGCTATAATTATTTGAATCCTGGTGGAGGTCCACAATATAAAGCCAGTGGAGCTAAAAAACTTGTCTAGCACCAATCATGTATCACTGCAGCTTGATAATCAAGGGAGGTAAATAGTAACGAACTTTATCTTTCATAAAAAGAGTTATTTCCCTTGATTAATGTTTAAATTGAAGTGACAATATTTTGAAGCCCATGTTAAACTTGCGATCCCTGGAATGAAGGCAATTTTGACCCCAGACCTACAATATGAAACTAGAATGTGTGGTTATAAACAAAAAGATTTTTTAATCTTGTCCAATAAAAAGTCATGTAAAACAAGTTTGCTGAATAAAAGGCCCTGTAAAATATGTGATCCATGACACAGGTTTATCAAGTTTTCACTATAAAAGACAATGTAAAACTTGTGACCCCTGGTGTGGAGTCAAACTTGACCTACAAAGTTAAAATTTGGGCCCTCTTGGTAGAGGCCTATTATATAAAGTTACATGCAAAATTTGGTAGCCGTAGGCCTAAATATGGCTATGTACAAGTAGATTATTAAAGTTTCCTTATATAAGACCATGTAGAACTTGTGACCCCCTGGGGTGGGGCTACATTTGACCCCCTGGGCTATAATTTGGGCACCCTTGATAGAGACCCCCTAGATAAAGCTAAATGCAAAATTTGATACCCCTAGCCCTTATAGCTAGATGCGAAAGATTTTCCTATATAAGCCTGCCCATGTAAAACATGTTACCCCCCGGGGCGAAGTCAAATTTGACCCTCGGCTATAATTTGGACACCCTTGGTACAGGTCCACTAGATAAAGCTACATGCAAAATTTGGTCGCCCTAGGCCCCATGGCTAGGTCAAAGAAGAATTTTAAAGTTCTCCCTATATAAGCCCATGTAAAACTTGTTATATAAGCCCATGTAAAACTTGTTACCCCCGGGCAGGGCCTAATTTGACCCCAGGGCTATATTTTGAACAATCTTGGCAGAGGTCCACTAGATAAAGCTACATGCCAAATTTGGTAGCTCTAGGCCCTATGGCTAGGTAGAAGAGGAATTTTAAAGTTCTCCCTAAATAAGCCCATGTAAAACTTGTGACCCCCGGGGCGGGGCCAATTTTGACCCCAGGGCTATAAATTGAAGAAACTTGGTAGAGGTCCACTAGATAAAGCTACATGCCAAATTTGGTAGCCCTTGGCCTTACGGTTTCAGACAAGAAGATTTTCAAAGATTTTCAAAATTTTTCAGTTTTGTTGCCATGGCAACCAGAGTTTTTGAAGGAATTAAATTCTTTCAAGAAATTCTGAAGAGGACCATGGCAGGATCATTTCTGTGAAGTTTCATCAAAATTGGATGGGTAGTTTCAGAGAAGAAGACGTTTTAAAAAAAAGTTAACGCACGGACGGACGGACGGACGGACGGACGACGGACAACAGGCCATGACATAAGCCCGCTGGCCTTCGGCCAGTGGAGCTAAAAATGGTTGGTAAATACAGATCCTGATTACGATTACTAAAAAAAGTGATTGATCCATCCCTAGTTTACTTTGTAGTCTAAGGGTAAAAACTGAGGAAAATAAGGTAAAAGGTTCAAAGGTACCCAAAACTTACTATTTAGCTGAATCTGTTAACTGGTATTCTCTCCTCCTATCATAACACTCCTGTAATCCACTGTCAGCCCACAGAAATTTGATCGCTTCGACATACTGTTGGTCAAAACTCGTCACCGTTTCATGATCCACCTGACGTATCATATTGGCATGTTCCTGCAAAAAAATGGACACAAACTACTGTTTACCCTTCATCAGAAAATAATACTGTACACAGTGTCAAATAGTCCCAAAAATGGTACGATGCTATAATGTCATGTTAAATCTTATCATACTTAAATGCTGTTTCATGATATTCATTTGCACTCATTGAAAAAAGAAATCAGAGGCCCTTGAAGGCATGAATCGCTCTACTGGCAGAGATTTTGCCCATTTTGTAGCATAAATCATTAATGTATGATGAAAAAAGGAAAAAGACAAAGACAAATACAAAGACATAAAAAGGGAGGATGTTGGAAACTGGGCTTGAACCCTCTTAAACAGCATAGTCCGTAGGCAGAGTGATTTGAAAAAATAGCACTTGAGTAATTAAACTGCAGTTTCTCAACATCAATAACCCAGCCAATTTTGATAGCGTTTCAGTTCTCATTCCAAATTTTAAAGAAATGTGACCAAAAATATGGACTGTGCTGAGTAAACAAGATTAAGTCATGAAAAGGATGCTTTTCCTAAATTGGTGGTTGGATTTTCTTCATTTTTGATAAGGTACAATCCCTTGATGATACAAATGATCTGTGCAAGTTTCCTAAGAACTGAATCAAAAATGTGGACTTAATCACATTAACAAGAAATGTATTATTTTCAACTTTATACATTTTTTCGACTCGAAATAGTTACTTTGCCATTACTGATTGTCAGATTTTTTTTTAAAAAACTTTTTCAATTTTAAATAGTTTACAATCCTTTACTACACAAACCCTAGTTTTAAGTACCCTAAATTTTTTTTGAGGTTTGTTGCATGAAAAATAAGTCCCAAAAACTTGCAAATTTCATGGTTGCTTTTGTTCATAAGATTTAGCAAAGTAGATAGTGTATTTATCAAAGATCAGACAGCAGGCTTTGTGCTGTCTAATCTTGATCTACACTGGCCGTAAAGGCAACTATAGTCAATCATGAAAGGTGCTTTAACTCTTTACCAAACAACAGAATTTTAGACCTGTCTAAATTGAAAGCACTTGTAGACAACAATTTCAATGTGGCTCAAATTGTGCAATTTTTCTTCAATAGGGTAAAAACATAGTGTGAAAAGGAGAAAATGCTGATTACCAGCATTTTCCCTTTTCCAACAGTGTTTTCAAAAGGCTTCTTTCCCAGGGTCGTTAAAGTCAGCACTGTGCGGTAAAGAGTAATGGGTTAATATTCAGTATTGAATAGATAAAATGCCCCCCTTACCTCATTAGCACGATCAGTGTAATTAATTTTGAGCGTGTCCATGGCCCGGATCATTGCATTCATTGCCATGAAAATGTTTTGGTATACTATCCTGATAAAGCTCCGACGGTCTTCCTCCGAGTAGCCTGATCCATGAATGATTCTCATCTGTTTGATGAAGGTGCTTTTACCACTCTCTCCTGTCCCTGTAATCATGAACAATATAGTATGACCATGAGATGCTAAGCTCATGAAGGTCACATAAAATTTATGGATTGCCCATACTAAAAGCATCATTTGCAGACAACATGGCACAAATAGTGTTACTGAATTTCACCTATATATCTATCCAGACATTGTATGAATTCAGACACCACTGAAAATATGTTGAAAAAAAAATTTTTTTTTACATATCTAATTTAACTTTGGTAAGACAATGTAAAGTTTTCATCTATGATTTTAGAGCGAAGTTTGAAAGGGTAAAATGCTGTATTAAAATGACAATAGATTTGATCTTGATAATCAATACAGTTTTAACATGAAAAATCGTTGAATGGACTATCCATACAAGTCTATGCAATGAGCATACATAGGGTTAATGAAACCTTTGATCTTCTTTCACAACTTCAGTCACCTTTGCATCCAGTGTAGATCAAGATTAGACTGTGGAGTCTGACCTTTGACCTACACTGTCTGCTTCACTGAATGCAATAGACCAAAAGCAACCGTGAAATTGTAATTATTTGGGTATGAATTTTGGGCTAAAAATGTTGTATAGGTTTATTCTACACTTCAGACAGAAAAAAACATCTGCTGCACAATGACTTGTAATTTTTGAATAAGCCACCTACAGTCTTTCAAATTTTCTACAATGTTCTGTCTCGTTTAACCAGATGACAAAATTTTAGCCTTGTCCAAATAGAAAGCATTTGCAAACGACAATTTTAGCGTGGCTCAAATGGTGCAATTTTTCTTTGAAAGAGTAGAAAACATTGTGGGAAAAGGAGAAAATGCTGGTTACCAGTATTTTCTCCTTTTCCCACAATGTTTTCAAAAAGCTTCTTTCCCAGGGTCGTTAAAAGTCGGCATTGTGTGGTAAAGGGTTAATTCTTTTCCATGTGACATTTTTAACACTTTACCACACAATCCCAGTTTTTAATGACCCTAAGGAAAATGTGTTTTGAAAACACAGTGGGGAAAGGAGAAAATGGTGGTAACCAGCATTTTCTCCTTTTCCAACAATGTTTTCTTCCCTTCTAAAGGTGAATTCCTATGTTTCAGTCACAGGTATTTTATCGTCTACAAAAGCTTTCAGTTTGGGCAAGTCTAAAGTGTTGTCGTTTGCTACAGGGTTAACTTATCCAAATCTAAGGTATTTGCAGGTGACAAATAAAAAGATAACTCAAACCGTGATATTTTTCTTTGAAAGGGTAGGAAACATTTTTGGAAAAGAAGAAAATGCTATCTTTCTTTTGGCAGTTAAAACCCTCCATTTCCCACAAAGTTTCTTGCCTTTCAAAGACAAAGTCCACCAATTCACCTACATTTACAGAGCCATACCCTGTAAAAAGATGCTTAACTCTTTACCAGACGACAATATTCTAGCCTTGTCCAAATTGAAAGCATTTGCAGACAACAATTTCAATGTGGTTCAAATGGTACAATTTTCCTTTGATAGGGTAAAAAAAACATTGTGGGAAAAGGAGAAAATGCTGGTTACCAGCATTTTCTCATTTTCCCACAATGTTTTCAAAAAGCTTCTTTCCCAGGGTCGTAAAAAGTTGGCATTGTGCAGTAAAGGGTTAACTCTTTCACTACTGAATAAAACATTTCTATAAATTTCTCAATTGCTACAAATGCAGTTCACCTACAGATAAAGACATGGTTCGTTCATCTAGAATAAAGCAGTGGTCAGTGTAGATCACAGATCAGACTGCACGTTCTGTGCAGTCTGATCTTGATCTACAATGTCCACAAATGCTTCTGGTGTTGTCTATGGTATGGATAGTGTTCATGCATCTACAAAAAGTATCCACCCAGGTCAGCAATTGCAGTTCGAGCAGGTTGACATGGGTCAAAATTTTTTGCTACTGGTCTAGTTCCTGCATGACAAAGGACCATTCTTACCACTACATTCAGTCAATCCATACACTAAAATGTAAATGGATCTTACCAATAATGATTTTGTAACAAATTGCTTGGAATAATACTTTGAGGAGATACACGTACAGAAATCATACCCAGACCAGAGCATGGCTCAACGTTTCTTCCTCTGCACATGTTTCGTATTTGGACAAGTAGAAATATTTTGGTTTGGTTACAATGGTAACATGGTACCAATATTTTGGTACCATGGATATTTTTTACCCTTTTTTAGATGTACACCTGTTTTTTACCTGCATTGACAAAAAAAATTTTTGAAAATGTTGTGGGAAAAGGAGAAAATACCGGTGACCAACATTTTCTGAAAAACTCTTCTAACCTCAGGTAGGCTGTATCATTTCAGCCAGCTTTAAATGTACGGTAGCAGCCAAATGTAAATAAAGCTGGTGTTATATTGCATCCAGATTTAAATCATACCATTTCAAAGTACGGAAATAATTGCAATGATGACAATCTGTTTTTGTACAGTCGGTCCAAGAGTTAGATGCTGGAAGATAATTGAATTTCAAAACAAGGTTCAAACCTGCCGGGTAATCTATCCTTTATTTACTTTTTGCCCTGATTCTTAAATTCATTTTCTGCCAGTAACTAACACTTGAACCAACCACACAATATTTTTCTTGTACTCATACACGTACCTTCAAAAGGCATGATTTCAATTTAAATAGATTTTAACACCTGCTTTGTCTTTTTGGATCTTTAGTGGTCTGCAAATACTTCCTAACAGGACAAGAATAATAATTCTGTCTTCTTATTAATAAAGAATTAACCCTTTTAACATTTTATCACACACATTTCAATTTAATAAGTTTTAACAAACTATAGTCATGGCAAAATACCATCATACTGTTCAAAATATCCTTATCGTCAGCCTGACTATCCTGTGTTACCTGAAGAGTAAAAAATTACCGCGATACCATTTTCGACAAATGTATTTTTCACAAAAAAGAATTTACATGTACTTGCTGTGACCAGTCTGACAGATTTTTATTTCATCAGGTAAAACTATAACTACTGTCAGACCAACTGTCTGGTCTTTCAAAGTCATTAGCCAAGTCTGCAACAAGGACCACAGTGGCCCTGTATCACTCCACTTGCTCTTGTAAAATTTTGTAAGTGAAACAGGACAAAAAGACAAGCCTATATCAGCATAGGTTTAGAATGGGTATCTTACGGAAAATTTGGCCTCTAGAGTGTATACAAGATTTTTCAGATATTTAACCAGGTGACCTAATTTTTGACCTGACATGACCCATTTTTTAACCTCCTGGATATGATCACGACAAACATTCTTAGCAACTTTCATGAGTATTGGACAGAAAATGTGGCTTCGAGAGTGTACATTATTAGTTGTACAGTCAGCTGGCAGGCGACTTGGAAACTTGTTCACGGCTGTGGTGAATCATGTCGCCCCGACCCGAAGGCGAATTTATTATACTGCAAAGTTTTACTATTCAAACGTGTATTAAGAGAAATTTCCCCGTTTTATGGTCTCAAAAATTGACTACGAAAATAGAATTTCCCTTCTGAGAGCCCCAATTCCATGAAAAATGATGTCATTGGGAAACGACGTCACTGAAACCTTGGTAAAATGTGCAGTTTGGTGCATAGTCCTGATAATGTCACTGCGTTAGACATTCATCGTATTTTTATTTAATTTAAACAACTTCAATGTAAGTGACTATGAATTTTAATGATTTGTAGGCAAAAGTAAATGACCATTAGTTGCCTCAGATGACCATTAGGTTATCCTTTTAAGTTTCGACACTTTACAATTTGCTTACCCGACGAAAGGATGGTCCGTTTTAACACCCCCCGAAAATGATAATACATGTAAAAGTTCTATACCCATTTATTTAAAAAAAAAACAACATTATTTCCGTTTTAATGACAACCATCAAGGGATACTAGTAATCACGTGGTGCAGGCTACTCAATATGTTTGTCTCGCGGGCTGAAATAAAGACAAGATTTATTTACCTAATTTCTAGTACCATCCAGAAAAATGTTAACAGTTAATTTTCTTGGGCCTGAATATTCATTTTATTGCCCTGTCTACTACTTTTAGGTAAGTGCCGGGTGTCAACCTACACTTATCATAGGTAACAAGTCTATTATCATCCTAAGGGTTTTCCATGACGCACAAATTCTGCGTCAATAAGTCAATTTTAACTTAAATGACCCCAAAATTAATAACAGTGCGTCATCAGTGATGCAACTTTCCAAAATCTAAAACATATAGGAAATTTAATAAAGTGTCATCAGTGTTTCATTTACCTGCACGTCCTGTGTCAGAGACGCAAAGAAATTACCGGCTAAACTTTGAAATATGTGCATTTTTTGTGATGCACTGATTCCGGTTTCAGTGCGTTTTGAAAAAAATTCTTTTGATCCCGATCGAATTAACTTTAAAATACAAATTAAGGGTAGTTTTGACGAATTATGTTTCCATGCTTGCAAAAGATCACCACAAAACAAAATTACTATTTTTGGACATCTCACTTCTAAAAATAGCTTCAATTACATGAATTGCGACCTTTTATCCAAGTTACTGCACTTTTCATTGCATAGCAATCGCATCTACTGCAGCCCAATATGGCTACCCCGGCGAAGAAAAAAAGAAACATGCTCACTCTTTTCAAGAATCCTGCCAAGCCTGAATTTAAGCCATGGCTAGTATAAGAAACAACATTGGAAAGCATCAATGTTTTGAAATGTTCGTTTTGCCTAAATATCAGATCGAAAAACATGTTTACTGATGTATGAACGGACTTAAAGACATTGCCGTGCAATGTTGAAATGATAAAATTCAAAAGATCATTTCAATTTTCTGATAGGCACTGAGTCCATGTGACTGCTAAGTAATGTTCTGGCCTAAGGAATGGTTTTCGGTTTTCTTTTTTTTGTGTACAAGGGAAATCGATATCCAGCATCTTTTTCTCAGTCGGCTTGAAATACACATCATTGGACGAAAAGGAAATCTTTTGACGAAATGGAAATAGTCGGGGTATAAAACGATTCAAAAAGTAATTATTTGCCGGTGAAAACATAGAATAACAGCTGTTCAATCACTTGGAGAAAAATCTTCTGCAATTAACCCTTTACCACACGACAAATTTTAGACCTGCCCGAATTGAAAGCATTTGCAGAGGACAGTTTCAATGTGGATCATATGAAATGATTTTTCTTTGATAGGGTAGAAAACATTATGGGAAAAGGAGAAAATGCTGGTTACCAGCATTTTCTCTTTTCCCACAATGTTTTCAAAAGCCTTCTCTATCAGGGGTGTCAAAAGTCATCATTGTGTGGTAAAGGGTTAAGAAAGAGATAGTAGATCAATGCCTTTGAGCAAATATAGGTCCCTGGACGATAGATGAACATTGGGATATATAACTTATTTTTCTGAGCAAAATGGAGATCATCCGTTTATTTCATATGCTACCTTATAATTTCCATTTTAGATATCTTTAAGGTCCAATTTCCCCTGCATTCATAAAAGAGAACAGTTACTACGAGCCATCTTTATAATTTAAAAAAAGAAAAGTTATTGAAATAGGGTTTAAAAGGTGGGACTCTCAAAGTTTGCTTCAGACTCATAGTTTTCCATCCTGGTGAGTCCCTGGACTCACTTATAGCAAATTGTAAAAAAATCACTGGTCATAAATCCAAGTCTGTTCTTGCTTCAATATCAGGCAAACACCGTTCTTAGTTTAACTACATGGTTTATCTTAGATAAAAGTGGTTTTCCGGTAATTTATTTATAGAATAAGACTGGTTTACGCATTATTGCCGTAAGGTATAATGGACATGTGTCGTAAATATAGGCCCAGTCAAAATCTTGTTTGGGTTCTCTGTATTTCAAAGCTTATTTCATGCGACTTCCGTTACATACAAGTACACATTACCAGTCTGTTCTGTTCATGGAAAATAATGTCACGACAAGGTAAAGTGTAGCATTCTTTATTATCGTCTGCTTCCTACAATTGCCGATCAAGCCACATCAAGCAGTGATTCGGACGAGAATGTTTCGGCTGTCAAAAATTGAAATCGAGCATTCCAACAGAAATGGCTTACAGACTTTTACCTTCTCGGAGGTGAAATGCATTGTAATCCATGCTTTATGACGAAGAGACCCTTTTTTTTACCCCGTAAGTTTACGAAATGACCCGTAACTAATGAGGCAAGGGGCCACAATGACTCCCGATTTTAAAAACTGTGGGAAAACCCTGATCCTTCAGCCAAACTTTGCTGATTATATGCAGCAGTTTAATTGGTGTTTAATAGCATTCTGATCTTTGAGCAAAATGATGTTGTTAAGGTCTACAGCCCCTTACTTTTATATTAAAGACTGGCCAAATAGCCTTTATGAAAATGTCGATGTTTCACGATATTTACCGATGAGTTAGTGAGTGAGTCTACGGCCCCTTACTCTCATATTAAAAGACGGAAGCTGTAGATATTGGTCTAATAGCCTTTACGAAAATGTCGATGTTTTCCGAAGAGTTAGGGGACATTGACTTTAATATATACACTGATTATTTACTTACACAGGGTTGCATCTAAAAATTTATAAATAGCAGTGACTGGGAAAGGCTCGCGCCATGCGCCATAGTCACATTAAAATCCAAAATGTCACATCGGTTTTGCCAATGAGTGTGTTCCATTCAATTTTCGACGTCGTAAAAGTACAAAATTTAGTCAGACGAATCTCCTTTGATCGGCGCCGATTGGACACTCTATAAAATGAGTAGCTATGTATGTGTGACGTCATGTTTTCAATCATAAAACACTTATTGAATATTGAACCTATTTCGTCGTCTTGTTGAAACTGCCCTGATTTTGCCGTAAAATTCAAATTCAACAACTGCCTAAGCATTAGAATATACCACCGAAAATTTAAAATTGCATGAAGGTCAGGGCTCCATCAGTAATTTCTTTCCCACAATGATCGTTTATTAACAGACTCATACAGACGATCCTAGCGAGAATCAGAGCAACTCTCAGATCACATCTCTCTCCGAGCCTATCCCAAGCATATCCATGGACATGCAGCAAACGTTTATCAGTGTATATCATGCTGATTGAGAAGGCCACTTTTTTTTTCATCATGAATTAGATAGGTAACATTCTCAATCAGCTTATGGTCTAATAGTATTTATGTTCCCTGCTACCCCAATTGATAAGTTCATTTCAATCATCATGCTATAATACTGCTAAAAGACATAAAAAGATATGAAAGTAGATCGCTGAAAAAAAAACACGAAAACCCATGACACAACAATGGTCAATTTCACACAGTCCGATCAGAGTTGTCTCAAATTGTTTCTTCATCATTCATAATGAATTTAAACAGTGAATTTACATAATTATATGTAAAGAATGATAATGAGAAAAAAGTTCTTGTTTTTTTTTTTCTTAAATGAAATGAAAATAACAATGAAAGGGGGTGAAGGTCAGACCTTCGTCTTATGGAACAATGAAAGGGGGGTGAAGGTTAGGCCTTTGTCTTTTGGTGTCATCCTTATATTTCCATAATAACCAAGTAATTTTGACCCTTGATCATTTCTCTTTGACGCTTGGAAATTTCATTTTGACTCTTGAAAATTTCAGCCCAAGATTCAATGACTCTTGGGATTCATAACCTAATGAGAACCCAGATGACTATGTTTGATTCCAAGCATTAAATACAGAACCAGCATAAGCATTTAGCTACATTTTGACTTGCATTGGGATAGTACTATTTTAAAAAAATAAATGAAAGCAATTAAAAGATTTTGTGTTTTTTTCTTAAATTGTCACATTGGTTTTCAAAATGTCACATTGATTTTCCTGGAGGAAGGGACATTGTCCCATTGAAAATAATTCTTTCCCAATCACTAAAATAGGGGGCCTGTCCCCAATCGCCTTCAGAAAAGGGGGGGGGCACATCCCCCCCATTTCAGTGTTTCACCCAGAGCACGTTTCTTGTGTTTTTGACTCAACAATTTCTTTGCCGACGCAATGAAATTCGTCATGTGCGTCGTTTCTGACGCAACCAAAAAATATCCGTTCAATCAAAACAATAGTATATAATGCACACCATGACGTCGAGCCGAAATACTAAGAGGCAAAATAAGGTTGGTATATGCAGAGAGAGATTTTGTATGCCATGATTATTTACATTGAAAGTTTATGGTACAGTGCCTAGTGTCTGAAACCGATTTTATTAATGGTTGCCAATAAGTATCTGCCCGTACTGCATAAAAAAAGGATGAAAGAACACCATTTGCTACCAGCTGGCTTCTTTCTGACACAGTCACACATTTGAAGCTCTGTTTAGTAATAAATAACTAGATACGGAATAATTATAGGAAGGTCAATTTGTCGCCGCTCTTTAAACGTGTATGGTCTGTGTATTCTAGACGCTTTCCGAAATAGAACAGCAGATGAACCAAAAAAGACATAGATCTACAGAAAGGACTTGCAGACTGTTTTACTGTCCCTTCCATAAGTAACACCTCGAAAACACACACACAAAAAAAATCAACAAATATCAGGGTCTTGTCAGACTAAGTTCCGGTTCCGAGTTTGCAGAGTCACATGGAAAGGTCCAAAAACGTGAATTTAAGTAGCTTTAAAAAGGCTTTTAAAGAATGAGCCTCAAATTTTTTGTACGACTCCGAAAAATTAGGAATAGGGATCACAAATGACCCTCAAAAATTTGAAGCTAGGAAACACTGTTCTTTGAGTGTGAAAAGGGGGAATAAATTTCACTAAGATTTCCATTTTATGATGGGGGTCTCACGTAGCTCTGTGGTAAAGTGTCAGACTGGTAATCAGGAGGCCCTGGGTTTGAACCGCACGGGACCCACAGAGTTTTTTGTGGGAATGTCCTTGGGCAAGACACTTCAGACCCCTGGCCTTGTTCTGATAAAAACCAGGAAATAAATGAATATGTGAGTTGTCACCATGATCTAACTGAAATACTGTTGAAAGCCGTGTAAAACACCATTCAACTGATCAATCAACCCATTGTATGGTATAGATTTATTGCTTTGTTTGTTTTTGTCTAATAAACATCGGTCATGTCGCACTGAGAATACCCTTCGACGGCTGTAAATAATTCTACATGTGGCCATTTAAGCCTCCGAGTTGTGGTTTATTATCCGAGTTTCGTGAGCCAAGTGGTTTCGTGCTGCAATCACGGCCACTACCATGACTTTGCACTTTTTTTAATACGAAAAAATGGTTCTCATTGAGACTTTCCCTACAGTTTTTTTAAAATCCCCTTGTACAGACTCAGCTATCACAACTGATCTATGAAAGATGTTCTCTGAATGTCGTATATTTTTCAGTTGTCATTCGTAAGTTAGATTTTTTTCAGTAAAAGCGTTCTTTCTGCTGTGTTTCTTAATTAATCAAGTCTACAAGTCATACATTTGTCTTTGCGATCATATTCCAACAAAGAATATTCTTGACTTAGAATTGCTGTACAGGTATTTGTTTTTACTACCTTCCGACAATGTTCATTGAATGGGAGGGGTACTGGGAACATCATCAGACTTTGGGCTCTCATTGTTCATTTGCTTTGGCTGACCACATAAACTTAGGCTGATACCTGGCTTTTTCTCTGTGGCAACGAAACCATTTTCAGACTAAGACTGCAGAAGACACTACTTCATGACAGTAAAGAACATGATAAATACCTGGCTGATGTTTTGTAACCAAATTGTTATAGGCAAAAATGTCCAGTCACTGATGAACCTAACCCATTACCAATCTAATGTGTGTTTTAAAGGCTTCGAGGATGATAGCTTTGAAATCATCACTTGTAAATTTAAAAAGCCGGAATACATCTTCTCATTTCAATCGTGTTTTCTTATGTTTGAAAGTGATATCCAATCAACAGCGCCACATTTGTCATCAGCAATAGCTGTCATTTGGAGCAGTCTGGCATCATATCATCTGGTAAAGAGCTGAACCCCAAAAATATGCACCTTATTTGTAACCCCAATAATTCAAATGGTTTATCATTGGTGTGTGAAGATACAGATGGTAATCAACATTTGTTTCTCCATAAAAACATTGAATTTTCTGGGCACTGCCCTGAGCAATCAATTGCACAAAGTACAGATAGCCTTGTTACACTGACAAGATCACTTTAACAACGTTATCAATGATGAGTTTTCCTTATTCGTCTCATAAATTTACAAATTTTGCATTTAATAATATTCAAGATGGCCGACGTTGCATCTTAATACGAAACGACCGTATTTTTCATAAACAATTTGCTATCAATTTAAGCAATTTCTGCTATTATCACTTACCTAACAGCAACAGTTTAAGTTCCCTCCTAGCATCTCTTTTGTCTTTCTTCAGTTGCTTCTCAATTTCTTGGTTAATTCGCTTTTGCTCTTGTTGCTCCGCACTGAGACAACACGCCATCTTGGATGGGTCGGGACCGTCGCTCACAAATCGTGAGTCAGGCCAAAATCACGGGGCAAATACCCCAGTCTAGGTACTACAGTTGCAACACGAGTTGTCAGATTTGACCTTACTTTACTTCAACCGAGTAGAAAAAACTCTTGAAGGCAACGATCCTATATGTACATCCAGTATGACAGTCCCTTGTAGGCATCCAGCCTCAAAATAACCTGCTACATAAACAGGGTGTGGTAAACTTGGGGAAGACTAATTGCAGGAACAGCCGATCGATATGAAAACAAAAGCAGTAAATTAGAGGTATCCTAGGCATAATATTCTAATTCACTGCAGTTTTTCTAAAACAAAATCAAATTTTCTTTATAAATACGTTCTAAAGTATTCGAAACATATTGGTTATCGGATGCAATTATAGCTTTAAGGTGCCTTGTATTCCGAGGGAACAGCCTAATTAATGGAGAACCGCTCCATACTGGATCCCGTGTTATCGATGATTTTTTAGTGGTATAAACTGGGAAGGAGGATACCAGTAGAGTGATGGGCTGTGTTTTCCCGTAAAGAACCTCGATTGGAATCAAGGTCTGTGCATATGTAATGAGCCGGCTAAATTGTTGAATGAAACGCCTAGCTCACTTAATAGTATAGTATTTCTGTCATAGAATTGTTTCTTTTTGCGGTAATAATTGCTGCGAACAGAAAGAACGACTGCTCGTTCACTTGTAGTGCACCATGAAGTTGGATGGCAGGTTCTATTTGCTTTTTGCAGCATTTGTTTGACGTCTGTTAACACAATTCGGCGTTTCGCTGATGCACTTTGGTACATACAGTTTTGATAAAGCGTGCCGAATTGGATCCACGGAATGTTCCGGAAACATACGATGTCAGCCTCAGAAACTTCTTGGAAATCGTCGACAAACCGTCTTTTCTCGAAGCAATAGCTGCAGACGACATTATAAAATAAGGGGATTTGACTTTTACGGCACACTGAGAACGCATTATGGGATTAGGTGAAACTTCTAGTTACCACCAAATTCCTCTTTTTCCATTTTTTTTTTCGTGGCCCTCTTCCTCGTATGGTCAAAAGTTTTTTTTCGCTGTTTTCAACGTTCTATCAGTTACATTGCAGTGGTCAATACGCTAAAACTGTTATGTCTGTAAAGATACTTCACACAATATGTTTTTTTCCCAGCCACCAGCTGTTTCCCAACATCGTCGAAGTAATGTTCGACGGTTGCTGGAAAGAAATAAATTTTGTCGCAAGTGCTGTCATCAATCAAAGAAACGAACCTAGCCGAACTGGAAGTCGAACTGGTGATCATTGGGTTTCAAGGTCTAACATTATTCGTTTCTTCATTCCTCAGTTTTCGCTGTCACTATGTGAAGTTTTTATTTAAATTTAAACAGTTTAGATTTATATTTTGGTGTATATTCATTAAACCCGTTACCACACTACCACGTACTTTAATGACCCTGGATAACAAAGCTTTTGGAAGCATTGTGGTGAAAAAAAAAAGATGCCGGTAACCGGCAGTGCTCATTTTCTCCTTTTCCTACAGTGTTTTCTATCCGTTCAAGCACAAATGCCCTTATATGAGCCGCATTTAAATTATGATCTGCAAGGGTTTTCAAATTGGACAAGTCTAAAATTTTGTGATTGGTATGAGTTGATTTGACTTTCTGTAACGTTTATACCACGTGACTGTTTTAGGGAGGGAAACTGCATGCACATGCTGGAGCCCCCTCCCCCCTATTTTTTTTTTTCGCGATGCTTTAATGCTGTACTTGATATTATACATGTAAATATGAACGACCCTCCGGAAAAAGGGGGCTTAATGCATCGCCGTAATGCACGATACAAAGTAAAACATCACATAATTATGGATCCATACAGCCCATTAAATATATAACAACTGATTGAATCATGAGGTAGAGTAGCTGGTCCTTCCACATACATACATTGTGAAAATGTATATAGATGTGTGTGTCAGTTTATCAAACGAAAGGTAACTCTTGATTACCAATATTTTACGTCTTTGATAACTTCCCGTTCCCGTTTCCTGTCGACATTGTGGGCTTGAGACACTGATGTAGGACAAGTTGCCCACTGGGACAAATGCCCTCCTGCAGGACATTTTTGGCCTGGGCTTTTGTCCATCTGGAAATGTGCTAACTAGGACATTAATTTGCCCACAGGACATTTGCCACTGAAATGTTACGGTACTTTTAAGCGTAGTTTTTATGAAGCATGTTTTATTTGGTAAAGGGATGCACAATGCAACAGGCATGAACTTGATGAAGGTTTCCATTTTCAAAGAAAGAAAGAAAGAAAGAACGAGAGAGAGAGAGAGAAAAAATGTTTTTTGGTGCATCGACATCCAAGGTCGTTTAGGGCACATGACAAGGAATACGGTGGTAAAAAAGGGACTCTATAATGGTCTGAAAAATTGTAAAACGATAGGTTGATAGGAAGATTTATATACGCATAAAAAAGTAAAAACCTGCTAAAATAAAAAGGACAGTGTTAAGTCACAGGGCAATCCCTGCCTGCTCATAAGCCTTTGTAATTTAGGAAACAGACCTGTAAGTTCTGGATGGACAAATATCACTATCAAGGGACAATCCTTTGCCAAACAATCTGTTGTTTTTGCGACCACGATGATGCTATAAAAAAAAAGGGGGGGGGGGGGGGGAAAGGAGAAAATACTGATAACCAGCATTTTCTTCTTTTTCCAATTTGCTTTTTACCCTTTGGATGTCACATTTCGACATCCGAGTCACCCAGAATTTGTTGTCTACAAACACTTAGAATGTTGATAAATCTATAATTTTGTTGTTTGGTTAACCCTTTCGGCACCATAGGCGAAAACTGTGATTTTTGCGGACGGTATAGATCAAAGATCAGACTGCACGGAACGTGCAGTCTGATCTTTGATCTATACCATCCGTTTGTTTAGTTAAGCCTATACAATCAAAATCTTTGTAAGTTTCAATAGATTGTATTTATAGCCGTCGAAAGAGGTCGAGTTTATTTATTTAACGCCGAAAGAGTTAAGGGTTAAGCTCTGGGATCAACACAGAAAAAGTATCAGACTTCAAATGAGATCAAGACAAAGACAAGGAACATGTATGAAATTTTATTATATTCTTATGAGTGAATGGTTGGGATTTCACAGTGAATAAGACCGCTAGTGATGATAAATATGGTATCATCACTAGTGACGATATAGTTTTAGAATGTTTGCTGGAACTACTTTTTTCCTATATTGCTCATATTGTACCATCCTTGATAGTCATTGGAATAAAAAAAGAGTGAATATAATAAATAAGATGATCAACTGGTTGTGTGTAATATTAAAAAATCTGTCACTCGAATGGGGTTTGATGCGGTTAAAAGATAAAACAAGGACAAAAATATTATCTCCTTAAATTGGTGCGTCACTGTACTAAAACCACGGTAAACATTCATTAACAGGTCTGTCTAAATCTTACCGTTCGCACAAAAATAGATTTGCTCCAACCATCCCCTCTTTACCCCTAGTAAGGTTTTGTATATATCTTTTGGAAAATAAACAGTTCCTTAGATAATGAAATAATTCCGGTATGTCTACGAGTACATACACGGGTGTCTTGTGACGACAAGAATCAAGTAAACAGTTAATGAAATCCTCCTACATTAAAATACTTTCCAAAATATTGCGGGAGAAAAAGGACTTTTTTCCGAATGTCCCTGTTATTTTTCAAACACTTTGAAAACAAAATTGCCAGTTTTGGGATTTGTCAAGGGAAAGATATTCCTGAAGTTGTGTGTTAATTTGTCGAGCAGACATTAAATAAAAATTGAAAGAAATCAGAAAGAATATCAAATTTGTCTTTTGCTCTTGCCTTCAATGAACAATTTATAGAAACAGTAGGAGAAAAGGACAAATACGCCTATTTTGGAAAAAGAAAATGCGCATCGGTAGGTTAACACAGACGGGTGTCTTGCGACGGCAAGAATCAAATAGGCATTTCATGAACATCCTTTTATATTAAAACAAATTTCTAAAATATTAGGGAATAAAAAGCAATATTGTCCGGAATATTTTCTTTTTTTCCCCCCAAATATGTTGAAATCTAAGTTGCCCATTCCATCCTTATCCAGAAATGTTTGATCTTTGCGTCAGTCGTTGTCGATTGTTAATGCTCTGAAATTATCCTGAGTGACGATTTCTGAAACGCACTCCTGTCTGTTTTGGTCTTTTTCTTTAAACCCTTACCACACAATCCCGAATTTCAACGAACCGTCTGAAAATGGCTTTCGAAAACATTGTGGGAAAAGGAGAAAATGCTAGTAACTAGCATTTTCTCCTTTACCCGCAATGTTTTCTACCCTTTCAACCAAAACTTGCGTCATATGCACCGCATTTAATTTTTTGTCTGCGATTGCTGTCAACTTGGACAGGTCTAGAATTTTTGACATTTAGTAAAGAATTAATCTACATGTACTTCAAACGTAATTCGCCGAGCCCCGGTAGCTCAGTCGGTAGCGTGCAGGACTTGAGAACACGGGGTCCAGGGTTTGATCCCTGGCCATGACCCCTGGCTCGGCCCAGGATTCAGTCCTCTCCCACCGCTGACCATTGTTTCGACGATGATTATGTGGGAAAGCAGCCAGTGGCTTGGAAAGAAATTTGTGCGAAGTACTGGTAAAAGAGACCCCAGGAACGCATGGATAGGTGCACTGGCCGCCCCGATATAACTGAAATAATGTTGAAAACGGCGTTAAACACCATACAATCAATCAAACGTAATTCACAGTATGTGTTTACTGTTATGGTATATTGGATTAAATTTGTTTCCAACAGTAAATCATTCATAGCTTTTACGCTGACCAGCATTACGTTACGTGTGTATATTGTAGTGCATGCAACTCCGTATTCACGAATATTTCAGTTGCATCCTCGTGTTGAAGAATCCAGAGACTAGTTAGGTTCATTTAGCATATAACAATAAGGTTTATCTCTGTGAATACTTAAAGATACATCTTTACATGTTATCAGCCAGTTTTTTGAACCCATTTCATCTTTATTTTATGAAATTAAAATCATTTTTGTACTATCTTCATGCCAAATGTTGATCCTGATGTTTGCAAGGTGGCACAGATTGCGACCGACAGAAAATGCATTTCATTTTCTTGGGGCCACCAAAGGAGGCACTGTTGTCGTTTCTGGTTATAAATCGAAGACAAATCCCCTGAGTTTCTTTATCCCGGACTATATATTTATTCATTGTTTATCGATGATTACACAGCTGACCAACATCTGAACCATTCTACACATTATAAAGTTTTCAGCGTTTTTTTTTTTTTATCCCGCTGGCTGTAAACATAAGCCTTTAACACTTTCCATACCATAGACGATACCAGAAGTTTTTGTGGACAGTGTAGATCAAAATCAGACTGCACAGAACGTGCAGTCTGATCTCTGATCTGCACTGTCCACTGCTATGTTCTAGATTACAACTGAACTGTCTCTTGTTCTTGCAGAGGAAATGTATTTATAGCCTTTGAGAAAATACGATTTCTTTATTCAGTAGTGAAAGAGTTAAACGACAAAAACACACTTAAAACCGTGTTCTTCCACTAAATGGTCTATCAAAATAGACAATAACAAGATAAATATAAATGAATGTAAATAAAATAAAATGGAAAACTGTCTCAAAACTGAAATAGATCTAATTCAGTATGTTGGCCTTTTGGGCTTTATTCATGTGTGCATGAGAGCGAGGGTTCACAGATGTAAAAAAACACATAATACACAAGTTTGATTTCTTTAATATCCTTTACTTTGTTTACATTGATCAACAAGTTTGTGTAAGCTATACTGAATTGTGTACAAACTTTAGTATCTCAATTTTGGTTTAACCCTTTACCACACATCCCGATTATATTAACGACCCAGAGGAAAAAAGCTTTTGAAAACAGTGCAGGAAAAGGAGAAAACGCTGGTAATCAGCATTTTCTCCTTTTCCCACAATGTTTTCTTCCTGATAAAAGACAAATTACATGATTTGAGTAACATTTAATTTGTCGCCTGAAAATGCTTTTAATTTGGAAAAGTCTACAGTTTTGCCGTTTGATAAAGAATTAAATCTCCTCTAATCGTTACGCTGGATGTTACGCTGTATAGGTTGTAGATGTTCATCCATTTAGTTGAAAATATTCAATGAAACATCCGGAGTGGTTCTCTTTCAAATAATTTCTGGCTTAGTAAAAACGTTGTTATCGGAAACAAAATGGCCGTCCGCGTTCGCTTTAAAAGACAACGTGGCAATCCCGTTTCCGGTAGCTGGATAAATGGAAGGGCCGTCGGGAAATCTGATGTCTACCTCCTGCCTACCATGGACACTCTCCTCTTTCACCTCGATGTCGTCAGGCTGTATTTCCTTCATAGAAAATTGAAATATAATAATTAGGATCTGACATAAATGGTAGTTGAGATTACAGTTTATAAAATAAATCTATAAAAATGTTATTAAGCGAGTTTTTGTTGTAGTTGTTGGGTTTTTTTTAGCTTCATAACATTTTTCTTTTGTAGATGGGTTTAATAAAATTTCATTTCCAAAACTAACGAATTTAAGGTTCTTTTTTTATCACGTAGCGATAAAAATCACGGATTACAGGTCAGGAAAACCAAACACACACTCTTAGAAATTTATATATATATAGAAAACATTTGAACAAATTTGAAATATTAAAATATGATACATGTATATAGGATGTGACATATGAAAGCATTTGAGATAAAATTCAATTCTACAAAAAAGTTAATAACCAGCATTTGGCAAGCTTTTTTTTTTTTTGTAGACGAGTTTGGTAAAATTTCAACTCCAAGTCCAACGAATGTCAGGTTCTTTTTTTATCACATAACAATAAAAGTCACGGATTACAGGTCAGAAAAATCACACATAGGAATTTATATATAAAGAAAACATTACTAGTTTGAACATTGAAATGTGATCTATAGGACATACAATGGCATTTAAGATGAAACTTAAGTCTACGAAAATTCAATGACGACCCTTTGGCGAGCTTTTCAACATTTTTATTTGTAGACGAGTTTGATAAAATTTCATATCCAAATCCAACGAATTGCAGGTTCTTTTTTTTTTTTTTTTTTTATCACATAACGATAAAGATTACAGGTTAAGAAAAACCATACGTGCAAACATTGGAATTTAGATATAAAGAAATCATTACTAATTTCCTTACAAATTATGAACAACATCACGTAAGTATATCAAACACACGTAAGATAAGATAATTCGTGATGGAAAACCATGGTGGATATGTGATAGAAATATTTCATTATTAAAAGTTGTAGGTTTTCACATGAGTTTGCCTTTATAGCGAGCTATGTTATTTTTCTCAGCCGAATTTATACGTGGTTATCTCAAACGGAACCGAACATCATGATTCTTTTAATAACATACATGCGAGGTTTGTGATCAACAGAGCAATTTCTGTTCCATGCTGTTTTGTGCATCATATAATTCTTTCACCAAAGAACAGAATTTGTATTGCAAAGTCAAAATTGTACATGTGACATCATAAAATCTGTGACTATATAAGCATAAAAAAATTCTTATGTCAAATCAAGATAAATTTCATTGGGCAACGCCTCATAGTTACATTTTTACTTGTGGCTTTGCCCCTCCTTAGAACATCCATTATGGTGTTCATGCAGAGAAATACACAACGAACTTATATCTATGTAAATGATTATCTTATACATGAAAGAAATAGTAAGAATAGTAGACTATTTTAGCCTCGGAACATTATATCCGACACTAAAAGACAATGCTTTTGAAAACATGTTCCCACAATGCTTTCTACCCCAAAAAAGACAGCAATCGTGATTTGAGTTACATTTGATTTGTCCTCTGCAAATGCCTTCCATTTGGTCATGTCCAAAATTCTTTCGTCTGGTAAGGAGTTAATTGTGGCTTCTATTGTCTTGACCCTGAAATTTGGTACTCACGCTTGGATCTTGAAACTCCATGTTGCATCTAAGAGTGCGACGCCATCTTTCCGGTAGACAACAAAACAGTCGGTCAAATAGTGGTATGAGGTATTTAGGATCTACGCTGGTCATGGAAATCTCGTTGCCTGTAAAGGAAGAGATTTTGGATCATGGATATTTTTTGATATCAGTTCTGTGGGTTGATGTCATTGAATCAAAATTTTCAGTAGTCAACACACACACTTTCTGTCTGTCTGTCTGTCTGTCTGTAACACAAACTCACCTTTGATAAGATCATACACTAAACTGACAAGGAGACCGACGATGACTGCAGTAGCTACACCGATAGCCGGGTACCATAGGTAGGACACTGTGTATAACAGCTGGATACCAGTACTGAAATTAGAGGGAAACTAGAATATGTATACCAGACTGATCAAAAGACTAGTGCTGGCTGCATTTGATACACTTATTGCTAGGGTAGAAAGACACTGGGATACTGGATATAGACTTTGAGGAATCTGACAGATGATCTTAGTCACTACAAACAAACCAGCGATAACTGCAATAGCCACATATGGCTTGCAAGACGCGAAAAGGGGCATTCGGACTTTTGCGAAAAGTGTCGTCTCGGATCAGCCTGTGCAGTCCGTGCAGGCTAATCCGAGACGGCACTTTACGACTTCATTAGATTTTGTGCTACAGTAGACTTGCGCAAAACAGAAAATTACGTAAAAACGGATAGTGTCGTTTCGGATTAGTCTGCGCGGAGAGCGCACGCTGATCGGAGACGACACTTTACACAAATGTCCGAATGCCCTTTTCACGTGTTGCAGGCAGTGATTGCTGTGTACCAGAGGTTGTACAAGATGTGAAACAAGTAGATGCCGCAAGTCGAATTACAGGGATCTAAAACATGAAGACGTAACTGACAGACTAAATGTTTTGTTTATTTTTAACAAGGCGATAAGATTTTACACTAACTGAAATACTAACGAAACGTCGTGTAACATCAACAGAGAAATGAACACATTGCTTCAATGGCAACCGAAACATTTCTGTATCTCATGGAATTGTTCCACTTCGCTACAATCAATTTACAAATTTTGTCATCACCGAAGAAATAACAAGAAAAGCTAGAAATATCTTTTTAAAAGATATACGGCGTAAATTTGCCGACAAACATGCCTGCAGGGGCCCTCAGAATTAACATGTCCCACTTTGACCAATTGCAAATTTCTATTTATTCATTCAGATACATGTATGTTAATACCAAGAGGTAGGTCAACGGCCAGCTCATTCAGCTATGCACACACACACACACACACACACACACACACACACACACACACACACACACACAAACAAAATGAACATGATATGGCCTGCAATACGGAAAAGGGACATTCAGGCATTTGCGTAAAGTGTCGTCTCGAATCAGCCTGCGCACTCCGCGCAGGCTAATCCGAAACGACACTTTCCGTTTTTATGTAATTTTCTGTTTAGCGCAAGTCTACTGTAGCACAAAATCTAACGCAGTCGTAAAATGCCGTCTCGGATTAGCCTGCGCGAATTGCGCAGGCTGATCCGATACGACACTTTACGCAAATGTCCGAATGCCCCTTTTCGCGTGTTGCAAGCCATATCGTACACTTCTACTTACATTTCTACAGTTGCTGTCGCTGTCACATTAGCATTGACGTTAGTACAATTGTCTGTCGGAAAATCCAGGGCATAGCCCGACCTAGGTAGGCTGTAAGCCCCAATACTGATCCATAAGGGAAATATCAGCCCCAGAATCCCACCAACCACACATCCCTAGATACGAAGAAATGATATGACATAAAACACTTCTACAAGCTGCAGAATAAAATCCCCTACTGCGCTTGTAACTGCTGGTGCGCCTATGTTTCTCATTACTGTAGGATCGAGTATAGAATCAACAAAAATGATTATTATATATTAACACTTAGACTGCTAAGCGCGACTCACTGACCTTTTGCGGACAGTGTAGATCAAGATCAGACTGCACAAAACGTGCAGTCTGATCTTTGATCTACACTGCCCGATAAGGAGATATTTATCATATCCACAATAACTTTGAAATAGCAACCTTTGGGTTTTTTTTTTTTTTTCTTTCGACTTGAAGGTATAATTTAAGTTATTCAGTAGGATAAGGGTTAAAAATTATATTTATATTACGTTGTCTGCGCATGTCATATTCTTCGAAGATTCGACCTATCTGCTATGACGCATCACCCATCCCCCGAATATTCGGGAAAAGTAGGGCTTATACCGAAGCTATTAGCCTATTACCCAAGCATGTAGGGGCTGTTTTAATAAATGGCCGGTGCATAGGTTACATGTTAGCCGATCATAGCTGACTGAATCGCACCAAGTAGCGTTTTATTGAGTAAACGTTTATTTCATTTTGAAATTCAAAGTGACGGTTGTTTTGAAAAGTAGTCCGGTTCTGTACCCAGAATGCTCAAATTAGATAAATGTGTATTTGTAGAATGCCATCTAGCGGGAGATAATGATTTATATTATGGTATTAAATATTACCCCCATACTCTAACAAGGTATAAACGACATAATTGTTTTTATTTGACCTTCGATACAAATCATCTGAACAGACCTTTCATAAAACCGCAGAAGACAGTTTGTTTGATCATACGAGAAATCCAAATTACTGCTGCGTTTTCATTTTCTTTTCCCAAGACAGATATCACTTGGAGTTTCAAACTGAGTAATGACGTACATCCGTGAAATTTAAATGAGCGATGCTCTAGGAAAAAGGGGGTTTAATGCATCTCAGTGATGCATTATACTAAGCAAGTCATCGCTTAGCATTTTGTTTGACAACCGGTTGAGTCCTGAAGTAGAATGGTCTTTAGACCTGCAGAAAAGTTACTCGAGACAAGAAAGTCCGATCCAGGTCAGCCTGCGTATACTGCGCTGGCTGACCTATGTCGATACTTTATGAAGATGTATTAACCTCCCCGCCCTCTTCCCCCCCCCCCCCCCCACTAGAATCCAAGACTTGTTATCTGACTGACTTGAACAAGATTCCAAGACTTGCCATCGAACTGACTTGAACAAGATTTCAAGACTTGCCATCTGATTGAAACGACGAAGATTCCAAGACTTGCAATCTGCTTGGCCGGAACAAGATTCTAAGACTTGTCTCCAGAGTGCCATCTGACTGACTGAAACAAGAATCCAAGACTTATAATCTGACTGGTTAGAACAAGATTCCAAGACTTGCCATCGGATTGACTGGAAGAAGACTTCAAGACTTGCTATCTGATGGGCTTGAACAAGATATCAAGACTTGCCATCGGATTGGCTGGAACAAGATTCCAAGACTTGTAATCTGACTGGAAGCAGATTCCAAGACTTGCAATCTGATTGGCTGGAACAAGATTCCAAAACTTGCCTTCAGATTGCCATCTGACTGACTGAAACAAGATTCCAAGATTTGTGATCCGACTTGCTTGAACAAGATTCCGGGACTTGCCATCTGATTAGCTGGAACAAGATTCCAATATTTGCCATCAGACAACCTGTCTCAGCGAATCAGATGGCTAGGCTTGGAATTAAGAATTTAACTAGAATCTAGAATGGATGATGACCACGACCCGATGTACTTACCAACCAATTGGCCCAAGGAAACAGTGCACCCAAAAGAAATATGCCTAACCCAGGACCTGTGGCCGCTCCGGTAAAGCTTAATGATGCCTTTGTAAAGAGAAAGGAGAGTGATAGATACATTACATAAACACGGCTATGACAGAGACCACGCTGAAACATTTAGCATACAGAGTATAATCTACATTCAAACTATAGATAAAAGTTACGACCATTAAAATTATAAATTCCACACTGAAGTAACTGATTTTCTCTTTCAGATTCATATCGTCGGTTTACTTCCAAAACCTCGTAACTACAGCTGTTGTTACGAGGTTTTGGAAGTAAACCGACGATATGCTATATAGACACGATTAACCAATGAATAAATTGCATTTAATTCATTTAATGTCTTAACATATAAATCCGATTTCTCTTAGATACTTATAATAAAGGCTCGGCTGCACGAAATTCCCAAATCTTCCAAAATCTACCCAAATCTTCCCCAAATATACTGAAATCTTTCCCAAATCTACCAAAATCTAGCCCAAATTTTACCCCTTTATTAAAAACTCTATTAGGAATGGAATTTGACGGCAATAGCTTATACACTTTACTAGCATTTGATGAAATAGAATGTAGATCTAATTACGTGATGACTTTTGGACGAATTGACGAACATTGGGCTTTCATTTTACTGAAATAGCTGCTCGCGACAAGATCCGTTTCAAAGAACTTATGGGCTGTTTATTCTCTGGGTCAGTGGATAAAGTCAGACAGAATAATATTATGTCCTTTAAGCTCGGTACACACAGCAAAATTAACCTCAGAGATTTTTGTATCTGAGACAAATCTTACTGTCTGTACACCCCTAATACATGTATTATAAGATTTTCTGAAGATTCATGAAACTGTATTAGACTTACAGCAATGCTCCATTTCCTAAGATTTGTATTAGAGTATTATCCGATCACAGTTTAGCATTTCCTGAAAGGTGAGGTACCTGTAGATTTGTTGATGCTGTAAAGCGTATACATATTGAGTAAGCCACTTTCATGATACACAAAAATGGCAGACAAAGTATTTTCCACGTACTAGTCCAACATCTTCGCACTAGGAATGGTCCGTCCAAGTTTTCCAACACAATAGCAGTAGTGATCATGCATAATGCCATGATCACTTCATCTGGTAAGCATCATTTTGACACTAGATCTACGCATAATTTTGGTTGGGAAACCCGACAGGTAAGAAGAGTATCACAAGACTAGTATTCGTGTGTGTACAGAAGTGTATTATGATACAAAAACATCTGAGATTAATTTCATGAGAAAAATGTGTACCGGCCTTTAAATATCAGTTATAACCTTTAAGCTTGCCACAGTCATTAAAACCCAACAGAACGTACAGCGACAGCAAATCGGGTAGAACACGTATACGAGTACACTGTACCGCGTTGTCTGCGCATGTCATATTCTTCGAAGATTCGACCTGTCTGCTATGACGCATCACCCATCCCCCGAATATTCAGAAAAAGTAGGGCTTACAGCGAAGCTATTAGCCTATTACCCAAGCATGTACGGGCTGTTTTAATAAATGGCCGATGCATAGGTTACATGCTAGCCGATCACAGCTGAATGGATCGCACCAGGTAGCGTTTTATTGAGTAAACGTTTATTTTATTTTGAAATTCAAAATAACGGTTGTCGTTTTGAAAAATTAGTCCGCTTCTGTACCCAGCATGCCCATATTAGATAGATGTGTATTTGTAGAATGCCACCTAGCGGGAGATAATGCACTGTACCGAAGTTCTGAGGTACAACCACAAATACCGCCAAACTTTTAACCATTTTTTACAAACTTAACCTACATCCTGCTAAATAACAGGAACACGTTCAAGTCAATGGTAAAAGCCCAAATGTTGCTATTTCCAAGTTACTTTTGGGGGAAAATAATATTTTTATCGGACAGCGTAGATCCAAGATCAGACTGCACGTTCTGTGCAGTCTGATCTTGATCTACACTGTCCGCAAAAGGTCAGTGAATCGTGCCTAGCAGCCTAAGGGTTAAAATAATATTCGATCGACCGCTTTATTTAAAGTAAACTTGGGGAATTTGTGAATAATCTCTTCTTACATGTGTCAAATTGATGTTTGAACTTCTAAAAAAAAAATGAGACCCTAAGAAACCGTAAAAAATCCCTTTACATTTTTAACCAGACGGAAATTTATTTACTTTAGTCAATTTTGGAATGGTATTGTTAAACGATAGGGGATTTGGGAAAGATTTTGGTAGATATAGGAAAGATTTAGAAAATTTGTGCCGCCCTCCCGGCAGCACGAAATCTGCAAATCTTCCCAAATCCTTTTGGGGAAGATCTTGGAAAGATTTAAGAATATTTTGGATAGTTTGGGAATTTCGTACGCCCTAATGGCTTTCATTTTAGTTATAGTGTAGAGTTTCAATAGCACGGTTCAAACAGAAAAGACACGATTTGAACTTTCTCTCTATTCCGTTTTGGCAATGATTTTTAATCAATAGGCAGGATGAAACTCGAAAATGAGCATTTCCAGCTTTCTTGTATTCAAAAGGCATGCCTAACAATAATCAGCCCGTTATCAAACAACCACAGACTTCTACGATCCTGAGGAAGTTGACATTTGGAGACAATGGCGGATTTGGGGAAAATAAAATGCTGGCAACCATTTGCAAATGCTTTCGACGATAAGAACAGGTCTGAAATCATTTGTTCCTTTGCAAAGAGTGAAAATTAAAGCCCGAAAAGCGACCAAAAGTAAACATTGCGAGTGTTAAAACGCATTTGAATTTAAATCATACCCTTTAAAAATATAGAAATTATTGGGATTTGATAGTCTGTCTTTGTAAAATCGGTCCAAGTAACAATCGCTGGCTGATAAATGAATTTTAAAAGTAGGTCAAAAAGTTGCCAGGTCACTATATTTTTTGTTTACTTTTTAACTGATTTTTATATTATTTTTTCTGCCAACGCCTAACACTTCGACAGACCGTATAAGAACAGATCGTCATCCTCACAATAATTTCCATACCTTTAAAAGGTATTATTTAAATTCAAATGCATGTTAACACCCACTTTGTTTACTTTTAGCTGCTACTGGGCCTTTAATGTTTAAAACATGCAAGACATTAACAAGCCGATATTTGATAACCATCTGGCCTGATGTCAATATACCTGTAAAACAGTACCGCCCATATTTTTTGCTAGGAAGGCAAATCCAATGCCTGCAGCTCCAAACGCAGCGACTGAAAACAAAGATGACATGACTCCTTAACAAATTGGCTGAGCTGGATCGATAGTTTTTCTAGATACATCAAACTCCATTTTCACAGCACGTGGCTTATATCCATTTAAGCTTGGTACAGTAGGATTAATCTTAGAGATTTTTGTATCTGAGACAAATCTTACTGTCTTTACATCCCTAATACATGTGTTATAAGATTTTTGGAGTTTCATGAAACTGTATTAAGGCCGGTACACACCATAAGATTTGTCTCATAAAATTAATCTCAGAGATTTTTGTATCATAATACACTCGTGTACACACACTAATACAAATCTTATGATACTCTTCTTCCTGTCTGGTTTCCCCGCCAGGATTATGCTAATGTGTAGATCTTACTGTCAAAATGGTGCTTACAGAGCAAGATGAAGTGATCATGGCATTATACATGATAATTATTGCTATTGCATTGGAAAACTTGGACGGATCATTCCTGTTGCGAAGATGTTGGACCTCTGGGTCCGTATCACCAACCATTCTAAAGAATGTTCTCAGTCTTATTCTCCAGATTTTTCCAAATTTGAAAGGAAGTATCCTTCTGATTGGCTAAACCAAAGGATTTAACCAATCCAATCAGAAGTTGTGTTACTTTGAAATCCGGCAAATCTTCGAGAATAAGACAAAAAAAAAACGTTCTTAAGAAAATGGTTGATGAATACGAACCCAGTATGTAGAAAATACACTGTCTGCCATTTTTGTGTATCAGGAAGTGTCTTACTCAATGTGTATACACTTTACAGTATTACCAAATCTACGAGTAACTCACCTTCCAGGAAATGCTAAGCTGTGATTGGATAGTACTCTAATACAAATCCTAGGAAATAGAGCATTGCTCTAATCCTAATACAGTTTCATGAAACTCAAAAAAAATCTTATAATACACGTATTAGGGGTGTACAGACAGTAATATTTGTCTCAGATTAAAAAATCCATGAGATTAAGCTTAGCGTGTGTACCGGGCTTTAGGTTTAGAGCAACGCTCTTTTTCCTTAGATTTGTATTAGAATATTGGCCAATCATAGCTTAGCATTTCATGGAAGGTGAGTTGCCTGTAGATTTATTGATGCTCTGCAGTGTTTATATATATACATTGGGTAAACAACTTTCCTGATACACCAAATTTACAGACAATGTATTTTCCAACAAGGACATTGAAAGACTTAAAGAAATTTAGCATGGAGAGGACCCAACCCAGTAGCAATAACTATCACCCATAATACCATGATCACTTTATCTTGCTCTGTAAGCACCTTTTTGATACAAGATCTACACATTATCATTATTCTGGCGGGGAAACCCGACAGGTAAAAAGAGTATCGAAATATTTGTATTAGTGTGTGCACATTCATAGTGTATTATGATACAATAATCTCTGCGACAAATCTGTTTGTGTGTACCGGCTTTTACATTCCGTTTGTTGTTGGTTTTGCTATTGTGTTGACGCTGTTGTTTTTGTTGACGCCGATTACAAGAAAACGGTGTGAAAAAATTGAAAGCTCTCATGACGAGCACTTTCATCCTGTGTCAAAATGTTTAATAAATACATCGGCGAACCGATTCCTAAGAGGAATCGATAACAATCTGTTTCTGTCCATAAATATATTTGAAACTGTGAGTTCACATTGAGTGTTTTGTTCCAATGTGCTCTAAGTCTAGTGTCCTAGTGGCTGTTGTTCTAATAATAAGTTTATATATCACATGGAATGAGAGTTGTGTAAATGCGGTCCGAATATCTTTCTCAGTAAATTAGTGTTGCTCTACTGTGGCCCTTTTACACCTAATGAGTGTTATTCTATAATGGTTCGATTATTTCTAATACTTGTTGAATTTCGTGCTCACACGGTCCAAATATATTTCACAATTCATAGACTGGTTCTTTTACGGTCCGATTATAGTTTGCACTTAATGTGTTATTGTCATGAGGTCCGAATACATTTCACACTTAAAAAATTTTATTCAAATGCGGTGCCCATTTCACACCAAATATTTTCTGTTCGTACCCGGTCCGAACATGTCTAGTTCTCGACGAGTGTTGTTCCGATACGGTCCGAACATGTCTAATTCTCGACGAGTGTTGTTCCGATACGGTCCGAACATGTCTAATTCTCGACGCGTGTTGCTCCGATACGGTCCGAACATGTCTAATTCTCGACGAGTGTTGTTCCGATACGGTCCGAACATGTCTAATTCTCGACGAGTGTTGTTCCGATACGGTCCGAACATATTTGAGCCATGCTCTTGCAAAGGGGTTTAATGCATCATGATACAAAGCAAGTCATTACAGTTTTATTGATGCATAGATTCTTTTTTTAAACAACAACCGACTGAATCATAAGGTACAACTGTCCTTTGGCATACAGAAAATTTACCAACAGCAAAAAAGACCGACCTGGGCCGATACTTTTAGCAGATGCATTAAGCCCCCTTTCACATAGTATGGCTCATTTCAATGTGTAATGAGTGTTGTTTTTATGCAGTCTGAATATTTTTCACACTTAATAAGTGTTGTTCCAAACCGCTCCAAATATATTCCTCACTTGGAAGGTGATCTTATGCAGCCCGAATATACTTCACACTGAATGAGTCTTGTTCAAATGCAGTCCGAATACATTAATGGCTTGCAACACGCGAAAAGGAGCACTAGGACATTTGCGTAAAGTGTCGTCTCGGATCAGCCTGTGCAGTCCGCGCAAGCTAATCCGGCACGGTAATTTACGACTAAATTAGATTTTGCGCAAAGCAGAAAATTGCATAAAAACAGATTGTTGTTTCGGATTAGCCTGCGTGGACTGCGCAGGTTGATCCGAGACGACACTTTATGCAAATGTCCGAATGTCTTTTTTCGCCTGTTGCAGGCCACATTTTCATACTTAACCTGCTATATAAATGCCATAATCGTTAAAGGCCTAGTAGCGGCCCAAAGTGTTAAGATGTAGTTAAATTTAAATGATAAAATTTAAAAGTATGGAAATTATTGTGAAGATAACAATCTGTTATTGTACAGTCGATCAAAGTGGGAGTCAATGGCAGAAAAATGAATTTTAAAATCTTTATTACCCTGGCTTGCAACACGCAAGAAGGGCGATTCGGACATTTGCTTAAAGTGTCGTCTCGGATCGGCCTGCGCAGTTCGCGCAGGCTAATCCGAGACGGCACGTTACGATTACATTAGATTTTGTGTTACAGTAGACTTGTGCAAAACAGAAAATTGCATAAAAACGGAAAGTGTCGTTTCGGATTAGCCTGCGCGGACTGCGCAGGCTGATCCGAGACGACATTTTACGCAAATGTCCGAATGCCCCTTTCCGCGTGTTGCAGCCACCCTAACATTTTAAAAAGGTGGTCTGTTGTAGAATGTTGTAGAAGGGAAAAAATAAATTGGTCAGGAGTACTGTATTAACGTACCTAGCACACGAGTAATCCAGGTCTGAGTGGCCATTGAAGTATCTTTCCGGATATAAGGTTTGATCATATCTTCCCACGTGACTGCAGACAGTGCGTTAAGGGATGATGACATTGAGCTAGAAATATAAATTGCCACATTGTTAAATCAAACGTCGTTTTCAACAGTCAGACAGACAGAATGTTTTTATTGCAGTTTATAAAACCCAGATGCTAAAATGCGTCGATTTTCCTCTATCTTCAGCTTAATAATGATAATAAACAAGAGGGCCATGATGGCCCTGAAGTCGTTCACCTGAGTCTTTTGACCAAACATGACCCATTTTCAATCTCTTTTGAGATATTATGACAAACATTCTACCAAGATTTTCATGAGTATTTGACTGAAAAAGGTTTTTTGATGATTTGACTCAGTGACCTAGTTATTGACCCGAAATGATCCAATTGCAAACTGGTCCAAGAAATCATCAAGACAAACATTCTGACCAAGTTTCATGAGTATAGGATTGAAAATGTGGCCTCTAGAGCATACACAAGGTTTTTCTAAGATCTGACCTAGTGACCTAGATTTTGACCCGACATGATCCATTTTCAAATTCATCCAAGATATAATCAAGACAAATATTCTGACAAACTTTCAAGAGTTTTGGACTGAAAATGTGGCCTCTAGAGCCTACACAAGGTTTTCCTAAGATATGACCTAGTGACCTAGTTTTCGACCTAACATGATCCGTTTTTGAACTCGTCTGAGGTATCATCAAGACAAACATTCTGACCAACTTTCAAGAGTTTTGGACAGAAAATGTGGCTTCTAGATCGTACACAAGGTTTTTCTAAGATTTGACCTAGTGACCTAGTTTTTGACCTAACATGACCCATTTTCGAACTCATTTGAGAAATCATCAAGACAAACATTCTGACTCACTTTCAGGAGTTTTGGACAGAAAATGTGGCCTCTAGAGCGTACACAAGGTTTTTCTAAGATTTGACCTAGTAACCTAGTTTTTGACCCGACCTGACCCATTTTCGAACTCGTCCGAGATGTTATCAAGACAAACATTCTGACCAAGTTTCACGAGTATCAGACTGAAAATGTGGCCTCTATCTAGAGCGTACACAAGGTAAAAGTTGACGACGCGCGACGCACGACGGACGCCGGACACAGCACGATCACAAAAGCTCACCTTGAGCACTTTGTGCTCAGGTGAGCTAAAAAAGAAACCCACTGCGAAGCCGCATGGTACTAAATCAAGACTATAGGTAGAATAATCTTTAGACTCCAAATTCTTTTTAATATTGTAGTTTTAATTTCGTCTGCGTACGCTATGGCGCTGTCCATATGAAGATGCACATCTGACACGGCGGGGCGCTTCTTCTGCATGGCACCACGGAAGTGACGTTTGACGAAAACCCCTGTGCCACTTGAATACTTACAATCGATTTAATTTACCACTTCCGTAAGTATTAATCATTTTTCGGAAATAGCTGTCGCTGTAAATTCTTGAAGACATCAAAACTTGATCGTAGACCGGTATTCAACGGGTGTCGTCAATTTTTACGGTACTGTGACGAAATGAAACGGGCAGATCTTCTCTTTAAAAGAAAAAGTTGAAAATGACGTACAATGTGCATTCCACTTGCGCCAAAATATTGACACTGAAAGGTCCTGTGACGCTGGTGATACCAGGGATGTATTATTTTTTCAATTTTGAGCTACCTTTCCTTAATACAACAAGAAATTATGTTATATAGAATCTGACATAATGACGTACATCTAGAATGTTCAAAAAATGGATATGTGAACTGTCACTGTGAAATTATTAAAATACTGTTGACACAGCGTTACACACCTAATAAACAAACCACTGCAGGAAATTTAAAGCTGTGGAAGGATAGCTGTTTCCACTTTGAAAATTATTGTGGAAAAAGGAGAAATCTCTCCTAGTGAGCAAGTTCTCCTTTTCCCACTATGTCTGATTAGCTTTTATCCAATTTTTTTTCTTGAAAAAATTAACTTCCACAGTGACCTTCATCCCTGTTTTCTGACGAAATAAGCACGATAGGTGCCATTTTCATATTTTCTTGTTGTTAAGATTTATAAATACTACAAGTGTAGAAATTTTAAGAAAAAATTGTCCGTTAGAAGACATGTATTTATTAAATATTAACCCTTAATTCAGCCAAATTATCTCCCTTTTTTGCTCAATGATCTATATATAACATGCATATTTGTACATTTACCTTGCTCAAGACTAGGTGTTTATATATTTTTTGTGCAAAACTAAATTAATTTTCATTAAGATGATTTATGTTTGTATATTCGTTCGGTAATTTTCCTGCTTAACTGACTATAAAAGAAAAGCGTGTTTAATCCTATATAAGCTGAATTTTGGAACTGTATTCAAAAGCAACGAGCATGGTAACCCATATCTTTTTTTATACTGCAATCTCCTACAGACATGATGAGCTTTGTATGTGCAAAGTTTTTTTTTTTAAAAAAATCTATCCGTTAGAAAAATTTGTGATATACGACGAAAAGCTGGCATTTGATATTGAATTTTATCAAACGAGTCTATAGAAATATTAATAAGCGAACCTTAAGCGAGCTTTATTACATTTTCTTGACGAGTTTAACCTTCATGCTACCGATACATTTCCGAACTTAATCATACCAAGTGGGGTCCGTGTGGACCCCAGTCAAAAACTTGTATCATTCTCGATTTCTTCTGTACAAATTTTCAGAATATTATTTGTGTAAGTTCAGTAACTGAAAATCAACTACTCCTGGTATTATTTATTGACTTTTTTCTCACTGGAAATACAGATATAGATTGTGAGTATGAGGTGAGTATGATAGACTCTATATAGAATAATAATGATATTGCCTGGGGTCCGCACGGACCCCAATAGACTTTGGGTTTTATATTCCACTCTCTCTGAAGCCACCAAAGTCTATGCCAATTCAGGTTAAGAATAGGTTTAGTAACAAACTCCTACAATGACAGTTCCCTGCAGCTTCAACTTTTTATCATAGACAAGCAGAGAACCATGTGGGGTACATACGGACCCCACACGTTATGATGAGGGTTAATAAAAAATTCCAAAAAGCCAACGAATATCAGATTCTACTTATCACATATCGATATTGCACGAATCATCAGTCATAGTATTCAAAACTATAAATGTAAACAGGGCTGCTTCCAGGACTAAACGCGTGAAACTTCTCAGTAGAAAGTATATTATGACGTCACATCTATATGAATTGTGTCGTTTCATATGACGTCACAGAATGCTTATCTCAAACGTGTGTAGGAATAAGAAAATTCTTACTGGGCTACTAACACTTAAAACAATGGAGGTTATGTGATAAAGAAATATATATATATTTTTATCTTTACACAAAACAAAAATATGTTATAATTTCGGAAATTCTACGTTTGTTGTTAGTGGTGTTGTTATTAGCCTCGAGTGTCCGTATTCCGTGATGATAAGGAAACAACATGATGAAATTAAGAATTGAGACAAGAGTATGAGCTAGAAAGTACTTGCCTTGATTAAAAAAAAAATCATTTCTGATCACTTTCATATGAAAAGAATAACTTAGATAACAATTATCGTCTTCAATGTGCATAAACAAAGAACATGCTGTCGGCCTTCTTGTGCAAACATGGCGTGACCTAATTCCGGTAGCTTGGTAGTATTTACAGCAAAAAGTCGAAGATCTTTGAATTTTTTGAAAAGGAACACTATTTAGATTTAAGAAAAAAGAAGTAAATTTCTTTTAAATAAGATTAGTAGTTGATTTTCACATTTATATATCTTGTATTAGACTGAAATTCAAGGACAATAAAACATTCGAATATTGGTAAGGGTTACGAGCAGAAATACCGTGTGACGTCATCAAACCATGTGCTTTACGAGATGTACACAAAAATCACCGGTTGAAGGACACTCACGTAATAAGGACACTCGACGATACATGAATAAAAACTTGAAATTCTTCAAGATATTGGTAATATTGATTTATTACTTTATAGTGGCGAAAATCCATACCTCAAGGCTCCACTGAACAAACAGGATATAAATAGACCGGGTAATCCCGGATATCCCAAGATCTCCATAACAAAATATGGAATCAACTGGTTTGAGTTACTGACGTCATGATTTGAAAGTGGATCACATCCTTTTTTGGCGTAATAAGCGAACATAACGATACCGGCAAGGGAGGTAACCGTGCAAAAAATTACCACTCCAGGTATACCGAGTAGAATTGCCCTACAAGAAAAAGTTAGACAATATTGGTGTAAAAAGCTTATGCTGTCCCTTTCTAAAAAAAACAAGCAACAAACAAACAAAGAACAACAACAATCACAACAACAACATCAACAACAACTCAAGTTTGAACAGATCAGGTAAAGGCTATTCTATTTGTAATATATTATACATTATTTTTTTTATCTCTTTATTTAATGATATAGATTTGAAATGATCTTATCCAGAATTCATTGGTTTTACGTGTACACTCAAGTTGTGTAGCCAGGCGGAAGCAAGGAAACCAAGGCTTCCACGTAAACCATTCCAGCGCAAAATAAATGAGCCATGATCTGTTAAAAGGGGGCTTTATGCATCTGCAAAAAGTATCGACCCAGGTCAACCTGCGCAGGCTGACGTGGGTCGAAACTTTTCGCTATTGGTCCATTTTCTGCACATAATAGGACCAACGTACCTCATTCAGTCGGTTGTAGTACGACATAGACTTTAAGCATCTTAAGTTGGCCTGCAACACGCGAAAAGGGGCATTCGGACATTTGCGTAAAGTGTCGTCTCGGATCAGCCTGCGCAGTCCGCGCAGGCTAATCCGAAACGACACTCTCCGTTTTTATGTAATTTTCTGTTTTGTGCAAGTCAACTGTAGCACAAAATCTACTGTAGTCGTAAAGTGTCGTCTCGGATTAGCCTGCGCGGAATGCGCAGGCTGATCAGAGACGACACTTTACGCAAATGTCCGAATGCTCCTTTTCGCGTATTGCAAGCCAGTTATGTGTGGGCTTCTAATAATACGATGCATCACAGAGATTTTGCTAGAGCATGGCTGAAATGAAATGCACTTTATCAACCAGGAAACAAAATCAAATGAAATTCAATTGTATTTTGCCGGAATGTATTACAATGTAGATGATAGACAGTGTAGATCATTGTTCAGACTGTATGTTCTCCGGGGCCTGCAGACTACGAACCCCGTACATTACCGTTGAGCCACGTATGACCCGCCTGAATATAGAAAAGATACTATGGTATAATACATTCCAATTCAAATATGTCAACTTAAGCTGTCACCCACATCTAAAGTGTCTAATAACCTCATTTTGAAGTGTGAGGGTACACAACTTGGTTCTTGTATAAATACGATAGATCTTCTGTTACTCATATTTAGACGATATATATATATATATTCTCATATAAACATTAGTTTATAAACCCTTCGATCATTGGTTTATTCAGCAAAAAGCCCTTGGCTGGGATATGGGCTATTTACAATTTATCAAATGCATCTCAGTCTGAAATCGAATACTGGGCAGGTGTAAGACAAATAAAATGAACCATTCATAACTCCCTTTTATCCACCAGCAAAATGCGACTTGCATTTTGTTTTTAAATTCATTGCTTTGGTTCTGTAATTTTATCAGTTCTCTTTGTTTCGTTCATTTTCATATTCTGTCCTTGTTTTTATTTGTAAAAAATATATGTATAAGTATGTACATGTAACTTGAAACGGAAACAAAGTTTTAAACAAATTCTATACCGGTTAAATATAGGTAATAGGGTAGCACTGAAAAAAAAAAAAAAACGAAAACGAAATACCATCTAGCCTTCCCCATTGTCGGTAAAGCACAGTATCGTTGCACGCTTGCCTGACTCGAACCATATATGCCAAGCCATGTAACAGCGCCCCCTACCACAAGAGACCAGACTGAGTGGCGAATTGTAGGGTCGGGATTAGCTCTGAAATAATAATAATAGTGATAATAATTAGCCAAGTTAAAGTCCGAAAGCACTTACCTTGCTGACGAAGGTGTGATCGAACACCATCCAACAGATTTAAAAAGTGGAGGAAGTTCTCTGATTTCAATTTTCTCTGTTCAAGTTTAGGTATAGCGACCTCGTCCAAAGCAATGAAAAAGAAAATAAGGCGAATATCATCATTAAATGCCGGAATCTGTTTCAGAAAAGCGTTCCATACACTAGTGTCCAAGGGAGTTTTAAAGATTCTTTTTTATTTATGTGATTAGCAACAGCGACCGTCTTTTTCACCATAGCCTATAAACAAAGGCACTTGTTAAACGAATATATTGTCATATTTCTCTAAGCGAATATATGTATCAGATTTATTGTCTCTACATGTATGTGACTATGTGATTCTGAACTATGACATCGACCTTAATCGTAAAAATTGAAGGTACACTGTACATAAGTGCATAATAGGTATTCTACCGACTTTCTCCACGATTTGTTCAAGGTTTCATAGACCTAGCCCGTGTATTTATATAAGTACTGCAGGTTCTCGTATAGTCATATTGACCTTGACCACCAAAAGCGTAGCATCTGAACACAGTCGTCTGTCATCTATCCACAAAAAAGTTGTATGACATTGGTCTACATATGTCAGAGTTATAGTATCACGCTTGTTTTGGGATTCAGTACAACAGACTATGTGCATTCCTAGAATTTCAACCGCAAAATTCGGTGGGTTACTAGTATTCAGGAATACTACAGGGTGCCATGTTTCGCCGTATCAGATCCTGGTCAAAAGGCAATAACATTACCCACATTCGCTCAGCAATAGTGTATTTCATCATTGTAGTACATACATACTCCCAGAAGTCAATTCTGTCCCAGTCTGTATTTATTCTCCACACTTCATCCAGTCCGCCAACTTTAACGGTACCCTGTGTAGAACAAATATATATATAAATAAGTTATGCTCTGGCGAACAGGGCAGGCTGACTTGAGTCAATACTTTTTACAAATGCCTTAAGTCCTCTTTTCAAAGAGCATGGCTTATATGGTGGTCTAGATACATTTTAAGTGGGTCATCATCATTCTTAATCTTTTTGAATTGTAAACTCCAAAGCTATTCATCTGATTCGCTGAGACGTTCCGTGTCAGCACATCAAACGGCTGTTTTCGGTAATAAATGATTACAATAACAACGGACTTTAGAACGATTGGTGTAAACGTTCCTTAAACAATTATATGTTAATTATCTTAATCAGATATGTCATATAGGTAACACGGGCATCATCTATTTGTGAAAAGTGCACAGTTCATTCTACATACAAAAAGATGCAGTTTTAGCGCTTCGATGGCTACCCCCAGCTTTTACATACGACCAGGGTCCGTATTTACCAGCCATTGTTCAACATTGTGTTGTTTTTATCAGTCTATAAACGGAATGTCATCTGACGATCGCTTACAAAAATAGGAACTCTGAGATCGCGTTGACAGCATGTCGCTCTATTTTGGGAATCCAAGAACAAACGATTAAAATGTCAATAACTATGCATAGGTCTTATAAATGTCAAATGCAAGTATAAATAACATTTAAGGCAGCAAAACAATAGTGCAGGAGAGTTAGTATGATGGGGTGAAATTATCTAAATGGAGATTAAAAATTAACCCCCCTCTCCCCGCGCAGATGACGGTTATCGTCCCGCTGACCAATCATGAACACATGTGGGAAAAAGAGCAGTTGCTCTTTTTGTAACAGTTTTTTTTTTTCAAATGTTTTCATGCATTAAACCATAGTACCAGCAAGTAAATGCTTCCACAAATTATTGATTTTGGTGTGAGAGTGTGGGTTCCATTCCCATGCCTAGCCATCCAAAATAGCTTTGGGACGCGACGATAAACCTTGGTCCCGTGCGAAAGAAATAATCTTCTTTCTATCGTGGTTTATCGTTCAATAAAACACAGTTGTGAGTTACGAGGCACAATAAATAATCCACGAGGGCGATAGCCCGAGTAGTTTATTCATTGCGCCTCATAACTCACAACGTGGTTTATTGAACGATAAACCACGATAGAAAGAAGATTATTACGATTCAAACATGACCAACTCTTAATCAAAGGAACAAAAGTTCATACTTTGTGTAAAAACGCGGATGCGGATTATATTCCATTGAATAAACCACGGCTGTTCCACTTACTTACCAAAACAAAACTCCACTGCAAAGTCGGTAAGTATGAAACGAATCAAAATTTCAATAAAACCTTAGGCATCAATCACAGAATAAAAAAAAAAAAAAAAAAAACCGCACCGTTTTACTGTTATATTTTCTCCCTTTCAAATGACAAGGAAGAATAGATGTACTGTCAAGCATTAGAGTTGTAATTGCTTCGAATGCTCTTAATATTACTCCACCCACTCCCAACCCCGTTTCCAATGCAACACCGGTCAATTTTGAACTAAACTTGATTTACATATGTTTACTGGTAACATTTCAAATATTTCAATCGTTGTCAATTTTTTATTAAAACAGTTAATATCGGTAAATCCTTCAGGGTTTTCCTTCCTCCTTGGTCAAGGAGCGGAAAATGACGATTTGGTTACGTCAAGTGACTTTCATTGATAAAATATCGGAAGGCGAAGACATGGAACAGCCACAGGCGACTTACTTTATACAGAATGACGTCACTCTATATAGAATGACGTAGATTTTACCACGCTTTCGTTGCACTGTGTTTATAAAGCCGAATTCACGTGTCATGTTAGAATGTTTTTAACCATGCTTTAACCATGTACATCCTGTTTGTTTTTTTTTTTATTTCATACGTTCTTTATCCTGACTCGCTGGCCGTTACAGTTAACAAAGTATTACCTGAATAACTATTACCAGCAGACCGGAGAGCATGATCACCGACTGAAACGTGTCCGTCCATACCACAGCTTTCATACCACCCTAAAAATAAACGTGAATTGACCAAATTCATAATAACAATAACCATAAAAAATCAGTGACAAATATTTTTCAAAGTTCCAATGCTAATAGCCAGAATTTCTAAAAATCCAAAAATATCACCAAACAGTATCGCATCAAGATCCCTTGTATGGTTCATTACAAACAAACTTACTTTATGAAATCTCAATGTTGCACCAAATCAATTTACAAACGTGTTTCCAATTTTGCAACTGTCTATATAAAGGAATAGACATTTGGCCTGTACACAGAATCGTCATTTTTAGATCTGCTCTCAGATTTGCAAAAGGAAAACTTGTTTTTGATGCTACATAGTTTGTAAATAAGAGCCACATTTTAAAGAACATCCAATTTGCCGTATGCAAGCACTTTCAATTTTGGTAAGACTGAAAGCCTGTAAGGTAAATTGATAGGGGTAGCGTACAACGCCATTAAACCCGTCTGTCCGTTCGACTGTTCGTATTTTGGTCCGTCCCTCTGTTCCTCTCTTCCCTCCTTCCTTTCTTCAATATCAGTGTTGTTTATTAAACAGATTCGAGTCTGCCCAGGTAGCTCAGCGGTCAGCGTATCTGACCTGCGACCTGGTTGTTGCAGGTTCGATACCCGGTTGTGTCAGTATTGGAGCACTGGCCGCCGTGATATTACCTAAGCTATTAAAACGGCCTTAAGCTCGTATACAAAGCTATAAAACAGATTCGGCACCCAAAGCCTATATATTTATATATAATAAACATTTAAATGGAGCAAAGTATGAGTTGTTGTCTGAACATGATCTCAATACAGACAGATCTAAAATTGCGTCTTTTGGTAAAAAGTTAAGTGTGAACTTTTTAATTCACGCTTGGTGAACGTCTCAGTCTGTCAGTTGGCTAGTTTAAGACTCTAGATTACAAACAATATTAAACCTGACTTGTTAATTCGGATCCTGGGTCCGTATTCACTAAACGTTCTTAAGAACGTTCTTGGTCTTGTTCTCCAGTAATTTCTGAGTTGAAAGTAACACAACTTCTGGTTGGCTAGACCATTTAGTTTAGCCAAACAGAAGTTGTGTTACTTCAAATTTTGGAAATCTTGAATTCGGATCCTGATCTGTCTAAATAGGCATCAATCCAAATTCAATCGGTTACAGATACTCACCAGGAACGTGTAAACCGTTGAAACACAGCCTATCGTTATAATGGTTGCCCAAGTTGGGAACCCCGTCACTAGGGAAAAAAAGGTCTATTTTAGAAACACTCAGGAATGGTAGCCAATTACACGTAAATTAGCCATGCTCTGTGAAAAGGGGGTTTATTGCAGCTGCAAAAAGTGTCGACCCAGGTCAGCCTGTGCACTCTGCGCAGGCTGACCTGGGCCGAAACCTTTTGCAGTTGATCAATTTTCTGCATGTCCCAGGACCATTCTACCTCAAAATTCAGTCGGTTGTTAGACAAAATGAATTTCATGGATCCATGGTCATATGACGACTTGCTAGGTATAGTGAATCTTAGAAAAGCATTGAGTCCTTTTTGCCAGATCATGGCTAAAATACACAGCAAAACATGATTGACTAAATGATCTGAATGATCTACCTTACTCTTGTCAATCTCTTCGTTTCTTTTAGTATTTATCGGCCAACAGTTCGGCATTGGAGTATATGTAGGCATTGCCAGAATGATAGTAGCAGACTATGTGGCCTGCAACACGCGAAAAGGGGCACTCGGACATTTGCGTAAAGTGTCGTCTCGGATCAGCCTGCGCAGTCTCCGCAGACGACACTTCCCGATCGTGTGTGATTTTCTGTTTCACGCATGTCTACTGTAGGACAAAATCTAATGTTGACGTAAAGTGCCGTCTCGGATTAGCCTGCTAATTACTATTATATTACTAAACCCGATTCAATTCTCTGAAGATGAATTAAATGACGTCACACAATGCTTACGTCAAAATTGTGTAAGATAAGAAAATTCGTAATGGGTAAATTACATTGTAAGCAAGGGAGGTTATGTGATAAAATTGTTGGATAATTATGATTTAAATATCTTAACCATAAAAGTCTACGAGGCAATTCAACTCCAAATGTTCTTTATTCCATAGTCTTGTACCTCATGTAAATATAAAACTGAGTTTAAACATTGATCAGTTCGAGGAGTATCTCATTGATATAAAGCAATTTACAAAATATGAAAATCTTAATGAGCCCTTCCAGTCGGTAGCGTACAGGACTCAAGAACAGGGGGTCGCTGGTTCGATCCCCGGCTCGGCCGATTTCTTTCCGAGGACTAATGGTAGTCATTGCGACAGGATTCATTCTTCTCCCATCGCTGATCATTGTTTCGACGATTCTTATGTGGGAAAGCAGCCAGAGGCTTGGAAAGAATATTGTGCGGAATACTGGTAAAAGAAACTCCAGGAAAGCATGGATAGGTTTATTGGCCGCCGTGATATAACTGAAATAATGTTGAAAACGGCGTTAAACACCATACAATCAATCAATCATAATGAGCCTTTCACCAAACGCCACCTTGTTCTAACATCTTTTAAGCAAAACGCTTTTCGAAAATTGTGTTAATCAGTAAGAAATTGCTGGATCCCAGCATCTTTTCCTCGTTTCACTCTTTTTGCTACCCTCTATAAAAGCAAGCTCATCATTTGTGTTTAGTTCAATATTTCGTCCGTAAATGCTTTTAATTTTTAATTTACAATGTCTATATGTATTTTTCGTTTTATGGTAAAGAGTTAAAAAGTTATGCAGAATTGCTTTGTTTATTTACCAGCCTCTAGCGCCGTGGATGGTGCAAACGATGCTATACCCATATATAGAATCTGAAAATATATTCACAAAAACTCCCTGTGAGAAAATTCTCAGGTAAAGCACGAGTATTGTTACAAGCACTGTTAAAAAAAGTGTATATTGTTGAATAAGTGACGGAAAACGCGACTACTTGTATGCTTATTTCTAACCACAGATTTTTTAAAACTCATTTTCAGTACACGTAATCATTCTTCCGTTTTCTTCTTGTAACTTTGTCACCAAAGGGAGGTAATCCCTTACTACTTTTGTAATAAAAATAGCGAGGTTATTTATCCATAAACGATAATTTAAAGCCGTGGAATTACAGCTGTTTCCGCTTCGAAAATTATTGTTGAAAAAGGATAAATCGCTCCTCTTGAGCAATTTCTCCTTTTCCAACTATGTCTGCTGAGCTTTTATCCTATTTTTTACCTTGAAAGTATAACTTCCACAGTGACCTTCAACCTTGTTTTCTGACGAAATAAGCACAGATAGGCGCCATTTTTATTTTTTCTTGTTGTTTAGAATTATAAATACTATAAGAGTGGAAATTCTGAGAAAAATCTGTCCATTAGAAAGTATGTATTTATTTAAGATTAACCCTTATTTCGGTCTAATTATCTCCCTTCTTTGTCGTTAAGTAATAGAAGAAATTGAATACACTACCATTGGTATTGACCCCTAGGGAGGTCTATCTCTACCCCCGGGATATAATTAACATAGCTGTCATAAAACGCCAGCTGATGTTACAAAAGTCATTCGTCCTGTTGTTTAGGCAAGGAGATTTTTTCTAAATGTTATTGAGCATATGACCCTGATGGGTCATTGACATTTCTGGCCCCAGGGATATAATTGATCAATCTTGTTAATGGACCCCTTAAAGTTGCTACATATCAAATATATACCACCTTACGTTTGTTTCAGCTGTTGACAAGAAGGTCTTTTCAAACTTTCTTTATTCTTAAATAAATGGGACCATCTTTCACCCTATCGAAACAATTTGAGCAGATTTGATGTAAGACTCTTTGATGATGCTACTTTTCCAACATCAAATCTCTAGGCTTCAGTGATAATAGATACCATTTTTAGATAAATAGAACAGAAAAACACCAAAATGGGGGCCATTCTTTTAAGTCAAATTATCTCCCTTGCCAAAAAAAAAGACTAAAGGTAACCAATTAACAGATTGGTCCTTTTACCTGTATCCCTTTGTTTTTATTTTCTTTTGACTCCCTTGGGGCTTTTGCCAAAAATATAACATGATACTCGTATGAAATATGAGTATGGTCCCCCTGTGGTTTGAAATGGAATTCTGTTCTCAATCTTCAGAAGATAGGTATAAATCTATTTGTAAAGTAATCCAGGGATCTTATATACGATCCCTGACTAATAAAATAGTTTAGATATTATCTCAAGAACATGGTTGTGTAGTACAAGAAAACCAAGGAAAAAGAGAACAAGTAATCCCCTTATCAGGACCAATGTTGTACTGGAGAGGAATTTGAGGGAAATAACTGAGGAATGACCCTCATTGACCTACTTTTGGGACCGCCCAACGACGGATGGTGAGCAATCACGATATATTACCTAAAGCAACGCTGGCTCAGGTAAGATAAAAATACTACACTTACGTTCATGTGGTCTTTCGGCTTCGCGTCCTGTCGTCCCAGAATTTTAAAGGTGTATTCCATACTAGGCTACGACAAACTCTTAACGCACTTGATCTTAATGTGTGTTGGCTATACGCTTAGACTGCTGCATTATTGGCTCCTTAGGTTGCAAAGCGCTACTCAGTGGCCTTCTGCGGACAGTGTAGATTAAGATCAGACTGCACAAGTGCAGCCTGATCTTGGATCTATACTGACCGTTTAGGAGATGTTTTTCCCCCAAAATAATTTTGAAATAGCCAAATTTAGGTTTTTATTATCGACTTGAATGTTTCTTTTAGGCTATTTAGGAGGTTAAGAGTTAAATGGATTTTTGTCCTAATGGAATTTCGTCATAAGTAGAAAAAGCCCAATTTGTTCTCATTTCAATGCCGCTTTGATCAGACTAGCCGAAAAAATTAGACAATGAAGATTCATGATAAGACTGCAAGTTATGTTCTATCTGCATAGCGCACTATGATTTGTTCGCAGTTGCTCACAGTTTTTTTTTTCTTTTACAAAAGAGGAGTAGAAACATGTCATTGAAAGATAAAACAGTGATATATATTATCGAGTGAAATCATTTAGATCGTAATAAATGAAATAAATTCCACCCTAAAAAGAAAACAAAAACGTGATGACATGTCAAGGCGTCTTGTGCAGTTTTGTGATCAAAGCAACAGGGCGATGCAGTAAAACATCAAAAGAATAAGTTACTCGATTTTTTCGAAATACGCCGTGTCTTTTTTCCGTTTCAGTACTTTTTCTTTTCCAACATTTTTTTGTCATTCTCTTTTAGAATATCCATTCGATATTTTGTATCATTCTCTACATTCTCTATCTTGTCCTTTCGATTTCCTGTTTGTCTTTGAGATGAACTTACAGTTTAATCTTCCAAAACAAAAGAGCAGATGACTTCATCAACATTTCTGTAGAAAATAGTTAATTATACATCGATTACTTTTTTACTAGGTGACATTTTGTACTTGACCATAATTGGCCTGCAACACCCGAAAAGGGGCATTCAGACGTTTGCGAAAAAAGTCGTCCCGGATCAGCCTGCGCAGTCACCGCAGGCTAATCCGAAACGGCACTTTCCGTTTTTATGTAATTTTCGGTTTTGCGCAAGTCTACAGTAGCACAAAATCTGATGTAATCGTAAAGTGCCGTCTCGGATCAGTCTGCGCGGATTGCGCAGGCTGATCCGAGACGACACTAAATACGCAAATGTCCGAATGCCCCTTTTCGCGTGTTGCAAGCAATATTGAAAGCATTTGTAGATGAGCTATAAAATGTTGCTGGAGTAACACGATTGTCTCTTAAGGATAAAAAACATTGTGAGACAAGGAGAACATCTTGGTTACCGACATTTTCTCCATTTCCCATGATGCCTTTTAAAGCTTTTATCCTCATGGCAGTTAAAACGAGCGATCGTATGGTAAACGATTAGGGCCTGATACATGAGTACAAGTGAAAAAGCAATTTTCCAAATGTTAATACTCGTATCTAGCTGAAGTCTAAAAAACTGTAAACAAAAAAAAAAAAAAAACAAGGAGGAATTAAACATATACTTTATATGCTACACATTTTTTTACACGTGACAATGAATTGATAAAAACGTGTGTTTAAATTTAAATGTGTAAATTATTCAAACAGTTGAATTATGTTGTATTAGACGAGGAAACAATCTAGTTGCTGCTCAGTGCCTTGAAATTATCATTTTACCATACATGTGTTCTGTACCACCCCATTTAAAACATACAGGTATCAGATAGAGTTTTAAAGTGGCATCAAACTAGATTTCGATAAACCCTTAGGCTGCTAAGCGCGACTCACTGATCTTTTGCGGACAGCGTAGATCAAGATCAGACTGCACAGAACGTGCAGTCTGATCTTAGATCTACACTGTCCGCAGAAGAGGTATCATTTCCCAAAACATACCTTTGAAAAGGCAATATTTAGGGTTTTACTATCGAATTGAAAATTTCGTTTAAGTTATTTAGCAGGATAAGGATTAACAACTTTTTCTATTGTTTTAATGTAAAGAAGTTTAACAATAACCATTAATTTTCATTCGCTTGCAAATACGGCTTTAATGCTAAGGTATTAATAGAAATGAGCCATGCTTTGTGAAAAGGGGACTTAATGCAATCCGCGCAGGCTGACTTTTGCTGTTGGTCAAGTTTCTGCATGTCAAAGGATCAGTCTAACCAATGATGTTTTCGGTTGTTAAACAAAATGGATTCTATGGATCCATAATTATGTGATAACTTGCTTGGTATAATGCGTCACGGTGATGCATTAAGCACTCTTTTGTCAGAGCATGGCTCAAATGGATGTGGAAAACACCAGATATTATCAAGTTTTTTTTTCTGTAAAATTTCCTATTCCGTTAGTAACGGGATGCGCGTTATTTGTAAACAAGGGATAAATTCATTTTGAACAAGGAAAAATAGCAGCCCGCATTGCTCAGTAGGTAGCGCCTCTGAGTTATGCTTTTGAAGGTCGTGGGTTTGAATCCCTTGGGATGTAAATTTGTTTGCAATTTTTGTTGTTGTTGTTTGTGTTTTCCCCGCTTAAAGTAAACGGTCACGTCCTCATCATTTTTCGTCTCTGTTTTCCTCTTTCCCCCCCCCCCCCCCCCCAAAAAAAAAAAAAAAAAAAATGAACAATTTCGCTCAAAATCTAGTTTTCTTCTTCTTTAAAATGCTACTTTGTAAGCTGCAAAGCTGTAAACTGTAACTTCGTATGAAGTTCATCGAACTCTTTACCAAGCAAGCCCTTGTTTTAACGACGCGTAGAGAAAAGGCATTTAAAATCCAGGGCACATTGAATCTGTCGTCTGTAAATGCCTTGGATATGGACAAGTCTTAAGTTTTGTCGTCTGGTAAAAGATTTATTTTTGACCAAATAACCCATTGTCGAAAAATCCTGTGAAAATAGGCTTCCCTAAACATCATGAACAAAGACAAAATACTAGTAACAGTAGATATAAACGGAGAGAGCTGGCTCACCAGCCCATGGTCAAACCCCCTAATGGTCCCAAGTCAAGCACAAAACTCTCTCTCCCCGTGCATTAAGGTCAAAGAGTGCATTAAGGTCATCAGAGGGTAAAGGTAAAATGGGGGTAACGGTTAAAGAGTGCATTAAGATCAAACGAGTGCCTGAAGATAATCTGAGTGCCTGAAGATAATCTGAGTGCATTAAGATCAAACGAGTGCCTGAAGATAATCTGAGTGCATTAAGATCAAACGAGTGCCTGAAGATAATCTGAGTGCCTGAAGATAATCTGAGTGCATTAAGATCAAACGAGTGCCTGAAGATAATCTGAGTGCATTAAGATCAAACGAGTGCCTGAAGATAATCTGAGTGCCTGAAGATAATCTGAGTGCCTGAAGATAATGGGATCTGGGTACGGGCGTTCTACCCCTCTCGCTGACTCGACCGGGTCGTCAGGGAGAGCCAGCATCAGTATGCCCCCAAGCTAACGTATTGATTCTGTTTTCGAGGACAAAGCGTTTGTCATCGTTTCCGTTTAAGGCGATTTTAGTGATCTCTTCGGTAAACAACTCGTGATTGTGATTCCTAATAACTACCATTCTCCTTACTTGCGTCTTGTCTTCGAACAAACACTCTTTGTAATGTTCGTGCTTGATAAACGCTTTTACTACCTGCTTCGAAATTCCCTTGCATTTCTTATTCTCCTCATCATCATCACACATTTTATAAGAGTATAGTTTAGACCTGAGACCCACGAACTCCTCGATAACCCTGCCGCTCACCTCATCCTTAAACATACCCACAATCTTCTTATTCAATCCTGTAGGAATACCAGAAGGATGGTCGGATGGTCGGATGGATAGTCGCTCGTATCAAACCAATTCTTAACGTCGTCACTAATATCCTTATAAAAGTCTTTCGTATCTATCTCGTACATTAAACTATCCGTATCGGTGAAAAGAAGTTCCGCTCTTTCACCGTATTTATCCTTAATGAAGTTGTAATGAAACCTGTACATCAATACCTTACTTAAGTCTAATATACTCATCCCAACGTAAATGGGTTTATTAAAGCACAAACGCGTTTTCTTCATTTGAATTATGCATAAATCTTCGTCAAGGATTTTCACATCGTAATAGTTCGGTTTAGCGGTTAGTTTTTCCGCCTTTTCCTTGGTACTAACTAGCCTTACATCAACTCTGTTTCTAATATTTTCCATGGTCTTACCGAACACGGAATTGTTCATGAGTTTGAAGAAGTCCTTTTCAAACGCCGATTTGGCTTTCGTTCTCAGGTTAGTATTCTTATCGATATAAGGTTTTAACCATTCACTCTCATCGAAAGTTAACCCTCTGTGAATCTTTTTAAGCTTCAGACCTAAGCTTAAATATAGCTTTAAATTTTCACGATGTAAAATGTACCTTTCTTTATCACGTAAGTTAGGTATAAGTTTCTCGACGTTGTTGACCTTTAATCTTTCAGGAGCTAATGGAAAGTCGTTATGCCAGTCCTGCAATTCCTTAGGATATTCCAAGTCGACTTCCAATATACATGGTTGATTTTCCCAATCATCCAAATCATCCATCCATTTAAAATTAGCGTAGGGAAGTTTTTGAATCATCCGCCAACCATAAAGATTGTTCGCGTCCAAGTAAGTAATAAATCTCGAGGGTTTGTTCGGGTCGTATTTCTCACCCATATAACTATTGTTCGCTTTCGCGTATCGTTTAAAAATGGTCGAGACGCCTCCTCTTATTCCGTTTTCGATAAATAAAACCATATCGGGGTCGGATAATAGTTCTAACTTTACCTCTGTGGTTTTTAACATCGCCTCCCAAGCCAGACCAGGCGCCGTATAAAACCAAGATGGGTCCAGACCATAATTCTCAAAGCAAAGGTTCCTGAAGTTCTCGAAAACATCAGCTAGCAGTAAAACGTCAACCTTGTTATATAGGTCATGATAATCCTTAAAAGTTTCCATCTTGAATGTCTTCCATACATTTAACGCGTGTTGATAATCCTCCTTATCAATTCCGCTATATTTAAGCTTTGAGTAAAACTTCCTTCGTTCAGGTAGCTTCGTTTCTTCGAGTCTGTTAAGGCTATCGAACCATTCGTATGGGAATATACCCTTTTGAGAGACCATTTCAAGCTCTTTCCCCTCGAAGTATTTCGAGAGATTAACCTTCTCCTCCTTGGTTAGAGACCTGGCGAGTTCGTCTAAACTTCTGGCTAGAAACTTAAAACTATCGAGGAATCTAATCTCATGCGTTTTAGTCTTCTTGATATATTCTTCTGATACTGGATCTAATACATAGTAGTCTATCGGTAGCTTTTTAGACACGCTTATGTACGTTTCCTTGTTTGAGGGTTTACAACTCGTCTCACCTGGTGTGCTCATTAAATTCTTTATAAATAAGTGACTGTCGTACTTACTAAAGTTATGGAAGAATACGGGGGTAAAAGTAGGCTTCCTATACTTTAAATTACACGAGTTGTGCGCGGCACCCCTAAATGCCCCGGTGTAATGACAGTGGTCTCTCACCTTTTTCGATGAAGGAGTAAATTCTTCCTCACATATCCAACACACTTTCGCACTGTAATACCTTCTACTATCCTCAGCTGTAAAAATCATTTCCCTGTAGGGTATACTGCTTATCGCTCTTATAACCTCTTCTAGTTGCTCTACGAATTTCTCAGACGCGTTTTTACCAGAGTATTGGTAGATTTCCGAAGGGAAGACGTCTTCGTAAAGCGATTTAACGTAGAAACAATACCCCGAGATTTTATGGGTGTGAATAACCTTCGTTTTGTCCCCCCTCTTTTCATATTGCTTTTCTAACGCAGACTCCATATCCGCGTAAATCGTAAACGGGTGTCTCTGCTGTTTATAGAAATGCTTGAAATATATCGTAGTACCCTCTTTGGGTAATTCTATTGCACAGGCATCTTTCTTGCTGCAATACTTCATATGGTTAATTAAAGTTTCTTCTTTTTGGAAGGGATTTAAACACCTTTCGCAAATATAAGTTTGACCGTTATGATCAGATATTTGTTTAGATAACAATTTACTCAAGTCTTTAATTAAACAATAATGTTGGGTGACTCGCCCTGACTCGTCAGGGAATCCCTGCTGACCGCCTCGCCTTCCCCGCCTCCCGGCAGGGAGGTGCCCGAGACTCGGCGAGGGAGAGGGAAGCATGCCGTCCTCCTCGAGAAGTAAAAGATTAATATGATGGTCTCTTTTATAAATCTCCTTACTTATACTAAGCGGGTAAACACCGGTGGAATTATATCCGAAAATTGATACCGATATCGAAGGATTTTGTCTCTCAAATTTAATTTTATCGGAAAGGGAAACGGGGTAGTTAATCCCTTCCATATTTATAGTGCTTAACAAAGGTTTTAGTCTTTCGATTCTTTCTGCATTATGATCCGTCGGGTTCAAAGCTATAAGAATACAATACGCGAAGCACATATCATCCTCCGTATTTCTTGGATTAATAACGCTTTTCGTGCTCGCTATCTTAGGAGGAGTTGGAAGCCAAGAATTACCTCTTATTGGATTAAACGATACTGTGTATAATCTTAAATTGATTACGTAAACGACTCTCCAATAATCTGTTTCCATTTCTTTGACTGCTATAGCATCTAATACAGTTTCCGCCATTACATCATATATTTCATTCTCGTCTTCCCCATCTAAGTTAGCGATTGGATAACCGGAATGAAAATTCATCTCTTTTAACTCTTGGGTAATAGAGTGTTTCATCATGCAATTCATAATGAGTTTAACTTTTGTTTGACGGTTATTTCTAATAATAGCGGTTACTTGATCTTTCGCTAGATCAAGGAAATCAACGGGAGTATATTCTCCTTTACCTTCTATAAAATATTCTTTCGCAAATCCCCTTAGTGCTGATGATCTTTCTATAATCTTTATTTCATCTTTATCCTTATATAACCTGTCTATTTTTCTTTTTAAAGCTTTTATCCTAGGCGATATATTTATCGGAATTTCTTTAATACTATCCAAATACTTTATCAACTCCTCAACTGAGGTTGTTGCTGCTCGACGGTCGTCGCCCGAGGATTTGGGGGGTGTGTAAGGTGTAGGTTGTAATACCTTGGCTCGAAAATTACCGATATTATAGTCTAATAATGACGCTCTCCGATTAAGTAAGAGATTGATTAATTCGCTTCTTTTGAGCCTAGAGTATCCTTGGATTCCACTAGACTTAGCTTCCTTTTTTAAGTCTTTTACTGTGGATCCTCGGAATTGATCCGCTAGACTAATAGACGGAGGATTACCTAGACGCGCAATTAATTCGGCTCTTTTAAGCCTAGAGAATCCTCTGATTCCTCTAGACCTTGCCAAATTTTTTAAACCGCTTACGGTATATATATTATAATTCTCCATTTATTAAATGTACCCAAATTACTTAAATTAACATTTCTTTTTTTATCATTTTTTATGTATATAAAAAATGATATCTTAACTTAATACACTACGCACACGAGCTTGACTCGCCCTTCCAAGACGATCCCTCGGCGAGGGGGCCGACTGCAACTGTTAATCGATGGTAACCTTATATTTACCATTCCAAATTCTCCCGTCCCAATTCCCGATCGTTTGCGGGCATCGATCTATAAATTTACTCGCGCTATAAATCGACGGAAAGTTTTTTATTTCGCCAGTTTTAACATCCTCTAAAGTGACTTTCCTAGGATTATGCTTAATAGTCTTTAATCTATCATAATTATGGTCTTTGCTTCTTTCTTTTTTTGGTGGCTCCTCCGGTAACAGCCCATGCGTTTTCGCTACTTCAAGTAACCGCTTTTTATCCCAGTACCCATAAAAAGGTATATCATTTCGTCTAAGAATTTCTTTTAAATCGCGAACCATTAACATTTTTAACCGAATTAGTTAACTTAAATTTACTTTTTTTTTATCATTTTTTATATATAAAAAATAGCCTCTTAACTTAATACACTACGCTCATCTTATTTCCGTCAGACTGAAAGTTAATTAACCTATCGCTAATAATAACGGCATATGCCTCTGTGTTCGCGAGCACATTTTCGGTAAAACTCGCTTTAATTTAGATATCAGTGACAGAGTATTTTAATCTCTCACTCTGTTTGGAAACGTCAAACAAAAACAAAGGATAAAGGGCTTTATAATCTGAGGGAGTAATGTTAGGGTTTGACACCATTTCGTTCATGTTATAAAACTTAGATCTAAATAGAGAAGCGTCACCATACACTCTACTAAATTGGTTCGCAACGAATGAAAGATTATAATCAACAGCGGGATATCTAGTAGAATTTAAGGTAACATAAATATTTTTAACGTTTCTATGATCAAATATAGCTGGATTTTGCTCTTGATCGCCACTTTTACCAGTCTGAAAGGCAACAACGATAAAACGCGGCACTTCGGGAGATGATTTGACAGAAAGTCTCCAGGTGAATGATGTTGACTGAGGAACCGCGATAGAGTCGCACTGCCTCATTCTATATCCGACCGGTATTTTTTCTTTTTTCTCGATAATTTTATAAAGTTGCATCTTCTCTCCATCTGCGGGTAGCACGAGTGGCATAAACCAAGATATTCTAAGTAAATTAATTCTACCATCAGCGGGAGCGGCATTATCTCGAAAGACCGCATCATTATCATCATTTCTCGTTAATGTGAGAGTTTGCTTCATTCCGTACAATATCTTATCGTAATCGTCGCAAAAACCGAATATATGTTTTAATGGAACTCTGAAGCTAAAGGTACCTCTTGGAAGAGGATTATTAATAATATAATTTCTTCTTACGACGAAACCCGTGTTTCCAGCACCCGCGTTAGCCGTTGTATCTTTATACCAACATTGATTTAACCCTTGTGATTTAGAAAAATCATCCGGATATTTTAACAAACCAAGCATTGTAGTAGCATGGCCAGGATTCAATACGGATTCAATCTCCATGCCCGAAAGTTGATACTTAATATTTTTAAAAAGATACATGAGACCATTGTTTGTTAAAGAAATATTGGTGTTAGCATCGTAAGCTGCTCCAGTATCACTTCTTACTAACTCACCTACAATAAGTAAATAACTCTCACTAGGATGAGTAAAAATATCTTGGGTCTCGATGTTAATCCTAATATCCCCTCCCGCGTTGTTGAGGTGTGTACCTGTGATTGGTTCATACTCATGGTGTTCATACTCATCAATACTATCGTCTCTCGAAATCGGTTCGGTGATTTTTAAAATGTCCATTTTATAATAACAATTATAATTTTAAATAAAATTATAATTGTTGCTGGGGCTGGCTGGCGAGTCAGCAGCAGGATTTTCATACTGTTTTAATGCCTGTCCCTCTGTTTAATCTTTTAACTAAGTCTTGAATAGCAATGGCGCTCTCTGTCTTCGCCAGAGAAGATCCATCTATTAACGTATTAATGTCTTGCGTTTTTACCTGAGGCTGTGGAATAGGAGCGTCATATTTTTGTAAAATTTTTCTCGATTTTGGTGTCAACGCTTTCGTAACTAATTTTTTTCCTACATCTACAGCAGCGGTTTTTCCAACCTCTAAAGCTTTCTTTGCACCTTCCTTAGCTACACTCTTTCCTACATCGAGGGCAGAAGACGTAATTTGTTTGGCTGCGCTACTAGTAAAAAGCCTCGCTAAAAAGTTAGCAACGCTATCAAAGATTCCAGCGCCGCCATATGAATACCTTTTTTTAAATCCGTGTTTTTTAACGATGATCATTTTATAATATAGACATTAAATTCTTATAAGCGCTCGAATTTAAAACGCCTTGTCTTTTTAATTCGTCGCAAATGCTCACTAACCCGTTTCTTACGCCTGTGTTACCCGCTTCTTTACTTGCCATCAACAGGTCTAGTCTTTCTATTAATGTGTTAGGGTCAGATGGGATAACAACGGTGCCCTTTCCTTCATACTTTTTTCTATTATACCAAATAGATTTGTGTAGGTCCTTCCATTTATCACTTCTATTGGCATTAGGTTGGTTTTTGCTCGAATCGTAATTCTGATGAAGAGCACTCGTTTTTACCATCATCCTCGCGTAATTATCTTTATCCTCATCATTAAAAATATTTTTATTCGGGTTTTTAGACATGATTAACTCCCATAGACCAGGGGTGCCTTCATATACATCTTTACCAATTATAATATCATTTCCATCAAACATTATCATTTTGTCACCGATTTTTAATTTATTACTACTTTCATCATACCTTACTCCAAATTTTGTATCTGTTATTTTTGGGTTACCGAGTCTCATTAAATAACTCCTCGCTATTTCTCCGAGATCTTTTCCTTGTTTTTCTAATGTTCCTTCAATAGCCTTTATAGACGAGTCTGGAAAAGTAATAGCTTGTGGTAAGCTTTCAATACCCTCTTTAATAGGTTTAAGTTCTTCCGTAATCTCCCTCGCTGTAGCTTTTTGCGTTTCCGTTATAGGTTTAAAAAACTTTGAAAGATCGGTTTGAAGTTGTTGTTCACCCGTTTTCTCCGCTATTAGATTATCCCGAATATTCTTTCTCGTTTCGAGATACTCTTTTACGATTAAGTCCCTTTTTGTGGGATCAGTGATTTTTAAAAAAGACATTTTTTTAAATTACTAAAATAGTTTTTTAACGTAGTTTTCAACGTAGTTTTCAACGTAGTTTTTAACGTAGTTTTCAACGTAATATATTACATGTCCGAGGTATCACCCATTTCACAAATACATCTACAACGGATTTCTGGCAATCTAATATTCGAGCAGGTTGTCGTGATGTTTTTCAACAAGCCTCCGAAAGGACTCCCTTTGCTCACGCCTCCCCCTTTCTATTAGAGTTTCTTCGTTTTCTGAGGAAATCTTCTTCTTGATCTTGGTACGTATCTCTTCCTTCATGCTTTTATATTTATCTAATTCTTCCATGATTAGTTTGAATTCATCATCAGAGATATAATTGTCAATTAAAGCTTTGGATATATGCGTTGAAACGGTATCTAGCTTAGCGTCAGCTAACATTCTAATCTTTTGATGCTTTTCTCCTTTGCTTCTACTATTTCTAACAACATACTTACCTACCAATGAAAGAAGACCGGTTCCCAAAGCCGTTGCTTCTAATGCTACTACAGCTGGAATAGCTACAACGGTAGAAAGCAAACCTATACCACCGGCACCGGCAGCCATTGTTACGGTTACCAGGATGATATCAACGTTGTCTACTATTCTAGAGGCACGAAAGTACTTTTTGGCTAGAGCTTCTCTTTCTCGAATCTCCTTCTCAAGAAACTGTTGTACTTCTGATATTTTTTGTAAACGGTAGGAATGACCTCTGTCATCTCTCATTGCATGCATCTCGATAGGCGGGGCGCTTGCTGTACTTTGTTCTTTGAGTAACTGAGGATATATTTTATTAGGGTGTTTTTGATCCGTATCTGTCATTTTATTAAAATAATATTTTTTTTATGCCAAATATTTTAAATAACAGATTAACTCTCCCTCAGGTATTTCGATCGGTTTTCGCGAGAAATTATAAATGTAGACTGAGATATCATCAGCCTCACTATCAAGATGCATCCCATTAAGAATTGTTAAACTATCTTTCCATTTATTACTAACAGATATCACTACAACTCCTCGTGTAGTTATATAACCAAATCCTAGCGAAACTCTCGTGCCATCACGAGGAGGAATCTTGATAGTTACTTGCGAGTATATTTTCCATTTTAGAGGATCGCGCTTTAAGGGAGGAAATCTTACTCCCTCTAAATGAGGTTTCCAAAATATAGTTTTATGTTGGGCGAAGATATTAGACTTTATACCGAATTTATGTATGTCCATTTTTTATTTTATAAATAATATTTATCCCAGACAAGCTGGGTCACCTCCCTGCCGGTGATCCGAGGGAAACCCTTTATAATATAGCTCCTAAGATAGGGATATTAGCGAATGGACTATTAGGTCCGAGTAAAAGTCCTCTTCCATCATACATTTTTCCTCCTTGCTTTAGATACAACCCATCACCAACATGAGATAATCCTTTACCTTTGTATGGTTTTAAGTATAATCCACATCCATCAGTTTCAACTTGGCACACACTTCCTCCTTTTTTAAGGTAAAGACCCGATCCCATCGCTTTTTGTACGCCCGTTTGAGCTAATCCAGAAAGAGCACCAACACCTAGAGCCGGTAAAACGGTTTTTGCGAGCATCGGCAAAGCTCTAGCAGCTAACCCAGCTGACATTCCGAGAAAACCTCCTTCTATTTTCGAGTTATGTTTAAGTTGTTTCGCAGACATTCTAATAGTTATACCCCTACCATCCTCATAGGCTTTAGCCATTTTCTTCGCTTGTGAATCGGTAATTGCTAAAACATCATTACCGCGTAAATCTTCGTGACCTAAACGAATACTTGTTGCTGAACAACCCGCTTTAACAGCATGTTGAAGCTTTTCCTTTTGCCCTTCCGATATATTTATTTTAACATTAGTGTAACGCGTCATTTTATATATAACTATTTTTTATTTATCTCGCTTCTCTAATATGAAACCTAATCGTTAAATTTTCGCCTCTAAGATTTAGTAAATTACCATCTTGATCCGTAATATTTACCTCTAGGTTATGTATTTCATCTAATGTTATTGGTAAGTATACTAAATTAACTGGTGACTCTATTATCTTATATCCTGGCGCAACGTCCGGGAAAAAAGAGTAAATAGTGTTTTTTGTTGAGCCATTAACGTAACTTCCCGAAATAATATCTATGTTAACGAGCAAACTATTTATGCTAAGAATGTTCACTACATTCTCCGACTCGTGAAATCCTCGCGTGTATTTAGCGCGAGTAAATCCTAATACTTTTGCGAGGGATCCCGGTTGATTAAAATCTACTTGGTAGCCATCTTCTAAAGTAAGAACAGACTTTAGGGTATTAGTGTTTGCAGAAAAGTTAATAGGATACTCTTCATTAACTCTATCATAATGACCCTTTTTTCTCATTTCCTGCTGAATTGTATCATTAATGTCAACAAGGTCATAACTTCCTTCAGGTATTCTTATTTTAATCCATGAGGCGCCATTGTCCGGAGAATAAACTAATGTGTTGTTCGTTTCATCAATGTTTGGAAAAGAGTAGTAAGTTTCGAGGTTTACTAAAGCTATTTCGTATACTTTATCCTTTTCAAGCTGAATCGGAGGATTAAACCTCGTTCTAAAACGCGTTTTGTTATCGCTTACAATGATTTGAAGCGATGTTTTGTGTTCCGTATTTTTTACAATCTTTTTTAAAAGATCTATGTCCATATTTTAAAAAACGAAAATGTTTTTTAAACCGACCTCGGTATATAAAAATTATCAAAACCGTTTCTATACTTCCCATCATGCTTTTCACTCGTTAAGTCAATGATAGCAAAGCCGTGTGGTTTTTCCCACGCCTTTCGACAGAATTTTCTGAACTCATCCTTAGGCATATCGTCACCCACATGATCGTTATAAATATGGTTAACGTTTTTTAGGTCTTGCGAAAAGAGACAGATAAAATTAGCGTTCTCTCTGATGGTTTGCCTCGGTAGCCTAAAGTAATTTTGTGAGAGGTAAAAACAGTCGACGTTACTATGCCTTCCTCGAACGTAATAACACTCGCATTTATTCTGTCTTTCTAAAAGTAAATCGTCAAAAATAATTAAATTTTTATTTTCCAATTTTAACTCTCTCGGATCAGGCACATCGCTCGCGTTCTCGAAGAAGTTGCAATCTATATCCGATTTATTTTTAATCGTTTTAATCCATTCTTCGACTACTGCCGTCGGTACAATGTTTAGTTCTTGTATCTCTTCACGCATGTCAAACAACCTAAAGATAAATTCTTTCGGTAGTTTTTCTTCAAAAGCCTTTTTTAATATTCGGTATTCCGGTTGAAAAAAGCTTTTTCCGAAAACGCTCAAATCGTTGTAATCAAGCCAACCCGGTCTGAGTAAAAGGTTTAACAATAAAGTAGTTTTACCGCATCCCGATTTGCCTATAATTAAACCTCTGATACTTTTCGGTAAAAGGGGGTGATTAAATCTCTTTGATACTACATCATTCCATGACAAGTTTATAATATCCATTTTCTATTTAACTTTTTTTATTTTATATAAAAAGATGTATTGCGTTAAATGTAAAAAACGTACAGATACGAATAATATAAAATATTCCGTTTCTAAAAACGGAAGAAATATGATGCAGGGGAAATGCGTGGTTTGCGGAATAACTAAAACTCAGTTTATAAAAAAAACCACCGGGAGTAGCATCTTAAACAAATTTATAAATAATTTACCCGTTGAAATGCATCTACCCGGACACAACTTTACAGGACCAGGCACTAAATTAAATAAAAGGTTAAATCCGGATTTAACGCCGAAGAAGTGGAGTAAACCGATCAACCGTGTCGATAAGGCCGCTTACAAGCACAATGACACAGCCACGAGAAACGCGGTGTGTGACAAGAATATGCTGGTGGAATTGGATGGTATTTACAACCCTTCTATTAGAGAAAAGATGGAACGGGGTTTGGTAAGTAGACTCATAGGTACGAAGATGCGGTTCGGAATGGGAGTGATAATCCCTGACGAAGCAGGGCGAGTCAAAAAAACCCAAAAATGTTGACTCTGGCGGAGGAATTGCACAAACCCGTAAGACGAAGGTTTAAAAAGAGGAGGGTTATAGTGAACGGTATCGATAGTATATGGGCCGCGGATTTAGTCGACATGCGCGCTTTTTCTAAGTATAATCGAGGCAATAATTATCTTCTCGCTGTGATCGACATCTTTTCGAAGTATGGGTGGCTGGTCCCGTTGAAAAACAAGACAGGCAAGGTGACGGCTGAAGCGTTTGAAGCCATTTTTAAGGAAAGAAAGCCAAAGAAATTGTGGGTTGATGAAGGTAGGGAGTTTTACAACAAAGACGTAAAAGCGTTGGTTCAATTGTATTCCACACAGAACGAAGAGAAATCTAGCGTCGTTGAACGGTGGATTAGAACGATGAAGGAAAAGATGTGGAAGTATTTCTCCGCTAACTCTACGAACGTTTACATCGATGTCTTGCAAGATCTCGTTAAGGAGTATAATAATACTATCCATTCCTCTATTAAAATGACGCCGGTAGAGGCTAGTAAGAAAGAGAATGAAACTATGGTTTGGAGAAACCTTTACCCTCACCAGGGTGAAGTAAAAGAACCTAAGTTTTCCGTGGGTGATAAAGTGAGAATATCAAAAAAGAAAAAGACTTTCGAGAAAGGTTATACGACGAGATGGACGGAAGAGGTTTTTATAGTTTCCGAAGTAAAACCTACATCGCCTATAACGTATAGTATTAAGGATCTTAACGGAGAAGAAATAGAAGGCGCATTTTATGAACCCGAACTTCAGAAAACTACCCAAGAGACGTTTAGGATAGAAAAGGTTATTAAAAAACAAAAAGATAAATCTCTCGCAAAGTGGAAAGGCTATTCCAACGAATTTAATTCTTGGGTCGATAATAAAAATATCGAACAATTCTAAAAATGGCAAATATTTCGATCAAAAACGTAATTTTACCGAATAAACCGTTGAGCAATTTCGAATTGGAAGATGCGGCGAAAAGATTAAAGATCCCTTATTTTAGAGGAGTTTTTTTACTAGATACATTACCGAAAAAACCTAGTAAAAAAGAATGCGGTATAGTAAACTTCGATAAAAGCGGTGGACCCGGAACACATTGGGTCGCTTGGTATAAAAACGGTAAAACTAAAATTTATTTTGACAGTTACGGCGTACAACCTCCCATTGAAATTCGAGAGTATTTAAAAAGCCCGATACAGTACAATACTGATCAATTTCAAGGAGCGGGACAAGTATTTTGCGGTCATTTATGTTTATACATTCTAAAAGAGTTATCCCCGGGCATCCCTGACGAAGCAGGGCGAGTCACCTCCCAGCCGGTGACTCGCCCTGCTCGTCTCCCGAGGGGATCCGAGGGAAAGCGCGAGTTTCAAAACGTTTTAAATAAACTTTTTTAGTATTAAAATGCCCGTTGACAAATTCGGAAGAATGAAAGATGATAGCGGCACAATCAGTGATGGTGTGTCACTCGCTTACGTGAACAATAACTTTTTACGCATGGATGGAACGACCGCTGTTACTGGTTCTATAGACATGAATGGTAATACATTAACGAGGGTTAGTAACCCGGTAAATTCGCACGACGTGGCGACTAAGGATTACGTGGATGGAACTTCAAGTGGGGGGTGGATAAAAGAAAACGGGGGGTATCAGGCACTCGGATTTATAAATATGGGTTTCAACGAGATACGGAATGTTAAGGAACCTAAAGAACCTAATGAAGCTGCTACTAAGAAGTATGTTGACAACTACAATCGAGCCTTCGAACTTAGAGATGGAAGGTGGTATCAGGCAGTTGATGCAATCTCTATGGCAGGGCAAGTAATTAACAATCTCGGAGTCCCTACGAGACACGATCAGGCTGCTAGTAAGTTTTACGTAGATACTGCTGTTGATAAGGCTAAAGGACCCTTCATAAAAGAAGGAGATTATTTCAGAGCAACAAATAACATTTATTTTAATTTTTAAAGGATAAAAAGCAGTAGATATCCAGATGATTATGACGATTTAATAACCAAACTTTATTTGGATCATCGCTTAGAAGAATTAACACAGCAAATTTTTTACAGAAAACCTATCATAACCGTGTGGGCAGAAGAAAACGGACCGATCGCAAACGGTAACTTCGAATTTTCCTTCGGTAATGGTAATTATGGTAGAAAGCACGGTTTGGGAGGTTATTGTATGAGTGCGAAGGGAAGAATCTTAAGGGGAAGTTTAGCGGTTGTTAAGAACGATCGTAATGCACCAGAAGAAGAGGTTAAAATTAATATAACGGTAAACGGTACAGAGCAGCTTGATTACTCTATTATAAAAAGAGTGAACGAAGATTGTAGCTGTGAGGTTTTTCCGAGGGCGTTAAAGGTAAATGAATGTGACATCATAAACTTTATCTCGAGGACAGACAGTCGTAATATAACACACTCTTATATATCTATCTTGATACAATTAGAGTTATAAAAAAATATAACTTCTTGTTTATAAAAGTTATATTTTTACGCTGGGTGCTGTCTCGCCTGCTCGTCAGCGAGGGAACCCGAGGGTAACCGAGGGATCTCTTTAAAATAACTCGGAAGTATATATTTTTTTAGCGAGAAACTACTAGCTTCTTTCGCTTTTATATCCTCACGTTTTACTAAATCTAAGAACCATTCTATAACCTGAGTTTGATACTTCTCATGGACACCCGAACACAGGACTTTTCCCGTTGTAAATATAAATATACTAATATATTTCTTAGCTTTATTAATTCCAAACTCGCTATAAGTTATATTTGATTCTTCTATTAATCTCTCGTCTTCTATTCTAATTTTATAAACTGGCATATCATCTATCGAGTCTATAGTTACGCGATACTGCTTTTCATTAATGGGAGATATCCCGCCGACACCCTGACGAGCAGACTCGACAAGCTCGTCTTAGAAGGGCGAGTCACCGCACCTGGGTCAACCTGGAGTCGACTTCCTCGCCGAGTCTCGGGAGGCGAGGCCTCCAGGCGAGACAGCCCAGGCGAGACAGGGAGGCCCTCGAGATCGTTCGAATTTTTAATCACGTATCGAAATAACTTTTCTCTATCAACCGAGAATCCCAAGTTAAAAATAACGTTTCTCATTGTCGAAACTATATGAGCTTCTAAATGATCAAACTTAGGACAACATTTAAGACTCCAAAATAAAAGTAAACCCGATTTACAATCATCTAAGTTTTTACAACCCGTAACTTGAATTACCCCGTTTCTAAAAAGTTTAAGGTTAACTTTTTTGGAAAAAGTAAATGATATACAGTTTAATAAATGTTTCGTTTTATTTTCCTTTCTTTTCTTAAAACCTTTTTCTCTCTCTTTATATAGCATATGGATGAGAGAAGAATTTATGTCAACTTCATCAAAGATTACACCTAAATCAAGGTCGTTTAAGTTTGTGTATGCCGTGAAAGTGTGAGTGGATACAAAAAAGTCAGACATTTATAAAATTTCTTTATTATTAATTTAATATCAATATTTTAGCATCCAACCTTTTTAGCTATTTTCTTCGTCATATTTAAAATTTTTAAAGCTTGTCCTCCTCGCACTTTTCTTTTACTCTTTATATAATTTGAACGATCACCCACAACCACGTATAAAAAATTTACTATCGTTTCATACACTATTTCGTTTCTCGTTAGCCCTTTCTCTACTTTTTGCCCTAGAGTATTCTTAATCTTAAATATTAAATCTCTCTTTGAGAGGTTTCCACTCGCGTAAATGTGTCTCCAAAATGTCACCTTTAAGCCAAAATCTCGTCTAATTGCCGGATTGATAGAATCTAAAATAAAGTTCGTATACGTAACTAGAAGCGTTGCGAATCTTGCGGAAGCCTGTCTTCGTTGCTCATCCGGTTTAGAGTAAATTAACTTTTTAAATTTATCTTTAGCTATATCTATATTTAGCAAATTCTCTTTCTTGCTATATATAGCATCCATTAAACCCCCGTCTTTGTCTAAGGTTAATTCTTTTAGAAACTCTTTTAGCGGTTCCATACGTTTTTACGTTTACTTAGATTTATTTTTTCAAAAATCCGGTAGAAATGAGAGAGATGCTGGCTCTCCCTGACGACCCGGTCGAGTCAGCGAGAGGGGTAGAACGCCCGTACCCAGATCCCATTATCTTCAGGCACTCAGATTATCTTCAGGCACTCAGATTATCTTCAGGCACTCAGATTATCTTCAGGCACTCGTTTGATCTTAATGCACTCAGATTATCTTCAGGCACTCGTTTGATCTTAATGCACTCAGATTATCTTCAGGCACTCAGATTATCTTCAGGCACTCGTTTGATCTTAATGCACTCAGATTATCTTCAGGCACTCGTTTGATCTTAATGCACTCAGATTATCTTCAGGCACTCAGATTATCTTCAGGCACTCGTTTGATCTTAATGCACTCTTTAACCTTTACCCCCATTTTACCTTTACCCTCTGATGACCTTAATGCACTCTTTGACCTTAATGCACGGGGAGAGAGAGTTTTGTGCTTGACTTGGGACCATTAGGGGGTTTGACCATGGGCTGGTGAGCCAGCTCTCTCCGTTTATATCTACTAGTAACTAGCATTTTTCTTTTCCCCTAAATGTTTTCCTTCCTATATGAGACAAATACATACAGAATCATTTGAGCAGCATAGAAAGTGGCCTATTCAGTTTTCTTTTTTTGCTATACATCAAACTGTTTGTAAATAAACGATAAATACAAGTAGATCTAGATCTAGCTATATTTTCTTTGAAATTCTATCGGTTTAGAAATTCTACTTAATTCAGTTATGCATATTTTTTTCTAAGTTACAAAAAAACTGAATAACTCCCTTTATTTCATGCTTTCCGGTAGGTTATCGAGAAATATCGGTGAAATATTTTTCGATATTTCATGGTTACGACCAGTGAAAATACATAGAGGTTATTACACGGCTGATGAGGGCCGGAGAGTGATATCGGCCCGCCACCTTGATATCTGCCCCGAGGGCTTTAGCCCGAGGGCAGATTTCGAGGTGGCGGGCCGATCTCACTCTCCGGCCCTCATCAGCCGTGTAATAACCTGTTTATTTTACATTCACGGGTCGAACTTTTTGGTTTTCTAACATGTTTAAACACTTAAAACAAAACAATTCTTGTCCTCATTTGAAATAGCTTTTTTCCGCGGGTAAACGTCACGTTCATGACGTAATCATGCATCATTCATCATCACTATCGTAGAGCTGCATATATGTGCAGTATAGGACGTTTTTAATAAACAGTTCTTCATCTTTAGTCATAGTAAAAAAGATTTTGCCATTATTGTTCCTCCGATCCAAATATTCAATTTAGTATGATACGGATCAAAACTGAGAAACAGGATAAATAGAACAGATGGTTGGTGCTTCGAATTATGAAACTTTATCAGGCTCGGATCACCCGGCACAATGGATAAAATTCGTAGAACTACTAGCCTATAGACACTACGCATTGCCTGATAAGTTTCCCAATCCAAGACAACAACAATCTGATCTCTATTTATCATGACTTTATTGGTTTAACGATTCAATATTGACTGTAGTTCTGAAAATTTGTCCGCTAGCGATTGACAGACTGATTCAGCCATCTTTTTTTCAAAATGGACGTTCTGAGAACGTTAGTTTACGAGCGAGTGTTCTGTTGCTATAGATTTAGAATAAATATCTTGTCAACGGGCAGGATATCAGATATCGGCCCGTTGCCCCGCCATATCTGCCCTCGCGTGACACTTATATTACACCATTTTCGGTAGAAAATGTTACTATTATTAGTAACAGAATGTAATAACGATTTTTATATTCTAACTCTTCAATTGAAGGCGGAAACAGTTGTTTCCGTGCACTAGTTACCTGGGTAAAATGCGCGTGCCTGACAACCAGATGGAAATATGACGTAATTAATCTTACATTTCTCACGCTTGACGTAATATTGTATTGCGTTGCTATGCGGAGGGGGTACGCCACGGAGAATAACCAAAAAGAACTGTACTGGATTTTGATTAAGTCCCCCCAAAGGGTTAAAAGCATGAAATAAATAGAATATTTGTTTTTTTCGGTGAAAGATGGAAATTTATTTCATCTCTTGAACATCATCGGTAATATTTTCACTGCGCCACTCGTGAAAATATTACCGATGATGTTCACTCGATGAAATAAATTTCGATCTTTCACCGTAAAAAACAAATATCCTCTAATTATCACCTGCAAATGCTTTCATTTAGGCTCAGGAAGTGTTTTCCACACTGTCTTGTGTTTTAAATCCATTAGAAAGAATACATTTGAAAACATTGTGAGAAATGGAGAAAATGCCCGTAACCAGCATTTTCTACTTTCCTCACAATACTTTACACTATTTTAAAGACAGATATTAATGTTTTAGCCACATTTGATTGTGCGTCTGGAAATCTTTTCAGCTTGGACAAATGTTGAAATTTGTCGTCTGGTAGAGTGTTAAAGATTTTTTCGTCTGATAAACGTTAATTATTCACTTACCTGTTGAACTATCATAATTACGGTTCCAGTCAATTTGGCAGCCTTCGAGTTGAAGCGCTTCTCTAGATACTGTAATGATATTTTTCAGAAATGATGAAAATAGGAGATTAGTGGTCAGTTATTTTATTGCATTTATCTAAAGAATCATTGTAAAATCTATAAAAACGAGGCTACCGAGTTAGGCTTACCCCCCCACACACATACATCGTACACTTGTGATATTCTATTTATCTCATATTCGATTAACCCGTGAGCTGCTACGCACGACCTTTTGCAGACAGTGTAGATCAATATCAGACTGCAGAAAAAGTGCAGTCTGATCTTAGATCTACATTGTCCGATAAGAAGATATTTTTTCTCCAAAAACCAAGTTAGAAATGAGTCATGCTCTGGCAAAAGGGGGCTTAATGCATCTCCGCGATGGATGATACCAAAGGAAGCAATCAAATACTTATGCATCCATAATATTTTTTAACAGACAACTTAATCATGAGGTAGACTGGGCAATGGCCATACAGAATATTGACCAATAGCGAAAAGTTTCGGCCCAGGTCAGCCTGCGCGGACTGCGCAGGCTGACCTGGGTCGATACTTTTCGCAGATGCATTAAGCCCCCTTTTCACAGAGAGTGGCTCAAATACAATTATTGGTGTTTTTACTATCACCTGAAAAGTTTTGTTCAACTTATTTGGCAGCATGAAGGTTAAAGTACTTATTTTGTCCACTATATAATGCTCGTATTGACATTTCTTCACCATTAGGAAAATGAGAAAAGTGTACAAAGTGACTTTCAGCATTAAAATGCAGTCCCCAAACTGCAATTGTCTGAGTTTGAAACATGCTAAGAAATGGACTGGATATATTAAGAGTCTTTAGAACATCTTTAAAGACCTGAAAAATGATAGGAAACATCGTTCTTGACACAACAGAAGTCTTTATTTCGATGACAAATTTGTCTGAAAACTGGATTTTTATTTTGAAGATTCATGAGATAGTCTACTACCTGAGGAATATAACACCAGTTATCAAACCATTTTTATTCACTCCTGTGCCTCTGGATAACGTATAATGATATATGGCCTTCTACGCGCGAAAAGGGGCATTCGGACATTTGCGTAAAGTGTCGTCTCGGATCAGCCGGCACATTCTGCGCAGTCTAATCCGAAACGACATTTTCCGCTTTTATGTAATTTTCTGTTTTGCGCAAGTCTACTGCAGTTTAAAATCTAATGTAGGCGTAAAGTACGGTCTCGGATTAGCCTGCGCGTACTGCGCAGGCTGATACGAGACGATGCTTTACGCAAATGTCCGAATGCCTCTTTTCGCGTGTTGCAACCCATATAAGAATGATGTTGCATCTCATAAGAAGAAAAATTAAAGTAGTATTCAAGTGAAATCGTGGACATGAAATTTCAAGGAAATTTTAACGAATTTATAGCAGTTCTGTATTCAATGGGTCTGATGGAAAATACTGAATTACCACAGATTTAGTTAAAATCAAAAGCATGGGATTCCGTTGAAATTTCGACAACTTGACTATCAATACACCGCAGGAAAAATCGCAGACGACTTTTGGCGTCCTTTTTTCAACAGACAGCTTTGGAAAAACACGTTTGTCACAATGTTTTTCACGTTTAAATGTGTATTAAAGATTAATTCATTTTGATAATTCGGATTTTATATGGATGTCCTTAAGGTAGTCTGTATCAAGGGTAATATGGCCTGCAACACGTGAAAAGTATCATTTGAACATTTGCGTAAAGTGTCGTCTCGGATCAGCCCGCGCACACTCTGCGCATACTAATCCGAAACGACACTTTCCGTTTTTATGTAATTTCTGTTTTGCACAAGGCTACTGTAAGACAAAATCTAATGTAATCGTAAAGTGCCGTCTCGGATTAGCTTGCGCGGACTGCGCAGGCTGATCCGAGACGACACTTTATGCAAATGTCCGAATGCCCTTTTTCGCGTGTTGCAGGCCAGTAAGTAGGTTAACTTGCAGTTTATTATGACGAGTTGCCAAATTCAAATATTTACTGGATCCGTATACAAGAAACCATTCGTAAGAACGTTCTTGGTCTTGTTCTCCAGAATTTTCTAAATTTGAATGCAATACAACTTCTGATTAGCTAAACCATTTGGTTTAGCAAATCAGAAAGTTTGTTAATTTCAAATTTTGAAAATCTCGGAGAAAAAGACCAAAAACGTTCTTCAGAATGGTTGGTGAAGGCGGACTCAGGTTGCTTCAAAGAAACATTTCTTTACAAACGTTTTTCTTACATATGCAAGTGTGTGTGTGTGTGAGTTACAGTTATAACTTCATTTTACTTAAACCCTTTTTCAATCAATCCATACAAACGCTTTATCATTCTCCCACATTACTTTCTTCCCTTTTTCATGACAGTTTGTCGTTTAATCCTCATTCATTTTGTCGCGTGCAGATGCTTTCAATATTGACTAAACTAAAATTTCGTCGTTCTCCTTAAAGAGCAGTCAAAGTGCACGATCAGGAATAAGTTGCTTTTGTGGATAGTTTAGATTGAGATCAAACCGCATTGACCGTGCAGTCTGATCATAGATCCACACTACCCATTTCTATGTTACATATTCTTGCCAAAATATTTGTGAAATAATAAAGCTCAAGCACCTTTTGCTAATTTTGAAAAGGTCCATTTGATTAACCGTAAATTGTTAACAGACGTACGACCATGGGTATATCATAATACGTCCCTTCGGGCACATAAAAAATTATTCGATCAGGATGTTACAGTAAAGGAACTGACGCCTAATTTTGTTGTGTTTCTACAAACATTCTACAACAAAACAGGAAAAATCTTTAACAAGAAAAAAACAGACGCGGCGGAAGAGATACTGGAATAGGAATATCGCAACCCTTGTGTAGTTCGACATGAAGACAGTAACCCTTTACCTCACTATCCCGACTTTTAACAATCCTGAGTAAAAAGCCTTTTGAAAACATTGTAGAAAAGGAGAAAATGCTGGTAAACAGCGTTTTCTCCATTTCCCACAATTTTTTCTACCCTTTCTACCCTTTCTCTTACAACTTCCACAATTTTAGCTACGCTAAATGGCATCTGCCTCTTCTTTGGGTTTGCACAGGTCTAAAATCATGTCAACTGGTAAAGAGGTAATGAAAAGTAGAAGTAATCACGCCAGCAACAGGCCTTTTTCCCCACGGCTTTATAGCTAACTTTTAATTTAAGACTATAGATGTTAATCAAAATCATCGTTTAAAAGGGAGAATTTGTTGCTAACAATGGCTAAGGTGTGATTAAGAGCCTTGGGATATCCATTCGTACTAGTAACCCCTGTACAGTGGTGTCATTAATGGGCCAATGAAAAGGCTCGTATAGCATAAATGTCCTGATTTTAAACCAATCACAAGTTACTATTTATTCATTCGAGACTAATATCAAGGTTACGTCTATTTTAGCCATTTCATAGCAAAGCTGAAAAAAGCATAACCTTTCTCTCATACTCATTAATAATGTTAATAATATTACTCATTGATATCTTAATATGAGCTACCCTGTTACCAACTACTGTATAGTCCACAAATATTGTCAGCCATGCCGTTTGTAGCAGCAACGGTTCCCTTTTAAACGATGATTAAGAATAAGCGTTGTAGAGGTAGGGAAAGCATAGTTAGTTTTTAGCCCTTTATCAAAAGATCGCGTGTTTAATGACCTTGAGTAAGAAGGCTTTTCAGAACATGGTAGAAAAAGTAGGATATGTTGGTAATCAACATTTTTTCGCCTTTTCCCAAATTGTTTTCTAACTTTTAAGGAACAATTTTGATCGTTTGAGTCATATTGGGTGTTTTTTAACTTGGAAAAGTATGAAATGTTACCTTCTGATAAATGAGCCATGCTCTGGCAAAAGGAGGCTTAATGCATCTCCGTTATACATGACACTAGCCCAAATCATAACGTAATTATGGATCCAAAGGAGCCACTTTTTTCAATAACCGACTCAATCATGAGGTAGATTGGTCCTTTGACAAATAGAAAATTGACCATTAGCGAAAAGTTTCGGCCCGGGTCAGCCTGCTCGGACTGCGCAGGCTGGCCCGGGTCGATACTTTTCGCAGATGCATTAAACCCCCTTTTCACAGAGCATGACTCAAATAGTTTTGAGCATCAACTTACCTCAAAGCTACTTGTAAGTTTCAACGGATAGAAAAGAGGTAGAAAAAGCTGCGCCGAGAGAATGATCGCAATGGCTATACCGAACATATAAAGACAGTACATGGTACCAGCCGTGTACATCTCTGCAGGCGTCCCGAGGATCAAGATCGCAGACATAAAGCTCACGAGGATGCTGATGGCCACCGGAAGTAACTTCAGGTTTCTGCTTCCCATCAGAAACTCCCCGGTCGTGTTTTTCTTATCTTTTACACCGGTTAGGGCGTAATATACCCCGATTCCAAGGGAGACAAGCAACAGGGCTCCAAACACTACCCAGTCCCAAGCATTAAAATGAGTTTTGACATCCGCCATCTTTTATTTTCTCGTGAATCTTCAATCTACAAAGTGAGAAATTATGCTTTAGAAAAATATAACCAATGAGCCACACTACACTGATTTACTATTTCACTGCCTATGGCGACTTATATAGATTTTGCGGACGGCCTAGATCAGGATCAGAGTGCACAGAACGCACAGTCTGATTTTATGTCTACATCGTATCCTACCTAATACTAAGCTAATGTCAAAACAGTCTTTATTTTAGTGGAAATCTACATGTACTTTTTAGGCAAAAGGAAAAAATCGAATACATTTAGCGCGAAGTGAGAAAGACAAATATATGGTTTTGAAAGATTATTGTAACTTGTAATGCTACTAGCTGGCACGTTCATAAAGTAATAAATAAATAAATAAATAAATAAATAAATAAATAAATGAATGAATGAATCAATAAATAAATGAATAAATAAGTAAATAAATAAACAATTAAGATACCGGTAATAACAATAATACTACTAATAGTAATTAAAATAATAATCATAACAACAATAATTATTTCATCGAATAAATGAACGTGTAAAGAGCAATAATATTTCAACCCATGTTTATTCAACGACGTATATTACAAATTTTTCTAACGGACAGATTTTTTTTAAAACCTTGCACATACAAAGCTCATCATGTCTCTAGGAGATTACAGTTAAAAAAAGATGTGAGTCACCTGCCTTTGAAAAAGGTATGTAAAGTTCCAAAATTCAGCTTTTATTGGATTTAAAGCGCCTTTCTTTAATAGTCAGTTAAACAAGAAAATTACAGGAAAAATATACAAATATATATCATTTTAATGAAAATTCATATATTTTTGCACAAAAAAATATATAAAAGCCAGGTTTTGAGCATGGTAAATGTACAAATATGCATGTTATATATAGATCATTGAGTTAAAAAGGGAGATAATTTGATCGAATTAAGGGTTAATCTTAAAAAAAATACATACTTTCTAACAGACAGATTTATCTTAAAATTTCCACGCTTATGGCATTTATAATTCTTAACAATACGAAAAAATAAAAACGGCACCTATCCCTGCTTATTTCGTCAGAAAACAAGGTTGAAGGTCACTGTGGAAGTTATTTTTTCAAGGAAAAAAATAAGATAAAAGCTCAGCAGACATGGTGGGAAAAGGAGCAATTGCTCAATAGGTGCTAAATAGGAGAGATTTCTCCTTTTCCAACAATAATTTTCAAAGTGGAAACAGCTATACTTCCACAGCTTTAAATTTCCTGCCTTTGTTTCCTTGTTTGGTGTGCAACGCCGTGTCAGTAGCATTTTAATTATTTCACGGTGACAGTTCAAAGATCCAATTTTGTCTCTTCGCCAATACTACCCGAAGAAAGTGCTGCTGGTTTCAGTGCACTAATAGTATTACCATCATATGCAAAAAAAAAAACCTATAGGTGCAGTTTTGATTCAATATCCCCGACAAATATACATGCGCAGTAGGATGTGCGTGAACATTTGTCATATACGTCGTTAGAGTTCTATTTGATATGGTGGCATATTTCTGCCACGAGATACGAGGTAGCTATCATGATAATTTTAGAAAACTATCGCGATAAATTAAAGTTTCCTGGAAATTTTATCGAGATACTGAAAAGTTTCCTGAAAAAAATATCACTATAAACTTAATATTTTAACGCAAAATTTCTAAATCGTACACGAAGCTGACATTCGAGATAAAATCATCTATCTGTCTCTCGATATCTATAAATAGAAAAATTATCAATCCGATGAACTCGGTAGTTTTTGACTTCAAAAGATTGCAGTAAGTAAAAATTCGAATCATTAGCAATTGTGGCTTAATTGGTAAATTTTGACAAGACTCGAAATGAACCGGTCTTTAAAATCACAAAGACGACTCGAAAAGCCTCCTACGAACAACTTTAAAACCATTCAGGGAAAAGGAGAATTCATAAGGTTGTAGACGAAGATGTTCCGAAACCGTATCTAATTATAGATACCATGAATGTCAGTTATGGGCACGAAAGATAAAAAAATAATGATAACAGTTAGAATTATCGCGATATTTTTATCGTGAAAATTTTTTTTATCTAGATATTATTTCCAGGACATTTTGTCTTATCACAATAGTTCTCTTAAATTATCGCAATCGCTATCTTGTATCTCGCGGCAGAAATATGCCACCATAATTTGACTAAAAACTTTTATGCGTGTTTTTATGGTAATGAAAATAGAAACAATTTTGGCAACTTTCATTCTAGTTTTGTAGTTGATTTTCTGCTAGCAGCTGAAACTTTTCCAGACAGACTGCACTTTAACACATTGCCAGACTCATAGTAATATCAATCTCGCATATTTTGCCTACATTTTGACAAATTTGTTTACCGTTGGCCGCTAACAGGCCTTTATATTATAACATACGATATAACCTAACAAAAGTCAAACTAAAAATATGTGGCTCAGTTTATGTAATTGTTTCAAATTCTTAAAAAATCAAATTATTGAAGTTGTCATTTGAACAGACTTGCTGTTTCCTAGTACTTACGTTCTACCTTTACTCTATACTAGTCCACCAGGTTTTAGACTTGTCCAAGTTGGAAGTATTTGCAGCTGACAAAATCATATATGGATTAAATGGAAAATTTGTCTCTAGAAGGGAAAAAACATTGTGGTAAAAGAAGAAAATGCTGGTTGTCAGCATTTTTCTCCTTTTCTCACAATGTTTTCATGTGCCTTCTTTCTTAGGGTCGTTAAACTCGGGTTTGTTTGATAAAGGTTCAATAACAATTATCTAATAATCTCCTGTAGTAGTCCACTTCTTAAAAGTCTGTGTCAGACAGAAAAGAATTTATTTCATGAGCATTCTTATTTGTCATTTTGTCAAAATGTTTCACAAGTTCTCGTGTATTCATAGATTCTTATCAATATTGATTATCGATATTTTACAAGGATGAATTTTTTCCATAAAGGTGTTTGCTGCCCATTTATTTAGGTGAAATATCTTGACCTATATCATCTACAAACACAGCTCGGTAGCTCATTCAATGTAAAGGACTTGAAACAAAGGGGTCTTTGGTTTAAATCGCCAACTCGGCCCATTTCTTTCCGAGGACTGATGAAAGTCATTGCTACAGGTTTAACTCCTCTCTCACCACTGGTCGTTGTTTCTACGATGTTTATGAAGGCAAACGGCCAGTGGCCTGGAAAAAATAGTGTGCGAAGAATTAATATAAGAAATTCAATGACAGCATGTATAGGTGCACTGTCCGCCACGATAAAGTTGGAATAATATTGAAAACTCCGTTAAAAGCATACAAACAAATAAACAAAAAAATACAACTGAAGTTGTGATAATCCCTGTCGGAGCCATAAGCGAAACCAACAGCTTAGAAATTGTAGATGGCATAAAAATAGATCAGACCGTACGGAACATGCAGTCTAGTCTTGGATCTATACAGTCCGCATGTTTAGTCAAGCCTACAAGATAAAAAAATTCTCACTTTCCGAAGATTATATTAATCAGCGGTTGCAGAGGTCGCGTCTATATATTGACGCTGAAAGAGTTAGCGCGCTTAGATTAGGACTGTGGTAAGTCACTCATAAGGTAAACTGCCAGCATGATATTACTGTCAAAAGCATGTAGACGACCGTACACATAAGTTGTAGACCAATCGCAACTGTACGGCAGCAAAGAGGGGACATGAGTGAATAATAATAATTATAATAAAAGAAAAACCGTCTTCGACTTTCCTCGCGGCAAACTTACTGTTGTCGTTACCACAACTTAATATTCCAGTACCCATGACTTAACTTTATCCTTGCTTAGACCAAATAATTCGTGGACACGACTAATAACTGGTAGCCAAGACTTAATTTTCCCGTTGCTAAGACCCAAAAGCTCGTAGCAAAAACTGAACAAAAAAGGAAGGGTCAGGCACTCGATGAAATTTGACTTCCACATTCGACGACATCGCCTCACTTGTACAATTTCAATGACCAAACCACAAAATTTTAATCTCGGCTAAATCGAGATAGTATGCAGACAACAAATAAATGTTGCTTGATGATGTAATTTGTGTGTACATATCGTTATACGTGTATATTAACCCTTATCCTGCTAAATAAATGAAATGAAACTTTCAAGCCGATGTAAACCCCCCCCCCCACACACACACACAGTTTGCTATTTCAAATGTATTTTGGGGGAACTTATCTCTTAATCGGGCGGTGTAGATCCAAGGTCAGACTTCACGTTCTGTGCAGTCTGATCTTGATTTACACTGTTCGCAAAAGGTCAGTGAGTCTCTTAGCAGCCTTAGGGTTTAACTCTGTGTCAAAATCACAAACGAGCTATTCTGCAAATTGTGGCTGTTTTTACACATTTCATACCATGAAAATTTTGAATTTTTTCTAGTAAATATTTGAATAAATTCAATAAAGATATTTTATGGTACTTACATGTATTTATTTCATTTAACTGTTTGTTCACATGACTTTCCATTAATATCTATAATATTCTATTTTCTTTAGACATTTTTCATTAAGTGTGATAATTTAGAGCACCAAACTCAAAAGTTGCGTGCGGTATGTTAATTTTCTGCAATAGTGAAAAGATAAACCACTGTGATGATTGTTTTTTTCAGATAGCTTGAAATGATACGTTAAAGTTTCAGTAGCGTCCAACTGAATAAACAACTTGTTTATAAAATAAAAGTAAATTTCATTTTTACCATGCAAAAATATGGTGATTATTATGACTTTCACGATATGTAAAGGTGCAGTTGGCAAAAGTTCCAGTCAGTGGCAGCAAAAAGAATTTTGAAACTAGAACAGATCCTACCATGTCGCATTATCTGTTTGTTTACATGATCACCGACGATTAGCCGAGTTTTCGTCGTAAATCTCCGCAGTGACGTGTCAGTGACGTAAACACCACGTGATCATTCAAACCGTCGAAACAAACCCTTCATTCACTTGATCGTTTTGTCCCCATTATAGGCTTGAAAAAACGTAAGTTTAGCGACATCGTAAACAGAAACAACGACCCAGGCTGATCATCGCTTATTCATTTATCATCAATAAAGGAAGAGTTTACTACATCTAAATAAGAAAACAGGTTCAGAATGAGCAATCTTACTCTCCGATGACATAGTGTTGGAATTGTAAACAATAGTCCTGTCTACTACGTCATAGCACTAAAGAGATGCAATTTTATCACGTGACGTTCTCAAAGACCTAGTTCGAATATACACGAACGATAACGACGGTTGTCTCGATCAATGGCGTCCCTGAAATCGACGGGCTTCTCCATGCGTTTTCGCACGCGTATATCATGGCAACCAATGCAGTAACTGACACGTTCAGGTTTTCTCCGATCTTATATATGTGTGTTGTGATGGGTAATCCGTTATATTTTCGAGTTTTAAAAAGTGAAAACTACCTGTTCTTTGGCTTTACTGAGGCTTTAATTTCGTGGGAAAATCCGCCACTGTTACGTTGTAAAAGGTGGTAGTTCTATGTCACCATATCAATCTTTATCAAATTACAAGATTTTCCTTTTTCTGACAAGCCGATCAGCAGTGTCCGTATTCACCAACCATTCTTAAGTACGTGTTTTGTCATATTCTCCAAATTTGAAAGCAACACAACCTCTGATTGGCAAAACCATTTGTTTTAGCCAATCAGACGTAATGTTACTATCAAATTTAGAAAATATTGAACAATAAGACAAAGAACGTAAGAATGGTTGGTGAATACGGACCTAGCTGATTCTCATTTTAAAATACCACATCGCATAAAAAAGGGTCGAGGGTGTCACCAGCAGCGCTAAATGGTAAAAAGTATGTGATATATGTTTGTATAAGATGTAAATTACGAAAAAAAACCGTCTCTTACCGCAAAACGGGAAGTAGCTTATGAATATTAAACTGATGATCAATCTAATTAAATAGATGTGAGCATGGCCTATAAGGCTTTATGTTGTTAAGCTCACTGACTCACTGACCTTTTGCGGTCTCGACGACGATTATGTGGGAAAGCAGCCAGTGGCTTGGAAAGAAAAATTGTGCGGAGTACTGGTAAAAGAGACTCCAGGAAAGCATGGACAGGTGCACTGGCCGCCGAGATATAACTGAAATAATGTTGAAAACGGCGTTAAACACCATACAATCAATCAATCTGACCTTTTGCGGACAGTGTAGATCAGGGTTAGACTGCATAGAAAGTGCAGTCTGATCCTAGATCTACACTGTCCGATAAGGAGATATTTTTTCTCCAAAAATAAATTTGAAATATGTGTAGCATCAATCGGGTTTTTACTGTCGGTTTGAAAGACTCTTTTTATTTATTTAGCAGGATAAAGGTTAGGCTTTGGGTTGTTAAGCGCGACGAGTTGCGTTCTTTTTGTTTTTTTAGCAGACAGTGTAGATCAACATCAGATTGCCAAAAAACGTGCGGTCTGATGTTAGATATACACTATTCGATTTAATGCGATGTTTTCGGCGAAAAGGATTTTACGAAGAAAATCGCAGTATTCTCGTCTATTAAAATCTTATTTTAAGTGTATTATAGCAACATAATAGACATTCGGAAAATTCGCGTGATGTAAAAGTTTCGTGAATTCAGAGATAAAAACACATACTTTTATAACGACTTCTCTGATTGGCTTAGCTAAAATGACGACCTGCAAAAATTCATGATTCTCAGAAGACCAAATGAAATGGTAGTCTAATCTTACCTACGTACCAAATGACAAACTTGTTCGATCTTTGATCTACACTGTCCGATAAGGACATTCTTTCCTCAGAGAGAAATACCTTTGAAACTGTAAAATTTGTGGTTTTACCATCGGCTTAAAAGTTTCTTTTCACTTATTCAGCAGGATAAGGGTTAAAAATCGGAATTGTGTAGTAAGGGGTACAGGGGGTCTATTTGGATTGTATTGTGTAGTAAGGGGTACAGGGGTTCTATTTGGATTGTATTGTGTAGTAAGGGGTACAGGGGGTCTATTTGGATTGTATTGTGTAGTAAGGGGTACAGGGGTTCTGTTTGGATTGTATTTAACTCTTATCCTGCTAAATAAGTGAAATGGAGTGTTTGAGCTGATAATAAAAACTCAAATTTTACTATTTCAAAGGTATTTTTGAGGGACAATATGTTCTTATCGGACAGTGTAGGTCAAAGATTAGACTGCACGTTTTATTATACTGCAAAGAAATTTCTCGTGATCAGATTGGATAATCTGCCCCGAACATATATATCATGTACACTGGCAAAACCAACGTAAAAGCAGTTTCCCTTTCGGGAGCCCCGTATACATGACTACATTTTCAACACAACATCCAAAATGGCGGCGTCGATCAAGACGATCACTTTTCTGCATGTCAAAGGACCATTATGCATGCCTCGTGATTCAGTCAGTTATCATATAAAATGGGTCATATGGACCTATAATTATGTGATGAGTTGCTTGGTACCATGCATCACGTTGATGCATTAAACCCTCTTTTACCGCAAAATAGCTCAAATATAATTATTCAAATGTTATAGAAGCTTGTTGATAGATCTAAAAGTTTGGGGGTTTTCATTATAAGTTGGATATCTACCCGATAACTCAGCAAATTTCTATCCTAGGATTGATGATAGATCTAGTCATTGCGACAGAATTCATTCCTCTCTCTACACTGATCACTGTTTCAACGATGGACGTGTAGGATAGCAGATGGGATGAAAAAGGAAAGCTACAAATAATCTGATTTTGGCGACCTACGCACTTTCATTTTAAAGAAACTCAATAATAATGTCGAAGTGTTAAAGTGTTAAAAATCATAGTAAAAAAAAACCATAATTCTCCAAAGATGGAGAGATCATGATGTGAATCAGGTCTGAGAATGATCAGATGTCGCTGCAGTAGCAGCGCCCGGGTTGCAGTGTAAACAATCCAGTCGACCTTAATCACCAACTAAACCCTTCAAAATGTGGCGGTCACATGATTCCCTGGCGATCAAAGCCACTGGTGGTATTGCAGAAAGACAGTAGCGTTCCATGGAAATATATAGTTCTATAAAAAGTGAGGGATTTTTCCCCTTCTCCTTTTTACATGCAATGTGAAAGTGTGACTGAATTTCTTCCTTTCTGGCTTTTCTTATTCTCTCTAGATCTACATGCAGTGAGGAAATGTCCCTGTAAAATGTTCTTTAAAAGTTCGTGAACCAATAATTACTCTAAGTTATTTTTTTTCTTGATATAAATTAACATAATTGCATTTTGATCCTATTCGAAACTGCCTGCGCAATATCACGTGTATTTTTCTTTTATGTTTGGGTTTTACTGTTAAAACTTTTAATGTCTTGAGCGTCTACAGTTTTTTTTGCAGAGAGTGGAGGACAAGATCAGACTGTGCTTACTTGCCCTCTGATCTTGGTCTGCACGATCGTCCAATATTTCTGTCTCTTAAAAGATGACAAGGTGAGGAAAAAGTTCCTACCATACAATGCCGAGTTTTAATGACCCTAAAGAAGAAAACTTTTGAAAACACTTTTGTAAAAGGAGAAATGAACCAGCATTTTGTCCTTTCCTAACAATGGATTCTACCTTTCCAAAAACAAATTTCAATATACTGTATGAGCCATACTTAATTCATTCAACTCCGGTTTCAGCATTATTTCAGTTATATCGAGGCAAGTTCCCGAGCTTTCTTTTACCAGTAATCCCCACAATATTTTTTTTTATGCATGTTCCGGACCCATGGTGAGGATAAATTCTGCCGCAATGACTTTAGTTAATCCTCGGAAAGACACTGACCGAACTGGGGACTCGAACCATCAGTCCCAGACCCCCTGGTTTCAAGTGCTGTAGTTTACCGACCGACCTACCGGGCTCGGCCGTATATTTGCATTGTTAAACCTTCAGCTGCTAAGCGCGACTCACTGACCTTTTGTGGGCAGTGTAGATCAAGATCAGACTGCACAGAACTTGAATCTACTCTGTCAACAAGGAGATATCTTTGTCTCAAAAAAAAAAAAAAAAAAAATTCCGGTCTTTACCATCGGCTAGGAAGTTTTACTTAACTTATTTAGCAGGATAAGGGATAAACACCATAAACTGCTAAACAAATTAAACATAAGAAAAAAAATCAACCAACAGTCAAAACCAACGTAATGTGACTTTAAAGTTCGTTTTGCTCGAAACTTTTCATCTTATTGAACAGAGTAGACCCAAAATCAGACTGTGCGTCCTGTGCAGTCTGATCTTTATCTACACTGTCCGCAAAAGAGAAATTTAGTTGCACTTAGCATCCAAAGTGTACACATACATCTATTATCTTCCCTTGTGAAACAATGGTGTAGTAGACGAACAAATTGTGTCTACACCGCTTTCAACAGTGTATCAATCATTTCACTGCAGCGGCTTCGGAATGATATTTTACAAAACTGGAAAAAAGAAAAAAATTCCAGGTGCATTGACTGTCGCGATATAACTAAAATAATGTTGAAAATGGCATTAAACAAACAAATAAACAAACAAGATAAAATGAATTACCTTTTTCGAACATTTAACGAACGCTATCACTCCTTACATGTAACATTCCTACTGGAGATAATAGGTTTATCATGCGGAGACACACAAAAATAGGATACAAGGTAACCCTTAAAGTACCTTTCAACTACTTTTTTTTTTCTTTTACGGCGACTGTAGATCAAGATCTGACATCATTCTGACTTCTTTCGATCTACATTGTTTGTATGGCTAGGACATTCTCGGCAAATAACTTTGGTATTGCCTTATTAGGTCGTATATTTAAGATTTAAAATATGCTTTAGTTTACTTTGCGCTTTTACCGTTTTAACCATAGGTAAAAGAAAAGCTGTCACATGAGGTATAGATCAAGATCAGACTGCACAGAACCTGCAGTCTAAAATTTGATCTATACTGCCCCCTAGTTTAGTTAAGTCTAATAGATGTAGGGTATTTCTTTGTTTCACTTGACTGTGTTTTCAGCCATCGAAAGAAATGTTTATATACTAGATGCTGAAAGAGTGAAAAGTTAAAACAACAGGTTTTTCAAAGGTTTGAGGCGTTTAGAACGTTGATATATTTTATATATGAGCCATGCTCTGGCAAAAGGGGGCTTAATGCATCTCCGTAATCCATCACACCGAGCAAACCATTGCATACTTATGGATCCATAACAGCCACCTTTTTTTAATAATCGACTAAATCATGAGGTAGACTGGTCCTTAGACATACAGAAAATTGATCAATAGCGAAAAGTGTCGGCCCAGGTCAGCCTGCGCGGACTGCGCAGGCTGACCTGGGTCGATACTTTTCGCAAATGCATTAAGCCCCCTTTTCACAGAGCATGGCTCATATATATAAGCCATGCTCTGTGCAAAGGGGGCTTACTGCATCTGCGAAAAATATCGACCCAGGTCAGCCTGCGCATTCCGCGCAGGTTGACCTGGGCCGAAGCATTTCGCTATTGGCCAAGTTTCCGGTTTGACATTACAATTTGTTTTTTCAACGTGCCGACCGGTTTCGCTTTATACGAAGCTTATCCGGGCATATAAATGCTGATTACGGATCCATCAGTATTTGATGACGTGCTTGGTATCATGGATCACGGAAATGCATTAAGCCCCCTTTTGACAGAGCATGGCTCATATATAGGATCTTACATGAGTTGGCCTTAGAGTATACAATTTTACGCGAGTCTAAAAAAACAAAGGTATTAAGCGAGCCTTTGGCAAGCTCTATAACATTGTTATCTACGAGTTTAATTACATTTTACCTGAAAAACCAACGAATTTCAGATCCTTCCTATCACATAACTGTATCTTAAGAATTATAGTTCAGGACGTGTTGAATTATGAGCTTACCTGTACCTGTCTGTTGAAATTTACATGAAGCCCATACGTTTCTTTGATAGGTGTATAGATCATGGAAGACAAATAGTTCCAAAGAACCGTATTTATAATGAATTTGTTTTGAATCTAAAGATGATAAAATTCGAAGGTTTGTTCCACTGGTGCTCGATCTTAATTTAAAATCGTTGCATGTGTGTAACCAAATAAATAACATGGTAATAAAGGCAAAATGACCTACTCTGTTTCGCCGCAATTTTCTCAAATAAAACACAGTCGTGTATAAAAAGTACAAATTGGCTGGAAAGAATATACATTTATATTAGTAGAAATGGTTAGTACCATTTAATTAACCTACGTATGTCGAAAAAATTAGATGCTTTTTAAGAGTGACTTTTTTCCTTTAGATTCAACCCTAGTCCACTTCCGGTTTGATTGACTTTCACCCGACTTCAACAGACTTTTTTTGAAACAGGCGATCTGATTGGACATATTGGAAAGGTGTGTCAAGCGTTAATTGTCCCGCGAAATTTACAAAGTAAAAGTTTACTTACCATTGTACAAATATTCGGTATTAAAGACGTTTTTGTCACGTTTTCCTTCTCTGGTTTCCTTTGTTGAGCAATCTTTGCACCAGAATTACAAAAAAAAAAATATGTTTGTTTACATTTTTATGTTTGAAAACACCGATATAATAGACTGTTGAAGGTTCAACCTATCAGATGGCTCGTAACATTTTAGACAGGTCATACGAGGTTACAGGAAGTCAGCTGGAACATAACTGGCGTAAATTTGTAAAAACTGTGAATGCTAAGAAAAAGGTGTTGCGCGCAGCATTGACTGGACGTGTATGAATACCTTTCCAGTGTAACTATCAATTTAAACATGTATTCTGATGAATAGTATTCAAATTTTGGGCGAATTACGTTCATGATAATAATTACAACCGTCCCAAGCGAGGTGTGTCTTTTTGGCTTTGATTACTATGTTATTTATTGGGTCACACACATGCAATGATTTGAAATTAGGCCTAAGATCGAGCGCCAGTGGTTTGTGGCCATCAAGAAGCGGAATATTGGTAAACAGTGGTTTGTAAATGAGGTTTATGACCACTGAGCTCCAACCAAATACGGCACTATTTGCTTATCAAAAATGTGTATAAGAGACGAAGGTTCACTAAAAATAAAGGTAGTTATGAGATAAATATATGAGCTATGCTCTGTGAAAGAGGGTTTAATGCACCAGCAAAAAGTATTGTCCCATGTCAGCATGCGCCGTCCCTGCAGACTGACATTGTCGAAACTTTTTGCTGTATATAAATTTTCTACATTCCAAAAGACAAGTTTACCTTTAGTTGGTTGTTAGACAAATTGATTTTATAAATCCCCAATTATATGATAACGTACTTGTTATTCTAGAACACGGACATGCATTAAACTCCCAATCGCCAGAGCGGCGCTCTCACACATACGCATGCAAGCACGCACGCCGAGTGGTTCATGCCATAATGTTTTAATGAAAATATCCTAGTTTGACCTCCGAAAACGGTTATGGTGAAGCTGAATTTGTCCTTGTGAAAGTCATTGAAGAGCACCAGTGTCTAAATACTATCGAAACAAAAGAGTGCTTAAAAAAGGCCATACACATGAACAGGGTGTCCCATAATACCCCCTACATGTACCATTGCAAAAGCTTATAGTTCTTATTCGGATTAGACACCTTACATATTAGCCATGCTCTGGCAAAAGGGGTCAAATGCTTCTCTGTGATGCCTTATGACAAGCCAGTCATCATATAATCACGGATCCTTAAAACCCATTTAGTTACACAGCAGACTGAAACACGTGGCAAAATGGGACTTGGACATGCATAAATTTACAAAAAGCAAAAAGTTGACAAGGGTCGAGACTTTTTTTTTTTCCTCAGATGCATCAAACCCCCTTTTCACATAGCATGGCAAATTTATATCAAAGCTATATGACAACACTGAATAACCAAACCTTTTATTATTTTACTAAAAGAATGTCGAAAACAGCGTAAAAAGCCCATATAAAACGCATGACACAACCCGTGACCGAGCCCACAGCTTCCTGCGTAATCAGAAGATAGTAGATGTCAAGTATTTATCTTATTTTAACCCTTAACCTACTCAATAACGTTTCACTCTTTCAACGCCATGTATTTACACATGACCACTCAGACACCTGAAAAAAACAATTAAGTGAACCTCAGACAGATTTTCACCTTATTGGCTCGACTTAACAAGCGGACGGTATGGATCAAAGATCAGACTGCACGTTCTGTGCTGTCTGATCTTGATCTATGCCGTCCGCAAAAACCCATTTTTTCGCCTATGGCACCGAAAAGATTAATAAAACTTTCAAGCCGACATTAAAAACCTGGATAGTGCTATTTCAGACCTATTTTTGGAGAAGAATATCTCATTATCGGAAAGTGTAAATTCAAGACCAGACTGCACATTCAGTGCAGTACGATCTTGATCTTCACTGTCCGCAAAAGGTCAGTGAGTCGCGCTTTGCAGCCTAAGGGCTAATACCTACATGTCAGAACAGTATGATTAACACCGAGCATCGTGAGGATACATATTTGGCTTTAACTTTTGCATACCATATACGTATATCACAGGATGGCGTCTCTCAAACCCTTAAGTCTTTAACGACGTATTATATTACAAATGTTTGCGCGCATCCTACTGCGCATATTTTTTTGTCATGGATAGTGAATCAAAAGTGCACCCATGTTTTTTTCGCACATAAGGTAATACTATTGCAGCACTGAAATAAGTAGCACTTTCTCCTGGTAGTATTAATAATGAGAATAAAAAATGGATCTGTGAACTGTCATCGTGAAATGATTAAAATACTGTTGACACCAAACAAGCAAACAAAAGCAGGAAATTTAAAGCTGTGGAAGTATATCTGTTTCCACTTTGAAAACTATAGTGGAAAAAGGAGAAATTGCTCCAAATGATCAATTTCTCCTTTTCCCATTGTGTCTGCTGAGCTTTTATCCTGAGTTCCTTGAAAATATTAACTTCAACAGTGACCTTCATCACTGTTTTCTGACGAAACAAGCGCGGATAGGTGCCATTTTTATTTTTTCCTATTGTTTAGATTTATAAATACTGTAAGTGTGGAAATTTTAAGAAAAATCTGTCCATTAGAAAGTATGTATATTTTAAAGATTATCCCTTAATTCGGTCAAATTATCTCCCTTTTTAACTCAATGTTCCATATATAACATGCAAACTTGAACATTTACCATGCTCAAAACAATACTTTTATATATTTCTTGTGCAAAACTAAATGGATTTTCATCAAAATGATGTATATTTGTTTAATCTTCTGGTAATTTTTCTGTTTGACTGACTGTAAAGTAGAGAAAAGTATGTGTAAAGAAAAATATGTTAATTCCAATATAAGCTGAATTTTGGAGCTGTATATACCCTCTTCAAAGGCATATTTCTCAGAAACAAGCACGGTGACCCACATCTTTTTTTAATGTCATCGCCTAGAGACATCACGAGCTTTGTATGTGCAAAGTTTTAAAAAAATCTGTCCGTTAGAACAATTTGTCATATACGTCGGTTAGATTGTGTCGTGTCACTGGTTGTGAGGTAGAACGTCGGCCTCGTAACCATAAGGTCTCGAGTTCGATTTCCGGGAGCGGATGTCAACTTTGGGACCTTTCCTTGGCCCGCACACTCGGCGAGAGTACTGGTGTAGTTTCTAGGAAGCAGAATCGTGAGAGATTACTTTAAGTTGAAAGGATTTGTTTCTCAATCAATGTAAAATAAATATGTTTAAACTAAGTCCAGGTTCAAATTGTCAAAATTTGGTCTCTAGATTACCCACTATTCCCGAAATACTGGTGAATCGTAGCAAACCGCGGCAAAGATGTTTCAACCGTCACCACGAAACTTCACCTACCGCGCGTGATCGTAACAGGTCAGAAAAAGTCGAAGCTGAATCACGACAGTTTTTAACTGTTTAAAATTATTGTGGCGCCTTTTTTTTTCCCAAAACGTCGGACCATCGTAGTGCTATAGTAAATTAATATTGTTTATTCGTGCGAGTACTGTGCATTCCTTTGTGACCATTCATGGATGATCGTGGATAAAAATAGTCGTTAATGACGATCCTGTTCGAGTTTCTGAAGCAAATTGAAACGTACTAAGTCGTTGTAACTTAGCGATAAGGCGAAGTGACATCTTGAATTCATCGAAGTGCATCATAATAATGGCTTGCAACACGCGAAAAAGGGCATTCGGACATTCGCGTAAAGTGTCGTCTCGGATCAGCCTGCGCAGTCTGCGCGAGGCGGCACTTTACTATTGCACTAGATTTTGTCCACAGTAGACTTGCGCAAAACAGAAAATAACACAAAAACGGAAAGTATCGTTTCGCATTATTCTGCCCAGGCTGATTCGAGACGACACTTTACGCAAATGTTCGAATGCCCCGTTTCGCGTATTGCAGGCCATGTATGATTGTAGTGTTCTCCCGAGGACAGAGTGGTAGAAACGTACAAGAACGTATTGAATCGTACACCGTCTTTACATCTACATCCACGTGAAAAGTCAGCTGTAAAATCGGAGAAATGTTGAGATAATCGGTGGCAGTCAAATTCTTGTATTGGAGTGGCCGTAGGTATCCTAGGCGGAAAAGTAGAAATCTGTAGCATTAATTAACGTAGAAAGCCACTACACACGGGTCTTTTTTTTTCCTAATAGTAAAGAAGTGTCAACACGAGCTTTATTTCTGGGAGAATACATGCTCTTAAATCGAAAATGGTATAAATAGACTATCATTTTTTGTTCATTTTCATTGTTTTTATCAAACAGTTCCTTTAACGAACGACAAGAAATTGGCAGCCTCGTTTTCATCGTTTTTAGAATGGCTCATTAGATAAAACCAACAAAGAAAAATGAGCACTCTTGTAATATCCTATATTTACTATTTTTTAAATCATCATTACAGTATCTAGAGAAACGCTTCACTCGAAGGCTGCCAAATCGACTGGGACTGTCATTATGATTGTCCAACTAGGTTTTATCAGATGAAAAAAACAACAAAATTTAATACTTGACGTTGTCCAGAAAGAAACGATTTGCAGACAAACAAACAAATGTGACTCAACTGTTGATGTCTCTTGACAATTGGTGAAAAATATAGTCGAAAAAGGAGAAAATGCTGACTGCCAGCATTTTCACCTTTTCCCACAATAATGTCATTAAAACACAAGATTATGTAGCAAAGTTTAACTCAGCCAAATTGAAGACATGGTGACAAATTAAGTCTTGCTGACTTTTACCTCTGATAGGGTGGAAAAGGTACGAAAGTGGAAAATGCTGTTTACCAGTATTTTTTCCTTTCCCATGATGTTTTCGAAGGCCTTTTCATCAAGATCGTTAAAAACGGGATTGTTTGTGAAAGGGTTACAGTTGTTGTAAATTGTTGTGAATTGTTATTTGTACATTTTTCATTTTCAGTAGATGTTTATTGTACTTGATTATTGTGATTAGTTTTGATTTTTTCTTTTCATATTGAAGCACAGAAGAGTTTATATACTAGTATTCAAGGTACAGTGGATCTACCTCTACCTCATACGCCGTCATTTTAAGAAAATATACGTTGAATCGATTTCCAATTCAAATTACATGTACATAACTATATATAGGTTTGAGGAATATGTAGAAATGAAATAGAGTTCTCTGTATATATGTGTGTTTGTCTGTAAATGATGATAGATGGAACAAACTCAATGAAGAAATCGTACAAATACAATGCGATTGAGACAGAGAGAGAGAGAGAGAGAGAGAGAGAGAGAGAGAGAAAGGGAGGGGGGGTTGGGAGGGAGAGATTTTTCATAAGTTTATGGTTTTTTTTGATATTTCAGAATGAGATGCATTTGATGATTCGTCAGGGGTTTGTGGCTAAGTTGGCCAATGACCGAAGGATTTACAGACTAAAGTTTACATTAGACATGGTGATACCGACAGGGCATGTAGCCGTGCAAAAAATTACCACTCAGGCTACACAGAGAATAGTCGCTCAACAAGGAAAGGGGAGGTAATACTGATGTAAATAATTTCAAAAATAGCGTATGCTGTCCCTTTCTGAAAGTTATAAACTGAAAAAAAAAAACAATACAATATAAAAGCTATTACGTGTATTATACATTACACCTGGTGTTTGTAGAACACTTTCGAATATCAAAAGAGAAACTCTGTGAAAAAACGGCTATCCCAGACGACAAAGTTTTAGGCTTGTCCAAATTAAAAGCAGGCAACAGACAAGATATTCAACGTGACGCGAACAAAGTTTTTTTTTTGCATAGGACAGACAACATTGTCACGAAAAAAAAAACGCAAGTAACCAGCATTTTCTCCTTTTCCCACAATGCTTTTCCTCAGGGTCGTGAAAACAAAGAATCGCCAGGTAAAAAGTCCATATGCAATATAGGACCTCTCCTCATTTCTCCGTTCTTTCTCATTTCTGCGTTCATTTACTGAGGCGGAAGGATTAATGGCTGGTGACGTTTTGTTCCACCCGGATTCTATACCACTCTACATCGGAAGTATTTTTCTATCGAACAAGACGCAAAAATGCGACAAAAGCGGGCAATTTTCACATTTTAAAACAAAATATTGCATTCGATACAATTAAAAGTACATTTTCAATATCTTCTTTCACATTTAATGAGCCTAAATCGGTTATATTTACCCGACATTGTTGCATCAGGCGGGAATCTAGAAACTGTCAAAAATACAATACAGTTCGTTGATTGTATTCTGTTAGTTCTGTCTGTCGCTAATTTAAACAGATATTGCGGAAAAATTTGTGTGTTGGTTTTGTATTTTCAATTTAGTATCAGTTAGCATTAAATTAAGATAAGATGGAACGTGAATCATTTATTTCAGTCTACATGACGAATTATTAATGACGAAATATTGAATATTTTTGAGTTATTGAAAATTTTGCATGTAGACTGAGCTAAATAATCATCCACGATCTCATTACATTCTGTGGCAGACCGAAGGTCAAGTTGTAACCTACAACAGCGGCCTACTTCGCGCAATTAAGACTTATTAAGTTATTTTAGTTTCGTTTATTTTGCCAATCGGTAATTGATACAAAGTGAAGGTCAGATCTTAGTAAGATGGAGGCCAAGTTTTTTTAACTAAATTTTAATTTAGTCGAATCATGTCAAAAATGTGAGCAGCAGTGATAACGTATAAGAGATAATTCATCGTGTCTGATTTCAGACAAAACCACTGACAACATGCACTGCTAGGCTAAGATATGACCAAAAGAATCTCGTCCTTGCCTATGATGCTGTAAAAGAAAAGGGGTGGAAGATAAGGACAGCTGTTGCCAGTTTCGGTGTTCCTGTTAAAACACTGCGAGATTGAGGAATCGTAGACCCGTATACTTTCAAACTCGGGCATAGTAACTTCATGTCTTACCAAGAAAAAGAAACCTTGAGGGCGCATGCGGAAGTTATGACACAGCTGGGGTATGGGTTTTCAAACCGCCAGTTTCAGTATCTAGCGGGAGAACTAATGTATGACCTCGGGCTGAGGAGCGAGAGAACTACCGAGCAACAACTGGCTGTATTACTTCCTAAAGAGATAGAATCGACGACTAGCCTCTCTTTCAGAAAACTGGATACGGCCAGATCTAAGTCTGCAACACCAGCGGCTGTTGATAATTACTTTCGTAATCGGAAAAATACGACCTGCACGAGAAGCCTCACCTCATCTATAATGTAGACGAACCTGGTCTTCAACTTGACCATCGCCGACCGAATGTCATCGCAACCCCTGTTAGTAAACCACAGTCAGTTACTTCACCAAGATCCTCTACCGTTAGACTGATGGATGGGCTAACGCCCTTGGAAATTCGTTGCCTCCATTCTTTGTATTCAAGGGAAAGCGATATAATAAAGAGCTGCTTAATGGAGCTACGACAGGAACACAGGCAGTAATGTTAGACTCTGGATGGTCCAAGACTACGATATTTAAAGATTATCTGTCAAACCACTTTCTTCCCTAAATCGGAGGTGGGGGTACCATGGAATATCCAATCCTTCCTCTTTTTGATGGACATGCCTCTCATACATCATCGAAGTTAACAGAGTGGGCAAGTCATACTGTTCGTATTGCCTGCGCATACGAGGGCTGTCCTGGAAGTTCGCGGAATTGTGCCGAGGCATTTTTATTAGTGGTACTTTTGGGTTAAAAACGTAAACAACTAATCTTGAAACCTTTTGATCACAATAAAAAAAATAATTTTGTTCCAAATGGAACGCTGACTTGAATGTACATCTCCATAGTAATACACTGACGCATACCCGGAGCACGCTATAAGTTTGCTTTTGTCTCCAAGTTGTAGCCCTAGATTTTGTGCTCTAGACCAGTTTACACTAGGTCAAACTTTCCACGAAACATCTTAACATTTAGATCATTATTGTACCGTCATTTCCCGTGATTTAAATGACTGCCGCTTCCTTTGTTTAGTTTTGTTGTCAAAGTCAACCGATGGCTCCAAGAAACAGCTGCTGCAACAATGACGTCGACAGGTGACGTGGAATTACGGAGTGTTATCAAGTTTTGTGTTGGACTCAGAAAGTCACCGGCGGAAACATTGAAAACGATAAGATTGTCCGAAAGTTTATCGATATGTGGAAAAATGTTTGCTTATAAATGGAACGAAAGATTCAGGAATGGGAGGAAGTCGATAGAAGACGATGAAAGAACTGGTCGGCCTTCAGTTGCGATGCAAAACAACAAGGATAGAGTTAAAGATCAGATAGACACGGACCAAAGATTGACGATGAGAGTTTTCGCCGAAACGCTAGTTATATCCAGAACTGTTGTTCACCAGATCCGAACAACTCAACCTGCTTGGATCCGAATTGTTAGAACACCTGCCCTACAGCCCTGACCTCACTCAAAGGGACTTTATTGTTTTTCCTGAGGTAAAGAAAATGCTACGCTGCTATCACTTTAAATCATCGGATGAACTTCCAAAATTCACACCAAACGTCGTGGCAGCCTTTGATGAAACGTGGTACATTGACATTTTCAATAAATGGATTCAGAGATATCGGAAATGCATTGGAATTGGAGACGACTACTTGGAGAAGGTGAACCATTCTCTAAACTTTGAGCGTGCGTAGAGTTGTTGGACGTCGTCTAACGTTGCAAAAAAACGTTAGTGTGCTCCGGGTGTTTGTTTGTTTAATATTTTTCACTATATTTGTTTACTATTTTCATTTTTTCAAGAGTTATTGAATGCTAGTTTTCTACGATGAAAATACTTTTGTGTATGTTTACACAAGAAAAAAGTTCTAGCACAATTCCGCGAACTTCCAGGACAGCTCTCGTACGTCACATGTCCTGCAGTCTCTTAATGTAGCAGTTTTTGGTCCCTTTAAGAATTACTGCTACCAAGAATGCGCCAACTTCATGCAGAGAAACATGGGCCAGGTAATTATGGCTACGCTCGCATGCAAGTCTTACCTTAGAGCTATGAATCCACCCAATACACAGGCAGCTTTTAGGAAGACGGGTATATATCCCTTAAATAGGGAAAAAATATCGAAAGAATCCCTGTTTCCATGTGAGGCTTTCAGAGAAGAACGAACATTAGAAAAGATAGCTGCCATCAAGTCCGGAAAAGAGGCTGTGGAGGATTTTCTGAAACTTCAGATGGAACAGTCACAGGATTCCGCTTCTGACAGCCACCGATGCAAATGTTGCAAAAGAAAGAAAGTGAGTGCTAAACCAAAGCCGAAAGAAAGAGCAATAATGGGAGACAGGTACATGGGGAACTGACCCAATACAGCAGCATCAACAATCAAAGCAGACAAAGTCATCAAGTTCAAAACCTCCTACCAGCGGAATCAATAATAGGATAGTCAACAGATCTCAACATCTTTCATCATCCTTAACCCTCTAGGCTGCTAAGGGCGACTCACTGACCTTTTGCGGACAGTGTAGACCAAGATTAGACTGCACAGAACGTGCAGTCTGATCTTGGATCTACACTGTCCGATAAGAAGATATCTTTCTCCCAAAAATCCCTTCGAAATAGCAATTTGGGCTTTTACTATCGGCTTGAAAGTTCCATGGTAGTTATTTAGCAGGATAAAAGGTTAAGTCTCGATGATATTCCAGATACTAACGATGACAATGACATTTCATGTTGTGTGTGTGGGAAGTTTACCCCCGCCAAATGTTGACGATATTCCAAGCAAAAATGTCATCAATTGGGCCAAGTACGACAGGTGCGACCATTGGGTTCATCTTCGTTTTTGTACAGACGTCAGAGTAGTCCGGCGACAAACCATTTTCTAAGTAAACATTGGGAGAAACTCATTGTTTAGACACTATCATACAACTCCTTATTTATGAAGTTTCGAAGTTAATTGTTGATATAATTTTTATACGAATTGTTGTTCTTGTTGTTCGTGATCATTTGTAATCGTTCCCTTCAATACATAAATTTCTCTTGTCAACATTTTGTTTTGTCCGTGTAAACATACCGGCGCAAAATTGCTTTTTTTTTAAAAAAATATTTGTCCTTTATATGAGCCACGCTCTGGCAAAAGGAGGCTTAATGCATCTCCGAGACGCATTATACCAAGCAAGCAATCAGATACTTATGAATCCGTAATAGCCACTTTTTTGACAACCGACTTAATAACGAGGTACACTAGTCCTAAGGCATACAGAAAATTGGCCGATAGCGAAAAGTTTCGGCCCAGGTCAGGCTGCGCAATCCGCGCAATGCGCGCAGGCTGACCTGGGTCGATACTTTTCACAGATGCATTAAGCCTCCTTTTCACAGACCATGGCTCATATGTTTTCGTAAATGGATAAATGTATGCGAGATCAAAAGACGAATGTGATATTTGTTCTGCTTTCATTCACATCTGCAACTCAAGATCAAATTTCTGTAATGTCTGCCCTGACCGTTCAAAAACTTGTCCATGTAGACGTACTAGGGTGCTATTGCATGGAACAAGTATTTGCTAATTTTCCCTCAACAATGTCTAAAGCTGTCTTAAATGGGACTTCAGTAATGTCTGTTCCATAGCAAGTCCACAATTTATCCGTGGAATTCAGTGCCTCGACAAATATTTTTCTGTGAGGTACTTATCACATATAAGCTGTTTAGTCGATCCATTTACACAAAACTTCAATAAAAAATGCCCAAGCTTGTATTGATTGAATGCTGTTTACACAACCATCAACATCATTAATATCAAGAAGACAGGCCATTCATGTCTGTTTCACCAGCTCTAAGTTCCGAAGAGTCTTGACTAAGGACATCCCACGAAAAACCTAGCGTCAAGAGCGAGGATCAATCCTTGGACTTTGAGGTTTCAGACAATATACTTTCACTATTGAGGCATACAGGATTCGATCCTGTCTTTGCGCACATTACAACGTAAATTTCCTTGTTACAAACAGTTGTTCTTTTTACGTAAAAGATGAAAAAAAGAAGTTTATTGAATTAGAATGAAAAATAAACTCTATTAATTTATTTCTACTGCTTATCGCGTTGTAAGTGTCTAATCAACCCATTTACACCAAACGTCCGCATGATCCTTCTCACAAATTTCATATCCGTCTGTGTACACATACCAACAGTCAGCTACATATTGCTGTAGAATCAATCGAACACTACCGTCAGATATCCAGCCACACACACACTCATAGAAACCCGCGTCACGTGCTTCAATCATATCCGCTTCATCAGCAATGACGTAACCGTTATCGGAACATTCTTTCACAGCGTCATCGAACGTCAAGGAATATCGATAAGCCCCTTGCCTGTTAAAGACTGAAAAAAAAAAAAATATAACAATTAATGAAGAGACGTTTCCCATTCTTTTGTAATGTCTTTTTTAGGGGGTTGGGGGCGGGGTAGGTTAGAGCCAGATTATGCAAAAACGCCCCATGTTGCTTCTAAATCTACCATTATTTACTTGGAAACGGTGTGTTCCCCTTCACGGTTACTCTCACCCTGTGATTTTTACCAACTTTTCCTTTGAGAATATGTGAATTGAATCTAAAAGATTTTGCTAGATAACCCAAGAGCCGCAAATTTATTTGAGGAGATTCCATGTGCAAAAACATGTAGCACAATTTTAATGCACGGTCCTATACTGGCAGCAAGTTACTCAAAGATGATGTTTCCTTCTGCCTGTTGTCCTGTGCCTTTTCCAAAAAGAAGACTTGCGTATCCTGTAACAAAAGTCCAAGCTTAACATTGGCTTTGGCATTAAATGTGCAAGCAATAACTGAGCTTTTTGCTGAGCAGTGATTTTGACAATCAAGCATATTAATGAAACGAGTGTCCTTTGTTTCGAAAATGGTGAATGGTGATAACCTAGTGATACTGCATCTACTTGCACAGTGTTAACTGAATCTGCCCGTGCGTGTGCTCGAAAGCAAAATTATACTCAACAAAAGTATTAAAAGAGCATGTAATGAGAAGTGCAAAAATATATGCTTTTTTCTTCCTGTTATGGTATTAAATGTGCAGTTATGATAACTTTAACACCGTAGAACAGGTTTTGAAATCCACACAACTAAAAGATGGGAAATTTACCTCTTTAAAAGGAATTTAATGCATCCAGGTGCAAAAATTGCCCGGTTTGGTGATTTGAGTAAATTAAGTGAGATGTGTTCAGGTCTGCTTCAGTAGTCCGTGTCAAATGCCATTTCTTCAAAATCATTCACTCATCCAGTGCTACTTGTTAAAAGCAGTAAGGAAGATTTAAAATGCCTGTAAGACGACATTTGGACAATGATGACAGGCAACGTGCTGTCGGACAATTGCTTGCCGGACAGACTCACAGTGGCAGCTTAACGTTAGTCACAGCGTCATCGATAGGTTGTAGCAGCTGTTCCTTAACACCGGGGATGTACAGTGCAGGCCAGGTCAAGGTCGTCCTCGCATAACTAACGAAGCCAAGGACCGCCAGTTATCCTTAGCTGCAAGACGCCGCCGTTTTGACTCTGCTGTAACGCCTCGTAGAGACTTTGAACGTACACATGTGGTACGACTTTCTGTTCAGACAGTGAGAAACAGACTTCATGCTGCAAATTTGCGTGTCAGAAGACCTGTAGTGCAGCCCCCTTTGACTCCAAACCATCACCGATGTCGGCTAGAGTTTGCTCTTCAGCATGTCAGAATTGGACGTCAGCCGTTACATTCAATACTATTCACTGACAAATATAAATTCATGCTGGATATTTACGATGGCTGCAGGATAATTTGGAGGCAAAGGAATGAATGTTTCCGAGATTGATGTGTAGCTAGCATGACAGGTTCGGCGGTGCCTCAGTCTTGGTATGGGCCGGCATATATGACGGCCGCACAGACCTATATGTGATCCGGGATGGGCCACTCACCGCTGCACGTTATAGAGATGCAATTCTTCACCCTTTTGTGCGTGCAAATGCCGGAACAGTTGCAGAGAACTTTGTTCTAATAGAGGCCCCATCGACGCAGAGTTGTACAGCGTTGTCTTGAGGAGCAGGGTATCGAACGTATGGACTGGCCTGCGAGGTCATCTGACCTCAACCCGATAGAGTATCATTGGAATATGCTACAACGGAAGATACCGGACCGGGATCGCAGACCGAAAACAGCTGATGAACTTGCGAACATACTCACGGAGGAATGGCGGCAAGTACCAAGAGCAGACTAGCTGAGGCTTATTCGCAGTTTCAAGAATAGGTGAAGGGAAGTGATTGCGGCTAGAGGTGGACATATACATTACTAACTCTGAAGTTCACTGGAGTAGGAAGCAAAGAGTGTATTTCTTTTTCTTACTCCATCCACCTAGTCCAAACCATTGATATTTTTCCTTAACTGTGATATTAATTCCGACATTTTTACTAAATTGGATAATTTGGATATCAGATACTTGCACTGTTTTACACCATGTTTAAGTTTATTGAATAAAGCCGTTCTTTTAATACATCTTTGGTCCAGTTATATGCTTGCCCTTTTAATATTTTTGTTGAGTATTTTTCCCAATGTGTTATAATATTACAGATCTTACCTGCAAATATAATTATTTTAAAGGTGTTTTCCGTAATTGTCTCATTCATTCAAGTTTTAAAGAGGAAAACAACGACACAATATCTTTGTTCAATCTGTTATTTACATACATATCGGTATGAGCTGTTTTCTATGTCAATTGGATCAACCTTAAAGGATAAAATGCTGTATCCCTTTTCCGAGCAATCCCGAGTTTTAACGGCCATGAGCAAGAGGACTTTTGAAAAAAAAAGTGGCAAAAGGAGAAGTTTCTGCTTATCAGCATTTTCTACTTTTTCCATGCGGTTTTTTACCCTTTCTAAAGACCAATTTCAAGATTCCAATGAACTCGATACATACCTTTGTATCGTATTTTTACTGCGGCCGTCCATCCACTAGAACTATTCATATAGTCGTGAACATTTCGCTCGTGGGTTATGTCTTCACCAGACAGCTGACAGTTTCCGGTGAACCTATCCCAAGCCACAGAGTTACATGGAATGACGTCATCACAATAGGATATACACGTAGTCAAATAGCGAAATATTTTTATTTCGAGCACAGCGACCTCTATGAAGCTAAATCCTTCTATCCTTTTATACTTTCCGGTTCTTATTAATCCAGAAGGCATACTACAGTGAAAGTACGATAGGAGTAACGACACTGTTTGTATATAAGTATTCATGCCTTCCAATTCAATTTTTGACAAACAGTGATCACTCTGACTCCATTCGCGCTGTAGCCTATGTTAAAGCTGGCGAGGTATGATTGGGGTACCTGTCATAGATTTTTGCGCCGATATTTGGCTTTTTTCTAGACAACGAACAATAGACTAATCCAAACTTAAAGCATTTGCAGACTACGAAACGAAATATGTGTAGGTGAGTTGATGAAAGTTGTCTTCGAAAGGATAAAAAACATTGCAGAAATAGAAAAAAAATACCGGTCACAGGCATTTTCTTCTTTTCCCAAATAATGCTTTCAAAAGGCTTCCTAATGCTTATTTATCAGCGATATACATGCTGTGCTTTACGATCCTTGGCTATCTATAAACACAACCACAATTCACGATTATCTAAAAACCTAAGGAATAAATGAACTAATGTATTTCCTTCCCTAACATTAATTATTCTATAGTTTAATCCTTTACAAAAAACCTGTTTTAACGACCCTGAAAACAGGGATCGTATATCCCGGCTGAAAAAGAGGGGTTTTGAAACCATGGTGGGTAAAAGGAGAAAATGCTTGTAACTCATCCCACAATAGTTTAGGCTTATTCCATCAGTTGAGCCACATTTCTTTCGTCGACCGCAAATATTGTAAAAGTTTAAAAGTGGACAAATCTAAAATTTTGTCGTCTGGTAAAGGCTGAACGATTTGGTTGTGTTACAAAACCTTCCATTAGCACACTTTTCCCCAGAGACAATCCTTTTTTTTTCAATTTTTAAACCGCTGTGACAACAGCAAACATTGTTTGTGACGAGGAACGTCTCCTTTTGTCATCGTGTTGTCATAGTTTTTCATGTATGTACCCTAATTGACAACGGTTTTTAAAGAATTAGTTAATATCTCTGAATTTTACATTTTATTTTTCAACATCAAGTACGCCAAAGGGAATGGTCATAAAGTAGTGTAAACACATTAAAAGCAAATCCTATCATTTAGATATTTGAGTATTTATTTTAATTCAGAAAAAAAATGGCACCGGCGTTCTGTTTTCCTGTCACAGGGTCATTCACTCCCATTTCTATTTGTAACGATGGACTCTCCTGAATTCGCTTAACAATTTACCACATAAAAAAAGTTTTAGACTTATCCAAATCGAAAGCATTTGTAGATGACAAATACATATGGCTCAAATAATTGCATTTTCTCTTGACAGAGAAAATAACATTTTGGGAAAAGCAGAAAATGTCGGTTACCAGCATTTTCTCCTTTTCCCGGAATGATTTCAAAAAGCTTCTTATTCAGGATCGTTAAAACTGGGGATTGTGTCGTAGAGGGTTAAGAAACATTTCCAATTATGTAGGTCACTTGAGGCCTGGCCTGGTTGCTTAGTGGTTAGCGTATCTGACTCGTGACCTGGTGGTTGCCAGATCGATATCCGGTTGTTGTAAACTCTTTTTCCGGCGATTATTCGCCTCTCACCTCTTGCTTGTGAGAAAAGCAGCCAGTGGATTGGAAAGAAAGTCGTACCAGAACTGGTGTGAGAAAGCCAGGAAACACATGCGTAGGTGCACTTGCCGCCGTGATACCCTCTAAGCTGTTGAAACGGCAGTAACCTCCAATACAAACATACAAGGTAAGTCAATTCGAAGTTCATAATTAAAAGACTATCTTTGGAAGAGAAAAGAAGAAGAATAGATGAAATACGAAAAACTATTTATTTTTCTCATTGTCTGCGCTGATAACGAGCCTTTGCATGATTATTCGTTCAATATTATTTGCTTTTGAATCAGCGCAATGAAAAAGTATAATAAAACTGGTTTTGAATGCAGAACAATGGTAATGTGTACACAGAGAAGTTATTGACTAATAAAAAATTCTCTCAATAGCGAACACTTATTTACGAATTTTGCACTGAGGAAAATTGAGCAATTGATCGATAAAATAATTGTTGCTGTTTAAATTGTGATTTCCATATCTTTACAAGAAAGGATGTTTCCTTTCCTCTAATTATTTCTCCTTCGTGTTACTTTTTGATTGGTTTAAATCATGTATACCCAACACTGGGTGATGATATTTAGAATCGAATTTGCTTCAAAGTGTTTGTGGCTGAGTCTTTTTTTTTCAGTTGTTGCAATGTTTTCTTTTGTATGCTTTTCTCTGAGACAATTGTCATTTATGTTTATGTAGGCTTAAACGAGTTATTGATATGGAAAAGTCGAAGTACAACTTCAAGAGTGAAGGAGATAAAGCTAGATACATGTAACATGCAGCTGTTGTTAAAAATGCACATATTGAACCTAGATAAACTCATCATATGATTAAACTGTACTTTTTTTTTATATATATTTGTGCACGTGTAATCCTGATCTCATACGGAACACAATGAGTGAAGTCCAACCTTATTTAATTTTCAGTAATTCCTCTTTCTCTTTGCTGTTTACATTGAACAACGATCAAGTCTTCGTTCGTTGATTATGAATTCGCCTTTCTCCCACTTAGAGTTCTAAAATTGCTATCCGAGTTTGTCCAAGGTTTCACCAGTACCAGTCATGGCTTCTGCTATACCTGTTTCAAACACATTAGTGACTACATGTACATGACTAATGCCGCCAAACAGGCGGGTCTGGTTATAAAGTCAACATCCTAAACAGAGGGCGACCGAGGAATTCTCCAGCTGTCTAACCTGAATTTTTATCACATAACCTCCCTTATTTTTAGTGTAATATACCCATTATAAATTTTCTCATCTTATACACGTTTGATATCACAACTGTGCGACGTAATTTTTGACGTCATTTTGTTCGTATTTCATAGAAGTGAATGGGTTTTTATTAAAGCAGGTGCATCTATAAATCTAGATGGTGTTGCAACTTCTGATCTATAATTTGTGAAATATCGTTATGTGATAAAAAGAATCTGACATTCGTTGGCGTTTGAGATATCTGATATATTATTGCACTCGCCAAGAAAAAAAATTTTTAAGCTCGCCAAAGGCTCGCTTAATAACATTTTCTCTAGACTCGTTTAATAAAATTTTATCTTAAACGTCAACTCATGTTGTATGTTATCTAACCTTAGACTGCTAGAGAGATTATTGTGGGTTTTTGCGGACAGTGTAGATCTAGATCAGACTGCACAGAACGTGCGGTCTGATCTTTGATCTACACTGTCCCAAAATACCTTTCGAATAGCAAAATTTGGGTTTTTACTGTTGGTTTGAAATTTTTATTTCAAGTATTTAGAAGGATAAAGGTTTAAAGTTTTCGAATGTTTTCTACGGTATCAAAAAGTTAATATTATTTCAAAATGCTTTTCACCTATGATAAATCTAGCCCCGTATTCACCAACTGTTCTAGAACATTTGGTCTTAGTCTACATATTGAAAGTATATTTATTTACATTCTGAATGCAATTTGTGACAGGCTATGCTATTTGGAAAGGATAATCAGAAGTTGCATTACTTTCAATTTATGACAATTCTTTAGAATTATACTGAAGACTGTAATGAAGAATGGTTGGTAAATAAAGGCCCAGACTATCGATACTGTATATATAGGATCTGACATGAGTTGGTGTTTGAGATACAATTTTATTAAACGAGTCTACAAAAATGTTATTAAGCAAGCCTTTGGCGAGCTTAATAACATTTTTTGTGGACGAGTTTAATATTTTTTTACCTCAAAAAGCCAACGAATGTCAGATTCTTTTTATCACCTAACTGTATGACAAGAATTATAGTCCCTAATGCGTTAAAACATAGCCATACATGTATAATGTGTAATGAAATTTACATGAAGCCTATCCGCTTCTTTTCATATGATTACGAACGAAAAATAGTTCCAAAGAAAATTGCATATATTGATTTTGTTTTGAATCCAAAGTAATTAAATTATCACGATTACAAATTCTGACCTTTAATTTCATTCAGGAACCTAGGTCAGCAATGTTTTAGAAATGAGGTTTACAATTACATCGTGTTGACCAAATACAGCACTATTTTCTTATCTCACACGTGTGTGAGACAAGAAAATTCGTAATGGCTGTATTACATTGAAAACAAGGGAGGTTATGTGATAAACTGTTTTACTGACCCACATATGTCTTACTTTATAGCAAATATATTGAGCACCGATCTGGCAAAAAGGGGTCTTATAGCCTACATCTTCGTGATACACTATACCAAGCATGTCATCACATAATTATGCATCCATAAAATAGATTTTGTCTAACAACCGACTGAATCATGAAGTAGAATGGCCTTGGACATGCAGAAAATTTACCGATGGCAAAACCTTGACTGCTCAGACTGAACTGGGTCGATAGCTTTTGCAAATGCATTAAATCCCCTTTTCACATAGAATAGCCCACCTTCACTATATATACATTTTGGCATTATCTCAAACAGAATTTAGCGCCAGCCGTATGAAGGCGTTCAAAATTCATAGAAAACAAAGCTTCTGTCATTCGTAGATAAGACGACTTTATTGCTTATTTACAATGACTGGGGTCAGCTTTACCCTTAGGATGCTAATTGCGACTTGCTGACCTTTTGCGGACAGTGTAGATCAAGATCAGACTGCACAGAACGTGCAGTCTGATCTTGAATCTACACTGTCCGATAAGGATATATTTCTCTTAAAAAATGCATTTGAAATAGCATTATTTGTGTTTTTACTATCGGCTTGAAAAGTTTCATTTATTTTATTCAGCAAGAGAAGGGTTAAGCCACTCTCGTAATTGCTTTTACTGGCAAGGCATGCTGTACAGAGATAAGCGGCCAAGTGAATTTATTCTTATAGAGTGTGCCTCAATGGATGTTCCTGCGCTTTACGATACGACACAAACTTCAACCTCGTCTATATTGAAAGCAATTACTGTGGCCAAGTTAAATATCGCTAAATGATGGGATTTGACTTTGAAAATGTAGAAAGCACAGACGAAAATGGAGAAATTGTTCGGTCCCCTGAGAGAGAGGGCATAGAGGAAAATGGAGAAATTGCTCGGTCCCCTGAGAGAGAGAGGGAGAGAGAGAATCTCAGACTTTCTTGGTATAACTACATCTATATTTAACATAGAGTTAAGCAGTCCTGTGATACACTCTTCACTGAAGAAGTTTTTCATATGATGGGACTTCTGAATCTACGTTGTCAATCACTGGTAAAAAACCTCAAAGAAGCAAGAAACATGTAGAAAGTTATGACTTTCATGTACTGTATATCATTTCTGTATGTTCTTAAAATGTTGTTCCACACTTACAAGCTAACCTGAAACGATACATTTATAATTTGTTTGGTTTCAAAATTCTGAGGAGGCACGTTGTGATAATTTTTTTCGCAGTTTTTCTATCATTTATTTTGGATGTTGAAATTTCCTTTTTTTCTGGTATTGTCCCAAAATCTAATTACAATAGGAAAGTGATTAAATAATGAAACCGATGATTATTGTAAATGCCCGGGTGGCATATCAAAACACTGTTCGTTAAATATTTAACACACGACCAAGTTGTAGACGATTGGAAACTTTTGCAGAGTACAAAAGATATGGCAAAAGAGGATGGCCTATTAAAAGTTAGAAAACATTGTGGGAAAACTGAGAAAATGCTGGTTACCAGCATTTTCTCCTTTCCCACTGTTTGATAAGTCTCCCCCCCGTGGTTTTGAACTAGGTATTGTTTGGTAAAGAGTTAAATCAAAGCTGACAGAACATCATCATTCTATATCATATATAGAGGATATTTGTTTTTTACGGTGAAAGATTGAAATTTATTTCATCTCGTGAACATCATCGGTAATATTTTCACGAGTGGCGCAGCCACTCGTGAAAATATTACTGATGATGTTCACGAGATGAAATAAATTTCGACCTTTCACCGGAAAAAAAAAATCTATTTATTTCATGCTTTTAACCCTTTCTGGGGGGAACTTAATCAAAATCCAGTACAGTTCTTTTCGGTTCCGTGGTGTATCCCCTCCTCACAGCAACGCATTAGAATTTTACGTCAAGCGCGAGAAATGTAAGGTAAATTACGTCATGTTTCCACCTGGTTTTGAGGCACGCGCATTTTACCTAGGTAACTAGTGCACGGGAACAACTGTTTCCGCCTTCAGTTGAAGAGTTAGATTATAAAAATCGTTATTTTCACTGGTCGTAACCATGAAATATCGAAAGATATTTCACCGATATTTCTCGATAACCTACCGGAAAGCATGAAATAAACATGTATATCATTTCTCTGAAGTTTGATATTGTAAAAGTAAGATTGGCAGATAAGCAGATGATGATATGCATCCGTGTTCACGTTAAAACACTGCTTTTGATTAGAATTCAGAATAAATGCTTCTTCAGCCCATAACCAAACACTTGGGAAAAATGCTTTTGAAAACATCGCTGAAAAAAAGAAAATACTGTGTAACCAGAATTTTCTCCTTTTTCCCACATTGCTTTTTTCCCTGTCAGAGGCAGAACATTTCGTTTGAGTTGCATTTATTTTGTTTTCTGTTTGCAAAAGCCTTGAATTTAGAATATTCTTAACTTTAGTCGTCTGGTAAAGGATTAACTATTTTGAGCAGTGTATTTCTTACTGGCTCTATCGTCTGCAAGACAAATTAGGAGACTTGTTATGTTTGACGCGCTGTCTGACGTTCCATTCATAGCTTGAATTAACGCAGTTACCTATATTTACGACTCTTTTTTAGGCGAAGCTGAATACGCTGGCTTTTGACCTACTTTTTGGTGCTGATATATTCGACTAAATAAATATGAGTCATGCTCTGTGAAAAGGGGGTTTTATCCATCTACAAAAAGTATCGATCCACGTCAGCCAGCGCAGTCCACGCAGGCTGACATGTGTCGAAACTTTTTGTTTTTGTTGGATTTCCTACGTGTCAAAGGGCCAGCGTACCTCATAATTCAGCTGGCTGTTCTATAAAGATTGGATATTTTGGATCCACAATTATATCATGACTTGCTTGGTTTAATGTATCACGGAAATGCTTTAAGCCCCCTTTTGCCAGAGTATGGCTCATATAAACTTGCGATTGGAAAAGACATGTGGACATGCTTGTTCTGAAAGCCCCTGCAGACCTACTTGCTGGGAAATTTACGCCGTCTACCATTTTTTTTAAAGGACATCTCATTTTTCTTGTTATAGATGACAAACTTTCACCAAAAAACCTAAAGACTCTTCTTAGCTTTATTCAAATTTTAGATAGCAGCAGAAAGTCTGACAGGCTCAACCATTAGGTTCCGTCAACCAGAGCTGGTGTTCAGGAAAATTATAAGAAATAAAAAACAAACAAACAAAAAAGTCTTGAAGATTAGAATGCTTTAGATTAATTTGTAATTACTACATTTGAATACGAAACACGTCTGCCAGTCAGTGAAACGTCAAAACAAAGATACATGGGAACGGATTGACGGTTTATACAAGGAAGGTACATCACGTGACTTGTGTTTTGACTCACTGAAAGATAAAGTCATGGAATATTTACGATAAATGGACTTTTTTGTGCTTATCTTTATCGATCGATCTATGCATCATATTCCATCGAATTTATGTCTGCATAAAATGGTGCCATACTACATAAAAAAATCACTCTTTTCAAATATCTTGCCATCAAATGTAATTGGTGGATATCGAAGCTAAGAATTTTATGAAAAGGTGTTTGAAAGAGTATGAATTTTTATGACGAAAGTATGGTATCATTAACCCCTAGGCTGACCTTTTTCGGACAGTGTAGATCAAATTCAGACTACACAGAACGTGCAGTCTGATCTTGGATCTGCACTGTCCGACAAGGAGATATCTTTCCTGTGAAATAGCAGAATTTGGGTTGTTATGGTAGCCTTGAAAATTTGTAACATAATCAATGGTTGGCCTCCGTGGATGGGTCTTGATATTTCTGTTTTGGAGGAACGGGAATAGATTGAGGCGTATCCAGAGTCCGATCTTCAAGTATCCAATAATCAGTTTCCCGCTGGTCAGTTAATTCTAAGGACCGCCCGGCCTGCATTAATATTGTTTTGAGTAAATGTTCCGGAACGGATAACCAATGCAATGGCAGTAAAAGATATAATGTATGTTTGTTATGATAATGAAAGATGATTAAAACTGGAGAGAAAGTGCGTGAGAGAGAGAGAGAGAGAGAGAGAGAGAGAGATTGGTACCATCAGGTTTAGAGCAAACATCTTGAAAGAAGGATAAAAATCACTAGAAGAAAATTTCAAAATAAATGTTGGTTGTGTGAACCCTGGACTTTGTTGCTTAATTAGAAAAAGAAATCCACTGTACGATCTTTAGAAACAGAAGCATAACGTTACTAATTTTATGTGATGTATTTAGCATGATAAGGACGCACCCATTAAAATGAAGCACAAAAGACAGAAAAATCTGTTTACATAAACCTTTTGTCAAAAGTCCGTCATTTTTCCGTGGTGTATTTAAAGACTGAATTTCTCACCCTGATAGATAGGATACCGGATTGATTCCCTGTGGCACCTTTTCATAGCTTGCCTAGTAAATAAGGCATGTTAGGCATAAATTGTTCGTAAGATAATAAATTAATAAATACAAAGAGGACTTGGCATAAATACAAGAGGAAAAATGGCACACAAATTATGATTGTCTATAGAACTGTCAACAGCGTATACAGATCGTCTTGTCATACTGAACGTGTACCGCTTCATGTCTTTGTTTGACAACAAACCAAACTTGGCCCTCTAACAAAAAAAAAAAAAAATGTGACAGAACATTTACTGTATTAGTTAAATCCTTTAGCTGAACTGAACTGAACCGAAATTTGGTTTTGACGTATACAAGTTGTACATTGTCACAACACTTATACATGTACATACAATAAATTTAGATACTTGTAAATACACGAATCTGAAAAATACACACATAAACACATACGAATGCAAGTGGCAATAATAGATCCAATCTTATATGGTTCATGTAAAGGTCTTCGTTTAAATGACTACAATTGTTTCTTAATCGTGCATGTATGACTGAGATATATCTATTTCCAAAACAGTAAATATTCGAAATTTTGACAGGCCTCGTTTTATTAGTTAGTTTGGATTTAAACGAACTATATGTTGCGCTGTTTCTTATTTCTTGTTCAAGATTGTTCCAAAGAGAAATTGAAGAGGGTATACACGAATTTTGTAAAATATTTGTTCTAGCATATATGTTCTCATAATTTTGACTGTCTCTCAGCTGATACTGCGATCTGTTGCCTACTAATGGAGGGATTAATTCTTCTATATATTGTGGGACAAGATTATTAGAAACTTTATACATAAAACACAATTTAGAGCTTTTTCTTCTGGCCGATAGTGTTTCCCAACCACATTCTCGGTAAAGATTTTCAAGAGATACTGATCTTGTAAGGCCTGTTATAATTCGTGCAGCTTCATTTTGTAATTTTTCCATAGATTCTGAACATGATAATAATACTTTTACAAACACAAATAGACTGGTATTTATCTTCAACACTGGCAATAGCGAATCTCGCGCGGTCTAGTACTCCTACAATGTCTGCCTGTTTGTATTCTTTAACTTTAGCACCAATTACATTAAATGGAACTCTCACGACGATTGAAAACCAAATCAACTGAACATATTAAGTATTCTGTGTTTTATAGGTTTAATTGAACAAGCTGACCTTAAAGATCCAATATTGGACAACACACTTCTTTGCAGTCTTATTTTTGATTTCTGTCGGAAAAAAAAAATCACTCATGGCGCTGAAAGGATTCACCCACGAAGGGATGATTTTGTTGAAAAGGCAGCAGACAGCGGGCTTCAATTCATCTTTCTATTCTTCGGGTGCATCGTACACCCCTACCCATGAAACGATATACACAGACTTATACTAAGTTGGTTTGGTAAAGTATAACTATACCATACGCTTCTCATCAAGACGTTATTGTTGCAAGCATTTGTCAAGAACTTGGTTTTGCTAGGGCATAGGTTGCAACTACTTACTTGTCAACAGCCATGATGCAAAGAATGAAATACTATTTATATTTTAAAAGAAAGAAGAAAAGCCTACCAGAACTGAAAATTTTAATGAAGAGATCCGGCCGTTTCACTTATTAATTAAAGATTAAAGAAAGATTAATGACGGTAATGCACATAACTTCCTAGATTTAAGGTCAGCATAGGTTTTTTTGTTGAGTTTACCAAATAGTTCGCTTTCGTGAAGTATGTACACATACATTTTATATACAATGAAAGTCAGGCTCAAGCTTTGTCTACACTGTGTGAAAGATGTCGATGTAAACTAGAGAGATATTAACTCTTTACAAACGATAAAATTTTAGACTTTTTCAAGTTAAAGACAGGGCACCCTAATGGGATTCTTGTAACATCGCCTTCGGCTAAAACTCGGGTAATCCGTAATCGATCGGCCGATACACGCTGGTTCCCCGCATCGATTACGGATTACCCGAGTCTTAGCCGAATCCGTACGATTTTGGCGATGAAAGGCGATGTTACATGAATCCCATTAGCGTTCCCTATCCTTTAAAGCATTTGCAGATTACAAATATAATGAAGCTCAAATGCTCAAATTTGTCTTTACAAAGTAGGAAGCATTGCAGGAAAAGGAGGAAATACTGATTACCGAGTAATCATTTTTTTCCCTCTCCCCACATTTATTCAAAAGCTTAATTCCTCAGGGTCGTTAAAACCTTTGACTGTTTGATAGTGTCAAACAAGACATTTAAATATGGTAGAATCAAATATATGAGGATCAATAAAAAAAATCCTGTTACACCATAGGACTTCTTTCACAGTTTGATAGCATTGTTTTGCTTGTATCATTTGACCTAGTGTCAGAGAATCCAATAAAAGGATGATTCAATCAACTTGCAAACACGGAAACATTTTCATGGAAACGGTCATTGATACACTGCTTATCAAGCCTCGCGTTATAACCACAGACAATCATGTCAAATCATATTTGTCTTATATCGTCTTGTAATGAGGCTAGATGGCGAATACTTTTTGGGCCACGATCTGGCAAGGGCGCCTTCAATGCATCTCCGTGATGCATTATATCAAGCAAACTATTTCAAAATTCTGAACCCGCTAATCCTTTTTGTCTAAAACCCGGCTGAATCCTGAGGTAGAATGGTCCTTTGACATGCAAAATTTTATGAATAGCAAAAAGTATCGATCCATGTCAGCCTGAGCAGACTGCGCAGGCTGACATGGGTCGATATTTCTTGTAGATGTCTTAAGCCCATTTTTCACAGAGCATGGCTCATTTTGTATCCCTAAACACAGTGGCTGTAGTTGTATCAAACAGTTTACATTTCTGTGGCGTTAAGTCTTCTGAACAGTCGTTTCAGTAGTAGAAATCGATAATATAAGTATTGATCAAAGATCAAATTAACACTGTACGAGGTACATGTATAATTTTTGCTAGCATAATTATCACATCTCTATTAATATACTCCTCACAAAAAGTTAAGCAACAATGAATTACCGCTGCACCAAAATTTTTATTATTACACATATAGCCAATTTCATTGCATAAATGTAATGAGTATTGAGTTAAAAACCAGTCCAAGCAATTCTGTACTTCTATCAGATAATGTTTCTCACTTTCAGGCTTTGGAAGTAAGGCACTGTCTAAATCCACATGCAAAAGAGTCTTACTACATTTATACAATGAAATTTTCTATATGTGTAATAATAAAATTCTGGTTCAGCGGTAATTTATCGTTGCTTAACTTTTTGTGAGGAGTATATACAACAGAAAAGCTTTTGGCAAAATGTTGAAATGCTTCTGTAAGTAAACCAGCTAATGCTGAAGCATTCCTAGAGAAATGTCGTTTCCCCATTTTTTTGCGTGTGCATAAGTTGCCCCAGATAGCCTGGAATGCCTCATTTTCACTTTTTTTGCGACGAAGATGGTCGTAACAGTACGTATCTGTTACTTTCTTTCAGCCTTGAGAGTTTATAAGTCTTACAGCCAGCCTAAACTTATTGATTTTGTCATAAAGTTCACCTGAAAATAAAAGACATAATCAATGTCGCCAACAACAATATGGCCTGCAACACGCGAAAAGGGGCACTCGGACATTTGCGTAAAGTGTCGTCTCGGATCAGCCTGCGCAGCCCGCGCAGGCTAATCTGAAACGACACTTTCCGTTTCTAAGTAATTTTCTGTTTTGCGGAGGTCTACTGTAGCAAAAAAATCTAATGTAGTCGTAACGTGCCGTCTCAGATTAGCCTGCGCGGATTGCGCAGGCTGATCCGAGACGACAATTTACGCAAATGTTCGAATGCCCCTTTTCGCGTGTTGCAAGCCATTATATCGGAACCATACTCTGTCAAAAGGGGGTTTACTGCATATCCGTGATGCATAATAACAAACAAGTCATCACATACTCATGGATCCATAGATTCCATTTTGCATAACAAACAACTGATTCATGAAGTAGTAAGGTCCTTTGCCATGCAAAAAAGTTACAAGTAGCAAAAAGTTTCTAAGTCAGACTGTGCCGAATGCGCAGGCTGACATAGGTCGATACTTTTTGCAGATGCATTAAGCCCCTTTTACCGAGCATGGCTCTACCTTTTTTAATCCCAATTTCATAATTATAAAGGTTCAATTGGAACCAAGGAATACAAATAACCTAATTTGATTGACTGTGTAACTTAACATGTTTGAACATAAATACATTAGCCGAAGATGTTGTCAAATAAGTTTTATTGCATTATGAAAGAGAATTGTGAATAGAAGTACTTTATGAAAACTTGTCATGACGCAAGCTACATTTAGTATCCTGTTCAAAATCTTTAAAAAGCGAACAAAGACAAGATACACTGGTGCAAACATAATTGTCAATAAACTCTTTTAACAAATTAATTATATAGTATGTTACATATTTGTCTTATGTGACGAAGATCCTTGTCCATGTATATTAAATTTTCAGCAAAATGTATGGACTTTCTTTTCGCGTCTAGTTGTATCTTAGGGAATTCTCCCTTTTCATGAATACACTTATTATCATGGTTTCACAATAAACAGTGTAAAGAAACTACATGTCTTTGCCTTCATACAAGTTTACATATCTTACCGTGTCATGGAAATAACTAATAAATACGCAGACTGGTGTCCTAGGGCTATTGTAACTTACAAATCATTCAGACCCGGGTTTTTGTTTCTGTTTTGATTAAATGGAGGAACAAAGCCTAGCTCCCAGAATGTCCAGTTATTCTGTTTTTTGTCTGTTTGTGGGGTCAATACGTCGACACGTAATTTAATTATGATAAGGAATGACATGTGCACTGGATGACTTTTGATCGGTATCATACCACAAAAAAATGCTCCGCAAGCCTCAAACCTGTATCAAAGCAATTAATGCCATGTTGGACATGTTTTCATGAGAGACGGTATTGCGGGGTAAGTAGTGTCCGTCCGTAAACATCAGATTCGGAGTTCAAACTGAGTGATGAGTAGCGTCAAACTTTGGGACTGCCCGCTCTTTGGCTCAAGATGGCTCACCGGTAATTTTCCAAGGAAGCGATTTAGGGTATTAAACTGATATTAGTTGTGCAGATTTTCTTCCTTAATCGTTGCGAACTATGTACCTTATTTAACGAATAAGTAGAAAGATAAATAAATAGATTAGATTAATAAATAAATAAATTTAAGACAAGTGATTTAAATAGAAACAATTAAAAAAAAAAAAAAAAAAAATACACCGTAAACGTTCATATCCCAATAAACCTGATGACCTCCGTATTCTTCTTAATCCATAAGCCTAAATTCTAGGTCCACAACATGTTCTATAGCTATAAAAACTTCTTGTTGATCAATGTACTCTTTTTTTTTTCAATTACCATCTTAAGTTCATTTAGTTTACAAATGACCTCCGTGTTCCTCATAAAAATATAAGCCTAATTTCTGGTTTCACAACATGCTCTACAACTATAACGACATCTTGTTGATCAATATGTTTACCCCTTTTTCAATTACCATTTAAAGTTGATTTAGTTTACAAATATCCTATTCATAAACCAGTTTCCTGTGCTCTATTACTTCGCATTTAGTACTAATCACCGGAAACTAAGGAAAAGCTCGGCATCTTGCACCAACTTATTTTGTTACAAACACTATCTATTGTCCTCCACTTTGGCTCACTATGAATAGAAAATAAGTATTTGCTAACAGCTTATGTGCGTAGACGGATTGAAATGACAAAAGCAACTAGTGTTATACACCGTTTTCAGCAGAGTTCATGTCAAGTGACAACGACAATTTACCCATTAACTTTTTTCCTGGGGTTTCACTAATAAAATACTTTATGAATAGTCCAAAAATACTTACATGTCACCAGCGAAGCCAGCAATAGCCTAACCAACATTTCCTGATTACGGAGGATCCCTCGCCGTGAAAAAAGTCAAATACAAACAAATCACTGGAACCAAAACATCATTTATAACTTCTGTAGTAACGATATCCGAAGGAACAAACTGAATTAAAATCTCGTTTGCTTTCCTGAGTTTTGAGATAAGAATTACGATAATATTTCAATTTAGGAACTCGTGTTTGCGACACTTTTACTGCGTTTTCTTCTGGTTATAATTAAATGTATTATCAAAATGCCCTGGTGCCCCAGTTATATTTCTTAAAGGACAGAAGGATCGGAGAGAGAAAATGAAGTCAAACCTCGACTTTCGTACTGCCATAAAATATGTAAGGAAGTAACAGTGAACTGTTTGGTTAATTGACGACTTTCACTATTAGGATAACCGGTTTATTACGGATTTAAAGCTGATAAGAAAGAAACTTCTCTATCATGGAGTAACGTTCCTCTGCAATTCAGCTGCCATATGAAATTCACAAGGATATGAGCAGCGCTCATCTCATTGATGCATTATACCGAGCAAATCGTCACATAATATAGGATTTATGGAATTCATTTTGTTAAATAACTGGATGAATAATGATGTAAGATGGTCCTTAGACATGCATAAAATTTACAAATAGCAAAAAGTTTCGATTCATGTCAGCCTGCGCGGACTGCGCAGGCTGACATGAATCGATACTTTATGCAGATGCATTAAATCACCTTTTCACAGAGCATGACTCACATGTTATTGGATTGTACCAATCAAATACGTGGGAAACAATTTCTCTTCGATACTGGTGACGACAAATTTACTTTTGAAATTGTTGTCGATTTTGTAACATTTTAGGTAAGACCTCACTACAAATTCTCTCTGTGTGTGCGCGTGTATGGGTTTTCTTGGCCTTTCTTTCCCTTCAAAATACATGCTCGCAAAAATGATGCTGAAACTGTAGTTTCCTGATTTCTCCATTTTAAGTTAAATAGTGTCGTATCACAGGATAAAATTTTCGATTCGTCCAAAATAAATGTAGCTTAAATTACCAAATCTCTGAAAGGATATAAAACCCTGTGATGAAAGTAGAAAATGATGGTTACCAGCATTTTCTCTTTTTCCCACAATGTTTTCAAAGGGTTCCCTCCTTATGGTCTTTAAAACTCGGGATTGTGTTGTCAAACGTTAAAGCTACACCTCGTTTTCAGGCAGTTTTCAGCCATTTTTTTTTTTAATCCATTTCATCCTTATTTCATGAAACTATAGTCCTTCTTGTATCTTCATGCCAAATGTTGTCCCTGATGGCTGCAATCGCTGTTGTCGTTTCCGGTTATAAATGAGGACAAATCCCTTGTGTTTTTCTATCCCTAATACTATTTATATATTGGTAACTTATCTATGTTTTTACAGCTAAGTCATTGTAAACATTTTCAAGCTTTATGAGGGTTTTTTTTCTCTTTAGCTGTAGGGATGTATCTTTAAAGATTTCTAACAAATATATATAACAGGAACCATGCGTGCAACAGATTTTCCAATACGAGGTGGACAAGAAACGTTATGGTAAAGAAACTCTCAACTAGGCGCATAACAACATTTCTTCAACTGTCGTGACGGCATGCACGCACTTTTTGTTAGCGAAACAGACAGCATCTTTACTTCTTCAGTGGTTCGCAGAAAGAAAATCTAACCGCTTATATATTGGAATTTTACTTAACTCGTTAACTGCCGAAACAAATTTGCAGCAGACAACTTTAAAAGCATTCTTGTAATATATCAAAATTTTTATCATCTAAGATTTCGGTTTCACACGCGAATGAAGAGGATACTTTGTGCGAGAAATCTTCTCATTTCGACACTTTTTTTTTGGAAATAGGGTCTGTATTTACCAACTTTTCAAAATTACATTCTTAAAAAATGAATTTCTGATTGGCTCAACGATTTAGGTCAACCACTCCGAATGTTTCATTCTTTTTATATTTAGAAGAGTAACTGAGATTTGAAGTGAGAATGCATTTAAGGGTAATTGGTACTTACTAGTCTTCTAGGCTGCTAAAGGACAAAAACGAAACTGCCTGTAGAACGCAAAGAATAAAATGATGCGTTGCTTAGCGATATGGAAATATTTGTGAAGTGTTGGTGTGTGCTTATGAGATGTGACATTTAGTCCTTCGGTGAGACATTTACATTTGAGCAGCGCTATGACAAAATGGTGTTTACAGCATCTCCGTAATGCATTATACCAAGAAAGTCATTATACAACTATGGATCCATAAACATCCATTTGGCTTGCAACACGCCAAAAGGGGCATTCGGACATTTGCGTAAAGTGACGTCTAGGATCAGCCTGCGCAGTCTGCGCAGGCTGATCCGAGACGACACGTTCCGATCATATGTGATTTTCTGTTTCACGCAAGTCTGCTGTAGGACAAAATCTAATGTTGACGTAAAGTACCGTCTCGGATAAGCCTGCGCGGACTGCGCAGGCTAATCCGAGACGACACTTTACGCAAATGTCCGAATGTCGCTTTTCGCGTGTTGCAGGCCATTTAGTGTAACAATCGAATGAACTTTGGGGTAAAGCGTTCCTTTGACATGCAGAAAATTAACGAATTGCAAATAGTTTCGACCCATGTCAGCCTGCGCAATCCGTGCACTTTTTGCAATTGCATTAAGCCCTTTTTTATGGAGCATGACTCATTTCTCCTCAGTCTTAGGCCTATGTATTATAAGTGAAATGAAACGAAGAGAAATTAATCCATCTGAGCCATGATCTGGCAAAAGGGGGCTTAATGCATCTCCGTGATCCATTACACCATGCAAGTCATCACATAATTAAGGATCCATGATATACGCTTAGTCTAATGAATGACTGAATCTGGAGAAAGAGTGGTCCTTGAACATACAGGAAATTGACCAATAGCGAAAAGTTTCGGCCCTAGTCAGCCTGCGCGGGCTGCGCAGGCTGACCTGGGTCGATACTTTTTGCAGATGCATTAAGCCCCCTTTTCACAGAGCATGACTCATTTGTATTGTTCCTGTCATTGGATTGTTAAAACTCGACATTTTGTTGTGGAAAGATAAACTGATAGGAAACAAAATGGATGTAAAATGAAATTTGGTTGTTAAAAAAGTTCTCCTTCTCCAGTTATATCTTCCAGAAGACTCAAGAGTCAGGGTTGTCAAAGTACTGGATCTTTTGGGAAAGGATTATAAAGTTGCTAACATTCTTACATCCATTGAACTGTGAAATTTCATTGGATATATTCAGTTGACGTAGTAAGACAGAAAGATGGAACTGGATCAAACCAAGATTGTGCCATACATGGTTATATTTTATTCACTCAAGATTATACTTATAACTTCTGCTTTGGAACCAGCAGCAAGTGGAAACAATTCTGAAATGTCAGAGAGTTTTGAAAACATCACAACCTCCAACAACGCCACAACCGCTACAGCAGTTAACACGACCGTGGATTTTCCATCTGCAATTCCTTATACAATTTTACCTGGAAACTCTACTGCAAATGTTCATACTGCTTCATTTATCAATACATCATCAGAATTTTCTCTTTACTCTGAGATCAATCAGACGTCCAGAACGAATACCTTGCCATCAGCATTGATAAATAATACGACGTCAGAACTAAGCAGTGTTAGACAGTCGGTGGAAGGTAAGTACCTTGTTCAAATTTTTATGGTATGAACTTTCAGGCTAAATGGCCTGGATGACTGTCCCATAATTTTTCTTAGTAAAAAAGTTAAAACATTAGTTATCATAACACGCTCATATTTCCACAATGGTATATGATTTATGAAAGATATATTCCAAGATTTGTGCCGCATTAAACCTTAGGCTGATAAGCGCGACTTAGGGACCTTTTGCGGACAGTGTAGTTCAAGATCAGACTGCAAAGAAAACGTGAAACAACAGCAAGGGCGTAGCACCAATGGAGTTTGAACCTGATATAGTCTTGATTGGCATGATACAATTCTGTTAAAAACGGCTCCCAGACCTCCAAAGAGGAAGACGACATAAATCGTATGAATCGTGGGTGGAAGCGACTTCACTAGATCATGAAGAGCGCTGTTGGAACGTAAGAAACTCGCTGTAAACGCGTTTGGAATCTGAGTGGTCAAGAGGGAAAATCGTAAAGATACAAAGAAAGTGGTGCATACATAATGATGCGCACGACAAAACTTAGCTGGATTGTTGGATTCGGTGACATCCTAGAAGAGGATAATAAAGACGTAGAGCAAACTTTGCCGTTTTCCCGTTTTATCTTGTTCTTGTTTGACAAATTCTAAAAACGTAGTACGGTCATTGCGGTCTTTGCCTGGTATGGGCTGGTGCCGAACATGCATTCGTTCTGTAAGCTTTCCTGATTGAACAGTGCTATCTTTTCAGTCCATACAGAGTTTGTAATATATAGCCTGCAACATGCGAAAAGGGACATTCGAACCTTTGCGTAAAATGTCGTCTCTGATCAGCCTACGCAGTCCGCGCAGGCTGATCCGAGACGATAATTTCCGATTGTGTGTGATTTTGTTTCACGCAAGTCTACTGTAGGACAAAATCGAATGTTGACGTAAAGTGTCGTCTCGGATCAGCCTGCGCTGACTGCACAGGCTGATCCGAGACGACACTTTGCGCAAATGTCCGAAAGCCCCTTTTCGCATGCTGCAGACCATAATAAATGACGACCATATAGATACATGACCGTATTACGGCACTGCCGATGTTCCCTTGTCAAGGTTTGGTTCCTTCAATCGTCATGATTCGGCCACGTCCTCGGTACGTTTCTTAAATATGATCCACACTCAAGCGAGTCAGCCAAAGGAATAGATATCATGTTAAGTTCATGCCGGTTTAACAACGATCCTTCTTCATCGAACACGTTCGACCTGCGTTGGACCAGTTAAAACTGTACGACAAATGGGTGCAGCGACATATGAAGTTAGATTGAATGATGTTTATTTTGAAAAGGAATGACAAAGCGCTGGTATACAAGCGCACTAATGTTGATAGGACGTCACATTCAAAACGCCTTTGTGCTCCAGACCGAGCAAGGTGGTATATTTCCGACGAGCCGCGTCTCTTATACGGAAGACCCAGCGGCCTGATATTTGGCATGTATAAAGCAATAAAGTATATATCATCTGTGATGAGATATTTCGTTTGTCATCATTCTCATATCATAAGCGTTGTCTTAATTTCCGAACAGCCCTCGTACATTGGCGTAGAATGATCAGCCATAAGTAGAGCTTGATTCAAATAAATCTATTCTTGTGCGGTCAATGCATTCAAAATACATAAGCCATGCTAAATCACATTTTTTTTTTCAATCATTTATCATGCTACGTAAACTTTACGAAAATAAATTTCGATAAGGGAAGCGCCTTGTGGTTGGAACGATACATGCAGCGTTACTATTACTCTTCACTAAACTTTTGTTCTGGTTAGTCGCCAGAAATTATCGGTCAGAATTTTCATAAGAATAAGATTGCCACAACATAGGTTTACGAGAAAGAAATGAAGACCTTAGATGTAGAAAATCCATTTTATCAAGACCTTATGTAACAGATCAATAAATTACATTATCCAACAGCGGAGGTTATACTTCGAAATCGTGACACAATCTGAATTCTCAATGGAACAAATGTGTTTATCTTTCCGACGTCGGACTGATAAAATGCATCCTTTAATCGGATTAGCGGCTGCAGTATTCTATACATCTAGTGCGTTATTGCTATACAGAGTCCTTATACTGCTATCGAGGTTCAGACATGAACATGTCTTTGGCATCCAAATAAGATGTTGTACTTCACTACACAAGCTTTAAATATAAAGAAAATTATATATTTGATTATTTACCATTTACGTCAACATTAGGGTTTAGATGGAGCAATTGTTGCCAATAAAATGATTGTACTTAAATCTCATTTGCTATATAGTGCCTTTATTTTCTAAAACAAACTTGCACAAGTCTAAATCGTCAGTGATCTATGTATGTCAGTTGGTATTTTAAGGACATCTATACTTTATCAATTGTGAAAAAATTCAAAGGGGTGAAGTTGAAACTAGATGTTCCATTTCTAGAATAAGCAGTGTGTTTGTGTTTCTTTTTAAAAGTGATGACTGAAATAGGATTGGATACAATATTGCATAGATTATTGCACAAAAAGTCTTAAAAGAATTGTTAAAGAAATCTTGTTAAAGGAATGCAATAAATCTGTTACAACCCTTTTAGGCTTGCTACTTCCCATAACAAATCATGGAAGAGTAATGCTTTAGTACATTATTTGATAGGATAGCCCTATATGGCTTGCAACACGTGAAAAGGGGCATTCAGACATTCGCAGTCCGCGCAGGCTAATCGAAACGACACTCCGTTTTTATGTAATTTTCTGTTTCTCGCAAGTCTACTGTAGTACAAAATCTAATGTAGTCGTAAAGTGCCGTCTCGGATTAGCCTGCGCGGATTGCGCAGGCTGATCCGAGACGACACTTTACGCAAATGTCCGAATGCCCCTTTTCGCGTGTTGCAAGCCAATTATGTAGGAGATCATAGGTATAATCTTTCTCCATTTATGCATTCTTCCATACGTTTGAGAATTCTTTTCCTGCCTCAAAAACGGTAAATTTTGTTCATTTAGATAAAATAGAAAGAAATTGGCGATATGAACTCTACTTCGAAGTTTGGTGCAAACAAACCAATATGTAAGTCAAATATGTCGAAAAAAGAATTTCCTGCTGAACAACACTGATTTGCTGCCTTAGAAATACAGATAAAACATATGAGTCATGCTCTGGAAAAAAGGGGGCTTAATGCATCTCCGTGATGCCTTGTGCCAATCAAGCCATCAGTATTATGGATCCATAAAATCCATTTTGCCCAACAATCAACTGAATGATGGGGTAGGCTTGTCCTTTGACATACAGAAAATTGACCAGTAGCGAAAAGTTTCGGCTAAGGTCAGCCTGCCCAGACTGCGCAGGCTGACCTGTATTGATACTTTTCGCAGTTGCATTGAGCCCCCTTATCACAGGGCATGATTCATATAAATCTGTACGTAATTTTTTTTTTAAGATCTCGATAACATGTGTCTATGAAACCTGACAGCGAGAGTCCTGCTGACAAGCTGAGGCTCTCTTATCAGCTTACTTTGCTTTCAAACATTACTTTGCTTAAAAAAGCTTCTTCTTCCCAGTTATGTTCATACTAAACTAGTAAAAACCGGCAATATCGTCGCACTAACCAATGGTAATAGCTACATAAAGCAGGTGCCCCCTGACAAATTAAATATGGCAGATACAAGTTAAAATATATTAGAGTCTGGAGCTGTGCTGGTGCTGAGATCATTGCCTAAAAGGTGTCCAGAGATTCAGTAATTGTCAGCAAATACCACTAGTCACAAATCACAAAGCTATCCCATGGTCTGGTTCCAGTCTAGTAATGTTGTGTGCCATATATGGGTCCTACTTTGCCATAACATGGGTCCTACTTTGCGGCACTATATTCTAATCGAGGTCTCACAGATGGCTTGTAACAGGTATACATGATGTTTCCCAGACACTTTGACAGGTTTAGTTGAATGAAAGTAATGTTGGAAGTGTTGTTGGACTCTTGGCAACACAGTCATTATAGGCGTTCCAGGACAACGCGTTAGTCAAAGGGGACCCAAGTACTTTTCTCTCTACTTAAATTCAGCAAGACATTGTGGATTGAGAACACTACATTGATGGCCATACATGTGTTTGTAGTCCGTTCCTCTTATCAGAGTGAAGTGGATTTGTAAATGGTTTTTTTTTTTTCAGTTTTATACATTTTTGAGGTAGTATCGTTTGGAATTTGCATCCTTATCCACCTTTAAAGCGTTGTATAACAAACTGTCGTGAGCAAAGAGACTGGCCTTGTGTACTGACGCTTGACGGTAGGTCATTCATGTACGATATGGAGAGGATGCGGTCAAGAACTGTGTCCTGTAGCTTGACAGAAATGTCTGGGCGGAGCTTGATAACTTGCCTTTTAGCTCATTTTTCTGGATTCTATCAAGCAGAAAACTTCAGTGCACCTACGCATGTGTTTCCTGACTTTCTCACACCAGTACTGACAAAACTTTCATTCCAAGTCACTGACTACTTTCTCACATGCATCAGAGGTGGGAGGCGAAAATCGCCGGAAAGAAAGTTTGCCTCAACCGGGTTTCGAACTCACAACGACCAGGTCACACCACCACTTAGGTCATACCACAGTGATCAGTGCACCTATGCATGTGTTTCCTGGCTTTCTCACACTAGTACTGACACAACTTTCTTTCCAAGTCAATGACTCCTTTCTCACACGCATCAGAGGTGAGAGGCAAAAAATCACCGGGAAGAAAGTTTGCCTCAACCGGGTATCGAACTCACAACCACCAGGTCACGAGTCCGATATGCTAAGCAATGAGCTACCCGGGTGGGCAGGTCTTCTTGCACTCGTCCGTGGCTAAATTCTACAGTTCTTTCTTTAATAATGAAATAAAATGATACTGCATAATTGAATAAGATAAATGCCTTCAAAGATTAATACATTTTGTGTGAAACAGATAACAGGATGTGTGGTCAACTATTGGAGCATATGTCTATATTGTGAATTGTCAAGTAAACTAATTGATGACACTGAATAAGCCTTCAATCTCTACCAGACGGCACAAAACCAATCTGTATCATACTAAGAGCAGTTGCAGGCGAAAGTTGAAAAGTGTTCAAATGATAACGTTTGTCTAAGTACTAATGAAAAGCAGTTGGAAAAGGAGAAATGATGGTTTTCGTCTTCAAGGGTGTGAGCAAACTTTTTAAGGGTTCATGTTTGAACTTTGTTGAAGTAACCTAGCTGAGTTTTAGAATACCATAATAATTTGGCAATCGACCATGTCAAAGTCCATTAGCAGAATTAGGTCTTCCTAAAATCAGCTTTTACTGAAGGGTATAAATGGTTGAAAAGCCTTTTTGTAAATCGTTTATCTCATTTATTTGATTATTTGAGCAGTACGTAGATTGCTAGAAAGCTCTAGAAAAGAGTATGTAAGTCAAGAGAAAAAAGAAAAATTGGAGTCATGTTGAGATGTTTAATCTACATTCTGAAATGAATATATAAGAAATGTCCACAAGGGTCTTGGTCGTTATTTGATTTACTAATACCTTTAAAAGTATATATCTGGAACATTCACTATATACATGTATTTGATTGTGTTTAGACGACATATAAAATACAGGAATCTTCATTTTAAAAGTGTCTTGTAGGCCAAAAATTCGACATATGGGTACGGAGAAAAGTTCTACAAGTTCTTTTCTCCTATCTTACTCACGTGTACAACCTTATTAGAGAGATTTAAAAACATATGACAAACTTGCAACTTATTACAAACGTGTACCATGTTGAAGGGAAAGTCAAACATGTTCAATTGACGGTTTGCTTCCTGAAAAGTTGCACTGGTTCATTAACAACGTGCTTGTTTTGCCACTGGTGACGCATCGTAGGGTCCTGACCCTAGTATTAGGTAGCCCTGAAAAACAATTCTGGTTTCATTTCAAACGTAGCGCATATTAAATGATAAAGAATTCCGCAATCAGTGACAGCTGATCATACCATAACAACTCACAGAAATTTCGTCTTTTTTCCCTCAAGATTTATTATCTAGATTTACATGCGAGATATTAACTTTGGTAACGTCATAACACGATGTATTCACAAATATGAATCGCCTGAATGATTTTAGAGCTACACAGTCAATCAATTCACTTCTGAGAATGTTGGAACTCGTAATTGAATTTCTAGCCGAACCAAAACGATGATGCCTTTCCACGTTTTACGCTCTTGACACGCACTTAGTAACCGAGAACAAAAATAGAAGAAAAGTAAAAGGGTTAGAAATCTTTGTATGTTGTGTCTGTCCTCGCGCTGACTTTCCTGTATTATATATTTGATTATGCAAATCGGTTCAACCAGTGCAGTGTGTTACTGTATTTGAATCTATGTAAAAACTACATAAACTTGTATGGTCTTTTTTTTTCCTGGACTAAACATCTGTTGTGTATGTTTTCCTAAGAAGGCGGAAATTTCCTTCATCATACAGACATAAGTTATGCTCTGGCAAAATGGGGCTTAATGCATTTCTATTCCAGACAAGTCATCACATAATTTTGGATCTATAAAAGCCTCTTTTTAACCGCCGATTTATTTATGAGCTAGACTGGTCCTTGGAAATACAGAAAAATGAGCAATAACGAAAAGTTTCGGCCCTGGTCAGCCTGCACGGATTGCGCAGGCTGACCTGAGTCGATACTTTTCGCAGATGTATTAAGCCCTCTTTTCACAGAGCATGGCTCAGTCATGTTTTGTGCTTACATGAAACCCTACAGTTTCGAATATCAAACCTTACTTTTTGGTTTGGTGAGATAACATGACCGAAAATAACTGTTATAAAGGAGTTAAATGAAAAGTAAAGTAAATGGTGGATAAAGACTACAATCTTTCCTAATAATTTTTGAATTTGCTCAAGCCATCAATGTATAGGCTGATCGACACCCTTGTTCTGCCGAATTTTTATTGTTGACGATGGCACGAATACATTTCGCTAAGTTAAATTACATTGAATGAAGGCTAGTATGACAGAAACTACTGATAGAGAAGCGGAGAGTATAGTGCAAGATCAGACCACACATATGTGCAGGCTGATCTTGATTTACACTCTCCGGAATTTTATTACCTAGGTGGTCCCGAACAGAAGAACTCGCGTGAAAGAAAAATTATGAATCATAAAATCAAGGGCATATTTAAGGATAATATAGTATTTTCAAAATGGTGCGGTGAAGGTGTTGGAAGAGGGGAGTCTAACTGGACCTAGCAACCATGTCTTTTCCCACCCTATTTCCAGATGACTAATAGTTCCGGGTCATAGGTTGATTGAATGCATGTGCAGCTATATCGCGGCGGCCAGTGCATCTATCCATGCTTTGCTGGAGTTTCATTTACCAGTGCTCCACACAATGTTCTTTCCAAGCCACTGGCTGCTTTCCTGCATAATGATTGTCGAAACAATGATCAGCGGTGAGAGAGTAATGATTCCTGTCGCAATGATTATCACCGATCCTCGGAAAAAAATTGACCGAGTCAGTTTCAGACCAGCGACCCCCTGTTCTTTAGTCCTGTACGCTACCGACTGCGCTACCGGGGCTCAGCCGCGGGGCGTTGAAGCTGTAGTCATACAGTGACATTGAGCGATTGAGCCTCTTATGATGTTGGTTTAAACCCTATACAAAATAATACTGTGTTTGCTACGATAGCCTCGTATACTTCACTACAAGATGGCGGTGTCATCAAAACGAGCCGCCCACACTTGACAAATATACTAAGTACGCCATATTATTACTAGTTTCCATTAATTGCTGTTATTAAAGCGGAAAGAATGGATTGTTTTTGAAAATAAATGAATATGCTTACATAGATTGTCTTTTGCTGTCATTTTAAAACAAATACACGTAATTTAAAATAACCCATCCCTTCGTCAGGTAAACAAATCGAGAAGTGTCAAAAATTCATACACTGTACGCTGAAAATAATAAACTATTGGTCGTTTGAGGCAACTAATTGTACTTTACTTTTGCCAACAAATCATAAAATAAATAGTTACTTACCTTGAAATTGTTTTTCAAAATCAATGTTGAAATAAAGATTCGTCGAATATCTATAGCAGTGACTTCATGATGCACCAAACTGCACGTTTTACCAAGGTTTTAGTGATATCAGTTTTCAGTGTGTTGGGGCACTCAGAAGGTAAATTCGTTTTCGTTAGCGTACTTGATTCGCGAGACCATAAAACAGTGAAATTGCGCTGAATACAGGTTGGAATGGTAAAACTTAGCAGTAAAATAAATTCGTTGTACAATCAGCTGGCAGGTGACTTGGAAACTTGTCCACGGCTGCGGCGAATCATGCCACCTTGTTCCCCGCTCTGTCGCCTCGAGCCATGATTCACCACAGCCGTGAACAAGTTTCCAAGTACTCTGCCAGCTGACCGTACAACTAACAATATGAAGTAATAAAAAAATGGGTCAAGAGGTAGCTGTTGTTGCTTGTTACCAGCATTTTTTCCTGTTTGCATAATGTTTTCAAGAGACTTCTTTCGCAGTGTCTTAAAAATTACGAGACCGTCTGGTAAAGGGTAAACACGAACTTTACAACATCTTTAATGAGCTTACTCTAACAGCGTGACGAAGAGCTTTTTTTTTAAAGCACCAAATATGGAAACTTGACCTCTTTCGGTTGCCTAAAGACATTCTATTGATACTCAGAACGAATTTTCATCGAATAAGTGTGGCAAAAAAGCGGACGATATAGATCCAAGATCAGACTGCACGTTTTGCGCAGTCTGATCTTGATCTATACCGTCCGCAAAAGCGCCTGGTTTCGTTTTGGGCGTCTAAAGAGTTAAAATCTGTGCGCTCTACTTTAGGAGCCGAACATAAAAGCAACTGATTGACGCGGGCACACCCACATCATCAAAGAGATATAAATTTTAGAAGCGTGTTCCATTAGTTTTCTTCTCCAATAACTTGGTCTTTAGCCTTTCCCTCTCTCTCCACCAATATTGCATTACTGAGATTTATGCATTCCTTTCAAAAACCATTTATCAGGACTCGCCGGTATTGCTTCGTGTTTGTGAATCATCTAAAGTTAGATCTATATGGATACATTTTTTATCAAAATATACATCTCTTTTTCTTTAAAAAAATAGTTTAGTTGCCTTCTGATCTGTATAACTCACAGTTAATGTTATGAAACAGAATTGGGGGAATCTGCATACAATACAACTCTGAAACCCATTTTGTATTGTATTCCGAGTAGTAAATCGATGATAGATTATGTCAGAATATATATTTTCTGTTTTTCGATCCTTTTACTTGGCCTCTGATATTTATAGGTCACGGCCAAAATTATTTACCAGAATTCTACATACAGTACAACGCTGAAACCAAATGACTTTTATTCGTAGAACCGAATGGTTAATAGATTTTGCCTAATGCTGTTTTTTAAATAGTTTTTTTTTCTGCTAATATATGTATCTGTACTATTTTCTGTGAAAAAGTATCGATCGAGGTCAGCCTGACTGTGTCGAAACCTTTTTGCTTTCGGTAAATTTTCTGCACGTCAAAGGACAATTTTACGTTCTATTGGGAGAAGTGATTGAATGATAGTGTTTGTCATCTTCACGTTATACATAAAAAGGAGCAATGGCAGAATCAAATGCGAATATTGGAATTAAATGGTTTTTGCTAGACTGGTGAAAGTCCGTTAAATAGAGCATTTTCATTAAAAAAAATCATCAAATAAAACTGCAAACTAAATACGCTAATATAATGTTCTGAATGTCTGATTTAACGCCTGTATTTCAGATACAGGGCAAACAAGACCACATATTTCTGTGAGTTTACTATAGTTGTGTATCTTGTTTATTAGAATGACTCAAATGTAGAGCCTGAATGCAAGGCTAGGTTTTTGCTAGACTGGTATCTGTCCGTTAAATAGAGCATTTTCATTTAACAAAAAAAAAAAAAAATCATCAAATAAAACTGCAAATCAAATACACTAATATAATGTTCTGAATGTCTTATTTGACGCCTGTATTTCAGATGAAGGGCAAATAACAACACATATTTCTGTGAGTTTACTATAGTTGTGTACCTTGTTTATGAGAATGACTCAAATGCAGGGCCTGAATGCCAGGCTAGGATTTTTCCAAAACATCCATCTCCCTTCAAATTTTAATTTATGTCTACGACGTAAAAGAATACATACGATATCATTCAAATAAACAGTAATAAATGATCTACAAATTTTACGTTCGGATATCAAGCTCATAGATAGGCGTAGAGAGCAGAGAGAGTAGGTGAATGGTAGGGACGGGACGAAACAGGCGCCATTAACAATTCTCCTGACGGGGAAAAGCTATTTTGACAAGTTTTGACCCTTCCCTTAACTTCAAACTGTACCAAATTGAAAGCAGACAACGAGTTCGAAATCGGCACAAATCAGCTGACATTTTCCAGTACAGAATTGGAGAAAGCGGTTTCAATAGACAAGTTTTCCTTTACCAATAATGTTATTAGAAGATCTTTTTCTAGAAACACGTAACAAAGGTAATGAGTTTAAGAAATGCTTCAGTTTGCCTTATTGCCAACCCAACCCTTCATGAGCATTTTGCAACACCCTGCAACAAATTTGCAGCTGACAAATCTGAAAACATCTTTTTTAAGTATAGAATTATAAATGTAACTAACAATAGTAACGGTTTAGAAACTTAAATACTTGTGAAAGAATTATTTCAAATTCAGACCACGACTGGTTTATTATTATTATTATCATTTGTTAGCTACGAGTACTACAATGCCAATAGCACATAGAGACAGGACAGGTCTACGTCCCGAGAATATTTCCAGTGAACAAAAGCTGATGGCAGATTTGTTATGGAGGTACGAGAATTCCGTGCGACCTGTGTACAACTCTTCAAAATCTGTGGAAGTTGGCCTTGGTCTTACCCTAACACAGATCTTAGACTTGGTAAGTTATTTTTGTTACATGCAACACCATAAAAGCGCATTCATGTGCACACAGAAAAAAAAAAAAAACGGTTTTCTCGTCTTTTTGTGCTTTAGAGAGTTGACAGTTAGTGCTTTCGCTTGGTCATCGTTTCATATCTTATTTTTGTTTTACATTTTTTTCTATATTCAGTCTGGTTTAAAGTATCTGTACATCTGATTGTCTCAGAAACTATTTCGGTGTATTTTAATGGGATACAATAGTGTGTTTTTGTGTACAATGCAAAACAAAAACATACTGTGAATGAGATTTGCTTTATATCTCAGACTCTCGCTGCTTAATTTTCATCTTTCCTTTTGACCTTTATCTTTTGTTTAATGTCGTTTGTCTTTTTGTTCCCCCTCCCCCACAAAAAAAAATGTTATTTCTGCACCTGCTTGTCACAAATCTCTCTCTCTCTCTCTCTCTCTCTCTCTCTGTTCCCCCCTCCCTTTCTGTCTCTCTCTGTTTCCCTCTCTCTCTCTCTCTCTGTCTCTGTCCCTCTCTCTCTAAATTTGTCTTTTATTTTTTTTTTTTTATGGCTTTCCTAAACAGCAGATCAGATTAAGCAGACATACTGATTTACCATTTGCCAAATAAACCCGAATTTTAACGACCCCTGAAAAAGGTTTTCGAATACATTGAGGGGAAAAAGAAATTTTATTCGACAAATAACAACAATTAGGCAACACTACATTTCTCGTCTGCAAATGGTTTCGATTTGCATAGTTTCGATTTGGACAAGGCAAAATATATGTCTTTAGTAAAGAGTTAAGCGTCACTTTATTACCCTGATAATGGCTGTCGCACAACACATTTCTATGGAAATGTTCTTCCATATTGGCAAAACTCTGCCAGTACGTTACGGGGAGATCTCAGAATTTACATTTCTATAATTATCCGTTTTGCACATTTCTATAGGAAATGGGACTTTTTGTAAGGTCAAAGATTCAGGTTTTGTCTCAACTTTTCGATTTTCAGTGATTATATATCTATAGAGAAGCAAATCATGAGCCAGTAGCGCTCCATATGTGTCAGAATCAATGCTAAGGAGACATCTCACTGCTCATCACAGCTGAACATGAACTTTCTTGTATAACCTTTAACCACACAAACCCAAGGTTTAGTGACCCTGAGACGGAAGGCTTTGAAAACATTGTAGGAAACGGAGAGAATGCGGGTTACTTTTTCCCACAATGTTTCTATCATGCCCAAGAAAAATCCCTTTATTTGAGCCACATTTGATTTGGTGTCTGCAAGTGCTTTGGACGAGCGCAAAACTTGTCTGTTTACTTAAAGAGATAAAATCTACACCATGCATTCCCTTGCTTTCACTGCCAAAACGTTGAAAGACTCCGCAAATATTGTGGGAAAAGGAGAAAATGGTGTTAGTCAACAAAAATTGTTTAAGTCGCTACTGACAGAGAAAGAAATACGCTTTGTAATATGGACATGTTTATAGCTGGAGTCTATTACCGATGACTGAATTAACGTTGGTAGTTGACTTTTATTCCATTTAGAGTGAATAACAGCGTTGGTATAACCTTTATTATTCCAGTTGTGGTAAATCAACTCGCCCAGATCCAAAGAAAAAATGTTTACGATGGACAAGTTTGTAGTCGATCTCCAAACCTTTATTTCTTTAAAAAAAAAAAAAAGAAATGGAGGGGGGGGGGCATGCTTTTACAGACGTTAAGATGAACTCTAAATTAGGCCCACAAAGGCCTGCAGAATAAACAAGCCAAGATTTTTGTCCAATCGCACATTACGATTTATTCATTTTAGATTAATCCCAAGAATTAGGTCAAAAGACAGCTTATAGAGGTACGCTGTGTACAGCTAATATCATCAGGTGTATTATTTCAAGCGACAACATACAATTTAGTCGTCGTATATGGCTTGCAACACGCGAAAAGGGGCATTCGGACATTTGCATAAAGTGTCGTCTCGGATCAGCCGGCGCAGTCCACGCAGGCTAATCCGAGACGGCACTTTACGACTACATTATATTTTGTTCTTCAGGAGACATGCACTAAAGAGAAAATTATATAAAAACTGAAAAGGCCGTTTCGGATTAGCCTGCACGGACTGCGCAGGCTGATCCGAGACGACTCTTTACGCAAATGACCGAATGCCCTTTTTCGCGTGTTGCAGGCCAATTATGGTAAAGGCAAAACTCGTTTCTATTGTTAACCTATATCCTGCTTTTTAAGTTAAATATACCGATGGGAAAAAGTTAAGCATATTTTATATTCCTTGAAAAAGAGGTAAACAAAGACCAACATAACATGACATATGACTTTATTTTGTCTTCTGCATTTCCTCCATTCACTTAAACATAATTAAATGCTAAACAGAGATATTAAAGAAAACAATACATTTTGGCGAAAGGAATTGTTTTAACTGTATGAGATGGAATATGCTTAACTTTTTCCAGTAGGTATATAACTTTCAAGCAGATAGTAAGAATACGAATAATGTTATTTAAAACTTACTGTTTCAAGAAAAATATCTCTTTATCAGACAGTGTTGATCCAAGATCAGACTGCATGTTCTGTGCAGTCTGGTCTTAATTTACACTGTCCGCACAAGGTCAGTGAGTCGCGCTTAGCAGTTTAAGGGTTAAGAATGATTCGCTAGGAAAAAAAGAGACAGTACACGTATATCATATATCTAGTTTTACTCTTCCCGGAAAAAAAAATATTAATAATAAATCTACTGTATTTTGAGGTGGCCATCTTTCTGTTCGTCCGTGAACATGCACCTAAATAATTTGCGTCACAAACTCCATTCGGATTTGCTGTCGTTGTACAACTGCTGACTAGAAACTGTAAATTGTTATTGTTTCTTCCTGAGGTTTCCAATTAAACCATTAAATCGCCATTGCCGAAAACATGGGCTTTTGCGGAAGGCATATACCAAGATCAGACTGCATAGAACATGCAGTCTGATCTTGGATCTATACCGTCCGCTTGTTAAGTCAAACCTATTTGAGTTTCAGTGGAATGTATTTTCAGGAGTCGAAACAGGTGGAGTTTAAATCTTAGGCGCTGAAAAACGTTGAGGTTAAATGTAAATTGCTACTTTCTGTGACTTATGCAGGAAAAACACAGCTGTTTTTTCTACTTGTAAATCGCTACTTCCGGTGCTACAATGATTTGTAAGTCCCTACTTCTTATGACTAATTATGCAGGAAAACTGTACCTTTTTTTTTATTTGTAAATTGCCACTTCCTGTGACCAATGCAGGAAAACTAAAACTTTTATTTTAATTTTATCAGTATCAACTTTATACGAATGAAAGCGGCGTAAACAGTCCATTTTTTACAAAATGAATCAACACGTTTTTCTTCTGCATAACGCTACATGAGGGAATAGTGAAAAGCAATTTCTGTCTTTCTATCACGAGTTTCAGTATACACATAACTATGGAACCCTCATTTGTGTCAATTATCTATATTTAAAGACCTGCTAGTGGCCATAAGTAATTAATTCAGGGATCAAATTGCAGATAAAGTTATTTCATACTAATTGAACGTAACTTAAAACTAGAATTAAATTCAGCAACTCTAATTCTAGTTTTAAAGTCAATTTTTCTAACTCTAATTTTAGTTTTAAAGTCAATTTTTCTGTCAGCAACTGGAACTCTGACATAACCTAGTGTAACACAGTGCAAGACTGACAGTAATATCCATACTTTTGAATAGTATAAATTTGCCTGCATTTCCAAATTGTTTATTTGTAGCAGTTAGTATGCATTAACGGCCCAATAGCGACCAAAATCTCAAAACAGGTGTTAAAATGCATCTAGATTTAAATCATACCAGTTAAAAGTTTGGAAAATGTTGTGAAGATGGCAATTTGTGTTTTGTGTTTTCAGTCAAAGTGTTAGTTGCTGGCAAAAAAGGAATTTTAAAATCAGGAATAAAGTTAACAAAAGACAGAGTGACCTTGCAGGTTTTAACCTAGTTTTGAAATTAATTTCTCTTCAAGCCACTAACAATGGGACCGACCGTACAACAAAATTTTGTCATCTTCATAATAATTTCCATACTTTTTAATGGTAAGATTTAAACTGAAATGCGTTTTTATATCCTTTTTTTTTACTTTTTGGCAGCTAATGTTACTCTAAATAGCGCCGTTCTCAAGTCAACTCAGGCATTTATTTCTTAGGGACTGTGACTTGTTTAACACCAAAAGTACGGTGCAACAATTCCAGGAAAAAGGAATTAGGGAAGTGATTTCATGAAAAGCCTCATTACAAATTTCCCAGTCTGACCTATTAATTATGAGGCTACATTCAGTCCCAGTTAAATTTGTTGCATTGTTTGTTCAATTCTAATTGAATATTTCATTTTTCGTAAGGTTTGATTGTCATTCAAGTTGGAAAGAACTTTCACTTAACCCTTTACAACGCGATTCCGAGTTTTTTATCTTATCTGAAGAAGAAGCCTTGTAAAAAATACGGTAATGGGAAAAGGAGAAAATGCTGGTTACCAGTATCTTCTCCTTTTCACTGTAGATCTATCTTTTCTTTATAGCCAAAGACAAAATGAACCATTACGTCTCATTTAGATTGTCATCTGCCATTGCTTTCAATTTGGAAAGGTCTAAAATATTGATTTTTTTATTTTTTTGAAAGAGCTAAATCTTTTTTTTTTTTTTCAATTTTATACCCTTCGTCCTTTGGAGAGAGGGTAGACAATGATCACACGTGTATGTCCAGCTGATCGTAGTCAACACACATCCAGCCAGATATTGAGTCTTCTTTTGAATATGTACAATGCATAATCTTTATCGTTTTTCTGCCGTTAACATTGTTTTCTCCGTTGAATAGTTCAAATCAATTGACTAAAGTATTATATAATCCATTTGAACTCTTTTTTTTTTTCAAATTCGGACAAATAACGCCGGCTAAGGCATATATACGTGTGTTGCCCTTGCTTTTTTTAACCAGTACTTCGCACACCACTCTTTTGCAAGCTACTGGCTGCTTTCCAACGTAGACTTTGCACACCACTCTTTTGCAAGCTACTGGCTGCTTTCCAACATAGACATAGCCGAAAGAATTCTTAGCGGTGATAGAGGAACGATTCTTGTCGCAATGTCTGTAAATGTTTTCAGTTTGGACAAGTTTTAACTTTTATCTTCTAGAGAAAACTCAAATGATACTCTGTAGGAAAATGAGAATATGCTTGTAACCAACAATGTTTTTAAAAGCCTTACCACTTGATGGTCTTCAAAATAACGGGGTTATGATGTAAAAGGATAAATTCAATTAATTTATCCTGTATCTATCTACAAATGAATCAAAATAGGACGAAGAAATTCTGATGAGGGGGTGGGGAAGAAAAATCTTTGTGGATGATTTTGTATGGAAATATAACTTTCTCTCGGGACCTTCGATTGAGCGGCGTCGTTTGTCCTGCCTAAATGATACACTGAAACTTCGAACATGTGCTCGGGTCAGTTAATCAGTGATCTTATTGTATCTTGACCTCGTTTTGACTTGGTACTAATTAGGATGATTTAGCAGGGGAGTTGAAACCGTTCACATTATTAACTGTTTACAAGACGAGGAATAAACTATACAGTCCGATATTTTAAGTAATTGCAGACTGCAAATCAATGTAGCTAAAACGATTGAATATGGCTTGTATCTGTAGAAATAATAACAGTTAAGTTGTGGAAAGGCAGCAAACGCATTTTCAGTTTCATCTGGAATATTTTCAAAAGCCTAAATATCTATCAGAGTTGTAAATCCTAGGATTACTTAGTAAAGGGATAATTCATATACATCCGGTGTTAGACGATGCCTGTTGTCCTTTCACAAAGAGAGCAACCACTATCAGCTTGCGCATAATTTATATATATATATAAAATAAAACGAATATCACTTTTCTCCAATCTGCCCGAAGCGTGCTATCCTTAGAACAGTATATTTAAACACTCCGGTGGCAGACTGTATATTATCTGTGTACGAGTAAAATCCAAGATTAGATGACGAGGACCTGCAGTTTGATTCTGGCCTGCTCTGGTCTCCCCCACCCCTGTTCACTTCACAAAAAAGCTTCTTTTTATGTAGCTGTCAGCAGCATGAATTCATACTTTGTTTTATGGACATTGCGTGATACAAGATATTTTGTACAATATTCTAGCGGTCATATTGTCCTTCACTTATATTTCCTATATTTATATATTACAATCAATGCTAGAAAATCATTATTTATTCATTATGGTGATTGATTTACAGAGAAATATAAGACAGTATGACAAATTGATTTGCTATTCTATATTGGTTGCTATTCCCGCTCAAGAAAAAAGACTGTTATTGCAATGTCTCAGAGAATTTCTAATAATCTACTGAAATAGTGAAGGAGAAAAGTGAAACAAAAAACTAAGGTACATTAAAAAACAACAAGGATAACTGAATAAAGCTGCAAAGATAATATATTTCATAATACCATGTGATCAAATTTGTAAAAAAAAAAAAAGAATTAATGAAATATTCTGAGAATGTGGTTTGTTTACAGATTCGAAGAAAATCTTCGTATTTTAAAGTGTTGTAATGTGAAATGATATGAACACGTCTCTGCCAATCGAACGGATAATTTTGCGAAGGGACAGTCTATTATATTTGAGCCATACTCTTTGAAAAGGGGACCTAACTCATTTGCCCAGGTCAGCCTGCGCTGGCTGATTCTGGTCAACACTTTTTGCTATTGGTCAATTTTCTGCTTGTCCAAGGACCACTCCTCCTCCAGATTCAGTCGATCGTTAGACTACATTGGGTTTTATGGATCCCTAATTATGTAATGACTTACTTGTTATAATGTATAATGGAGATGCATTGAGCCCCCTTTTTGCCACAGCATGGCTCATTTGTGTTTGGATTTTTTTTTTCTAAGGAGTATTAAATCTCAGAGATATTTTCATCATTTAACAATAGTGCTGATCAATGTGATGTGATGTGATGTGAAAATCATGTAAAAAAATATAAAGAGATAAATCGTTTGAATTCCTGAAGTATTGTTGTATACATCTCTTTAACTAAGCACAGTTTTTCAATAGATATGTCTTCAATTGTCAAACATCTTTTAGTACATTGTTCTATGCCACAGGGTGTTTGTGCATTCATTGAATCTGTATAAACTTATGAAATTATCAAAGTGTCTCCCTTTTTGGCCATCCATTAACTTGCATGCACATGCACGTTTGACTGACACGTTTACGTCCTAATTCGTGATCTTTTATGCCAGGGCACCATTCGGCATGTCTACTTATTCTGAACATTTCAACAAGTTTGTACATGTATAAAATCTGAAGTATGTTGTATTGTAATCAGTCAGTACACGGTATACAATTACTGGAATTTTTAAGTATAAATATACATATTTAGTTATTTACCGAAAATACATATTTGCAGTAAATCACACTATTACTTGTGCGAGCTGATCATTATTAAAACTTGTCCCAAAAGCATGATGGTTGTCGTCAATATGCTCACAGTTAATCATACACTTTTTTGGCAGCATAAAAGTTTTTCTTTGTATTTTGCATCCGGTTGTTCCAATAATTGTGTGTGTGGAGTCGTAACATTGTAAATCTGCCCATCAAATAGACAGTTTACGGTAACGCTGCCCGTAATTACAACTCTTTCTGGCATTTAAATAATAAAGATGTCAATTACAATGTCAATTCTTGGTCCGTGTTCACCAGCCTTTCCAGATACTTTTCTTATTATAGGGTCAATAAGAGCCATCTGATTGGCCGAGAGAGAACGTCTTAGCTAAGATGATGGCTTATTTTGGAATACAAATTTATATCAAAGTTTCAAAGACGGTTAGTGAATTCGACTTCTTAGTTAAAAGACCGTAGTGTTGTACATAGAATACCATAAAGATTAAAACAGTCTTCCGATCAAGGAACAATATCAGCAACGCACTCATCCACCTCTTTACTTGGCTTTACCAAACCGAGGCTAAAGTTTTCAAAGGATTGTTTCCTGTCAGTAACGACTTACGTTGCTCCTGTGAACACAATTGTCCAATATTACACTTCACAGTGGCGACAACTGACAGAACAATTGTTTAGAACCTGAACAAGCACAATTTAGTTGTATTAAGCAGCAAAATGCACACAGGAAAATACGTTTTATCGAAAATCCACAAATACATAGACGACCAAAGTTGATGTGGGTATAGGGTATTTTCAAAAGTGGTCACAAAAGATGACGTTATTATTGTCCTGTCATTTTATACCTACATTGCACATGTTTATACAGGTATATGCAAATTATTTGTGACGTTTCTGAATATGGTACTCTTTTTTAATCAAATAGGTACTTACGCAATTAAGGTTCAGATTTTCTAAATTTTAACATTAATTGTCACATTTTCTCTTCCCAAGGACGAGAAGAATCAAGTGTTGACAACAAACGTCTGGCTAGAAGTTGTAAGTAACACATTACTGCAATTTGGTTCGGTATTTGTCGTAACTGTATAGAGTAAACTCTATCTTTACCCTGGTACAAGACCTCGATCATTTACGCAGATCTGCTTTCTAAGGATGGCTTGCAGTAATGCTAAGGGGAGGAGCAACTCTTCCGACGTATTACTGATGGAGACTCCTTAAGTTGAAAACTTTGGAATCTGTTTTGGAAAAAGGAGCAATTGTTTGTAACATAGATAAAGATAAAAAATAAACCATTTATATAAGTGGGAGGGTAAACAGTATTTGCGTTCCCATGAAGTCATCACAGGCTGGGCCTGCCTCTGCTGGCGGCCATGGTCTTACGCGTAAGACTTGCTGAAGCCGCGAGAAAGATATTTATAAATACAATTTCAGTTCAAATGTTCAAATATTTTCGCACTGAAAAAAGAAAGCAAATTTCATGAATGTCTAATGGGAAATGTTTGAAATCAGCACTTTCAATGATTTGGCAGGGAGTAAAAAAATAGAATGCTCCAAAGCTTAAAAGATTACGATACGAATTATTTTGAATTACATTTATGTATCTTTGAAATGTTTCGCGTACTGACAAATAAAACTATCGGACCGTGAACATTCAATATCAAACCGCACGATCTGTACAGGTAGGCCTACCTTTAGTGGTATAATGTCAGCATTTGTTTTTTCTTTTTAATCGATCTCTTAGCATCCTACAGTCAACGAAAACTGATAAAATATAACAGTTGTCTAAAACAGGTTACCAGTTCTATTGATTTATTTATATGTATCCACGACTATATAAACCCATCAGTCGAACATTATTTTCCCACTTCCTCTAAGAAAAAGAATATCATTAGCTACAAAAATTTTGTCCTTTTCAGGAATGGCGAGACGAAAAACTGATATGGGATATAGCGAGATACGAGGGTACCGACAGTCTTAGGATACCATGTAGACAAATATGGCTGCCAGATATCGTTCTTTACAATAGGTTGAGTTGAAATTAGTTTTAAACAATTTATTAAAAATGAAATACTTTTGACTCCACTACACTATATACCTGAACACCACTAACCCCTCTTCACAAAAATTCCACATCTCAATACTTATGCTAGGAACTCCTTTACCATTGACCTCTCCTACGACAGTGACCCTAAGACACCTGTAACCTGAGGACATTTCTGATCCCATCTTCACGGATCACTCTGCAACACCGACATGTATTGACCTCTGCTACACTATTTTTCGCTATTCAACACAGTTTTCAATCTACCCTTTTTTGCCCTTATTTGATAATTGAGACATGAATAATTCTAAATGAAATGGACATGTATAATTACTTTTATAGAAAATTAAAAACTTTGACCTCAGTAACCTTGTACAGGGTGACCCTAAAAAGATGCCGTCCATAAAATCGTTGATAAAATTCACAATCCATCTGCAATCCAACCATATTTGGTACAAATGAACTTCAGTCTATGCCTGACGTGTCCACCAAGTTTCAGCCATGAATGTTCAACAGTCTTTGTTTTATCTCCATTCCATGATATGCTCCAAATGTGCACCTTTGCATTGCAAGCGACATGCAAAATTGACATTAACTCTGACACACTCGCCCCTCAGTATTAACTGCTTTGAGTGAACTGAAAGAATAACATTTTCTTAGGGACAACCCCACCAAAAGATTGTCTGCAGAGGCCTGGGTGCCCTCCATCAAGTACACTGCATGGGTTGCAATATCAAAACATGGGATCATCAGTCCCTACTGGTTTGAAGACCAGAATGAACGATCAATCACGACCATACTGAACGCTACCTAGTGGTTGTTTTGGGCAGACGAAGAGGTGTTTTTAGGGATGAACAGTGATTTAACAGGATGGAACAACTCCCTAACGTCAAATGACTCGTTGGAATGGCTGCTGGGACACTTTGGTGATCGTCTCATCGGTAGGAGGTGTGATCCTGAATGGGCTTCACACTCACCTGACCTTAACCCCCCAGATTTATTCCTGTGGGGTTGTCTCAAAGATAATGTCTATCAGAACAACCCCTAGACTATTCCTGGACTGAAGAGGGCCATCACGGCCAAAATCAGGGCAATATTGAGGGAGGAGTGTGTGTCAGAGTTATTGACAATTATGCTTGTCGGGTCCAGGTGTACTTGCATCGCAGATGTGCACATTTGAAGCATATCATGGAACGGAGATAGAACCAAGACTGTTAGACATTCATGACTGAAACTTGGTGGGAACATCAGGCATAGACTGAAGTTCATTTCTACCAAAAATGGTTGGATTGCAGAAAGGATTGTGAATTTTATTAACGATTTCATAGGTGGCACTTTTTTTGGGTCACACTGTACTTGGAAAACGACAGCATGCTTTGACTGCTCTAAGAACAAACAAAGTGAAATTTCTATGACTTTTTCCAGCTGTTAGATTTTCTGCAACAGTTCGATTTGTAACACGACTTAACGGTTAAAGCAAATACTGCGAACAAATCTACATACTGTTTAACCAAACTTTAGGAAGCACATAAAGAACTATGACACTGCCTTTGCGGAAGACATGTGCTTGCTTCATAGGGATACAGCTCAACATATTTTCCTTCTCTGTGAACTTAATTTAGCTGAGATTAACATTCAATACTATTTTCATGTTTTCAGCGTAGACGACTACACGTCCGGCTACATGCCGAGTCTAGCTATGGTCTACAATAACGGACGGGTATTTTGGGGTCCGGTTGTGAGGTTTAGAAGCTCGTGTAAGATAGACATTACATACTTTCCATTTGATGACCAGGTTTGTTGAGATCCAGTAAAAACTCGATAACACCAGTGAAATAGGAGAAATGAATTATTAGTGACTTGAGTATTTGGATCCTCAAAATCGTGTAAACATACAGTGAAACCTGTATTAACCCCTCACCAAACATTCCTAGGTTGTAACGAGCTTTAGGAAGGACGCTTTAGGGGAAAAGTAGGTGGCAGGAGCTGACATGCTGCCAACGCAACATTCTCTTTTTTTCAAACAATTTTTTCTATCCGTTCAAGAACATATCTCATCATTTTATTCACTCACTTTGAATTTATCACTTGAAATGCTTTCAGTTTGGATCGGTCTAAAAATGCATCGCCTGATAAAGAGTTAGGTAAACAGATAAAGGATAACAATAAAAGTAAGGTTGCTTCAGACAGGTGCTTGCCGAGTAAAGCCTTTTAACCTTGGTCTCTTAAGGCGATATACCAGTAACAGGGTTATAGCTAAAAAGTATTTGCACTTTTTAGAATCTAAAGCTTCGTGCAAAAAAATCTTTAAGAAAATAATGCTGTGGATCATGAGAGCGGTACAAAACTATTGCCCTTATACAACAGTTTCGTGAAGCGTATTCCAGCAAGAACTTCCAGTTGCTTTGAAGGACTGTTGTGAGCATTACTTGCAAAGCAACTGTAGGAGCGTATGGATAAGTGCACCGACTGTTGTGACATAACTGAAATGCTTATATATTTAAATAACTCTAACTGCTCTCGCGATGAATGTTCGAACAACATCACAGGTACATAGACAATAATAAAGATCGAAGGAAATAGGTTTCTAAAGCGTTAATATTTTACCAGGCACCAAACGAGTGCACGTCTCGATATTAATATCATTTACAGACGACAAATTACACTCATATGCATGTTTTAAAGCTTAATATTAAACATGCCTGTAACAACTATCATGTTAAATGAAAATAAAAGCTGTATGACACCAATACTTTGAATTCTTTACCACTGGAAAAAAATTCACATATTCAAAGCATTTGTAGGTGACAAATTCAGTTTGCTTAAATGATTGACTCCATCCCTGAAAGAGTATAAAATATTGTGAGAAAAGGAGAAAATGCTGGTTACCAGCATTTTCTCCCTCACCCACAATGCCCCCAGATGTCTTCACGTACAACTGTTAAAATCCAGAAAAGCGTGGCAAAGAGTTAAGAACACAAATAGACCCAATATTATATTAAAAAAAAAAAGATATTCAACAGCAATGCAAAAGTTACTTCAGCATATAAAGCTACCTTAGCAACCGTAATAGAGTGTGCATTAAGGCAACATCAGACAATGCAGTACAGCAGGCTGATCTGAGTAATATGTATCTAAATTAAAGTCATCAGTCATATTGTCTCAGATTCAAAATAGCACTAATGATAATTAAACTGTTACCAAACAACCATATGTTTTAATTACACCAATAAAAAAGGCAGGCATATGAAAACATTGTGGGAAAAGGAGAAAAAGCCAGTAACCAGCATATGTTACTTTCCCCACAATGTTCCAACCCCTTTAAAGACAATTTCTATCACTTAAACCATATTTAATACATATTCAATACAATGACTGCTAATGCTTTCATTATATACGAAACAGTAAGTTCTTCGTCTGCTAAAGAATTAAAATAATATTTTCGAATTCATTCCATATGGAGCAATAGTACCAAGAATGTGCATCCAAGATGTTTCCTTCAAAAGTCTTCTCCAGTTATTTGAAACTTTCTCGATAGGCATAAATGAAAAATCGTGAATGCTATGTCCAGGGAATTTGAAATGTTCTGAAAGATTTGTAACCATATCAGGAAAATGTACAATGTCAAATTTATGATTATTCATGCGATTGGCACATTTCTGGTGGGTTTGTCCTACATACTGAGCTTTACATTTCTTACATGTAATTAAATATATTACATCAGTAGAAATGCAAGAAAGGTTTTGCTTTATTTTATGCACACATGATATAGTACTGCTTGTAAAACAATCAGACTCATGAATAGTGAAACAATGAGAACAATGGCGTCTGTTGCATTTGGTTACATTATATGAGACTACAGATTTATTCATTTTAGAGTGAACTAGCATATCATGAATATTAGCTGGTCTTTTGTAAGCAACTATAGGCTTAGATTCATGTAAATAGCGCACACTTTCACTGGTTGATATCTTAAGTAAACCCCAATACTGATTGATAATCTTTCCTATGTTAGGAAGATATGGGTTGTATGTACAGACAAATGGGATTATATCCTGACTTTCGGTGGTTCTAGATTTTAGGGCTTCATCAATAGTCAGAGTTGATGCTTTTTGAAGTGCCTCAGATAATATATCAGTAGGGTAGTTACGCTTTTGAAAATAGGTATTCAGCCATGCCTTTTTTACAAGACAAGGGATGACAGGATGAGAACTCAATATACTGATGAACATTAGTATCCTTTTCATATACGCTAGTTTTCAAAATCCCGTCATCGGATTTTTCAAGTTTGACATCCAGAAAAACAGCCTCTGTTTTGGAATAACTGTATGTAAATTTTATAACTGTATAACTTTATAATTTATAAATTTTATAACTGTATATTTTATAACTGTATGTAAATTTTATAGTTTCATGATAATGATTGAGCTTGAGATCCATGCCAAAATCACAATACAAAACAAAATCACAACAATACAAAACAGTCAATGCGAAAGTAATCTTGGGGCTGTCGACATTCCAAATGAAAATCGAATACACCAGTTCTAATTCTTACCTAAGATACACAAAACATATGATCCTAGGTTACCGTTAGGTTATCCAGGTAGACCTATTGTGGCTCTTTGACTGAAAACATTTTCGCTTTTCTTGACAGTGTCTTAAAGCCACATATGGAATCCCTACCCTCATATATCAAAGACACTAAAGATTTCATAAACAAAATACGACAACTTCCCCTGTTACCTAAAGATAGCTACCTTGTTACCTTGGGTGTCAGTTCACTATACAGTAACATTCCTCAGAAAGAGGGTATTGAGGCATGCCAGTATATTATGAAGGATGGTGGCAAATCAAAAACGTCCATCCAGCACATTTCTGTTTTAATTGACCTCATTTTAACCAAAAACCATTTTCAATTTAATGAAAAGAACTACCTACAACAACTAGGCACTGCCATGGGGACACAAATTGCCCCTTCTAATTTGCAGCCATTATTGTGGTTACGCTTTCTGGATGATATTTTCATGATCTGGGATGACGGTGAAGACCAACTATTAAAGTTTCAAAATAAGCTCAATCATTTTCATGAAACTATAAAATTTACATACAGTTATTCCAAAACAGAGGCTGTTTTTCTGGATGTCAAACTTGAAAAATCTGATGACGGGATTTTGAAAACTAGCGTATATAAAAAGGATACTAATGTTCATCAGTATATTGAGTTCTCATCCTGTCATCCCTTGTCTTGTAAAAAAGGCATACCATTTAGTCAAGCTAAACGGTATCGCCGTATTATTTCAAATGATGACTGTTTTAAACAAAATTTAGATAGGCTGAAAACCTATTTTCAAAAGCGTAACTACCCTACTGATATATTATTTGAGGCACTTCAAAAAGCATCAACTCTGACTATTAATGAAGCCCTAAAATCTAGAACCACCGAAAGTCAGGATATAATCCCATTTGTCTGTACATACAACTCATCTCTTCCTAACATAGGAAAGATTATCAATCAGTATTGGGGTTTACTTAAGATATCAACCAGTGAAAGTGTGCGCTATTTACATGAATCTAAGCCTATAGTTGCTTACAAAAGACCAGCTAATATTCATGATATGCTAGTTCACTCTAAAATGAATAAATCTGTAGTCTCATATAATGTAACCAAATGCAACAGACGTCATTGTTCTCATTGTTTCACTATTCATGAGTCTGATTGTTTTACAAGCAGTACTACATCATGTGTGCATAAAATAAAGCAAAACCTTTCTTGCATTTCTACTGATGTAATGTATTTAATTATATGTAAGAAATGTAAAGCTCAGTATGTAGGACAAACCCACCAGAAATATGCCGATCGCATGAATAATCATAAATTTGACATTGTACCTTTTCTTGATATGGTTACAAATGTTTCAGAACATTTCAGTTCCCTTGGACATAGCATTCATGATTTTTCATTTATGCCTATCGAGAAAGTTTCAAATAACTGGAGAAGACTTTTGAAGGAAACATCTTGGATGCACATTCTTGGTACTATTGCTCCACATGGAATGAATTCGAAAATATTATTTTAATTCTTTAGCAGACGAAGAACTTACTGTTTTGTATATAATGAAAGTATTAGCAGTCATTGTATTAAATAAGTATTAAATATGGTTTAAGTGATAGAAATCGTCTTTAAAGGGGTTGGAACATTGTGAGGAAAGCAACATATGCGGGTTACTGGCTTTTTTTCCTTTTCCCACAATGTTTTCATATGCCTGCCTTTTTTATTGGTGTAATTAAAACATATGGTTGTTTGGTAACAGTTTAATTATCATTAGTGCTATTTTGAATCTGAGACAATATGACTGATGACTTTAATTTAGATACATATTACTCAGATCAGCCTGCTGTACTGCATTGTCTGATGTTGCCTTAATGCACACTCTATTACGGTTGCTAAGGTAGCTTTATATGCTGAAGTAACTTTTGCATTGCTTATATATATATATATATATATATATATATATATATATATATATATATATATATATATACACACACACAACACACACACACACACACACACACCACCACACACACACACACACACACACACACACACATATATATATATGTGTGTGTGTGTGTGTGTGTGTGTGTGTGTTCTTAACTCTTTGCCACGCTTTTCTGGATTTTAACAGTTGTACGTGAAGAGCATCTGGGGGCATTGTGGGTGAGGGAGAAAATGCTGGTAACCAGCATTTTCTCCTTTTCTCACAATATTTTATACTCTTTTAGGGATGGAGTCAATCATTTAAGCAAACTGAATTTGTCACCTACAAATGCTTTGAATATGTGAATTTTTTTTCAGTGGTAAAGAATTCAAAGTATTGGTGTCATACAGCTTTTATTTTCATTTAACATGATAGTTGTTACAGGCATGTTTAATATTAAGCTTTAAAATTGCATTTTTCCTGTAATTTTTGCATCTTCTTGGATCCTGTTTGTGTTAAATATACTAAAGCTGTAGATACATATATTATATATACATGTATATATATTTTTTATGCCAAAGTCGTTGCCATTTTTTGGCGTCGTTGCCGTCGACGTCATGTGACGTTGATGTCATCAGCCTTTAATGATAAACAATATGTCCCTTGATAAAGGTTTGAAATAACCGAAACTAGTCGGGATTAAAATAATTTTTCAAAATTACACTTGGAATTTGATCTCTTTTATTCATTTATACTCATATACATGTATAATTCAACTAGTGCGATTTGTCTTCGAAAGGATAAAAAGATGCTTGGTAGAAAACACTTATAATAAGCATGTTTTCCTGTCCAAACAATGTTTGAAAAGCCTTTTACCTTGGGGTCGGAATTCTTCGATAAGAGACCGAATACAAAATTACTCTATGGAATCTTCTCTAATAGCGAGCTATGTAAAGTCCGCGGGCATGGATTATTACGACTAGGCCACGGTGGGCAAGAGCTGAGGTACTGAGAGAGAGAGAGAGAGAAAAAAGTATATTCAGTCAGACAGAAACCCATTTCCTTCGATCTTTTATTATTGTCTATGTACCTGTGGTGTTGTTCGAACATTCGTCGCGAGAACAGTTAGAGTTAAACCGTTCGAAGTATGCAATTATGGAAGCGTTGGGTCAATTAATTTTGGGATAATGTGGCTTGCTAACGCTTTACCAAAATGCTGCATGCATGTCTTTTAAGACCATGAACCAATTTTAGAAATAATTTTATTGCACTGTTCTCAAAAATCCCATCAAAGACACGTATCATAATTTACCAGGAAATGCTTGAACTATTTAAATTAGTCTAAAATCGTGTCATCTAGTACAGACTTTTAAGTGCAGCAAAGCCGAAAAGTGAACTGCCTCAGATTAAGAAACAAAAAACAAGAAACGACAACAAGGATGATCTTTTTTACAGGTGTGTTACCTAAAACTTGGATCTTGGGCCTATAACGGATACCAAGTGGACGCTACAAAAAGATCCAATTCTATTGACCTTTCAAACTACATTGATAACGGAGAATGGGAGTTGATTGGTGTCAAGGTAGGAACTGTAAAGGCTTTTCGTTCGTAGATGGCATGCCTGGAATCTTGGTCGATTATTCAAAAGGCTTGTAATCGAGGTACAGCGAGTTAGGCAACGATTTTTTCCAGGGATTCATCATATTTATTGAAACAGGAATTGTCCTTATTCCTCATTTCAGTTGTGCATTTGATCAGTATAAGAAGGGGACTAAATGCATCCGCAAAAAGTATCGGTGTCGATTCAGGTCATCCTGTGCATTCTGCGCTAGGCTGACCTGGGTTGAAACTTTTCGCTATAGGTCAACTTTCTGTATGTCAAAGGATCAGTCTACCACATGATTACGTGGGTTGTTAAAAAAGTGGATAGTATGGATCCATACTTGATGGTTCGCTTGGTACCATAAATCACAGATATGCATTAAGCCCCCTGTTGCCGAAACATGGTTCATTTTCTTGTTGAGAGCATAACACATTGCTCCAATAAGACCAACAAAAACACTCATATACAAGCAGAAGAGTGGAGTGACATGAAGGACGTGCAGAGCCATGAGAAAAACCTGAGATATATCTCAAGGTTACGTTTAGTACTAACTAAAAAAATATCTCCTAGATGCAGTAATAACGATACGATAACACATTTGTATTATTTCAGAAAAGAAGAGCATTGTTTACTGTAGAATATGGTGTTTAATAATCTATTTACATTGACTTAACTTTTCGAAAAAAAATTTAAACGACTAAATTGGGACTTTTTCATTTAAAGACACGATCGGTTTTATTCATACCTGTATCAGCCTTACTAAATCTAATACTGCCTCCTTGTTAAACTGAAAGATGATAAATTCATCATTACATTTAAAGGATTTGCTTAATGTAACCACAAATGATAATTGTTTTCTGTAATTGCTAACTGTTTTAAATAAGGGTCTCATACAATTTTGGAGATACAATCCTTAGGGAAAAAACAGAGAGAAAAAGCTTAAGAATGTTTATAATGATTCCAAATGCATATTCTTTTTCGTGTTAAGATTTGATTTGCTTAAACTTATGTCGCCATTTACATAAATGGTTCACATGGTGTTTTTACAGGTGACGAGAAACAGTGTTTACTATAATTGCTGTAAGGAACCATTCCCGGATGTAATGTTTTACATGCGCCTGCGCAGAAGGGTCAAATACTACTTCATGAATATCATAATACCATGTATTATCCTGTCTTTTCTATGTTTAGCCGGGTATGTAAAGCCTTTTTATTCTTAAACATTAATGCTTTAACCGTGCTGAAAAATTGAATACGCGTTTTAACAAGGGCTTCAATCTTTATCCTGCACAAATTTTTACGAAACAAGAACATTTCATAGAATAGACATCAAAGTCCATTCTAAAAAAGATATAGCCTATAAGACTGGGGTTCGAGCAATGATAAAAAATGAAGGGTCGTTTGTGTCAACCAATTGTCTTATTTTCTGTAATATTGTTACCTACAGGAGAGGTATACATTTTGCCACTGCTGAAATCTACAACTGTTGTCGCGCTTGAAGCCTAGAACTAAATCTCAAATAGAATTTAGTTTACTGCTTGTATTTTCTTTTTTTGTGCTTAAATCAGCTAGATAGAGAAATATAAAGTTATCTAAATTTGATTAAATACACCTTGCATTGATTAACCTGTCTACTCTTGAATGCTTTCTCTCTTCATCGAAATCAAGCACTTCTTTGAATTTCCTTACAATCTGATGCATATATGAGGCTTGGTAAAGTTTGAGCACGAACTAAGTTGAGAATGGCTCAATTTTATAAGCGTATGTCCTTTATTTTTTTTCTCCATTCTCTTTATTTCAGATTTCTGTTACCACCAGAGAGTGGTGAGAAGATAACATTGGGCCTATCCGTGCTGCTAACTATAACTGTTTTCATGTTAATGGTAGCCGACAAAATGCCGCAAACATCTGAGAGCATTTCCCTGATAAGTATGAACCCTCTTATTGCCCGCCTTCGTCACCGTTTGATTTTAGATGGGTATTACTCGCTGGACGACAAAATTTTACACTCGTCCATAATGCAAGCATACGCATAAGGCAAATAAAAGTGGCTCAGATGATGGAATTCGTCTATGAATAGGTAGAAAACATTTTGGGAAGTGTTATTTACTAGCATTGTCCCTTTCCCAAATTGTTTGCGAAAGTTTTCTCCATCGCGATCGTTAAAACATCTGGGAATTGCTAACTGTTTATTCTGTTCTACAACTAAGCACTGTTTAATGCCTCGGTTAGTCAATATGGTTCTCACCATCACTCCTGCTGTCTTTGCATGAATTCTATGCCGACAAAAGTATCAGTGATAGATTACCAATAGGTAATGCGTGCCTCTTGAAAAAATGACTGAAGCCCTGCTTCCCGGTTTGGACACGATTTACTGTGCAAAAGAATAAATGCAATTCTACAACATTTCACACAAAATACACAAACATATATGCATCAAGCTACTCTACAAACATACCGTAGAAAAGATCAATAATTCTCCATAAATGTGTATCTCATGAAGTAAAACTGAAAACATTGTAGCAAACGGAGATTGGTTTGTATGGGAGTTTAACGCCATTTTAACAGCTTATGTCATATCATGGCGGTCAGTGACGCACCCATGTGTTTCATGGCTTTCTCACACCAGTCCTGATACAACTTTCTTTCCAAAGCTACTGGCTACTTTTCTCACATGCATCAGAGGTGAGAGGCAAAAAATCGGAAAGGAAGTTCGCCGCAACCCGGTATCGAACCTGCAACCTCCAGCTCACGAGTCAGATACGCTAACCACTGAGATACCCGGCCGGGCAGCGAACGGAGAAATTGCTCGTTTGAGCAATTTGTCATCTGACTGCAAAGCTTTCAAATTCGTCTGCTCCTCAGACACAACACATTTGTTTGGCAATGAGGAGTTAAAACAAAAAAAAAAAGCATAATTAATAAATTAATAACAATAAAGTTCACAATGTTGAAAACCAGCTTAAATGCTTATAACTAACCACTTCGGTCAAATTTCTTCATAATGCTGCAGATTGATATTAATCTGTCTTATATCAGTAAAATTTGCATCCTTGAATAAGCAGACTGTTGAAAACTGCATTTTAGTCTTTGGTATATCAAATGTGTAAGCATTGCATTAAAGCTTTCTTGAAACATTGTGAAGAAAAGGAAAGGCTTAATAGCATTGCCTGTAATAAGAAATACATTAACAATGCAATAGTAATAATTCACAAACAAGAGGGCCATTATGGCCCCAGAGTCGCTCACCTGAGCCTTTTGACCAAACATGATCTATTTCCAATCCCTTCCGAAATATTTTGACAAACATTCTAATAAGCTTACATAAATATTGGACTAAAAATTTGGCCCCTAGCTTGCACACAAGCTTTTTCTAGAATTAGTCTCATTGAACTTGTTTAAAGCCAAACATAGCCCATTTTACAATTTGTTGTCGATATTATCAAAACAAAGATTCTGACCACCTTTCATGGGTATTGGACAGAAAAATATGGTCTCTAGAATGCACACAAGGTTTTTCCAAGATTTGATATGAAGACCTACTTTTTGATTCAATGTGACCAATTTTCAATCTCAACTTATTAATCATCAATAAAAACATTCTAATTTCGGTAAGTATTGGACAGAAAATGTGGCCTCAAGAGCATATACATTTTTTTTTTTTAAAAAATGACATGGTGACCTAGTTTGAGACCCGACATGACCCATTTTGAAACCCATCCGAGATTTCATCAAGCTAACCATACCGACCAAGTTTCATTAGTATTGGACGGAAAGTGTAGCCTCCATAGCGTACACGAAGTTTTTCAAAGATTTGACAAAGTGACCTAATTTTGACCCGACACGACCCATTTTCAAGCTCGTCCGAGACATCATCAAGACATTCTGACCAACTTTAAAGAGCGTTGGATAAAAATTTTGGCATTTAGAGCGTTGACAAGGTTTTTCTGAGATTTTATATATTTTATATATTTTTATTTTTGGCCAAACGAGACCCATTTTCAAACTGGTCCGAGATACCATCAAGCCAAACATTCTGACCAAGTTTCATGAATTTTGGATTGAAAATGACGCCTCTAGAGCGTAATCAAGCTTTTTCAAAGATTTGACCCATTTATCTAGTTTTTGACGTGACGTGACTCATTTTCAAACTGGTCTGAGAGATATAATCAAAACAAACATTCTTACCAACTTTCAGATGTTTCCGACAAAAAATGTGGCCTCTAGAGTGTACACAAGATTTCTATGATTTGACGTAGTGACCTAGTTTTCGGCCCGACGTGACCGATTTTTAATTTCGTTCGAGATATCATCAAAAAAGGCATTCTGACCAACTATCAAAAGCTTCGGATTGAAAATGTAGCCTCGAGAGCGTAATCAAGGTTTTTTCAAAGATTTGACCCAGTGACCCTTTTTTTAGGCGACGTGACTCATTTTCAAACTTGTCCGAGATATCATTAATACAAACATATTGACCAACTTTCAAGTGTTTTGAACAGAAAATGTGGCCTCTAGAGTGTACACAAGGTTTTTCTAAGCTTTGACCTAGTGACCTAGTTTTGGACCCGACGTGACCCATTTTCGAACTCGTCCGAGACATTATTAAGACAAACATTCTAAGCAAATTCAGAAATTTTGGACTGAAAATGTGGCCTCTAGATTGACCACAAGGTTTTTTTAAGATCTGACCTAGTGACCTATTTTTTGACCTGACGTAACCATTTTTGAACTCGTCCTAGATATCATCAAGACAAATATACTGACCAACTTTCAAAAGTTTCAGACAAACGTGGCCTGTAGATCGTACACATGTTTTTTTTAAGATGTGACCTAATGACCTAGTTTTTGACCAGACGTGACCCATTTTCGACTCGTCCGAGATATCATCAAGACAAACCTTCTGACCAAGTTTCATGGGTATCTGACTGAAAATGTGGCCTCTAGAGCGTACACAAGGTAAAAGTTGACGACGGACGACGCACGCCGCACGAGGGACGACAGATGCCGGACACAGCACGATCACAAAAGCTCACCTTAAGCACTTTGTGCTCAGGTTAGCTAAAAATAAAGTTAACATACCAACTATTTCGGCAGTTTTCTCTTCTAGCAGGCATGTTTCTCATACATGTTTCTCTAACAACGCCCAGACCCAAATACATGTGTCTTGTAAAAACAACAATAAGTATAGCACAGATAAAAACTACTCAGTTTACCCTTAACTTAATTTGACCCAAACATATTCGATTACATTATTGTTTCTTGATGTTGAATCCTTTACAAGATAAAAAAAAAACCTTATTACTTCCCTTTTGATTCTATTACGGAAGAAAATCAGTGTTCGAGAAACATTCCTATTTTTTCTGTTTTTCGCGATAGTGATACCATTTTTATTTCCAGGTATATATCTGATGGTGGTCCTTTCCATGAGTTGTTTATCCATACTGTTTTCTGTCGGCATACTCAGCATTCACCATCAGAGAGGAAAACCAAGACGTTGTCCAGAAGTTATTAAATATATTGTTTTCTCCCTCATTGCTCCGTTACTTTGTTTAAAACTACGATCCTCTGGGCATGTGAAGAGAAACAGTGTACGAGGAAAACCGAGTAGGCCAAAACGTTCTTTTCCAGATAAACCGGAAATAATTCAGCTTGACGGCAGGTGCGATGTAAACGACGTAGATGAAGAGTTTGAAACTTTTATGACAGAACAAAGCCTACCCGATTTTGATTTAGATCTTAGGAATTTTCAGGAAAAGCAGAACTCTGTTAATGAGCTGATACAGTGGTTACACAGAAAACACCGAACGGAAACCATCGAAGACTTGTCATTTCAGGAGTGGCGAGACGTTGCATTCGTCCTAGACCGATTGTTGTTTGTGTTATTTTTAGTTGTTACAGTGATATCAACTGTTGCTATATTAGGTATGCGTCCGGAACAGGCTTTGACCGGCTTTACAGATGTTCATGTGAATCGTTGAACAGTTCATCACCTGGGTGTTTATGCATTAACCCTCCAGCGTTGCTTCTAGGATTTTCAAAAACGGAGCTCTGCGGCCCCCCCTTTCCAAAAAAGGGGCTCTCACTTCCAAAGAAGAGGCACTCTCATTCAAATTTTGCCGGTGGCTTTTTCCCACTGGAAAAATAAATATGGGACTATCATTATATTTGGAACCCTTTCTGATGCATGTTTTCTTTTAGACATTAGATCTACTCTTTTTGTTATTTTTGTTAAAGTTTTAAACCAATTAGAGAAATGAATTGCACCAAGTACAAAACAATTTTTTACCTGCGAACGTCCTATACCTCTTCAACACTTGTTCAAGTGCTAACACTGTAACGCAAGTAGGCCTTCTCCTAACGCTATCATCCCTTCTCGTTTGTAGGTTGTTCAAAATTGTTTTTCATAAAATCACCCAAAAGTTTTTCTCCTCATAATGAGATAAAGACCTAAGCACCCAACTATTGTTTTACACAGATATTATTATAAATTTACTGCTTAAAGTCATCATTAAACTTGAAAAGACAGTCTAAAGTACCTCTCATCGGACAATATCAAACTGACATTTTGTTGTGCCATGGGTTTTCGCGTTTTTCTTGCAGCGACGATATTTCTTCATGAATTTGCATAAGTTTGTCAATAAGGGTAACAGGTAACTTCAAAACCTGTTATTTTACCCCAGATAAGCAAGTTAACATCATTGTCGCATTTTTAATTAATGACAGGCCTGCTCTTTTAGCTATGATATCAGTGACGTGCGCGTCATTCACACCTGATTCATACGGTTTTATATCAGATTTTAGATCTTTGAAGAATCATTTATAGGCAGCGATGCTTCTTTTGCATTCTATTTACTTTTAGTGGACACAAATGTTACAAAAAAAAAGGAGTCGCCAGTCTTTACTGACACGATGATCGATGTTTGATTCATCCGCAGTTGCTAAGCGATTATATGATTCTCGATTTCTTTTTTTTTTATTTTTCAGAAGCTTTACATTCAATTGACTAGAGCCGAGAACCAGTACACATTTCTTCTAAATTCCCGGAAAATTTATAAATAGCCGTCCAAAGATTTTCTCGGTACGATATTACCGCTGTTTAGGGCGAAAAGCTTTAGGCCTACTTTATTTGTATTCACCGGTACAATTTATTTCATTTGCGTAACTAACCTTTCATAATTTGCACTTGCATTTTTTTCCTGGTGCTTGATCAGCTCCGATTTTCCAAATTATGATTCGCATTTAGCAAGTAGGCTAATTTCAAACTTTATTTTAACGGAATCAGTAGATGGTTGGATACCAAGCGGAATTAGGCGCTGCTGTCGGTACAAGGTCTCACGGAAACAATGGAGACTGCACACCACTAACAATTCTGCGAAGTCTTTACTCCACTATTATAAATTTATGATATTTTCTCCTTTTTCCTGACATCTTTGGTATGTTACAGAGATGTGCATTCATTTTGCTATATCTAGAAAGATGTAAACCTGGGAAACCGCGTAAGTCAGTGAAAACCAATGCTTACGAAATTTACCTTTCTTTTTTATCAAATAGATTATGAAATAATCCAAGACTGCATTTCTCGTATAACACAGTGTTATATAATTAGAGGTATCTAATTACTTTTTCAACAAGAGATATATACATCCTTTCAAGAACAACACAAAACCAAGCGTCATCTGCGGCTGTAATTGCATCATGACCTGATCACATATGTCTTCTTTTATACTGAAATACAGCCATGGGTACAATTTTAGACTAACACTGACAACGATGCAACTAATTATAAAATGTGCCACATGTAGACGTTCAATAGCTGATTAGTTTTTCCTACATTTTCAGTTGTTCATCATTCGCGCGGAACGATAAAAATCTTTCATGAGAGTCCTATCGATAGATCTATATTTACAATTAGGCTTATATATTTATTTTTTTCTATACAGGAATACAAAAATCTTCCGTTATTTTCAACAATACTATTGCTATTCACTTCCATCTAATCTAAAACATCTTTCAAAGTAATAATACACATTGTTTTATTACATAAATAAAACAAGAGGACCATGATGGCCCTGTATCGCTCCACTGGCTAATAAGTAAAAACCCTATGCACCAACCATTACAATATTTGACCGATTGGTTTCAAACTTGAAGACATGGAAAATTTTCTCTATACCATCCCATGAAAAAGCGATGACCGCAGGACAAAGCCATTTTTGACCACAGATCTATAACTACTTGAATCCTGGTAGAGGTGCACAAGATAAAGCCCCATACCAAATGATACAGGTCTAGAATGTGAGGTCATTAACAAGAAGATTTTCAGTTTCCTCAATAAAAAGACCTGTAAAACATGAGACCCCTGAGACAGGGCTAAATTTTGTAGCACTAGGTCTTATGGTTAGTAACAAGAAGATTTCTAAGTTTTCACTATATTAGCCAAATGTAAAAATTCAGACCCCTGGGGTGGAGCCAAACTTGATCCCTGGGCTATAATTTGGGCCCTCTTGGTAGAAACCCACGAGATAAAGCTACTTGCAAAAATTTGCAAGCCCTAGGCCTTATGGCAAAATACAGGAAGATTTCTAAAGTTTTCGCTATATAAGCCTATGTAAAACTTGTGACCCCCGGGATGGGGCCAATTTTGACCCCAGGGCTATAATTTGAAAACACTTCGTAGAGGTTTACTAGATAAAGCTACATGCAAAATTTAGTAGCCCTAGGCCTTATGGCAAGGTAAGAGAAGATCTTTAAAGATTTTCAATATTTTTCAGTTTTGTTACTATGGAAACTTGAGTTTTTCAAGGAATAAAATTCTTTCAAGAAATTCTGAAGAGGACTGTGGCAGGATCATTTCTATGAAGTTTCATCAAAATTGGATAGGTAGTTTCAGAGAAGAAGATGTTTGAAATAAAAGTTAACGCACGGACGGACGGACGCACGACGGACACCGGGCCATGACATAAGCCATAGAACCACCGTACTCCTTTAAGAAAAACTAGCATTTAGTCATTGATTAAAGTCGGTAAGAGAAAGGGAAGAATTAAAAATACACGTAAATTAATTAGCAAAATTTATGATTTGATTGACTAAAGGCTGCTATAAAAGAACTAGACTAAAAAGAAGGTATATCTTATATGACGTCACACCAGTGATTTGAATACTAGTGTAAGATACATGATCAACACGAGTTATTTATCATTTGACACTCCCACAAGTCTTTGCGAAATTCTGGAGCAAAATTTGAAAATACTCTATGCGGCCACATATCATTGCAAGGAAGTACAATACATGGATCCGTGGTGATAAGATAAACCGACTTCCTTGGTTACTGTTGCCAAGGGCTCCCAAACAACCACAGTAAATACATATACAGTATAGCAGATAGGCTACTTAAATCGTGCTGTCATGACTGTTTCTCTCAATAAAATTCCGGAAAAAATATTTCTATCATATGTTTCTGCCGATGATGAATTCTCGGTAAGAAATTTAAAGATGCTTGAACTAATTTACACAAAGATATGTACAAAACTGGCGATTTACGGGGCTACGAACAATTTAATAGATCTACTAATAGATCTACTTGTTTCAGCAAAGCTTTGAACTTCAATGAGAAAGAATAAAACACCTCAACAAACCTCCGTTTTGCCACAGAATAATAGAATTAAAGATACTTATTGTTTTCGTTAGACTAGTAAAGTCATCTGAACATCATACCCAATTAAATAACACTGAATTACAATCATTTCGAAAAAAGTTATAGATTGTTTGATTCTACAGAGAGGTGTAAGTTTATGAAAATTTGACTATGACTTGACTATGAAAAAATTCAATTTCATGTTAAGGGAAAAAGGATTGTCTTATGATTTTAAAATGCGTTAAGTGTGTTGTTAATTAACAAACTTGTTAATTTCAGTGACGGTAGTTCGTTTTATCTTATGATATACTGAAGACAACGGGTGGTCAAGTTGATTAGAGCGGCAAATTGGTTTCCAATCAAACACACTTCCTGTCAGATAACAGTTTACCGACACATCCTTTGAAATGGCAGATTTGCTTATCCACTTTAATACGACTAAGCAAAAAGATTATTTAATTCACATAAGTTGCCTTTTTAGCTGACTTCCACCGGTACAGAACAGAGTTAGACTTAATTTCATAACTGAATTCTACTTGTAGTGAGGAATATGTAGTGGCGAATACACGTCAATATGCTTATTGTAAATAGCAGAGAGTTTTAATCCAAGATTAAACCGCATGTTATTTGAAATATGATTTATATCTACACATTCAGCATATTCTTTATGCACCAAGGGTTAAGATTAAAGTCAAACTGAAACACTGATGACAAGTGCCACTTTTTGGATGTGCATAGGTTATTGAACAAGACTAGATATTGAAGTAAAAGTATTTTCTTTTTGTTAGTATTTCATATAGATCTATTTTTACCTTTGTTTTACTTTAAAACATTTTTGTCTCTTTCAAAATCTTTCAGAGGGGAAAAAAAAAACTATAGCATTAATTAATTAATTAATTAATTAATACATTGTGTAATGTAGCGCTGATCAGAACTCTTTGCGTATGTCCCATTTTCAGTCATTATCATAATTCAAACTTGTCTACAGCCTCTGCGTGATCTCACGTCAGCGGTACACGTTTACAAAGCACATATTTTAAAATTTTACTTAAATTCAAACGTTTAAAACACAAAATAAATAAAAACTATCGCATACCTCCAACGTTAACAGTCGTTTATTTGGGAGCCGAAATAGCAGACAACAAGGCTGCACATCGGGTAAAATAAATGCGATGACCTGATTGGTCAAATATCGATTTCCACGGATCCATGTATTAATATGATCCTGTTGTTAAAGTTATTTGATGACGAAAAGGCAGTGATCTAATTAAATTTTTCATTCCTGTCCTCAAGTGAGCTGTAAAATGGTGAATGAACGAACTAGGATACAGTAAAGAACGCAAAGTAGTACCTATCCAGTAGGGGGGGGGGGGTGTGAAGCAAAACGCAGCCTTGAAAAACTGAAACACCATCTATAAATAGTATCATTCTTGTCCTGTTTAGTTATTGAAAAGTAAATGAGTTTCAAAAGGTTCTAGGAAAACAGGACGAAAATCTAAGATTTGTCCCAGTGACTTTTTGGTGCCCTCACATGACCCAATATCGAACTTGTCCTAGATAGCATAAGGCACACATTAAGTTTCACGAGTATCCGTCTGAAAATTTGGCCTCTAAACAAGGTAATTGTTGACGATCACACGACATAATTATGACTCCAGCACGATCATAAAAACTCACCTTGGGTACTTGGTACCAAGACGAGCAAAAACTTGGCCATTGGTCCTATAAAGCTCATCCAAATAAAGTCGTGTATGATTGATAAAAATGAAGCCAGCCTGGTTGTGATGATGACTGAGTACCCGACTGAAAATTTGGCCTCTAGAGTGTACACACAGGAATTGTTGACGACCACAGGACACATAACGACACAGCACGAGCAGAAAAGCCGACATCTAGCAATTAGTGCTCAGGTGAGCTAAAAGACCGAAAGGGTTATTGTCCATAAAGCATTCACATGAATAAAGTCATCTAGGATTGATAAAGTTGAAGACATCCAGTTTGTGATGATGTAAACACATGCTTGTTCTGACCTACTCGTTTATCCAAAGTGAACGTTTCAAACTTATTCAGGACATTATTTAAACAAACATTCTGGAAAAAATTCCACGAGTCTCAGACACAAAATTTGGCTTCTGGAATACAAGGTTTTCTAAGATCTGTTCCAGTGATCTACTTTTTGACCTGACGTGATCCAATTTTGAACTTGTCCCAGAAATCATCAGGAAAAACATTCTGATCAATTTTCATGAAAATCTGACGAAAAATATAGCCTATAGTGCGCACGTAAGTTGTTCTGAGATTTGTCAAGATAACCTTGTTTTTGACCCGACATGACCTATTTTCAAACTTGTCTGCATATCATCAGTACTAACACTCTGACAAATTTTCATGAGTATCAGCCAGAAAATATGCTTCTAGAGTCACAGGTAGGAAACTTCATATTCAGAGCCAATGGCTCTGACGAGAAAATGTTGTGTTGGTCTTCCGTTTCTGAAGATGAAAAACAACCAAAAAACAGGTAAGCTTGTCATTATTTGTAATCATGTGTTCTTATGTCTTTGAAATTCAAAAAAAGGAGAATGTCATGGAATGCTCTGGTCTTTCAACGTGTTTTCTACACTACAGAAAGTTGTAACAAGCGTACGATGTTGTCTGAATCATTTGTGGCGTGGGTTGACCTTAGCTAAAATAAACGTCACGGACCTAAATTCAGTCTATTATTGCCATATAGTTGGCAATTAAAAGAGAGTCTTGCCGTCCCAAAAGCGTGAATTGATGTCTTGAAATGTTACATTCATTGCAGGTAAAGAATTGAAAAGAAATAGCACAAAAATGATGAAAATAAAGAATGGCTCCGATTATGTGGACCGGCTCCGAATTTGTAAGTCGGCACCGATTGATGAGGGCTTCCTTTCAGAAATTTAGTTTTCTGTAAAAATTTACTCAGGAAGCAGGCTTTGTTTTTCCGTTAATACCTTTTAGTCCAAAATGTAGTACTATTGTTGGATGGAACATGACCGAATTTATGAAAATACAAAGGACTGGTCTTGTCCCGATTGAAAAGTCCTGTCGAACATTAGTCTATCTGACTTTTGAAAATACTTTTGTGTAGCTTTTGATTAACAGAATGGTCTATACATGTATGCATTTAGCGTTTGTCATGCTTTCGTCGTAAGTGCAGCCCACATGCAAGCAAAGAAAAAAGAAAAAAATATTTGGCATCTTCGGAAGACTCTTTGGTCTTGAAACAGTCATTAAAAAGCCAAATGGAAAATGTACCGACCGAAGCAGATATTGAATAGAAAAAATAAACTTTTACAAAGCGTGAGAAATACATTTGAGCTATTGGCATTACACGCCTAGGATATATTTGTGAATACTCTTAACTCTTTTCAACACCTTACACGACACAACAGTATGTCAGGTGGGAGGTATATACAAGTGTTTAACAGAAAAAAATAATTAAATTCACAAGCACATCAAGACCAAAAAATTTTCATAGATCCCTGATTTTGATTGTACTCACTCAGATCTTTCAATGTTCAATTAACCAAACGCATATTAGATCAGAATATGTCATATATTGGTTATTTTCTAAGCCGATGATAAACAAACATTCATCCAAGCAAACGATCACGTTTTGTGCAGTCTAATCTTGATCTACACTGGCTGTAGAACCAACTAAGTTGTGACAGGCACTTAATGAATAGGTTCGAGTTATTTTTCTTTTTCCGTCCTAGATATTTGTATGAATGTCCTAAACATTGTCGTTTGCACTTGATTCAGAAATCTCTCGCCGACCCCTCCCCATTTCTAATGTAGAAATCATTCACTTTACGCCGTTTTGAGTCATTATTTAGAATAAAAATGCAGTTTGAAGGGTCTTTAAGCGGATTATGTAAACTTGGCACCTTCTTTGTTGTGGGTTTTCGTGTTTTGCCGTGCCGAGTATTTTTTCGAACAGTTTAAGGGAATTTTCGTGATGTATTTTACGTGTACGTCTGCTTAAAGAAAGCATTAAAGGTCTTAAAGTTTTGAAAAACCTTGCTCCGAAAAAAATATCCGATGTCCGTAATCCTTTTAAGCATGTGCAGACGAAATGCATACGAATAAAACGGGACAATACGCAGTTTTTTTTTTTTCTTCAGAATTTTACTTTTTACTTAATCAAAATTACTCGGCACGGCAAAACACGAAAACCCACGACAAAACAGGTGCCAAATTTACATAAACCGCTCAAAGACCCTTCAAACTGCCTTTTTATCCTAAATAATGACTCAAAACAGCTAATTGCATACTCACTCAGTAAATCATGATATTGGAGCTGCAATCTCAATCTAATTACGGCGTAAAGTGAATGATTTCTACATTAGAAATGGGGAGGGGTCGGTGTGAGATTTCTGAAACAAGTGCAAACGACAATGTTTAGGACATTCATACAAATATCTAGGACGGAAAAAGAAATATAAATAACTCGAACCTATTCATTATGAACCCTTAAAGTGCCTGTCACAACTTTAGTTTGTTCTGCAGACAATGTAGATCAAGATTAGACTGCACAAAACGTGATCGTTTGTTTGTTTGGATGGATGTTTGTTTATCATCGGCTTAAAGATAACTGACATGTGACATTTTCTGATCTAATATGCATCTGGTTAATTGAACATTGAAAGATCTGAGTAAGTACTATCAGAATCAGGGATCTATGAATATTTTTTGGTCTTGACGTACTTGTGAAATAGATTCTTTTCGGTTGTTAAAGACTTGTATATACCCCACCCATCTGACATACTGTTGTGTAGTGTTAAGTATTAAAGAGAGTTAATAGTGTTCACACATATACCCTGAGGAGTGTATTGCGAATAGGTCAATTGTATTTCTCACGTTTTGTAAGAGTTTTTTTTTTTCTATTCATCATCTCTGCTACGGTCGGTACATTTTCCATTTAGCTTTTTAATGACTGTTTCAAGACCAAAGAGTCTTCCGAAGATGCCAAATATTTTTCATTATTTTTGCTTACGTGTCGGCTGCACTTACGACTAAAGCATGACAAATGCTATATACATGTACATGTATAGACACTTCTGTTAATCAAAAGCTACACAAAAGTATTTTTCAAAATTTAGACTAATTTTCGACAGGATTTTTCAATCGTGACAAGACCAGTCCTTTGTATTTTCATAAATTCGGTCATGTTCCATCCAACAATAGTACTACATTTTGGACTGAAAGGTGTTAACGGAAAAACGAAGCCTACTTCCTAAGTAATTTTTCACAGAAAACTAAATTTTTGAAAGGAGGCCCTCATCAATCGGTGCCGACTTACAAATTCAGAGCTGGTCCACATAACCGGACCCCTTCTTTATTTTCATCATTTTTGTGCTATTTCTTTTCAATTCTTTACCAGCAGTGAATGTAACATTTCAAGACATTAATTCACGCTTTTTGGACGGCAAGACTCTCTTTTAATTGCCAACTATATGGCAATAATAGACTGAATTTAGGTCCGTGACGTATTATTTTAGCTAAGGTCAACCCACGCCACAAATGATTCAAACAACATCGTACGCTTGTTACAACTTTCCGTAGTGTAGAAAACACGTTGAAAGACCAGAGCATTGCATGACATCCTCCTTTTTTGGAATTTCAAAGACATAAGAACACATGATTACAAATAATGACAAGCTTACCTGTTTTTTGGTTGTTTTTCAGCCGACATCTTCAGAAACGGAAGACCAACACAACATTTTCTCGTCAGAGCCATTGGCTCTGAATATGAAGTTTCCTACCCGTGGAGTGTACAGAAGGCTTTTGAAAGATTAGGCCTGGAGACCTACTTTTTCACCAAACGTGATCTTGTACTAGATATCATCAACGCAAACATTCTGACCAAGTTTCATGAGTATCGGACTGAAGATGTGAGGCACACAAAGTTTTTCTGAGATAAGTCCCAGTGACTTACTTTTTGACCTGATGTGACCTGAGTAAAATATCATCGAGACAAACATTCTAACAAAGTTTCATGAGTATTAGACTTAAAACATGGCTTCTAGAGTTCCAAGATTTTCCAAAATTTGTTCTGGTGACCTACTTTTTGATCCTACGTCAACCAGTTTTGATTTTCTAAGTAAGTACTACATACATGTATCATCAACACAAACATTCTGACCAAGTTTTAAGAGTATCTATATGAATTTATGGCCTCTCGAGTGCACACAAGGATTTTGCAAGATTTGTCCCAGTGACCTACTTTTTGACCTTATATGACCCAATTTCTCACCTGTCCAAGATAGCATGAACACAAAGTTTGACCATTTTTTTGTGAGTATCCAAATGAAAAACTGGCTCCTAGAATGCACATTAGGTTTTGCTAAGCTTTAACCTTGTGACCTACTTTTGACCTGACGTGAACCAATTTCCAACTTGTCTGAAATGTCTTCTAGACAAACATTCTGGCCAAGTTTCATGGGTGTTGGATTGAAAATGTTAACATGCACATAACGTTTTTCAAAGATTTGACCAGTTGACCTTTTTTCTTGTAACCAAAGTGACCAATTTTCGAATATGTCCAGGATAACATCATGATATTCATGAGTATTGGACTGAAAATGTGGTTTCTTAGAGTGTACACAAGGTTTTTGAAAGATTTGTGCTTGTAACCTATTTTTTAAGCCGATGTGACCAAATACCAAACATGTCCAAGGTGTTATCAATACAAACATTCTAACAAAGTTTCATGATTATCAAACAGAAAATGTGGCCTCTACAACGCACACGAGGTAATTGTTGATGTTCCCACAACACCCGTCCCACGAGCACAACTGACGATGTACATAACAAGAGCACCAAAGCTCACCTTGAGCACTTTATGCTCAAGTGAGCTAAAAAAAAGTGTCACTTGTATAACAACTCTGGAAGCTTGTCATGGTTTTAGAGTCTACAAGTCAAAGACCCGACTAGAGTAGAATGAAAAAGACAGCATAAGATGCAATTTGTTCTTAAAGATGCAGCCTGATGTTGAATCTAGACTGAAAAAAATCTTGTTTACTTGTCTTTAAATTTTTATAACTGGACTGATTTTGTTGCCTGAATCTTCTACTTTGGGTTTAAAGTAATACTAAAGGCCAAATGTAAACAAAACGGGTGTTTAAATGCATTTAAATTTACATCATACCATTTTAAATTATGGAAATTATTGTGAAGATGACAATCTGTCATCGCACGGTCGCTCCAAGTGTTAGTCGCTGGCAGAAAAATTAATTTCAAAACTGGGTTAAAACCGGCCAGGTAGCTGCGTCTTTTGTTTACTTTTTGCCTGATTTTAAAATTCTATTTTCTGCCAGCGACTAACATATGGCCCGACCACATGATAACAGACTGTCATCCCTACAATATTTTCCATGGTATGATTTAAATCTAAATGTATTGTAACACCTGCTTTGATATTTTGGCCTTTACAGGATAGACCTTTCATTACAGATCAAAACTAAGACTAGTCCATGTTGATGCATTGGCAGATAATTTGAATGTGTTCAAGTTATGGGATTTTTCTTTTTTCATTGGTTAGAAAACAAGTAACATAGTGTGGCAAATGAGGAAATACTGATAACAAAAAGCCTTTATCATCTGGATCGTCTTGTTAAAAAAAAAAAAAATGGTAAAACAAAACAAGAGGGCCAAGATGGCCCTGGATCGCTCACCTGAATTTTTGAGAGGACCATAGCCTCAGAATTCTGCAAATAAATTTTGGGATAGGTTACCCAAGGACCATTTCTTGAACAACAGCATATGCCCGATAGTGGCTAAAAATATTAAGTCAAACAAGAGCACCGCTTGCGGGTGCCAACGGTTGGCTGTTGGGTGCAGGTCACCAAGGAACATTTCAGCCAAGTTTGGTCCAAATTGGCCCAGCGGTTTAGGAGGAGATGTTTAAAGAGAATTTCTTCATGTCAGTATAGTGCAAATAGGCCCCCCCCCCCCCACAGCCATGTTTCTTGACGGATCAAAATTTCGCGAACAACTTTTCAAATGGGGTACCCATGGAACATTTTTGTGGAATCATTTCAAAATCTGACCAGTGGTTTAAGAGAAGAAGAATTTCAAAGAATTTCTTTAAGTCCATACAGTGCAAAGAGCCTCCCCCCTACCCCACAGGTATGTTTTTCGACGGATCAAAATTTTGGGAAAATTTTTTGAAAAAGGTCACCCAAGGAACATTTCTATGAAATTATTTCAAAATCTGACCAGTGGTTTCAGGGGAGAAGACTTTTAAAGAATTTCTTAGAAAATTCCATTTGGTTGCCATGGCAACCAGAGTTTTTGATGGAATCAAATTCTGTGCACAATCTTTAAAGAGGACCTCCTAAGGAACGTTTCAGCCAAGTTTGGTCCAAATTGCCCCAACGGTTTAGGAGGAGATGTTTAAAGAGAATTTCTTCATGTCCGTATAGTGCAAATAGCCCCCCCCCCCCCACCACCACAGCCATGTTTCTTGACGGATCAAAATTTCGCGAACAATTTTTTTCAAAAGAGGCACCCAAAGAGCATTTCTGTGACATTATTTCAAAATATGACCAGTGGTTTCAGAGAAGAATAATTTCAAAGAATTAATTCAAGTCCATATATTGCAAAGAGCCCCCCCCCCCCCACCACGACCATGTTTTTCGATGGATCAAAATTTTGCGAACAGTTTTTGAAAAGGGGTCACCCAAGGAACATCTTTGTGAAATTATTTCAAAATCTGACCAGCGTTTTCAGAGGGGAATATTTATAAAGAATTTCCTAGAAAATTCCATTTGGTTGCCATGGCAACCAGAGCTTTTGATGGAATCAAATTCTGTGAACACTTTTTACAGAGGACCTCCCAAGGAACATTCCAGCCAAGTTTGGTCCAAATTGGCCCAGTGGTTTAGGAGGAGATGTTTAAAGAACTGTGGACGACGCTTGACGACCGACGCACGATGGACACAGGGTGATTCTAAAAGCTCCCCTTCAGCACGTTATGCTCAGGTGAGCTAAAGAGAGGACCAAGATGGCCCTGGATCACTCACCTGAATCTTTGAGAGGACCATAGCCAATTTTTTTTGAAGTATTGAAATTTTGGAAACAAAATCATTATTTTGCCAAGCAATTATAAAAAGGTCAACTGTAAAAATCATTTCAAAATCTATCACCACCCCTACAATCATCACCACAGCCATGTTCTTGACGAATCAGAATTCTGCAAATAAATTTTGGGATAGGTTACCCAAGGACCATTTCTTGAACAACAGCATATGCCCGATAGTGGCTAAAAATATTAAGTCAAACAAGAGCACCGCTTGCGGGTGCCAACGATTGGCTGTTGGGTGCAGGATAGTAAGTTGAAATTCTAAGTCAAAAAGGGGCATAAGTTGGACAAAATGATTTTACAGTTATCTGCCCTTGTATGGGTTGCTCTTTTACATATCAGCATTTCTCACCAGTGCACTCACTTACCTGGTATAGGCTGATATCTGCAATAGCCCTTTTCATCAAAATACCTATACAGTCTTTTGATGAAAATTAAAAGGTCACCAAAGGATCATTTCTGTGAAATTATTTCAAATCTGACCAGTGGTTTAAGAGAAGAAAAATTTTTAAGAATTTCTTCATGTCCGTATAATGCAAATAGCCCCCCACCACCACAGCCATGTTTCTTGACGGATCAAAATTTCGCAAACAGTTTTTCAAAAGGGGCATCCAATGAACATTTCTGTGAATTTATTTCAAAATTTGACGAGTGGTTTAAGAGAAGAAGAATTTCAAAGAATTTCTTTAAGTCCATACGGTGCAAAGACCCCCCCCCCCCCACCACCACGGCCATGTTTTTCAAAGGATCAAAATTTCGCGAACAATTTTTGAAAAGGGTCACCCAAGGAACATTTCTGTGAAATTATTTCAAAATCTGACCAGCGCTTTCAAAGGAGAAGATTTTTAAAGAATTTCTTAGAAAATTCCATTTGGTTGCCATGGCAACCAGAGTTTTTGATGGAATCAAATTCTGTGCACAGTTTTTAAAGAGGACCTCCCAAGGAACATTTCAGCCAAGTTTGGTCCAAATTGGCTTAACGGTTTAGGAGGAGATGTTTAAAGAGAATTTCTTCATGTCAGTATAGTGCAAATAGCCCCCCCTCCCCACCACCACAGCCATGTTTCTTGACGGATCAAAATTTCGCGAACAAATTTTCAAAAGGGGCACCCATGGAACATTTCTGTGGAATCATTTCAAAATCTGATCGGTGGTAAGAGAAGAAGAATTTCAAAGAATTTCTTCAAGTCCATACAGTGCAAAGAGCCTCCTCCCCCCCCCCCCCCCACCCCACAGATATGTTTTTCGACGGATCAAAATTTTGGGAAAAATTTTTGAAAAAGGTCACCCAAGGAACATTTCTATGAAATTATTTCAAAATCTGACCAGCGCTTTCAGAGGAGAAGATTTTTAAAGAATTTCTTAGAAAATTCCATTTGGTTGCCATGGCAACCAGAGTTTTTGATGGAATCAAATTCTGTGCACAATCTTTAAAGAGGACCTCCTAAGGAACGTTTCAGCCAAGTTTGGTCCAAATTGCTCCAGCGGTTTGGGAGGAGAAGATGTTTAAAGAGAATTTCTTCATGTCCGTATAGTGCAAATAACCCCCTCCCCCCACCACCACAGCCATGTTTCTTGACCGATCAAAATTTCGCGAACAATTTTTTTTCAAAAGGGGCACCCAAAGAGCATTTCTGTGAAATTATTCAAAATATGACCAGTGGTTTCAGAGAAGAATAATTTCAAAGAATTAATTCAAGTCCATATATTGCAAAAGAGCACCCCCCCCCCCACCACGACCATGTTTTTCGATGGATCAAAATTTTGCGAACAGTTTTTGAAAAGGGTCACCCAAGGAACTTCTTTGTGAAATTATTTCAAAAACTGACCAGCATTTTCAGAGGGGTATATTTATAAAGAATTTCCTAGAAAATTCCATTTGGTTGCCATGGCAACCAGAGTTTTCGATGGAATCAAATTCTGTGAACACTTTTTACAGAGGACCTCCCAAGGAACATTCCAGCCAAGTTTGGTCCAAATTGGCCCAGTGGTTTAGGAGGAGATGTTTAAAGAACTGTGGACGACGCTTGACGACCGACGCACGACGGACACAAGGTGATTCTAAAAGCTCCCCTTCAGCACGTTATGCTCAGGTGGGCTAAAAAGAGGGCCAAGATGGCCCTGGATCGCTCACCTGAATCTTTGAGAGGACCATAGCCATTTTTTTTTGAAGTATTGAAATTTTGGAAACAAAATCATTATTTTGCCAAGCAGTTTTAAAAAGGTCACCTGTAAAAATCATTTCAAAATCTATCACCACCCCTACAGTCATCACCACAGCCATGTTCTTGACGAATCAGAATTCTGCAAATAAATTTTGGGATAGGTTACCCAAGGACCATTTCTTGAACAACAGCATATGCTCGATAGTGGCTAAAAATATTAAGTCGAACAAGAGCACCACATGCGAGTGCCAACGATTGGCTGTTGGGTGCTGGATAGTAAGTCAAAATCCTAAGTTGAAAAGGGGCATAATTTGGACAAAATGATTTTAGAGTTATCTGCCCTTGTTCCATGGGTTGCTCTTCTATGTATCAGCATTTCTCACTAGTGCACTCACTTACCTGGTATAGGTTGATGTCTGCAATAGCCCTTTTCATCAAAATACTTATACAGTCTTTTGATGAAAATTAAAAGGTAACCAAAGGATCATTTCTGTAAAATTATTTCAAAATCTGACCAGTGGTTTAAGAGAAGAAGAATTTTGAAGAGTTTTTTCATGTCCGTATAGTGCAAATAGCCCCCCCCCCACAGCCATGTTTCTTGACAGATCAAATTTTGCGAACAGTTTTTCAAAAGGGGCACCCAATGAACATTTCTGTGAAATTATTTCAAAATCTGACCACCTGTTTCAGAGGCGAACATTTTTAAAGAATTTCCTAGAAAATTCCATTTGTTTGCCATGGCATTTTTAAAGAGGACCTCCCAAGGAACATTCCAGCCAAGTCTGGTCCAAATTGGCCCAGCGATTTAGGAGGAGAAGATGTTAAAAGAATTGTTGACGCAGCACGACACTCAACAGACGACACACAACAGACGCAATGTGATCCTAAGAACTCCCCTTGAGCACGCTGTGCTCAGGTGAGCTAAAAAACACAACAATCCAAACTTTTGATAATCTTTCTTAATTTATTTTGAAATCTTTAACCTGCATTTCATGCATAGAACCAGGTGTTAACTCTTTTTCGTTATGATAATCCCATTTACTAAAGACATGTATATTTAATAATAGAACCAAGTATTGTTTCGAGAAAATTTTATAGTAAAGCCATCACCAAAGAAAAACAAATTTGAATTAGAAAACTTCAAAAACATCCTTGTAATTATCCTTGTAAAATACTAACATCGAATACAAAATACTTTGTGAATACATCAATATCATCACACATGGAGACATGAACTGCCTGCTGTGATTGATTGATGGTGCTTTCCACATTATTTCAGTCATATCATGGTAGCAGCTCACATATTCATGTATTTCATGGGTTTCACAAGTCCTAGGCCAGGGCTCTGAAGTGTCTTGCCAAAGGACACTCCCACCAAAAAACCCAGTGGATCCAGTGAGGCTTAAACCTGGGGCCTCCAGGACGAGTCCTACACTTTACCACTGAGCCACACAGGACCCAGTGGTAATACTGAAAGATCTATGAGAGTGGTGTTGAACACTAAAACAAACGTTTTGCACAGTTTGATCTTGGTCTATATTTCAGGAACTAAAGCTGTGGTCATTGCTTTTTTGCACCAAAGTCATCTCTGTACCAGACAACAAAATTCTAGACGTGTGCAGAATAAAAACGTTTGTCATTAATTTGGGGTGAATCATACAATTAAAAATAAGCCAATGAAAGGGTCTGCAATAACAATTAAAAACAAACAAAATCCTGTACATTATGTGCGTTTACTTTCACAATATTTCTGTTTCTGGCCAATATATCAGATGTTAGTGACTTTCTCCTTTCTTACCAGCTACCTGGAAAAAAAAGTGGGGAAAAAATCTTAGTTTCTAAATTTTTCCTTTTGTTTTCAAATCTATTTGTAAAGGAATGCCAAACATGAATATGCAGGTATAGCTATCGAACAAGTTTTCCTTGACAGGTTTGAATATAAAATTCAGTTTGACTACCAAAACTTCATCATCGAAGTGCCTTCAAAACAAACACATTCTAGCTCTGCCTGCCCTCAGCTAGAACAGCTTGCATCATGGTGTGGTTTTATTTCATGCTTTCCGGTAGGATATCAAGAAATAGCAGTGAAAACATTTTTCGATATTACACTGGTACGACCAGTGAAAATACCGATTTTCATGTTCTTGTTGCCTACGTAAATTGCGCGTGCCTCACAACCAGATGGAAATATGACGTCATTTACCTTACATTTCTCGCGCTTGACGTAATATTGTAATGCGTTGCTATGCGGGAGGGGTACGCCACAGGGAATAACGGAAAAGAACTGTACTGGATTTTGATAAAGCTCCTCCCAGAAAGGGTTAAAAGCATGAAATAAATAGAATATTTGTTTTTTTCGGTGAAAGATCGAAATTTATTTCATTGAGTGAACACCATCAGTAATATTTTCACGAGTGGCTGTCACTCGTGAAAATATAACCGATGGTGTTCACTTGATGAAATAAATTTCGATCTTTCACCGAAAAAAACAAATATCCTTTATGTCTTTCATTCAAAGCCCATTATCTCTACTGTGTGATTAATTCATTCAAATACTTCACCAACAATGCTTTCAAAAGCCTCTTCCCTACAGGTTGTCAAAACATTGGATTACTTGATAAAGAGTTGAGATCCTCAACCACATTGAAAATGGGGGATATTGGACAATCATGAGAGAAAAAAGAACTATCTGAAATTAATAAATTGCATGGTATTTTAATCTGTTTTTAGACAATTTTCAGTTATATCTTGGCAGTCAGGGCACCTATCAAATGTTCCCAGAGTTTCTTTTTTACCAGTACTTCTCACAATATTCATCCCAACCCACTGACTGCTTTCCCATCATCAAAACAATCATCAGCTTTGAGAACGGAATGAGTCCTATTGCAATGACAATCACCAATCCACAGAAAGAAATCCCAAGCTGGGGATTTGAACCTGCCAACTCCTGTCCTCAAATCCTGTACGCTACCTACTGAGCTATCAGGGCTAGGCACCTGAAATTCTATTTCTATGTTTAATTCATCATCGTTTCAAGCCAATAAAGAGTAAGATCAGACTGCTCACAATATGCAGTCTGATCTGTGATCTACACTGTCTGCTGTGTATGTTAGGTTTACCCTGTATTCTACTGGAAACATCACAAACTTGGATCCTATGACAAATGAAGAAAGTTTTATGCTAGTTTAACTGAGGAACCATTTAAAGATATACTAGTATTCATGTTAACTAATCCCTGGCTCTTTTTTTATTAAATAGTTGTTATGTAAGAGATCCCTGAAGGGGCATTTCTTTCATTTATGTAATATTTATTTCAGTACCCTTCACAAAAGAAAGATAGAGATATGACGAGCGTTTTAGAGGCAAAAATCAACTTTTTAACAAACAACAAAATTTCAGTCCCTCCACACTGAAAGTACTTGCTGACGACAATTTCAGTATGTCTCATATGATGGGACTTGTCTTTGATAGAGAGGAAAAACATTGTGAAACAAGAGCGGCAAATTGTCGCAAGATACGCCCGTCCCACCACCAGTTGTCGAGGGGGTATAATAATCGTAAAGGGCAGGTAATGCAACAAACATGTTTACCAAAGTCTCAAGTCAATTTGACTTGAGGTGACAAAGTTCCTTTCGGGACAAGCAAGAAATACTGTAAAAATGAAGATCAAAGTGGAATTACTCAAAATCCGCACTAGGTAGAGTTATTGTTCTTGCGCACTGTACTCCGTAATATTGCAACAAACATGCATACCAAGTTTGAAGTCACTCTGACTTGAGATGACAAAGTTATATTCCGGACAAGCACTAAATGCTGTAAAAATGACGATCGAAGGGAAATAACTCAAAATTCGTGCTAGGAAGAGTTATGGTTCTTGTGCACTGCACTCCATAAATTTTCAACAATCATGCATACCAAATTTGAAGATGTTCAGACTAGAGATGACAAAGTTATATTCCGGACAAGCAGAAAATGCTGTAAAAATGACGATCAAAGGGAAATTCAAAGACAGCATGAGGTAGAGTTATGGTTCTTTTGCACTGCACTCCATATTATTGCAACAAACACAAATGCCAAGTTTCAAGTCAATCAGACTGGAGATGACAAAGTTATGCTCCGGACAAGCAGAAAACGCTGTAAAAATATGATGATCAAAGGGAAATAACTCAAAATTCGTGCTAGGAAGAGTTATGGTTCTTGTGCACTGTACTCCGTAAATTTTCAACAATCATGCATACCAAATTTGAAGATGTTCAGACTAGAGATGACAAAGTTATATTCCGGACAAGCAGAAAATGCTGTAAAAATGACGATCAAAGGGAAATAACTCAAAGACAGCATGAGGTAGAGTTGTGGTTCTTTTGCACTGCACTCCGTATTATTGCAACAAACACAAATGCCAAGTTTCAAGTCAATCGGAGTGGAGATGACAAAGTTATGCTCCGTACAAGCAGAAAATGCTGTAAAAATGACGATCAAAGGGAAATAACTCAAAGACAGCACCAGGTAGAGTTATGGTTCTTTCGCACTGCACTCTGTTTTATTGCAACAAACACACATGCCAAGTTTCAAGTCAATCAGACTGGAGATGACAAAGTTATGCTCCGGACAAGCAGAAAATGCTGTAAAAATGACGATCAAAGGGAAATAATTCAAAGGCAGCAAGAGGTAGAGTTATGGTTCTTTTGCACTGCACTCCATATAATTGGAACAAACACACATGCCAAGTTTCAAGTCAATCGGACTGGAAATGACAAAGTTATGCTCCGGACAAAGAACTGGACACTGCCCGCCCGCCGGGACAGACGCCCGCCCGCCCGCCCGCCCGTACGCCATGGGTGATCCCATAATACGTCCCGTCTTCGACGGGTATATAAAAAGAACAAAGTGCTGGTTATCAGCATTTTCTCCTTTTCCAACAACATTATCAATGGCCTTTTTCCCAAGGGTCGTGAACACATATGAATGTGTTGCAAAGGGTTAGTATTTTCTTCAGCTCTTCAGTGGTACCAATGTTGTGGGTACTTGCTTCAATTATCCAGTTACTCGTTACCACATGACCAAATTTTAGACTGGTCTATATTTAAGGAATTTGCAGACGACAAATTAAATGTTGCTTTTATGATGGTTACCATTATTTCCTCCTTTTCCTACAATGTTTTCAAAGCTCTCTTCCTCAGGGTTGCTAAAAGTCCAGATTGTTTGGTACTGTATTTTCCAGACAATAAGCCGCTGCACTGTATAGGCAGCACCTTTTCATTTTAACAATTTTAGAAATAAAAAAATATTCAGTACAGGCCACTCCGGCACATAGGCCATGGCCGATACGCTGGGTTGATGTACAATTTCATCCATCTACAGATAAATGTACTGATATATGTATTATAATAAACACATGAAACAAATTTATCCGTTGTTTTTGCACTATTTTTTCATTCCATTGGAGATCAAATCATTAAGAGGACTTCAGACTGTTATCATTCATTTATCACTTTTTGAATGAATTTCGAAATTGTCAAATTGTCACTTTGATTGATTAATTGATGGTACACACAAAACAACATCTTTAATTATATTTGTAGTTAACCACTAACTGGTAACAATCGACATCTTCAATCACCACGTGTGAAAATCAAGGCAGGCCACAAGTTTTAACACATCCGTAAATTTGCAAGCAGATCAATTATCTACTCACTTTGAGTTGGTATTAGTGTTTGAAAAATACTTTGCAGACATGAACCAAAATGGCACCCACATGGGAATCATTCACAGGCTTTCATTTAGTTTCAGTTTCATAGGCCGCAATAAAAGATCATTTAGAAAAATAAAAAAGAATGTATAAGCTGCTTCATCTTATAAGCCGCACCCTTGAAAATTTCCTCTTTTTTTTTTTTATGAATAGGCTGTGGCCGATTGTCTGGAAAATATGTTAAGTACTCTCAACAAAGGTTTAGCCAAAAAGAAAAAAAATTTGTACATAGATAACCCTATTTTATTCAGACCTACTCCTGATACAAACATCTCTTTAAGATGAATGTCCTTATTTATCTGAGACAATTATATTATAAACACTTTACCCTTTTGAAATCCGACATATTTGTAGCTGACACAGGTGAACCTATAAAACCAAGGTAATCCAACTGAGTGACTTCCTCTCCATCCAAATTGTCCTTGATGAATAACTGGAATAGAATGAATTTGTTTGATAGAACTGAGTTATGTACTTTCAAAATTATCACTTATTCATGTTTTTTCCTTGATTTTGATGGCACTACTCTGTTTCCCTGTAGTAATAAATTTAAAAAGAATCTAAAAAGTAGCTGACCACAGAAAGTGTGCGGCCTGATTTTACATCTACACAATCTTTTATGCATACTCTGGTCAAAAGAACCTCATGTTTTCCCAAATTGTAAAAAGTCCATCTGATTAATTCAGTGCTCTAAGGGTTAAATATTTCATAGAACCTATCCACTTTTTACATCCCTACACTAAAACAAATTTTGACTTTACTGTTGGAGACAGTGGTGTAGAGGCAGAGTTTTAGCCTCTCAAAAGAAAGGTTCAGAGCTTGAATCCTGTGAATAGTGGTGTCAACCTTAAAGTTTGGAACTACCAACAACACAGCACACATACTGGTTAAGGTTTTCAGAATGCAGTCAACACTTGTAAAAACTTGTTTTGAAATTGATGTAATACTGACATGTATAAACTAACAGACTTTGAATGAAAAAAAAAACCCTTTTACAAGCAATTGCTCCTTTTCTGACAATTTTTCTTTGATAACTGAGCAAGAGACCTATTCGTTCTTTCAAATTATTTCCGTTTGTGTCAATTCATACCAGCCAGTGGTCCTAATATCTGATGATTGGTTGATTCTATGGTGTTTAATACCATGATCAACATTATTTCAGCTATATTTCAGAGGCCAGTGAACCTATCCATGCTTTCCTAGTTTCTTTTATCAACATTCTGCACAATATTCCTTCCAAGCCATTGGCTGCTTTCCCACATAACTATCGTCTAAACAATGGACAGTTATGAGAGAGGGATGAATCCTGTCAAAATGACTATCATCAATCCTTGGAAAGAAGTTGTTCGAGTCCTGGAGAGAACCAGCCACCCCCTGTTCTCAAGTCCTGTATGCCACCAACTGAGCTAATGGGGTCTGGCCCTAATATCTGGAGTAAGCCTATGTGGTGGTAAAGTAGCAGTAGGTTAAAGATGCCCGTCTACAGCCAGTGAGCAAAAACGCTGTTAAATTTCAAACAATTTAGAATGGTACAGAAATCAGTCCTTCGTGTAAACATGGATAAATTACTGACATATATGGTGTAATTGAAAAAAAGAAACACGGAGATTTGTATTAGAAACCGAACATCGGTCAGAAGAAAACTGGCTGACGATCGAAGCTGTAAACAATGGCGGTGCGTCACGGAAATTTATCGTTGGTTTCCGCCTAGAGTCGGATACCATGTAATTTGCATATAGGCCGCGACCTCCGTCTGAAAATCGAGGCTGCAACAGAGAAGCCTCCATTTTCCTTTGTTTACCTCATTAAACGCAGGAAGAAGGTCAAATATAGTCACGTGACAGAATGCATGACCATCATACGAATCTACCCGAGTCTATAACGGATATATCGAAAATCTTCAATTCAAAAACCGGAAACGACGAGTCTGTTTACATGGAAGGCCGCAACTCAGCAAAATGCATTTTCTATCGACCGTAATCTAAGCAATCTTGCAACCATCAGGCGCAATATTTGGCATGAAGATATAAGAATGACTATATTTTGATAAAATAAAGACAAAATGAGTTAAAACTGGCTGAAAATGAGTATAAGGGCCTCTTTAAGTTTTGATTCTAAGTACTGTTCAGCCTGTTAGCATCAAAGTGACACTGAAAATGCGCTTGTTTAAAATAGGTGCTTTCTTATATATATACTGAACCAAAAAAGAAACTTCCCCTGTGTTTAAGTGCAGATATACACAAATATGAAAATCAGGATTAAACTAGATTTATATGCATTGAAAGAGTATTTTATTGCGACTTTATGTGAAAAAAATTATTGCTGAGGGTTTATCCAAAAGTAGTGAAATGGTAGTTAAAATGCGGAAGGGGTCGCTCACCAAAATCACAAATTAATACCGGGTATGACCACCTTCAGCATGAAGGACTGCCTGGCATCGTTTGCGCATAGAACGGATAAGTGTATTGATTTCGGCTTGTGGAATGTTGTTCCATTCCTGAATTAAGGCTTGTCTTAGCTGAATGACGTTTGACGGTGGAATAGGGCGACGTCTAACACGCTGGTCCAAATTATCCCAAAGGTGTTCAATGGGATTCAGATCAGGGCTTTTGGCAGGCCAGTCATTAATAAATGCAATGTTATTCGCCCTGAGGAAATTCACATTGTCCCTAGTTGTATGGCTTGTGGCATTATCATGCTGAAAAAGAGTAATATTGGCACTATTTTGAAACAGTGGGATAACGTGCCTCGCAAGAATTTCATCTCGGTAGCGTTGGGCATTCAAATTCCCTTCGATAACGACGAGATTAGTGCGAAAGCCATGTGCAATGCCCGCCCAGACCAAGACAGAACCCCACCCCCAAAACGATCTCGTTCAAGTACGCAACAGTCGGCATAACGTTCATTTCTCCTACGGTATACTCGAACCCTGCCATCACCTCGATGAATGGAAAACCTGGACTCGTCAGAGAAAAGAACGCTATTCCATTGTTGTCTAAGCCAGCGTTGGTGTGTACGTGCCCAATTAACACGATTTACGCGGTGACGTCGTGTCAAAACACAACCAACGTATGGACGACGTGCACGTAGCCCACCCTCGCGCAAGCGATTGCGCACAGTTTGGGCAGATATACGGTTGTTATGTGTACCAGAGGTGTTAGCAGAAGTGGCTGTGGCAGTTTGGAAGCGATTGCGCAGGGGAGTGTTCCGAATATAGCGGTCTTGGCCGCGCGTCGTGACGCGAGGACGTCCACTACGTGGTCGATCTTCCGTACGCCCTGTTGCTTGAAAACGTTGCCGAAGGTGTCGAATAGCACGAGTAGGACATCCAATATTCATAGCAACAGCATTCATCGTCATACCGGCATTAAGCATGCCAATGGCACGTTCGCGTAAATTTTGCGGAGTTCTAGGCATATCAAAAATAAAGAAAACTAAAAAGAATTTAATTTTTTTCAACGTCTTTTTCTTATTGACATGAAAGTCTATAAAATTAGACTGAAAGGTTTAAAAAAATATACACGAATTATACTGGTCCGTGCATGCACGTGAAAATCGCTTTCAGAGGGTTTCTTCTGCAAAATGCTTTCAATCGAGTCAAAATTTGTTTTATCGGACACATAATCGTTCGCCCGAATATATGTAGGTCATCTGATATTTTGATTTTTTTTTAATAACATTGCATTTGCACTTAAACACAGGGGAAGTTTCTTTTTTGGTTCAGTATATATATGCACATTCAAAAATCTTGTTTGTTTGTTTGTTTGAATGCTGTTTTACGCCTCTTTCAACATTATTTCAGTCATATCATGGCGACAGCTCACATATTCATGTTTTCCTGGGTTTCACCAGTACTAGGCTAGGGCTCTAAAGTTTCTTGCCCAAGGACCATACTGTGAAAAGTCCAGTGGAGCCAGTGAGGCTCGAACCCAGGTCCTCTGAGCCACACAGGACCCCTCAAATATTTGCCCTCTGTGAATTCAATATAGGCTTGCTTAATACAGGTGGCTTGCTTAGCCCTTATCCTACTAAATAAGTGAAATGAAACTTTAAAGCCTGTAGTAAAAACCCTAATTTTGCTATTTCAAAGGTATTTTTCAGACAATGTGTATATCAAGGATCAGACTGCACGTTCTGTGCAGTCTGATCTTGATCTACACAGTCCGCAAAAGGTCAGTTAGTCGCACTTAGCAGCGTTCTGGTTAAAACAAGAGGGCCATTGGCCATAAAGCAATCACCTGAGTAAAGTCAACTAGGGAACTAAATAAAGCTGGAAAGATTATGATACATAAGTTAAGTGACCTACTTCTTGACTAGACATGACGAAATTTCAAACATTTCTGTGACATCAATATGACAAACATTCTGACCAAGATTCAAGAGTATAAGGCTGAACATGTGGACTCTCGACTGCACTCATGGTAGTGACCTACTTTTTGACCCCACACTATTCAATTTCGAATTTGTCCCAGGTATCATATAGAAAATACACTCTAAAATACTTTCATGAGTTTCAGGCTGAAAATGTAGCCTATAGAGGCTTATCTAAGATTTGGCCCAGTGACCCACTTTTTGACCTGTCATGACCCAATTTCGAACTTTTCTGAGATATCATCAGTACAAATATTCTGACCAAGTTTCAAGAGTATCAGGCTGAAAATATGGCCTCTAGATTGCACATAAGGTTCTTCTAAGATTTGGTCCAGTGACCCTACTTTTTGTCGCAACAAAAATTTTTTTTGAACGAATTTGAAATTGTCTAAGATATCATCAATACAAACATTCTGACCTAGTTTTAAGAGTATCAGGCTGAAAACATGGCCTCCAGAGTGCATACAAGGTTTTTCTAAAATTTGGCACAGTTTCTGAGCCCACATGACCCAATTTTGAACATGTCCAAGATTTTATCCAGACAAACACTCTGCACTAGTTTCTTGAGTTTAAGGCTGAAAATTTGGCCACTGAATGGCACAAAAGGTCTTTTGAAGATGTGGTCCAGTGACCTACTTTTTGACCCATTGTGACCCAATTTCAAACTTGTCCAAGATACCAATTAAGACAAACATTTCAATTAAGTTTCAAGAGTATCAGGCTGAAAAAGTGACCTGTAGATCGAACACAGGGTTTTCCCCCAAGATCTGGCCCAGTGACCTACTTTTTGACCTGACCTGACATGACCCAATTTCAGACCTGTCCGAGATTCTATCAAGACAGTTATTCAGACCAAATTTCATGAGTATCTGACTGAAAATGTGGCTACTAGAGTGCACACAAGGTCAATGTTGATGAACGCACAACTGACGATGAATGACATACGACAGACGCCAGACAACGGACACAGTACAATCACCAACGCTCACCTTGAGCACTTCCTGCTCAGGTGAGCTAAAAAGATAGCCACTACAACAGTTTTACTCTAGATACAATATGCTGTGTTTTAGAAAATACATAGGCTGGGCTCTAGTAAAAGAGGTTTAATGAACAGAGGGGAAAAAAGAACAGAGTGGCCAAAGGAGAATTTTTCCCCAAATGATGAAAATAAAAAGTACTTACCGTAATGTTTGTAACATTCTGGAATTTCACATATCTAAGAGATACCAAACTTCCTTCCTTCAAATCTGACTCTGTTATACTGAAATAGATGTATCAACCTTAACCACACAACAATAATGTAGACTTACCTAAATTCTAAGCATTTGCAGATGACAATCTGTCATGGATTGGGTAGAAAACATTGTGTGAAAAGGAGAAAATGCTGGTTACAAGCAGTATCTCCTTTTCACACAATGTTTTCGAAAGGTTTTTCCCTCAGGGAGGTAAGAACTCAGAATTGTGTGACATAGGGTAAACAGTAAATTTACCAAACCTGAAAATATTAGACTCCTCCAATTTGAAAGCATTTTCAGACAACACACAGTACATAGATCAATTGGTGAACTTTTTCTGTAAATGAATAGAAAGCTGCAGGCAATGCAGTTACTTTATCATTCCTCTATACTCCTCCATGAACTGGGTCATGCTCTGGCAATATAGGGTTTAATGCATGTCCAGGCTGCTATCAATTTAGTCCAACAATCTACTGACTTCTGAGGTAGAGTCGTCCTTTGACATGCAGAAAAGTGACCATATCAAAGCAGTTTCATCCCAGTTCAGCCTGGGCAGACTGTGCAGGCTGACCTACTTTTTTGCAAATGCATTAAGCGCCTAATGCATGGCTCAACTACATGCGTAAATGACAAAGACTGGTTAAAAAATGGTCTTTTTCAGCCATTTTCAACATCATTTCAGTAATAACAGGGTTACTGCTCACTTATCCATGTCTGTCCCACATTTCACCAATGCCCAAATATTCTGGAAGCAAGCACTTTGACAACATTGCAACCAATAGTTATGTATGCCTAAAACATTGAAGATTGTTACTGTATTGTTATACAATACGACATTGTTCGAAAAAGTATTTTTAAGTTACATGGAGGCTAGTACAGAGGTATAAAAGTTCCTCTGCACACCAGGGCAATATGGGTCATAGCAACATGTAGTAGTGGTGTAGATCCAACATCTAAGATCAGGCTGCAAGTTCTGTACAGTCTGATCTTGATCATTGCCATCCGCAAAAGTTATATTAGCAAGCATTGGAATGAAACAGATAAGCTTTATTGCAATATTGTAAAAAGATACTCTTACTCTAAAGTTTGGGTAGGTTCCATACTGTCTGCAGAGTCAAAGTCCAGCGAGCGAGGCTGATTTTGGAACACTTTCACAGTTTTGGGTCCTTTATCTGTAAAATATGACATGTTGTTAAAAAGTCAAGCCAGTCCTTTGCCATAAAAATCCCAGATTTAACAACCATAAGAAAGAAAATTTTTGAAAATTTTAAGGAAAAAGGATAAAATGCTGGTAAGCAGCGTCTCTTAGAGGGTTTTGTACTGCCCTAAGTCAGAGACACCAAAACATTATGTAACTAAAACAAAGAAGAATTGTTTAATGACAGGGAAATATTCTCTTTCATGATCTAAACTGATATGGGAAAGTTGGATGTACAGTGTTTAATGATATTTCAGCTATATCACAGCACTAAGTGCACCTTTCCAAAGTTTCTTTTCACTTTCCTTCACACAGTATTCCTCCTAAGCCACTGGCTACTTTCCCACACAACGATCATTAAACAATGACCACCGGTGAGAAAGGAATGAAACCTAATGCAATAACTTTCATCAATCCTTTGCAGAGCTCGGGATACAAACCTGTGACCTTCTGGTTTCAACTACTGTATGTTACTGACTGAGCTACCATGCTTGGCAATATGTAAAAGATTGTGGGTTTTAAAAGGCTTTTCTGAAACTCTTGAAAACAAACAGTAAGTTATATTTTATCAAAAATAGTACCAAAATATATTGGACAAATGAATTTAAAAGTGCACATAGTTTCAATGTCTAAATTAAAATATGAAAATGCTACAATATAGCTTTACGTTACTCTGTAATATATTAACAATCAAGCTATTAAGTGCTACTCAATAATGACCTTTTCTTCTAATCTTATATCTGTACTGTCCACTACTATTGGCTTCAAGGTTTCATGTAACTTATTTAGTGAGTTAAGGGTCTAGATGCACCGTCTTACTCTACAAAAGTACCAAACATTGTACACTTATTTCAGGGCACCTTTCATGTTTTGTTACATCATAAATGTTGCTTGAGCAAGGATATCCTAACTCCTCTTCACACAGTATGTAATTCATATCATGCCAACCGCTTTATTATTTATATCTACTCTAAGAACCATGTGTACAAGGTTAGGGACCCAGCTGGGGAGGGCAGTCAATAGAGTATAGGACATAAAAACAGGAAGTCACTTGTTTGAATCTCCAGCCTGGCAATTTCTTTCCAAGGATTGATGATAGTCATTGCGACAGGATTCAATCCTTTCTCATTGCTGATCATTGTTTAAGCAATGATTCTGTAAGAAAGCAGCCAGTTGTTTGCTAAGAATATCATTTTAAGTCCTGACCAGTAGAAGAAAACTCCAAAAAAGCAAGAACAGTCATTGCGACAGGATTCAATCCTTTCTCATTACTGATCATTGTTTCAACAATGATTCTGTAAGAAAGCAACCAGTTGTTTGCGAAGAATATCGAGTCAAGTCCTGACCAGAAAAGCAAGTATAGGAGCACTGGCTGCTGCCATATAATTGATATATTTACACAGTTTTAAACACCATACAGACAAGGTTAGGATGTTAGAATCCCTTGCCAAAGAGCAATGACAAGTACCAAATGGGGGAACCAATGCAGATATCTTTCACATAAAGATCACTAAAAAAAAAGAAGAAATAGATCAAAACAACATATAAAGACGACAATATAAAAAGAAATACATTAAAAAACATTTTTATACCTGGAGGTGCTTGAATTATTAAGGAATGAAGCTTTACTGGCTGTGTAAACTCTATGCTAAGAAGAAGCTGAAATACAAAGAAACAAGAGAATCAAAATGATGCTGAATCTCTTACCAATTAATCCTTTCCCAAACAACACATATTAAACTCTTCAAAATTGGAAGCATTTGCCGATGACAAATTCACAATCGGTACAAGAGAAGTTCTCTGACAGGGTAGAAAACACTGTTGGAAAAGGAGTCAATGCTTGTGACCACGAATTTCTCCTTTTCCCACAATGTTTTCAAAAGGGTTGTTATCACAGAGGAATAATTCACCATAACCTTTTTTTACCCTTATCCAATGTCACAATGGATATGATCCTAGCTCTGACAAAAAGGACTTTAATGCATCTCTGTGATGTAAGCTACAACACAAGACATAATTATGGTTCAATAAAATCTATTTTGTTTAACACTGTTTTTTTATTTTGACTGAACCATGAGGTACAATGGTCCTTTCACATGCAGAAAAGTTACAAATAGCAAAGAGTTTCAACCCATGTCAGCCTGCACAGACTTGCAGGCTGATGTAGGTCGATACTTTTGTCAGATACATTTAACCCCCTATACAAAGAGCATGACCAAAATACTTGTGCCATTTGCTCCTAAAATCTTTGGCAATTAACTTTGAAAATATCCTTGTTAACCCTTTACCAAACAAACCCAGGTTTCAATGAATTTTAGGAAAAAAGGCTGTCAAAAACACTGGCAAACAAGAGAAAGTACTGGTAACAAGTATTGTCTTCTTTTCCCATCATGTTTTCTACTTTTCCAAGACCAATCTAATCATTGGATTCACATTCGTCTTCAAAAAATCCTTTGAATTAGGACAAGTCTAAAATTTATTTGGTAAAGAGTAAAATTTAAATACTTAATGTAAATAAAGGTAAAGATCTTTACAGAATTGTAGACTTGTCTAAATTGAAAGCTCTTGCATACTACCAACAAAAAGTAGCTTAAGTGTTGAAATATATATATGACAGGGTTGAAACAATGGGGGGAAAATGAGAAAATGCTGGTTAGCACTATTCTTTCCTTTGCCAGCATTTTTTTTAACAAGAGCACTGAATGCAGGTGCCATTGCTCAGCAGCAGTTGCTTTAAGTGAAAATTTTATGTTGAAAAAGGGGGCATAACTATGTTAAAAATTTTTTTATGGTTACCTGCCCATGTTGTCTGGCTTCTCCGTTTGATATTTAAGTACTAGTCTAAGTTTGAAGTAAATATCTTCAAAAATTACAGAGATATTATAAAATGTCAAAAGTCTTTGTGTGACAGTGATGAAAACAGAGATGACACTGATGACTCAGGCTATTAAAATACCTCAGCCTTTTCTTGGAAAACAGGTGAGCTATCAATATTTATTTCTCAGTGTTGCCCAAATATAGGACTGTTTGGTAAATTGTTGAAAGTAAATATGGGTTAAAACATAGCAGCAAAAGGGAAAGTTGCTAAAAAACACAATTCTTCAGTCTTTAACAAGATACAAATTTGCCTGCCAATGGTACTGTAAGGTCTGATCCACAAGCATCCAGAGAAGTGTCAAAGCCTTTTCAATCCTTTAGCAAATAATCATGGATTTTCACAATCTTTGAAAAAAGGAAAAAGAAAACAAGCTTTAGAAAATACTGTGGGCAAAGGAGCAAATGCTGGTAAACAGCAATTTCTCCTTTTCTCACAATAGTTTCTATCCTTTCAAAGATAAATTCCTTTTCTATTTAGATAGTCAGCTGCAACTGCTTTCAATTTAGATAAGTAGATTTTGTTTGGAAAAAAGTAAACAAAACAAATTTTCTATTTTTTTGACAGTTCAATCACCGATACCCAAATAATCACTCCATAATGGGTTAACTCCTAGCAAATCAGCTCACTTTTTTCATTAGACTAAATCTTAATCATTTGCAGATGACAAACTGGATATCTTAGTAATGATGTCTTTAAATGGGTAGAAAACAAGGTGGAAAACTGTACAAATGCTAGTTACCGGCATTTCCTCTTTTACATACCATGCTTTCAAAAGACATTTTCCTCAGTTCATTAAAAACACACTTGTTTGGTAAACAGATTTAACCCAACTATATGTACTTTTAACTAGTCTACCCTGAGAGAGAAGCCTGTGTAAACATTGTGGGAAAAGGAGAAATTGCTGGTGACCAGCATTTTCTCCTTTTCCCACTATGTTTTCTAACTTCCCAAAATAAATTTCAACTTTTGAGCCACAATTATTTTTTCTTCTGCAAATGTTTCCAATGTGGACATGTCTAAAATTGTATTGCTTGGTAAAGGGTTAAACAAGACAAATTTATGATGCATGGCATCATAGAAGCCGCAATCTTTTGGTGGACAATTTCAGAAATATTGACTTTCTAGAAAAAATGTGATGACATTTTTGTATCTCTTCCCCCCCCCCCACACACACACACACACAAACGGAAGATCATGACAAATGACACTAAAATGCAGGATAAAAAAGGCAGAAGTTAAGAGAGGAATCTTAAATTATCTTGTACCATTATTATCATCATAATCATTATCATCATTTAAAGTGATGATGCGTATGTGAGAAAACATGTAAAAGCATTGGAATTTTCAAAATTCTACTCAAAGTTTGAAAATGGAGAAATTGCGCATGAATTCAAGTACAGAGTTTTTCATTATCAAATAATTTTAAAAAGCAAACTTCTGTAGGGGCATCAAGGCAACACTGCGGAATTATGTAAGTTAGTAATTATTGAAAGTGATATTTAGATCGTTATTCACGTAGATCTACATGCATTTACAATTTTTTAGTGATATTTTCTTTGAGTTTCATTTTTTTACAAATAGAAAAAAGAAAAAAAATATTCAGCAACTTTCTTCTAAAACATTATCATTTTGCTTGTCAAAAAAAGTCTTAGCCTGCTCATAACAAAGTGAATCTTTCTACACCAGAATTAGAGACTTTTGCATAGTATTTCCAAAATTCTTCTGATCATAGCCTTCACAGTTGGCACAAACCACTAAAAAAAAAAAAACTAAATTATTTTTCAAGCCTTTAAGGATCTGGATATATTCAACTACAACATAGTAACTATTACTCTATATATATATCGTTTAATAAAAATTAGTTTGAACTAATTTCTGCAAATGCCTTTTACAAACCTATAAAACTTCTAATGTAAACTTCAAGAGCCATTCCAAAGCCTTGACCAGCAGCGACGTAAAAAGTTGTATATGCACAGTGATAGGTTCGGTGATAACTTTATCCTTTCAAGTACACCGAATGAAAGTGATGTACTGAGTAATTAAAGAAAATGAAACATGAATTTTTTACCTTTAACATATCTTATAAAATATTTAAAAAATATTACACCGGCTTATGTACTGGCTGATCTTGATCTTTTTCTGTCATTTTCGAACAGTTTCAACCCTTAGAGCACTATGCACCACTTTGGTATTTTTTGTGGACAACGTACATCACGATCCATACATTTTTCACGGGTATTGTAGATCAGAACCTTACTGTACAGAACTTACAGTCTGATCATAACAGCTTCAACACACACAATACACTAAATGCTAAATTTTACAGGGCTAATAAGGTAGATCGTCCATGTTACAAAATTCGATGAGGCTAAAGTGTCGACAAAGGGAAGAAAAAGTGTTATCTCTTCACAAGTAGGCCTATTCTATAAATAGCTGATGTCAGCTCTTACTGTGTAGGGAGGTAACCAATCTATACCTTGATCAAAGGTTAACCGCCCTATTATCGTTACAGATTAAAAATGGACGAAACACTTGTACATAAAACTGCTTCTGATTATCATATTCTAAGATGCTCTCCATCTCATAATTGTTATTAGTTTGTTTTGCAAAAAAGTAGACAAATGCGAAAACGGTTTAGAGGTGGGAGAGCCTATGATAAACGGAAAGCATTATAATTTCGTTTGGCAACAACGAAGGAATCCTTTAAGTTGGAAAAGTTCGAGGGACTAGCCAATAAAAGAAAGTTTATTTCTCTGTATTTTCATTGTTATTTGAGAATGAACATGTATTGCAAGAAAACCAGACTTGATGTTCATGTAGGTCTGATTGAATATTTGAGAAAGAGTCATGTGGAGTAATTTTGTAACACTAACACGACATTATTAGGAAATTTCCAAAAATAATAACCAGTCGAATAATTACTGATCATCTACATGGTAAATAGTTTAGGTACATTCCTACTGGAAGCCGCTTTCGAGCGGCTTTCAATAATCAGGAAAAGAATTACAACTCTTCACTTACCTGTTCATCACAGTCAGATTCCAAGTAGCCTCCCTTAGATGTAAGGCAGTGAGCAAGTGGGTGATCATCAGCTTCATTTAGACATTCACATCCAGCCTTGTTGATAAATGAGGACAGGTCCATCTGCATTATGATAAAAATACTGATCTATTGTAATTATTAACCTTTACCAAACAATCCAGAAATATAGCAAAACTTGCAGAGAAAGCCTTTTCAAAACACTTTTGGAAAAGAAGAAAACGCTGGTAACCAGCATATTCTCCTTTTTTTCCGCAATGTTTTTATGTCCAGCAAAAAGAAATATCTCCATTAAATTTTACTTTCTTCATTCTAAAAATGCTTTCAATTTGGTCAAGTTGAAGATTTTTACAGTAATATCAAAACTGTGTAAGGTCTGTGAAAATCTTGCAAACTGGCATCCAGATCTCTTTTTAACTTTTTAGCAGATGACGAAATTTAACACTTGTCAAAATGAGAAAAAAATGCAGGTGACAAAATAAATACTGCTGTAATGATGATATAACTCTGTCTTTCAAAGGGCAGAAAACATTGTTGGAATGGGAGAAAATGTTGGTCACCAGCATTTATTTCCCCTTCTGTCACTATGTTTTCAAAAAGCCTCACTTGTCTCCAGCTTTTCCCCAGTAAATGCTTTCTATTTGGTTGAATCTTAAATTGCTTTCCTTTCAAAGATTGTTCTTATCATTTAAGCTATGTTTCAATCAATGTTTCCAAATGCTGTCAATAGGGACAAGTCTCAGCTGTAGACTTGAGCCTTTACCACACAATCCCCTGTGAAAAAGTCATTTGAAAACATTGTGAGAAAAGGAGAAAAATGCTGGTAACCAGCAGTTCTTCTTTTTGCACAACGTTTTCTGTCCCTTAAAACATTAATCTTAACAGTTCTAACAAATTTCAATTGCTGTCTGCAAATGCTTCCAACTTAGAAAATTTAAGTTTATGACCTGTAGTATAGAGATAACCCATTACCAAAACATCCCGAGTCCTAACAACCTTAAGCAGTAAGACTTTTGAAATTATTGTGGGAAAAGGAGAAAATACCAGTTGTAAGCATTTTCTCCTTTTCCCACAATATTTTCTACCCTTTCAAAGAGGCATTTTATCATTTGCAGTTTATGAAACTCATAGTCTGTAAGTGCTTTGAAACTTTATTTGTCTAAACTTTTGTTGTTTGATAGGGAGCTAAATAAATGGCCCCTTACCTAGCACATAGCACTGAAATAATGTTAAGACCAGTCAAAACTCTTTACCACAAGACAAAAGTTTGAACTCTACCAAATTGAAAGCACTTGCAGACGACAAATCAAACATAGCTCAGACGACGATTTCTATCTGTATTAGGGAAGTAGGGTAGAAAACATTGTGGGAAAAGGAGAAAATGCTGGTTACCAGCATTTTCTCCTTTTACAACAATGTTTTCAAATGTCTTTTTCTTCAGGGTCATAAAAACTTGTAACTGTGTGGTAAAAGGTAAACATGTCACCAAGTAACAAAACTGAACTTTTCCAAATTGAGAGCATTAATTTTCCAGTCAATGATCTAAAATGATGAAATGTGTCTTTGAAAGGGCAGAAATACAAGGTTCATTGTACATGTATTTAATTTCCATCTTCCTTAACCCTTTGCCACACAATCACAAGTCTTAATGACACTGAGGTAGAAGCCTTTTGAAAACATCTTGGGAAAGGCAGAAAATGCTGATAACCAGCATTTTCTCCTTATCCCATGATGTTTTCTATCCTATCAGACAAAGTTCATCATTTGAGCCATGTTTGCAATGTCTGATTCAGGATTTGAGAAAAAGGGAGGGATTGTCCCCCATTACTCTGAAAATCATGGGGGATTTCTAAAAAGTATCTACAAAATGCAAGAAAAAGTACTAATCTCTTTTGTATTTATAAAACTCTTTCAATTCTACAGTAATGTGCTTTAGTCTTGTTCATTCTTATTTTGAAACTTGAAAGTCATAACTGTAAATAGAAGTGAAAACGCTAGTCCCTATGCTTTCATTAGTTACGCTCACCTCTGCGTCGCACTAGCCGTGACTTGCATGTTGGATAACAGATTTTTCCAAACTCACTGTTCATCTCTATTCCCACCCACTCTATGCACAATGATATCAGTAATTCAGTGTTTTTGTCCATCTAAGAAAACAGAACTACCAATATTGTCTGCTATTTGTTTGGGTTTACATGCAAAAAATGATAATATTTGGAAATCGGTATAGATCGAAACTAATAAAGTAATATCGAAATAATCTCATTTTGACAGTTGTGGTATGTATTTGGATGGGAAGGCAGCATCTGACTCATATTTATTTTGATAAATAAATGTAGGAGATATGTAATTGATATACATGTATCTCAATCGAAGAGAAAAAAAATGGCAGACTTTTTTTTCATAAGATCTAAGTTCATGAGGTAAGAAAGAGAAGTCACTCTTGATTCACAGGAATGATCTGATGCAGTAAACTGTTGTGCTGAAAGTGATTTTTACAGCAATGTTTGAGTGATACAAGTGATACCGGTAAAACACTAACTGCATACCGGTAATTATTTTTGCACGCGATTCTCACACACTGGTTTTGAAAATGTGCGTGAATGATAAAAAACTCTCGCAATCGGGCGCTCTGAATCAGACACTGGTTTGAATTGTCATCTGCAAATGTTTTCAATGAGAGCAAGTCAACATTCCTGTCGTGTGGTAAAGAATTAAGGGTCATTAAAATTAGCATTGTATAGTAAAGGGTCAAACACAACACAAATAAATCCTTACATGTCCCTTCACTAGCACCTCTTCCCCACCATCATCTTCCCCGTCCCCATAGTATGTCTTAACCTTCTCTTCCAGGGCTGTTGCGTCCGCACCCCGTAACATGTCCAGTCTCTCCTTATTTCTATAGAATATGAATGTTGGCATGGCTGAAACTTTTTCCTTTTCTGTTGCCTCCTGTGAAAAATCAAAGGTATTTGCATTTGTATTTGTGGCCCGAGCAAAACTCTGGCAAAAAAGGGCTTAACGCTTTACCAGACGACAAAATTCTAGTTTTGTCCAAATTGAAAGCAGTTGCAGACGACGATTTCAATGTTGCTCAAAAGATGCAATTAATTTGTTTGATAGGGTAGAAAACATTGTGGGAAAAGGAGAAAATGCTGGTTACCAGCATTTTTTCCTTTTCCCACAAAGTTTCCAAACGTTTCTTTCCAAGGGTCATTAAAATTCGACATTGTGCGGTAATCTCCATGACGCAATATACCAAGCAAGTCATCAAATAACTGTGGATCCATAAAATCCATTTGTCTAAAAATTGACTCAATCTGGAGGTATGCTGTTCCTTTCACATGCAGAAAATTTACAACGAGTAAAAAGTTTTGGACCATGTCAGCCTGCACATAGGCTGACATGGTTCGATACTTTTTGCAGATCAATTAAACCCTGTTTTCACAGAGCATGCATCATATGCATATAAGTTCTTTGGGAAGGCATATTTTGATAACAAGTCACACTCATTGCAGACACCTTGTAACTAAATTTTTAGTTTTGATAGTTACTCATTTAAATTTCATAGCAAGGTATTTGCACAGAAAATGAATTTTTATGACATCAATATTGCATCATTAAATCCAGAATCAGTTTGCAGAAATATGATGGATTACAGACTCAATTTACAGATCTATCCATGTATAAAATAAAATGCAATAGACAGAAAAAGCCAATTACCTTACCTTACAATTTTGTTAAAATTCCACAGTTGTTTTTCATGCTATGTATCAAAAACAAAGACCTTGGTCTGTATTCACCAACCGTTCCCAATAACATTCTTAGTCTAATTCTGCATTTAAAAAGTAACACAACTTCTGATTGGCTAAACCATTTGGTTTAGCCAATCTGAAGTTGTGTTACTTTCAAATTTAGAAAATTCTTTGGGATAAGACGAAGAATGTTCTTAAGAATCGTTGGCGAATATTGACCCAGATAATTCCCCTGACTGGTCATGATAGTCATGGCAAGATTAAAGACCTCCACTTTATTTTGAAAGCACTTGCAGGCTACAAATTACATGTGAAATCTTTAAACAGGTAGAACATTGTTGAAAAAAGAGAAAATGTTGGTTACCAGCATTTTCTCTTGTAAAAATATTTTCAAACGCTTCCTTCTAAAGGTCATTTAAGCTACACCTATATACATTTTCAGGCAGTTTCAGCCAGTTTTTAACCCATTTCATCTTTATTTTACAAAACTGTAATGATTCTTGTATCTGCATGCCACATGTTGCTCCTGATGGCTGCAAGTTTGCTCAGATTACGATGCATAGAAAATGCATTTCATGTTTTGGAGGCCTTAAAAGCAATCATTGTCCTCGCTTCCAGTTTTGAATAAGAACAAATCCCTTGTGATTTTCTACATGTATCCCCAACACCATATATATCAACTGGTATCTTATCTATGTTAAACAGCTAAGCCCATTCTTCACACTTTAAAGTTTTAACAGCGTTTTTTCTCTAGAGCTGTAAGGATTTATCCTTAAAAATCAGTTTTGTGTGGTGAAAGGTTAAGAACTAGCAGGGAGGTATAGAGAATGGGAGCATTTTGAAGTTAACCTTTGCTCTTCATTCTTCCTTTATCAAACAATCCTGCATTCTAACAACCCTGATTATAAAGCTGGTTTAGAAACCTTGTAGTAAAAGGAGAACAATGTTTCCAATAATATTTTCTTCCTCATTGCTTTACTAAACAATCCTGGGTTTTCACAACCCTGGGAAAGAAGGTTTAGAAAACATTGTAGAAAAAGTAGAAAATGCTGGTCACCAGCATTTTCTCCTTTTCCCACAATGTTTTCTACCCTATCAGAGACCTTTATCTCATTTCTACCAATTTTGAATTTGTCGTCTGCAGCTGTTTTGAATTTGAAAGAGTCTAAAATTTGTCATTTGGGAAAGGCTTAAAGATCATCAAGTGAGCATCATTAGATTAGTTGTCAATAAATGTTTTCAATTTGGGCAAATTAAAAATTGTCATTTGGTTAACTTTTTACCAGACAGAAAAAAATTTAGCCTTGTCTAAATTCAAAGCATTTGCAGGCCAAATATTAAATGTTGCTTAAGGTATTCCTACCATGAAGCGGAACATCTATTTCCACTGTAATTTAACTCTGGAAAATATGATATCATTAAAAATCATCAATAACCGAGCCACTTTTGGAGGTTTTGCCTTCATAGAGTTATCATTTTCAATTCTAAAATCACTATGTCCTCAATTCAAAGGGAGATTATTATTACCTCCCTTTAAAAAAAAGTAATAAAGGTATGAACAGAAACGTTTTACATAGACATTTAAAAAAATTCTGGGCGGTTAAAAGTGTTAAGAATTATTGAATCACTATAAATTCTCAAAAATCTAACAACAAAAATAAAAACTATGCCATGTTGACCAGAAACTTCAAGGGAGGAAAGCCTTAAAACATGAAATATGTCATTCAAAGGGTAAGAAAACATTGTTGGAGAAGGAGAAAATGCATTTTCTCCTTTTCCCACAATGTTTTCAAAGGCGCCAGCCTCAGGGTAGTTAAAAGTGGGGATTGTGCAGTATGGGGTTAACAGGTTGAAACTTTTGTTGAACTCTCATCAGATTTGTCTCCATGAAACAATTCTGAGTACCCGTAGGCTGTTAGCGGAGGAAATAATGTTTGTAGGATTCAAATATGCGGAGATTTTCTGTACCTCTGAAGATGTGACTTTATCAAAATAAAACTCATGGCCTACCTTGCATTCGTCCACATCTACTTTCAAGAAAAGAGCTTTAGGGTATTTCCGACACAAAGATTCATAAACTGGTGCTATACGGCTACAAGGGGGACACCTGAAACATTGATTGAATGTTGTTTCACACTAATTTTTACAGTTTTTCAGTCTTATCACAGCATCATCTCACAGTGAAACTTATGTCCTTGGTTTCAGCAGTACCAGATTTGGGCTCTGAAAGGTCTTGACCAAGGACTCTTTCACAAAAATCCCAGTGTTTCAAATAAAGGTCATATCCAGGGCATCCAGGAGAGTTTCACTTTATAATGTAAAATTAACCATCTACACATGAAAATCTGCTTGGACAAAACTATTAAAGCTCTTTGCATCCCCGGGATGCAGATAAAAAAAGAGTGAAAAATTTCAGTTAGTCTTACTAAATCAATAATGAAAACAATGAAAATACAAAGCTTCTGGGTTTTGTCCTGTATGTATCAGAGGCTCTTCAATCTGCCTTATTTAGCCTTGATAATGACTTCTATCAGATGACTTGCATACACACCATATAGAAAATAAATAGCAAATAATTCCCCCAGTCATTCAAAAACATAATAATCTTTATAAGATATAGATTTAAAAAGCCTACTTAATGGAGGAGGGGGGGATGTTTTACAACTCAGCAAAAAGAAAGATGTTTGAAAAAAAGAAGCAGTATTGATTCAGTAGTACATTAAATGCCTTATTAAGTTAATTGTAAGGTTAAATGTGTGTTCCAAACTTCATTATGTTTTGTCAATATTATTTTCCCAATTTTGACATTTTGTCGAGGCTTATTTTCCCAATTTGGCCAGGGGCCTTTTCCCAAAATGCCTAGATAAAGCCCTGAAAGTACCTAGGGTGTTAATATTCATGAATAAAACTAAAACTGTCCAAGGTTGCACTGTATCCCCCTATTAAATTTTTCTTTGTACCCCCTATTAAAATCCTAGAGGGTGTACCCTCAAATGAAAAACCCAGTGGGCATGCTGATTTTTTGTGTTTTTGTTTTTAAACCTTGCCATATACTATGGCTACAGCCTACAGCCGCTTTAATGGTTACGATCCGAACCGGGGCAGAATTCCTGTTGGAATTGCGTTAAACAATTCATGAGCAAAAATTGGATTTGGAACACCAACACAGTTTGTTTGGTACACAGCCTACCTTTCGGACATTTAATCTCTTAATACTAGCTTTATTGATTGAAAAAAAAGAGGATGCGTGGAAAAAAATCGGCTCCATTACCAGCTCTTCCAAATTCTCAATTTCAGAGGCCGAAACGGCCGAAAGTTCTTTACCATGTTGCGAAAAAATCGGCGACAACCAGTTTTGTTCCAGCGTTGGTCACTTCTGTATCGAATTCTAGGTCTGTCTGAACGTTTTTTAAGTTTCCTGCCATTTTTAAACTTTTGACGTTAAAATAAAGGCACGACTTTCAAACATGATAAAGCGATATTTCCTGTCCAAGATTCACTTCCGGAATAAACAAAATTGAAGAGTATTCGGAAAAAATAAACTGGTAGCCTGTTATCGAGCTTTGCATCTGCGTCTTTTGAACGGTCAAGAAAGAAAACAACAGGTACCAGTTCATCGGATAAGCTATGGTATAAATCATAGACTTCGCCAATTAGAATCGTCTAGAAATTAAACTTAATCCCCCTATTCGCGATGATGTATATAAATAATAATAAAAAAAAGAGTAACGCTAAATATGTGGAGAAGGATCAGTTTCAACAAACATATATTCAGATCTTTATCTATAATATGAAAATAGGCAAAGCCTAGAAACGGGCTAAAGAGACTTTTTTTCTCAGATATTCAAACATAATCGGTTCAATAACTGATCGGTGCAAATAAGTTTATTTGACACTGCCCAGCAAATTTTTGATGGCAGTAGATACCGGTATCTGCAGACAGCAAATTCGAAAGTGATACAAATAAAACTGAAGTCCTCAAGAGGTTAGCATTTAACCAGTATTTTATCATTTTTCCGCAATGTTCTCAGAATCTTTCTCCTTCAGGGTCCTTTGAACTCGGGCGGATTGTGTATTAAAGGGTTAACTTGTGAAGAAATTTAGCCCCAAATTATCAGGGGTCGCTAATTAGAATCCCAGCTGGACTAGTTTTTTTCCCGAGGTTTGATGATAATCATTGCGACAAAATTCATCCACATGTCACCGCTAATCATCATCTGGGTAAATGTAAGGTGGGAAAGCAGTCAGTGGCCTGGAAAGAAGTTTTTGTAATTCTAATTAAAGGAAAGCCAGGATAGGTGCACTGGCTGCCAAGATATAACTGAGGTAATCTTGAAAATCGTTAACACCAAACAAACATACAAATACCCATATTTATTATGGCGCTGTGTACATTAGGAAATATATCATTGCTGATCATTTTCATTTCGCTACGTAGGGGTGTAGAAACCTATCAGCAAAAAAAAAAAAGGAACATCTATACATCTACCTAGAAACGTTGTACAATAGATCTACAAGAAATATCGTTAGCATCATGTAAACTCGGAGCAGATATAGATCAACATAATCTTTACAACTTGGATTATGTCTTAAATCTAGTAAGCTGCAAATTTTGGTACTAATACTTTTTTAAAAACCTTCTTATCCATCTATATATCTTTATACCCATCTATCTATCCACTCTTCTTCTCTCGTTAGCTCAGTCGGTAGCGTACAGGACTTAAGAAAAGGGGCGCAGCAAATTTCTTCCCGAGGATTGATGATATTCACTGCGACAGGATTCAATCCTCTCTCACTGCTAACCATTGTTTCGAAGCCAGTGGCTTGGAAAGAATATTGTGAGGAGTACTGGTAAAAGAAACTCCAGGAAAGCATGGATAGGTGCACTGACCGCCCCAATATAAGTGAAATAACGTTTAAAACGGCGTTAAACACCATACAATTAATTCTCTTCTCTTATATTAAAATCATATATCCACCCATTCATCCATTAACTCAATAAACGACCTAACCAACCCCAAAACAATGCGACAAGGACTCTTCCTCTCTCTATTGTCCAAAATCTCCTAAAATATCTTTATCCAATCCTCTACATGTATGTAGTACCCAACTGTCCATCCCCAGTCCTCTTGTCAGCTTTCTCAAAATCAACAATATTTACAATACTCTTTCTCTTCATTAAATAACAATTTGAGAAGTAATTTTTTCATTAGCCTCGTGAACAAAGTGTTAAAAAACACAAGACGTAGGTAAGGGTGTTGAGGAAACCAAAGCGAACACGAAATGAAGCGAACTGCAAAAGGACGAACGGGATCAAGGCCGACATAGAAAATGACGTCAAGGCACTGCGTAGTTCATACGTCACTGAAACTAACAATATTGATATTTTTCCCCCCACTGTTTTTGTTACAATAAGCAAACAAAGGGAAAATGTTGCAGACAGATTACATTTTAAGAAATTTTAACAAAGAATAATTAAATTTGATTTTGTGGATTTAGTGTGACTGTGTTGAATTCTTCTTGTAATAAACCAACCTTCTGGTTGTCAAGGAAGTTGAAGTACGGATACAGTCCAACTTTTTGTCCAAATGGAGAAATTCAAAATGGCTGAAAAATTGTTCTTCAGGGTTGAGATATGACTAAAGACGTGTACCCTATAGGTGGTCTTTCGCCCGTATTTTTCTCTTTTCATGGTGTTTATCATTTTCCGCCCATTTTCAATAAAAATGAACATTTAGGTCTTGTATGAAGCATAATTTATCTATATGTACGATTTCGATGCCTGAAACATTTCCAACAATCTCAATCTCGCATTTCTGAGAATACTTATTTCCTTGGGGATCACTAGAATTTTCGTGTAGCGTAGGTTTCTGTCAGTAATACGGTGATTCTACTTATTTACTAGTCTGATTGTCTAAGAAACTATTTTGAAAGTTGTTTTCAAAATGACGAAAGTAAGACACATTCAAAATCATCATATAAAGTTACCCTTCACGAATATGATTAAAAATAGATGGGTTGGCTGAGATTCTTGTTTTGAAAAAAATGAATATAATTATGTTTAGGAAACAAATAATAAATAAAGCGTCATTAAAACTTGTTAATGAGTGAATAATGTATTTATATTCACAACACTTTACTCAACAAACATGGTCAAGACTATATGATAACAAATATACTTATGTATTTAAATTGGATCTGACTTTTAGATTTTAAAATTTTTTACGACTTTTGTAGTTCGTACAATGGGTTAAAGTCTCAAAAACGGAAATGGCAACAGTAACGTACGCTTCATTTCACTGTATATTTGACCCCCTCAAAAAAAAAAAAAAAAAAAAAATTGAAACTTTCGAGTACATTTATTGGTATCTTTGGTGTACAATAGTGGTTTCTATTGTTGAAAATGGAACTTGTCTGAAAAAGGAATTTGTAAAATTATTACAAAAGGCTGCTTGTAGCAAAAGAAGGTGGAACAAAGTTTTCAAGATCGCTATATTTCTTCTATATTCACACGCCCAATTAAAAATGGACAAAAATGTATGGATTCAAATCTGAAGTTGACAAAAACATCATTACAGGAAAAATGTGTTTAAAAAAAAAGATACAAAGGGCCGTTGAAAATGAAGATCAAAAACTGACGTCAAACGATTTCAACGGAATATGAATAATGGAACCTGTTTTTGAGAATGGGCATTAAGCCGCTTTAAATGCAAATACAGGCATAGCAAACGGAATTAACATTTCACATTTTATGATAGATATATGTAGATACATGTGTTGTCAATAATTTTGAATTCGACACACAAACATTACAGTATACATAAATAAAGCCAAAGCCCAAAAGGCGGGCAGAGCTTGAACTTGCACCTTACTACTTTTTACCCATGAGACAACAAAATTTTACACTTTTCAAAATTGAAAACTCTAGTAGATGACAAACTAAACGTGTCTTAACCATGAACTTTGTCTAAAATAGGACAGAAAGCATTGTAGGTAAAGGAGAAAATGCCAATTATCAGTATTCACTTAATTTCCCACAGTCCCTATAAAAGTTTTCTGTTTTAGGGTTGTTTAAACACTGAATTGTTTGATAAAGTGTTTAAATTTGACAGGAAGTAATTCTCCTCTTGCTCAGAAATGAATGGGGGGTGCGTTAGGTGACCCAGTGGTAAAGTGTAGGACTGTCAACTGGGAGGCCCTGGGTTCATATTATTCAAAGCGATGTAAAACATCAATCAATCTCAAATAAATCCAGGTATGGGAAATGCGTCAGCAGCACTTGACCGCATGGAGCACCATCATTCAAAGTCGCATGCAATCATATGTGTAGTCCTACATGTCGTATTTTGTAGAGATGTAACTTTCCCATGGATGAATAAATCTTGTACACGTGTATGAGTCGGTAGATTGGTTACCTCCCCTGATACAGCTTAAACTATTTGAAACTTGCGCCTTGACAAGGACGGCTTAACCCTTATCCTGCTGAATAACTAACTTGAAACTTTCAAGCCGATAGTATAAACCCAAATTTTGATATTTTAAAGTACGTATTTTTGAGAGAAATATATCTTCTTATCGGACAGCGTAGATCCAAGATCAGACTGCACGTTCTGTGCAGTCTGATCTTGATCCACACTGTCCGCAAAAGGTCAGTTAGTCACTCTTAGCAGCGTAAGGTTTAATGCGTCTGCAAAAGTATCGACCCATGTCAGCCTGTGCAGTCCACGTAGGCTGACAAAGGTCGAATCATTTTGGTATATGTAAATTTTTCTGAATGTCCAAGGACCATTCAACCTTGTGGTTCAGCCGGTTTTTAGTCAAAATGGATCCACATCATGCGAAGATTTTCATGGTAGATCTATATTCGTATGATACGAAGAGGCATTTAACCTTGAGTGCCGCCCATATATTATGTGATTCTGTCTAGTGACACACGATACATGCATACACACCACACATTGCTCGACAATCGAATTTCAATTTCGACATGCCCCATCTGCATCCTATGGTGTGCGCACAGAATTTCACGCAATATCTACTTCAAACCAGTCAGGAATCACGTATGAAATTTAATCTCCGCCCATAACGCCTTGATTATCCATAACTAGCATTGTATATGTGTACGTGTATGTAGCGACGACCTATACTTATTATGTACACATATCATATACACATGTGAATTGAGACAGTCGAATACGTCGATGGCTTTTGCGCAACTAATCAGCTTGTAGGAAACTTAAATCTAACATGGTCAGGTGAAAATATCGCTGGTAGGCAGTGCTTTCTTTGCACTTCTTTTATTTCCGAATCGTTCATTTGTATTGTACAAAGTCCGAGGAAAACATGGGTGCTTTAAACAACATGTGAGACATGCTCTGTGAAAAGAGGGCTCAATGCATCTGCGAAAAGTATCGACCTAGGTCAGTCCGCGCAGGCTGACCTTGGCCGAAACTTTTCGCTATTGGTCAATTTTCTGTATGTCCAAGGACCAATCTACCTTATGATTAAGTCGTTTGTTAAAAAGTGATCATAATGGAACCATAAGTATGCGATGGGTTGATTAGTGTAATGCATCACGTAGATGCGTTAAACCCTGTTTTGCACGATCGCGGCTCAAATACAAGATTGATAATGCAGCCACATATATTTGAGACATGCTCTGGCAAAAGGGGGCTTAATGCATCTCCGTGATACATGATACCAGCCCAAGTCATCACATAATTATGGATCGAAAAGAGCCACTTTTTAAACAACCGACTTAATCATGGGTAAACTGGTCCTTTGACCGATAGCGAAAAGTTTCGGCCCAGGTCAGCCTGCGCGGACTGCGCAGGCTGACCTGGGTCGATAGTTTTGGCAGATGCATTAAACCCCCTTTTCACAGAGCATGGCTCATTTCTTTAGTCATCCCCCGCTGGGCGTGGGGATAGAAATAGATCAGCTGTCGCACTACAGCAGGGGTAAGACCACCCCCCCTCCCCACTGTGCCTGCCCGTTTGCCGTGGGCTGCAACTCTTGTCGTTCGATGACGGGATCCTGGTGGTTGAGTGGATTCAGAGCTCGGCCCTTAGATAGCTCTGTTTTCGCAACACACCGCTTTGGCCCTGAACTGAACTAAACGAGAGGTCAGGAAGGCCCGTCCTGATCAATCGGCTGGTCATGCCTTGCCCTAGGGCATCTAATATGTTCTTTCTCTTACACCCTTCTCTCAATTAAAATTACTGTCTTCTCCATATCTACTGCACACTCTTTCAAATTTCATATTTCTTGTTCTGCCCTAGAAGGCGGTGGCTCATGGGTCAATTGGGTGAAAGTTCTTTGGTATTTGGCTGACATTTGTAACCTCTCAATGATCGTCTAAGCTTGGTAGGACTTTCCGCGAGAATGCATCTGTCCAGTCTAGCCCTTTCATACCGAGTATACCACTGATGTATCCCTGTCATGGTCTGCGAATGGGCTTTCCCCAGACCATGTCCCCTTGTTGGGCTCCGTGGCGGGTGGGGAGCATCGGTGGTGAAACTTTACACACAAACATGGCGTCCCAAAAAAAGGCCAAGCTCAATGAAAGCAAACGCCCTCTTTCAGATAGTGAATCTGAAACGGAAACTTCACTTCCTTCTTCCTTTCACTCTCCACGTTTCATTGTTATCAAATCTCAAGATCCTTCAAAATCTATAACAAAACTCTCTCCTTTCATTATAGAAAAACAAATCTCTAGTATCCTTGGAACTCCAAAATCTGTGAAAAAACTTAAAGACCAGACCCTTCTAGTTGAATGTCTGACAAATCAGCAAGCTCTGAATCTTTTAAAACACACAAAATTCTTTGACACTGATGTTAAAAATTTCCCTCATCCTTCTCTAAATTCTTGTAAAGGAGTAATTAGATGTAAAGAACTTACCTACTGCAACTCCTTACAAGAAATCAAAGACAATCTGAAACAGCAAGGTGTATCTGATGTTCAGAGGATTTCCGTACGCAGAGATGGAGAACAGAGACTTACAAACACATACATTTTAACATTTTCTTCACCTGTTCTTCCAACATCTATCAAAATAGGCTTCCAAATTGTAAAAGTAGATGTGTATGTGCCAAACCCCTTGCGATGTTTTAAATGCCAGCGGTACGGCCATCACATCAGTAAATGTCCAAACCAAGAAACATGCTCTAAATGTGCTCATCAAGGACCTGACCATGACAGTACTACTTGTTCAAATCCTCCTCTTTGCATTAATTGTAAGTCTCCACACTCTACTTTTTCAAGAGAGTGTCCTGTATGAAGGGAAGAAAAAGAAATCCTTTCCATTAAATACAACAATAATGTTAGCTTTCCAGAAGCAAGGAAAATATTTGAACAACGCAAGAAAACCTCTTCTAGTCTTAGGTATGCAGGTGTTGTTGGCTCGTCAACTGAAAAGGACGACTGCAGCACTTGTAAGATTCTTGCGAAAGTTCTCCTTCAAAAATTTCCTGATGTAGCTTCTGAGCTGAAAGAACTTCTCCCTCCATCCACCCTGTCCAAACTAATTCCTGACTCTCCATCTCCGTCTAAAACAAACACAACCTCTTCTGCACCCTCAAAACCCACAAATTCTCAAAGTATCCCTTTACAAAAAACCTCAAAGCCGTCTACCTCTTCGCAAAATATCTCTTCACGGAAAACTTCAAAACCATCTCCCCCTTCACAACATCCTCCAAAGAAACCCCAACCTCCATCTTCACAGTCTACAACTAAATCTAACATCTCATCTAAAGATAACAAATCTAATAATGTACCCCGATCTCCTAAAAGGTCTTCTTCAAAATCTAGACCACAACCCAGAGATACCCAAGGATCTTGTGAAATCACTGTCAAAGTAAACGATCCTATCCCTATCTCCAACAGATTTTCGGAGCTAGAGGACATGGATGCAGATGCTGAAAATCTGGAAGGTGAGGCTTCAGATTCAGAAGCCTCTATTTGGTCCATTTCCAAAGATCCTTGGAACAAGGACGCTGACACTTGGCACTCGTCCAAACCCGAGACAACTGTAATGAAATCTTAACCAACCTATTTTAAAATGCATTGGTTTACGGCCTATTTTTTTACTTTAGCTTTTACACTTTCCTCATGCACTATGGATACCATAATCCAGTGGAATTGTCGAGGTCTGAAGTCAAACTTTGACGAACTTTCCCTTTTAATCAATGATCACAAACCAGTTGCTGTTTGCCTGCAAGAAACCTTCCTTAAACGGGAGGATGATATCACTATCAAATATCATTCCATTTACAATAAGATTTTTACCGAAGGCGAAAAAGCCAGAGGTGGTGTTTCTATTATTGTTAATAACAACATTCCTCATAAAGTGATCTCTCTTAATACAAACTTGCAAGCTGTTGCCATCAGGTTATCTTTACACAGTGCTGTTACACTGTGTTCTTTATATCTCCCCCCGAGCACACCTATCAATGAGACCGATCTGAATGATCTCATTTCCGAATTGCCATCCCCCTATATTCTTGCTGGGGACTTTAATGGTCACAATGTTATTTGGGGTTGCGATGACACGAACCAGAGAGGTTTACAGTTGGAGAGCTTCATTTCGAACAACTCTTTGTCTTTCATGAATGATAACAAGTCAACCTACTTGCATCCAGCAACTGGATCTTACTCTTCTATTGATTTAACCTTATGTAGCCCAGTCTTACTTCCCAATTTCACTTGGAAAGTGACTGAGGATTTGTGCGGAAGTGATCACTTCCCCATTATCTTTTCATCTACACAACCATCCAGCAGTGTACGACCACAGAAATGGAAGCTTTCCAAAGTCAATTGGAATAAATTTGAAACCCTCTGTGAACAGACCATTACACATGACAAATTTGGAGATTGCGATGATACCGCAAAACTTTTTACTTCCCTATTAATTGATGCAGCTAAACAGTCCGTCCCTCAGACCTCGACAAATCCAAAACGTCCTGACAAGCCTTGGTACAATGATGATTGTAAACAGGCTGTCAGAGACAGAAAACAAGCCCTTAGAAAGTTTAACCTCAGGCCTACCAAAGAAAATCATAACTTATTCCGTATTTCCAGAGCAAAGGCTCGACGAACCATTAGAGAAAGTAAGCGCAAGGCTTGGAGACAATATATCTCTAAATTAAATAGTAGAACTACTACTAAAAAAACCTGGGACATGATCAGAAAGATCAATGGCAAAGGCCAGCCCCCTCTTAGTCACCTTGAAGTTAACAATACTTCGTTGGAATCGCCCCAGGATATAGCTGATGCTCTTGCCGACACCTTTTGCAAAAAGTTTTCCTCTGCAAACTATTCTGAAAAGTTTCAGAGGAATAAAGCCAGAGAAGAAAAGAAAAAACTTAATTTCAATTCTTCTAATTCAGAGCATTATAATAAACTCTTCACCTTTAAAGAATTAAAATCTGCTCTGAATAAAGCTCACGATTCTTCTCCTGGCCCAGATAAAGTTCATTACCAGTTTTTAAAACACTTACCTTTTACTTCTCTCTCAGTTTTACTTGACATTTTTAATGATATCTGGCAGTCAGGTGTTTTTCCTTCATCCTGGCGGGAAGCACTAGTCATTCCTATCCCAAAACCTGGCAAGGATGCTAGTGACCCGGCTAACTATCGGCCAATAGCTCTTACAAGTTGTCTCTGCAAGACCTTAGAACGTATGGTCAACGAAAGGCTTGTTTGGTTTTTAGAGAAAAACAACCTCATCGTTGATGTACAGAGTGGATTTCGATGCCAACGTGGCACCATAGATCATCTTGTCCGCTTTGAAACCTTTGTCAGAGAAGCCTTTATTAATAGACAGCATGTAGTATCTGTCTTTTTCGACCTTGAAAGTGCTTACGATACAACTTGGAAATACGGAATTCTTAAAGACTTGCATGGCTTTGGTCTTCGAGGCCGTCTTCCTCTTTTTATTTCAGCCTTCTTGGATGAACGTCTTTTCCACGTCTGAGTTGGTAATACTGTCTCGGGAGCCCGTGAACAGGAGATGGGTGTACCCCAAGGATGTATTCTCTCTGTTACACTTTTCAGTGTGAAAATAAACAGTATAGTTAAAGCTATCTGTCCTGGTGTAGACTGTTCCCTTTATGTTGATGACTTCGTTATATGCTTCAGATCTCGAAATATGAATATTATTGAGAGACAACTTCAACAGTGTCTCAACAAGCTCCAAATGTGGTCTGATGAAAATGGCTTCAAATTTTCAAAGTCCAAAACTAAGTGCATGCACCTCTGTAATCTACGAGGTGTTCATCCAGACCCTGAACTGTATTTGGGCAAAACTAAAATTGAAGTCGTTTCTGAGTTTAAATTTCTTGGGGTCATCTTTGACAGAAAGCTTTCCTTCCTTCCTCACATCACTGCACTTAAAAAGAAGTGCAAGAAGGCTCTTAATCTTCTTAAGGTTGTGGCCCATTCTGAATGGGGAGCAGACCGTAAAGTCCTCATGCGGCTTTATCGGTCTTTAGTTCGCTCCAAATTAGACTATGGATCTATTGTATACGGATCTGCCCGTAAATCTTACCTGAAAATTCTAGATTCTATACACCATGAAGGTCTGCGTCTTGTACTTGGAGCTTTCAGAACTTCTCCCATCAATAGTCTCTATGTTGAGGCTAATGAACATTCTCTTTCTTACAGAAGGGAAAAACTCTCGCTTCAATATCTTTTAAAACTGAAGTCGAATCGTTTTAATCCAACTCATAACATTGTTTTTAAACCTCAATATAAACGTCTTCTTGAAAGGAAACCAAATGTTATTCCTCCATTTGGTATCCGCATGGAGCCCATTGTAGATAACCTTGGCATAGACACTGAGTCTATTGCCGACTATAGAATCTCTGAAATCCCTCCATGGACACTAAACAATGCAGAATTCAGATTTGACCTTGCATCTGACAAAAAGTCTGTCACGGATAGAACTGTGTTTCATGCTAGATATAACGAGATAAAGGAGCATTATTTTTCCTTCAAACCCATCTATACAGATTGATCTAAAGAAGGAAATTCTGTAGCAGCTGCCGCTGTTTATGGACAAAGGAGCTTAAAGTGTCGCCTTCCAAACAACTCCTCTATCTTCTCTGCTGAAATTAAAGCAATTAATCTTGCCCTTAATCTAGCTCACGTTCTAATTCCAACCGTTTCATTATCTTCTCGGACTCTTTGTCAACATTACAAGCCCTTTCAAATCAATGCCTTGAGAATCCCTTAATCTGTAATTTACTCCAAAGGATCTCACAAATTTCGTCTATGAATAGATTGGTGTTCTGCTGGCTTCCAAGTCATGTAGGCATCAAAGGCAATGAAAATGCCGATAGGTCTGCTAAATCTGCACTTAACCTTCCCATTTCAGATTTTAAAGGTCCACACACCGATTTTAAATCCTCCGTTTTAACACATATCCAATCTTCTTGGCAATCCCAGTGGGATGCTGATATTTTCAATAAACTGCATTCAATTAAACCGTCCCTTGGCGAATGGTACCCCGTTTACAGGTCTGTTCGTCGAGAAGAAGTGATAATTGCACGACTTCGAATTGGCCATTCACGCATCACACATTCCTGGCTCTTGACCAGAGATGATGCCCCTGAATGTATTCCATGCAATGCATCCTTTTCTATAAAACATATCCTACTAGACTGCATTGACTTTCAGCCAGTTCGTTCAAAATATTTCAACGTCAATAGTTTGAAAAATCTTTTTGATTCTGTCAGCGTTGAATATATTATCGCTTTCATAAAGGAGATTGGCATTTACAATAAACTGTGATATTTACTCTTGTGTTTCTTACCCATCTTTTTACAACATTCTTTATTCCTTTAATATTCAGTTTGCATCTCCTTAATGGGAGGATTAGCCCTCTTGGGGGCATCTTATCTCATTGGAGACGGACCTCTTTAATGGGAGTATACTGATCCCATTGGAGGCTCCAATCTTTACCAGTTTTAACACTCATTTCCAAGGAAAAGAAATATTCTCAGTCTTACCTTTTAAAAGTCTTGTGTTGGCAGGGATTGCCCAGCCACTCAATATCATATTTTATGCACAATATAAATGACACATATTTCTATCTCATTTAAAGACTTCTTACTATCAATCCAGCATTTACTTCATACTTTTTTATCACGTTCTTAACTCTTATCATTTAAAACTATTGAGTAGATAGGGATTGCCCTGTGACCCAATAATGCCCTTTATGCATATTAAGATCACACATGATACTTCTTAATTCAATTCCTTTATTATCATTAATGTATTCAAACTTTATTCGGTTTCAACAATTCCACTTTTATTATCTTTTAACAAAGATATGCGCGCTAAATGACCAAAGTTGTCGATGCGCCATAAAACAACATTCATTCATTCATTCATTTCTTTAGTCCCTTTTCCCTCCATCTAGTGCGTCGTACGGACCTAAGGCCTACGGGTCTGTAAGATCAAAGATAGACTGCGGAAACACGTGCACTCTGGTATGTCTAAAATAGTTCTAGATTGTTTCGTTTTGAATCAGATTATCTTCCGGTGCAATTAAACAAATAGTTGTACCTATCCGACCCTAACCCTTTTTTGCCTGATAATGATATATAGGATGATTGCAAGGGTAAATACATGAGTAAAGGTCACTTGGAATACAAAGCTGCAATAGATCTGGCCTGTAAATTATATGAAGTCTAACTTATTATTATCATCATTATTATTTGCACTGTCTTCATAAACAACGGGTGAAACTACTTATCGATAATAATTGCGCTTAAATTGTTTACCGTTGTATTTTTTTTTTTTTTCTAAATACCTTAATCCCTTGGCTGCTAAGCGCGACTTAATAAACTTACGTGGATAGTGTAGATCAAGGTCAGACAGCACAGACAAGGAGGTATTTTTCTCCAAATTATGACTGGGAAATAACAACAATCGCATTTTACAATTAGCTTTTAAGTTTCATTTCACTTAATTAGCAGGTTAAGGGTTTAGACAAAAACTTATGTCCTAGTATCAAAAATACTAAATGACTGGCCTGTAACACGCAAAAAGGGGCATTCGGACACTTGCGTAAAGTGTCGTCTCGGATCAGCCTGCGCAGTCCGCGCAGGCTAATCCGAAACGACACTTTCCGTTTTTATGTAATTTTCTGTTTTGCGCAAGTCTACTGTTGCACAAAATCTAATGTAGTCGTAAAGTGCCGTCTCGGATTAGCCTGCGCGGACTGCGCAGGCTGATCCGAGACGACACTTTACGCAAATGTCCGAATGCCTTTTTTGCGTGTTGCAAGCCAAATGTGGCCTGCAACATTTGGCTTCGTATTCTGCGGAAGTATTATGTATTGAGGAATGTGAAACATGATACATAGACAATACCGAGGCACGATTTTTCACTACGACGATTACGACGATGTTATACAATTACAATCATGAGGAAGAACACAAGCACGGTTTCATGTAATCCAATATCTGCTCTACAATCCAGTAATTTAGTAATTTTCAATAACAATTGCTAAAAACAAAAAAAAAAAAAGGCATTTGACTTATCTGCCTTATCCCGAAACCGCGAAACTTAAAACTACCGTTTTGTTTCATAAGTAATTGAATTGACAAAATTGCCTTCTTTTTTTAATCTTTTTTGTCCTCTTTGGTAATAAATATGTTTGTACGGTTTTGAACTTTCGGACAACGGCTCCGAATTTAGAGTAAAGATTTGGAAGCCAGATACATTGTACTTTTGTTGTCGATGGAATCTTGTTTAGCTTAATTGCAAAGGGGAAGAGCTCGTTATCCTGCAGTCCTGAGTTTAGAAATATTTTGAAACAATTTGACCCTGTATATTATAATGAGGGTGAAAATAGTTTAACAACAAATTTTAAATCTCACTATTTTACACCTCCCCCCACACACACATCCTTGTACATAGCATTTGCCTATCGACTGAAATAAACTTTGCGGCATCCTTCATGTGCTTCTGATTAGCTGTCAGTGCTGCCTGACCGATTCACGGTAATGACGCTGTGCTTACATGTGCCTCAGTTATCGACTGAAAAGAACACGAAGACATAAAAACGTAAAATTACCAGTACCGTGCGAATCTTATTTCGAACAGAATGTTAACCGATACTAATCATAAGTTTTGAAAGCCTGTCGACCAAACGTTGCCATTCCACTTGTGGTGCCTTATCGTCGATCAAGGCCTCAGAGGGCTAGAGCTCATCAGAGATGGACCAGGAAAATTAGGAATGATGTTGTTTTCACCAATGAATCTCGATTTAATGTTGATTTCGCTGATGAAAGAGCCACTGTAACGGCGACAGGGTATAACATTTTCGCATCATTGAAGGTGATCGTTATGGTGGAGGTGGCGTCATGATATGGAGAGAAATAAGTCACTAAGCAAAGACAGACATTATCATGGTTGTAAGAAACCTGAAAGTTGACCGATATTACAGCGAAATTTATCGTTCAGTACTTGTCATATCTTAATGTCGCGGTTATGCAGGTTATAAAGCATAAACAAGGTAACGCTCGCCCATATGCTTTGCCTGAGACCAAAGGCGTACTTAACTCCATTGGTCTGTCACGGAAGACTGAAAATTTCATTGATCGACCATAGAACACCGATACTAAAATAGCACATAAACACATCCCATCTTTATACATGTGTTTATTGTATAAGTCAATGTCAGCAACAAAATCAGAGAAAATGTGAAACCCCCCCCCCCACGTCCCGGTTGAAAGTGAATATTTAACTGTAAACGGAAAAGACAACCTCGCCTTTGGTGTAGATAGGTTCAGAAATAAATTTACTATTGTTCTCGGACCTTCGGACTTTTCAAACGATTCTTGCAACAAAGCATTGACACTGAAGTCATCAACTGATTTGTAAACGCTTATGCATGTTCCGTAAAACAATCCAGAATCCCGTAGCGAATAATGTTAATTCATGTGAATTAACCCTTTCCCACACGACAAAATTTTAGACTTGTCCAAATTGGAAGCATTTGCAGATGACAAAATAAACCTACCTCAAAAATTGAAATTTGACTTTGGAAGAGTAGAAAACATTGTGGGAAAAGGAGAAAATGCTGGTTACCAGCATTTTCTCCTTTTCCCACAATGTTTTCAGAAGGCTTCTTCCCCTGTGTCGTAAAAACCAGGGATTGTGTGGTAAAGAGTTAACTCTCAGAAGACGTGCCACAAATTTTGACCAATAAACGGTAAATATATATTTGAAAAGATGCGAAGTAAAAGATGAATGATTGATTGATTGTATCGTGTTTAACACCGTTTTCAACACTATTTCAATTATATCGCTGCGACCAAAGCACCTATCCATGCTTTCATGTCCCTTTTTTTTTTCACTTGTACTCCGCACAATATTCTTTCCAATCCACTGGCTGTTTTCCCATATAATCATCGTCGAAACAATGGTCTGCGGTGAAAGAGGAATGAATCACGTCGCAATGACTATCATCAATCCTCGGAAAGAAATTGGCCGAGTCGGGTATCGAACAAATAACATCCTGTTCTGAAGTCTTGTGCACTACCGACTGAGCTACCGGGACTCGGCGTACCAGATGAAATTCATGACACTGGATTAATTTAAAAGTATAACAGACAAAATCTTATTTTTCACAATTTCATCAGTACCATGAAAAATGCAAGAAAAAAATCAATTATAATTCGGCGTGTGATAGTGAATTGTGTGACGTCAGTGCATTGCGATCCGGAAAATGTGAAAGCATTTTAAGACTGGTTAAACCTTAATATTTTACTGTACAGAGGTTAAATACTTATAAACCATAAAATACAATCAAGTTCTTTTCCAATTTCCTTTCATTGTACGTTTAATGTACGATATAAAGAATATGTCGAGAAAACACATAAAAAAAAGGTGAAGGAATAGAGAGTGGGGACAGATGGGTGTGGAGTGTTAGGTCTACTGGTGAAGACATCGCCTTGTTGTAAACCACGTATAGAGACAATAAAAGCTTACAACCTGAGACAGCCACACTTGTTGCACAACCTAGCATAGATAATCATAATTTTTCTTTCACCGAAGAAATATAGTTATCTTGAAATGTGTTTGTCAAGGTTCAAATGATACTGAAAAATATGTCAGTGATTCTGCGTTCTTAATATCATCCGGTAAGTAATTCCAATCATTAATTACAGACGGCAGAAATTAATAATTATATACGCTAATTCTGCATGCCATGGTTCGAAAATCATTTGGTCTGCGCAGATTATAGCTGATTGTCAGCTGTTGGGTGGGAGAAGAACATTAAGATGATTTGGAGAAAGTACAGTTACTATTTTGTCGAAGTGAATGAGCATATGTTTTCTTTCTTTGAAAGTTTCCCAACCAGAAATAGCCACAAGTTTATGCACTATGCGTGCAGCTTCATTATGAACTTTGTCTTGTAAATCCTTAACCCCTGAGTAAAAATTTTCCATATAACATCACCAAACTCCAATGTAGGCCTTACAAATTTAAAGTATATGTTTTAAAGTGACAGTCGATCGAGCCATCTTCAGATGCCGCATAACTCCTATTTTTTCCATGCTTTTTCAATTGATTTATTGCTATGAATATCCCAAGATCCGTCATTAGAAAGAAAAATACCTAAACATATTTGTGACTAGTAACTGACGGCATTTCAATATTTGACATGAAGAGACTTCGGTGATTAGGTTTAAAACCAACGATTCAGATTCTGAAGGGTTGCACTTGGCCAAGCACTTCTGTGCCCAATCTGTAATCCTACCAATATCAGATTTAAAATATTTCCTTCACCAGCCGGACCATCTACAATCAGAGATAAGTTTGTATTATCTGCAAAAGGTTTTATATTTGCCTGAATTTCGTCGACGATATGATTTGTATAAACTAGAAATAGTTGATGCCCTAGAATAGATGCTCAAGAGACACCGGCTTGCACATAACTGAAGGACGAAACCCCCCTTTAAAATTACTCTTCAAAAACGGTTAAGAAAATCAAGAAAATAGTGGGTTGCTTTTTTCACCGTTTTCGTTTAAATAATCTCTCTCACGGGGAACAGGGGGATACATTAAATGTCATTGTATTATGAAGTACGAGTACAGACGACGCACTGGTCAATGTGATAGTTTTAGTAATGGTGACCGATGATCGTGCAAATAAATTTTGGTATTCCATGAAAATGGACAAAAAAGTCCATAAACTCACTTGTCCACTCTCAGTATGATTCTGTTTAACATAATCGTATATCGGGGCAGGCAGTCTTTCTGTAAATTATCGCCAACTCTTGGAAACACACTTGATACAGAATGTTATGGTTACTCAGCACAAATGCAGATATTAAAGTGAAACTGTATACGTGTTTGCACGTCTTGTTAACCGTGCTAAAATCTGAATAAAATGTAACATGATGAATGTGTTACATATTAAAGGTTTTCATTATTTGCCTACTCATCATCTGACTTTGGTTTGGCATGTATTTATCACTCATTCTCAGTAAAAAGGTGCATTCGGTGTCGTCGGGTTTTATTTCGACGTACGGGATAAAGTCGGTAATACTGGTTGTGTTCAACAATTGGTACCCATGTATCCTTAATAAAAACCAAAGTAATAGGGGCCGGTTGCAAATATCAAAGAAAATATTTCAGGTCAAATTAATTAGTCAATTTGACGTGTTCGTTACTGTTGCCGAGCAAAAGCTAGAAAAGTAAATAACGATAAAAATATACAAAAGCTTATTAATTAGACGATTTTCTGAAACCGTTTATAGGTTTACAAGTAATAGAAAATTAATGTGCGTATTTTTGGACGTTTTCCATTCTAAATGTGAATTTCATTGTCGCTTAAATCTGTGAAAATTGGTGTCGCCAGAATCTGTGAAATGTTCGTTAATGCTTTTGATTGTCAACAAATATCCAAAAGGGATTCTACTTACTATTCAGTTTTGCTCTTTTGGTAATGAGTTTTTCAATTTATATCATTAACAGTAAATTAAACTTAGGAAATAATCTTCTTTCTATCGTGGTTTATGGTTCAATAAACACGGTTGTGAGTTATGTATTTTCCTCAATAACATAAGGTAAAAGTTCGAAAATTTTAGTACATTAAAGCAATGATATAAAATTGACTTTTCAACTTTTTATATTCTGTGCGCCCTCTTATTGCGAATGAGTGTTATACAATTTAAAAACAAATAAACTGAGGCTGGGAGCCCTGTGTCGATCAATCAAGCATTATAGAAAGTAACAATCACTTTTACGTACATGTAATTTGGCAGATGATCAGGTAACTGGTTGGTTTCTGATTATCAGATGGTGATTGGAACTTTAGAACCTGTATTGTAGATATTCTTTCCTTAATTTCAACGAGTTCTCACAACATACATGTATGCGTTATACCGGACACTGAAAGACCGTTGCTAGCAGAGGGGAGAGAGAGAGATACATATATTTTCTGACTTAAATAGGTTAAAATCACCACGATCGATATTACATTATAAGCAAAAAGCATTTGAAATGAATGTAATGAAAGAGACATTATTAAAGCCTTATCGATTTTAGAAAACGTGAATACGTAAATATGTAATGAAATTTTCTTTTTTGTATTTTACATTTGCATGTAAATGCAAAATAAAGGTAATTCACTACAAAACGGATGTTCTTCACCCCAACAAGATATTTAGTTTGAATAGTAATATACACCGCTTTGAACACTATTTCAATTATATCACAGAGACAGCAGGCATATTCTTGTGTCCTGTTAGTTTCACAGTTTTTTACCTGTGGCATGAGCCGAGCTGTATAGCACAGTGGTTAGCGTACCTGACTCGTGACCTGATGGCTTTGGGTTCGATACTAGGTTAGGCAAACTTCCTTTTATGCGATTTTTCGCCTCTAACCTCTGGTACATGTGAAAAATGAGTCAGTGGTTTGGAAAGAAAAACACATGTGTAGAAGCACTGACCGCCATGATTTGACCTTAGCTGTTGGCACGGCGTTTGTAAACAAACAAAAGCTAGGCCTGACAGTGCTTTGCCCACAGAGATACTTTGTAGAATTCATAAATAAACAATTCATCACATCCGGAACCTAAGTTAAATAACAATTTCGAATAGGTCGTGATAAAATGCAGAAAAATCAAACAAATCGAGGTTTTATGCACGATCATAAAAAAAAGCAGAAAATCAACATTAGGGGAAGTTTGTCGCCATACATAAAAAAATGAGCCGTGCTCTGTGAAGAGGGGGCTTAATGCATCTGCGAAAGACTGCGCAGTCCGCCCAGGCTGACCTGGGCCGAAACTTTTCGATTTTGGTCAATTTTCTGTATGTCAAAGGATCAGTCTACCTCATGATTAAGTCAGTTGTTAAAAAAGTTGCTCTTACGGATCCGTAGTTATGTGAAGACTTGGGGCGGTATCATGTATCACGGTGATGCATTAAGCCTTCTTTTGCCAGAGTGTGGCTCGAATGCATTGTACAGCTGACGATTCTATAAAGAACAGCAGCAGCAACAAAAACATCAACCTTCCGACAGAGGAGAAAACAGAAGAATGTACTTATTCTGTAAAATCGTTCTTTTACCAAATGGCCTGCAACAGGCGAGAATGTGCATTCTGACATTTGCGTAAAGTGTCGTCTCGGATCAGCCTGCGCAGTCCGCGCAGGCTAATCCGAAACGGCACTTTACGACTACATCAGATTGTGTCCTACAGTAGACTTGCGTGAAACAGAAAATAACATAAAAACGGAAAGTGTCGTTTCGGATTAGCCTGAGCGGACTGCGCAGGCTGATCCCAGACGATACTTTACGCAAATGTCTGAATGGCCCTTTTCACGTGTTGCAGGCCATTAATAATTCCTTGATTGAAGGACCTTGACAAGAGGGTGTCTGAAAACTTTTTGGAAAAATAGCACATCCTGATAGCATTTTCTCCCTTTCTTAAATGCTTTTACCCTTTCAGAGAAAAACCCCGTTATTTAATCACATTTTGATCTGCCTTGTTTTCAGTTTGGAAAAGTCTTTCGTCTTCTGTTTTTACCACACAATCCAACAATTTAATAACTCTGAGGAAGAGGCCTTTTGAAAACATTATGGAAAAAAAGGAGAAAATGCTGGTTACCAGCATTTTCTCCATTTTCGAAAATATTTTCAACATTGAAGAGGTCAATTTCTCTTTTGAGCCACACTTACTCTGTCGTCACGAACAGTTTTGAATTTGGAGAAAGCTAAAATTACCCGTTTAGTCAAAGGGTAAAGATTTTTTTTAAAAAAAAGTAATTGGGGCCTCAGATTTTGAACTTTCAACAAATTCTGAAAGTTAATTACATGTATCTTTACTGACAGACACAAAGACTGTTATGCTGTTTCCCCTTTCCTTTTTCTCTTTTTAGGTTATCGGTTGATTCTATCTTTGTAATTGTTCATTTGTTTACACTTTACCAACCTTGAATCCGAAGATGAAACTTGATAACCTTGGTGAAAACTTTTTGTTACAAATTTTCTGCATGCAAAAGGATCATTCTACGTGATGATTGAACAGTCGGTTGTTAGGCAAAATGGATTTCATGGATCCATAGATATGGAATGACTTAATTAGTATGATGCATTACCAAGATACATTGAACCTCCTTTTCACAGAGCGTTGGTCCCTTGTGAATAAGGTAATGTATGGAGTATATTTGTGACCCGTCATGCAAAAAGGGGCCTTCTGGGAACTGCGAAAAATGTCAAACCTGGTCAGACTGCGCGAATTGCACAGGCTGACCAGGGTCGACACTTTTCGCTTTTATGATATTTTCTATATGAAAAGTGGTCATTCTACCTTGTTATACAATCATTTTTGAATTATCAACTTAAACTGACCTGCACTATCGTTGATCTGTTTTCATCTAATTGATGTACAGAATTCACAGATGGTCCCTTCTTGCGTGATGAGTCACATATTATTCTTTTACAAGTTGGATACATTGAAAATAAAAGAAAAAAAAAAAAATGTCGCAGACTGATAGAGGGGTAGGTGAACAACCGGGCTTAATGAATTAAGGACGCGTGCGTTCGTTTCAACTCCCACCTTTCGAGTAACATTGAAAATATTTTATCACGCATGCCATCAAGGAACATGTTTGTTCATGAAAGTTCATACAAAGTACATCTTAGGTGAAAATTGATAACGTCAACAATTGATAGCAGATTTCTTTAAAAAAAAGTGAGCTATAAAAGAAAACATATTAGATATTCGGAAAATGACCAGATCTACCAACCTTGCACATTTCTATTAGAGTTTAACGACCTTCGCGACAGTTTCCATTATCACTCTTCGTGTAACTAGCACGCTCACATTTTACTCGAAACAGTGAGCATCTAACACAGTTGATCTTGCCATGCTTGTCAATGTCTGCAGAATGGATAAACCAAGAAGTAAAACGGGTCGTTTCATGTCAGCAAAACGAAGAAAAAAAGTATTTGAATCAAGCCAAATAATTATATGCGAGGAAAGAATCCGAAATAACGCTATCCGGCAAAAGATCGGACTGAAAGTCAAAGTGAATCACCTAAAAGTTCTACTACTATCTAACAACGGAAATATGGAAACAGATGCTACTACTGGCGCTCTATCTGGCAGATGTATCGTCGAGCTATAACACCTTTTCAGATGCAGAAGCTTTCAGTTTGGTCTAGTCCAAAATTATGTCACTTGGTAAATACTTGCAGAGAACAGGGGGCAGTAACTCTTTCTCCTTTACCGAGTTATCTCTTAGCTTGATGAGTCTACAGCAGACACAATTAGAAAACATTGATGTCAAAAGGAAAAAGTACCCCTAATGATTGATTTCTCCTTTTCGCACCATGATTTCTGACCCATCAATGAACTGTGATATACCAAGTTTTGTTTTAGCATCTGCATACGCGTCAAATTTGGAAGAGTCTAAAATTAGTCGTTTGGTGCTGCGTTAAATGGTAACATCAGTATTACGTTTATATGCTATGGATTGGTTTATTATGACCAAGAAGAGCTTCGCAGAGCGGCGCATATACGCCCGAAGGGGCTTGTCAGTGAAACGGGTTAAGCTGAAAGATGTACCATAAAAAAATAAGACACTTAGACAGTTAGACAGTTATGATATGAGACCATCGAGTTATTTGTTCTTGTGCTCTGCACTTCTCCTCAATGTGATCTATGCACCTGCCAAGTATCATGTTTACACCTCTAACAGTTTTTGAGTTATGCTCCTGACAAAATTTAGGTAAGAAAAAAATTAAAGGGCAATAACTCCTAAACAGTGGCTAAACTACGTGGCCAAAAGTTACGGTTCTTGTAAACTGCTTTTTTCCCTCTATGTCATCTATCAACCTGCAAAGTTTCAGGTTTATATCTCATGTAGTTTTCAAGTTATGTGCTAGACAATATTTACGTAAGAAAGATAAGAAAGGGCAATAACTCCTAAATTATGTAATCAAGAGTAACGCTTCCTGTGCACTGCACTTTTCATTGATGAGATCTATCCACCTGTGAATTATCATGTTTACACCTCTAACAGTTCTTGAGTTATGCTCCTGACAAAATTTAAGTATAAAAAATAACATGGGGCAATAACTCTTAAAGTATGAGGCTGAAAGTTGTGGTTCTTGTACAGTGCACTTTTCGTTGATGAGATCTATCCACCTGTGAAGTATCATGTTTACACCTCTAATAGTTTTTGAGTTATGCTCCTGACAAAATTTAAGTATAAAGACAACAAGGGGCAATAACTCTAGAACGCCTGAAGCGATCCAAATTTTAAGAGTCACATGCACACCTAGACATCATAGAGATTCATTGTGGTAAGTTTATACTTATTCCGATGAAAAATGTTGGAGGAGAAATTGCTATTGGACGGAGGGACGGACGGACTGACGACTGAGGCCATAACATAATACGACCCTTCGGGCGTATGACAAACTTGATTCTTATAAAAACTGTTGAATTATTGAAAAGACTGAGATAATTTACTTCATGTAAGGTCTTTGTCTTTGACCTTTGACAAAACATACTTTATTATTTATAGAAAAATAGGACAAGTCTGAATGTTAGAACATTAAAAAGATAACTTTAAAAGGTACTATTTGGTTATTTTTTTTAGTTTCTTTTTCTTTTTTTTTTTTTTTTTTTCAAAATAAAGGTGTTTTAGCCATGAGTTAAGGGTTTGTTTTTTAAAAGATTGATACTCAGTATACTCTAAATTATTTTTTTCATTGAATTTGATGTATTACCAATACAATGACATAAAATTTGCTTATAATTGTTGTCCTTAGAAAAATATACGTAGACTTAGTTTCATAGGTGAAATGTCATACTTCATGCCGCAATGCAGGGTGCACTACAAGAATATTCATAGAATTTTCCCAAAGCTGGTGACCCCCTTTCTTTTATTTCCTTTTTTTGTAGATCAGATAATATACTATTTCCAAACAAAGTTTCATGAAATTCTGAAAATGGTGAAAGTGTAGCGATCGTCTTTAATTAGGAGTTGTTTCTCAAAAACGAACGAATTTCATAACTATTACTCAAGAATTACATGGACAAGGAAATTATTTATATGATAAATCTAAATTAGACGAACTTAATGTAGTAGATCTATCCTTTCGGGGGTAAACATTAATGGTTCTAACAATCAAGTATAAAATGCATTAATAAATAAGGCCGACTGAAAGAAGTATACTTTCCGGGTAAAAAAGGTCTAAAAACTTAATTATGGGATTCATCAATAAGTCAGAATGACTGGAATTTTTGGGGTGAAAATACTATAGAATGAAATTCATCAAAATTAAATGTCAAGATATCTTGACAAGGGCCAAATATGACGAGATGCAGATTACGCATATATATATATAATTCAAAGATCGAACTGTGGCCTTTGTGCCTACCTAGTGAAGAGAAATTCATTTAAATTTAATAGCGTCAAAACGCTCCATATTAAAGAAAGTGGGTCCTGTGAGATTAGAAAGGTAATTTGTGTTGTGAAATACAGTTGGCCGATGAGTACACAGGTGAACTGGAATACCGGTAAGAAATAGAGCTACAATTTATTGCCAACAAATAAAATATGAAAGCAGTCGTTTGTTTTCAAAAGTCATCTAACACCTAGCTACCTGCCCATCAGCAGATTTTCTTTTTAAGATATTTACAGCTTAAAAGATGAATACTCACAACACTTCAGAAAGAAGACTTAAAAAGAGCATTTTTCATCAAACTCTTCAAACCAGCTTTACTATATTTGCGATAATATTGAAGACTAACAGTGCACTACGTAAAAACGAATGGCGTCATTTATTTTGACGTACAACGTCGATTTGACCTCATCTACGTCAAATAGTGTGACTGAAGATTTTGTGCCGGACAAATCTTTGAAATAGTGGCTAGCAATACAATGCTTTAAAGGGGGGTCTTTTAGCTTCCTTTTTAAACAATGATAGATGCTACAAAATATACCTTCCCCCGAAAACGTCAAGACGTTTTTATGCAGAAAGAATAATGACCTTTACTAGCTGGTTGGTTGCTTTGCAATTGTTAACGCCGTCATTTTTCATGAGATCAAACATGACGCCCTCATACTTAACTTCGTACGATTCCGCATGATCGATGTGTGCTATTGATTACGTTATATTTCCACAACCCTTTGCGAGGGGCACGTAGACATTATGGCAAAATTAATAGAAAAGTTTTCTCTTTCCTCACAGTTTTCTTTGTATTTTACTGTTAAGCTGCCACTGCCTTACTCAATTCCGTAAAAAATCTTTCTGGAATTTAAGTCAGATAAACAAAACTGAATAGCCCCTTGCGAATAACTAAGTGATTAGCCACCGTGATGTAATTGAAATGGTGTTGAAAGTGGCAAACATTCGTATCTGTGAGTCGATCGAATGTGCTTTCATAAAAAGAAGCATATTGATTTGTATTGCAATTCAATAGAAGATAAATGAAACGGATTGAATTACGAAATTCAGCGAATACACTTCTTGGGTTTTAGTTTCATTTTTAGTTCTTTAGAATACTACCCTTCTTGTGTTTTAGTTTCATTTTTAGTTCATTAGAATAGAAAGAGAAAGTTAATTTACAAGTATTTGCAAATGTAGAAAGACGCTCAGCGCCACCGTAAGATAAATGAAAAGTAATTAATTTATCTTTGCAAGAATATATATATGTATCATTGCGGGAAAAGGTAAAAAATGCTGGTTACCATAATTTTATCCTTTTCATACAGTGTTTTTGAATTCTTTCTTAACGATATTTGTAGTAAAATTAGATTGTCTGTCAAAATGTTGTGCCGTGCTCTATTCATGTGGGTCAGTCAAAAAGAACTTATCACTTAGGCAGTTATCAGCTAAATTATCTCCCTTTTGATATTCAGCCAATCAACTAACAGGGAACTTTCTTTGTTAAACACTGAGTAATACTTTTTCCTAAACACAGTAAGAACCCGGGCGGTTAGATACAGAAAAATTCTGCATTTAACTCGTCAATCTTTATGAGTTCAAATGTGACGTCATTGCACTTATCGAAACACGATCCAACATAATCCAAGTACGTTTCTGATCACATGACATTACCACAAATGTTTGGGGGAATCTTCATCAAAATCTAAATATACCATGAGAATCTACGTATCCCATGAATCAAATATTATTGAACATTTAGATCGAAAGGCAGTCTAGAAGTGATGGCTCTCTCTCTCTCTCTCTGATTTACAAATAACAGGCAGGGGAAAAAAATCCCGATTTCATTATAAAAAACTTGGGTCTAAAGATTGGAAAAAAATTGCGTTTTTTCAGGAATTAATTGTCGTTCAACATAAACGTAAATTTTAGATCTTTATAGCAATCGCTCGAGACAAGTTGGATGGCTTTAAGCAAACGAGCTCTGAAAAAAGTGCATAACTTTAGGCTTCAAAAACGTTTGGTTAGGCAGGAAACTGATTTAGTCTCCTCCGCGTAGACTGCATGTAAATCTGGGGACAATCTCTCAAAACTTTAAGGTTTCGTGAGTTACGGTGAACTTTACGATCACTTTACGAGGACGTTACGATTTTCTTAAAGTGATCTCTCAAAACCGGCCTTAACGCTCTCGTAAAAGAAACGCCATTTACGATCGTAACATTTAAAAGTGACATCATTTCTTGATACTAAATCGATTCTGACCCCTTGACTGTCTGCGATCACAGACTGAAAACTCCTCGTTGCATAAAATCTCAAAGCCAGTGTCATCTGCATCGGCACCGGAAATGCTTGATTTCGGTAAATTTGTAGCTCAAGTCAAGGTGAGCCTTTGTGATCGTGCTGTGTCCGTCGTGCATCGTGTCTCGCCCAGGCGTCAAAAATTACTTTGTGTACACTCTAGAGGCCACATTTTTTTATCCAATAGTCATGAAACTTGGTCAGAATCTTTCTCCTTATAATATCTTAAACAAGTCCGAAATTGGGTCATGTCGGGCCAAATAGTAGCTCACCGAGGCAAATCCCAGAAAAACCTTGTGTGCACTATAGAGGCTACATTCCAGCCATATACTCACCAAACAGGGTCAAAATGCTGTTTTTTTGGTGATATCTCGGTCACGATTGAAACTTGGTCATGTCCTGTCAAAAAGTAGGTAACTGGGCCAAATCTAAGAAAAACCTTGTGTGCACTCTAGAGGCCACATTTTCAGCCCAATTCTCATGAAACTTGGTCAGACAGTTTGTCGTTAGAATGTTTGTCATGATTGTATCTCTAGAAAGATTGAAATCGGGTTGCGTTGGTTCAAAATGTAGGCCGAATCTTAGAAAAACCTTTTGTGCACTATAGGCTACATTTTCAGCCAGATACTCATGAAACAAAGTCAAAATTTTTGCCTAGATGATATCTCGGATAAGACTGAAATTGGGTTATGTGGGGTAAAGAAAGTAGGCCTCTAGGTCAAATCCTGGAAAAGACCTTGTGCGCACTCTCTAAGCCACATTTTCCACGTTTTAATTTGATACTTATGACATTTGGTCAGAATATCGTATTGGTGATACATCCGTTAAGATTGAAATTGGGTCAAGTCATTTAAAATAGTAGGTCACTAAGGCAAACCGTAGAAAAACCTTTTTGCACTGTAGAGGCTGCATTTCTGTCTGATATACATCAAACATTGTCAAAATGGTTGTTCTGATGCTATCTCGGACAAGTTAGAAATTTGGTCAAAACAGATTCAAGAGTTGGTCACTGGGCTAAATCTCTGTCTAGAGGCTAAATTTTCAGTCTAACACTCCTGAAACATTGTCAAAATGTTTATTTTTGATAATATCTTAGACAAATTTGAATTTAGTCACAACAGATCATTAATTTGATCTCTGGGCCAAATCTACAGTCTAGATGCTACATCTTGAGTCTGATATACTTGAAACATTGTTAAAATGTTTGTCGCTGGTTCAATCCCCGGCTCTGTCAATTTCTCTCTAAGACTGGTGATAGTCATTGCGACAGGATTCATTCCTCTCTCACTGCTGACAATTGTTTCGACGATGGTTATGTGAGAAAGCAGCCAGTGGCTTGGACAGAGTATTGTGCGGAGTACTGGTAAAAGAAACTCTCGGAAAGCGTGGGTAGGTGCGCTTGCCGCCGCGATATAACTGAAATAATGTTGAAACGGCGTTAAATTCATACAATAACCAACCTAAATGTTTATCCTGATGATATCTCCATCAAGTTGGAAAAGTCAGTTAAAAAGAAAGTCACTTACAATGATGTTTTACATCATCACAACTAGGATCTCTTTCGTTTTAGCAATCCTAGATGACTTTATTCAGGTGAGCGCTTTAGGTCAAATGGCCCTCTAGTTCTTTGGAGAGCTAAACCAAAAACATTGCAGAGGGTACCTTGGATCCTCGATCGAGGCTGTATTTTCTAATTAATTCTATGTCATTCATGTAATCCAAGGGAATTATTCTGTCTCTAAAACTCACCGTGCTATATTGTTTCTTGAGGTGAGGTCTGTTCAAGTGTAAAAATAATGTCATTTTGAAAAATAAACCACAACATCACGTTTTATGCATTGCTGAAAACAGCCTACGATTACGTTCAGGTAACTTCGGAGTGGTAGCAATTTAAGATCGTGTTTACCATCGGCCATCAGTTGCGATGTTTTGAGAGAGCCGGCGAAATGCTTACGAGGGGCTTAAGGTCGGTTTACGATGATCGTAGCACTTAAAGTGTTTTGAGATATCGGGCCCTGAATGGCAACGGCAATCGTTCATTTGTAACCACTTTTTTTTTTTCTTTTTTCCCCCAACTATTTCACAATATATGCAATCATGACGTCATTTACGTTTACAATTTAGTGGTAAGTAAACGATTTTCTTGTGATATATTATTTTCCATAATAGATATGAGCCATACTTCGTGAAAAGAGGGCTTAATAGTTCTGCAAAAAGTGTCGATCAAGGTCATACTGAACCGAGCCGAAACTTTTTGTCAATGGTCAATTTTCGGCATGTCCAAGGACCAAAGAAGTTATGACATTTTTGAGTGTCCCTCAGTGAGTGTTATACTGCAAGAAATATATGTTTACAAGGTTTTCGGGACAGTGTCTACTTAACGTAGGATCGAGAAACTTTGTTAGTTCTGAAAGTGTTCAGTAGAGTTTATTATTATTATTATTATTATTATTATTATTATTATTTATTATGGTAAAAATATTAAATTTCTTTCTTTTTTATAAATTGTATGTGACTCGTTTTTAGAAATTTTACTTTGACACGATCGATTTTCTTAAATTATGTTCATTATTCAGTCATTATTCAGGTTGCATTATTCAGTTTTTAAGGATATGGAGTAAGTTTCTTTCGACAGTACAAAGATGTGTCTAATTAATTCCAATTTTTTGCTACACTACGTCAAATTACGTACTTTTGAAACCTAAGTTAGGAAGACGGTAATTGCCTTTTTTTTTTATTTACGTTGCTTCGCATTGTATTCTTTTTCAGTTTTTAGCTTATTTTCATTTTTTTTTCCCATCACTTTTTCCCTTATCTATTCGGGAATGAAATATCGTTCATATTGTTCTATACGTCATTAAATGTATAGGAATGTATTTTATCGATAGATTGGTTAACAGAATTAATATTTAAGTTTGAGTGCGTGCTGAAAGTGCAGGACAACATGGCGGGTCGTAATGAAGAAATTGCGGATTTGGAAGAATCAGTAAAAGATATAGAAATTTATACAAGAAAAAGGTAAGCATACATTGTTGAATTAACTACAATAATACATGAAAAAAAAAAAGATCAACAACATGATTGAATTCGATATTTATATGTACATCTTACAATAATTACTGCTTGTTTGAATAATTTTATAAAATGTTAGTAAAAACATGCTTGAATAGATACACTCAGCAAAACTTTTAATCGGTCACTTTTGTTTCTTCCGTAAATATGACTACTAGTAGGTAATAGACAGGTAAGTAAAACAGCTTATGACATGTGTCTGGACGTTATTCATGTTGTAACGACATGATTCTCGATTTTGCCTTCAGATTTTTTGAAAAAGGGGAAAACACGTATTTTGCGTATGCGTGGTGTCTATCAGCTAAACCAGGTTAAAAAAGAGAAGCGTACATCACTGAAATTTTGTGAGCAATACTAACAAATTGAAAAATATTTTCTGCACAAAAGTATAAACCGAGAGAAGGTGCGTGAAGTTTAAATAAAAATGATTTTATACTTTCAATGTTAAGTGAATGAATGTTTAAATCCCCCATTTCAAAACAAAAAGTCAACAAATTATTTTCAAATTTAGGCTGTAGTATACTTTTACACTGATGAATTATTCGCGAAAATATTAAATGACAAAAAACTATCTCTTTTTCAGACCGCTGATGCCAGTCGAGGTGTACGGGGAAATCCAGCATAAAAGTTCCCGTTTAGAAGTTTTGTTAAGAGTAGATATTTTTAAACAGCCAGCATATTACGTGTACAGTAGCGACATTATGAGCAATGAAATGCAAATGACTTTTAACATAAAATGTTTCTTCGGCCTCGATGTTATTTTTGGCAGATCTTTCGGATTTTGATGGCTTCATGATTTTTTTTTTTTTTTTTTAACCTCTTGTGAAAGAAAAAGTATATCTATGAATGAAGCACATATGAATGAATTTTGTTCTTCAGTAGACTTGGGCAAAACAGAAAATAAGATAAAAAAGGAAAGTGTCATTTCGGATTAGCCTGCGCGGACTGCGCAGGCTAATCCTAGACGATACTTTACGGAAATGTCCGAATACCCCTTTTCGCGTGTTGCAGGCCATATTATCTCTTCGTCTCATACATGTAGATGTACAGACTTGTTCGACAGAAGTAGATAGAGACTTTTAGTTTGCAGCCCTAGCATACAAGTCATCATTATGAATGAATGGCCAAACAGCAAATTTCAGACACGTTCATATTTAATTTTAAAAATTTGAAGACGACAACTCAAATGTCGCTCAAATGACTGGATTTGTCCTTCACAGCTTGGAACATTGTTGAAATAGGAGAAAATAAAGTGGAAAAGGGGAAAAAATAAAGGGCACATTCATTAAAGGTGGTTTTTTTTCTTTTTAACTCAATGTTTTTCTTCTTTCTTTGTATACATGTCCAATCTCTTCTTTAACTCTTTCCATACCACAGGCGGCACCAGACGCTTTTGTGGACACTGTAGATAAAAGTCAGACTCCACTGAACGTCCAGTCTGATCTCTTATCTACTCCGTCCACTGCTTTATTCTGAATTATGACTGAACTCATTCTTGCTCTTGCACCGAAACTATACATGTAGTATTACTTTCTTTTTACACCTTGTGTAATTTATTTCTTTGTTTGTATTACCTTTTTCGTACATTCTGCTGTTGTTGGTTAATTTTCTTCCTGCTTTCTTAAACCTTGCACAATTAAATGTGCTTTTTGCAAACTCTATTCTTATCTTATTTTTAGTGCAACAGTTTTACTCTTTCTGCATTTCATTTTTAACATTGTTCAGTTTTCTAAATAAGACGCTTTTCCCACTTCTGAATGTTGACCCTTTTCTCTCTCTCTCTCTCTCTCTCTCTCTCTCTCTCTCTCTCTCTCTCTCTCTCTCCTACTTTTTTATCCTTCTTGACATTTAGGGAGTAGAAGATTTGAGCCATACTCTAGGAAAAGGGGCCTTAATGCATCTGCAAAAATTTTCGACTCAGGTCAGCCTGCGCACTCCGCGCAGGCTGACCTGAGCCGAAACTTTTCTCTATTTGTCAGTTTTCTGTATGTCCAAGGACCAGTCTACCTTATGATTCAGTCGGTTGGTAAAAAAATGGCTATCATGGATCCATAATTATCGGATGGCTTGATTGGTATAATGCATCACGGAGATGCATTAAGCCCCCTTTTTTCAAGTAGCCTGGCTCATTTGTTAGTGGCAATCGAAAATATCACGACATGCTTGATTATGACCATTTTCGGCTATACTGGCTGCCGCAAGTCCGTAAAAATTTTTGGAATTTATAAAGGTCTATTCAGAATGTATACAGAATTGACAAGTCTGTGTTGAATGGGCATACTTTTCAAACTAATGTTAAATACTATTTCTTAAAACTGAAATTCTGAACTCTTTAATGGATACTTGTAGCCTTAATTTAGAAATTTCATTACAAAAAATGTCAATCTGCTTTCCTATATCTAGCATTTTTAATTTCAGTGTATGCCATCTACTCGTTGATCAATAAAATCTAAGTTTTTACCGAGTTTTTGAACAAGTACTAACAGAAAGGACTTTTACAGAGTCCTAAATGCAGACTATATACCGTCAGAAATGACCATAACAGTAAACTTCTGTGAAAAAAAAAATATACACATTTAACCAAGTAGAGTTCATAGTTTCAAATGGTTGCAAACATGTCAATCAAACCGCATTGCTCAATTTTACCACGCAGGTCTGACAGCGACACCGTATTTACCAGCCCTAAATGCCTTATTGAGGCCGAATATGGTGATTTCACAGTCAACCAAGAAACCCTACGACAGATTGCAACAGTTGAAAAAAAGTTGGTCGTAATTGCTATTGCAGGCCTCTATAGAACAGGAAAGTCCTATCTTCTTACCCGTCTTGCTGGGAAATACTCTGGTAATTATTGTTGCTCTTTTTTTATCTTTTAATAATTTTTTTCAAGAACATAAAGTTGTGAATCGCAGCTAGAAGTAGCTTAAAGTCTGGTTTTAACTTGTCTTATTTCATTTTTATGCCCTAGTTTAAAACATTTAGATGGCGCATGTCGAGTAAATCATGTCCTGTACATTACAATGATTTTTGTCATTTTTGTCTTAATCGCCTTTAGGGTTTCCCCTTGGAAATGCCATCCAGTCAAAGACTAAAGGTATATGGGCATGGTGCGTTGACCATCCTGTGAATGAAGATGAACAGCTGCTGTTGTTAGACACAGAAGGTCTGGGTGACATTGAGAAGGTGAATGAAACACTTGATTATCGTAATTTTAGTGTCATCATAACTAAGTAAACGACAGACAGAGAGACAGACACACACACACACACAAACAACGGAGAGAGAGAGAGAGAGAGAGAGAGAGAGACTACGACAAAAAGACAGAAGAGATAAAGAAAGAAAAATAGACAGTACATGTAATATACATGTACCAGCGTTGCATACTTTTACGATCTGACGCTAAAAGTAACAGGATATTGGTGATTCTATATTAAGCGTGCATGAACATTATTATGTAAGCCTACTCTTCTTCGAAAACATTTATGCTTATTTAAAAAAGCAAACTTGAACAAAGATAGAAAAATATTGCTTTAATAGACTTTGTACAGTTACTCCCTGCAAGTCGTCCTATTGCTTTCCTCTTATTTTTTTTTCTTTTGGTATGAAGAAAAGCGAGTACTACACGCCCTATTTTAGAACATTAAGTTCATTGCATTGAATGGCAAACAAATTCAAGATGTTAAACATAATGACAGATGTAGAAGAAAAGAGGCAATGGAGTGTTCAGACGCTTTTATATCAAGTGAAATACAGTGGGATTTCCCTTATTCTTCCAACACACAAAATCAGGCTTTGTTAGATAATAAAGGTATGTTATAATGCTTGACACTAATGATATACCAATGGAAACCTTCTGAGTTTCCTCGAAGTGTTTACACAGCAACAATTGACAATTGAAAGTTTTAGAACTGAAATACTCATTAACATGTTTGCTTCTTCACATGCTATGCCAGGGTGACGAAAATCACAACAAGATTTTTACAATGGCAACACTTCTTAGCAGCACCTTAATTTACAACGCTAAAAGTGCATTCGACCAAGATGCCCTGCGGAAACTGAGGTAAATATTAAAGATTTTTTATGCTACAAAACCAAATTTAGAGACACGCGTAAATGTTCTTGTGTATGGAAAAAGATAAGGGTTTCACTCTGGATCAATAATTGTCTTTTTTTGCCACGCGAGCTACAGACGAAATATCTATACGTATGGTGCATGTTTTGTCGATATTCTTACTCACTTGCGCACTGTGACACCTTTGCTAAAAAATAATCAACATGGTCTATGTTTATCTATTCAATCTTGAAGGTTTCTAAGGCGTGCTTTGGAAGCCATTTAATTGATACTTATTAGTACATGTAAAACACAATTCGTTGTATATCTAAAGCATACAAGACTACATTTACATGACTATTTAGGACGAAAGAAAAACTGTACTTCGCGAATCTAAACTTAATCGTATAAAACTTAATGAACGGGAAACAGAAGCAAAATAGCTAGAGAGAGAGCGAAAGAGAGAGAGAGAGAGAGAGAGAGAGAGAGAGAGAGAGAGAGAGAGAGAGCGAGAGCGAGAAAAAGAACGAGAAAAGAGATCAGGCCTAGAGAAGATTAAATTTAACTAAATAGAAGATTGAAAGAAAAAAGGAAAGCATTGAAACTATATAGATACAGGAAAAAAGATTTAAACATATATGAAGAAAGAGAAAAAAATAAACATCACTAACAGCAGCGAGCCGTTAGTACATTCTAGTAACATTTTGACAACCTTAGAAACTCTTACTAAGTAAGACAGTGCCAAAGTGACATCTGTTATTACAACTTTTTCCATCGCTATATTATTGCAGCTTCATTGTTAACTTGGCGAAAAACCTTAAGGTTAATGATGACAAATCTGAGGATAAAGGAGGGCAATAGGATATCTACTTACCAGACTTCATTTTAGTCTTGAGAGATCACTTTTTGGATATGGAGTTGGATGGAAAACCGATTACTCCAGATAAGTACCTCGAACACTGCCTACGTATAAAGGAAGGCGGTGCAGAAAGTAGCCTATACAACGAACCCAGGTTGCGATTGAGAAAGTTTTTCAAAAATCGAAAATGTTTCACCATGGCGGCACCAGGAGGACGCAAAGTTCTTAAACAGCTAGAATCCCTGACTGATAAAGACTTGGACTCAGACTTTGTCGAAGATGTTCAGAAATTTTTAGAATATGTGCACCGTGAAGCCAAACCGTTCAGAACCAGAAATGAGACTCCAATCAATGGCAGCAGTAAGTTTCAAAATATAATAATAATAATAATAATAATAATAATAACAATAATAGTAATTATTATTATCATTATTATTAAAGAATTCTTATGTACCACAAAAACTCTTGCACAACATTAGTATCTTGATAAAATTGTGCTCTGAACAAATGATTCCCTCTTTTTCAGGCTTTTAACAACGTACGGGCAACCGGTAAGATTAAACTTTCTTGAATCTAAATAGATTTCCAAAGCATTGGTACGTAATTATTAAATAGTAGTTGTGTATTTTGAAAAACATTTGTTTCTTTTCTTTTAAATCACAGTGTTTGTCACCTTAGTAGAGACCTACACGGACGCATTCGCCAAAGGAGCAGTACCATGTATTGATAAAGCATTTAAAATCATGGCTTCAAAAGCAAACGAAGAGGCAATCGCTACAATCTTTGATGATTATATGCAGAAGATGAAGGGCTTAGACCTACCTACAAAGGATGAGTTGGACTTATCGAACGCACACAGGACCGCAAAGGAAGCCGCTGACGAAAAATACCTAAAACTAGTTATCATGGATGACCGCCTAGAATTCAAGGAGAAACTTTCGGTAAGTATTGTACTGCGTAGTTTGCATTCGTTCTTTAATTTTTACGGAGAAACAAAATCAGTAAAAATATATTGATATAATTCTATTATTCTTTTTTTCAGAAAAGTATTCAGGACCACTTTACACAACTAAGAGTAGAGAACAAGAAGTCATCATCTGATAAATGTGAGAGAAAGCTGAAAGAGCTACATGACCCAATATCCCAGAAAGTGAAATCAGGGGAATACTTATGTAAAGGTGGTTACGAAGCATATCAAGCTGATCTAAATGTGGCCAAGGAAAAGTACTACAGCTCACAATCGATTGGATTTATGGTAAGATTCATGCAACCAAAGTTGCTGTGTGCCGTTAAAAGACATCGTTCATTTACACAGTATCCAACAGATCACTGCCTCTCTACTACTTAAATTGACAACGCAGTGTGTCATAGCTCTAGTTTTGCTTGGATGTTGACTATTATCATGATTCCATACATAACAAAACCTGTCACATGTGCGCTATATACCCGCACCCAAAAGCTTGTGACAAAATGGTGCACTCTTTAGATTAAGGTACTATATTCTCATTACTGAGGGATACGATAATTTCCTCCCTTTTTAGGAAACTGACAAAAGTATCAACAAATATATTCAAGATAGACATTTTTAAGTCTTATGTTATCAGTATAAATCCTTATTTATCAACTAATAAGAAATTTTTATGCCATGTTGCGCTAGAAGCGGTAGGATGGTAATACTTTACGAAGTAATACGAAGACCCATAAAACAAGTGTGCATTGACAAAGGGCATTTATCGACTTCGAATTTTTGAAGCGAGAATCATGGGCATTGTGCACTGCATTTATCCTAAATGTGACGTTAATAGCGGATGTACTTTGGAATTGATGTTCCGGACAAAAGCTCGAAGTTTCAATTTACGAAAAGCGATAACTCTATAATGCCTGGTATAGAGTTATAGATTTTGTGCTCAGCGCTTGTCCTAAATGACACCCGTCTGCATCCGAGGTTTGGAATCAACAGTGTCTATTCTTTGAAATGTTATTCTCCTGACAATGCTTTATCGGATGCATGAACGGATGCATGAACGGATAGCCACAGTGACTGACGGACAATAAATCCACCTCAAAACACCGTTTTTCGGTTTATAATTGCGGCTAAATCTTGTTAGCTCATCTGAGCGTTAAGTTAGTCAGATTTTTTCCTAAATGATATATCGGTTGACTTTGAAAGTGGATCACATCAGATCATAGTGTACATGTAGGTCACTGGAACAAATCTAAGAAAACCTGAGTGTGTACTCTAGAGGCCACATTTTTGGATAGATACTCATGATAGTTGATTAGAATGCTTGTCTTGATAATATCTTGGACGGGTCTGACTATAGATCACGTCGAATAAAAAAGGTCACCGGAACAAATCTTAAAAAGAAAAGAAGCTTGTATACGCTTTAAGACCACTATTCGATCCAAACTTATGAAAGTTGGTATGTGTGTATCTTAGATTTGAAAATAGGTCATGGCTTGTTAAGAAAAAAAAACCTGGACGCTTGAATGGATGTAAAGAGAAAATGTGCGCAATCTAGAGGCCAATTTTTCAATCAAATAACCTTGAAACCTATTAGATTTCTTGTCCTTGTGAAATCTCAAAGAAGTTTGCAAACTGTTAACTCGGGTCAAAAAAGAAGTCACTTGGTCAAATCGTACCTTTGTACTCAAGTAAAAGGCCACAGTTTTGTGTGCAAGTAAAAGGCCATATTTTCTGTTAAACATTTTTTTTTTTAATATGGGGGCTGCATAGAAACAGTATGTCAAAAAATTGAATGAAAAGTTCTTCGCATGGATAGAAAAATGTGGACATTTATACGTCTAGATTTTGAACCATTAAATGATACTTGTTGTGGCTGACACAGTTCAAACATTGCCAGATCATAGCATTTGGTCTTTTCATACCAATTAGCAAGTCACCGTATGCGTTATTACACCTCAATTAACCTCGGTGTTGACAATACCGAATAAAATATACTGGCTTTATACTTACGACCTTCTCATTCTAAGGCATCGATATGCTTAGGTGAGGGATTCAGGACCATCATGATCCTTTTGTACTGTTTTCATTTGGTCTCTCCTTTCAAATGTAGCTAACCTCAAGAGGAGTAATTTAAATGTTGGTTTGACATTTTGATATGCCACAGATATACACTAAAGATTGATTGATTGTATGGTGTTTAACGCCGTTTTCAACATTATTTCAGTTATATCGCTGCGGCCAGTGCACCTATCCATGCTTTCCTGGAATTTCTGTTACCAGTACATCGCACAATTTTCTTTCCAAGCCACTGGCTGCTTTCCCACATAATCATCGTCGAAACAATGATCAGCGGTGGGAGAGGAAATATACACTAAAGAAACAATAGCCTTGGGAGCAGAGTGGTTTAGACAATCAAATAACACCATTCACTTTCACACACCTTATCGAAAAATTTTTTGCTTCATGACATTGTGAGAGGTCTAGTACTTAATATATGTACGCGTAACGTATTTTTTATTATTTCTTATCACTTTTTACAGAAAGACTCAATTTTTCTCAAATTTCTCGAAGGGCGTGAAGACGAAAAACAGAAGGTGTTATGGGCAGACATGCAACTGAAGGAAGTTGAAAAACAGCAGAAAGGTAAGTTTTTCCCTTCTTCTTAAAGCGATTAAAGCCCAAATAGCGACCGAATGTAAACGACAAATGATATGATTAAATTCTCAGAACATTTTAACGCCCGCATTGTTTACTTTTGGCCACTATTGGAGCTTTAACTTTATTTATTTATTTATTTATTTATTTATTTACATGTATCTTCAAAAAAAAGTAGTAAGTTGGTCAACTTTGTCACTTTATAGTCCATCTATTAAATGAGTAAAATTCTAGAGAACCAACATACAATACAAAACTCAAAAAGTAATACATGGTTACAAAACAATCTCATGCACTGGTAAGGAATTAAGAACTAAGCCAGAAATTAGAAAAGACAGTTTTGGTGCGTGAGTTTTAACAACGGGTGGCCAGTGCATCTTAAATCGAAGATGATGTTACAATGAATACAGATACATTGAAAAAAAGATGAGCCATGCTCCGTGAAAAGAGGTTCTATTATATCCCTATCAGTGAATTACTGGGATTTCTCAGTGTACTTTTTCAGTTTTTCACGGTGAAGAACATCACTCGTCCTTCGGACTCGTTTTTCAGCCATATCACACCCAATTCTAGAGACAAATTTTTAATATCACTCACAACCAGGTGATTATCCTCTTTTTAATGCATCTGCAGAAAATATCGACCCATTTCTGCATGCGCATTCCGCGCAGGCTGACTTGGGTCGAAACTTTTTACTATAAGATTTAGTCGGTTGTTTGATTTCAAAAAAAAAAAAGAATGAATTTCAGGGATCCATAATTATATAGCTATATTGCTATATTATATGACTTGCAACATGCGAAAAGGGGCATTCGGACATTTGCGTAAAGTGTTGTCTCGGATCAGCCTGCGCAGTCCGTGCAGGCTAATCCGAGACGGCACTTTATGACTACTTTTGATTTTGTGCTACAGTAAACTTGCACAAATCAGAAAATTACATAAAAACGAAAAGTGTTGTTTTGGATTAGCCTGCGCAGACTGCACAGGCTGATCTGAGACGAAACTTTACTCAAGTGTCCGAATGCCCCTTTCCGCTTGTTGCAGGCCAATTATTATGTATATGATAATTTGGTTGGTATAATGCATCATAGATATGCCTTAAACGCCTTTTGCCAGGACATTTTTGTCGTAAACGCGATTATTGTAGTTCTAGGAAGTTTTATCGTTCACAACTTTGTAATAATGATAGTATCAACAGTACAGTTCTTTGTATGTTTGTTTCTTCGATTGTTTTTCAAAGTGTTCAATGCCTTTTTTTTAAAAATTATTTCGAGTTATATTGCGGAGGCCGGTTAACCTGTCCATGCTTTGCATGGTTTTTCTTTACCGATACTTTGCACAGTATTCTTACAAAGCCACTTGCTGTCCTCCACAAGTGGAATCAGTGATCAGCGATGAGAGAGGAATGAATCCTGTGGCAACGACTATTACCTATCCTCTGAAATAATAGTACATTTGTATAAGGATTAATTGAGAACGGAGTGTTAAATCTTTCTTCCGCAGTTTGTGTGGTATTAGACATTTTTGTTTTTTTTGGCAGAAATACATCAACAACCTTTGCACTTTATACATATTTACAATCTTTCCTACTCCCTTCAAGAGCTTTTTGAACATTCTACCGATGATGCTGAAAAGTTTTAATATATACGAAAAGAAAATGGCGATCTCATTTGTAATTCTAAATGAACAACTCTTCAACTCTCAATATAACGCTCTGTTAAATGACCCTCGATCTTTTCTATCAGTTTGACGAGGCAATGCCTTTTATGTCCAAATGAATGAATGAATGTAAGGTGTTTTATGGCGCATCGACATCTGGGGTCATTTAGCGCGCAAAAAAGAAGTAATGAAAGGAAAGAATAGGATCTCATGGAGAAAAGCAATTTCTCTGAATAGATCTACAAACTTTCTGGTATGCCTTGATCCGTCATTGGCGACAGTTTTCCTGGAATTTTATGTCTATTTGTCTATTTGAATGTTTGATACTGTATACAGTATCTTGATGAAATTTTCAAACAGACAGATCTTGTATTCTTACATACCAGTGACTAAGCTAAAGTGACCTTTTGTAGAATCATTAATTCATTTATATCCAACATCATAAATCATGCAAGATAAAAAATAAAAGCGAAAAAAAAAATATAAATGGAGTGTAAAATATTAGTAATAAATACATGATGGAAGATGTATGATGAAATGATTCCGTGAAAGAAATAAACTAAATATACAATGCAACCTGAGTTCAAATTCTTAACTTGACATCATATTTAATGTAAATTTGCAATGAAAATAACCAGAGAAGATTCGTTGCTGAAAAAATGTAAAACCTGATTAATATATCTATGAAATTTTATCTTTTTAAGTTGCTGAAGAAGCAGATAGGATTGCCGCAGAGCAAAAAAGGCTAAAGAAGCTTGAAGAAGAAAAGATGGAGAGAGAAAAAAGAAAGGAAGCAGAATTAAAAGCACAAGAAATGGATAATCTGATGAAAAAGATGAAGGAAAACATGGAAAACGAAAAGCGGAAAACGGAAGAAGCCTTGAGGAAAAAAGAAGAAGAATATAACCGTTTAGAAGCAGAAGGCTTGTGTAAAGAGGCTCAACATGAGCGCAAAGAAAAAGAACTGATGAAACAGTATTTAGACGACAAAGTTAATACCTGGGGAAATTGGATCTACCAAAAAGCTGTTGGATGGTTGTTCTAGCGAAACACATGCAGTTGTTTTGAAAATATCTCTTTTTTCAAAGGACAACCTTAAAAGAATTTCTGTGACTTTTAAACATATTTTTCTCCTAAACTATCGCAGATGTGTATAATTGTTGTCATACGAATGGACTTTGATGTTTTTCAGCTGAATTATTGATCTTTTTTTCGTCTGGAATAAGCAGTTTATATAATAATAATACTGAAGAAAGAAATAAGATAAAGAAAAGAATGACTGAGATAGAGAGAGAGAGAGAGAGAGAGAGAGAGAGAGAGAGAGAGAGAGGAATGACTAAGATAAAGAGAGAGAGAGAGAGGGAGAAAAAGGTGATAATGATACGAAAAAGTGATAAAAAGTCATAGTAATTACTTCTTCCGAACATAACGATCTACTAAGAGATTGTTTGGTAATGTTGGCTTCAATTTTTTCAAGACAACTGGATAAAAAGAAATCTTTAATCTGCAAACGAGAAAGAAGTTTAAACTGGCAAACACCATTTGCATTTTCTACTTCATTAGTGAATGCTACGTTACATTACGTGATTCTCGGGGAATGACAAAGGCAAAAGTTTTTGAAAGAGAAGAGAAAATTTAAAAGAAGTCTTGGTATCATCGTTTAGAGACATGTTCTTTCACAGTATGTAATTATACGAAGTTAAATAAGCACAGAATGACTTACTACTGTTACGAGCCAAGCGTAATGAGAAAGAAAACCAGCAACAAGCCTTTAACAATTAACAATATTTATTAATGAACAAAGACAAAAGAGTACAACAAGAGTTAAGTTTGAATGAAATTTTGACAATTTTTAATCTTAGAACAAAAAATAGAATAAGTCCCTCAAAATTAAAAATATGTTTAGACTACAAAAGTATGAAATTCCTGGTTCCTAAAACCTAAATTAACAATAGTTTTAACTTGCAGATAGATATGAGCAACCTGTTTAAATAAAAGATAATTCCAACTTACAGATGTATATCCCAAGTTAAATCCAACACTTTGCACTAATTCTGTATCCTCCAAGCCACAAGTCTAACTTCAAAATCCAAAATCGTCAAGTAAGTCACTCCTATTTATATCAGCTTGGAAAATTCTAGATTAGTCTTTTCTAGAAAGATGACATCATCGATTAGTAAACAGCTTGTTTACTAACAACCTGTTTCTAAAAATAACCACAATGGAAAAACCAATAAATGATCTTCATGTTTCTAGAATATTCTGAAAACAGGTCACTGTATATCCTATCTACATAACACTACTGGTTCTTTTATTTTCAGTGTGTTTTTGTTTCCCTTTTCAACAATTTGATTGGATTTTTGTGATTAATACTTAAATCATTGTTTAGTATTTAGGGTTTGTTAAAAAAATGGTTTGATGTAGTTTTTCCTTCTTTTCTTGTATACCGTTTTGATTTTGTATAGCCTTTTTTTTGGTAATGTGTTTGGTTGGTTTTCAGAAAATGTAATCACACGTTTTTGAATTTTGTTTTGCGTGTTAGTGTATACAGGCCATTTTCACTGGTTCCCGTATCCGGAATTTCTGCACATTGAACGTATCAAAATTCAGGTAAGCAAGATTATCTAGGTTTTGATGGACCGAATATGCATCATTTGAATACTTCACTTAGTTTGTAATATTGCCAAGATGTTGCTCAATCGTAACTCGGAGAGTAATTAGATCGCACCTGGCGAACACTGACACAATCAAGCAATCTGACCGAAAAAACAAAACAGATGCCTAACAGTTTTCTCCCTTTATTTAAATCAAAACCTGGTACTCACAGTAAGTCCTGAAAGCTTGGTTTTGATTATAAAGGGGCAGCAAGGTCAACAGAATGTTATTTTGAAGATGATTTACGCCACCTTTAACAATACTTCATACAAATTTCCATGGAAACATGTTTGTGTCTTGTATCTCTTGTGTCGGACTTGTTTTTTTTTTTTATTTCATTTTCCAAGGACGCTTCCAGGTGAATAGCTTCGGCGAGGGGGGGGGGGAGGGGGAAGGGGACGGGTTAGATTTCACTGATCACAATTCTAGTTCCTTAACCCTAAAGCTGCTAAGTAAATGAAACAAAAGTATCCACTCAACATTATAAAAACCCAAATATTGTGGTTTTAAAGTTAACTCTTTTCCTGCTAAATAACTAGAATGAAATTTTCAAATCGATTGTAAAAAAGCAAATATTGCTATTTCAAAGTTATGTTTTGGGGAATACCACCTCCTTATCGGACAGTGTAGATCCAAGATCAGATTGCACGTTCTGTGCAGTCTGATCTTGATCTACAATGTCCGCAAAAGGTCAGTGAGTCGCGCTTAGCAGCCTAAGAATTAATTTCACCGGAAAGAAAATACCATATCTGACAGCGTACATTTAATGATCAGGCTGCACGTTCTGTGTAGTGTGAGCTTTATCTACACTGTCCGCAAAAAGTCTTTCAGTCGCGCTTAGCAGCCTTAGGGTTAACAGCTGAACCATAGACGACCCACAAATGAGTTCAGGCCGAGCTTGTTGAATGTTGTGTGTAAGCTAGTGTGAGAGTCGCCAAGCTAGTGTGATACTCGTCCATAGAAACACAACTTCGGGCTAGCTTAATTAAGTAGGTTAGCAAATCAGAAATTGTGTTACATACTTAATTAAGAATAATAATGTAATTCAGAGTGCTTGGTGCAAAAGGGCCCAGGATTCAAAGAGCGAGCAGTTGGCTTTTGAATTTAAACTATCCGAAATCTTGTGAGAAAGTCCGGCAAAAAAATAACAACTTAGAATCATTATAAAGATTAACCCAGTTATAAGTTACTTAAAGTAAGGAAATAAAGCATAACTCCTCCACTGGCAAAGTAATTCTTTACCTCAGAATACCGAGTTTTAAGTACCCTAACAGAGAAGGCTTTTGAATAATTGGGGGAAAAGGAGAAAATGCTGGTAACCAGCATCTTCTCCTTTTTTCGCAATGTTTTCTACGCTGTCAGAGACAAATCTCATTATTTGAGCCATATTTGACTTGTTCTCTGTAAATGCTTTGGAATAGGTTTATTCTGAATTTTTGTAAAGAATTTAAATGCTTTTGCGAACGTTGTATATCAATATCAGACTGCAGAGAACATGCAGTCTAATCTGGGATCTACACCGTTAGGTACCCGATGCTCAATTTTGCCCTAACCATCTGCAGGTGCAGTGACATTTACTCCTTGAAAAAGTCAATTTGTCAATGTCAGCGACAGAGTTATGTCATTTTTTCACAGTCACGTAATGGGATTTCGGTAAAAACCCGATAATTTGACCGGTAATAGCCATGTCTAACAGTTTCAAACTCGTTGTACAACATCGGCTCCTACGGGAACAACAGGGACAAACCAGCTTATGATTAGTCTTAGAGTGGCGTGTGTATAGTTATTAAGTCAGTACAACCGGAAGTCACAAAACAGCACGTTCTTCGTTATATTAGGACGATGCCGTAGCAATATTGGTACTTTCCGGGACGGAGGCGTCGCTGAACGGAGAGGAACGGGAACCAAAACCCTGATCCAATACGAAATCTAGTAAGATATACGAGACGAGTCTATACATGAGTCTGTTTTCATGACCTGCAAGTGCAGGCATGTCACAGACGTCAGGCCTGGCACCAGGAAGTAAATAGTTTTATCAGTTCTGTTTTCACGTAGCGTTTAACATGTCAAAATGAAAATTCCACTTGTTCGGTTGCTTTCCATGTATTAACCATGCCATTTTTTTAAAATCTGCTCGTAAAGTCGTAAAGGGGAAAAAAATGCATACATCTGAGCATTTTTGAGATACAATGCGCAATTAAGAAATAAATAAAAATTTAACAGTTGTAAATCATTGAATGTAATGCATTATAATTATTGTCATATTTCACTTTTTGACTCGCAAAAGTATTCTAGAGTATGTAAGGTTCATTCTTTTTTTTCCCAACACATCGTTTATATGACAGTCCTTTGCAGTACGTTGATCTGCGTATACATGTATTGGAGCAACGCTTTGGTCAAAGGCTATTTAAGGCATCTCCGTGATGCCCATGTAAGTCATCACATAATTATGGATCCATAAAATCCAGTTTGTCTAACAACCGGCACACTCATGAAGGCGAATGGTCCTTTGACATGAAAGAATTTACCAAAAGAAAATAATTTCGATCAAGGTCAGATTTCGCGGACTGGGCACGCTGACATTGGTCGACACTTTTTGCAGATGTGATAAACTTCCCTTTCACAGAGCATAGCTTATGTTGTTTTGTTAATTTGTTAACGACGTATATCACAAATTTTTCTAACGGACATATTTTTTTTTAAACTTTTCACATACAAAGCTCGTCATGTCTCTAGGAGTTAACAAAAATAAAAAAGATATGGATCACCGTGCTCGTTTATGAGAAATTTGTCTAAAATATGACTAAAATAATGTTGAAAGACGGGTTCGAGCCTCACTTGATCCTCTGAGTTTTTCATGGGAGTGTCCTTAGGCAAGATGCTTCAGAGCCCTAGTCTAGTACTAGTGAAACCCAGGAAACACATGAATATGTGAGCTGTCGCCCTGACATGACTAAATTAGTGTTGAACGCGGTGTAAAGCACTATTCAATTAATCAATCATTCTATTCTTTTCGTGTAAATATATTTTTATTGCCCGAAATTACATGACACAATTACAAACATGACGCAAAGCACAATACAATTGGTAGTTGAAAGTGAAAACATGTTTTAAGTTCAAACCTTAATTTCAGTTCTCACCATAATAGCATAGCACCGACTCAAAAGAATTTAACTCTTTGGCTGCTAAGCGCGACCAAGAGACCTTCTGCGGACAATGTAGATCAAGATCAGACTGCACAGAACGTGCAGTCTGATCTTAGATCTACACTGTCCGAAAAGGAGATATTTTGCCTAAAGAAATATCTTTGAAATAGAAAAATCTGGGTTTTTACTATCGGCTTGAAAGTTTCATCTCACTAGCAGGCAAAGGATAAAGACGTGGATGCATCAGACCAAGCAAGACATCATGTTATTCCCGATCAATGAAATTCATTTTGTCTAACAACCGACTGAAACGTCAGGTAGATTAGATCTTGGACATGTAGAAAATTGACAAAGAGCTAAAGGTTTCTACCCAGGTCAGCCTGCGCAGACTTAGTCGATGCCTTTTCCAGATGCATGCAACCCCTTTTCACAGAGCATAGCTCATATTTTTTGCTATTTCTATTCTGTCACGGCTAACATGGTTTAGTTTAGAGTAACCCTTGTCCAAAATGACAAAATCGTAGGCTTGTCTGAACTGAAGGCACTTGCAGACGACACATTGCATGTAGATCATATTCAAAGATTTTTCTTTTACACTCAGCAAAACTTATAAACCGCCACTTTTAAGCTGTAGTTATCGTTGTCTGCGCATGTCATATTCTTCCAAGATTCGACCTGTCTCCTATGCCGCATAACCCATCCCCGAATACTTCGGAAAAATAGGGCTTATACCAGCTATTACCCAAGCCTGTAGGGACTGTTTTAATAAATGGCCGGTGCATAGGTTACATGTTAGCTGATCATAGCTGAAGGAATCGCATCAGATACCGTTTTATTGAGTAAACGTTTATTTCATTTTGGAATTCAAGGTAACGGTTGTCGTTTTGAAAAATAGTCCGGTTCTGTACCCAGAATGCCCAAATTAGATAGATGTGTATTTGTAAAATGTCATCTAGCGGGAGATAATGCTGTAATTATCCATAGACCTTTGTTTGCATCACTGTCCAGAAAATGAATGTTTCATTTGATTTGACTTATCGGCGTAAAAACATATCTCAGCCTAAGTCTGAAATGAACTTATTGACTTGTTCTTGTTAAAGGAGCTTATTTAACTTTCGTTCACTCACCATTGAAAATTGAAAAATCAAATTCTTGAAAACTTCATATTGTTTTTCTCGAATTATATGTTAGTGTAGAAAATAATTTCCCGTTTTTTTTTTGTTTTTTTTTTCTTTATCGCTGACACATAGTAATCTAAGCTTCTTTTTTTAGGCTATTTTGGCTCACAGACACCACGCAAGCGCAGCCGATGCATTTTCCCTATTTTGAAAAAGACACGCCTTCTATTGGCAGAATCAAGAATCTTTTCATTACTATACCAGGGCTAACGTCAAGATATATGTTACAATTTCTTTCCATTTACCTGTCAGTGAGTTGGTCAAAAATTTCAGGAGAAACAAAAACAACGGTTTATCATTTTTGCTGAGTGTACACGGTAGAATCATCGACGAGAAAAGAAAGAATATGTTGTTAACCGGAATTTTCTCCCTATTTCTTAGTGTGTTTGAAATGGTTCTTCTCTAGGATTTTTCGAACACTCATTTGTTTGGTAAAGGGTTGAAAATTATTATTTGATATCAATTTTGAAGCAAATTGTACAATTCAAGATGTGTATCACTCTCATTGAGTTCTTCTTGGATACCCCAGCCAATTCTCTCGCCATTTATATGGATAGTTCCAAAGGTGGCGCCCCTTCTCCACGAGATTCGATCCAGGAACCGTTGATATTTCTCATCTCTGCTGCTACAACACTGCATCACACTACCGCCATGATCAACAACAATGAAATATGACCTTGAATTTAATTCAATTACTCACTTGGGAAATAATTTACTTTGTTTCCCCTCTTTACTACTATTATACGTATGGGTTCCTGCACTAAGGGGTAATCATTTTGCTGATGATACAAACGTCTGAGAATTATGCTTAACACTGACTGGTCAAAACGATGGCATGCACCAATCTTTGCTTCTGTCATATGTTTTTCATTAGGACATCTTTTGGCGGAACTAACCGGTGCTAAACAGGAAGCATCCAATGCGCATGACACCCAGCGATTTAAAATTACACTTCCGACTTCGTTGTTAATGAACGCAACATTTCCAGCTTCTACTTCGCCGAAATACATGTAAGGGCATGGATCCTCATGGAAATGCTGAAAAGTTTGTATGTGTGTATGAAGAGCCACGTTTAAAGTTGAACCGTACGTGAAAAATAGTGCACCATTCTCGTTAAGGTAGGTCAGGGCTCGGTCAAGGTCACTCGTTGTGAATCTTACCGAACTGTCCACCCACCATGCGTGTCCGAACTCTTGGAACACATACTGAAAGTAGAAAACAAAAGCAGATCTATTCCAATGTCTTGTGGTAAACGTCGTGGTGTATGAAAATAAATTGTAAAAGAAGCAACTGAGTGAAACAAGCAAACAGTCCTATTTTCAACATTTCTTTCGCGATGTCAACTTCCTTATGAGGAACATTTGTTCTTTTTTGTAAATATTGTGGAAAAGGGAGTAATTTTTCTCGGCAAACTCTTAATTTTTCAGCACTATTTTCCATTTCACCAAAAATTCCTTTTCCCCTTTCCTACTACTACTTTTACATTTTTGTCACCTGAAGTATGCGGTACTCTTAACCCTAAGGCTGCTAAGCGCGACTCACCGACCTTTTGCAGACAATGTAGATCAAGATCAGACTGCACAGAACGTGCAGTCTAATCTTGGATCTACACTGTCAGATAAGAAGATATCTTCGTTCCAAATTATACCTTTGAAATAGCAAAATTTAGGTTTTTACTAAGGGCTTGAAAGTTTCTTGTTAGTTATTTAGCAGGATAAGGGTTAAAAATCCTGTTTGACTTAACGTTTTTAGTTCTCTTCTGGAAAACAAAAGTGCGGATTTGTCCAAATAGAAAACATTTGCAGACAACTATTTAAATCTGGCTCCAATGATAATTTTTGTCAGTGGAAGGGTAGAAAACTTTGGGGATCTGTAAAAAATGCTTGTTGCCTTTTCCCACGATGCTTTCAAAATGCTTCTTTCTCAGGGTCGTAAAAACTTGGGATTGTGGTTTAAATGATGAACTCTTTGCCGAACGACAAAAATTCTGACCTGTCCAAATTGAAAACAGATTACAAATTAAACTTTGACCTGTCAAAATTGATAACAGATTACAAATTAAATCCGGCTAAAGTGATAATATTTGTCATTGGAAGGGTAGAAAACGAGGAGAAAATGGAGAAATATAATTTATGTTGGCTGCTAGCATTTATAGGGATCAGCTAGCATCTAATGATCGTTAAGACTCACCATTGTTGAGTAAGGTAAAATATACTGAGTACATTTAAAAACGCACATCTTGGCTTTAAATTAATATCTTAGACAAAAATGAATCCATGACAATGAAAATTTACCATGTCAAATGGCCATATTTAATGGCTCCTTATCCAAAGTTTCATAAAGATCAAATGAATAATTCAGCTCAAATCAAAAGCCTGTATTTGTGTGGTCAAAAATTGAAATTCACAAAGTTAATAGTGATACCACTGCAAACGTCAATTGCATAATGACATTGCCGACGCCTGGGCTGCTATACAATTCCGTGGAATATTTTTTCACTCTTGAATTAGTGCCTGACGGAAGTGGGATTTTGAGGTTGATGAAGTCACATAAGATGATTACCACACACACTAAAAGCATCTTAAGGTGTTCATAGTCGTCACACTCAATATTACGAGTAACTTTGTAAATTTCAATTTTTGACCACACAAGCCCAGGCTTTTGATTTTAGATATATTATTCATTTTGATTTTTATGAAATTTTGGGCACTGAGCTATTAAATATGGTCATTCCACGTGGTGAATTTTCATCGTGGTGAATTCATTTTTTTCCAAAATATTAAGATGAAACTAAGGTGTGCGTTTTTAAATGTACTCAGCATAGTACATGGATACACGAAACACTGGAAAGAAATCTCGATACAAGATTATACGAGTCATAATTTTTTTTTGTCAAAATGTTCTAAGTTTTTAACCCGTTTTAACACAATCCCGTATCTTAACGACCCTGAGGGGAAGGTTTTTGCAATCAACTTTTCAAAAGGAGAAATTTGCAGACACAAGAATATTCTCCTTTTCCCACCGTGCTTTCTTTCCTTATAAGACAAGCTTGATTACTGTGGTTTTTTCGTCATCATCTGCAAATACGAGTACATTAACCCTTACGCTGCTAAGCGCGACTAGAAGACCTTATGCGGACAGTGTAGATCAAGATCAGACTGCACAGAACGTGCAGTCTGATCTTGTAATTACACTGTCCGAGGGGTAGATATTATTCCCCAAACATAATTGTGAAAATAGCAGTATTAAGGTTTTACTACCAAACAGAAAATTTCATTTTAGTTGTTTAGCGGGATAAGGGTTGAGTTTGGGTGCGTCTTAAATTTCGTTATGTTGTAAAGGGATTACTCCTTACCTCACAACATAATTCTTGACTTGTCCAGATTGAAAGCATTTCTAGACGACAAATGAAATGCTGCTCAATCGATAGAAATTTTCCGTCAAATAGTAGGAAAAAGTTTTAACCCTTATCCCGCTAAATAAGTTAAATGAAACTTTCAAGCTGATAGTAAAAGTCCGATTGATGCTATTTCAAATTCATGTCTTGGAGAAAAAATATCTCCTCGTCGGACAATGTAGATCGAAGATCAGACTGCACGTTCTGTGCAGTCTGATCTTGATCTACACTGTCCGCAAAAGGTCAGCGAGTCGCGCTTAGCAGCCTAAGGATTAAAAGGAGAAAATTACGGTTACTAGCATTTCCCCTTTTCGCACAATGTTTTAAGGGTCGTTAAAACAAGGAATTTCTGATGAGGGTATGACCATTTTAATCTTACAAGGACAGTTCCCCTGTTGACTGTTGCAAAGGAGAAATAAGGAAAATTTAGCTTGATTTTGGTTCTTACAACACAAAAAATATATAAGCTACATGTATGTTCAGGCAAAAGAAGTTTAATACATCTCCGTGATGCATGATACCAAGCAAGTCATCACACAAATATTGATCCATTAAATCCCTTTAATCTAAAAATCGACTTAATCTGGAGGTAGAATGGGCCTCAAACATGCAGAAAATTTACAAATAGCAAAAATTTGCGACCGTGTCAGTCTGAGCGGATTGCGCTAACTTGCATGGGTCGATAATTTTTGCAGGTGCATTGAGTCCTCTTTTCACAAAAAAATGGCTGATATGTTAAGTCGGCCTCTTTCGACTGCTGAAATGACCATTTCCAATAGTTCAAGTGATATAGCATAGATTTCGTAAGCTTCAAGTCTTGGGACACTTTAGGGTGTGGGTTCCAGCCCTACAGCTGGCCATCTAAAAGTACTACTAGTCTTTCGGATTAGACATTAAAACGAGGTCCCGTATGACGTTGCTATATACCGAACACGTTAATTAACGATGTGTAATTCATGATGGATTTTGTCATGTATCCTGCACTATCTTCAAGGGCGTCACTAATTTAGGCAATCGATAGCGACGATAAATATTTTTAAAAAACAATTATGCCAAGAACTTAAAGATATACTCCAATGAAACTGAGTGAGATTTTTATCGTAACAGCTTCACTAAACAAATGGACGTTACAGATCCTAGATCAGAAGAAACCATTTATGCAGTGTGATCTTGATCTTGAATTGTGCCTTCGCAAATGCTCCTGTTTTCGTCACGCTGAATATGAAACAATATAAAGGTAGATTAATGTTCAAATGTAACAGACTATAAGTTGATTTTATTTTTAGATCGAACAGATGAAGGTAATAATTTTCATTCCAGAATAAAAAAAAAACAGATTTTTGTAAACCCCTTTACGAAAGAAAAAAGATACTGTTAACACACCAATATTTTCATCGAGACTTTTCAGCAAGGAAGGGAAATAACTGCGATGAAACTTTAGCGACGAATCATAACATTTATCTCGTCTTTGTCTGCTGCTTTGAGAAGTTCATATTGTGACCTGCAACCACTGAAGGCCCTTTAGCTGCCAAAAGTAAATGATGTGGGTGTTGAAATGTATTCAGATGATCTCATTGAAAAGTAAGTAAATTATCGTGAAAATAACGATCCGTAAATGTACGATTGCTCCTTTTGTTAGTCGATGACTGAAAAATGAAATTTATGCCTCGTAAAAAATTTGCCAGGTCGCCCTATTTTTTTGTTTACTTTTTATCTGATTTAATCTTTTTTTTTTAGCCAGTGACTAACACAGGCCGTACAAAAACAATTGTGAATTGTGAGATGGCTTGAAAAATCAAGTAGCGATTTTTATGAAGGTCAAAATCTTGATAAATGACTCTACCCCTCTCTTAAGGCAAAAATCAGTAATTTTCCTCTCGCAAAAAAGAGTATTTGGTCTCTTCCAGTTGTGTTATATTTTTGTTGTGAAGCTTAACTCTTGCACGACGGTTTCGCATAGTGACCTAGGTCCGTATTCACCAAGCATTCTTAAGACCATTCTTAGTCTTACTCTCAAGAATTTTCGGAATTTAGAAAGTAATACAATTTATAATTGGCTGAATCAAATTGAGCCAATCAAAAGTGACGCTACTTTCTTAATTTTGAATGGGGCTAAGATTGAAACTTAGAATGGTTGGTGAATTCGGACGCAAATCAGCCATAAGAGAAACCTTACGGGACAAGTGCATGGCGTCAGCACCTCCCTTTAAATATGAGGCTCTGACATTTTTATTTTTCGTGCAAGTCAATATAGATATATACCTGTTCTCAGATATTGCCTTCATCACTTTCAATCATTTTTTTTTCCCAAGTCTTTCCTCTTGTCACCGCGTTTTTAGCCTATTAACGTTTTAGTTGTGTTATATTTATTACAACACCAACATAAAACTCTAAATTAGGGCCTAAAAGTAGGATATTTTGCAGTCTGAATAATACACGACCACGGCCATTGTTTTCATAAACAAGTAAACCTTGTAATTGGAATAGCCTTCTCCTCCCTTCAACAGTCTGGTACCCCGCCGCACTTCACGAGTACGTCAGGCAAACCGAAAAAATGACGGCCCCTGTTGGTAATATGCAGAGGTTGCGGGATAAAGTTATTTTACTAGATAAAAATCGGACTGTAGGCTGAAACAGCTCGTCTGCAACATTTTGTCCGTATAATTGATCTCATTTAAAATTCACTTATCAAACTGGATCACATGAAATATGAAACAAACCCTTACTAAAGCATGCACGCTTGAGGAGGCCATGGAGGCCGCCATTATTGCGCTTTGCCTTACCTGGTAGCGTAGTGTTAGGGGCAGGTAATCCAGACTGTACTGTTCGGTTCATACATTTTAACATTGCACCGAATGCCTTAAAGTAAAAAATAAATATATAAGAAATTAGAAAATAGTAAAACGAAATGAAGATTTAAGTTCATTAAGTAACCTAATTTCATGCTAAAACTTCATATTTTACAAGGTTGTTTTAAAATTATATTTGTTTTCATCCCAAATTAACCAAATCACATCTATCGAGAACAAAGACTTTCACCAAAGTTTCTACTATTAAATCATTTTACTTACTCACTTATTCTGGCTTTCGGTAAATCCTATGTCATAAACAATGAATTTTAAAGTCGGGTATTTCGGTAATATTTTTTCATGCACGCTCTTTACTAGGCCCTGGATAACGTCGAAGAAGCGTTCATTAGCGCCACTAATCAGTACCGGAAGTGAAGTGGTTCTATTTATCGGAAGTCTATCAAAAACAAGTTTGTGCATCCACATATTTGATGCTTTAAAGTTTATCGATTTTAGTTTGTTTCTTCAAAGGAACCACTAAACATGCACTTTCCAAATTCATCTGCAAGATAAAATTGAAAGTAAAAAATAGGTCTGAAATTATAGAACGGTTGGTGGTGCAATTTGCTGCTAGAATAGGATTCGTGGTCATTAGTCATTCTAAATGCAGTTCTGTATTTCAATTCTATGACTAACTAACTGGTTCAGTCTATAGTATATAGGGTCCATGTATATAAACTCTACCCCTTTCGATGACTGAAAAATAAACATTCCACTCTAAGAACGGTTTTCTGAAACATGAAACAGAGTAAACCAAAATAGGCACCGTCCAAAAATAGCAGACGGTCTTCGCGATACCCTTAATTTCTTAAAAGATGAAATAAGACAGAGCCGACAGTTTGAATTACGTTAGTTATTTTGATTCGAGCGAAATTATTCGAAATTTCCAAAAAGTTAAGACACAATTTGGATGAGAATTTTTAAAACTAAGACTTCATGTTCATTCTAGAAAAACAAGAAAAACTGTGATGGACCTGAAGTCCCTAACCTGTGCTTTTTGACCAAACATGACCAATTTCCGATCTCTTCCGAGACATCTTGACAAACACTCAGACAAACTTTCATTAGTATTGGACTGAAAATGCAGCCTCTAGCGAGTACGCAAGCTATTTCTGAATTTTGTCTTAACGTCCTACAATTTAGCCAAACATAGCCCATTTTCCAATTTGTTGTAGATGTTATCAAAACAAACATTCTGACCGCCTTTGCTGAGTACTGGGCAGAAGATCTGGCGTCTAAAGTGTACACAGTTTTGTTTTTTTTTAACATTTGACCTGGTGACCTAATTTTTGATAATACGTGAATCATTTTCTTTTTTCAACAATTTAATTGGATTTTGTGATTAATACTTATATTATTGTTTAGTATTTAGGGTTTGCTATTAAATTTGTTTGATACAGATTTTCAATGGTAATCTACTTTTCTTGTATACCGTTTTGATTTTGTATAGCTTTTTTTTGTAATGTGTATGGTTGGCTTTTCAGAAAATGTAATTAAAATGTACATGTATTTGAATTTTGTTTTGCGTGTTGATGTATACCGGCCATTTTGATTGGTTTCCGGATCAGGAATTTCTGCACATTGAACTTATCAAAATTCAGGTAAGCAAGTTTATCGAGATTTTGATGGACCGAATACACATCATTTGAATAGTTCACTTAAGTTGTAATATTGCCAAGATGTTGCTCAATCGTAACTGGAAAAGTAATTTGATCGCATCTGGCGAACACTGACACAATCAGTCAATCAAAACAGGATGCCTATCAGTTTTCGCCCTTTATTTAAATCAAAACCTGGTACTCAAAGTGGGTCTTGAAAGCTTGGTTTTGATTATACAGGGGCTGCAAGATCGACAGAATGTTATTTTGAAATGATTTACGCCACCTTTAACAATACTTCACACAAATTACCATGGAATCATTTTTGTGTCTTGTATCTTTTGTGACGGACTTGGTTTTTTTTTAATTTCATTTTCCATGGACATTCCCAGGTGAATAGCGTTGGCAGCGGGGACGGGTTAGATTTCCCTGATCACAGTTCTAGTTCCTTAACCCTAAAGCTGCTAAATAAACGAAACCAAAGTATCCACTCAACAGTATAAAAAACCAAATATTGCGGTTTTAAAGCTCATTTCACCGGAAAGAAAGTACCGTATCCGACAGTGTAGATCAAGGTCAGATTGCACTTTCTGTGTTGTCTGATCTTCACCTGATCTGTCCGCAAAAAAGGTCCTTGAGTAGCGCTTAGCAGCCCAAGGGTTAACAGCTGAACCATAGAGGACCCACAAATGAGTTCGGACCAAGCTTTTTCAATGCTGTCTTCAAGCTAGTTTGATAGTCGTCGTAAGAAGCACAATCTCTGGGTGGCTGAACTAAGTGGTTTAGCAAATCAGAAATTGTGTTACGCTTTAATTAAGAATAATTAATTCCCAATGTTTGGTGCCAAAGAACCCAGGATTCATAGAGCGAGCAGTTGGCTTTTGAATTTAAACTATCCGAAATCTCGTGAGAAAGTCCGGCAAACAAAAAAAGACTTCGAATCATAACAAAGATTAACCCAGTAATGAATTACATGTACATGTACTTAAAGGAGGGAAATAAAGCATAACTCTTCCACAGACAATGGTAACGTTGCCCTTTACCACAGCATCCCGAGTTCTAACGACCCTAACACTACAGAGAAGGCTTATGAAAACATTGCTGAAAAAGGGAAAAATGCTAATAACCAGCATTTTCTCCTTTTCCCGCAATGTTTTCTACGCTATCAGAGACCAATCTGATCATTTAAGCCGCATTTGATTTGTTCTCCGTAAATGCTTTGGAATTGGTTTCGTCTATATTTTTTGTCGTTATTTAAAGAGTTCAAATGCTTTTGTGTACGTTGTATACCAATATCAGAACATGCAGTCTAATCTGGGATCTACACGGTTAGCTACCTGATGCTTCACTTTGTCCTAAAACATCAGCAAATACACTGAAACTGTCTTTTTTTTTTTTCGTGAAAAAGTTTTATAATAGGCACCGAAAGAGTTAAACATCCTTTTTATAGCAACCGTATGGAGTCAGGTAAAAACAAGTTTATTTGACCGGGAATCATTATCTTGCCGCTATGTGGCATTTTTCAAATACAGACCTATCTGATTTGGGCATTCTGGGTACAGAACCGGACTACTTAGGCCTACTTTTCAAAACGACAAGCGTTACTTCGCTGTTACGATTCATTCAGCTATGGTCAGCTAACATCTACCATATGCACCAGTCATTTATAAAAAACAGCCCCCTACAGGCTTGTGTAATAGCTTCGGTATAAGCCCAGACACTTCTTGTTGATAAGTATGAGGAAAAACTCTCCACAAATCCTGGTTTTCCTAAAGTCTATATGTAGAAATTGTATTCAATGATGTGCAGTAAAACAATAGTATTTGTAAAAACTATTTTCCCGTTTGAAATAACTAAAGTTTTAAGAAATTTGTTGCGATAAACAGGTTAGATTTTTCCACATAGGAATGGTTTACAGCTATTTTCTCCATTGCTACTTTATTAGCGGCGACTTTTAGATTACACATCGCGTATTAATATTTATCCTGTACAGGATAGTGATGCGCAATAGCAAACAGGTCGAATCTTCGAAGAATATGACATGCACAGACAACTAACAGTGACTCTAACCGTGTCAAACCTTGAGTACAACGTCGGCTTCTCCAGGGACAACGGGGACGCACCAGCTTATGATTCGTCTTAGAGTGGTGTGTGTATAATAATTAGGTCATTACAACCGGAAGTCACAAAACAGCATATTCCGGATTATAATAGGACTTAGCAATATTGGTACATGTACTTTACGGGGCGGAGGCGTGGCTGAACGGAGAGGTACGGGAACCAAAACTGTGATCCGATACGAAATTTAGTAAAATCTGTACATGTACAGTCTGTTTTCATAACCTGCTTCCGCCGGCATGTCACAGGCGTCAGACGTGGCATCTGGAATGTTAATAGTTGTATCTGGTTTCACGTAGCGTTTACTTGTCAAAATGAAAGTTACTCTTGTTTTGTTGCTTTCTATGTAGGTAAATTTGTTTATTTATTTATTTATTCATTTTTAGTCTATTCTCAAAGGATAGAATGCTTACATCTAAGCATTTTTGAGAAACAGTAGGCAATTAAGAAATAAACATTTAACAGTTAAAAATCATTGAATATAATGCACTATAAATATCGTCATAGTTCCTTCTTTGACTCACAAAAGTAATCAAGAGTATTTTAGATTCATTTTTTTTCTCAACCTCTTTTATGTGACAGCCCCAAGCAGTACGTTGATCTGTGTGTAATTGTATATGAGCAGCGTTTTGGCAAAAGGCGATTTAGTGCATCTCCGTGATGCCCATGTAAGTCATCACACAATTATGGTTACATAAAAATCCAGGGTCCGTATTCACCAACCATTCTTAAGAACATTTTAGTCTAATTCTAGATTTAGAAAGTAACACAAATTCTGATTGGCTAAACCATTTGGTTTAACCAATCAGAAGTTGTGTTACTTTCAAATTCATATTTTTTTTTAGATTAAGATAAAGAATGTTCTTAAGAATGGTTGGTGAATACGGACAACCCCATGTTTTGTCGACCCTGAGGAATAATGGCTATTGAAATGTAAGATAAGGAGAAAATGATTGTTAACAGCATTTTTTTTTTTCCTTTTCTTACATCTTTTCTACAAATTTCACGCGAAACACTATTCAAGTAGTGTCTGCAACTGCTTTCAACATGGACTAGGTTAAAATTCTGCCATGTGATAAAGAGTTAAATCAGTTTTCAGTGCCACTAAAATTGTAATCATCACGAGCGATGTTATCTCCTATAAAGTATAGACAACAATTTTTGCTTGTACATTGTATCTTTGCATAGAAAATCTTTACCGGTAAATAGTTGCACCACTTCTACAGTGACGATATAATTCTTTTCTGGATCTAGTTGTTTTGCGCAAAGACAGCCTAAAATAGCGATATCACTTTCATTGACGAAATTTGTTGTTGTTGTTGTTGTTGCTTGAAAAACATACGGACCCAGTTTTTCTAACAACCAGCTGAATTATGAAGAAGAATGATCCTTTGACATGCAAGAATTTACTAAAAGCAAACAGTTTTGACCAAGGTCAAACTGCGCGGACTGGCACGCTGATATTGGTCGATACTTTTTGCAGATACAATAAATTTCCATTTCACAGATCATGTGTCATGTTGTTTGTCAAGTTGTTCAGCTGGTTATGTACTCTGTGTACCCCCATTAACAAATATTGTTCTGTTCTTTACGGCGGTCCTGCATAGCTTAGTGGTAAAGTGTAGGACTCGTAACCTAGAGGCCCCGGGTTTGAGCCTCGCGGGGTCCACTGAGTTTTTCGTGGGAGTGTCCCTAGGCAAGACCCTTCAGAGCCCAAGCCTAGTACTGGTGAAACCCAGGAAATACATGAATATGTGAGCTGTCGCCGTGATATGACTAAAATAATGTTGAAAGCTGCGCAAAACACCATTCAATCGATCAATCTATTCTTTTCGAGCCTAACTCTCGTAAAAATATTTTTTTATTGCCCAAAATTACATAAACCAGTTACAAACATAACGCAAAGCACGTGATTAAAAGTAAAAAAAGGTTTTTAGTTCAAACCTTAAATTTCAGCTCTCAGCATAACAGCATGGCACCGACTCAAAAGATTTTAACCCCTAGGTTGCTAAGCACGGCTAATAGACCTTTTGCGGACAGTGTAGATCAAAATCAGACTGCAAAGAACGTGCAGATCTACACCGTCTGAAAAGGAGATATTTTGCCCAAAGAAATACCTTTGAAATAGCAAAATTTGGGTTTTTACTATCGGCTTGAAAGTTTCATGTCACTTAATATTTAGCATGTAAAGGATAAAGACGTGGATGCATCAGACCAAGCAAGACATCATGTTATTCCTGATCAATGAAATTCATTTTGTCTAACAACCGACTGAAACGTCAGGTAGATTAGACCTTGGACATGTAGAAAATTGACAAAGAGCTAAAGGTTTCTACCCAGGTCAGCCTGCGCAGACTTAGTCGATGCCTTTTGCAGATGCATCAACCCCTTTTCACAGAGCATAGCTCATATTTTTTGCTATTTCTATTCTGTCACGGCTAACATGGTTTAGTTTAGAGTTACCCTTGTCCAAAATGACAAAATCGTAGGCTTGTCTGAACTGAAGGCACTTGCAGACGACACATTGCATGTAGATCATATTCAAAGATTTTTCTTTTACACTCAGCAAAACTTATAAACCGCCACTTTTAAGCTGTAGTTATCGTTGTCTGCGCATGTCATATTCTTCCAAGATTCGACCTGTCTCCTATGCCGCATAACCCATCCCCGAATACTTCGGAAAAATAGGGCTTATACCAGCTATTACCCAAGCCTGTAGGGACTGTTTTAATAAATGGCCGGTGCATAGGTTACATGTTAGCTGATCATAGCTGAAGGAATCGCATCAGATACCGTTTTATTGAGTAAACGTTTATTTCATTTTGGAATTCAAGGTAACGGTTGTCGTTTTGAAAAATAGTCCGGTTCTGTACCCAGAATGCCCAAATTAGATAGATGTGTATTTGTAAAATGTCATCTAGCGGGAGATAATGCTGTAATTATCCATAGACCTTTGTTTGCATCACTGTCCAGAAAATGAATGTTTCATTTGATTTGACTTATCGGCGTAAAAACATATCTCAGCCTAAGTCTGAAATTAACTTATTGACTTGTTCTTGTTAAAGGAGCTTATTTAACTTTCGTTCACTCACCATTGAAAATTGAAAAATCAAATTCTTGAAAACTTCATATTGTTTTTCTCGAATTATATGTTAGTGTAGAAAATAATTTCCCGTTTTTTTTTTTTTGTTTTTATTTTCTTTATCGCTGACACATAGTAATCTAAGCTTCTTTTTTTAGGCTATTTTGGCTCACAGACACCACGCAAGCACAACCGATGCATTTTCCCTATTTTGAAAAAGACACGCCTTCTATTGGCAGAATTAAGAATCTTTTCATTACTATACCAGGGCTAACGTCAAGATATATGTTACAATTTCTTTCCATTTACCTGTCAGTGAGTTGGTCAAAAATTTCAGGAAAAACAAAAACAACGGTTTATAAGTTTTGCTGAGTGTACACGGTAGAATCATCGACGAGAAAAGAAAGAATATGTTGTTAACCGGAATTTTCTCCCTATTTCTTAGTGTGTTTGAAATGGTTCTTCTCTAGGATTTTTCGAACACTCAGTTGTTTGGTAAAGGGTTGAAAATTATTATTTGATATCAATTTTGAAGCAAATTGTACAATTCAAGATGTGTATCACTCTCATTGAGTTCTTCTTGGATACCCCAGCCAATTCTCTCGCCATTTATATGGATAGTTCCAAAAGTGGCGCCCCTTCTCCACGAGATTCGATCCAGGAACCATTGATATTTCTCATCTCTGCTGCTACAACACTGCATCACACTCCGCCATGATCAACAACAATGAAATACGACCTTGAATTTAATTCAATTACTCACTTGGGAAATAATTTACTTTGTTTCCCCTCTTTACTACTATTATACGTATGGGTTCCTGCACTAAGGGGTAATCATTTTGCTGATGATACAAACGTCTGAGAATTATGCTTAACACTGACTGGTCAAAACGATGGCATGCACCAATCTTTGCTTCTGTCATATGTTTTTCATTAGGACATCTTTTGGCGGAACTAACCGGTGCTAAACAGGAAGCATCCAATGCGTATGACACCCAGCGATTTAAAATTACACTTCCGACTTCGTTGTTAATGAACGCAACATTTCCAGCTTCTACTTCGCCGAAATACATGTAAGGGCATGGATCCTCATGGAAATGCTGAAAAGTTTGTATGTGTGTATGAAGAGCCACGTTTAAAGTTGAACCGTACGTGAAAAATAGTGCACCATTCTCGTTAAGGTAGGTCAGGGCTCGGTCAAGGTCACTCGTTGTGAATCTTACCGAACTGTCCACCCACCATGCGTGTCCGAACTCTTGGAACACATACTGAAAGTAGAAAACAAAAGCAGATCGATTCCAATGTCTTGTGGTAAACGTCGTGGTGTATGAAAATAAATTGTAAAAGAAGCAACTGAGTGAAACAAGCAAACAGTCCTATTTTCAACATTTCTTTCGCGATGTCAACTTCCTTATGAGGAACATTTGTTCTTTTTTGTAAATATTGTGGAAAAGGGAGTAATTTTTCTCGGCAAACTCTTAATTTTTCAGCACTATTTTCCATTTCACCAAAAATTCCTTTTCCCCTTTCCTACTACTACTTTTACATTTTTGTCACCTGAAGTATGCGGTACTCTTAACCCTAAGGCTGCTAAGCGCGACTCACTGACCTTTTGCAGACAATGTAGATCAAGATCAGACTGCACAGAACGTGCAGTCTAATCTTGGATCTACACTGTCAGATAAGAAGATATCTTCGTTCCAAATTATACCTTTGAAATAGCAAAATTTAGGTTTTTACTAAGGGCTTGAAAGTTTCTTGTTAGTTATTTAGCAGGATAAGGGTTAAAAATCCTGTTTGACTTAACGTTTTTAGTTCTCTTCTGGAAAACAAAAGTGCGGATTTGTCCAAATAGAAAACATTTGCAGACAACTATTTAAATCTGGCTCCAATGATAATTTTTGTCAGTGGAAGGGTAGAAAACTTTGGGGATCTGTAAAAAATGCTTGTTGCCTTTTCCCACGATGCTTTCAAAGTGCTTCTTTCTCAGGGTCGTAAAAACTTGGGATTGTGGTTTAAATGATGAACTCTTTGCCGAACGACAAAAATTCTGACCTGTCCAAATTGAAAACAGATTACAAATTAAACTTTGACCTGTCAAAATTGATAACAGATTACAAATTAAATCCGGCTAAAGTGATAATATTTGTCATTGGAAGGGTAGAAAACGAGGAGAAAATGGAGAAATATAATTTATGTTGGCTGCTAGCATTTATAGGGATCAGCTAGCATCTAATGATCGTTAAGACTCACCATTGTTGAGTAAGGTAAAATATACTGAGTACATTTAAAAACGCACATCTTGGCTTTAAATTAATATCTAAGACAAAAATGAATCCATGACAATGAAAATTTACCATGTCAAATGGCCATATTTAATGGCTCCTTATCCAAAGTTTCAAAGAGATCAAATGAATAATTCAGCTCAAATCAAAAGCCTGTATTTGTGTGGTCAAAAATTGAAATTCACAAAGTTAATAGTGATACCACTGCAAACGTCAATTGCATAATGACATTGCCGACGCCTGGGATGCTATACAATTCCGTGGAATATTTTTTCACTCTTGAATTAGTGCCTGACGGAAGTGGGATCTCATTTTGAGGTTGATGAAGTCACATAAGATGATTACCACACACACTAAAAGCATCTTAAGGTGTTCATAGTCGTCACACTCAATAATACGAGTGACTTTGTAAATTTCAATTTTTGACCACAAAAGTCCAGGCTTTTGATTTTAGATATATTATTCATTTTGATTTTTATGAAATTTTGGGCACTGAGCTATTAAATATGGTCATTCCACGTGGTGAATTTTCATCGTGGTGAATTCATTTTTTTCCAAAATATTAAGATGAAACTAAGGTGTGCGTTTTTAAATGTACTCAGCATAGTACATGGATACACGAAACACTGGAAAGAAATCTCGATACAAGATTATACGAGTCATAATTTTTTTTGTCAAAATGTTCTAAGTTTTTAACCCGTTTTAACACAATCCCGTATCTTAACGACCCTGAGGGGAAGGTTTTTGCAATCAACTTTTCAAAAGGAGAAATTTGCAGACACAAGAATATTCTCCTTTTCCCACCGTGCTTTCTTTCCTTATAAGACAAGCTTGATTACTGTGGTTTTTTCGTCATCATCTGCAAATACGAGTACATTAACCCTTACGCTGCTAAGCGCGACTAAAAGACCTTATGCGGACAGTGTAGATCAAGATCAGACTGCACAGAACGTGCAGTCTGATCTTGTAATTACACTGTCCGAGGGGTAGATATTATTCCCCAAACATATTTGTGAAAATAGCAGTATTAAGGTTTTACTACCAAACAGAAAATTTCATTTTAGTTGTTTAGCAGGATAAGGGTTGAGTATGGGTGCGTCTTAAATTTCGTTATGTTGTAAAGGGATTACTCCTTACCTCACAACATAATTCTTGACTTGTCCAGATTGAAAGCATTTCTAGACGACAAATGAAATGCTGCTCAATCGATAGAAATTTTCCGTCAAATAGTAGGAAAAAGTTTTAACCCTTATCCCGCTAAATAATTTTAATGAAACTTTCAAGCCGATAGTAAAAGTCCGAATGATACTTTTCCAAACTCATGTCTTGGAGGAAAAATATCTCCTCGTCGGACAATGTAGATCCAATATCAGACTGCACGTTCTGTGCAGTCTGATCTTGATCTACACTGTCCGCAAAAGGACAGCGAGTCGTGCTTAGCAGCCTAAGGGTTGAAAGGAGAAAATTATGGTTACTAGCATTTTCCCCTTTTCGCACAATGTTTTAGTGTCATTAAAACAAGGAATTTCTGGTGAGGATTAAACCATTTAATCTTACAAGGACGGTTTCCATGTTGACTGTTGCAAAGGAAAAATAAAGGAAAATTTAGGCTGATTTTGATTCTTACAACAGAAAAAAAAATATATGGCCTGCAACACGCGAAAAAGGGCATTCGAACATTTGCGTAAAGTGTCTTCTCGGATCAGCCTGCGCAGTCCGCGCAGGCTAATCCGATACGACACTTTTTCGTTTTTATGTAATTTTATGTTTTGCACAAGTCTACTGTAGCACAAAATCTTATGTAGTCGTAAAGTGCCGTCTCAGATTAGCCTGCGCGGACTGCGCAGGCTAATCCAAGACGACACTTTACGCAAATGTCCGAATGCCGCTTTTCGCGTGTTGCAAGCCATATGAGCTATGCTCTGGCAAAAGGGTGGTTTAATGCATCTCCGTGATGCCTGATACCAAGCAAACCATCACATAATTATGGATTCATGAAACCCCTTTAATCTAACAATCGACTGGTTTTGGAGGTAGAATGGTCCTTAAGCATGCATAAAATTTACAAATAGCAAAAATTTCCAACCGTGTCAGCCTGAGCGGACTGCGCTGGTTTGCATGGATCGACACCTTTTGCAGATGCATTAAGCCGCCTGATCACAAAGCATGGCTGATGTGTGAAGTCGGCCTTTTTCGACGGCTAAAATAACTAGTCCGAAAATTACAAGTGATATAGCATAGGTTTCGTAAGCGTCAAGTCTCGGGCCACTTGAGGGTGTGGGTTCGAGCCCCACGGTTGTCCATCTAAAATTACAAATAGTCTATCGGATGAGACGTTAAACCGAGGTCTCGTGTGACGGTGCTATATACCGAGCACGTTAAATAACCATGTACGGCATAGGATGGGTTTTGTCATGTATTTTGTACTGTCCCCCGTACCACAACTAACAGTCTTCAAGGGTGTCGCTAATTTGGGCAATCGATAGCGACGATAAATAATTGAAAAACAAATCATGCACCTAAAAGATATACTCCAATGAAACTCGGTGAGATTTTCTTCGTAACGGCTTCAGTAAACAAATGGACGGTACAGATCCAAGGTCAGACAACACGGTTCATGCAGTGTGAACTTGATCTAGCCTTTGCAAACGCCACTGTTCTCGTCTATCGCGCTGAACATGCAACTTTATTATACCGCAAAGAAATTTCTCGTGATCTGATTGGATATCCTGCCCCGAACATATATATCATGTACACTGGCAAAACCAACGTAAAAGCAGTTTCCCTTTCGGGAGCCCCGTATACATGACTACACTTTCAACACAACATCCAAAATGGCGGCGTCGATCAAGATTAACATCAAGATTATACACCAAACTGCACGTTTTTCCAAGGTTTTCATTAAATTGGAGCACTCAGAAGGGAAATTCTACTTCGTCAGCGTACTCAATTTTTGAAACCAAAAAAACAGATAAATTTCGCTTAACACACGTTGGAATGGTAAAACTTTGCAGTATAATAAATTCGTTGTACGGTCAGGTGGCAGGGGACTTGGAAATTTGTTCACGGCTGTGGTGAATCATGATTCACCACAGCCGTGAACAAGTTTCCAAGTCCCCTGCCACCTGACCGTACAACTAATAATATCAAAGTAGATTAATGCACAAATGTATAAAAGACTATAAGTTGATTTTACTTTTAGACTGAACAGATGAAGGTAACAATTTCCATTTCAGAATTTAAGAAAAAAATAAAGAAAAGAAAGGAAACGATCTGTTTTTGTAAAGCCTTTCCTACGAAAGAAAAACGATCGGGTAAATACACCGATATTCTCTTCGAGGCTTTTCAGCAAGTAAGGGAGATAACTGCGGTGAAGCTTTAACAAGGAACCATAGCAATTATCTGGTCTTTGTCTGCTGCTTTGTGAAGTTCATTTTGTGAGTTGCAACCATTGAAGGCCCTTTAGCTGCCAAAAGTAAACAAAGTGGAAGGTGAAATATATTCAAATGATCCCGTTGAAAAGTATGTAAATTATTGTGAAGATGATGTAAATGTACCCTTCCATTTGACAAGACTTAGATTTTGTCGTATGGTAAAGAGTTAAAAGTACAACGGTGTCTCAGTGTCCGCGGTATATCTATATTGTTCAGATGAACGATGCCCGGCCGGGTAGCTCTGAGGTTAGCGTATCTGACTCGTGACCTGGTGGTTGCATGTTCGATAACCGGTTGATGCAAACTTTCTCTCCAGCGATTTTTTGTCTCTCATCTCTGATGCATGTTAGAAAGTAGTCAGTGGCTTTGAAAGAAAGTTGTGTCAGTACAGGTGTGTGAAGGTCAGGAAATACATGCATAGGTGCACTGGCTGCCGTGATACAATCCAAGCTATTAAAACGTTGTTACACCCCAGTAAAAACAGAATAAAATGAAGGTTACTCACATTAATTATGATTGGTTTGAATGCAAAATTGGTCAGACTTCTCACGTGACCAGGTAGATCTTCAAAAGGCAAGCGTCTCACTTCACAGCGACAATATTTTCGTAACTAAAAGAAAGTTTAGGGGAAGGAACATGTATGGTATAGGTAGTTTGAAGTTCATAGAGACCCCTTGATTTGTGACATGGCTTGAAGAATCGAGTAAGAATTTTTATGAAGGTCAAAATCTTGTTAAATGACTCAACCACTCTCATGGCGAAAATTAGTATTTTGTCCATTCCAGTTGTGTTATATTTTTATATATTCCAGTTGTTGTTATATTTTTGTTTTGAAGCGTAACTCTTTTAATTAACCCTTTACCAAACAATCCCTGGTTTTTACGACCCTGAGATAGATACCTTTTGAAAACATATTGGGAAAAGGAGAAAATGCTGGTAACCAGCATTTTCTCCTTTTCCCACAATGTTTTCTACCCGTCTGGAAACAAATTTCTATTTTTAGTTACCTTTTTTATGTCGTCTGCGAGTGCTTTCAATTTTGACCAGTCTAAAATTTTGTCGTTTGGTAAGAGTTCAGACAGTTTCGCGTAGTGACCTGGGTCCGTATTCACCAAGTATTCTCAAGAGCATTCTTAGTCTTACTCTCAAGAATTTTCGAAATTTAGAAAGTAACACAATTATGATGGGCAGAACCAAATGGTTTAGCCAATCAAAAGTAGCGCTACTTTCTAAATTTTGAATTGGACAAACATTGAAACTAAGAATGGTTGGTGAATTTGGATGCAAAACAGCCATAAGAGGAAGCCTTACCGGACAAGCGAATGGCGTCAGCACCTCCCTTTAAATACTCGTATGGGACTCTGACATTTTTTTTCGTGCAAGTCAATATAGATCTATACCTTTTCTTAGATATTGCCCTCGTTACTTTCAAGCATTTTTTTTTTTCCAAGTCTTTCCTTTTGTCACCGCGTTTTTAACCTGATAACGTTTTAGATGTTTTATATTTAATACAACACCAACAACACCAACATGAAACTCTAGATTAGGGCCTAAAAATAGGAGATTTTTTTTCCGAACAATACACGACCACGTCTATTTTTTTTTCATAAACATGTAAACCCTGTAATCGGAATAGCTTTCTCCTCTCTTAAACATTCTGGTACCCCGCCGTACTTCAAGAGTACGTCAGGCAAACCGAAATAATGGCGCCCCCCTTGGTAATATACATGTACAGAGGTTACGGGATAAAACTAGTTTACTTGAAAAAATCGGTCTGCAGGCTGAATTGAAAACAGCTCGTTTGCAATAGTTTGCCCATATGAATGATCTCATTTTATTCACTTATCAAACTGGATCACATGAAATAAGAAACAGACCTTTAACTAAAGCATGTACGCTGGAGGACACCAAGGAGGTTGCTATTATTGCGCATTGCCTTACCCGATACCGTAGTGTTAGGGGCAGGTAATCCAGACGGTACTGTGTTGTTCATACATTTTAACATTGCATTGAATGCCTAAAAGTCAAAAATAAATATATATAAGAAATTCTAAAATTATCACCCAGATTTGGTAAAGGTAATATGATTTAACACACAAAATGTCAATACAGTAGCTAAAGCACACTTAAGATATTTCAAAATGGGGGGGGGGGGGGGGGGGTCCGCATGAACTTCAAACTACCTTTATAATTATGTAATTGTATAATTATGCTGCAAGCTTTAAATTCCAGGCTTTAAGAATACTTGATTATACGCAGTGAATAGGAATAAATCTGAAATACAGGAAAGTTTTATAAAAGCAGGAGTAAGCTTAGAAAGGCCTGACCTTGAAAATAGTAAAAAGAAATGAAGATTTTCTCTTGTTCAAACTTACAGCAACTAGTTGAAGTTCAGTAAGTAACATCATTTCATGCTAAAAATATATATGTTTGAAGGTTGTTTTGAAATTATATTTGTTTTCATCCCAAATTAACCACATCACATATTTCGAGAACAAAGACTTTCACCAAAGTTCCAACAATTAACCCTATCCTGCTAAATAACTAAAATGAATTTTTCAATTCGATAGTAAAAACCCAAATATTACTATTTCAAAGGTATGCTTTGGGGAATAACATCTCCTCATCGGACAGTGTAGATTCAAGATCAGACTGCACGTTCTGTGCAGTCTGATCTTGATCTACGCTGTCCGCAAAAGTTCAGTGAGTCGCGCTTAGCAGCCTACGGGTTAAATCATTTTACTTACTCGTTTATTCTGGCTTTCGGTAAATCCCATGTCATAAACAATGAATTTCAAAGTAGGATATTTCGGCAATAGTTTTTCGTGCACACTCTTTACTAGGCCCTGGATAACATCGAAGAATCGTTCATTAGCGCCACTAACCAGTACCGGAAGTGAAGTGGTTCTGTTTCTCGGAAGTCTATCAAACCCAAGTTTGTGCGTCCACATATTTGATGCTTTAAAGTTGATCGATTTTAGTTTGTTTATATTATCTTCAAAGGAACCACTAAACACGCACTTTCCAGATTCATCTGCAAGACAAAATTGAAAGTAAAAAAAATATGTCTGAAATGATAAAACGGTTGGTGGTGCAATTTGCTGGTAGAATAAGGTTCGTGGTCATCAGTCATTCTAAATGCAGTTCTATATTTCAATTCTAGGACTAACTGATTCAGTCTTTCTCCGCCAAGTATATAAACTCTACCCCTTCCGATGAATGAAAAATAAACAATCCACTATAAGTACGGTTTTCTGAAACAAACAGAATAAATCAAAATAGCACCGTCCCAAAATAGCAGACGTTTTTGCGATACCGTTAATTTCTTATAAGATCAAAAAAGACAGAGCCGGCAGTTTGACTTATGTTAATTATTTTGATTCGAGTGAAAAGTGGTGTAAATTATTCGAAATTTCTCAAAGAGATAAAACACATTTTGGGTGAAAAGTTTTGAAAATTATAAGAATACTTAAAAATAAGACTTCATGTTCATTCTAGAAAAACAAGAGGTCTGTGATGGACCTGAAATCCCTTACCTGAGCTTTTTGACCAAACATGACGATTTCTGATCTCTTCCAAGATATCTTGACAAACATTCTAACAAACTTTTATTAGTTTTGGACTGAAAATGCAGCCTCTAGCGACTATGCAAGCTGTTTCTGGATTTTGTCTTAATGACCTACAATTTAGCCAAACATAGCCCATTTTCCAATTTGTTGTAGATGTTATCAAAACATGAGTATTTGACAGAAGATGTGGCCTCTAAAGTGTAAACAGGTTTTTTTTTTTCCTCAGCTTTGAATTGGTGACCTAGTTTTTTATCATACGTGAATTATTTTCAGTCTCATCCAATATATCATCAAAACAAAATTTCTGACTGATTGCCATAATTATTGAGCTGAAAAAGTGGCCACTAGAGCGTACACAAGGTGGTTCAAAGATTTGACAAGTGACCTAGTTTTTCATCCGACATGACCCATTTTCAAACTCAACAGAGATATTATCAGGACAAACAATTGAACGGAAAATGTGTCCTGTAGAGAGTACACAAGGTTTTTTTTTTTTTTCTATTATTTGACCTGGTGACATGGTTTTTGATCCCACATGACCAATTTTCAAACTCATCCGAGACATCATCAAGAAAAACATTCTCACCAACTTCCATGAGTATTTGAATGTAAATGTGGCATCAAGAGCGTAAATAAGGCTTTAAAAAGAAATTATCCAGTGACCTAGTTTTTTACATGACATGATCCATTTTTAAACAAATTTAAGATGTCATTAGAAGAAAGAGTTTGACCAACTTTCAAGGGTATTGGACTGAAAATATGGTTTCTAGAATGTACTCCAGGTTGTTATAAAATATGACCTGGTGACCCATTTTCATAATCAAGATAATCAATTTCTGACCAAGTTTTATGAGTATGGCACTGAAAATTGGGTCTCTAGGGCATACACAACGTTTCTCATAAGTTTGACCCAGTGACCTAGTTTTTGACCTGGCATGTACCATTCTTGAATCTATTTGAGATCTCATCAATTCAACCATTCTGACCAACTTTATAAGGATATAATCCCCTGTATGGGACTGAAAATGTGGCCTCTAGAGTATACATATTTCATTCTAGGATTTGACCTAGTGACCTAGTTTTTGACCCCTCCTGACCAATTTTCAAAATCATCCGAGATATCGTCAAAACAAACATTCTGATCCAGTTTCATGAGTACCGGACGAAACATGTGGCCTATAGCGCGTACACAAGGTAAAAGTTGACGACGCACGACGGACAACGGACACAGCGCGATCACTCAAGCTCACCTTGAGCACTTTGTGCTCAGGTGAGCTGTAATGCTGCTTGAAAAAAATATGTACAAAAAGCCATAGTCTGTGAAAAGGAGGTTAATGCATCTGCAAAAAGTATCGACCTAGGTCGACCTGCGCAGTATATGTATGCTGACCTTGGTTGAAAATTTTTACTGTTGCCCATTTTTCTGTATTTCCAAGGACGAGTCTGCCTCGTAATTCAATCGGTTGCTGGAGAAAATAACTGATTTCACGGATCAAGAATTATTTGATAACTTACTATGGAGATACGTACATTAAACCGTCTTTTTGCCAGAGTATAAAAGTAGCAGTATCATTTTGTATAATATAATTCGAGATTAAAGATTGTCACAACTTTGGTAGATTTGCTATTCAATACTGTTTTATAAATGTTCATTTGTGCTTATTGGTCTTAAAAGTGTCTGGTTTCAGGGCATATATTGATTTCATATAACCGAAAAAGTACTAAATTACGTGCCAAAATTGTAAAGCCCTATAGTCAGAAAACATTCTATATAAAAACTGATATATAAATCGTGCTTTGTTCTCAGTCAGATAAGAAACAGTAGGATGTAACAAGGGGAAGAAGTGTTACAGCCTTTTCTCTTTTTCATTTATATTTATTATTTTTACAATTATTTCTCCTTTTTCTTTTCAGTTTAAGAAGTGCATCAAGTGTTGAATTCTAACGAGCAATTTTGTCTTTGTCATTGAAACCGGATGTATTGTAAAAGTTACTTTAGACTTCATACCAAAGGGCAGATAAATTAGCATGGTCTATTAACTATGAATTCCTCGCGCCAATGTGATTTCTTAGGAGTTACAATATGTCTGTAGAGGAAACTGGATACAATGTTATCTGAAAGCACTAAAGTAGATCAGCGGAAATGGCATAGAGGTAAGAGATGACAGGATCTGATATGAGTTTGTATAGGTAGTTTAAGGTTCATAGGGACCACCTGAATTTTGAAATATCTTAAAATATGCTTTAGCTTTTGTACTGAAAATTTGCATAGATAATAATATTACCTTTACCAACTCAGGGTGAAATTTTTAGAATTTTTGATGACTTAGTTTGACTTTTTTGCATTCAATGCAATGTTAAAAAGTATGAACAAAATAGCTGGGAGGGCTGAAGGCTATTCCGAGTAAAGGGTTTACCTGTTTATGAAAACAATTCTTATGCAAGTACAGTAACTGTGGTCGTTTATTGTTTGGATATAAAAAAAAAATCAAGTTTTGAGGCCTCGGTCTCGATTTTTATTTGGGTTTAATTTTAATGATTTAACATTTGAGACTTGCACAATTCGTTTACACTTTGTTTTCTTCTCCACGCCCAACCATAGATGTTTTTTTTACTTAAACCCAGTCAAACTTCTGGCTCACATCATGTGGTATAGCATACAACAGTAAGATAAAGAAGGGTGCATTGTATAAAGTTAAGTTCCATGAACAAGCTCCAAAGTATCGTTGTAGGTGAGTTTTTTATGGTCAAAGGGACATAGTGTCTTTAAGACTACTACCCTATGAATGTGAGCATAATACAACTGAGCTAAGTTTGGGCGAAGTGAAAAAATCATAGCGAAAAACAATTCAAAACAAACCATGAAAGATCTTTAAGTCTAAGTGCCAGGTGGTTTGGAACACATATCTCAACAGCAGTGGTATAAAAAAGTTCAAGACATGCCGAAAATAAAATCTGATCAAATATTGGAGAACAGACACCATATAAGAAAACATTAGACAAATCATTTTAGATTTCAAAGTTTGAATGAAAGAAAGTGATAATCAAGATAAAGTATAGAACTATTATTATTTATACAAAAAACAATTTCAGGGCCTCACATTTATCTGAATTGAAGTACTGAAGTCATGCACTTGTCCAGTTATGTTTGCTGTTCTGGTCATTGTGCGAAACTGTGGGAGAATGGTAAGCTTCAGAGCAAAAATGTAACGTTACTGGAATGGGCAAAATGTTCTTTCTTGCAAAAGAAAAATTCTAATTTTCACTGTGAGAGTTGGTAAGGTCATTTTGAGAGACATTGAAAAGTTTCATAGAAATTGATACAGGATTTTTCAAAATATTTCAAAATTCAAGGGGTCCATATCAACTGCAAACTACCTATATATGAGATATATAGGATCTGACATGAGTTGGTTTTTGAGATAAAATTTTATTAAACGAGTTTGCAAAAATGTTATAAAGCGAACCTTTGGCGAGCTTAATAACATTTTTTGTGGACAAGTTTAATAAATTTCGCCTCAAAAGCCAACGAGTGTCAGATTCTTTTTATCACACAACTGTATAACAAGAATTATAGGACATAATGTGTTAAAACAGAAGCATACATGTATAATGTGTAGCGAAATTTACATGAAGCCTGTGCGCTTCTGTGACAGGTACATTACGAACGAAAAATAATTCCGAAGAAACTTGCATATATTGATTTTGTTTTGAATCTAAAAGTGATTAAATTAACAACTTTATCATGATTAAGAATTTTGACCATTAATTTCCCTTAGGAACCTAAGTCAGCAATGTTTCAGAAATGAAGTGTATAATTACAGATTGTTGACCAAATACAGCACTATTTTCTTATCTCACACGTGTGTGAGACAAGAAAATTCGTAATGGCTGTATTACAATGAAAACAAGGAGAGTTATGTGATAAAAAATTTTATCAAACGTGTCTAGTGTTACGGGAGACCACTCCTTCATGCATGGCTTCGTCCAGATTTAAATACAATACCTAAGAACCGCGTTAGGGAGATTTCTCTTTAGCTCAGTGGTTATGGTATTGGTTTTTTGAACCTTGAAGAGAACGGGGATCTTGTGCGCATGGGTTCGAATCCCGCCAGGTGCGATTTGTATTTTAACCATGCATTTGTTGCGAACTTTCATGTTCGTAAGATTAGGAAAAATGATATAAAGCTTGCCTTTGGTGAGCTTATCATTTTTCATAATCATAATTTCCTTTTCGTCGAAAAACCTTTCCTAAAAAGCCAATGGATGTCAGATTCTTTTTATCACATAACTGCTTTTCGAGAATCATAGCGCCTAAAGTGTTGAAACGTTGGCCTACATGTACAAGGACGATGAAATTTACATGAAACGTATCGCTCCTTTGATAGGTGTGTACAACGTGGGCGTAAATAATTCCAAAGAAACTTGCATATTAAGATTCTGTTTTGAATCCAAACATGATGAAACTAGCAGCTTTTGCACAATCATTTATTTCGATCGTAAATTTCACAGAGAAATGGGGGTCAGCAATGTTTTACAAACGAAGTGTATGATTACAGAGCTTTGACCAGATGCGGTGCAACTTAATTATCTCAAACGTGGGAAAGAGAAGAAAATTTGCAATGGCTATATTACAACGAAAGTAAGGGTTGGTATGCGACAAAAGTCTTAGCTTTATTTTTCGTCCCCTGATACCTTTATTTAACGGCACATTTTGACAAAGATACTTATTCGTATAATTTTGACAGTAAATACTATCTAAGCATGTTAGGACGCCCATGATTTTATTGTGCCGATAATAATCTTATTGTCCAAATTTCATTCACAAAATTTTGAAAAGTTTCAAAAATTGTTTCACTTTGATATGTCAAATTCATTTTTATATGTATTTACTTATTCTTAAGTTTATTTAATTTACCTATTATTATCATAATTATTATTATTTTGATTGATTGATTGATTGATTAATTGATTGATTGGTGTATTTATTTATTTATTTATTTACTTTCTCTTGTAGATACACAGCGATTTTACCATGATTTCATCCAAGGCGAAGATCAAACAGTGATAACGCCATACTAGCCAGCTCAGTATACATTGGCAGTTTCCATACTTATATTTACAAATACACGTGAACCTCTTTGTTGTTGCTGTTGCTGCTGCTGTTCAACTTAATCAACAGTTGTATTGCAGAGTTTAAAGTTATATCTATATGTACATGTATGTTATGATTTGCATTTTCCAAGTTCTTCTTGCATATTTTTTTGTAATATATAATAAGTGGAGTCGATTTCCTATTGTAGGTCGTTTTAATGTATTGACGTTCACTCTTTTCTCTTCTTTTTTATTACCTTTGTGATCGTGCTGCGTCCGTCGTCCGTCGTCAACTTTTACCTAGAGGCCACATTTTCAATCTGATACACATGAAACTTAATTAGAATGCTTGTCTTTATGATATCTCGGACGTGTTTGAAAATTGGCCATGTGGGGTCAAAACTAGGTCACTGGGTCAAATTTTAGGAAAAGCTTGTGTACAATATAGAGGCCACATTTTCAGTCTAATTCTCATGAAACTTTGTCAGAATGTTGGTCTTGATTGAAAATGGGTTATGTGGGGTCAAAGACTAGGTCACTAGGTCAAATCTTAGGAAAAACCTTGTGTACTCTCCAGAATCCAAATTTCAGTTCAATGTGGTGAATGCTTATCTTGATGATATCTAGGACGGGCACGACAATTGCTCATGTCATATCAAAAATTAGGCCATTTAGTCAAAATTTAGACAACGCTTGAGTAGGCTCTAGAGGCCCCATTATCGGTCCAATACTCACGAAAGTTGGTTAGAACGGTTGTCTTGATAATATCTTAGATGACTTTGGAAATGGGTTATGTGGCATCAACAAGTAAGTCACTAGATCAAATCTTAGAAACCATTTGTATAAACTCTAGATGTCACATTTTTAGTCAAAAACTCCTGAAAGTTAGAATGTTTATCTCGATAATATCTTGGACAAGTTTGAAAGTGGTTCACGTGTGATCAAAAACTACTTCACCTGGTCAAATCTTTAAAAAAAAATTATGTTCACTCCAGAGGCCTTTTATTTAGACTTATACTCATGAAACTTGATAAAAATGTTTGTCTTTTTGTTATCTTGGACGAGTTTGCAAATAGGTCACTTCAGGCAAATACTAGGTAAAGTATTAGCAAAAGCTTGTGTACAATCTAAATGTGACATTTCACGTCAACTAGTCATGAAAAGTAGTCAAAATATTTGTCTAGATAATGTAATGGAAAAGTTTTAGAATGGGTCATTTACAGTAAAAAAAAAAGGTGGTATATTAGAAAAAGCTCGTGTACACTCTAGAGGCCATATTTCGATTCCAATACTTATAAAAGTTTATGAAATGTTTGTCTTGATGATATCTTGGACATGTGGGGTCAAAAAAAAAAGGTCACTAGGTCAAATATTAGAAATAACTTGTGTACGCTGTAGATGCCACATTTTCAGTCCAGTACTCATGAAATGTGGCCAGAATATTTGCATTGGTGACATCTAGAACGAGTTTGAAATAGGATTATGTAGGTCAACGAGTCAAACTTTTTTTATTACTTTGTGTACGGTCTAGAGGTAAAATTTTCTTTCCACCACTTTTGAAATTTAGTTAGAATGTTTTTTGGTGATATCTTGATTGGCTTTGAGAATGGGTTACATCAGATCAAAAACTAGGTCATTAGGTTACATCATAGATAAATCTAGGGTACACTCTAGAGGCTGCAGTTTCTGTTCAATACTCATGAAAGTTGGTCAGAGTGTTTGTCTTGATGATACCTGGAACAAGTCTGAAATTGGTTATCTCAGGTCAAAAACTAGATCACTAGATCAAATCTTAGAAAATCTTGTGTACACTCTTGAAGCCAAATTTTCTGTCCAATACTCACAAAAGGTAATCATAACTTTTGTCTTAATAATATTTACACGAGTTTGAAAATGTGCTATGTGTGCTGAAAAGTAGGTCATTGCGACAAACTCTAGAATAAGCTTGTGTATGCTCTAGAAGCCATATTTTCAGTCCAATACTCATGAAATATTTTTAGAATATCTGTTTTGATAACATCTTGGAAAAGATTAGAAAAATGTCACGTTTGGTCAAAGGGCTCATGTGAGCGACTTCAGAGCCATCATGGCCCTCTTGTCTAGAAGATCAAAGTATCAAAACACAGTTTGTGTGTCTTTTATTGTACTTTTAGTCTTTCGAAGTTGTGAAAGATTAGTAATAGATACGAAAGTGCGGTTATCTTTTTTTAGTCCTCATATCCCAAATTGCAGACTGGTTTTGTGTGACCTATTCAATTATGCTGCGGTTTCATTAAATTTTATCAGTTAGTTGGTGTTGATGTGCCTTTTTATGTTATTTTGAATGAAAAAATAATTTGTGTAAAGTATGATTTAGTAAATATATAAATATATACTTTTTAGGCTATCGCAAAATATCTAGGTCCCTGTTGTCAATACATACATATTTCTTTAAAGTACAACGATACCTTGATCATGTTTACACATCTCTTGCTTCCAAAACTTTAAAATTCGTGACGAAACACGAAAATTAGTTTTTACTTTCTTTACATGTTTATGCTAATAAAGAATGCTTTTATCTAACCAATAGTTGAATTATGTGGTTTTCATCTAGATGGTGTTCAAACACTGTTGCAACTGTTTTAAACTTAATCGGGAGTATAGATAAAGGAAAAAATTCTCCGAATATTTGAAAGCAACCCATGCCCTTTGTCTTTTGAAAAATTATGAGCCGTGCTCTGGCAAAAGGGGGCTTAATGCATCTCCGTGATCAATGGTACCAAGCAAGCCATTACATAATTATTGATCCGTAATATCCACTTTTTTTTAACAAACAACTTTACCATGAGGTAGACCAGTTTTTGGACATACAGAAAATTTACCAATAGCGAAAAGTTTCGGTCCAGGTCAGCCTGCGCGGACTGCGCAGGCTGACCTGGGTCGATACTTTTCGCAGATGCATAAAGCCTCCTTCTTACAGAGCATGACTCATATCTAAATATTCAAGCATAGAGATGATGTGATATGTACGTTATACACTAGAGTTTGAGATGTGAATAGCCCCTAAAGTCATTAATGAAATAGCTTACCCACTGAAGATTTTTAGAGCCATGGACTGTTAAAAGGGGTCTTAATGCTTTTGTAAAAAATATCGACCAAATTCTGCCTGCGCAGTCCGTGCAGACTGATCTAGATCGAAAATTTTTGCACTCGATAAATTCTGTGCATGTCCGAGGAACATTCTACCTTAAAATTCAGTTGTTTGTCATACAAAATGGATTCATTAATATGTAATGCTTAGTATGATGCATCACGAGGATGCACTAACTACCCTTTTGCCAGAGCATGGCTCATTTTGATTTTATATCTGTTTGAAGAACTGCCAGGGTAAAAGTTGTTGTTTGCAGCATGTTTGCTTATTAACCGTTTCAATAAATAAAAATTAAACATTCCATATTTAAAAAAAAATCATTTGAGTTATAATTACATAAGATAAGCATGGGAACTGTTCATTGCCCTAACGATATCCGGCTTTATAATGAGAAGGATTTCTTTAGATGTCTATTTTTTTCACATAGATATTCCTTCACAAGCCTGTAATGATATGCTAAGTCATGTATGTTATTTCAATGGTTAACATAATTATTTAGTGTACATTATATCATATTTCCAGTCGTTGTTTTAAGATATACTATATTTTCTTATTTCATAGTGATGAAATCAAATGTAAACAAACAGATAAGAAATCAGTAAACAAAAGAGATCAGAAGAAATTGACTAGCAAATCGTCGTTTCTTGTGAATATCCATATGGTCGGGAAGTACCCTAATATGTTATCGAAAGATCGATAACATAATGATACTCTCTTGTAGGAAGGATATTTTCATTTCTTTCGTTACTAAAAATAACCCTGGAAAAAACCCGAGGTTGTCAACAAATAGGGCGGCCGTCGGCGTGCTTGTCTTCTGTGAGATATGCCATTCTGCAATACAGGAACGACACTATCGATCTTTGTATACAATTTTAACTGACCGGCAATCTTTCGGTGTTACGCCGAAACTCTCTTTTAAACGCTTCTCGATTGTGGTGTTGATAGGCGCGGCTATAGTTAAAGTATCGCTAAGTTTGATTTGCAACGAATGATGTGATTGGATATCGACAAGTAAAAAATAGAAATGACGGCGTTTTTTATGGTAAAAATGGTTTAAATTTTCTCAAGAAAAACTGGGATCACGAAACAAAATGCTTTATCAATAATCCATGAGAACGAGGAAATGCCAGCGAAATAACCCGGGGCGATTACAGAATGAATCGAAACTGGGTCACCGAGGATGGGTAGAAACAGACTGCCGACTAATGTAAATTTTCTCATCTCCGATTGAATTCTTGATGGGTGGGTTTAAGAAGAAAAAGTTGGAATAATTGTAATAATAATAATAATAATGATAATGATTTTAATAATCTATTATATAGCAGTGAATATCTTACTGACTAAAGTCAATTTTCGACGTAATTTTGACGTAGGTTCGTTACCTTAAACGTTGATTCTTTGAAACGTCAATTAGAAAAATTTAAAACGTCGAATTCTTTATCTAATTAGTATACGGGATTAAAGTTTGAATGTAATAATAATAATAATAATAACCTATTGTAAAACAGCGAATGCCTTACTGAATTAATTCAATTTTCGATTTTCATTCTGACGTAAGTTAGTTATGCCAAACGTTGATTCTTTGAAATTTCAAATAGAAAAGTTAAAAAGATTGTATTTTTATTGAATATGTATACGGAGTTGATGTTTGAATAATAATAATAATAATAATAATAATAATAATAATGATAATAATTTATGATTAAAAATGGTGAATTCCTTACCGACTGACGTCAATTTTCGCATGTCGTTTTGACGTACGTTCGTTATATTAACTGTTGATTCGTTGAAATGTCGAGCAGAAAAGTTAAAAATATTGGGTCTCTCTAGCTGTCCCACCCCGGGACCGGTTCTTTCATCGTTGAAGTCGTCCGTTGGACTTTCCGTTATACTGAACACTTGGAAAAACATTACGGCAAAAATTGTCAAAGAAATTATGAGTCGTTTGATAAACCTCCGACCTGAAACAGATTTTTATTTATGCTTAACTCTTTTCTAAATTATATCAGCCATTCTCTGTAAAAAAGGGGCTTAATGCATTTGCAAAAGATATCGACCAAAGTCAGCCTGCGCAGTCCGCGCAGGCTGACCCGGGCCGAACTTTTTGCTTTTGGCAAATTTCCTGCATGTCAAAGGACCGGTGTACCCCATGATTCAGTAGGTAGTTATACAAAACAGATTTTAGGGATGTATAATACTGTGATGACTTGCTTGGTATCATGCATCACGGAGATGCACTTTTAGCTCTCTTTTGCCAGTGCATGGTCATATAATTTTACTCTATGAAATGAATCACTCGATCAAATAATTCGGCCATTACCCTTTTCACAAAGTTTTGAACACTTTATCCCTCTATAACATTTTAAGACTTGTGTTTCTCTAACCATAATGTTAATATTTACGATTAAGGTAAATTAAGGTATACGATTGGTAGTTATACACCTTTGAAAATGTTCTAGAGGAATCATGTGTTTCAAGACTCTAGAAAAGGGCAAAAGCCGTAACATTTAACAATAAAGTGATTCATTTTATAGAAGCTCAGCCATTCCTTTAGAATTTATAGAGTCATTGGGATAAAGTTTTATATCTGTCTTAATTCAAAATAATAATTTAAAAAAAAAAATGCTTTTGTAGACGAAAAATAAATGGCGCTCAAATGAGTGGCATTGTCTTTCAACGGTAGAAACATTGCGGGAAAATGGAGAAAATGCTGGTTACCAGCATTTTCTCCATTTCCCGCGATGCTTTCAAAAGCCTACTTTCTTCTTTTCCACTGGGTCGTTAAAAATGAGAAATGATTTGATTTGACGAATGGATAATCTTTAGAGGGCTGACTGAAAAAAAAAACAGCTACCTTTTTACGTTTTTTAAGGTTGTTTTGGCCAGAACATGTCACAAAATAACAGACAGTACACATTCTGTGCAGACTGATCTTGATCTTCGTTGTCTGCACAAGCAAATGAAGCCGGTTTAAAAGCCTAAAGTGTTAAGGTATTGATGGTTATAAATGAATCTGTTATATCCTTGAAATTTTACTAATTTCACAGACATCTTCCGTCAGAATCCATACAAGGTCTTCGATATTACTTGGTAAAAAAGTTCTTGTATAGATTTTAGATTTTTCAGATTTTATTTCATTACGCATGCATGTACATACATTTTGTAGTATACAATTACATGTTAACAAATCATCACTAGGTTATTTCAGGTACTTCAATGCAGATCAATGCAACAAATCAATACAATATGGCCTGCAACACGCGAAAAGGGGCATTCGGATATTTGCTTAAAGGGATAATAGTCCGCGCAGGCTAATCCGAAACGACACTTTCCGTTTTATGTAATTTTCGGTTTTCCGCAAGTCTACTTTAGCACAAAATCTAATGTAGTCGTAAAGTGCCGTCTCGGATTAGCCTGTGTGCGGACTGCGCAGGCTGATCCGAGACGACACTTTACGCAAATGTCCGAATGCCCCTTTTCGCGTGTTGCAAGCCATATTATATCAGGTTACTACTATTTAAAATCAACAAACATAGACGAGATTGAAAATTGAGCGGCGCTCTAGAAAAAGGGGTTTAATGCAATTTCGTCATGCATTATACAAGCACATTATCACAAAGCTATAAATCCAATGTCTAACAATCGACTGAATCTTGAAGTAGAATGATCCCTTGACATGCAGGAATTTGATAAATAGCAAAAAGTTTCGAGCCTGTTGACTGAGCAAGCTGACATAACGCCCTCTTCACAGTGCATGGTCGAAATATAATTTTCATAAAAGTTAAAAATTCAGTGTTCATCGTTTATAGTTTTTTTTTTCCCTCCTGTTGTTGTTGTTTTATCAATTTTTATTGACTGATTGATTGATTGATCGATTGAATGGTGTTTAACGCCGTTTTCAACATTATTTCAGTTATATCGCGGCGGCCAGTGCACAAATCCATATTTTCCTAGAGTTTCTGTTACCGGTACTCCGCACAATATTCTTCCCAAGGCAATGGCTGCTTTCTCACATAACCATCGTCGAAACAATGGTCAGCGTTGAGAGAGGAATGAATCCTTTACCAATGACTATCATCAATTCTTGGAAAGAAATTGGTCGAGCCGGGGATCGAACCAGTGACCTCCTGTTTCCAAGTCCTGCACACTACCGACTGAGCTACCGGGACTCGGCTTAATCATTTTTGAAAGGACGAGTCCGATAGAGCAAGTAAGAAAAACCAGCATTAAGGAAAGGGCACCCTAATGGAATTCTTGTAACATCGCCTTCCATCGCCAAAATATCGTACGGATTCGGCTAACACTCGGGTAATCCGTAATCGATGCGGGGAAACAGCGTCTATCGGCAGATCAATTACGGATTACCAGAGTCTAAGCCGAATCCGTACGTTTTTCGGCGATGAATAGCGATGTTATGCGAATCCCATTAGGGTACCCTATCCTTAATTTGCCTGTCTGAACATAATTTTGTACATTTTTGGCAGAGAGAGAGAGAGAGAGAGAGAGAGAGAGGCAGAGAAAGAGAAAGAGAAAGAGATAGACAGAGAGAGGATGAGAGGAACAGGGAGAGGATAAGATGGGCAGAGAGAGAGGGGGGGAGAGCAGAGAGAGATGAGAGAGAGAGAGAGAGAGAGAGAGAGAGAGAGCCATGTGGAGCTCAGGTTTAGAATATCATTTTACTTACATTTTACTCTGTTCACCATCCTCATTTTAATCTGTGGAAGTCCTCGTCGTTTTGTAAATAAATTATACAAAACTTATTTGTTGTTCAACAACACGCTGTTTCTCTGATATAAATTATAAAACATTTCATACATTGTTAATTGCACGCCAGCTATATTCAATTTTTGTTTGACTCTTCACAAGTAAGCTGTTTTAGTAACAGATATATACCTTTATTCTGCTAAATAAGTGAAATAACACTTAAAAGGCGAAAGTGAAAAACCCGAAATTTTGCTATTTCAAAGGTAATTAATTTGGGGAAAATATATCCTTGTCTGGCAGTGAAGATCAAAGATCAGACTGCACGTTCTGTGCAGTCTGATCTTGATCTACACTGTCTGCAAAAGGTCAGTGAGTCGCCCATATCAGCCTTAGGGTTAATGCAATAAACATAATTATCAAAACTTTAATTCTTGCGACTTTAATTCCAGTTTTATTATTCATTTTTTTTCTGCCAGCGACTGGAACCTTGATAGACTGTATTGTAACATATCATCAGACTCATATTTACGAGTATATTCATACCTTTTATTGGAATGATTTAAATCTGCCTGTTTTTTTTTTACTTCGAAATTGTTTTACTTTTGGTCGTTTTGTACCTACATAGACATAGAATTTTACAAAAAGATGAATAATGTAAATTTTGTGGATGATTTTCTAAAAAGGAAAATTGAGCTAAGGCAATAATATCACTAAAAAATTAATTTCTATAGGTAAAAAAAAGGGGACTATCCAAAAAGATTTAGAATATGTTTCCTATGTATCTGCCACCGGCTTTAAAAATAAAAAATGAAAGTAAAACTAATAATAATCAAGTTCCAAAAAACTGAAACAAAAGAAAAAAAAAAAATGATTTTTTTTTAATAGTGACCGTCAGCGGAATATCGCATAGGGAGTTTTTTATGTGTGGTCAAGTATTTAGAACAAAAATTAACCAAAATGAATAATAATAATAATAATAATAATAAAGTAACACGTGAAAAGTATCCAATATTTTCAGGTAAAGTCGAAACCAAATCTTTAAGGTTTATAATATCGAGTTAACGTTCTGAAGCCTCAAGGCATACGCGGTATTTTGAAAACTGTCAACTAATATACAAAATCGTTTCCGTCAACAATCATTGTAGAATTGAATATCGATATTTTTATAAACTTTTGGTTTATTTTTATATCTCCGCAATTCACTTTCATCTAAACTAATCTTTTATTGTATTTACCTTTAGGCTGCTAAGCGCGACTAAAATAAATAGCCAAATTTTGGGTTTTAGCTGTACTGGCTGAAAGCCAGCAGACCTTATGTCATGGTATGGTTTCCGTCGTCCGTCCGTCTGTCCGTCTGTCCGTCCGTCCGTCGTTAGTCTTTTTCTTGTTCACGCGATAAAGTTTGCATTTGTGGTCAGATTTTAGTGAAACTTGCACAGTTTGTTTATCTCATCAATAGCTTAAGCCCTTTTGATTTTGGGAAAAAAAACATAAGGGAAAAGTGGCCATTTCAAGTTGAAAATTTTCATTTCTTGTTTACGCGATAAAGTCTGGATTTGTGGTCAGATTTTCGTGAAGCTTGCACAGTTTGTTTATCTCATCAATAGCTTGAACCCTATTGATTTTGAAAATCCAACAAACAGTATAAGAAAAAAATTTATGTTGAAAATTTCCAGTTCTTGTTTACGTGATAGAGTCTGAATTTGTGGTCGGATTTTTGTGAAACTTGCACAGGTCGTCTATCTTATCGAGAGCTTGAACCCTATTGAATTTGAAAAAAAAATCCAACAATCAGTGTGGGAAAAGTAGCCATTTCAAGTTGAAATTTTCCATTGGTTGTTAACGCGATGAAGGCTGCATTTGTGGTCGGATTGTGTGAAACTTGCACAGTTGCTATGTATCATCAACAGTTTGAACCCTATTGATTTTGAAAAAAAATCTGAAAATCAGTATGAGAAAAGTAGCCATTTAAAGTTGAAAAATTCCCGGGATGATTTTTTGTTTAGGCAATGACGTCCACAGTTTTGATCCAGTTCTTTTGAAACTTGCAAAGATTATTTGGTTCGTCAAGGAATCGAACTCTATTAAAAGTGAAGAAAATCTATGAGTCAATGTAGGAAAAGCAGGCATTTGATGACTTAGTATTGTTTACTCAACAAAGTCCACATTATTAGTCACATTTCTTTGAAATTTGCTAGGATTGTTAAATAAAAGGTGTACCGAAACCCCGAAATAGACTTGGCTGGGTTCCAAACATTTACTTTTGAGTAATTGTACTTCATTTTTGTTCACTGTTTGTTCCATTCACCATGCCTACTTATGCTGGCTTAGTGGGTTCAAGCCCAGTTGCAAGAACATACCCCCTGTGGTTTTTTTTTTTTTTCGCATCTTGAATTCATAATGTATGCTATCAAAAAACCAAAATCACTGTAGAGCAATTTCAGGCCCTCAAGGACCTCTAGTACAATAAGTGAAAAAAGTCAACTTAGGACGTATAAAATGCAATTTGATCTCTTTTACACGTGTTTTTTTGATACAAAACGAAGGTGATTCTTGGAAATCCCCTCCACGGCGAGTGCTGCGGCTAGCGGCGAGCGGATTTGAATGCCCCTTGGACCATTCCAGTGGCGAGCGCTAAGCGGCAAAAAAGAAACCGCTGCTCCGCCGATCTGCCGCCGCCCCGCTCCAGCGAACACTACATAGGAGAACTGTAGATAACAAAAACAAAATCCCGCTGCCGCTGCCCCTGCAGCTGCCGCTACCGTTACGGCTACCGCTCGCCAGTAAACACGGCTTAAGGCTGATTTATGTAAACCTTTAACACCTCTAGTATACTAGACACCAAAACTGGAGGCGCTTACATAATAATTGGCCTGCAACACGCGAAAAGGGGCATTCAGACATTTGCGTAAAGTGTCGTCTCGGATCAGCCTGCGCAGTCCCCGCAGGCCGATCCGAGACTGAAGTTTACGACTACATTAGATTTTGTACTTCAGTAGACTTGCTCAAAACAGAAAATTACAGACAAACGGAAAGTGTCGTTTCGGATCAGCCTGCGCGGACTGCGCAGGATGATCCGAGACGACACTTTACGCAAATGTCCGAATGCCACTTTTCGCGTGTTGCAGGCCGTATAATCTATTTACCAGACGACAATATTTTCAGACCTTTCCAATTTGAAAGCGTTTGCAGACGACACCTTAACCCGCATCCTGCTAAACAAGTGAAATGAAACTTTCAAATCGTGAGTAAACCCCCCCCCCCCATTTTTTGATATTTCAAAGGTATTCTTTGGATAATGATATCTCCTTATCGAACAGTGAAGATCTAAGATCAGACTGCACGTTCTGTGCAGTCTGATCTTCATCTACACTGTCTGCAAAAGATCCTTGAGTCTCGCTTCGCAGCCTAAGGGTTAAATTGGATTCAAATGGTGGAATTCATTATCGAATGGGTAGAAAACCTTGTGGGAAAAAGAAAATGCTTGTTACCACAACTAGCGTTTTCTCCTTTTTCAACAAAGTTTTCCAAAGATAGTTTTCCTCGATAAAAGTCGGGAATGTTTGGTAAAGTATTTAAGCATTCGCAGAAAATATACCCTTTATTAATTTAGTCATTACCAAACGACAAATATTTTGACTGGACGAAATTAAAAGCCATTGCAGAAGACAAAAACTTTAAAGATTATTTCTGTCTTTGATAAAGTATGAAACATTGAGGCAAAAGGAGAAAATACTGGTTACCAGAATTTTCTCCTTTTCCCACAATATTTGCAAAACCCTTCTCTTTCAAGTTCGTTTAAACTCGGGATTGTGTTGTAAAAGGTTAAACAATTCCATGTATTAACGACCCTGAGAGAGAAGACTTTTGAAAACATCTTGGGAAAAGTAAAAAATGCCGGGAACCAACATGTTCTCTTTTTTCCACAATATTTTAAACCATTTCGACTACAGAAATGATCTTTGGATCTAGACTGAATGAATATGTCACCTGCGATTGCTTTCAATCTAGACAAGTCTAAAAGCCAGCTAGTAGAGTTAACCCTTTACCAAACGACAGATTTTAGCCTTATCCAAATTGAAAGCATTTGCAGACGACAATTTCAGTGTGGCTCAAATGGTGCAATTTTTCTTTAATAAGGTAGAAAACATTGTGGGAAAAGGAGAAATTGCTGGTTACCAGCATTTTCTCTTTTTCCCTCAATGTCTTCAAAAGCCTTCTTTTCCAGGGTCGTGAAAACCGTTTGGTAAAGGGTCAAACAACTTGCAGACGAATAAATTTCATTGTGGCTTCGATGACTAGATTTATCTTTGAAGCGGTAGAAAACAATGTGGGGGGAAAGGAGAAAATGCAAGTTGCAAACATTTGCTCCTGTTCTATTTTTTTCTTATGCAAAAACGTTCTTCAAAAAGGGTCGTTTAAATCGTAATATCTATATTGTTGAGGATGATTTCCAATTTTCCCTCCATTGTTCTGTGTATGAAGCGCTCAGAATGAACTATCTTAAGCCTTATCAATAGAAACCTCAATGCATTCTACGCCATTTTAAACCTCTTCCTGCTAAATAAGTGAAACGAAACTTTTAAGCCGATATAGTAACAACCAAGTTTTATTATTTCAAAGTTAATTTTTGTTTAAAAAAAAATCTCCTTATCGGACAGTGTAGATCCAAGATCAGATTGTACGTTCTGTGTAGTCTGATCTTGATCTACACTGTCCGCAAAATGTGCTAGAATCGCCCTTAGCAGCCTAAAGGTTAAAACTGAACAAAAAAAGATACATTGTACAAAGTTTCATGGTACCTATTGGAATCACTTGCCTCATGTAAAAGAAATTTGCCTTGACACCAGCTGAGATCGAGATCAGACTGCACAAAACATGCAGTCTGATCTTCGATCAACACTGTTCCCTTTGCTAAATCTTTATAGACAAAAGCAACCATGAAATTGCAATTATTTTGGGTCTTATTTTTCAACCGGAAATGTCAGTTGGGTTTATTAGGATTCTTTGGATTAAATGAACACGCATAGTGCATTAGAACACGGCCTCTTATCTCCTGAATCTCCCGGCCGGGTAGCTCAGTGGTTTGCGTATCCGAAGTTGCGAGTTCGATACCCGGTTGAGAAGAACTTTCTTTACGGGTATTTTTCGCCTCTCACCTCTGATGCATGTGAGAAAAGTAGTCAGTGACTTGGAAAGAAAGTTGTGTAAGTACTGGTGTGAGAAAGCCAGGAAACATATGCATAGGTGCACTGACAGCCGTCATATGACCTACGCTGTTAAAATGGCGTTAAACTCCAATACAAACAATATATCCTGAATCACAACACTGTGTTGCGAAAATAAAAATATTCAGGGGACATCCGGTTGAACTTCAGGGTATCATAAATCGAGCGATACAAAAGTAAATGTAACGGCTGAACCGGGATTTTTTTCTGTTCCTGCTTCAAATATCAAAAATCGGAGAATGTTATGCAACCCTTTATTCATTTTATTCATTTATAAACATGAGGCTCATTCGAAGCGATATTCAAATGATACAGTAGAAATACATATTTTTCCATGCATGACTTTGACCAAAAGCAAAAAGTATCGATCCAGGCCTGCCTGCGCAAGCTGCGCAGGCAGGCCTGGATCGATACTTTTTGCAGATCCATTAAACTCACTTTCCACAAAGCATGGCTCCATTATTCATGTAAATTTTCGCTTCACGGATTATGCGTTGATCGTTTATTCTACAAAGAATAGCTCAATAGTTCATGTAAAATTTTCTCTTCAAAAGTTATGCGTTGATCATGTGGTCTACAAAGTGTGTACAAGTGTGTTGTACTGTGTACAACTGTATTTTATGCATAATACGACCGCATGAGACGGACGATTTTGTCCAAAACTTGTTATTGACATAAGGTTATCTGAGATTGCATTGTTTTATTGTCTGAATTTAAATAGTGGAATGTTTCTTTGAAAGTGACTGGCGAGCATTGTAAGAAACGTAGAAAATGATGGTTGCCGGCATTTTTCTACTTTTTCTACGATGTTTTCAAAAGTTTTCAACCTTAGAGTCATAATCAAATGGAATTCTTTGGTAAAGATAATGATTACCGATAGTTACATGTACTATATTTATACAATAGTAAACTTCACTTTTTGTTCATGAGCCATGCTCTGTGAAAAGAGGGCTTAACGAATCTGGAAAAAATTTCGTCCATGTCAGCCTGTTAAGTCCACGCAGGGTGAGGGTGACAAAGGTCGAAAGTTTCCCCTTTTAGTAGAATATTCTGTTTGTCCAAGGACCATTCTATTTCAAGATTCAGGCGGTTTTTTGACAAAATAGATTTTATCGATCCATGATCCTTAATTGTGTGATGACTCGATCCGTAAAATGCATCACGGGGATGCATTAAACCCCCGTTTGCCAGAGCTTATATAAATGAGCCACGCTCTGGCAAAAGGGGGGCTTAATGCATGTCCGTGATCCATGGTACCAAGCAAGCCAGCACATACTTATGGATCCATAATAGCCACATTTTTGACAATCGTTTTAATCTTGAGGTAGACTGGGCCTTGGCCATACAGTAAGTTGACCAATAGCGAAAAGTTTCGACTCAGGTCAGCCTGCGCGGATTGCGCAGGCTGACCTGGGTTGATACTTTTCGCAGATGCATTAAGCCCCCTTTTCACAGAGCGTGACACAAATGCAAGATTTTATCATTGTATATGGGCCAGGGGCCTGAATTCTGAAAAAAGAAATTGAAACTTGGAATTTAGGGGCGGAATTGTGTGGCAAAGGGTTAACTATATACCTACAAAAACAACTTTGGAGCGAATGTCTGTAATTCTGTGCCAAATATGTAAACTCGACCTTTTTTCGACGGCTAAAAATACAGTCCGCTGAAATTCTGGAAGATTTTTTATCTTACAGGCTTTACTAAACAAGCAGATAGTTTAAAGCAAAGAACAAACTGCATGTTCTATGCATTCTAGTCTAAGGCTAAACCGCCAACAAAAGCCCCCTATTTTCGCCTATGGTTTTCGAAGTTATTAATTCTTTCAAACTCCAAGATCCAAGATTTGATTGCACGTTCTGTGCAGTCTGAACTTGACCTAAGCAGTACGCGATAGCCTATATTTTTGGCTATGCCGCTGAAAAAAAAAATATTATTCGAAAAAAAAAAGAGCTCTAAAATTGAATACTAGTGAAGAAATGCTGGCAAAAAAGAAAGCTTTCCTTTTACCTCAATACTTTCGAAAGCCGTCTGCTACGAGTGGTATGATATTCAGCCCCAAAAGGCAATGTCTAATCTGTTGAACCATTTGGGTTTCAAAAATTACCAAAGCATTATGTACAAAGTCAAGGTTGTTCTGCGGAAATGGTTGACGTTTTATGAAGTAAGACTCGGATCAACATGGTCTAGAGACGTACCTTATACCCCGATTCCACTAGGCGGCGATTCCACTGCGCTCATGGCGATCATGGCGCTTGTTCAAAATCTACCGAATCGCCAGAAGAAGCGCCGACATGTGCAATATTTTGGGACATAAGCATTTCCAGTACGCTCATAGTACGCTTCAATCACGATCTTGCTGCGCTGGTCACGATCCTGTCACGCCGCTGTTGTGCTTATACGGCGCTTCCAAGACGCTTCTTCTACCCTTCCACTACAGCATGGGATTTCGGGCTAACGTTGCTGCTGCGACGACCTTTGCGCAGGAGCTGCGCTGCTGTTGCGCCTTTGGACCGTTTCTATATCGCAGCAGTTGACCATCGGCCTTCGAAAAAAAAATGTCGAATTGCTGCAGAGGCTGTGCACAAGCTTACGGTTAAGAACAATAGATTGAAAGGGTTGTGTGTTGCTTTTGTTACGATGCACTGCACTTGCGCTACCAAAATTTCGGACTGGTCAAATATCGAAGTAACTGCAGACGACAGAATTAATGCTGTTCAAATGATGCAATTGTCTTTGAAAGGGTTGAAAACATAGTAGAAAAAGGAGAAAATGCAGGTGACCAGCATTTTCTCCTTTTCCCACATTTTTTTCAAAAGCCTTCTATTTAAGGGCTGCTAAAACACGGAATTATGATGAAGGGCTAGTATGCGAAATTAATAGATGAAACTTTTCAATATATGATAAAAAATCCAAAGAGCTATAAAGAAGCCCGTATAATCTGACCGTCTTTGAAAGCGTGCAGTCTGATCTTGATCTAGGATGTCCGCAAAAGTGCATTGAATTGCGGTTTGCATCTTTAAAAGACACGTGACTTAGTTTGTCGTATAGATTTGGGTCATACCATAGAAAACGTGCATTGTGATCTTGCATCTACACCGGCTGTTCTGTTGAGGTAATTTGAGGTACATGTATTTTAGATATGCAGCCTGATCTGGAACCCTCCTTACTGAAGAGTTAAATAATAGCAGGACAAAAAAAAAGAAAAAAATAGAAAATGGTTCTTTCAAACTATATGGCCAATAGTTCGTTAATATTTCATTTGTTTTAAGTTCATGCTTCATGCTCTATGGCGTATATTATGAGCAATAACTTGGTAATCAGCCGTTTTGTATTTGTTTTGTCGTAAAATCGATACTTGAACCTAAATTTTAAATGAATCATTTTTTTTTTTTTTGGACAGTTTCAGAAATATGTAGTATGAAATCCCATTATTTAGACTTCCACAATTAGCTAAAATATTTCGGTTAACTCTTTCCCAGGTTACAACAGTTTAGATATGTCCAAATTAAAAGCAATTGCAGACGACAAAATATAAATGTGCCCAAATGAATGCATTTGTCCTCGTAAGAGGTGGAAAACATTGTGGGAAATGGGAATAATGTCGGTCACTAGCATTTTCTGCTTTTCTCACAATGCTTTGAGAAAACATTTTTACCGCTTTAAACATGGCATTTTTGGTAAAGGATCGAATATTATTTGCTACACTTAATGTAAAAAGGGAGATAACAATGTAAACCTCAGTTTTGGCTTGAAGCTAACATTAATTCATTGCAAATGAGTCATGCTCTAGCAAAACGGGGTTTAATGCATCTCCGTGATGCATGGTATCAAGCAACCCATCAAATACTTATGGATCCATAATAGTCACTTCTTTTAACAACCAATTTAATCATGAGGTAGACTGGTCCATGTACATAAATTGACCAATAGCGAAAAGTTTTGGCTCAGGTCAGGCTGACCTGAGTCGATAGTTTTCGCAGAAGGATAAAGTCCCCATTTCACAGAACTTGGTTTAAATATTTATGTAGGGACTTTTGCGAAAGGTACAGATCAAGAGCACACTGCGCAGAGCATGTGGTCTGATTTTGGATCTATACTGTCCACTGTTCAAGTCAGTCTAAAGGGGCAAAAATTACAAGCATCAGTGGATTCTATTTCCAGGCCTCAAAATGGGTCGAATTTATATGTGTGGCGCTTTGGAAAAAAAGGCCGTTTAATGCATCTCCGTGATGCATTATACCACGCAAGTAATCCTATAGTTACGGATTCATAAAATCAATTTTGTCAAACAACCGGTTGAACAAGGAGGTAGACTTGTCCTTTGGCATGCAGAAAATAGAGTAATAGGAAAATGTTTCGATCCAGGTCAGTCTGTGTGGACTGTGTAGGCTTACCTGGATCAATACGTTCAGCCGAGGCGTTAGACCCTCTCTTCACAGAGCATGGCTCAAATATATTGGCACCGAAAGAATTACATAAATCATAAAAGAACAGTTAATTCCAGGAACGGTATGTAACCCCTAGACTGCTAAGCGCGGCTCAAGTACATTTTGCGGACCGTGTAGATCAAGATCAGACTGCACAGAACGTGCAGTCTGATCTTGGATCTACACTGTCCGATAAGGAGAAATTTTTTGCCATATTTTTTTCCTTTGAAATAGCAAACTTTGTGTTTTCACTATCGGTTTAAAAGTTTCATGTCATTTCTATAGCAGTATAAGGCTTAAGATTCCCCTCGGGGCAATATAAGTCATCGACGGACAGGAGCCCCAGCACATCTGTTTTCTTGGAGTTACTCGAGCCAAGTTCAATACTCGCTTGGCGTGCCACTTTTTTTTAAAGGGATGGAGTATCGTTTTAACATTATTTTAGCTTTATAAATGGTGACTGTGCACCTGTCACTGCATTCCTGTCGCAATGATCGATTGATTGATTGATTGATTGATTGATTGGTCGATTGATTGATTAATGGATTGATTGATTGATCGATTGATTGATAGATTGCCTGATTGATGTTTCATCGTTTCAAAAACTATTTCAGACATATTACGGCGATCACCGAACCACGCAGGAGCCTTTAGCACTTGTATATAACCCACGGTGCAAGTAAGAACTATTCAGTACCGGTTCTGCTAAAGCTGCAAGATTTTGAAAATCGTACAGATCGAGAGGAAGACAAATAGTGAGATAGACAGAGAGGGACTTGCAGATAGATGCATAGAAAGAGACAGACATACCGTAAAAAGAGGGAGAGAGACAGACAGACAGACAGACAGAGACACAGGGAGACAGAGAGAGAGACAGAGCGAGACAGAGAGACAGAGACAGAGACACAGAGAGAGAGAGAGAGAGAGAGAGAGAGAAAGGGAATAAGCTCCGGTATTAACCATAAAGTACAGATTGACAGTTTCATTGTACAAAGCAATAAAAGAGTTCATGTAAGAAATACTCTACACATAAAACCTGTCACCTGCTGTCAGTGTTAAATGCTTGAGTCACACGCTACGTGTGATGGTCAGTAATTAACCCATTCAGGACCATAAACGAAACCACGGGCTTTTGCGGATGGTATACAGATTAAGATCAGACTGCACAAAATGTGCAGTCTGATCTTGGATCTATACCGTCCGCTTGCTTGATCAAGCCTACAGGATGAAAAGCCTTCTGAGTTTCAGTGGATTGTATTCAATCTGCCAATAGATATTGATTGTTTGTCTGACGCCTTTTCAACATTATTTCACTTACATTGTGGCAATCAGTGCACGTATCCATGCTTTTCTGACTTTTTATTTAACCAACACTTCTCACAATATTCATGCCAAGCCAGTAGCTGTTTTCACACATAAAATTTCGACGAGATAATGTTCAGCGGGAAGATTTGAATGAATCCTGTTGCAATGACCGTGATTAATCATCAGGAAGAAATTGGCCGACCTGGAGAATTGAACCCGCGACTCCTGTTCAAAAGAGGTCGAGTGTATATATATATGGTGCTGAAAAAGCTAAAACATCTGCGCCATGTTCTGTAAAAAGTGGGTTTAATGCTTCTGCAAAAAGTATCGACCCCGGTCAACATGCATAGTCCACGCAGGCTGACATATGTCGAAACGTTTTGCTTTTGGTATATTATATGCATGTCCAAGGACTATTCTATCTGAGTGTCAGCAGGTTATTAGACAAAATGGATTTTATGGAGACATAATTATGTGATGACTGGCTTGGTATAATGCATCGCGTATATGCATTCGACCCCCTTTTACCAGAGCATGACTCACTTGTAATCCAGAGGCTCAGGATTTATATTTCGAGGCCGATGTAATGCAGAGAAATGACCACCCCTACAAAATGACCCATGGGTCTTTTCACTACGTAGAGAAATGACACCAGACCCTAGCAGCAGAAGTAGTAGTAGTAGCGTAGTAGTAGTAGTAGTAGTAGTAGTAGTAGTAGTAGGTGTAGTAGTAGAAGTAGTAGTAGTAGTAGTAGAAACATCAGCAGCATCGGCAGCAATAACAATGTTAAGGCAAAAAGGGGGTAGTAGAAGTACGAGTAGTAGTAGTAGTAGTAATGGTAGTAGAAGTAGTAGTAGTAGTATCAGCATCAGCAGCAACAACAACGTTACAGGGGAAAAAAGGGGTGTCATTTCTCTATGGGGGTCCTTTATTTTCATGAGGGGGTCATTCTACTACAGCTAGAGGGGGGTCCTTTCTCTACGGTCTGGGGTCATTTCTCTACGTAGAATAATGACCCGGGTCATTCCTCTACGTAGTGAAATGACTCATGGGTCATTTTGTAGGGGAAGGTCACTTCTCTGCATTACACCGGCACGGTTCTTGGTCAAAGCACTGCAGTACATCAACCTATTACTGATGAATGGCAGCTAATACATGAGTTAGTCAAATGTCGCCGAGTGCCGGTAGCTCAGTCGGTAGAGTGCAGGACTTGAGAACGGGGGGTCGTGGGTTCGATCCCTGGCTCAGCAAATTTCTTTCCGGGGATTGATGATAGTCACTGCGACAGGATTTATTCGTCTCCCACCGCTGATCATTGTTTCGGCGATAGTTATGTAGGAAAGCAGCCATTGGCTTGGAAAGAAAATTGTGCTGAGTACTGGTAAAATAGACTCCTGGAAAGCATGGATAAGTGCACTGGCCGCCGCGATATAACTGAAATAATGTTGAAAACGGCGTAAACACCATACAATCGATAAATCAATCAATCAATAGTCAGATGTCGCTCTGAGATATCTGAGATGATATTGAAACCCGGAAATCCCATTTGACCCTTTACTAGACTCTCTCTAGTCTTTGCGACCCTGAGGAAGAGACCTTCTGAAAACATTGATGGAAAAGGAGAAAATGCGGGTAACCAGCATTTTCTCCTTTTCCCACAATGTTTTCTATCCTGTCAGAGACAATTCCAACATTTGAGCCATATCTAAATTGTTGCCTGCAAATGATATCAATTTGGGAAACTTGAAAATTTTGACACGAGGTAAATAGTTAATTGATTTCAAAATGTTGCCATATCTTTTAGCATTAATACCACTTCAGTTCTAGCGGTAAATAGCTAGGATTTTCATCACACTCGAGGACGTGGGTGTGAATCTTTATCAGTAACGATCCGGGACGGATGTGAAGGGAAATACTTCATCTTATAATAAGAGCAATCCTGGTCCATCGTCAATGATCCGTAAAGGTTTGGGTTTCTTTTCATTTGTTTCTTTGTGTAGTATTGTTGTTGCCTGCCTCAAAATATTTGATACCACAGTAAACCATATTGTCTTACGGGTCAAATATTTGGGGTAATCATTACGTGAAAAAGATTGAAAATGTTTAATTCATGTTTTCCAAAAAGATTTGCTTTCTTCCTTATAATACCTGTGATTTTTTAGCATAGGAAAAATTGTGGAGGGTTATCACTATGTACTACTAATATACTAAGTTGTATTAACCCTTTACCACACGGCAAAAATTTAGACTTTTCCAAATCGAAAGCATTTGCAGACTGTAATTTCATAGTGGCTCAAATGATGCGACTTTTCTTTGATAGGGTAGAAAACTTTGTGGGAAAAGGAGAAAATGCTGGTTACCAGCATTTTCTCCTTTTCCCACAAGGTTTTCAAAAGGCTTCTTCCTCAGGGTCGTTAAAAGTCGTCATTGTGTGGTAATGGGTTAAATATTGAACAGAACATAGAAATCTATTCATCTCTGTAAATAATAATACTTTTATTCTTATGCTCACTTGTTATCCCCCGCCGAAGGCGGAGGGATATAGCGTTGTCCGTCAGTCCGTGCGTCCGTCCTTTCGTGTGTCCGTCCGGGAGAATATCTCCAATACCATTAGACAGAATTTCATGAAACTTTTATGACATCACTGAAATACTGTATGAAAACCAAGGACTCAAAAGATAATTAAGCCATACTCTGTGTAAAGGCTCACCTGAGCTAAAACTTTTCCCTATTGGTCAAGTTTCTGTATGTCAAAGGACCAGTCTACCTCATGATTCAGTCGGTTGTTCGACAAAATTGATTTTGTACTATGCATCACGGAGATGGATTAACCCCTCCTTTGCCAGAGCGTGACTCAATTTCTATTGTTTGATCCTCTGTTCACCACCATCTATCTTATCCATACAATAGCCAAACAGCTTCATTCTCTCTAATTAATATACATTTTCTCCCTGTATGAAATGACGTCTCATCACTGCACTCAAAACTAAAACCTATATACCCACATCTTCTACTTCTACATGAACTATTTTAACTACTGATAACTTACTTATTTTGAGACTTCGGAACTCTATATACTTTACACAAAACAAAGTTTGACAGTTTAAAATCAAAGCATTAACATAAAGGTTTTTTCTTTTCTTTCCCTAAACTACTAATAAATGAAATGAAAATTTCCAATAAGTAGAAAAAACCCAAATATTGCGATTTCAAATTTTATTTCATCGGCAAGAAAATATCATATCGGACAGTGTTTATCAAAGGTTAGACTGCACGTTTTGTTCTTGATATACAGTGTCCGCAAAAGCGCCCCAAAGTCTTGCTTAGTAGCCCAAGGGTTAATGATTTTATACGAACCAAACGATCCCGTCTTTTTTTACGACCCCTAAGTAAGAAATTTTTAAATCTTTTCGGAAAAAGAGTACATTATTTTAAAATATAGAAACATTTTCCTCTTTTCCAAAGATATTCTTTGTGCTTTTAGAGAAAAGTCCGAACTTTTGTGCCAGGTTTTATTTGTCATTTACAAATGTAATTAATGTGGAAAAGTACTAAATTGTGTCGCGTGGTGAAAGGTACAAGAATGATAACACCCAAGTCACGTTAATCAAACATTTCACCAACCATCTCGGCGCGTGGCAAACCCTTTGACTTCTTACCTCCCAGTTTTTCTGCAAACACCTTAAGATTTCTTAACACAAATACGAAAAAGAGGCTGAATTTCAGACACTCAGTCATAGAGTGCTTTGGTATACCAATTCTTGTTAAAACGAAGTGTCAAACAGTTATTGAATAACGGAGTTAGTTGAAATTACCCACGATGCATTACCACTGAAATTGTCCTTGTTGTTTGACATACAAGAACAGGATCTAAGACGTTATTTCAACGTAACAACCGTTAAAGAACACGTTGCTCTGAAACGTGGAAACGTGGACCAATACGTAATTCGACGTTTTATGGTCGTATATTGTGATAACGACGCTATAATACTGCAGTATTAAATACAATTACGGTGACATAGCGGTCGCCTCGGAGTCTACTTTGATGTGAGTTTCGATGACAGAGACAGGTTAACCCTCTACAAAAATAAACCCGTTTTTGAGCGACCCGGAGGAATAAAGCTTTTGAAAACATTGTGAGAAAAAGGAGAAAATGCTGGTTTCCAGCATTTTCTCCTTTTCTCACAATGTTTACTAACCTTTCTAGAACGAATTCCATCATTTCAGCCGCATTTACCATGCCGTTTGTAAACGCATCAAATTTGTAGGAGCATAAAATATTTTCATCAGATAAAAAGTCAGTTCATTTTCTATCGTAGAAGACTTGCTTTTGTTAATCGTCTTGCAGCATAATGCTATTTCAAACTTGATAAAAGAGAAATTGATGGTAGATCTACCTATTATCTCCTCGGATTGCAGAAAAAAGAAATGCATTGTGGTAAGTAAACGATAAAATTTTAGACTTGCATAAATTAAAAGTATTTGCAAATAATAACATTTGAAGTATAAATTTTGAAAGGTTCAAAAAAAAATATTGGAAAAGGGAAAATGCTTGTCACTGTGATTAAAGACCCCGAGATAAAAAAAAAAAAAAATGATAACACAGTGTGAAACGAAGAAAGTTCTGGTAATGGCCTTGAAACCAAGGGGTCGCTGATTCAATTATCCAGTTCGAGCCAACAAGGACAGATGACAGTCATCGCCACAGTATTCGTAAGTCTATCATTGCTGTTCATTGTTTCAATTATGTTTATCAGGGAAAGCAGCCAGTGGCCTGGACAAATGATATGCAAAGTAACTGTATAGGACACTCCATGAAAGCATAAAATGTTTCAAATAGCGTTAAACACTAATTCTAACATGACACGTGAATTCGGCTCTATAAACACAGTGCAACGAAAGCGTGGTAAAATCTAAAATTTTGGCTTTTGATGACGTCACCGTTGCTAAAGATATGTAAACAAACAAGATGGAGACAGAGGATCCTTTTTGAACGCTTATATTAATAATTTCATCGACGATAAACATGTTCGATAGACAAATTTTTCATAACTTTGTAGTGACTGTTATTCGGAAAAAAAATATTCTGTTTATTTTTCATGTTTTTAATAAGAACTATGCATTGAAAAGTTCATAAAACATGATATCTAAAGATAAAATTTATGATAATGGCGGCCGTTCATGTTTTGATTTTTAGAGAAATGGCGGGTTTTAAAATAGTTCCGTACTTAGCAACGCACGTGAAAAAAGCTCTAAAGTATGTAATATCAAAGTATGCAATATGAAAAAATATTGCATACTTTCATCCAGTGCAAATACATGGGGACAATATCAAAGTATATAATAAAGTAAGTTATTCAATGGAATATAATCTGCATCTGCGTTTTTACTCTTAAGTATGAACTTGTTTTCCTTTGATTAAGAGTAGCTCATGTTAGAATCGAAATAATCTTCTTTCTATCGTGGTTTATCGTTCAATAAACCACGTTGTGAGTTATGAGGCGCAATGAATAAACCACTCCGGCTATCGCCCTCGTGGATTATTTATTGTGCCTCATAACTCACAACTGTGGTTTATTGAACGATAAACCACGATAGAAAGAAGATTATTTCTTAAATAAACAAAACAATTACAGTGGCCCAAAGCACAGACTTCTGCCAAAAAGTATGTAAGCCGCGCTCTTGCAGAAGGGGATTTAATGTATTTCCGAATTGCGTTATACCAAGCCAGTAATGGCATAATTATTGATCTATACTGGCTCACGACCAGTGGCGGCCATTTTTTCCACCCTTTTCTAATCTACAAGTTAATCCTCTTCAAGTTGACAATGCATCTTTTACGTAGGCAAACTAGGGTTCAACATTGTTAAATTCATGAGTGGAAATATGAAATAGACTATAACTGAAACTCGGAACGATATTCATGAATAACCCGGTCGGCCATTGGACGAACTTACGTTACGAAGAGTACCAGTGGCGGCCACCCGAATTTTATATACAGAATTTCTGTAATATCACAATCGCCAGACGATATCGAATGGAAAATCATTTTTTCTTGAAATTATGCAATATTCCAGCAAGTCTAAGGTTTCATACGATCCCTTCAGATGGTTAAAAAGGAACAACCTACAACTGGGTCCATATTCTACTATCACAATTCATACACGCATGCGCGAGCCAAAAATAGATATGCACTGTGGCAGCTGAGGTTGCACAAGGGGTAGTGTAATTCTGAAAGTTTATCAATATTTAACTGCATATACTATTCTTCCTGAAAAAAAGGGAAAACACGGAGGGAAAAACAGAACTCGGGTGAGTATAAGCTCAGTTTCGTTTTCTGACAACATTTCATTTGTTGATGTACTTACAATGGTACGATGGTAAAATACATGTACTGCCAATTAATTCAATAAGGATTTTGAAAAAAAAAAAAAAAAATTATTTCATAAATACACAGGTTATAAAAATGCTGATGCTGAAACTGACCCATTGAACAGATTAATACTATATTTTGTTATTTCACAATCACAGATTTTATTTTTTCACAATCACAAATGCCTTTTTTAAGAGGAAAGGTGTCAGGTGGCTTCTGTTAGCTGATGGCACCTTATGATTAAATGCATAAACAGAAAATTAAATGGTGGAAATTATGAATTATCATATTTCACATAAAGATCTTAATTGTAAAATAGATGTATTTCTTTTACAGCCAAACTCCCTCACTAACAACAATTACTACAAACAAAATAACTTTTATCCAAAACATGGATAAACCCACACTCTTTTGGTGAAACTACAAGTTTCTGTTCTAACTCAATGCAAGCAGTTCACAGTCTGGAAACACAAACTTGTAAACACACTTATCAGACTATCATCTAAAACAGTGTAAGACTGCTGTTTTTTCTGTTTTTGATTTAGTAGCCTTGTTAGTGCATTCAGAAGTTATACATGTAATGCTTCTTTTTCTTTTCTGCCCTCCTACTTTCTGTCTGCTTTTTCTCTCTTCTTCATCATTTCTGTTTTCTTCCAGCCTCTTGTAGACTCATAAGTATGTTATCACTGTTTCCTACAAATTCAAAAACCCCAAATAGATATAGTGTTAATTTGACATGTACACCTTTATATGTACATGTTTATTTTTTTTTCCGATATAATTTTTTATGGTCAGGTAATTTAAATTTAAATAGATATTTTGACTATTTCAGTATGTGAACATGTTTGAATATTGCTTAATATCTGTTCATTATTTCATATTTAGATGAGAGAAGTACAGCAGTTTTATAATAAAAGCTTTAAAGACTGTAACAGAAAATTTCATCTGGTATTTTCAGATTTGGCTTGAGCTGGTGGAAATACATTTGACAAGGATTCTGGAATCAGGCCCTCCTTTAAAAGAGGATTGACTGAAAAAGTGCAAACTGGCCAAGCAAACTGAATCTTTCTTTGCTGCAGTTGTATGTCTAAATATTTCTTCTGCAGTTGGTGCCCTCTGTTTTTCAAATCTGTATCTACATTTGTATGTCAGCCACGATCATGGAATTACATGTGTTATGTAAATGGAATCTCTGTTGACAAGAAGGATTTTACACTTCTTTAAAGAACCCCAGATGAGAGCCTTTGACCTTGATACACCTATTTATAAGTTTGCTTGATACAATCAACTTTGGAAGCAAAAGTAATTATGTTAAAAACTGTAATTATTTGGTAATATGTTTGTGATTCTTTAAAGAGTTTTGGTAAATAAATGTATTATCATCATGGTAATCAGATTCTTACAGGTTGTGGCACTTGTGATAAGCTCACACTTTTTCCAATGGGTCCAAATATTGGAAAAAGTTACAGTCTCAGCCCTCAGGGTCTGGTTGTTAATAGATCTACACCTTTATTGAGAGCACTGAGCAGGGGAACACAGATAGTCCACTGTTTGGCTTCAAACTGCAGGAAACTTGGCTTTGCTAATGATGGTATTCTTATGAATAAAACCCAGCCTTGCAGCCATCACTGAAAGCTTCTGCTTAAGTATAGCTGAATTTTGCTTTGAAAGAAAAAAAAAAGTTTTGTTGCTTGAACTATTTTTTCTCTTTTTTTAATTCAGCTCATTAATTTTGAAAAAGGTGAAAAATTGAAAAAGAAAATGGCTCTCAGAAACATTGTGGGAACGAAGAAAATGTATGCTATCAGCGTTGTCATGTTTTCCTGCCATGTTTTCTTCACTTCAAACTTTTTTTTAAATTGGAAACACATTGTAATGCCATCTGCACATGCTTTTAATTGGGACAAGACTAAAATACTATTGTAGATCCAGTAAAGAGTAAGATACAGCAACTGATTTAAGATGAACTTGGCTTTCTATAAATTTCACTTCTGTAATTGTATATCCAACGCAATCCAGTGTTTCCTCAAGAGGATCAAAGTCGTTGTTCATTACATTTACCATCCTTGATCTTTATCTGTTAAGTTTCCCAAGAACATACTGTGAGACTTTAATATCTTCCATAAAAAAAACAACATTTGTTGGATGGCCAATATCACATTATAAACGAGGTTACTGGTTCTTTGCATTAATATACCCCCCCTTTCTGATTTTTGCTCCTTCAAAAACCACGTCTAGTCATGTATTCTAGGTAGATCTACTTGACTGATGCAGTTTGCAACTTCTTCACCATAAAGCATCCTGGCTTTGTCAAACTGATGTTACATTTATAACTGCACTCCCTGACATGCTGGGTCAAACTTGTGTTTCATTTATACACCCCCCCCCCCCGTGTTGACCGTTTTCCTTGAAATAGAGTAGGCCTATAAAATTTCTTGTTGCTTGTCCGACAGTTATGGGCCACATATAACCATTTGAAGTCTTGCCATTAAATAGGATATTGCAGGCATCTGTTGAAAAATCAAAAAATTCATTTTATATCTTTTTTCACCAGTCATACAGAAATACAATTCATGTCGTAGATTTGCATAATAGATCTATTTTTTTATTTTTCTTTTTATTGATAGATCCAAATTAGAATATAAAATCAGAACAAATTAAGCTTATATGATAATCTAGAATCGTACTCATTTAATATAATTTTTGTCCCACTGTCCAAGGGGAACCTGGTAAGCAATAATGAGGTTTATGAAAAAGAATATAGTTACTGACTGAACTGGATAGCTATGCCTCTGCATGACGTCTTTTAACGCTTGCCTTTTGCAAACATTGCGTGATTTGTGTCTCTCGTGAATATTTTGGATTTAATACTTAAAAACATAAATAATGGACTAATATTGATGAGGTAAGTGAAAAATCACCGTATATGTGACTTTTTTTATACTGAAACATTGTTCTGTTGGATTATTTAGGCTTAAATCGGCGATAGAAGTGATAGAGGTCAATCCCCCGGAAGTGATTTTTTGACACATGGGGGGTGACGGGGAAACTTGTTTATATCTTTACTTACATTGCATCAAATTTCAACTTTTGTTGGTTATTTGACACACCACTTCCTCTTTTTTTTAACATGACCTGGAGCTTTGATATGCTAATGTACGCACAAACGCGATATCATAGGAATGGCCGCCACTGGTACTTGGCCGCCATTGGTAGCGAACCAGTACTGATCCATAAAATATATTTTGTCTGAATCACGATGTAGAATAGTCCTTTTCGTTGCTTGAACTCTGGATTACAACGTAAAAAAAGGTACATGTATTCACACAAAGAATGAATTAAAGAAAAATCAATGATACATGAAAAAATGCAAATTTTAACCACAGAATAATTGTGTTTGTTCACGTAGTGGACTCATTGGTTTTTTGTTGTTATTGTATATTCTTTTGTATATAATGCAAGGACATTTCAGTTACATCTTGAAATATTTCCAGAACTTATGTTTTCAAAGATTTAGTGAATATGACATATACAAATTTTTTGTAAGGTCACGTTTCAGAAAACAACAACTACGTCAAAGATAAAATAAATGATGACAATAATGACAATTCAGATAGGAGACATACGGTACATTTTGACTGCCTTACTTTCAAGCTTTGAAAAATTTCATGTGAATTAATAAAATAATTAGTCTTTTTGTTTTTTTTAATTACAAACCATTCCTTTCGTGCAAGTTACACGACAAAATAATGAATTAACAAATAAATAGATAAATGAAAATAGATACATGTAGGTGGGTAGGTAGGTAGGTAGGTAGGTAGGTAGGTACATGTAGGTAGGCAGGTAGATAGATAGATAGATAGATAGATGTTTAATAGCAACAGTGTCAATTGTTCACCTTTGAAATCAAGTTAATATATATGACCTACACTAGGTGAAAAGGCGCACTTAATACATCTACGAAAAGTATCGACCCATTGCAGCCTGCGCAGTCCTCCAAGGTTGATATGGGTCGAGCATTTTGCTTATATTAAATTTCTTGTATGTTGAAAGACCATTTTTTTTTTTTTCTCAATTACGGCAAAATGGAAGCAATGGAAGCAAACAATGCGACAATTTGCATGATATTTGATTTACGAAGATGCATTAAACCCCGATTTCCCAGAGCGCCTCTCATACGCACTACATTTCTTTTTTTTTTAATATTTATACTCTATGATATGTACACATAATCACAAATAGAGGGCTTTTTGCTTTTGGTTTTGTAGCTGGGTTTCAATGTTTCTCCATCAGTTTAAGCAGAGGTTAATTGACCGTTTTCAGCAGAAGTGGGACGCTAATTTATCTAAAAATGAAGTTTTCAAACCAGTTTATGTCCATCTTAAACGAAACGTTTCGTACGTACCATATTTAAATATAGTTGACTCGTATAAAGCAAGAATATGTCTTGCCAAACTAAGAGTAAGCGCGCATAATTTGAATACTGAGTGCTTAAGATACGGAAGAGATCTTAAGCCATGTTCTGAAAGATTATGCTATCGATGTAACGACGGCGACATTGAGGATGAATTTCATTTTGTTTTAAAGTGCGTCAAATTTCAGAAATTAAGGCAGCAATTCATTAAGAAATATTATTATAAAAACCCAGTATGTTCAAATTCGTATCTCTCTTGAAAACAAATAATAGGAAAGAAACTATAAATCTAGGTAAATTCTTGTTACTGGCATTCGAAGAAAGAAAGAAACTTTTGTTGTAGTGTTATCCTTCCCCTAATTATCAAAACAAATTTAAAAACTAATTCAGACATTAACATTCCATAAACATTGTTTGAGGACAAAAATACTAAAGCCTTTTCCTAAAATACAAATTATTAAAAGGAATCATAATGAGATCTACCCTTTCACTATATCTAGATATATATGGGAAAGAAAAGAGGAGACCTGGAGAGAGAGAGGGAGAGGGAGGGTACTTGTATCTTGTTATATATGTATTAGTCAAATATATTTGACATAGAAGAGAGAGAGAGAGACAGTGACAGAGACAGAGAGACAGACAGAGAGAGAGATGGAGATACAGAAACAGCGAGAGCGGTACTTGCACACACACACACACACACACACACACACACACACACACACACACACACATATATATATATATATATATATATATATATATATATATATAGAGAGAGAGAGAGAGAGAGAGAGAGAGAGAGAGAGAGAGAGAGAGAGAGAGAGAGAGAGAAATTACACTACAAATAGTATTTTCAACGTGCCAACCGGTTTCGCTTTCGCTCATCAGGGCAACGTTTTAATGAATCATCGTAACTAACGTCATTTTGACGTCATAGAACAACGGTTAAATACAGTTTAATTTTGGACGAAAAATGTTTATGAAATATTTTTCCTTTGTTACTCTAGCTGAAACGTCGGGTGATTTGCATTTAAAAAATGGAAAAATTGAAAATTTTGGATCTGTTTTACAACAACTATCTAAATGATAACTCAATGGTATTTATCTTGTTGAAGGGTCCATAATCTGTTGATTATGTATTGTAATTCTATTCCTAAGTTTATCTCCTGTTTGACCAATATAAAACTCTTGGCAGCCATTGCATACTAAAAGATATAAACAGTTGGAAACTTTACAATCCATATCTTCTTTGACAGTAAATGTTTTATCCTTGATTTTGAATTCATTTCCTTCGATAATATGTTTACAGAGTCCACAGCGGGACTCATTACATTTTTTCACAGAAGATTTTGAAGTCGTGTCTTTGAATTCTGATTTAATCAAAATTCGTTTTAGATTTGGAAGTTGTCTCTTACATTTAATTAATTTGGTGTTTCTTAGTATTTGTGACATTGTTTGATCATTCTCCAAAATTTCAAAATTATTCTTAATAATTCCAAATAACTCTCTGTTTTTAGGATTAAATGTCGAAATATAAGTCATGATATTGTCATCATTTTTAACCTTTACCTGTAAAAGAGTACGTCTTGGAATATTAAGAGCTTTACTTATTCCTGCTAAGATTACTGCTTTAGGGTATTTTCTTTCAATTAAAATGTTTTCAAGTTCACGTAATCTTAACTGTAGAATTTTTCTGTCAGATACTATTGTGCAGATCCTTCGAGCTAGGGAGAACGGAATATTGGTCTTGTTATGTTTTGGGTGGCATGACCTGAAATTCAAATATTGCTTAGAATCTGTAATTTTGAAATAAATATCAGTGACAATTGTACAACCATTTTTTATCACTAACACGTCAAGAAAAGGCATTTTGTATAAGTTCATATCCATCTTAAATTTTATATCTTTATGTAATGAGTTAAGTATGTCATTAAAAACTGATAAATCATTAATTGAGTATGTCCAGAAAATAAAACAATCATCAAGATATCTTTTCCATTGTTTGTATATATAATCTGAGAAGTTTTCGTCTTTGAGTTGTCTTATTTTTTCATATAGTATCTCCTCTAAAAATCCTAAAACTAATGTTGCATATGTTGGGGCAACTTTGGTTCCCATGGCTGTTCCTTTACATTGATTGAAAAATACGGAATTAAAGGAGAAATTGTTATTTTCCAGTACTATTTTCAAACCTTCCAATATAAAAGTTTGGTCAAATCTGTTATGAATAAGATTTGGATATCTATTCATCCAGTAAGAAATTGCTTCATATCCTAAGCTATGTGGAATATTTGTATACAAACTTACTACATCAAATGATACTAAAAAGGTGTTAATGGGAACTGTTTCTGGAAGAAAATTAAGGAAATCTATTTCATCTCTAAGATAGCTTTGTACCATAGATACAAAAGGTTTTAAAAGTTTATCTAAAAAACAACTTAATCGACTTGTTTCACAGTTAGGTCCTGCCACAATTGGTCTCATTTGAAGATCAATTGGATCTAAAGTTTCAATATACTCTTCGTTGATGACATCACAAATATTTTGAATTATTTTGCTTTTATGAATTTTCGGAAGACCATAAAAAGTACTGGTCTTGTAATCAAACTTTGATAAAAAATCTGCTTCTTGTTTAGTGATTGTTTTATTTTTGTAAATTAACCTTTTAATAGAGTCAAATATCTGTGTTGTATTGGCATGTGGAATAGGTTTATAATAGGACATATCAGAGAGCATTTCTGTGATTTTATTTTTATAAAAATATTTATTCCTAATTACTATTCCACCGCCTTTGTCAGCTTCTTTTATAATAATAGTAGAATCATCTGCTAGTGATTTTATAGATTTTCTTTGATTAAGAGATGTGTTATGTTTTACAGGGTTGGTATTATTCAAAACATTAAAACATAATGACTTGGTTGTTGAAATATATTCATCTAGTTTTTTATTTCTCCCTGAAGGAGGATTAAAAGAAGATTTGTTTCTCATTAAACTATTGTTAAATTCTGCACTTTGTGAAAAGTATTCTTGTAATCTAAGCTTTCTAAAGAAATCATTTAAATCGATTTCAAGTTCACAGGGATTATTCTTTAAAGGTGTGGGTGTGAATTTTAGACCCATCAACAAGACATTCTTTTCATTGTTTGTTAATTTCCGATTTGAAAGATTGTAAATTTTTGTAGATTTTTTAATAGTTTCAGCTAGATTTTCATTTTTTAGAACTGGTTGTAAAAGTTGTGGTCTGCCTCCAGAAAAGAAGAAGACTCCCTATCTATATATATATTAACCAAACAAGCCCGTGTTTTCAACGACCCTGAAATAGGAGACTTTGAAAACACGGTGGAAAAAGGAGAAAAATGCTGGTAACCAGCTTTTTCTCCTTTTTTCACCGTGTTTTGTACCTTTTTTAAAGATAAAACCAATTAAAGCATTTTATTTGTCGTCTGCAAAAACGTTCAATTTGGACCAGTCTAAAATTCTGTCGCTTGGCAAAGAGTTAAATATAAATATATTTGTCCGAGAGAGAGAGTACTTTGTATAATTTTATATGCGTAAATTGATAAAATTTACAAACATGATGTAATTTTCAGAGCGAAAGAGCGGTGACAGAAAATGAGAGAGAGAGAGAGAGAGAGAGAGAGAGAGATGTATCACGTGGGACATTTTGAAATTATTTTGGTTGTAATAGACTATGTATAGGTTAATTCATTCATTCATTCATTCATTCATGTTATGTATGTACTAAGTTTGCTGCAAAACATATTCCTAACCTCACCTCATAATCCCATGTTGTAATTTCTGTACATCCAAAAGTTGTACTTGATTCTATTGGGGTTGAAAGCGATTTGAAATGATGTCCTTGTATGCCTAAAATGTGGATTTAATTGAATATGGAATGAAGTATATTTGGTTGTATATGGGATGAACATAGTTTGAAATAATACACTGACATGCCAAAAATTTGTATATGTATTTTGGATAAAGTGCTTTAAAATAATATACTTGCATACCTGAAATTTGTATATGATTGTGAATTAAGTGCAAGTGTTGTAAAATAATATACTGACAAGCCTGAAATTTGTATTTGATGGTAAATGGGTTGAAAATGTTGTAAAATAATAAACTGACCCGACTAAAACTTGTATAAGGTCGTAAATGGAATAAAAGTATTTCAAATTATATATTTGTGTGCCTAAAAATTGCATTCGATTGTGAATGGAATCAAAGTGTTTTGGAATAATAAGTGCATGCCGAAAATTCAAATTTGATTGTATAAAGGATGAAAGAGTTTTGAAATAATATACACGTATGCCACGAATTCGCGTTAGATTGTATAAAGGATTTGAAAGTTTTGAAATAATATACTTGCATGCCAAAAATTTGTATCTCATTGTTTATGGGATGAAAGAGCCTTGAAACAATATACTCCGAGTGGGTGCTGTCATTCAGACCGCAGTTCTGACAGCAAAAGTGTGAGTGTCATGTTGACCATTTGTGCAGGTGTGATATTCCAGGTGTCTTTTATCTCCTTTGACATGCTTTTTGTCGCCCATCAGTCATTATCTTTCCTGTTCCGAAATTAGTAAGTTCCTCTTTTTTCTAGGTCTAACGGATACAGCAATCGATCTGTAATGCAACGTAGACCATTATTTCATTGAATTTTACAAACCATTTTAGAAACCATTTTACAAATCATTTGACTTGGAGAGTCTAAATCCAGGCACTCGTTTAATATAAGCCCTACAAAGAGCGGAGCGTAAGGTTATTGCAATTCGGGGATCCTTGTTATTTCATCTCCGCCACCAGTTGTAATATGGCCTGCAACACGCCGAAAGGGGAATTCGGACATTTGCGTAAAGTGTCGTCTTGGATCAGCCTGCGCAGTATGCGCAGGCTAATCCGAGACGGCACTTTACGACTACGTGAGATTTTGTGCTACAGTAGACTTGTGCAAAACAGAAAATTACATGAAAACGGAAAGTGTCGTTTCAGATTAGCCTGCGCGGAGTGCGCAGGCTGATCCGAAACGACACTTTACGCAGATGTCCGAATGCCCCTTTTCGCGTGTTGCAAGCCATATATGATGTAATCTGAATACGAGCTCGTAGTCATACATGCTTTATAATACATGTGAGCTATGCTCTGCCCACAGGGGGCTCGGTGCATCTCCGTGATGCATGATACTACAAACCGATCGAATCATCAAGTAGACCGTCCTTTTAAATGCAGAAAATTAACCAATAGCAAAAAGTTCCGACTTGCCAGCCATTGCGGACTACGCAGGCCGACATGGTTCGATACTTTTTGCAGATGCATTCAGCCCATTATTCAGGGAACATTACTCGTATGATGTTATCTAAATTACACAATCAGACTGGCACCAAACTGCATCGCCGAGCTGGGTAGTACAGTGAGTAATGTTCGGTGCTTTACACTGAACGGCTTGCTAGTACGACTTCTAAGCCTGCCCAAACTTCTTCCGATTTATTATAGTCGTTGCGCCGATGTTTCTGAGGGGAAGCAGCCAGTGAATTGGACAGAACGTTGTGTTAAGCAGTGGCAACATAACTTCAGGGTAGCATGGATACATGTAGATGCAAAAGCCGCTGAGATATGGGTGATGATATGTTCTGAAATACGTAGTTTTTACGCTAAGACCAAAACAACCTACCAGTGCTACATTGCTCGAACAAGCATTCATCGAAGGCACAAGTAACCCTTTATCAGACGCCAACATTTTAGATTTGTCTGCCTGGAACAACTTCAGGGCCACAATTTAAATGTGACTCAAATAATACCTCTGGCAGCTGCGAGGTTGCATAGAAAACGACAGATAGAAAATGCAATTTGGATTGTGCGTCACTCTTGCTGGTCCAATTTTTATCGAGAGAACAGAGGAATGATTTCAAAGACAACAGAAATGTAAACTCATTGTGTGTGCATAAATACATAACTTCTAAATGAAAAGTATCCCCGAATACAAGATCCTACTAGAAGATAAATACCCAAAGTCCCATATTTTAATGTAAAGCCAGTTGAATTCTTTTTTAAAGATGAATTTTGCAAATGACTCTGGATCGATTCTAGCGATAATCTACCGCAACTAGCAATCATTGTTTTCGATTTGAACTGATGCAGCTTTTGCCTAACCACTTTCCAATAAAAAAACTTTTTTTTTTTATTTTTTGTATAATAATCACGTATAGTTTTCATTTACAGAATAGCTTCTTCACTCTTTGAATAATTATATCACACTCTTTCCCGTTTAATAGTTTCAAGTAAATCAAAAGTCACGTTGACTACTATATTGTTTAATTATTGCTATTTTGCAAAATGTACATTGTTTACATTGGAGCAAATAAAATACATGCTTAAAGCTATTTACCATTCTGTTAAATCCTGTGTTAAAATCTCACCTTATACTTATTTCTCTGAGATGTTTGACGTCACAATCGGATTAAAACAAGGGGAACCACTCTCGCCGATTCTTTTCATCCTGTTTATCAATGACATTAGCAAATGCTTTGGATTTCAGTAAGATGACTGAAAAGGACTTAAATTATTTATCTTTATATATGCTTCTGTTTGCCGACGATATTGTTCTATTTACCACGGATCCCCATAGTTTACAATCTCATTTAGATACTATTTCGAATTACTCGTCTACGTGGGGACTCAAAATCAATGTTGATAAAACTAAAATCTGTATTTTTGAGAGCAGAAAGAGTCGCAATGATATCAGTTGGTTCATTTATGATAAAAAGGTTGAAGTTGTTGATCATTGTAGATATTTGGGTGTAGACTTTCTGTATACAGGTAACATGAAAAACTCAGTCAAAGTACTTCATGATCAAGCATTAAGGGCACATAACTGTTTATTATCATTATTTTCCAGAATATCAATGGACGCTCTTTGATGCACTGGTCGTTCCTATACTCCTTTATTGTTCTGAAGTGTGGGGTATATATAATTATAGAGATATTGATAATCTTCATCTGAAATTTTGTAAAATAATTCTCGGTGTTAACAAACAAACGTCTAATACATCTGTTCTAGGGGAGCTTGGAAGGTACCCACTCTCACTAATTTGTAAAGAAAGAGTTTTAAAGAATTGGATTAAAATAATGAATAATGAAAATTCACCATTGCATAGAATATTTATTGAACAACTAAACAGTAATAATGTAAAATGTTGGGCATACTCAGTCAAGAAATTTATAGTTAATCTAGGTTTTAGCAATATACGGGATAACTTCGACAAAAACATTAATTACCTCCCTTTATTAAAACAGAGGTTAAGAGATCAGTATCTACAAAATTGGCAATCATCAATACAGGAGATTCCCAAATTATCCTATTATAGGCAATTCAAAACCAATTTTGGTAGAGAAAAATACATTGATATCATTAGAAATGATTTTTTGAGAAAAACGCTCAGTCGCTTTCGTATGTCCTCTCATTGTCTAGAACTTGAAGTCGGCAGATATTCTAATATTCTACAAAATGACCGTATGTGCAAACTATGTTCTAATCATCAAGCTGAATCAGAATACCACTTCTTGTTGCGCTGCCCTCTTTATTCGGATTTACGCAAAAAATATTTTGGTAATATTCCCCGACCAAACATGCATACTTTTACTAATATACTATCATCAAAGAGTGTGAATACTCTGCTAAATACAGCTAGGTTCTCAAGAGATGCTTTCAAACTCCGTAATAGCCAATTATCATAATACGTGTATCGGTTGAAATATCTTTTTATTTCCTATAGTAACTACATGTATCGAACCCGCTTCATTGACTACACTTGAATATTAGAACATAAACATAAACTCCTATGCACTACTAAATGTTACATGTACATACATGTAACATTTCCATCGTTTACTATGAAATGAATAGGTGCTTTCACTGTCTTAGAAATTTTGAAGCGTTCAGCGCTTTCACTTTTGTTGTTGTTGTTGTTGTTTATTTCGTATGATATTTTCACATTTCATTCAGTTTTCATGTTCTTGCCATATTTTTCATGACATATTGTTATGGCCAAAAGCATGTTTTGTGCTGATTTGCCGAATAAATGAATGAATGAATGAATGAATGTATTGTATTGTATTGTATTGTATAATAATCTTGAGTAAATAATTAACTGATAATTCGCCATAGGGTAATTAATTAGCTAGCATGTGTGCAATACTTCTCTCCATGACATTACTGTCTGGACATAGCTCTAGAGCAACTTTGTAACTACACGGGTCCACTCTAACGCTGCCAACTTATTCTCTTTGACCTTTTCTTTAAGGTCTCAAAATAGATGTCCACTGCGATCGAAGATCAGAATCTACGTTCTGTGCATGTTTACAGAGAGAGAGAGAGAGAGAAAGAGACAGAGACAGAGAGAGACAGAGAGCCAGACACAACTTTAGAAGTAAAGCGCTTGTCAGAAGAGCCTTCCAAAAGAGGCTCTTTATCTCCACTTGTGGCGGTCCTCCCAGCATCGATCCTCTTTTCTAGGGCCTTCATCAATTTCAACTCCAGGAACGTCCCTTAAGATGCTTTATGCTTTCAATATGGACCAGTATAATTTTTGTGTCGTCCGGTAACGGTATAATCATATGCTGCCAATCGTGACCAAGACTTTGCTTTTGAGGTAGAAAGTGTCGATCAAGAATGAAAAGATTTGATGATATATTTTTGAAGACCGAACCGGTAAATTATTTCTCTACAGCTACAAAGCTCTTTTTCAGTCTCTAATTAAAATCCAATCAATGACGAGTTACTCATTGTGAGATAGTCATTTAGTCAAATTAATTTTACTGGCAGAAAGCCAGACGGGCATTTGTCACAGTTTAGGTTCTATGCGTCCTTGCGACTTGTTCTTTCTTCCCCCGTAAAGTCTACCTTTTCGCATGGGGGGGGGGTCATTTTCTTGTCATTATTTGGAGAACGGTTGGTGATAAGCAATCTGTCGCTGAAAAATGCAAATGGAATTCATAGAACCCAGTTAGTGAATGAACAAACTGTTTACCATCGGAAATTTATTTAGAAAGACTTCCCACAGGAAAGTGTGATTATTTTCTTTTTCTTAGTAGAGTGCTACGATTTAAAGAACGGTTAAGCGGTGTATTTCCGGCGAAGAATGTACCCTGTTAGTGCATATCAAGCTACGTGATACAGCCGAGGGACTTGATCAACGGGTCACCCGAGGTTTGCCGAATGCGTTTTTGTAACCTAGCGTCAAAACGACCAAAATACACTAGGCCTATATAGCGCTTTCCAAAGATCTGATAATTTCACCCCTGTAACTTCACCGCTCGTGTGAAACTGTATATGCGGCGAATTTTACAGCAGTAAAATTTACAGGTAATAATTCGTTGACAGTTTTTCTTTTAATCATCTTTAGAACAGCATGTGAGCAAAGTACAATAAATCTGCCTCCTGTTTGCCAAATGAGGAAGTAGCTGGACTCGTAAGGCTGTCAAACAAGGGACGGGGCACCTGTTTGGTTTAATAGCAATAGCATAAAATGTGTCCAGTAATAATTGTTAAATTGACAAGCAGTCATTATAGTTAAATGGCATAACGTCCACTCTTAAGTTTGCATGTCCTAGATGAACTATTGAATCGTCTAACCCTTTACCACAAAACCGCTAGTTTCAACAACGCTGAGAGATAAATCTTTGAAAAAGATTGTTGGTAACTAGAGAAAATGTTGGCAACCCTTTAAAACGAGGTTTGAATCACAATTACTTTTAGTCGTCTTGGTGTAATTTCAAATTGAACGAGTCTAAAATAATGTTATCTGCCAAACAGATAACCATACAAGTTTTTATATAAACTCGACAACTTTCGACGGCTAGGAATACAATCCACTGGAACTAAGAAAGATTCTTTTTTAATCTTACAGGCATGAAAAAACAGGTAGACAATATCGATGGCACGTTTTGTTCATTCTGATCTTGATCTATGTCGTCCGCAAAAGACCCGAATTTCAAATATGACACTGAAAGGGTAAAAAGGTCGTTTCTGACTTCAAAAGACTTAGGATACTTTCTTCACCAATTTAAAAACGCCACAGGATTAGAGAAATAAGAAACATTACCATGCATAATGATAAGCCTTCACATAATGCAAAATTATGTAACGTCTATCTGCCTACCAACTACGAATACAACGTCATCATACAGTTCACAACGGTAAAACAAGTGCTTATTTGTCAGAGTCACATTGTGCAACAGCACAAATAATCACGCGAAGGCAGAACGGAGAGGATCAAAGTAGGTCAAAAGTATTTCGTATCAAAAATACTAGGGCTCTACATGTATTTAACCACCCTTTAATGCATACACTAAAATGAAATGGATGCAAGTTCGGCACTGATTATGATGAAACATATACAACAGTTGACATAAAGGTATTATTTTTTTTATTACAATAAGATCATAATAATATATACATTTTATACATGTATGAAAGGGACAGTCAAATATGCATATATATACAGCTTGATGAATGAAGATAATGATAATGGCATTGTAACTATTGAAATATTTCTGAAAACTTTATCCAACATTTTCTCTTTCCATGTATTTGTTCCTTGTTTGGGCAATGTATTACAACCAACAGATAGATGTTTGCAACTGGCAGCAAAACATCATTGTTGGAAATGGAAAAAATTAGTCTTATATATGGCTTGCAACACGCGAAAAGTGGCATTCGGACATTTGCGTAAAGTGTCGTCTCGGATCAGCCTGCGCAGTCCGAGACGGCACTTTACGACTACATTAGATTTTGGGCTACAGTAGACTTGGACAAAACAGAAAATTACATAAAAACGGAAAGTGTCGTTTCGGATTAGCCTGCGCGGAGTGCGCAGGCTGATCCGAGACGACACTTTACGCTAATGTCCGAATGCCCCTTTTAGCGTGTTATAGGCCATATATCAAGGTATTTAACATTAACTTCGGTTTATTAACTCCTATGCACATCGGACAGAGTATAGCACCACCGATTGCGTTCTACTTTGTAGAAAGAGAGGTCGGAATGATTATTTGCTTGGTAGATTTTTGCGACCTTTTTGTCCTTTTATCTTTCAAATAAAATAATAAAACCTCTGTGTGTGTTTTTTTTTTTTTTTTTTCACTTGAGTAACCTCAACAATTCTTGACATTTATTTCATCTAAATAAACACAAAAAGCTAATGTTGCACAATTTCTTAATGTTGTAGGCGTCATTATGTTGTAATTATAGAAGAAATAATGATTTACAATACTTTTTTCAAAAGTTTGTGTACGTTTTGCATGGATGAAATGGTCCTGCATGCCCCAGTTAACATTTACTGTCTCTATTTTCGTCCACAACAATGCATCTTTGGAAACTAACTATACAGAAAAAGAAATAAGTTGGATAAAATTCAAAAGTTATTTCTTTTCGCATAAAAAACAACCTCTATATAAACATTTCATATAAACGTCTACGTGTATCTAATATAATCAAATATTGATACAAATGAAACAAAATCTGCTTTGCCCTCCCCCCCTCTCTCTCTCTCTCTCTCTCTCTCTCTCTCTTTCTATCTATCTATCTATCTATCTATCTCTCTTTCCCTCTCTATCTCTCCTCCGTCTGAGTACCGAGTCTAATTAGCCAAAGCTTGAACCAGTTTATAAACGTCCTGGGTATAACTAAATTGCTAAAATGCAATCTATAAGATATTCTATTGTACCAGAAGGACCTTTGGGCTTTGAGTACTTGACGGACCATTATTTGTCCCTGAGATACATACAGCGCGTACACAAAAGGTTCAAGCATAAGTTACCATTTGACGTCTAATACCAGGCACTACAGTTTGAACAGTTCATTCCAGACCTTGCACAGTATGTAAACAATGACAATCTGATGAATGGTATCAAACAAGATTTCACACTGTATACAAGGATGAAATGAAAGTGGATAGCTGGACAACAAATTAAGCTTGTATCATTTAACTATTTCGAATTAAATTCTTACCAAAGGAAATCCAGTAGTAGCCATCATATTAAGCGAAACTTTTCTATTTCTGCTAATTAAATGGCCGACTGCGGAATTTAGAATAATAACAATGATTAGAACCGTTTGTGAATATAAACCCTGGTCTTATTGAGATCATTCTGCATTTGAAGGGTTAAAAACGTCTTTTAACTTCTGACATTGGAAGCAGCTTTTCAATTGATAGCTATATCAAACACTCGATTGAGATAATTATTTTTGGTTCCTGTCTGTGTTCCTTTAGACAAGTACCACATGATTTAAAGTAGCAGCTATCAAATGTTGTCATCTTTATCGGCGCAGCAAATGTACCACGATCATAGAGCGCAAACCTTAAACACTATAACGAGATTGTTAAATATTTCACGGTTCCGCCGCCTCACCAACTTCAGGCGGATCTTCTCCACTAAGCGTTGGACGTACAGCAGGACGGTTACTTTTCTTCTCTACTAAAATAACCGCATTATTGTTCTTTGTACCACTTGATTTAGCAAAACTGTATCGTCCTTTGGTAGATATTCTAATTGATTTTGTATTAGGTCCATTTGGCAATATAAGAAGTTCGTTATGAGAAGTTTTTGGAGGGGAACTGTGTGAAATTTGCGAGCTTTTCGGAGGTAAAAAGGGTGATACTGTCATAGAACCGGGAAAGTGTGCTGCATTTCCATTGCCTGGCATGGAGGTAGGATGTGTTGGCCCAAAGAAATCGTTGTGACCATGTCCGTAACCAGTGTTGTCAACTACAATAATAGGCATTGCTGTACCTGCTGGATGTGGGTCTACATATGTTTGGGGATGACCGGCATTTTGGTTACTCGCACGTAAGACGTCTATTAAACCACCGAGATTTTTATTCAAAGTGGATAATGCCGGAAGTATTGATGGATGATTGTTAATGACGTTTTTTCCACTTCCATAGTTCGTTCCAGAATGACCATTACTTCCGCTTGCTTGGCCATGACCATTGCCCTTGTAACTTTGCCTTGGACTGCTAGGGTATGAGCTTGGAGCATTGTTGTAACTGTGTCTGGGCGGTTGGTTATAAGATTGGCCTCTGCTGTATGGTGCCGACGACGGTCTTCTGTTGCCTCTCTTTTTTGTACCATATTTTCTCTTTCCTGTGTTTTTCTTTTTGCTCTTGAGGACAACGGTTTGTTTGATGATGTTAACTAGACCGTCACGTGCAGGCACTTTTTTAACTGACATGTGGTGTTGTACACTGGTATTTGGTTTAACTGGTATCGATAATCGTGATCTTACTGCTGGTCTACTAGGCAGTCCTTGACGCATACGTGGCTGTTTCATCAAGTAACTTGTCTGAAAATATATGAAAATTATGTTGGTAAGTTTCAGGTTTTCCAAAGACCGATCGTCAGTATGTAGCTAAAGAAATTAGCCCGACAAAAAAGACGACATCGCCTAGCTTGATCTGTAAATGCAGACCACAAACTCGGGCATTTCAATGGTTTAAATACTCAGGAATAAACATGCTCGCTCATTTCGTATAAGGGTGAAGTTGTAGTAGTGAAAACATGTTATAAAATACTGAAAAGTCTCTTTGAATTCGTTTTTCAAATAGATTAACATGTAAGAAAGGTCGATTTTTTATTGAAGTCTTTTAAAATAAGCCGTAAAGTGTTTTTGTCCTGTTCATAGGTTAAAAATCTTGAATGTACACTTTAAATGAGGTACAATGTAGAATTAACTCTCCTCGAACCGATGTTTTACCCGACCAAATTGAAAGCACACGCAGACTATAAGTTCAATGTGGCTCAACTAGTTGCAGTTGTCTCTCAACTGAAGGATGGAAAACGTTATTGAAAAAGAGAAATGATGGATACAAGCATTTTCTCTTTTTCTAACGACGTTTTCAAAAACTTTCTCCTTTGAATAAAAGTTTGCTTGGTGAATGGTTGCATGAAATACATGATATGCAAAACTAAGTCACTCATCGTCTTTTCTGACTGAAATTTTATCGCTATTTCTTGAGGTCTAGCTCAAATCCATGTACAGTCTGACTTTAGATTTACATTTTCGATATGTTGGCAGATAATCAAGCAAAAACCGGTTCAAAATCGCAATATATTGGTCCGTTGCCTTTACGACACAAGTCAGTCTCACTTGTCAACCCTTTAGACGACAAAAATGTGAAACGTGTCTACTTGAAAGCATTTATAAACTACAGATAGAATTTGGCCTAACACGTAAACCGTCTCTGAAACGATAGAAAACACTGTGGGAAATGGAGAAAGAGCTGGTTACAATCATTTTCTCTTTTTCTCAAAGTGTTTTCTATTGTGAATGGTCTAAGGTTTACCATAAAACGGGACAGATTAGCAAAGCGTAATAGATTTGAATTGCACTATCATACCACGTGTAGTCTGATCCTATTGGATCTTGACTGTTCGGCATTTAAGTTTAATACGTTGAAGAAGGCTTTGAGACTGAAATACTCTGGGTCTTAAATTCTGGCTGGAAATTTTTATTTGATATATTTAGCAGCTTATTACTTCATATCTTTCTCATTCCAAATGTCAAGAACAGCCATCGGAAGGAATTTGAGTGACCAAGACGTTCTATTTCAGTCATTCCTATGGCTTAAGACCATCTTTTAACAAGTCCGATGACCATTCCATGGCTTAGACCATCGGTCAGGCAACCCAATAGCATAAGTTCATCTGTCTCAGACATTCCTGTGGCTAGTCTATAATTAAGACTATCTATTTTAGCCGATACGATGGCTAGAAAATGAGCGGTTCTCTAGAAAAAAGGGTAAAATGCATCTTCTTAATGAATTATACCAAGTCAGTTGTTGCATCATGCATTTAGATCCATCTTGAGGTAGATTGTCCCTTTTTCGCGTAGAGACTTAATGAAAGCAAATGAACCACAGTCCGGCAAAAAGGGGCTTTATGCATCTCCTTAATACATTATAATTATCAAACAATCCCTCATACACTCAGAGATCCATAATGGCCACTTAGTCAACAGGTATACTGGTCCTTGAACATGCAAAAAATTGATAAATAGCGAAAAGTTTCGGCCCAGGTCAGCCTGTGCGGACTGCACAGGCTGACCTGGGTCGATACTTTTCGTAGATGCATTAGGCCCTCTTCCATAGAACATATCTCAAATGTTTTCGACTCTGGTCTAGCTGTGGAGGCTGACATGGTCGATACCTTTCACAGAGCTTGACTCATTTGTTAAATGGTTGTTGACGATGGACCTCGTACTAAAAGCAAATAAAAATTGGCCATTCGCTGTAAATAAGGGGTTTAATGCATCTGCAAAAAGTATCGACTCAGATCAGCCTGTGCAGGTACGCAGTTTGCGCTGGCTGACCTGAGTCGAAACTTTTTTCTATTCGTAAAGTTTCTGCATGTCCAAGGACCAGTGGATTTCATGATTCAATCGGTTGTGAAACAAAATAAACGTTATGGATCCATAATAATGAGATGACCTTCCTGCTATAATGCATCACGGAGATGCGTTAAACCCCCTGTTGCCAGAGCATGGCTCTAACAAAAAATAAATAAATAAATATTTACCGCAGTTTGTGATCTTCTAGGGTAGCTGGAGCACACTGCCAACATGGTAAAAAAACCGAGCAACACTGTGAGGTTATTCATTCCTGCGTTTTAAGATAATCGAGAAAAAAAAATCTGGAACGAAAGTCCAAAACGCACTGAAAGAAAGTATGTGTTCACAGTAACTGTATGCAGCAGAAGATGACTAGTCCTTCACTGAACTCATTTATATACTTCGACTGAGGCGCTACGCTTAGGGGAGGAGACATGTGCTGCTTCAATGACCAACTTCATTATGACAGTTGGTAACACGTGCAAGTAGCTTTGCACCATTAAGATATATTCTATCAGAAAATATTATCGTTATACTTTCTTTCATATTTTAGTTGCCAAGACTCGCTTTATACGATGTCAATTCTCTTGGTTTAGTTTATTTGGTGTTTAATGCCGTTTTCAAAATTATATCAGCCAGATTGTGATTGAAAATGCATCTTCCCATGTGTTCTCAGTGTTTCTTTAAGCAGTATTTCGTTTAAATGAAGACAAAGTTCAGAGGAATGAATCCTGCCGCAAAGGCTATCATCAATTCTCACAGTTTGTTCGTACTGGGCTTCCATTTCACTGTATCTGTAACACTGGCTCGGAACAGTACCCGGATCGGACAACGGGTTCAGCACGATTGAAACAGAAATGTAGATTTCAGAAAATTGGGGGAAAAAAAAAACGTGCGTAAACTTCTCGTTGGAAGGATAGAAAACATTGAAGGAAAAGAAGAAAATGCTAGTTACAAGCATTTTCTCCTTTTCCTACAATGTTTTAAAAGCCTTTGTTACGGGAGACTACTCCTTCATGCATGGTTTCATTCCGATTTAAATACAATACCTAACAACTGCGTTAGGGAGAATTCTCTTTAGCTCAGTGGTTATGGTGTTGGCCTTTCGTCCGCGCGTTCTAGGTTCGAATCCTGCCCGGTCCCTGTATTTCTGCTATGCATTTGTTCATGTGTTTCTTTGTTGCGGACTTTGTTCGTAAGACCTTCTTCTTCATGGTCGTTAAAGCACGGAGTTGTGTGGTAAAGGAATAATCCGGGAGCTTAAACCTCGTTTTTTACTGTTAAAAGTATCTTGTTTTCTCTTATACCGTATTGTGCTGAGAAAAAAATCATCTTTTTTAAGTCAACAATTCAACAACAGTTGAAGATACATCGAAAGTAATTTTAAGTCAGTAAACCTTTTTCAATATTTGGTTCATTCAACTGCATGAATCGTCATTCTTCTTACTTCAAGCTAAATATTATCCCCCGACTGGTTGCGATCTTGAATACATCACGACCGATAGATAATACAATTCCAAGTTTCATGTAACCTGACCCATTTACCTGTTGTTTGCTGATATTAATCCGAGGATTTCCGATGTGAAATTAGTTCCGTAATCCCTCGGAATAAAACCTGACGTTTTATACCTGATTATTTACGACCTTAAATCCGCATATAAGACTCGTTAACAAAGTGGTCACAGGTTCTCAACTCATATTGAAGCAATCTATATTACAAGAACTCACGCATAAAATTTTACTCGATAACGCTAGAATGTGATATTTAGAGTGAAATGCAATGTTGTGAACGACAAAAGATTATAAAATACAATATCAATATGGTTAAGTGTATTGTAAAATTGTAATTCTTATCGTATTGGCACCAGGGGTCGTTCTTGATGGTGGGGGCGTTTCAACTTCATAGCTAAGCTACTCGAGCTGAGTAGCGCTACGTCAATTAAGGTGTTTCCCTGCTATTGGCCACATGCAGAGGAAAGAAATTAGAAATGAGAAAGAAAGTTGGACGGTACTTCCAGGTGGATACTTGCAACAAAGAATAGACAGACTCATACCCGAGTTTTATTGCACCATAGTACCTTGTTGTAAATCTGTCTGTGTATCATTTGCTGAGGACAACTTGGTATTAACAAATATCGCGAGGAAGATTTCTGCAAATAAAGCTGAAACCTGGTACTTATTACTACGGTATGATGCAAGAATACATATGAAAGCATGCGGAAAAAAGGAGAAATTGCTCTTCAAGAGCAATTTCTCCTTTTGCCACATGTTTTCATAAGTTGCCCAAAAAGCAGTCGTTTGTATGTGGCAGAGTGGTCACAACATGATGACCCACAACGAGATAATCTCTACATATCACACTGACTCCCCAGTTGTGGATCACATTAGGTCTTTCTGCGTTTGCAGTTTCCGTAGGACAGAATTAGAAAACTATGAACAAAGGCACTAATAACACTGACTTTTCACTGACAACTTTTTTTTTCTTTTTTAATTTTTGCAAAGCCGATGGCGTAGAGATATGTGGTTGGCATGAACTTAAAAAAAGTTCTGGTGTACTCAAGGCTTTTAAGATGGATCTGAGGTTCTGTATTTTAGTACTTATGTCTGACAGATTCAGAAGCATGAATGAGCAACTACATTTAAAGAACAGTTGCATAATTCAACAAATAAAAACTTGGCAGATTCCCCTTTGGTCAGAACCAAACCTGTTTGGTACTTAATACCGTTTTCACCATTATTTCATTATATTGCGACGGCCTATCAATGATTTCCTAGTGCTTCCGTTCTCAGCAAAACTTTCTTAGTTCGAACATATTTTATTGAATATATTTGCATGTATTAAAGCAGCACTAAGCAATGTGAAAAGGATTGGAACAGAAGTATAAAAACTCATGAAGTTCGCACAACATTCTTCCGAAGCCATTGGGTGCTTTAGCTCAAACACATCGCCGAAACAATAAATAGAGGTGAAAGAATAATGAATCTTGTCACAATAAGTATCGCCAATCCCTTTAGATAATTTGGCCGCGCTGTGAATCGACCCCTTAGCTTTCAAGACCTGACGTTACCGACTGATCATACTAGCCTCTGCTCATGTAGATTCCAACGCTTACTCGTCTGTAGGCGTCTATGCGCCTGTTTTTGATAAGTGTTGTTCACCTTTCATAGATTTCTCACCGAGACATTGAAGCCCCAGCTGCAATGTGTCAGATATTGCGGTTTCACCGAGATGGAGAAGTACGCATAAGTCATAATTGTGTGACATGTCCGTTATAAATCTGAATAGTCGGTCACTTCGCGCTCTACCTAATTCGACCATCACAAACTATACAATGATTCAAAAGCGCATATTCGTCAGAAAAAGTACAATACCGTTTTTTTGTGATTCACGAAAGATATGCCAACCACCTTTGAAAGAAGAGACATTGCTAATTCTGAGTAATTATTTCTATTCCAAAACTGTTGTGGTCAGATGACCGTCTTTTGACTTTGCGGTGAAATTGACAATGTATTGCGGACAAAGTGTCTCTTAATTAATTAACTCCTTTCCAGGCAATCCCGAGTTTTACCGATGAAGGCTTTTGAACCTTGTACAGAACCAGTATAGCTGGTAACCAGCATTTTCTCTTTTTCCCAAAATGCTTTCTTCCCTTCAAAAGACAGATATCTATTTTTGAGCCACGTTTAACTCGTCATCTGTAGAGGTTTTCGAATTGGACAAGTCCCAAATTGTGTCGTCTTGTTAAGAGTTTATACAATGTGAGTAATTGACAATACAATTACCACAAGCTGATAAATCATGATAGGAGCTCGTAATTATCACAATAAAAGAGAGAGAGAGAGAGAAAAAAAAGAAGAGCATAATTATGCTGAATATGCAGCGAATATTGGCTGCAGTCATTTTTCTTGGCTTAGCTGTAGTTTATTTTGCGTGCGTTATGTCTTTTGCGGGCCTATTCATAACAGCAATATACCAGGGTAGCTACCGTTAATCGATATCCCGTGGCGCTTTTTCACAAATTTGCTAAAAGGTATGATAGGTTAAACCCTTTTTCTTGAACTAAATGTAATCTTGTATTTTTTTCATGCGTTACCCTATTGTCCATTTCTCTAAAGTCTACATGCATTTTCAGATACACCATTTTCAGCAGCAAGCGGTTCTTTCCCTCCTTTAGACAGATTAATATCTATCTTAAAAAAAAAGAACAAGTCTGAGAATTTCAGTTTTCTACAATATGTAAGACAATGAGTTAAAAGAGACAGTTACTGGACAAGTTTCTTTTTATGATTTCTCTTCATATCAAAAATGAGCAAAAGAGTTTCACTATTAAAGTTTTAATACCGTATCCGCTGTTAATCAGTTTTGTTTAGCTTAGTTTATTCCAGGTAAGGCACGGATAATGGTGAACAGCGATTTCAAGAGATTGGTATTATTGAAATTTTGAATTAAGTACATAAACTGAATCAAGCCACATGGTTGAATTTGGCTTTCTTTATCTTATTCTATATCAATGGATGAACATTTAAATTAACACGAAAGTGCCATGAAATTACTTTCCTGTAGAGGTACTTTGCAAAAATACATTAGGATAATCTCTTCTTGGTAAAGGCTTACTTACGTGCCGAAAAGTAATAGAATGGTTTGCAATACACAGAGTAAAGTACAATACACAAAATTATGTACCTTTGTCTGATTAAGAAAAAAACTATGTCACAAGAATGGGTTGAACTAAGTAACCAACTTGCCTGAATCTTGGGACCCCATCTATGCTGTCAAGCGTTACTCAGTGGACAGAGTAGATCAATATCAGATTGGGCAGAACATGCAGTCTTTTCTTTAATCTACACGCTCTGATACGCTGTACATTTGTCTGCCCAAATAATTTTTAATTCTCAATATTGGGGTCTTACTTTTACCTGCGTATGGTGAGCTAGCGTGTGACACCCGTTGAGTATGGTCAAGGTTTTTGGGCAATTCTAGTGTTTTTTTTTTTTTTTTTGTTTTATAAAAGAAATATTTGGACTACAATGCCTATTTGGGGCGTACTTTATGTGCTTTACATGTGAATGGATATTTTCAAAAGGATAAATGGGCAAGAAAAGCAGAAATAAACGGAAAAATAGCAGTGAAGGAGATTCAAACAAAGGATTGCATAAAACCGCGAAACATCACGGATCATCGACTTCATCAAAAGGGGCAGAGGATTCATGTCAAAGCGTAAGCGAGTCTTTGGAGAAAAAAAAAAAAAAAAAACTAACACTATCTTATATGGGCCTGACTCTCCATCATATTGTTTGTTAAACTTTGACAATTCTGTATTTTCAACACCTATAAGTGATAAAAAAGATTCGTCGCTGCAATTACCGCCTGTTCAACCGTCGGACAAAATGGACCCTTCCAATACTGAGGTTAACTCACCTGGCGTGAACCCCCCAGGGCAATCAACAGTAAACATTAAAATTATCGAGTGTCTTAATCGCATAGAATCGAAGATCAGCGATATTGAACGTAAACTTTCAAAACTTGACAGTGTTGAACAAAAAGTGCAGAATTTGGAATCTGAAGTGAAGAAAATATGGGTGCACCTGAATGACATTAACAAATCGGTTATGGAGAAACTTTCCTCGACAGATGAGAGGGTAGACAATTTAGAGTTTTCACTAGGAAAAGCGCATGATGCTATTTCTTCTATGGGCACTGAAAGTCAAAAGCTGAAAGAATCGGTCACTTATCTACAATCCCAAAGCATGAGGAATAATCTCATATTCTGTAATATTCCTGAATCAACATCTGAAAGAAACAGTGAAACAGAAGCTAAAGTTCGATCGTTTATGCAGGAAAGGCTATGCCTTGCTCGTGATTATGTGGAACAGCTTCAGTTAGAGCGTGTACATCGAATGGGCCCACCCAAAGCTGGATACAACCGGAAAATTGTGTGCAAGTTTAATTAATTTACTGACAGAGAAGTTGTTCGCAGACAGAGGGTTAAATTATCCGGCACAGAGTTTTATGTGCATGAGCAGTTCCCGCCAGAAATAGTTACTAAGAGACAAAGACTTTATCCACTACTGAAGAAAGCCAAGCAAGAGCATAAGCAAGCATGGATCAGCTACGATACACTGTATGTAGAGGGAAAGCCAGTTAATGTGAGCTAGGACGGGCAAGGGGGTGGCATCAATGTGATAGCGTGGAATTGTAATGGACTCTCCCATGGCAAGTTTGAAGATAAAGATTTTAGGAACATTCTGTTACAAAATGATATAATATTACTGACAGAGACATGGACAGATAAAGACAGCGACTTTCATTTTCCGGGATATTCTGCGTATAATTTTTTCAGAAAAGTAAAACATAAACGAGCCAAGCGAAATAGTGGTGGTATTTTCGTATTTATTCGAGACAGCTTTAAAGATGGTGTTTCGATAATCAGAAACCATTTTGATATTATTATATGGTTAAAGTTAGACAGACATTTTTTTGGTTTTGATGAAGATTGCTATTTGTCCTCTGTCTATTTGTGGTCTTACGAGTCATCGATTCGGGGCACCATTGACGATGATTTATTTGAAATTTTGCAGAATGATATTTTTTATTTTGACACACATGGAAAAGTGTTCATTATTGGCGATTTCAACGCTCGAGTGTCAAATAAAAATGATTATGTACTATGTGATAGAGCAATTGATAACATTGATTATGATTACCCACCTGATACGGTATTACCTAGAGTATCTCAGGACACTACAAGTAATAGCCACGGTTTATGATTATTAGATCTTTGCAAAAGTACTTCTTTTAGAATAGCTAATGGAAGATTAGGATCAGATTGTGGTAAAGGTGCTGAGACTTTTGTGAGTAGAATGGGATGTAGTGTGATCGATTATTTGTTAGTAAGGGAGCGAGATTTTGTATCTGTAGATAATTTTTGTGTCAACCCGGTCAATGTATACAGTATACGTTCACTTTGAGCTCTAAAAATAGCTTTCAGTCTATTGTTGATAGTCCATATAATTTAGAGTCCATTCAATGGGACGATCAGTTGCGCGATGTTTATAGAAGAGGGATTATAGTAAAACTACCGTTTTTTAACAGTTTAATTGCAAATACGGATCGAAGCAGTCCACGTTCTATTGATGAGTTGATTTCGCATTTCATAGAAACATTGTGTCAGGTGGCTGATCCCTTGTTTAAAAAAGAAATATGCGTTGTTCAATCTACGTCTTTGGTAGATAGATGTAAAAATAAATGGTTTGATGAAAAATGCTTTACAGCAAAAAGCAAATAAAACCAAGCGTTTAGAGTCTATAATGAATCGAAAACTTTTGAACATAGGGTAGCACTTGCGGATTGTAAATCAATTTACAAAAAGACAATTAGTAAGAAAAAGAGGCAATATAAATACAAAGAAACACAAAAATTACTAGCCTTACGCAATGCCAAACCAAGGGAATTCTGGAAGCATTTTAAAACGGAGCGACGTGTGGAGCCAAACATTCTTCCGAATGATTTTAAAGTTCATTTTAAAGGTTTATTTTCAAACATTGACTCTTCTTTTGTTGAGGAAGCGGAGAATTTTAATAGAAATCATAATTTTGATGAAAATGATAGTTTATTTCCAGAGCTGGATCAATATATCTCAGTAAATGAAGTCGAAAAAGCGATAAAGGCTCTAAACAATAATAAAGCTTTATCTCACGATAATCTGCTAAACGAGTATTTTAAAGCTAGCGCTGATATTTCATCTTCACACTTAGCCGATATTTTTAACATCATTTTAGATTCAGGACACTTCCCTGAGAGCTGGTCCAAAGGAGTAATTGTTCCAGTTTTTAAAAAAGGAGACATTAATTCTGCAGAAAACTATCGAGGTATAACACTAATAAGCTGTTTGAGTAAACTGTTTACTAATATTTTAACTCAGCAATTAACAAAATGGTGTGAAACAAATGAGATTCAGACAGACGCACAGTTTGGTTTTAGGAAGGGAAGGTCCACCATTGACGCCGTATTTATCTTAAAATGTATCATTGATAAAATAATAAACTCGAAAGAAAGGCTGTATTGTCCATTTATAGACCTTAAGAAGGCTTTTGACTCGGTTTATCGCAATGCGCTATGGTTAAAACTGTTCAGATTGGGGTTTAAATGGCAAATGCTCAGGATCATTCGTTCAATGTGTGCAAGTGTAAAAGCTTGCGTTAAGTTCAAAGGAAAATTAACAGATTATTTCGACATTATGGTGGGTTTAAAACAAGGATATTCTATGTCAACTGTTTTGTTCTCGCTCTTCATCGAAGACTTAGAACTTTACTTACAGAATAAAATTGACAGCGGACTTACTCTCGATGATATTACATTGATATTATTAATGTTTGCAGACGACATGGTCATATTCGGTACATCCCCTGAGGATCTGCAAAATTCTTTAAACCGGCTTTACGATTATTGCGATACATGGGGGCTATCGGTTAATACAGACAAAACCCAAATTGTTGTTTTTAGAAAGAGGGGAAGATTACGAGATAATGAGACATGGTTCTATAACGGAAAACCCCTTTCTGTCGTAAACGATTTCAATTACTTAGGGGTAGTTTTTAATCACACAGGTTCTTTTACAGCCAATCTACAATACCTGAGTGGGAAAGCTTTAAAGGCCATGAATGTACTTCGTATTCGTCTTTTGAAATTTGATTTAAAGCCCAAAGATTCATTACAACCTTTTGACACTTTTATCTCTTCATTATTAAATTATGGAAGTCCTATCTGGGGCTTCACCAAGTCTAAGGAACTTGAACGACTGCATCTGAAATTTCTTAAAAGTCTCCTCGGAGTTAAAGTATCTACGAGTAACGCGGGTGTTTATATTGAACTTGGAAGATATCCACTTTACATTAACAGATATGTGGCTATAATTAAATACTGGTTTAAATTATTGTCTACAAGCAATATTATTTTAAGGCATATTTACAGTCAGCTGTCAGATGATTGCAGCAAAGGTGTGGGAAACTGGCTAAAGCAAGTTAAAGATAATTTATGCAACAATGGCTACCTCTTTGTATGGGAAAATCCATGGAGTGTAATGAATGAATGTTGTTTTATGGCGCATCGACAGCTTTGGTCATTTAGCGCGCATATCCGTGTTAAAAGATGAATAAAGTGGCATTTTTAAACTGAAAAAGGTTTGAATACATTGATAATAGTAAAAGGGTTGAATTAAGAAGGATTATGTATAATATGCATAAGGGACATTATTGAGTGACAGGGCAATCCCTATCTACTCAAAAGTTTTAATGTTCATAAAATATGATATTGAGTGGCTGGGCATCCCTGCCTACTCCTAAATTTTAGATTAAAAAGGTAATACTGTGAATATTATTTTTCCTTGGAAATGAGTGTTATAACTGGTTAAGTGTGGAGCCTCCAATGGGATCAGTATACTCCCATTAAAGAGGTCCTGTCTCCAATCAGATAAGATGCCCTCAAGGGGGCTAATCCTCCCATTAAGGAGATGTAAACTGAATATAAAAGCAGTGGTAGAAACTCAAAAGTTTTAGATTAAAAAAGGTAAGACTATGAATCAGCTGACAAGATGTCTAATATAAAGGCGTATAAAGAATGTAAAAAGATGGGTAAGAAACTCAAGAGTAAATATCACAGTTTATTGTAAATGCCAATCTCTTTTATGAAAGCGATAATAGATTCAACGCTGACAGAATCAAAAAGATTCTTTAAATTATCGACGTTGAAATATTTTGAACGAACTGGCTGAAAGTCAATGCAATCTAGTAGGATATGTTTTATAGAAAAGGATGCATTGCATGGAATACATTCAGGGGCATCGTCTCTGGTCAAGAGCCAGGAATGTGTGATGCGTGAATGGCCAATTCGAAGTCGTGCAATTATCACTTCTTCTCGACGAACAGACCTGTAAACCGGGTACCATTCGCCAAGGGACGGTTTAACTGAATGCAATTTATTGAAAACATCAGCATCCCACTGGGATTGCCAAGAAGATTGGATATGTGTTAAAACGGAGGATTTAAAATCAGTGTGTGGAACTTTAAAATCTGAAATGGGAAGGTTAAGTGCAGATTTGGCAGACCTATCGGCATTTTCATTGCCTTTGATGCCTACATGACTTGGAAGCCAGCAGAACACCAATTTATTCATAGAAGAAATTTGTGAGATCCTTTCGAGTAAACTACAGATTAAGGGATTCTCAAGGCATTGATTTGAAAGGGCTTGTAATGTTGACAAAGAGTCCGGGAAGATAATGAAACGGTTGCAATTAGAACGTTCAGCTAGATTAAGGGCAAGATCAATTGCTTTAATTTCAGCAGAGAAGATAGAGGAGTTGTTTGGAAGGCGACATTTTAGGCTCCTTTGTCCATAAACAGCGGCAGCTGCTACAGAATTTCCCTCTTTAGATCCATCTGTATAGATAGGTTTGAAGGAAAAATAATGCTCCTTTATCTCGTTGTATCTAGCATGAAACACAGTTCTATCCGTGACAGACTTTTTGTCAGATGCAAGGTCGAATCTGAATTCTGCACTGTTTAGTGTCCATGGAGGGATTTCAGAGATTTTATAGTCGGCAATAGACTCAGTGTCTATGCCAAGGTTATCTACAATGGGCTCCATGCGGATACCAAATGGAGGAATAACATTTGGTTTCCTTTCAAAAAGATGTTTATATTGAGGTTTAAAAGCAACATTATGAGTTGGATTAAAACGATTGGACTTCAGTTTTAAAAGATATTGAAGCGAGAGTTTTTCCCTCCTGTAAGAAAGAGAAGGTTCATTAGCCTCAACATAGAGACTATTGACGGGAGAAGTTCTGAAAGCTCCAAGTACAAGACGCAGACCTTCATGGTGTATAGAATCGAGAATTTTCAGGTAAGATTTACGGGCAGATCCGTATACAATAGATCCATAGTCTAATTTGGAGCGAACTAAAGACCGATAAAGCCGCAAAAGGACTTTACGGTCTGCTCCCCATTCAGAATGGGCCACAACCTTAAGAAGATTAAGAGCCTTCTTGCACTTCTTTTTAAGTGCAGTGATGTGAGGAAGGAAGGAAAGCTTTCTGTCAAAGATGACCCCAAGAAATTTAAACTCAGAAACGACTTTAATTTTAGTTTTGTCCAAATACAGTTCAGGATCTGGATGAACACCTTGTAGATTACAGAGGTGCATGCACTTAGTTTTGGACTTTGAAAATTTGAAGCCATTTTCATCAGACCATGTTTGGAGCTTGTTGAGACACTGTTGAAGTTGTCTCTCAATAATATTCATATTTCGAGATCTGAAGCATATAACGAAGTCATCAACATAAAGGGAACAGTCTACACCGGGACAGATAGCTTTAACTATACTGTTTATTTTTACACTGAAAAGTGTAACAGAGAGAATACATCCTTGGGGTACACCCATCTCCTGTTCACGGGCTCCCGAGACAGTATTACCAACTCGGACGCGGAAAAGACGTTCATCCAAGAAGGCTGAAATAAAAAGAGGAAGACGGCCTTGAAGACCAAAGTCATGCAAGTCTTTAAGAATTCCGTATTTCCAAGTCGTATCGTAAGCACTTTCAAGGTCGAAAAAGACAGATACTACATGCTGTCTATTAATAAAGGCTTCTCTGACAAAGGTTTCAAAGCGGACAAGATGATCTATGGTGCCACGTTGGCGTCGAAATCCATTCTGTACATCAACGATGAGGTTGTTTTTCTCTAAAAACCAAACAAGCCTGTCGTTGACCATACGTTCTAAGGTCTTGCAGAGACAACTTGTAAGAGCTATTGGCCGATAGTTAGCTGGGTCACTAGTATCCTTGCCAGGTTTTGGGATAGGAATGACTAGTGCTTCCCGCCAGGATGAAGGAAAAACACCTGACTGCCAGATATCATTGAAAATATCAAGTAAAACTGAGACAGAAGTAAAAGGTAAGTGTTTTAAAAAATGGTAATGAACTTTATCTGGGCCAGGAGAAGAATCGTGAGCTTTATTCAGAGCAGATTTTAATTCTTTAAAGGTGAAGAGTTTATTATAATGCTCTGAATTAGAAGAATTGAAATTAAGTTTTTTCTTTTCTTCTCTGGCTTTATTCCTCTGAAACTTTTCAGAATAGTTTGCAGAGGAAGACTTTTTGCAAAAGGTGTCGGCGAGAGCATCAGCTATATTTTGGGGTGATTCCAACGAAGTATTGTTAACTTCAAGGTGACTAAGAGGGGGCTGGCCTTTGCCATTGATCTTTCTGATCATATCCCAGGTTTTTTTAGTAGTAGTTCTACTATTTAATTTAGAGACATATTGTCTCCAAGCCTTGCGCTTACTTTCTCTAATGGTTCGTCGAGCCTTTGCTCTGGAAATACGGAATAAGTTATGATTTTCTTTGGTAGGCCTGAGGTTAAACTTTCTAAGGGCTTGTTTTCTGTCTCTGACAGCCTGTTTACAATCATCATTGTACCAAGGCTTGTCAGGACGTTTTGGATTTGTCGAGGTCTAAGGGACGGACTGTTTAGCTGCATCAATTAATAGGGAAGTAAAAAGTTTTGCAGGATCATCGCAATCTCCAAATTTGTCATGTGTAATGGTCTGTTCACAGAGGGTTTCAAATTTATTCCAATTGGCTTTGGAAAGCTTCCATTTCTGCGGTCGTACATTGCTGGATGGTTGTGTAGATGAAAAGATAATGGGGAAGTGATCACTTCCACACAAATCCTCAGTCACTTTCCAGGTGAAATTGGGAAGTAAGACTGGGCTGCATAAGGTTAAATCAATGGAAGAGTAAGATCCAGTTGCTGGATGCAAATAGGTTTTTGACTTGTTATCATTCATGAAAGACAAAGAGTTGTTCGAAATGAAGCTCTCCAACTGTAAACCTCTCAGGTTAGTGTCATCGCAACCCCACATAACATTGTGACCATTAAAGTCACCAGCAAGAATATAGGGGGGTGGCAATTGGGAAATGAGATCATTCAGATTGGTCTCATTGATAGGTGTGCTCGGGGGGAGATATAAAGAACACAGTGTAACAGCACTGTGTAAAGATAACCTGATGGCAACAGCTTGCAAGTTTGTATTAAGAGAGATAACTTTATGAGGAATGTTGTTGTTAACAATAATAGAAACACCACCTCTGGCTTTTTCGCCTTCGGTAAAAATCTTATTGTAAATGGAATGATATTTGATAGTGATATCATCCTCCCGTTTAAGGAAGGTTTCTTGTAGACAAACAGCAACTGGTTTGTGATCATTGATTAAAAGGGAAAGTTCGTCAAAGTTTGACTTCAGACCTCGACAATTCCACTGGATTATGGTATCCATAGAGCATGAGGAAAGTATAAAAGCTAAAGTAAAAAAATAGGCCATAAACCAATGCATTTTTAATAGGTTGGTTAAGATTTCATAACAGTTGTCTCGGGTTTGGACGAGTGCCAAGTGTCAGCGTCCTTGTTCCAAGGATCTTTGGAAATGGACCAAATAGAGGCTTCTGAATCTGAAGCCTCACCTTCCAGATTTTCAGCATCTGCATCCATGTCCTCTAGCTCCGAAAATCTGTTGGAGGTAGGGACAGGATCATTTACTTTGACAGTGATTTCACAAGATCCTTGGGTATCTCTGGGTTGTGGTCTAGATTTTGAAGAAGACCTTTTAGGAGATCGGGGTGCATGATTAGATTTGTTATCTTTAGATGAAACCTGAGATTTAGTCGTAGACTGGGAAGGTTGAGGTTGGGGTTTCTTTGGAGGTTGTTGTGAAGGGGGAGACGGCTTTGAAGCTTTTTTTGAGGAGATGTTTTGCAAAGAGGTAGATGGCTTTGAAGCTGTTTTTGAAGAAATACTTTGAGAAGAGGTAGATGGTGTTTTTAGGGTAGTGGATGGAGTGGTGGGTTTGGATGTAGGTTGTGTCTGTTTAGGAGGCTTTGGAGGTTCGGAAGGTTGAATGTCAGGGACCAAGCTCTTCAACTCATTGGCCATTTCTGGAAACTTTTCAAGAAGTTTCTTTGCCAAGAGTTCACAAGTAGAGCAATGTTCCTTTCCAGATGTTGCAGATGACACTTTTGCATAGGATGTTGAACAATTCAACAATGTTTGGTCATTTCTGCGCTTTTCAACTATCTTCCGTGCTTCCACAAAAGTAATATTTTCTTTATATTTTATAGATAGGATTTCTTTTTCATCCTTCCAGACTGAACAGTCTTTAGAAAAGACTGGATGATGGCACTTGCAATTAAAACAGAGCACAGGGTTGTTGCAAGTATTAGGTTCATGATCAGAGCCCTCAAAAGCACATTTTGGACACACAGGTGTGCTTTTGCAATTACTTTCGTGATGGCCATACCTCTGGCATTTATAACAGCGCAGAGGGTTAGGCACATACACGTCGACCTTCACAGATTGAAATCGTATTTTGATGGAAGCAGGAAGAATCGGTGTACAAAAGGTAAGAATATAGGTATTTGTATCTCTACGCATACCATTTCTGAAAACAGAGATCCGTTTGACCTCAGACACAGCCTGAGATTTGAGGTTACTTTTAATCTCTTCCACCGAGTCACAGTAGGATAGCTCCTTACACCTGATAACTCCTTTGCTGGTGTTAAGAGTTTTATGTGGGTACACTTTTACGTCCAAATTGTAAAATCTTTTATGTCCCAGGAGATTTTTGGCCTGCTGTTGAGAATGACATTCAATAAGCAGAGTGTCATTTTTCAGTTTTTTGACAGATTTTGGTGTGCCCAAAATGGAAGAGACTGTCTTCTCTATAACAAATGGAGAAAGTTTTGAGATGGGTTTTGATGGGTCAACTGCTTCTATTACAATAAAACGAGCAAATGTTGTGTTTGTGTTGAATGATACTTCTGACTCTGAATCAGAGTCAGAAAGAACACGCTTGGCTTTCTTTTGGGTTGCCATGTTTGTTTAATAGGGTTCATCACCGATGTTCCCCACCCGCCCCGGAGCCCAACAAGGGGACATGATCTGGGGAAACCCAACTCAGATCATGACAAGGATACATCGGTGATATACTCGAAGTGAAAGGGCTAGACTGGACAAATGTAGGCCCGCAGAATGTCGCACCAAGCATAGACTGTCTTTGGGCATTTACAAGTGTCAACCAAACACCATTCTTTCACCCGATTAGCCCATGAGCCACCGCCTTCTAGGGTTTTGACATACAGCAACTGATGACAGAGAAGAGAAATGACTTTTATTATGTATTTGTGTATGTACGTGTTTAGGAAAACAAAGTCAGAGAAACACCCTAGGGCTCGGCATGACCAGCCGATTGATCAGGACGGGCCTTCCTGACCCCTCGTTTAGTTCAGTTCAAGGCCAAAGTGGTGTGTTGCAAAAACAGAGCTATCAAAGGGCCATACTCTGAATCCACTCAACCACCAGGATCCCGTCATCGAACGACACGAGTTGCAGCCCACGGCAAACAGGCAGGCACAGTGGGGGGGGTCTTACCCCTGCTGTAGTGCGACAGCTGAGCTATTTCAATTCCCCCGCCCAGCTGGGGATATCATGGAGTGTAGATCAAGATAACTTTCCAATGCATTTTAAACAAAGACTTATAGATACTTTTACACAGTGCGTACTCTTAGATTTGGAGGGCAACAGAGTATTGACACTTTATAAGGTAATTAAGCCGCAATTTGGTTACGCACCGTATCTTGACCGTATACGCAGTAAGTGTTTAAGGGTACAGCTGACCAAAATACGTTTATCTTCTCACTCTTTGAGAATCGAATCTGGTAGATACGAAAGAAACCTTCTTGATAGATCTTTACGTACCTGTCAAATTTGTAACTCCGGAGATATTGAGGACGAGTACCATTTTATCCTTAGCTGTAACCAGTATTTAGACTTACGGGTTAAATATATCAAGAAATTTTACTATAAAAAACCAAGTATGTTTAAGCTAATTTCCCTACTGCAATCAACTAACCACAGAACACTGTTCAATCTGTCTCTATTTTTAAAAGAGGCTTTCCACAGAAGAGCAACAATCTGAGTTGCATTTAGCTGCCTAAACGAAACTTGTTAACATTTGTTACTTACGCTATCCTAAATTAAGACGTTAATATTTTACCCATCCTCTAACGTTACTTCTGTGTAACCTTTTAATTTCAATTTTTCATGCAATATTTAATTTCAGTATTTCTCCCCAACTGCATTCGTTACCTTAAATGTCAGATTCGTTTGAAAAAAAAAACAAATTAAAATTTTACATTAACTATACTGATAAAGGGTTCAACTATTCTTATATCCAACTGATAGTGTGATAGGTTATTTTTTGTAAGATGTACGTGAGAGATTGTGTGTCACGTGTCATTTACATTCTTTGTATTATTATGTTGTATGACGAAAAACTTTGTTTAAGTCAAATAAATTCATTCATTCATATTTTTATTTAATCTCTTCAGGAAATCTATGGTAACTTTTTGCAAAGGCTGTTGTTCTTGTAAAAAATGATATCGTCAGTGGTTAAGCGATATCGCTATTTAGGGTAACTTTGTTTAAAGAAGGTTTGAAGTACTAAAGCGATATTGTCATTGTAAAATTGATATCCCTTTTAAGAGTAATTTTATGCAAAGAAATAAAGTTCCATCAAAAACGATATCATCACTGTAAAGATGATACCGGTATTTTTATGCAAAGAAACTTTATTCCAGCGAAAAGTGGTTTCGTAACTGCAAAAGAAAATACAGCTGTTTTAGAGTCACTCGCTATTTAAGGGTTTTTTTTTTTTTTTTTTCATGCAAAGATTTTTTTTTAAGCAACAGCAACAACAAAAAGTTTCGTTACTAAAAGTGATATCGCTATTTAAGGCTAAGTGTGCGATAAGGAGATATCTTTCGAAAGGTTCCTTCCTCAGTGTCGTTTAAACATGGGATTGTTTAGTAAAGAGTTAATAGTCCTCTTATATAACCCTTAGAATGCCAAATAAACCCTTTACACCTTTGGTCTACAACAAAACCCAGTCAGTGCAATATCAATATAGTTTTTGCCCAGACTTTCTTACCAAAGCAGACAATGTAGTACAAAGATCACATTGCACAGGATGCATGCAATCTGATTTAAATCTACACGAGATGCAAAGGCAACAAACATAGTAAAAGTGCTGGTAAGGTTTAACTCTTTCGGTGCCAACTAAATTGATTCAACTTACATGTATCTCTCGGTCTAAAAGTATACTTTCGTTGCGACTAAAGCCAACTCTGGTCAGAGGTTAACGTCATGTAGCGGACGGTGTTGATCAAAGATCAGACTGCACGTTTTGTGCAGTCTAATCTTGATCTACGCCGTCAGCAAATTCTATCTAAAGCGACAATGATAGTGAAAGAGTTAAGAGATCGCCACAAGTATTGTTCGATTTTCTGACTTTAACCCAAAATGAAACATCGGATTTATCAACATGGAGTTTTCAGGCCAAAAGGAAAAAAAACTTTATCCCCCCCCCCCACCGTAAATCCTGTGATATTATGTAACATCATTTGGCGCGACTTTATCAAGTGCATTAAAAGTGATGCATGCCCTGTAAAAAGGGATTTAATCCATTTTCAAAAAGTATTGACCCACGTAAGATTTTGCAAGCCGCCAAGCTGATTAAGGTCGAATTTTCTTGCGTTTACAAGGCCCCCTCTACTTCATGACTGTGCAAGTTGTTAGACAAAATGGATTTAATGGTTCAATGATCGTGTAATGACTTGCTTGGTATAATGCAATGCCAAAGTGCACTAAACTCCTTTATTCCAGAGTGCTGCACCCCCCCCCACACACACACACAGTTGAAGTTTTTAGTCGGCCGGTATAGGATCACCGTGACCCCTCACTATTATTATCATTTTAAATCAAACATATGCACATGATAATCACCATCATCGTCATCATCATCGCCTTTGCCGTTGTCACCTTCAATATCATCATCAAGTAAAGTCATGATCGTTAATTCAGATCAAGTCATCATTATAATTATTATTATTGAGAATTCATTCTGGATCGGAAGGACGAACAAAAAAAGCATGGTGACCCATAACGATATAATGTGGTCTTTTTTCTGTTAGCTCGACCTAATCTTACACCATAATTCAGTCCCCTAATGATAAATTTATTGTTTCTCTAACACATTAAAGGTTCTGGATGCTATTATTTATACACGACTAGAATTCATTATCCCAGTGTACTTTCTATATATTCAATAGAGCATCAAGTATAGTAGGTAATCTTTAGAATTCTTAACCCTTTTCCATGGTCTGTATTCACCAAGCATCCTTCAGAACGTCCTCAGTCTTATTTTCAAGAATTTTCTAAATTTGAAAGTTGCAAATTTTCTGATTGGCCAAACCATTTTGAATATCGTGGAAAATAAGACAAAGTATGTTTTTTTAAGAATAGTAGGTGAATACGGACCCAGAAGTCATTTCTAAAAGAAGCAAACAACAAACAAATGTATATCAGACGACGGCATTTGGCACTAAAAAGGTAGACGACGTTATGAGACAAGAGAAAGTGCTTGATAGCAGCTCGTGACAAGCAATTTCTCTTTTTGCAAGTTTCACATGCATTCATGCAGTTCACCGGAGTAGCCAGCATAATCACTAAGGTGAAGTTTAAAGTGTCAACAGTGACCGCCATTTAAAGATGTCAAAGAAAAACTTCATATCAGCCCTAAAAAAAGTAAAACAATAACATAGAAAGTGTATGCTTTCAACAAGACGGTGCCCCACCACACACATCCAAAAAAGCCTGGTTGGAAAAGGTGTTTAGAGACCGATTCATCTCCTTTCGAAAAGAGAAAGAATGGCCACCACATTCATCAGATACCAGTCCTCTTGATTTCTTTCTCTGTGGTTACCTGAAAGACAGGGTATATTCACCAGTTCCTGAAAACACTGAAGAGCTGAAAAGTACCTTTCAACTGGAAACAAGGGGAATTGGAGCACACACATGTTGAAACTTCATAGAGCGCTTGGATATGTTAACCTAAAGGAATGTGGACGTCACCTAGAACACATACATGTAGATCTACTATAATTTTATATCACACGGATGTATTAACATTGGAATTTAATGAGGTAATATCCAACATCAAAATCTTTATTGAATATGCTTTAGTTTGGTATATTGCATATACCAATGGCATTCTTTATCAGTAAGAAACTACATTTGATGGTTGTGTCAGATAGTATATAGCACAGCCTGCAGACAGAAACAATCTGCCGGTTGTTTAAACACGAAAATTGCATTCATTACTAAACTAGAACCTTTCAGTGTCTTTACACTGGCAATGAAATATACATTTAAATATAGTAGTAATAATTGATTTTTACAAAAAAAAAAGAAAGTTTCGCGGCAAAAACCTAAACAGATACTTTTCACTGAAGAGGCTTACTCAGATTTTGAGTATAATTGGCAAGCGATGAACATTTCATTTGCATACCCAATGTTGGAGTATATTTCTAGCTAATCTAATATTTTTATTAAAAAAAAAAAAAAAAAAACACACACTCATTTTGATCAATTTTAAACGAAGATCAAGAAAGACCAATTAGAGCCAATTTATCGAAATTAGAGCAGTCGTATTACAAATGTTGTTCAAAGCAATTAAACATGTACGTGTACAACAGGACAGGACAGAACACAGCTTTATTTACACCCAAGTATTCACAAAATACAATAAGGGCAATATACAAAATAATTAAAAAAGTAGAAATATAATATATGACTTCCGACAAATTAAATTACAGGACAAGAAGTGGACACGGGAGATGATGGAGAGGTATAGAGCGACGGTTTATGCGCACCTGCTGTTCATGTGACCTCACGTGGAAGAACAGATCGTGTAAATCCCTGTTAAGAACCACGGGGAAGTTTTTCATAATAATGTTTTTCTATCATGTGGAAAAAAGGCGGGACTAGCACCACTTTCCACTTAAAGTTGTCAACAATGAGGCCAGCCCAGCCTGTTTTGTCGTCTGCTTTGTATAAGTTAACTCGCAGTTTCGCCATTTTTATGAAATATGAAATATGTCAGGCTGCGGAAAGAGAGAGCCCAGTAGAAACAACCATAGCGCGACGAAACAGACAAAGAAATCCTTAGAAAGCCTTGACATAAGCTTTTTAAATCGTCGCACACTTCAATGTTATGAATGAAAAAACACCTAAGGGCGCAAAATAAAACGCCAAACGCACACACGGATGTACACAACAGTTTAGACAGTTTTAGATAAATATACAAATGTAAAACATATCACTAAAAAAAAGTTACAAATTAACAAAATATGACCATATTGACTTTGTAAGATTCCTGTATTGAAAAATGAATTACATTAGAGCCATTGGAACCGATAAGGAGCAAGGTGGTGTAAATGTAGTCGTATCAAAATACTGGACGCACATTTTGATCACAGAAAGAAAGCTCAGTCACGCAGTGATAATACAAGAGGGCCATGATGGCCCTATATCGCTCCACTGGCTAACAAGTAAAAACACTACAAGCCAAACATTACAGTACTTGGGCAATTGGTATCGAACTAGAAGACATACAAATTTTTTTCTATAAAATCCTACGAGAAAGTTATGACCCCAGGGCAAAGCCATTTTTGACCACAGAGCCATAATTACTTGAATCCTGGTGGAGTTCCACAAGATAGAGCCTGATACCAAATAATACAGGTCTAGAACGTGTGGTTATAAACAAGAAGATTTTAAAAGTTTCCTCAATAAAAGGCCCTGTAAAACATAAGACCCATGAGACAGGGCTAAATTTAGTAGCCCTATGTCTTATGGTTAGTAACAAGAAGATTTCTAAAGTTTTACAATATGAGCCGACGTAAAACTTGTGACCCCTGGGGCGGGGCCAAACTTTACCCCAGGGCTATAATTTTGGCCCTCTTGGTAGAGGCCCACTACATGCAAAATTTGGAAGACCTATGCCTTATGGTCTAGGTAAGAGAAGATTTTTAAAGTATTCCCTATATAAGCCTATGTAAAACTTGTGACCCCGGGGCGGGGCCAAACTTGGCCCCAGGGCTATAATTTGGACCCCCTTGGTTGGGGCCCACTAGATAAAGCTACATGCAAAATTTGGTTGCCCTAGGCCTTATGGCTGTGTACGAGGAGATTTTTAAATTTTTCCATATGTAAACCGATATAAAACCTGTGACTCCCCCCGGGGCAGGTCCAAACTTGACCCCAGGGCTATAATTTTGGCCCTCTTGGTAGAGGCCCACTAGATAAAGCTACATGCAAAATTTGGTAGCCCTAGGCCTTATGGCTAGGTATGAGAAGATTTTTAAAGTTTTCCCTATATAAGCCCATATAAAACTTGTGACCCCGGGGCGGGGCCAAATTTGACCCTAGGGCCATAATTTGAAGAAACTTGGTAGAGGTCTACTAGATAAAGCTACATGCCAAATTTGGTAGCCCTAGGCTTTGTGGTTTCAGACAAGAAGATTTTCAAAGATTTTCAATATTTTTCAGTTTTGTTGCCATGGCAAACAGAGTTTTTGAAGGAATCAAATTCTTTCAAGAAATTCTGAAGAGGACCATGTCAGGATCATTTCTGTGAAGTCTCATCAAAATTGGATGGGTAGTTTCACAGAAGATGTTTGAAATAAAAGTTAACGCACGCACGCACGCACAGACGCACGGACGGACGCACGCACGCACGGACGCACGACGTACACCGGGCCTTGACATAAGCCCGCTGGCCTTCGGCCAGTGGAGCTAAAAACCACAACTGAACAAATACAACTGGAACTGTTGCAAGCGTAGAATATCAACACCAGTTGCCTTATCACCGGATCAGGAAAAAAAGTAAAATGGTTTTATTGCTGTACTAGTCAATCACTCACGATGAACATTACAGCCGACCAAGTTCCCATAGGGAGGCTTCCGTTACAGTTTCAGCCCGAATGACTGAACGGCAGGAGGCGAAGAGGACATTAAATTGCGTATACTTACGGACAGACAGACGGACAACCTGATTCTAGTATGCTGCCAAATGTTGTGGGAGTTTAAAAATGAAACCGATTTGAAACAAAATACACTGCCTTGTGAATAAGCCATATAAACTCCCAGGCAGTACTGACAAACCTACAAATAATAGAACAGATACCCTACAGTCTTACTGCTTTTCTATAAATCATTTATTGACAAATCACCAGAACATATTAATTAATCGCTTACTAATAAAGCCAGATGTGCAATCTTATTGCTTTTGTATATATTATACATTGATAAATTAGCAGAATTTTTAATCGAAAACTGATGAGTGTACGCAAACCACAAATTAATATAGCTTACAATTAAAAGAAAACGAATGAAGGATGTGGGCGGTCAATTCCGATCAATATGTCAACATATCGATCCATTTTAGTACACAATTGGTCAAGAATGATGCAAAGCTCGACCTAGGATACAATACCATTTGTTATAGCTTTATTGTAACCCTTTTAGCGCCATAGGTGAATATAAGGATTTTTACAGAGGGCATAGATCAAGATCAGACTGCACAGAATGCCAGCTTATTTAGTCAAGCCTACAGGATAAAATTCTTCCTGAGTTTTAGTTGATTGTACATGTAATTTTTTTCTGCTATCGAAAGAGGTCAAGTATGTATAGAGCTGAGAGAGTCAATCGGTGAACGTACGAATTTTGGTCAGCCCGACATACTCGCCTAAAGTTAATTTTGTCCGTAACATCTAAAATAGCAAGTATTTGATCGTTATTTATCTATGTCTTATGACAACCTTAGTTCCTAACCTCTAGAGCGAAGAAAACGAAAAAGCTCTTTTTAATTCTGGAAATAAGACCCAAAAGGCGCAAGTTTAAGATTGCTTTGTCCAGAAAGTAACTTGTCTGAGCAAACCGGACAATGCATGTTCTGCACAGTCTGACCTTGACCTACACCGGCTGCAAAGAAACCAATCATGACAGTTATGCGGATTGAGGAGTTAACACCTGAAAAAGCTTCGCTTGTTCGAAAAATCTGAAAGATAGTGGATAAGCCCTAAAAGGGGATCGCTGGAATACTATGAAACCTTAAATGGTGCCATGTTAAGCTCGTCATTCTGAGGTTTCGGGCTCGAATAATAACCTGGCTCATAATTCAAAGCCGACGAGTTCGGGTCATATCTAAACCATACTTCCTTCTGATCAATGATTCCAGGCATTGCACCAAAAATGTTTATCTTCTATTTGCAGAACACTTTGTGTTTATACCACAAAGCCACACGTAAAAGGTTGATGAAAATGTTGTACAAAGCACTCAAAAAAAAAAAAAGAATTAAAGATGAGCTAAATGCAGTGAAAGTACCGATATACATGCACTGTTGAGTTATATGTTTTAAAAGTCACTGGGGTAACACTTCTTTGAATACGTATATATACATACACGAAATAAATATTAAATCTTCAAAACTTATTTATTCATTTGTTATAGCTGTTTTCAACATTTAGTTTTTATCGTCGGAAAGTGCAACTGCCCATGCTTTCCAGGGGTTTGTTTGACCAGTTTTTTGTGCAAATTCTTACAAATCCTACACACTGGCTGCTTTCCCACAAAAACATTGTCATGCAATTTTCAGCGATGCAAGAGCAAGTAATCGTGTAATAATGACTTTGATCAACCCTCAGAAAGAACTTGGCTCAGCTAGGAAACAAACCAGCAACTCCCGGATTTCAAGCCCTTTACTATATCAGCTCTGCTACCGGACTTGGAAAAAAACCTTGGCAATCGTACATCAGTTAACTCTTTACCACACAATCTCGACTTTTAACAACCCTGAGAAAGAAGCCTTTTGAAAGCATCGTGGGAAAAGGAGAAAATGCTGGTAACCAGCATTTTCACCTTTTACCACAATGTTTTCTACCCTTCCCAAATGAAAATTTCAATTTTTCAGTCACATTTATTTTGTCGTCTGCAAATGCTTTCATTCTATAATTTTGTCGTTTGGTAAAGAGCTAAAGGTTATAAAGGTATATGTACTTAGATGATTGCTTCAAGTTAGGTTGAAAACGAAGCTCAAACCGTCTTGGGATGTTTGTATCGACATGTCCCTTTTTCAGGACAGTGGATAGCACAATATTATGTACTTCTCGTATATTTCTGTAAGTAAATTATTAAAAGAAAAACAGAATACACAATATTTATTTCAAAATTCTGGTTTACAATGATTTTCATGCTTTCTTTCCATTTGTGGCTCTATCATACAATGCTTCAAGTACTATGTCATAAGGTTACTGCCTTGATGCATTTATTTTCCCATGCACTCTCAAAAATAATTATACAAATCGGCAAACGCTAAGTTCAACATTCTCGTTATGTTTATAGTTAACATTGACATGGAAAATGATTACTGGAATAAAACTGCAAGCACCCTAGAATTGATAGAGTGGCCAACCGGTCCATAAAAATAAAACTCCAGTAAAAATTACACACATATTGATAATAAAACACCAGAAACTCACGGTGTGAACAAAGCTGTAGGTGTTCAGAAGCCATCAATGGACAACTAATGTCAATGTAGGATTTTTGAATGTATGCCCAATATAATGTATCATTCTGGCGCGGGCTTTAAATGTCACGTGGTTGCTGGGGTGGGCCATCAAACGTTCCGATTCTCCGGGCCAGTGTGTCAAATTGACCCGCCACATTTGTCGCCGTAATGTCTGCATTTTTGTTAGTCTGGTTTACAACTCTTACATAATAGAACGTAACAAAGTTCTTTTAGTAACTTTGTAGTCCCTGTCCAGGCTCTCTGGCCTACCAAAAGGGAAAACAAGAAAAAGTAGTTCATATGATATGTATTAATGCATACACATGAATATGAAAAATCATATACAAATCGACCTTAACGCTTTTCCAAACGACAAAATTCTATATCTGTCCAAATTGAAAGCAAATGCAGCCGACAAACTCAAGTAATAGTATCTCTCTGTAGTTGGGTAGAAAGCATTGTGGGAAAGGAGAAAATTCAGGTTACCGACAAATCTCCTTTTCCCATGATATTTTTAAAAGCTCTCTTCTTCAGGGTCATTAAAACTTGGGAATGTCTGGTAAAAAGTTTCTTTTAATTACAAGGCGAGCGCCCACAAAGCTTGCACTTAATGATAACTTATTAATATACATGTATCATGAACATATCATGTCAACATGTATCTCTCTTCTCAATGGCGATTTAAATTAACTCTCGGACGTCGCGGATTAATATCGAAATTCACAGAATGTGCATCTGATCTGGAATCAATGTCTATCGGTAACCTGATACAAATCTATTTTGTCAAATAAACGATGTTCTGTTCTGTTTTTGTTCCATAACTATTTTAACCCTTTACCTGCCAAATAAGTGAAATGAAACGTTCAAGCCGATGGTAAAAACCCAACTGTTGCTGTTTCAACGTTACTTTTTATGAAAAATATAACCTTACCGGACAGAGTAGATCCACTATCAGACTGCACGTTCTGTTTACCTTTCTTCAGATAAGCCATTGGTAACGCTGATGGTGCAGTTTTGATTTTTTTTTTTTTTTTGAATCCAATAAATGAACGGAAATATATAGCCAATTAATGTTGATTGATCAATAACTTGAATTACTGTTTGCAACACAGTAGGAGAAATCTCACATTTCCCATCTCATCTCTGTGCTTTTCTTTTACTATTACCGTATACTTGAAAGCATAAAAAGTTCATCCATTGCATATTTCTGTTTTAAATTAGCATTTGTCCAAAACTTCCTTATTTGTATTTTCAGCTGGCTTAAATGGCCGTAACCAAAATATCTTGGCCTAAACATCTAGACCAAAATGTCCATGGCTAACACGTCCGCCCTCAATTCTACATATTTAAATATGTTGATTTAAAGCATTCATCTACCACATAACTATTCTTGTTTTCAGTGTAATATGGCCATTGCGAATTTTTCACACAAAACATTTGAGATAAGCAAGAAGTGCCATTACTGAACAAAACTCTGTAACAACTCGTTTAACTTCTAAGACATTGGTGACCTAGATTTCCCTTTTGATGCATCTGTCTGAATTTATCATTTTGGAAAACTACGAACCTTTACACAAATCAATTCGTTGTATATAAGTGTCTAATTTTTCCTCTTATGGGTACAAACCTGTTATCTAGAGAAGCAAATAGGTCTCATTCGCATGAATTACATGTACATACATGTAAGGTTATGTTCTTGCAAAGTATGTAAAATAATTCTTGAACTCATTAATGTGACAAAAAAAATGCATCTGATTTTCTTTGTCTTTTGAGCTGAAATTGTTGCACTCGTTGAGGAAAAAAAAAAAAATGCTATTAAAATCGATCTAGGGTCACTTAATACAAAATTCCTAGTCTCTTTCTGTAAAAGTCCATCTCTTGAAAACGCCAGCTCATGTCAGACTCCATATAAATATATCAAATCAACAAACGATTAAATCGATGCTTCCTTCTAATCAGAATATGGGTACAGTAGGACTCAAGCTAATTGACTTTATATATATATTAAATAACATAAACAATAACAAAAAATTAGAAATGTTAATACACAAATAAATATAATGACCATTCTGTATTGTTTTATTAGATTGTTGTGTAAATTCAACTGACACATTTTTTTTTTTAGGTGCATTATTGAATACTTATCAAGGTGACTTATGCCTAGTTTACACAAACCAGCATGCTTTAAGGATAGGGCACCCTAATGGGTTTCGTGTAACATCGTCTTTCATCGTACGGATTCGGCTAAAACTCGGGTAATCCGTAATCGATGCGGGGAACCAGCATACGAGTATATCTGCCGATCGATTACGGATTACCCGAGTCTACGCCGAATCCGTACGTTTCTCGGAGAAGCAAGGCGATGTTACAGGAATCCGCATCGCCCTATCCTTAAAAACAGCTAAATATATATCAAGGATGGACACAAAGCAAAAACTATATATGCCATGTTCCGTAGGTCTATGGAAGTCAAATTTATAGTTAGAACATTCGGAATAAAAATGAATGAATATTACATTCCAGTTTTATTCATTGCACTTTAAATGTTCATAACTAAAGGTTGTTTATACCATTTGCACATCTCTAGCTTTTGTGTAGAAATGGCCATCTTTGTCTTTCAGTTACTCATTGTGGACCGTTCATTTATCCGACCGCAGCCAAGGACAACAATTTTGGGACAAGTTTAAAATCAGTTGATTGTAAAGATAGTGGTGTACACAAAAACACCACGTAAAATCCCACTATCACTACAACGGTGACTTTTGATTCACTGGTACCCCTGGGACAGTAATCACAGCCGATATGGCTTGCAACACGCGAAAAGGCGAATTCGGACATTTGCGTAAAGTGTCGTCTCGGATCAGCCTGCGCAGTCCGCGCAGTCCGCGCAGCCTAATCCGAGACGGCACTTTACGACTACGTTAGATTTTGTGATACAGTAGACTTGTGCAAAACAGAAAATTACATAAAAACGGAAAGTGTTGTTTCGGAGTAGCCTGCGCGGACTGCGCAGGCTGATCCGAGACGACACTTTACGCAAATGTCTGAATGCCCCTTTTCAGATACGGTAATCATAGAACTAATGGTTAATTCCAAAGGTAGCCAACTAATTGGCTGGAAATATTGTTATTCCACTTTCATCAAGAGTCTTAGATTCCAACAAGAGCGGCAAATTGTCGCAAGATACGCCCGTCCCACCACCAGTTGTCGAGGGGGTATAATAATCGTAAAGGGCAGGTAATGCAACAAACATGTTTACCAAAGTCTCAAGTCAATTTGACTTGAGGTGACAAAGTTCCGTTCCGGACAAGCAAGAAATACTGTAAAAATAAAGATCAAAGTGGAATTACTCAAAATCCGCACTAGGTAGAGTTATTGTTCTTGCGCACTGTACTCCGTAATATTGCAACAAACATGCATACCAAGTTTGAAGTCACTCTGACTTGAGATGACAAAGTTATATTCCGGACAAGCACTAAATGCTGTAAAAATGACGATCAAAGGAAAATAACTCAAGATTCGTGCTAGGAAGAGTTATGGTTCTTGTGCACTGCACTCCATAAATTTTCAACAATCATGCATACCAAATCTGAAGATGTTCAGACTAGAGATGACAAAGATATATTCCGGACAAGCAGAAAATGGTGTAAAAATGACGATCAAAGGTAAATAAATCAAAGACAGCATGAGGTAGAGTTATGGGTCTTTCGCACTGCACTCCGTATTATTGCAACAAACACAAATACCAAGTTTCAAGTCAATCGGACTGGAGATGATAGAGTTATGCTCCGGACAAGCAGAAAATGCTGTAAATATGATGATCAAAGGGAAATAACTCAGACAGCACAAGGTAGAGTTATGGTTCTTTTGCACTGCACTCCGTATTATTGCAAAAAAACACAAATGCCAAGTTTCAAGTCAATCGGACTGGAGATGACAGAGTTATGCTCCGGACAAGCAGAAAATGCTGTAAAAATGACGATCAAATGGAAATAACTCAAAGACAGCACCAGGTAGAGTTATGGTTCTTTCGCACTGCACTCCGTATTATTGCAACAAACACAAATACCAAGTTTCAAGTCAATCGGACTGGAGATGACAAAGTTATGCTCTGGACAAGCAGAAAATGCTGTAAAAATGACGATCAAATGGAAATAACTCAAAGACAGCACCAGGTAGAGTTATGGTTCTTTCGCACTGCACTCCGTATAATTGCAACAAACACACATGCCAAGTTATGCTCTGGACAAAGAACTGGACGCCGCCAGCCCGCCCGTCCAGACAGACGCCCGCCCGCCCGTACGCCATGGGTGATCCCATAATACGTCCCGTCTTCGACGGGCGTATAAAAACCTGTCAGTAAAAGATAAAAATTCAATTTTGTGCGTTGCAAGATGGTGCCCAGGTCTAGCAACATTAATTTCAAAGCTGCCAGTGCACACAACCCTCCGTGTTTTCAAACGTAATCTCTATTATTAGGTACAACGATGAACAGTTTACCAAAGAATACGAAAACTTTCCCAAGCAGTGCTCTGTACGGAAAACTGATCTTGATAAGCTGCAACGGTATCTGTTCAGAAACGCCAGGTCCTGTGCTGTTTAGTGGTACTGTTGTTAAGCTGGTAGTCATAAAATTCCCAAGATAGGTTTCCGCCGGCTACGCTTGCACATGGTTGCGCTAGAAAAAAATAAGTACCTTGCAGTATGACAGAATCTCAGCTCAGGTCTGATGGGACCAGAAATGAATAATTATAGTATGATGTTTTATGTCTAAAATTATCTTGAAAGTTGTGTTGAAAAGCATTCAGGAAAGCCACATGCTTATGTCACATTTCAGTACTTTATCAATCAATGACGGTATACTTCAGGGGTGGGTTTTCTACATCTTAATTATCTATGTAAAACAGACCTCTCATGGAGACATAGTGACTGAACGGCATATTTATACAGTCATGCACTACAGACCTTATAATTAAACAAACCGTTATCTTTGCCTACAGAGGACTTTGAAATTATCCATCTAAAAGTATGGAATGTCAACATAAAAGTTTAAAGCATGAGTAAAAAGATTCTAGAAATAGGAGTTACTGTGTGGTAAAAGCGATATAGGTCTATCCATTTCGAAATATACAAGTAGTCTTTGTAAATGATCTTCAGCTGCAAGATAGAGAAATAGGAAAAAAAAGTAAGAAAGAAAGAAACCCTTGTCCACAGCAAGTAATATGCAAATGTAAATGAGCTACACTCTGGTAAAAGGAGGTTAATACATCCCCGTGATCCATTATGCAAATCAAGTCATCACCTAACTATAGATCCATAAAATCATTTTTTCTTTTTTCTTTTTTTTTTTTTTTTTTGAAATAACAGACTGAATCACAAAGTAAACTGGTCCTTTGATATGTAGAAAATTTACCCACAACAAAAAGTTTCGATCTGTGTCAGCCTGCGTAGACATGGATTCGTTACGTTTTGCAGATGCATTAAGTCCCCTTTCGCCAGCGCATGGCCTAAATATAAAGGATGAGATGATAAAACACAGATTCATCATCATTATGAGGCCCACCGCAATGTAATATTTCAATTTTGTACAACATTAGAAAGTCATCGTTCGCTAAGTTATGACTTTGGTTAACAATAGTTCTGATTCAGCCATATGTAAAAAAAAGTCACCTAGTTTTCTATAAATGGCCAACGCACGTGTTTTATTGTGACGAATGCCTAATTTTGTTAGGAACAAGATTGATTTTCACTAAGTATAATACACCTACGATCATTAGCCTCGAGGAAGCATAGCTAAAGATACTAGAATTGTTGCAAAGGTGATCTTTACCAGTCGACTAAGTCTTCTACAGATCTTTACCAGTCGACTAAGTCATCTACAGACCTGTCCATATTGAAAGCAATCGCAGTCGCCAAATCAAATAACTCGTGTGGTCGGTATAGATCATTGTTACCGGGATTTTCTCCTCATCCAAAATAGTTATAATGTTTTTCCTGAGGGTTCTAAAACCGCGACAATGTTTGGTGAAGGATCAGTGAAGATATATTTACCCTTACTGGAAACATATTCTGAAGTGCAATTTGTCATTTTTCCGGTTGTTCTCAATTGCATATTACGCAGCTTTGCATCATCATACAGGCGTGGACTTTTTGTATGGCATTATTGGCGCAAAATACCTGTATGCGAGAGATCATTTGGAAATGACAGTTAAAAAAAAAAAGTTTTATTGACTAAAATCGTGCAAAAAATACGTGGCAAGCTCTATTGTTGCTTTCAAAACTGGTTTGCAAGACGAAAGCGGCCGTCTGCATGTGGCACTGTGTTCATATACCAATTGTCAGTGATCCTGAGCTAATTTTATTTATTTTATTTTGTTTGTTTGTTTTTCTGTCCGTTTGCTTGTTTGTTTGTTTGTCATTCTGGTATTGAAAGCCTCATTCAATACTACAAGCCCGCGAAGAGCCGATATCGAAATACAAAGGTTAAAGAAATGTCCTTTTTACATAGGGTTTCGTTGATGGAATGAAAAATGATGGCACGTGTGAAGATACTATACATGTGTCAGATCTTGCCGGTCAAACACACACTTTTCGCTTTATTAGACGACGAAATATTAGACCAGTCCAAAGTTAAAGCTTTTCCAGACGACAATTTCGATTATTCTCTAATGGTTTTTGGCTATGTATCTTTTAAGCGACAGAGAACACTTTGAGAAGAGGAGAAAATGCCTGTTACCAGCATTGTCTCCCTTCCCTAAAATATTTTCAAAAGCCGTTTTACTCAGATCGTTCAAACTCAGACAGGGTTGGTAAAAGTTTAACCCTTTACCAGACAATGACGACTTTTAACGCCCCTGAAAGAGAAGGCTTTTGAAAACATTGTGGGAAAAGGAGAAAATGCTGGTTACCAGCATTTTCTCCTTTTCCCACAATGTTTTCTACCCTATTAAAAAAAAATTATTTCATATGAGCCACGTTAAAACTGTCATCTACAAATGCTTTCAATTTGGACAGGTCTAAAATTTTGTTGTGTGGTAAAGGTTCAACCCTTATCCTGCTATATAAATGAAATGAAACATTCAAACCGATGGTTAAAACCCAAATTTTGCTTTTTCAAAGGTATTTTTGTTGAGGGAAAAATATTATCCATATCGGACAGTGTAGATCCAAGATCAGACTGCACGTTCTGTGCAGTCTGATCTTGATCTACTTTGTCTGCAAAAGGTCACTCAGTCGCGCTTAGCAGCCCAATGGGTTAATGCATAGTGCCAAAGTACTCGGGCTAAATCAGCGATTTGGAAGGTTTAGAGTCATTTTGATGTAGATTTACAGCCGAGTTTGAAGCCTTTTTCCTGAAAGAGCGGGTGGGGATGTGTCAGACTGTTGTCTGCATTTAACGCTCTAGATAGGTCTACGTATATCCCCATCCCCAAGACAAATATTAGTTTTCGCCATATAATAGTAGTGCATTTATTTTCCACTGTTACATTCAAGTAAATAATGAAACCAATATCATGTATCGGATGAGCACAATATTATCACAATAATGTCCGCCCTTCGGTAGGTGATTATATGTAAAGTTGTGGAATAATTCTTTTTATGAAAACATGAAAAACATACAATAACACGTTTGTCCTTACTCTAAGCAAGGTACTTGGGTATAAACGAAGGATAATATTTCGTCAAAGGCCAAGTTTTCAAAGTGGAAATAGATTAAACGTCATCCTTCTTTCTTTTCGTCTTAACTGACTGTTCCAATTGGTTTGTGTAGGAAGGGAGATAACTATTGCATGACACGTTTTAAAAAAGTCATTGGGGAGGTTTCCTATATCCCTGCCTCATTTATCAAGTTTAATGCTATAAGCTCACAAAAATATCAGCCACAGATTTTTTCCATGCGTAGTCTACATTAAATCCGTAGAAAAGTCAACAATTACCAAATCTGAAAAAGTATATTTTTTACTTATTGGAGAGGTCATCAGACCTCTCCAACAGTGGTGAGTTTAAAAGGCAGACTGCCGCAGAATTTGCTGTCTAAATCCATTTTCTTGCAAAATTGTTCTGATACACAGTCTGTTTCGTCATGGTTTTGTAAATAAAGCGAAATCAAAATACCGAAACAGGAAATAGACGTGGTTATTTTCATATGACGAATTTCAGAAAAGATTTGTTATATTAACTTGCCATGGCTGCAAATGACCTCTCAAATAATTGTAATTTTTCATTAAGCAAATAAATCTAAGCGGAAGAAAAAATAAGAAGAATTTCGTTAAAAAGAGAAAGAAGACCGTTGGACAAGATCATGTGACTTGAAAGCGCGGCAAGAAGGTCAAATGACCGTCATGTAAAGCATATGAGGTTTCTACGCGGCGGCTTTTTTACTCGTTTGTTTACATGTACCAAAATATATTGAAATTAAAAGCCAATAAACTATTTGAAAACATTGATGCTGACCTCTCCTGGCTTCTTTTGTAAAGAAGCCAACTTGTCTATTATAGTCTCTGAGTTTAATCGATGTGCTACGGCTTCAATCGTATGATCTATACTCATTGCCCTGGGATCCCTTTCACTAATCTGCGTATGCACGAAATTTGCGTACGCGGTTAAATAGTAAGCAAGCATCAAGTCTGAAAACAAGTCTCACTATACTGCATAACAAAATGATTTTAGTAAAAATTTACATAACTTTACGCATGCCTCTGGGTAAAGCTGAGGTCGTGTGTGAATATTTATAACCGAAAATAATTCGCGTAAATCTACGCAGTATATTGAAACGCGGACCTGTTCGTGTCCTGGATTAGTGAGTCTGTTTTTGGCTCAACTACCACGTTGGCTTCGTAAAGAGTCAAAATTTGATTTGTTTTCTGTACAGAAAAAGAGCGAATGTGAAAGGTCGATCCTAGAACCGGTTCCTACTTTGCGCAGAAATACCAAATCACCCATTGACTGATCGACCGAAGATTCGGTTAAAGCCTAGTAGGACTATTTGGGTGGTCTGTCTGAGAAAGGTTCATGTAGTAGATCTAGTGCTAAGTGAAAAGAAGTCCTACTTGAGAGCTTGCTTCCAAGCTCTTTCCACTGCAATGATTTATCAGAGAAGATCAAAGGTCATGCCGTAAATGCATGTCTTATACTGCTTTTATGAATTCTTGAGACATACGAGGGTTTTTTTTTTTTATGTAATTTTTAGCACATATTTGGCACCTTTAACAACATAAAGAAACACGATCTAAAAGCAGCAATGCCACCACCACCCACCCAATCCGCGCCCATCATACTGTGATTTTCAAACAAATGATATCTAAAAGATAGACAGCGTAAATTTGTTGGCAAATAGGCAGGCGCCCTTAGAATAAACATGTCTACATTTTTTACCACAGGTGCCCTTAGAATAAACATGTGTACATTTTGACCTATCACAAATTCCTGTTTATTCATTTGTTATGAGTACCGAAAAGTAGGTCAGAAGCCAGAATATTCAGCTACGCCGAAAAAAAAGTTGTATTACTTTCAGTAGGAGTTTGCAAAAAGGTTCATCGCTCACGATGCCAACCTTTCATACCGTTTCGTTGCCAACGGAGGCGTATTTTGGATAAATATACAGCAACGTCCATTAGCATTGCAAAGGAAAGAGCAGAGTGATTTTCACTCTATGTTTAATCTTTCAAAAAGCTGCCGATGCGACACCATTTGAGCTTACTTCCTCATAAGCCATGCTGTGATTCCGCTGATTAATTGAATTCGGTAGGATAACAACTGCTCAATATGACCTCACCTGGTGACCAGTGTCAAGGATCAGTTACCTTAGGCGTAATTAACCCTTTGCCTGCTGAGCGCAACTCGAGGACCTTAAGCGGACAGTGTAGATCAAGATCAGACTGCACAGTACGTGCAGTCTGATCTTGGATCTACACTGTCCGATAACGAGATATTTTTGCCTCCAAAATAACTTTGAAATAGCAACATTTGGGTTTTTCTACTATCGGTCTAAACATTTCATTTAACTTACATGTATTTAGCAAGTTAAGAGATCACATAATCACCGTCCTGATAAGGTGAAGTTTCTAGTCAGTAACCCTTTAAAGGTTAAATCGCTTTTCACGACTATAGGTGCCTTTGCGGCCAGTGTAGATGAAGATCAGGCAGACAGATATTTGATCTACACTGTCCGCTATACTGAAACTCTTTTTTTTTTCATTAGAAAAAGTAAACCTTGCATAGCTGCCGAGGCTGAAGTATTTCTATTGAACTGTCAGGTGCTTAAGTCTGTTTATCTGCATTAAAAGCCGAATAGCGACCAAAAGTAAACAATGGGGTGTTTAAAAGCATTTAGATTTAGATCATACCATTTTAAAATCATGGAAGATGACTATCTGTACGGTCGGTCCAAGAGATGGTCGCTGGCAGAAAAATGAATTTTAAAACTAGTTGCCAGGTCGCCCTGTCTTTTGTTTACTTTTTAACTGATTTATTAATGCATTTTCCTGCCAGCGACTAATAATTTGGACCAAGCACTCGATAACAGATTGTCAACTTTACGATAATTTCCATACTTTTGAATGGTATGAATTGCATTTCAACGCCGGCATTGTTTACTTTTGGCCGCTATTGGGCTTTTAAGTTTCCCAGCTAGACGTCTTCGTCGTATTTGTTTGCTATGATTTCAACTGTTCTTTGTTGCGACAAGCTGGTCCTTGAATCACGACCAAATCATTTGAGCCATGCTCTGGCAAAAGGGGACTTAATGCATCTCTCTGATGCATCATACCATGCAAGTCATCCCATAGCTATTGATCCATAAAATGAACTTTGTTTAACAACCGACTGAATCACAAGGTAAAATGGTCCTTCAACATGCATAAAATTTAGCAAAAGCAAAACGTTCCTGCCCATGTCAGCCTGCGCACTAGTGCGCACTCCGCGCAGGGTCGATACTTTTTGCAGATGCATTAAGCCCCCTTTACACAGAGCATGGCTCAATTTTAGATGTGATCTTGGCCTAACCCCTCTTGCTTAGAAGACTAGAGTCGGCAATAATCAAGACTTGGTAAAACAAAATTATTATACACGTGTCCGTTAATAACTCTTTCAGCACCACACATATTTGAGCCATACTCTGTAATAAGGGGGTTTAAGGCAACTGCAAAAAGTATCGACCCAGGTCAGCCTGTGCAGTCCGCACAGGCTGACCTGGGCCGAAACCTTTTGCTCTTTTTTTTTAATTTTCTGCATGTCAAAGGACAAGTCTACCTCAAGATTCAGCCGAAAAGGAAAAAAAAAAAAAATAATAATAATCAATAACTAGGTGATGACTTGCTTAGCATAATGCGTCACAGATATGTATTTAATCCCCTTTTGCCAGAGCATGGCTCACATAAATGTAAACTTGACTACTTTCGACAGCTAAAAATACAAACTAATCAATTTGGAAAAAAATTTTTTGTAACCTGCTAGGCTTGACTAAACAAGCAGACGGTATAGATCAAAGATCAGACTGCACCCGGCACCTTCTGTGCAGTCTGATCGTGATCTATGCTGTCCGCAAGAGGCACTGATTTCATATATAGCACCGACAGTATTTAGCGGGTCATCATGACATACAATCCCCTTTAAAACATCCGCGAATCACCATATTAATCCTTCTCCCAAACAACACTGAAATTTTACACTCTTCCAAATTCAAAACCTCTACAAAAGACAAACTCAGAATTAGTGAAAAGGAGCTTCTTAAGTTCTCTGATAGGGTAGAAAACATTGTGGGAAAAGGAGAAAATGCTGGTTACCAGCATTTTCTCCTTTTCCCACAATGTTTTCAAAAGCTTTCTCAAATAGGAACGTTTAAAGCACGGGTTGTTTGGTAAAGGGTTAAAGCCAGACAATTTTGACAGAATGAGTTGTGATTTACATGGCTTAGTTTTACCAGTGCATTCTTGAAGGACATGACTATATAACCCTTTAGAACACAATCCCGACTTTTAACGACCTTTTGAAAGAAGCCTTTGGAAAACATTGTGGGAAAAGGAGAAAATGCTGGTAACCAGCATTTTCTCCTTTTTTCCACAATGTTTTCTTTCCTTCATTAAACAAATTTCAATAGTTCAATCACATTTATTTTGCCGTCTGCAAATGCTTTCAATTTGGACTAGTCTACAATTTTACATTTTGTTGTTTGTTAAATACTTAACCCATATAGGACTTTCTATGCCTCTGAAGCCGACCGCTTCAATCACTCTGGCAAAGGGGAGCAGTTGTATACCAAAAGCAATAGCTAACTGTTCCAAACTGCTTTCCAGTCTGCTGAAACACAATATTTTTATTTGGTTGTCTTCAGACGCTTGTCTGAACAAATGTTACTTAGATTTCATCTTGGTGAGTCTAATTAAAGAGTGTACAGAGTAAACTCTTTGATACCCGAGCTCACTTTAACTTTGTTGCCTTTGAGTATAAGTGTAGATCTTACTCATAAAAACACAGGTATCATGATGTATCATTTTACAGGATTTTGAACCATGCAGTTGGCTGCAATTTTGTTTTGATCCAGAGGAAAGCAGTTACCGTTCATATGTGCGCCGACAGTTTATAGTCCTCATTATGAGTATCATCAAGGTACATAAACATGTACGAGGGCTGTCCCTAAATAGCGTAGACAAAAGCTATAACACAATCAGTGTTATTAACACAATAGATTCAGCAAGTTTCGGAATTCTTTACAAGAGCTTTGTGCATATATGTGTGAAATATAAACTAACTACCTTAAGAATTGCTCAATCTATCACGATTTAAAATAAGCTACCCATACATACCCGGCGCACACTAACGTCAACGTGATGACGTCCCCAGAAAACAATTTATTCTTTTTCAAAGTACTCTCCATGGTACTTGATGCATTTACAGTGGCGTGTGACCCACTTACCGTATACGTCTTCAAACCACTTGCTTTTCAAATTACTCAACACTCGCAGAGTTTCCTGTCGCAGTTCATTGAAGTTTTCGAATCTATGTCCCCGCAACTGAGACTTTAAATAGGGGAACAAAGCAAAGTCTAGGGGTGCCAAGTCTAGACTGTAGGGCGCTTTTGTGCCATTTAAAGAGATCTTGACACAGATTTGAATTTTTCTGTAGCGTGCAGATTGCGTAGTGTTTGTGTAGGAGTCATATCTAATTGTACACAATATTCGATAGCATTCCGCTGCGCAGCCATTTCCTTTGACGTCGCCATTTTCAGCATCTTGGAATTAACCACCGCACTAGGTTTTGTTCTACAACTTTTTTTCAAAATAACATTACGTAAGCATCCTTCGATGTAATGATGTCAAATGCAATGACGTAGATACACGTTGAATGATTTCCCGTAATTATGACCATGTTTGGAATTATAGACATGTAAAGATGTAGCATGCTCATAAAACCCAGTCACGTTTTTGATGTGCGCCGGGTTAGGTACCCCATTCGTGTAAGTAATTTCATAAAATGTACTATTTGCGATCTTGATTTTTTATTTTATAGAGGAATATGCACAAATGACTAACGGATACAACATGCAAATTTTACTGAAATCTGACGTCGGGTTCCATAAAAATTAGTGTTGTCTACGCTATTTTAGGACAGCCCTCGTACATATGCAAATATGGCTTTGGCCATGTCCCCGTCGTGGACAAACATAGCATTTAAAAATTCGCAGTTAACTGTGTGAGGGGAGGTAACCAATCCAACATAGCCTTGGCCAAAGCATTTGACCCTGATTACGTTACCGATATTTACAACACCGTTTTACTCCATACCAAACGACAAAACCAAAGACTCGACCAAATTGAAAGCATTAATAGGCGATAAATTCAGTATAGCTGAGAAGATAACTTGTGTTTTTGGATTGGTAGAAAACATGGAGTAAAAAGAAGAAAATGATGGTTACCAGCACGTTTTCCTTTTCCACTAAGTTTTTCAAAAATCTTATTCTAAACGGACGTTGATACAAGATATTACTGGTACAGGGTTGATCCAGCTCTGTATCTCTCACATACCCTGTCCATTATGTACAGGGCCGCTGGTTCGATTCCCTGCTACCAATTCTTTCAGAGGACTGTAATGGTTATCGCGACAAGGTCCGTTCCTCTCTCGTTGCATGGTATGGTTCAAATGAAGCTTATGTGGGATGGCAGCCAGTGGCTTCGACAGAATATCGTGTAAAGTACTGGAAAAATGAAGTCTTGGAAAAATGCACTAGTCGCGACGACATGATTGAGCCGTGCTCTGGCAAAAGGGGGCTCAATGCATCTCCGTTATACACGATACTAGCCCAAGTCATCACATAATTAAAGATCCATAGGAGCCACTTTTTTTTAATAACCGACTTAATCATGAGGTAGATTGGTCCTTTGACAAACAAAATTGACCAATAGCGAAAAGTTTCGGGCCAGGTCAGCCTGCGCTGACTGCGCAGGCTGAACTGGGTCGATACTTTTCGCAGATACATTAAGCCCCCTTTTCACAGAGCATGGCCCAATTACATGCTGGCAGAAGCTGAAGTTGATTTGCATTTTTGGATCGTGTTATACGCCGCTTTCAACAATATTTCAATCAAATCACGGCAAACAACTCACTAATTTATATCTTACATGGGTTTCACAAGACCTAGGCTGCAGCTCAATACAACTGAAGACAGTCATTGTTAAAGAAATTTATTCATCATTCACCACTAAACATTGTTTTGGCCATTTCAAAGTTGAAAAGCAGCCAGTTCACAAAGTGTTGTGTGATAAAAATAACTCAGAGACAGCATGGATATATAGGTGCACCGGCCACTGTGGTATGACTGACAATTCATCACCAAACAAACACTTAGCTCAATATCACAACCGGCCAAACATATCATCATCTAAAAAGGTCTGTCCTGAAGGCTAACAAGAAAAGATGTCATCTGACATTTTAGTTCTTAAAAAATTCCAGACGAAAAAAATTGACTCATCCATCATTGGAAGCAGACAAAAACTTGAAGGTGCCTGAAGTGACAGATCATGTCCTTCATAAAGTAAAAAACATTTTGAGTTAAAGAGAAAATGCTGGTTATCAGCATTTTCTCCTTTTCCCACAATGTTTTCCAAGGCCTTCCTCCTCAAAACATAGGATTATTTGGTAAATTATTTGGTAAAATACTACAGAGCCATCATATAAACTGAGCATATGTTTCCAGTCTTTTTGCAGAAGCAAAGACAAGAAAACTGTCCGCTGGAGATTACAAACAGACAACGCACACTGCATCGTCTACAGCAAAGAGTTTATTTGTAATTATGATAACCCTCACAACTTCTGTTTAAATAAATAATTAACAAAAATATTTATACCTGTTAAACATTTTCATCAAATACAATCAAAATATAAAATGATAAAGTAAATTTGATGATTCATAAAATTTTCGTCTAATTAGCTTCTTTGATTACAGTATCTTACATGCCCCCTACTTGAGTGCTTTATCAATGAATATTGTGAATCCAGTGATTCTGACTTGACTGTGCCCTTGACCTTTGACCTTAAAATCTAACATGTGTATGAAATATCTTAATTTTTTAACAATAATGTGAGTCAAGTTTGAATACCCAAGGTCAAAATGCCTATTTTTTTTTCGGTGCAACTGTTGAAAATAACTGTGACTTTGGCCTTTGATATATTGACCTAAATTATTGTCTATAATTCATGGTGATTATCTGTACCTGGTTTGAGGAATCTAAACAAATCAGTGTCTACTTATTCTAATGAAGCATGATGAAGGTAAGCATGATGTTGATCTTTGACCAGTAAAAGGTCAAAGGGTAAGGGTCATGGTGTCTTTCAACATATGAAACGTTGATCTTTCAGCTACTTTATCACCCACACTTCACATATCTTGTAATCATCTTAAACTAATTTTGAAGAACACAGATCAAACCTGTTTTTAGCAATTTTGCTAGCATTGTATTGCATATTGAAGATCACTGTGACTCTGACCTTTTACCTATAAGATCAACGAGTATCTTTTATTATCCCTTCAACTTTGATTTTTGTACAAGTTCTGGAGAAGTTAGGTCAACATTATGTTTAATTGGTGTCGGGAGAAGGTTTAAGATGCAGAAAAACACTATGACCTTTGCCCTTTCACCTCAAAGGAGATAGGGATCATCTACTCGTCACGGTGAATATCTGTACCAAATCATTTGGAACTGCAGTATGAACAATGTACACTTGTGACCTGAAAGACTTGGAATAGAGATACAGTCAGAGTGACCACAGGCCTTTAAAGCTCCATTGGTCTGTCACAGAATACTGAAATTTTCATTGACTGATCATGGAACACTTAATGAAAAGAGCACATTTGCGCATGCCATCTTTATCATATATATAAAACTGTGATATTGTACATGATATAGAGGTGGTGTGCTTTTTTTAGTAATGATGATTGAGCACTGAAAATTTCCATTATTCCTTGATAGACCACTGGAGTTTCAAAAGGCCTTTGGAGTGACTGACCAACATGTGCATGACATTATACCAAGTCTTCTTCCAAGGGGGGGGTGGGGGGGTGGGTGGTGGTGGTGTTATAATTTTCAGCAACAAAATATATTAGTACATGTTTTTCTTCATAAAACTTATTCACATATGCCACTCAGCAAAAGAACAGAGATGATCATTCAACAAAAAACACGATGTATATGGAAGGCTGCTTAAATTCTCTGAGTAGATATTAAGATATTGTTGAATTTTAACCCTTTTTTACCTTAAAAGAGTCTTCAACATAAAACGAAAACTTTGATTAGTTATTAAGTTATACAAACTTATGGCTTAACCCTTTAACACAATCACCTTTCAATGACCCATAGGAATATGGAAAACTTTGTGGGAAAAAGAGAAATTCCTGGTAACCAGCATTTTCTCCTTTCCCCACTATGTTTTCTACCTTCTCGCAGACAGACCCCATCATTGGACCCACATTCAATTTGTTGTCTATAATTGCTTTCAGTTTGGACATGTCTAAAACTTTGTCATGAGGTAAAGAGTTAAACCTTTTTTAGACTACAAATTCAGAGTGGACCAAATGATATGAGTTATGCTCTGTGGAAAGGGCGTTTAACCCTTTACCACACAATGACGACTTTTAACGACCCTGAGGAAGAAGCCTTTTGAAAACATTGTGGGAAAAGGAGAAAATGCTGGTAACCAGCATTTTCTCCTTTTCCCACAAAGTTTTCTACCCTATCAAAGAAAAATTGTGTCATTTGAGCCACTATGAAAATGTCGTCTGCAGATGCTTTCAATTTGGATAGGTCTAAAATTTTGCCATGTGGTAAAGGGTTAAGGCTTTTGCAAACAGTATCAATCCATGTCAGCCTGCACAGGCTGACATGGGTCAAAACTCTTTGCTATTTATAAATTTTATGCACATCAAAGGACCATATTACTTCTGTACAAAGTCAGTTGTGACAACATTGACCCCATGGATCCATAAATAATAATCATGTGATGACTTGGTTGGTATAATGCATCACAGAGATCCATTATTCCCTTTTGCCAGAGCATGGCTCATATCACTTGAACTGGGGATTAAAACAAGAAACCTTTATGCTACCAAATTGAGCCAACCGGCTCTGCTGACCTTGATTTAAACTATGACACACACGCATAAATAATGCAAATTGTGATGCCAATTCATCGCTAAAATCTTTTACTAATTAGCAGACCGTAGAGATCCAGAACCAGGCTGTCCACAGAATATGTGCAACCTGATCTTGATCACTGTTTACAATAAACACTTTGAAATTGAGGTCACAATTTTGTATTCAATCTGAGACACTTTGAATCCACTATATTGATGTATATTTAAATAAAAAATGTATGAAAAGGGAAATATGTGGATTTAGAGATGTCTACATATTGCCACTTTCAACAGTATTCTTGTCATATCACAGAATTAGGTCACTTATTCATGAGTTTCCAAGGTTGAAGGAGGTTTTAGAATAGTCCCTTGAAAAACCTATAAACACGAGTTTATCAGTAAGCTGGTAAAGCTGTTCTAGAAGTGTCTTGCCTAAGGACACTCCCACAAAAACATACAGTGCATCTGGTGGATATATTGAACAAAAAATTCAAACATTACTTCTTTCCAGTTTTCCAGAACTACAAAGTTACTCCAGTAACATTTTGTACTTCAAGTTTAGTATTATATATACAATCATTTACACTGACCCCTTTGTAAGAAGACCCAACAAGACTTAAGGGCAGTTGTCTGTCTTTTATTGTCCCAAAAATCCTTTCAACTCGATCACTGTGTCCAATCACATACTGGGGTATACAGTCTTTAAGTTTGGCTACATGCACATTTGTAGGTTCAAGGTTAAAGCGAAGTTGAGTTGAAAGTTGTCCTTCAGCAAATTTTCCTAGCTCCGCCTCTGACATGGAAGGTACAGCCTTCTGGAGGTCTTCATACCAAGCCCCACCCATCATTACTGTTAATCTGTTAAGCAGAAATATGTCTAATCTATTACCATACAACTACAGCTTTTTTTTTTTTTTTTAATGAATCTGCAGTAAACAGCTTTTAAAAACAAGTGACTGCTTCCACCAAACAACTGCATATCAGAAACACATGCACATACATGTATAAGTGAAATGATGTTTTTTCCTTGTTGTGCTAATTTACCCTTTACCACAAAATCCCAGTTTTTTTCAACTCTGACATAGATGTCTTTTAAAAACAATGTGGGAAAAGGAGAAAATGGTGGAAACCCTTCCAAAAATAAATTTCAATTTTTCAGTGACAGTCAAATTAATTTCATAGCCTGTCAATGCTTCCAATTATGGACTAGACTAAAATTTTGTTGTTTGGTAAACTGAAAGAGTTAAATGAAACAAACATTCCCCACGAGTGCAAAACATGCAGATATTGCAATTACAAGGCTCCTTTTGTCAGAGTGTCTGGCAAAAGAACCGACAAAGTAGATCTCAATCTGACTGAAAGCTGAACAGTTTTGACCCAGAAAACTTGAATGTTGCACAGATGTCATGGAAAATTAAGATAGATAATTAGTTACATGGTTTTTTTTAATGAAAAGCATGAGTTGTTTCCCTTCGGCAATCATAACAAATAACAGCCAAGCCTGCAGCAGCCTTGTTTTTCAAAGCACAAACTTCTGTATGGAAATCTAACATGGATTCATCTATTGCAATTTCATGTGGTTTTGAACAATTTTTTTTTCCCTGTTTTCATTCCATGCTGCCAAGCCCCAGTAGCTCAGTCGGTAGCATGCAGGACTTGAGAACACGGGGTGGTGGTTTCGATCCGTGGGACGGCCAATTTCTTTCCAAGAATTGATGACAGTCATTGCGACAGAATTCATTCCTGTCTCACCTCTGACCATTGTTTTGACGATGGTTATGTGGGAAAGTAGCAAGTGGCTTGGAAAGAAAGTTGTGCGGAGTATTGGTTCAAGAGAGACTCTAGGAAAGCATGGATTGGTGCACTGGCTGCTGCGATATAACTGAAATAATGTTGAAAATGGCGCTAAACACCATACAATCAATCAATCACTCCATGCTACATGTAACCAAAGCTTTGATGGAATCAAATTTTTGAAGGAGTATTAAAAATGATATGATGTTACGGAAGACCACTCCTTCATGCATGGCTTCGTCCCGTTTTAAATACAATACCTAACAACTGCGTTAGGGAGATATCTCTTTAGCTCAGTTGTTAAGGTATTGGTCTTTTAAACCTCGAAAAATGAGGATCTTGTCCGCCGTGGGTTCGAATCCCGCCAGATGCAGTTTGTATTTCAGCCATGCATTTATTCATTTGCTTCTTTGTTACGGACTTTGTTCGTAAGAATGTCTTCTAAAGCGTAGAAAACATTGTTAGGAAAAAGAAAATACTAGCAACTTTTCCTTTTCCCACAATATTTTCAAATCTTTTCTATCTCCAGGTTGTTTGGTAACGAGTTTTAACTTATATTCGTTTCAAATGAAAAGAACTACATATAAGTACCTTGTTGTCTTCAAGTTTGGAGCATCTAACTCTGGAAACATACACGAGTCATAGATAACACCTAAAACCTTTCCATCCTCACATGAAGGTAAAAGATGTCCAAAACCAGGTCGGACAAGTTCTTTGGCGCAATACTCTAAACAAACAACAACCACATCAACACCTGGAATACTCTTCAGATCAGAGCTCAAACCACTTAGACTGTTGTCATTTTCAATTAGAGTTCCCAAATGTTTAGCAAATATGCTGGAAACAACATAGTCAGCTTTTATCACTTCTCCATTTACAATTACTTCAGCTTTATTGTCTTTGAAAGAGACAGAGGAACATGAAGTGTTTGTGTGGATTTCAACATCAGGTTTTGAGTCTAAAACTTCAAGCATTCTGTCTGGCAATTGCTGACATCCTTTTCGAAATGTATAGGAAACCCAGCGTTCCTCAGTTGCCCTCCTGATCAAATCACATGTCTCTACTTTTGACTTTACCTGACTGGCACCCCGGTTTGTTACTGTTGATAATAAGCTACTTTTAACAATGCCTCCATGATTCTTTTCCATGTTATAAAGCATTGGAAAACAAGATTTCAGACTCAGTTTTCTACAATCCCCGGCAAAGATACCTCTACACAGTGCATCCACACCATAGTGGGCAATATCAGAACCAAATCTCCTGGATATGAAATCATAAATACTCTCATCTTTCTTCACTTCACCTTTGGTCACACTTTCTTTCAAGAGGTACATTAACAAACTTTTTGAAAATGGGGGTGTCTCAGTGAAGAATGATTTCAGTGTTGCTTTAGGTAAGGCATGGATGTTTTTGTTGACATACAAATATCTGTTCTTTGCTTCTGGTCTTGTTTTGGTTACTCCAACAAGATCATCAGCCAATTCTACCTGATCTGCAAGAAGCAGTGTGTTCTTTCCCTGGGGCCCAACTGGCCGTATACTGTGTGGTCCTAGCTCAAAATAAGCATTGTCTTCAGTTCTGACGGTATGCAACCATCCACCAACCCTGCCTGAGGCTTCCAAAAGGATAATCTACAAAGGAAAATCTGCAATTGAGGCTCACTTTTCCCCTTTAACTCTTTACCACATAATCCTGACTTTTAACGACCCTGAGATAGAAGCCTTCTGAAAACATTGTAGGAGAAGGAGAAAATGCTGGTAACCAGCATTTTCTCCTTTTCCCACAATGTTTTCTTCCCTTCCCAAAACAAATTTCAAATTTTCAGTCACTTTTGTCATCTGCAAATGCTTTCAATTTGGACCAGTCTAAAATTTTGTCGTTTGGTAAAGAGTTAAATAAAGCATGACAGAAAAAAATAACACTTCTTAAAATCAAAGGTATTTGCAGAAGACCTATGTTTCTCAAATAATGGGATTTATCCATTAGAAAACATTTGGGAAAAAGGAGAAAATGCTGGATACCAGCATTTTTCCTTTTCCTTGATACTTCAAATGCCCTCTTCCTCAGGGATGTGAAAGCATGGGATTAGTTGGTGACACTTAAGATGCCTTTGTATTTAATTCTCCCTGCACAATTACTTTATTTGACCAATACTAGACCTTCAACACTGCAACACAATCTGGTGATTCAATGACCCTGATTAATATGACTTTCAAAAAACATTGTGAGACAAGAAGAAGATGCTGGTAACCAGTATTGTGATGCCTGGATTTTCTCTTCTGCAAACCCTCCAATTTGAAAAGGTTTACCACTGGTCTAAAAATTTTTCCACTGAAAGAGAGTCAGTCGACCTAAAGCTTAACTGACCTTTTGACTAAGTCTAGACCAAAAAACCCAGGGCCAGGTTTCATGAAAAAACTTAAGTCTCTTATTTTACTCAAATCTGCAAACAGATCTATTTTCCGACTTAAGTTGAGTTTGTTATTCTAGACGCATTTCACCAATATTAACAGACCTTCCAAATCCAAAGTTGACATAGCCTATCAGACTCAACTTAGCAAAATAATGGACTTAAGTTAATCAACTTAAGTCCATTTATCTTGCTTACTTGAAAAATAGTACCAACTCAGGGTTTTAGAATGTTACTACAGTCTGTTAATGTTACTGAATTGCATCTCAAATAATGAACTCAACTTAAGTCAGAACCTGGGACCATTAGTTGATTTGAGTAAAATAAGAGACTTAAGTTTTTTCGTGAAACCGGACCCATATCTCCAACAGACATGCAGAATTTGCATTTGAAGGAAACACTTGAGTCATGCTCTAGCAAAAGGGGGTGTGATGCATTAAACCTTGAGCAAGGCATCAAATACTTATGGATCCATAAAATCTACTTTGTCTAAAAACCGAATGAATCGGGATGCAGACTTGTCCTTTGACATGCAGAAAATTGGCCAGAAGTGAATCGTTTTGACCCATGTCACTGTCAGTCAGCGCAGACTGTGCAGGCTGACATAGCTTGTTACATTCATAAATGGCCTGCAACATGCGAAAAGGGGCATTCAGACATTTGCGTAAAGTGTAGTCTCGGATCAGCCTGCGCAGGCTAATCGGAGACTACACTTTCCGTTCTTTTATAATATTCCGTTTCGCGCAGGCTGATCCGAGACGAAACTTTACACAAATGTCCGAATGCCCCTTTTCACGTGTTGCAGGCCAAATGCATTAAACTCCCTTTTCACAGAGCATGGCTCATTTCTTTTCTGTTTTTTATTTGACAATAATACAATCATGAAAAAGGGTGACTGTTTTCAAGAAATCAGACGCTTATAACAAGCAACATTTATCTTTCCTGGAATGTTTTGAATAGGATTTGATAGCTGTAAGCATTTGATTATTGTACATGTGGTTGTACTGTATTTAGACTTGTGTAACCAGCTCACTGAATTGACCCTTTACCAAACAATGCCAAATTTTAACAACTCCAAGAAAGAAGGGCTTTTGAAAACATTGTGGGAGAAGGAGCAAAAAGCTGGTAACCAGCATTTTCTCTTTTACACAACCTGTTTTCTGCCCTTTCAGAGGCAATTTTCATGTTTTGAGTAACACTGAATTTGTCATTTGCAAATTCTTTCAATTTGGAATGCCCAAAATTATGTTTTCCGGTAAAAGATTTAACATGATCCTTGTGATGGAAACTTGTTTTATAAAGGGAGATATTCAATAGTGAACAATGGTTGGCCAACTTTAGAGTTCATGACCAATCAAAAAATACCAAAGTAGTACCGGACTAAGCCCATCCTATCCAGTCCCTGTTCTTATGCCCCCGTAGAATACCCTGCACAGGATGCCAGAAGATTCGGACCCAAGAAGATTCAGCCCAACACCAACCAGCAATTTTCGAGAAGATTCGGTCCCAAAGTGGAGAAGATTTAGCCCCGAGGTTGAGAAGATTCGGCCCACATTGTTTAATCCTTTACCATACGACAAAATTTAGGCAAGTTCAAATTTCAAGCATTTGAAGACCACAAAAGAAATGTGTATCTAACGCTAAGCTTTGTCTTCCAATGGGTAGATAACATTGTGGGAAAAGGAGAAATTGCTGGTTACCAGTATTTTCTCCTTTTCCCTCAATGTTTCCAAATGCCTTCTTCTTCAGGGTCGTAAAAGGGTGGGATTGTGTGGTAAAGGGTTAATAGCATTTTTAGCAAATTATCTATATGAAAAGAACTGGTTTTCAAAATGTCATGGTAATGTTAAGTTTTATATGATTGCTGAATGAATTGGAGGTTTCGGTAAAAGAAAAAGTTACATAACCCTAGAAATAATCAGGGATATGCCAATGCCGCGATTCCACGATATTATCGTGGAAAAATCGGGGAAATCTCATTAAAAATCTCAAAACAAGAAAAAAAACATATTCAAAGAATAAGATCGGTGATTACATCAAATGAACTTTTACCTCTGTTTTTTGATAGTCAACAAGGGACATAAATCATTCAAACTGGTGTACATCATTTCGGACAACCGCTTGTTTTCGTTCTGTAAAGCGTTTTTTGTGTTTCAAGTTTGCAGACAGAGTTTTCAATTGAAAGTGCCACTAAAAACGAAGTTGAAGCCCAAAGAGGGCAACAAACAATTTTCAAAATGATTAGCCAAATCTCCGAGGCTCCGAGTAAAAAATGGCTTCAAAACCACCACTAGTTGCTGTACGATCAAGAGAAAAACGTCATATAGTGCCATCTCTGTCGAGAACGGCGCTGTTCTAAAAGTATAACCGTATCGATCAGTACAATTTTAAGATAGTTTAAGAGTATGGAACACAAACATGCTGTAGCTAGATTTACCCCTAAATTGCAGTCAGATTTGGAAACTGTCGTCAAAAAAAGTTGACTCTTGGAAATCGACAGGAGTATTAACATGCATGAAATATGTGTAATTTGGTTGTATGCAGAGGAGACTGTCGCATTTCTTTGTATCTGAAGGATTAGTAGATTCAAATTTCAGTGTTTCCACTAGATTTTTATTTCAAAGTTACACTTAAGCCTGAGCTTTAAGGCTGGGGTAAGATTGCATGTTAGAGGGTCTGATGACAATAATGGTTCCCAACTATTGGGAAAGCAATCCACATTGATAATTTGCAAGAAAAAAGTCTGTTGTATTAAGATATTTGTGTAAATTTACTGCTTAAAGTCATTAAGATACTGAAAAGACAGTCTGAAGTGACTCTGATAGGACAATGTGAAAGAGACTTTTTGTTAGGTCATGGGTTTCCGTGTTTTTTGCGCTGATTCATTTTTGCTATCTGTTAATTTCTGGGAAGATATTTCTGCATGATTTGACATAAATTTGTCAATAAGAATAAAAAGTAATTTCAAAACCTGTCATTTTACAGAAGATAAGCGGATAACGGCTTTTTTTGTCCATGTATTTTCTTATGTGAGGTCCGCGTGTAACCAAAATTTGTTACGTGAATTTCAATTGTTTAACGTGATTTACGCAATAATTTGCACGAGTGGGAACACTGAATTTTTTTTTTTTACAAAGTTGAATTTTTCTGATCCTCTAAGTTTATGTATGTGTCATTCAACTCAACTCAACTCAAATTAGGCTATGATAGATCATAGAGTTAGAAGAGTATGTTAGAACTTTGTAGCAGAGTTAGGGGGGTGACTTTACATTCATTTCTGTTCAGTTTTAAGCTTGTTTGTATCCCTTTTTTTTTTATTAATTTCATCGGCACTGACAACAATTATCTCATTTTTTTTAAAAAAAAAAACTCATTAAAAAAATCTCTATGTGATTTTTCTCTCATAGCTTTCATCGGACAGGCATATCCCTGAATAATATATACTTTTAATACTGCAAATCAATCTTTACTAATTCAATTAAAATGTTCCTTTAAAAAAATATAAATAAACAGTTTCTAGGAGTAATGGTTAGGGAATGGAAGTGAGAATAAAAGATTATCAACTGTTCTATCTTTGCAATCAACAAGATAGTAAGAAAATGGTTAGTGTTATCAACAACCTTCTGAAATACGACTGTTACCTTATTTGAGCCTTTAATACACAAAAAGGGATATTTGATCACCAAATATCAAAATTATGCCTTAAGCGAATTCATTCATCCGTTTATTATGCCTTATCCGAAAAATACACAACTTGACTATAAACGTCACAGAAAATTCAACGTTGTTTTCGATCAATTACCTTTGCAAATTTTGAAGATTTCTGGAGGTAATACGCAGCCGAAAGACCACTTATTCCTCCACCAACAACAACTGCTGTTGTCATACTGGATAAACCGTCGCAATCGCGTTTATTAAAATTTCTCTTACACACGGAAATCAAGCGTTCTCCCAAAAAGCTTTTCCCAATAAGAACAATAACGGTAACTCTGCATTGACGATCACTGGACTATTCGACCCATGATCAGTTCGACACTACATAAAATCGGCAAATAGCGATTTTTATCACAATTTTAAGAAGGTAAGAATGCTATAATAAGTAAATTTGCCTATAATTTATCTACTTCTGCACTACCATGCTTTACGCAAACTTATTTATTGAAGAGAATGGTTGAATGAATTTAATTGAGGATAGATCTACTGCAGTAAATCTTATCTTTTAAAAATCGTAGACATGGAACAGAGATAAGAATACCGGTAAACAGGCTCTTTCCTTTCCATTTACGTCCACTGTATATCGAGTTTAGGTGAAATATATGTTGTCGAAAAAAGTATAAAACACGAACCTCTGAATACACAATTATTATGTTAATCACATTTCAAATAAATTCTTTCCCTACATTCGGAGCGTGTGACGTTGTCATGACGTCATCTTCAAGAGATTTGATGTCACAGTTATTATAGAGAGGCCCAAGAACGGTTAGCTTGATACCGTTATGTTAACCTTTTACCACACAATCCCAAGTTTTAACCATCATTTTCTCCTTTTCAGACAATGTTTTCTATTTTTTCAAAAACAAATCTCAGCATTTAAGTCATACTTTCTCCTCTTCAGATGCTTTCAATATGGTTGAGTCTAAAATTTTGTTGGGTGGTAAAGGGTTAATTTTAATTTTGCACCAAAGAAAGAACAAAGAATCTATCATTGTAGGTACTATCCCACCAAAGGTTATTAGCACAATTATGCAGGATACCTACTTTATGAACTGGGCTACAAGGGTAGGTGTCACAATCCCCAAGAATGGGCTCAACCTGTGTCAGTTCATTGTAAATCTGCTAAATTATTGACATGAGGTAGAGCCTCTATTGCCCCATTGATGGTGTTTGTAACGAGCATAAGTAGGAGGTTCCAGAGGCTTGGTTAAATGCAGGCCTATTAATTGCTACTTGTAGATTAATGTAACACCTTAGAAGAGTAAACATTGATGACTGGAGGCATTGCCCCATCAAACGTAATTCATAATACCTATCATAATACTTATACTATGAAAATTGGGTATTAGAATAGGTGTCACAAAACACACTGGGTGGCCCTGGACAGGTTGTTTCAATCAATAAAATGGAAAAACATAAACTTACCTAACTACCCATCTACCTACCTAACTAAAGACCTATCAAAAGACCAAGAAACTGACAACCTACTTACCTAACCTATGAACTCTCGACCGATCTACCAACCTAAAACCTACCTACCAACCTACCTATCTATCAACCGACTGACCTACCTGCTGACATACCTACCTACCAACAAACCTACTAACATATCTATCCAACAACATACCTACCTACTTACCAACCTACCTATGACCTATCAACTGATTACCAAACAACAACCTACCTACCTATCAAACGACCAACCTACCTACTAACATACCTATCCAACAACCTACCAACCAACCTAACTTCCTACCAACCTGCCTACCTACCTACCAACTAACTGACCTATAACTCACTTATCTGCCTTCTGCCTGCCTGCTTGTTTGCATGCCTGCCTGCATTCCTAACTACCTTTGTACGTACAGACCGGGTTAGACCCATGCTTCCTTCCTACTGACCACACTACCTGCATGTACCTCAATAATTAATAAAGGTAATATTGCCTCAGAGGTAAAATGACAAAATTATTCCTGTGATAGCTGGTACTGCCCCACTACAGCTCATTGTTTTTTTTCCCTGATATGCACAATCAAAATTATGCTATAGGGTCAGGTGTCACAACCCGAATAAAGGGGCTCAAGAAAGGTTGGGCAATAATTATATCATACAGGTATTTCTAATTTTGCCTAATACATGAAAAACAAATTTCCTGTATGGTCTTGGTGGGATTGCCCTATTGAAGCTTATTGTATATTATCTCTGATACCCACTGTAAATAACGGCCTAAAGGGGATGTGTATGACTGCCCAATGAATGGACCTTAAGAGGGATGGTAAATGATAATGTCATATTTGTTAAGAAAAATAGAACAAAAGAAAAAAAAAAAAAAAATCCTGTGTCTGGTAGTACTGCCCACTGAAGCTTCTTGTTTTTATTATCCCTGATATCCACTGTAAATAATGGGCTATAGGGATATGTGTCACAATCCCAATAATTGGGTCCTATAAGGGCTGGTCAATAATAATGTCATACATGTATATGTAATTATGCCTTAGGGAAAGAATAACAAAACAAACAAACAAAAATCCTGTGTCTGGTGGTACTGCCCCTTTTAAACTTATTTTCTTTATTATTCCTAATATCCAATTTAAATAACTGACTGTATGGTTTGGTGTCACAATCCCTCTAAAGGGGCTCCAGAGGGGTTGATTAATGTTTACATTGAATTTGTAATTTTCCCTTCAGAGAAAGAAACTCCAAAAGAAAAAATCTTGTGACTGGTGGTACTGTCCCACTGAAGCTCATTGTTTTTATTATCCCTGATATCCCATGTAAATAATGGGCTACAGGGGTAGGTGTCACAATCCCAATGAACGGGTTCCTGAGGGGTCGGTCAATAATAAGGTCATATTTGTGATTTATTTTTTCTCAGGCTTAGAAAAGCAAAAGATATATTATCCTGTGTCTGGTGGTACTGCCCCACTGAAACTTATTGTTCTTATAATCCCTGATATCCACTGTAAATAACTGGCTAAATGGATAGATGTCACAATCTCAAGAAAGGGGCTCCACAGGGGTCGATGAGTGATGACATTTTACATGTTTTTGTAAATTTTCCTCAGGGATAGAAAACAAAACAAATTCTTGTATCTGGTGGTACTGCCCCAATAAAGCTTATTGTTTTTATTGTCCTTGATATCCACTTTAAATAATGAACTACAAGGATAGGTGTCACAATCCCTATATATGGACCCTATGGGGTAGGTCAATAATAATGTCATACTTGTCATTTTTTCTCAGGCATAGAATAACGGAAGGAATTTCATGTGTCTGGTGGTACTGCCCCATTGATGCTTATGTTTTGATAATCACTAATATCTACTGTATGTAATAAGCTTTAGGGGTAGGTGTCACAATCTCAATAAAGGGGCTCCAGAGGGGTCTGTAAATGTTTACGTTAAATTTGTTATATTTCCTTCAGAGAAAGAAACTCAAGGAAAAAAAAAAAAAAAAACTTGTGTCTGGTGGCACTGCCCGACTGAAGCTCATTGTTTTTATTATCCCTGATATCCCATGTAAATAATGGGCTACAGGGGTAGGTGTCACAGTCCCAGTGAATGGGTTCCTGAGGGGTTGGTCAATAATAGGGTCATATTTGTGATTTTTTCTCAGGCTTAGAAAAACAAAAGATATATCCTGTGTCTGGTGGTACTGCCCCAATGAAACTTATTGTTTTATAATCCCTGATATCCACAGTAAATAACAGGTTAAATGGGTAGGTGTTACAATCTCAACAAAGGGGCTCCAGAGGGGTCAGTCAATGATTACGTTTTACATGTATTTGTAAATTTTCCTTGGGGATAGAAAACAAAACAAATTCTTGTGTCTGGTGGTACTGCCCAACTAAAGCTTATTGTTTTTATTATCCTTGATATCCACTGTAAATAATGGGCTACAAAGATAGGTGTCACAATCCCAATAAATTGGCCCCTAAGGGGTAGGTCAATAATTATGTCATATTTATCATTTTTTCTCAGGCATAGAGTAACAGAAGAAATTTCATATGTCTTGTGGTACTGCCCCATTGATGCTTATTGTTATGATAATCACTGAAATCTACTGTATATAATAAGCTTTAGGTGTAAGTGTCACAATCTCAATGAAGGGGCTCCTAGAGGGGTCGGTAAATGTTTACAATGAATTTGTAATTTTTCCTTCAGAGATGGAAACTCAACAAAAAAAAAAAACAATTGTCTGGTGGTACTGCCCAACTGAAGCTAATTGTTTCTATCATCCCTGATATCCAATGTAAATAATGGGCTACAGGAGTAGGTGTCACAATCCCAATGAATGGGTTCCTGAGGGGTCAGTCAATAATAGGGTCATGTTTGTGATTTTTTCTCAGGTAAAGAAAAACAAATGAAATTTTACCCCACTGAATCTTATTGTTTTAATTATCACTAATATCTACTGTATATAATAAGCCAGAGGGTTAGGTGTCACAATCCCAGTAAAGGGGCTCCAGAGGTCAATGATTATGTTTTACATGTATTTGTAAATTTTCCTCAGGGATAGAAAACAAAACAAATTCTTGTGTCTGGTGGTACTGCCCAACTAAAGCTTATTGTTTTTATTATCCTTGATATCCACTGTAATTAATGGGCTACAAAGATAGGTGTCACAATCCCAAAAAATTGGCCCCTAAGGAGTAGGTCAATAATTATGTCATATTTATCATTTTTTCTCAGGCATAGAGTAACAGAAGAAATTTCATGTGTCTGGTGGCACTGCCCCATTCACGCTTATTGTTTTGATTAACACTAATATCTACTGTATAAAATAAATTGTAGGGGTAGGTGTCACAATCCCTCTGAAGAGGCTCCAGAGGGGTCGGTCAATAATTATGTTTTTTTTACAAAAGAAATTTCCTGTGTCTGGTGGTAGTGCCCCAATTAAGCTTATTGTTTTTTTTTCCTTGATATCCACTTTTAATGATTGGCTATATGGGTAGGTGTCACAATCTAAATAAATGAGTCCCTTAGGGGTAGGTCAATAATGATGTCATTCAATGATTACGTTACACATGTAGGTGTAAGTTTTCCCCAGGGATAGAAAAACAAAACAAATTCTTGTGCAGGTGGTACAGCCCCACTAAAGCTTGTTGCTTTTATTATCCCTGATATCCACTGTAAATAATGGGATTAAGGGTTAGGTGTGACAATCCAATCAAAGGGGCTGCAGAGGGGTCAGTCAATACTTTTGTTTTATTTTATTTTATTTTCTTATTTTATTTTTTTTCCAGGGATAGAAAATAATAAAGAAATATTCTTGTCTCTGGTGGTATTGCCCCACTGAAGCTTATTGTTTTTATTATCCCAGGTATCCATTTTATCCATGTAAATAATGGGGTATAGAGGTAGGTGTCACAATGCCAATGAAGTGGCCCTAGAGGGGCTGGTCAATAAATACTTTATATTTGTAATTTTACGATAGGAATGGAAAAAGAAAAGGAAAAAAAAAATGCTTGTGTCTGGTGGTATTGCCCCACTGAAGCTTATTGTTTTTATTATCCCTGATATGCACTGTAGATAAAAAGCTATATAGGTAGGTGTCACAATCCCTTAAAAGGGGCTGCAGAGGGGTCGATCAATAATTATGTTTTATTTGTGATTTCACCATACGGATAATAGAAGAGAAAAAACATCTTGGGTCTGGTGGTATTGCCCTTGTGAATGTTATTGTTTTTATTTTCCCTGATATCCAGGGTAAATAATGGGCTATATGGCAAAATATCACAATCCCAATGAAGGTGCCCTAGAGGGGTCAGTCAATGATTACCTTATACATGTATTTGTAATCTTTCTCAAGGATACAAAAACATAACAAGTTCTTGTGTCTGGTGGTACTGCCCCACTAAAGCCTATTTCTTTTATTATCACTAATATCCACTGTACATAATCAGCTACAGGGGTAGGTGTCACAATCCCAATTAATGGGTCCCTGAGGGGTCGTTCAATAACAACGTAACATTTGTTATTTTTGTCTCAAAGATAAAAGAAAATAAGAAAAATCCTGTGTCTGGTGGTAATGCCCCACTCAATCTTATTGTTTTTATTATCCCTGATATTCACCGTAAACAATGGGTTTTGGGGGTAGGTGTCACAATCTCAATAAAGAGCCTCCAGAGGGGCTGGTCAATAAGTACATCATATTTGTAATTTTGCCTCTGGAATTGAAAAACAAAAGGAAACCAAAAAAAAAAAAAAAAAAGAAATCTTGTGTCTGGTGGTACTGCCCCTATGAAGCTTATTGTTTTTATTATCCCTGATAACCACTGTAAATAATGGGTTATAGGCTTAGGTGTCACAATCCTGATAAAGGGGCTTCAAAGGGGTCTGTCATTACTTATGGCATATTTGTAATTTCGGTTTAGGGATGGAAAACCAAAACAAAAACAAAAAAATTCTTGTTTCTTGTGGTACTGCCCCATTGAAGCCAATTGACTTTAGTTATCACTAATATCAACTGTAAATAATAGGCTATGGTGACAGGTGTCACAATCCCAATGAAAGGGCCCGACAGGGGTTAGTCAATAATCATGCGATATTTGTAATTTTACCACTAGAATAGAACAACGAAAGATATTCCTGTGTCTGGTGGTACTCTCCCACTCAATCTTATTGCTGTTGTTATCCCTGATATCCACTGTAAATAATAGGGTATAGGTGTAGGTGTCACAATCCCAATGAAGGGGCCCTAGAGGGGCTGGTCAATAAGTACGTTAAATTTGTTATTTGCCTCAGGATTAGAAAAAAAAAAAAAAAAAAAAATCTTTTGTGTGGTGGTACTGCCCCACTAAAGCTTATCATTTTTATTATCCCTGATATGCGCTGTTAATAAAAAGCTGTATGGGTAGGTGTCACAATCACTTGAAAAGGGCTTCAGAGGGGTCGGTCAATAATTACGTTTTATTTGTGATTTTACCATACGGATAGAAAGAGAAGAAAAAATTCTTGGGTCTGGTGATACTGCCCCACTAACGCTTGTTGTTTTTATTATCCCCAATATCCACTGTACATAATGGACTACATGGGTAGGCGTCACAATCCTAATAAATGGGCCCCAGAGGGGTCAGTCAATAATTACATCAAATTTGTTATTTTTGTCAGAAGGATAAAAAAAATTTAAGAAAAATTCTGTGTCTGGTGGTACTGCCCCACTCAGTCTGATTGCTTTTATTATCCCTGATATCCACTGTAAATAATGGGGTATAGGGGTAGGTGTCACAATCCCAATGAAGGGGCCCTTCAGGGAATAGTCAATAAGTATGTTAAATTTGTAATTTTGCCTCAGGATCAGGAAAAAAAAATTCTTGTGTCTAGTGGTACTGCCCCAATGAAGCTTATTGTTTTTATCATCCCTTATATGCACTGTAAATAAAAAGCTGTATGGATAGGTGTAACAAAGGGGCTGCAGAGAGGTCGGTCAATAATTACATTTTATTTGTGATTTTACCACAGGGATAGAAAGGGAAGAAGAAAAAACTTGTGTCTGGTGGTACTGCCCCACTGAAGCTTATTGTTTTTATTATCCCCAATATCCACTGTACATAATGGACTACAGTGGCGGGTGTTACAATCCCAATAAATGGGCCCCAGAGGGGTCAGTCAATAATAACATCAAATTTGTTATTTTTACTCAAGGATAAAAGAAATTTAAGAAAAATCCTGTGTTTGGTGGTACTGCCCCACTCAATCTTATTGCTTTTGTTATCCCTGATATCCACTGTAAATAATGGGGTATAGGAGTAGGTGTCACAATCCCAATGAAATAGCCCTGGAGGGGCTGGTCAATAAGTACCTTATAATTGTAATTTTGCCTCAGCTAAAGACCAAAACAAAAGAAAAAAGTCTTGTGTCTAATGGTACTGCCCTACTGAAGCTTATTGTTTTTGTTATCCCTGATAGGCTCTGTATATAAAAAGCAGTATGGGTAGGTGTCACAATCCCTTAAAGGGCTGCAGAGGGGTCAATCAATAATTACATTTTATTTGTGATTTTACCACAGGGATAGAAAGAGAAGAAAAAAAACTTGTGTCTGGTGGTACTGCCCCACTGAAGCGTATTGTTTTATTATCCCTTATATCCACTGTACATAATGGACTACAGGGGTAGGTGTCATAATCCCAATAAATGGTCCCCAGAGGGGTAAGTCAATAATTAAATCAAATTTGTTATTTTTGTCACAAAGATAAAAGAAATTTAAGAAAAATCCTGTCTGGTGGTACTGCCCCACTCAATCTTATTGCTTTTATTATCTCTGATATCCACTGTAAATAATGGGGTATAGGGGTAGGTGTCACAATCCCAATAAAGGGGCCCTAGAGGGGCTGGTCAATAAGTAAGTTAAATTTGTAATTTTGCCTCAGAAAAAAAGAAAAACCAAAACCAAAGAAACTTGTGTCTAGTGGTACTGCCCCACTGAAGCTTATTGTTTTTGTTATCCCTGATAGGCTCTGTAAATAAAAAGCTGTATGGGTAGGTGTCACAATCTCTTAAAAGGGGCTGCAGAGGGGTCGGTCAATAATTATGTTTTATTTGTGATTTTACCACAGGGATAGAAAGAGAAGAAAAAAAATTGTGTCTAGTGGTACTGCCCCACTGAAGCTTATTGTTTTTATTATCCTCAATATCCACTGTACATAATGGACTACAGGGGTAGCTGTCACAATCCCAATAAATGGGCCCCAGAGGGGTCAGTCAATCATTACATCAAATTTGTTATTTTTGTCAGAAGGATAAAAGAAATTTAAGAAAAATCCTGTGTCTGGTGGTACTGCCCCACTCAGTATTTTTGCTTTTATTATCTCTGATATCCACTGTAAATAATGGGGCATAGCGGTAGGTGTCACAATCCCAATAAAGGGGCCCTGGAGGGGCTGGTCAATAAGTACATTAAATTTGTAATTTTGCCTCAGAAAAAGAAAAACCAAAACCAAAAAAAAACTTGTGTCTAGTGGTACTGCCCCACTGAAGCTTATTCTTTCTGAAATCCCTGATAGGCTCTGTAAATAAAAAGCTGCAAGGGTAGGTGTCACAATCCCTGAAAAGGGGCTGCAGAGGGGTCGGTCAACAATTACGTTTTATTTGTGATTTTACCACAGGGATAGAAAGAGAAGAAAAAAAACCTTGTGTCTAGTGGTACTGTCCCACTGAAGCTTATTGTTTTTATTATCCCCAATATCCACCGTACATAATGGACTACAGGGGTAGGTGTTACAATCCCAATAAATGGGCCAAAGAGGGGTCAGTCAATAATAATATCAAATTAGTTATTTTTGTCTAGAGTATAAAAAGATATAAGAAAAATCCCGTGTCTGGTGGTACTGCCCCACTCAATCTTATTGCTTTTGTTATCCCTGATATCCACTGTAAATAATGGGGTATAGGAGTAGGTGTCACAATCCCAAAGAAGGGGCCCTAGAGGGCCTGGTCAATAAGTACATTAAATTTGTAATGTTGCCTCAGGAATGGAAAAAAAAAAAAAAAAAAATCCTGTGTCTGGTGGTACTGCCCCACTGAAGCTTATTATATTTTTTATCCCTGATATACACTGTAAATGAAAAACTGTAAGGGTAGGTGTCACAATCCCTTAAAAGGGGCTTCAGAGGGATCAGTCAATAATATACGTTTTATTTGTGATTTTACCACAGGGATTGAAAGAGAAGAAAAAAATATTGTGTCTGATGGTAGTGCCCCACTGAAGCTTATTGTTTTTATTATCCCCTATATCCAATGTACATAATGGACTACAGGGGTAGGTGTCACAATCCCAATAAATGGGCCAAAGAGGGCCAGTCAATAATAACATCAAATTTGTCATTTTTGTCTCAAGGATAAAAAGATCTAAGAAAAATCCTGTCTGGTGGTACTGCCCCACTCAATCTTATTGCTTTTGTTATCATTGATTTCCACTGTAAATAATGGGGTATAGGAGTAGGTGTCACAATCCCAATGAAGGGGCCCTAGAGGGGCTGGTCAATAAGTACGTTAAATTTGTAATGTTGCCTCAGGAATAGAAAAACAAAAGAAAAAAAAAAAAAAAAAAAAAAAAAAAAAATCCTGTGTCTGGTGGTACTGCCCAACTGATGCTTATTATATTTTTTATCCCTGATATACACTGAAAATTAAAAACTGTATGGGAAGGTGTCACAATCCCTTAAAAGGGGCTTCAGAGGGGTCGGTCAATAATTACGTTTTATTAGTGATTTTACCGCAGGGATTGAAAGAGAAAAAAAAAAAAAAAAATATTGTGTCTGGTGGTACTGCCCCACTGAAGCTTATTGTTTTTATTATCCCCAATATCCACTGTACATAATGGACTACAGGGGTGGGTGTCACAATCCCAATAAATGGGCCAAAGAGGGGTCAGTCAATAATAACATCAAATTAGTTATTTTTGTCTAGAGTATAAAAAGATATAAGAAAAATCCCGTGTCTGGTGGTAATGCCCCACTCAATCTTATTGCTTTTGTTATCCCTGATATCCACTGTAAATAATGGGGTATAGGAGTAGGTGTCACAATCCCAATGAAGGGGCCCTAGAGGGCCTGGTCAATAAGTACATTAAATTTGTAATGTTGCCTCAGGAATGGAAAAACAAAAGAAAAAAAAAAAAAAAAAAAAATCCTGTGTCTGGTGGTACTGCCCCACTGAAGCTTATTATATTTTTTATCCCTGATATACACTGTAAATAAAAAACTGTAAGGGTAGGTGTCACAATCCCTTAAAAGGGGCATCAGAGGGGTCGGTCAATAATTACGTTTTATTTGTGATTTTACCACAGGGATTGAAAGAGAAGAAAAAAATATTGTGTCTGATGGTAGTGCCCCACTGAAGCTTATTGTTTTTATTATCCCCTATATCCAATGTACATAATGGACTACAGGGGTAGGTGTCACAATCCCAATATATGGGCCAAAGAGGGCCAGTCAATAATAACATCAAATTTGTTATTTTTGTCGCAAGGATAAAAAGATCTAAGAAAAATCCTGTCTGGTGGTACTGCCCCACTCAATCTTATTGCTTTTGTTATCATTGATTTCCACTGTAAATAATGGGGTATAGGAGTAGGTGTCACAATCCCAATGAAGGGGCCCTAGAGGGGCTGGTCAATAAGTACGTTAAATTTGTAATGTTGCCTCAGGAATGGAAAAACAAAAGAAAATAAAATCCTGTGTCTGGTGGTACTGCCCCACTGACGCTTATTATATGTTTTATCCCTGATATACACTGAAAATTAAAAACTGTTTGGGAAGGTGTCACAATCCCTTAAAAGGGGCTTCAGAGGGGTCAGTCAATAATTACGTTTTATTTGTGATTTTACCACAGGGATTGAAAGTGAAGAAAAAAATATTGTGTCTGGTGGTACTGCCCCACTGAAGCTTATTGTTTTTATTATCCCCAATATCCACTGTACATAATGGACTACAGGGGTAGGTGTTACAATCCCAATAAATGGGCCAAAGAGGGGTCATTCAATAATAACATCAAATTTGTCATTTTTGTCTTAAGGATAAAAAGATCTAAGAAAAATCCTGTCTGGTGGTACTGCCCCACTCAATCTTATTGCTTTTGTTATCCATGATATCCACTGTAAATAATGGGGTATAGGAGTAGGTGTCACAATCCCAATGAAGGGGCTCTAGAAGGGGTGGTCAATAAGTACATTCAATTTGTCATCTTGCCTCAGGAATGGAAAAACAAAAGAAAAAAAATCCTGTGTCTGGTGGTACTGCCCCACTGAAGCTTATTATATTTCTTATCCCTGATATACACTTTAAATAAAAAACTGTATGGGTAGGTGTCACAATCCCTTAAAAGGGGCTTCAGAGGGGTCGGTCAATATTTACGCTTTATTTGTGATTTTACCACAGGGATTGAAAGAGAAGAAAAAAATATTGTGTCTTGTGGTACTGCCCCACTGAAGCTTATTGTTTTTTACTTTCCCTCATATTCAGTGTAAATCATAAGCTATATGGTAATGTGTCATAATCCTAATGAAGGGGCCCTAGAGTGGTCAGTCAATGATTATCTTATACATGTATAAGTAATTTTTCCTCATCGACATAAAAACATAACAAATTCTAGTGCCTGGTGGTACTGCCCCACTGAAGCTTATTGTTTTTATTATCCCTAATATCAACTGTACATAATGGGCTACAGGGGTAGGTGTCACAATCCAAAAGAACGTGCCCCAGAGGGGTTGGTCAATAATTACGTTAAATATGTAAATATTCCTTTCCGGGCAAAAAAAAAATTGTACCTGTTGGTACTTCCCCACTGAATCTTATTGTTTTTATTATCCCTGGTAACCACTGTAAATAATAGCCTGCAGGCTAAGGTGTCACAATCCCAATAAAGGGGCTCCAGAGGGGTCGTTCAATTATAACGCCATATTTGTCATGTTGTATGGGGGAAGAAAAATAAAGCAATAGAAAACAAAATTTCTTATGTCTCAAGGTACTGCCAAACTGAAGCTTATTGCTTTGATTAACCATGCAACAATTTGTCAAGTGGTAATGCCTCACTTAACTTTATTCTAATACTTAACCATGCAAACTACAGTTAATATTGGGCTATAAGGGTAGATGTCAGTACTCCTCTGAAAAAATCCTACCGGAGATTGTTTTATGCCAATCTATGTATTTTAATATTGCATCACTGACAGTAAGAAAAAGTGATTTTCCAGTGACAGGCGGTATTGTGAATTTTGGGCTATTATGGTAAGTGATATAATCCGCATGTAGGAGCCTTAGAGGGTCAGTTCAATTATTTGTAATGTTGCATCACAGATAGAAATAATAATAGTAATAATAAACATACCTATGACAGAAGGGTTTGTCCCTCTGAAGCTTCTAGGCAGAGTTAAATACGACAACTACTGCAAAATTTGCACTTTATGGGTAGTTATGGGCAATATGGGTAAGTGTCGTAATACCTATGTATTTCCCCCCCACCCGGACATGCACTTTCAGACTAAATTAAACAAAATAATCCTAGATTTTGTGTTTAACTGCGGGCTTACAACCTTAGCGTACAGCTTAACAAATAATATGCAGAAATAGTAATCATACCATTGTTTCCATGAAATTGTATGCCGAAAGCAGTACGCGCCGATTTTGTTGTGGGTCGAAATGAGTATGGGCTGATTTGTCCAGTTACGATTTATGCAGAGTTACCGTTATTGTTCTTATTGGGAAAAACTTATTGGGAGAACGCTTGATTTTATCCTCTTACACAGATAAAATCAAGCGTTCTCCCAATAAGCTTTTCCCAAAAAGAACAATAACGGTAACTCTGCATTGGCTGTAACTGGACAATTTGGCCCATAACCATTTCGACCCATAACAAAATCAGCTCGTACTGCTTTCGGCCTACAATTTTATGGTAACTATGGTATGATTACTATTTCTGCATATTATTTGTCAAACTGTATGATCAGGTTGTTAGCCCGCAGTTAAACACAAAATCGAGGATTATTTTGTTTAATTTAGTCAGAAAGTGTGTGTGCGGTATGTATAGGCATTACGACACCTACACACATCGCCTATAACTACCCATAAAGTGCAGTTTTTGCAGTAGTTAACCTATTTGACTATACCTAGAAGCTTCAGTGGAGCAAAACCGTCTGTCATAGGTATGTTTATTATTACTATTATCATTTCTATCTGTGATGCAACATTACAAATAATGGAACTGACCCTCTAAGGCTCCTTTATGCAGATTATATCACCTACCATAATAGCCCAAAATTCACTATACCGACTGTCACTGGAAAATTATTTTTTCTTACTGTCAATGATGCAGTATTAAAAAAAATAGATTGGCATAAAACAATCTCCGGTAGGGCTTTTTCAGAGGAGCACTGACACCAACCCTTCTAGCCCAATATTAACTGTAGTTTGCATTGTTAAGTATTAGAATAAAGTTAAGTGAGGCATTACCACTAGACAGAGTAATGCAAACAATAAGCTTCAAGTTGGGCAGTACCTTGAGACACAGGAAATTTGGTTTTCTATTGCTTTATTTTCTTTCCCCATACAAAATGACAAATATGATGTTATAATTGACCGACCCCTCTGGGGCCCCTTTATTGGGATTGTGACACCTTAGCATACAGCCCATTATTTACAGTGGTTATCAGGGATAATAAAAACAAAAAGATTCATTGGGGCAGTACCACCAGATACAAGATTTTTTTGTTTTTCTTTTGGTTTTTCTATCCTAAGAGGAAAATTTCCATATTTAACATAATCATTGACCAACACCATTGGTGCCCATTCTTTGGGATTGTGACACCTACTTTTGTAGCCCATTATGTACAGTTGATATTAGGGATAAAGAAAACAATAAGCTTCAGTGGGGCAGTACCACCAGGCACTAGAATTTGTTATGTTTTTATGTCCTTAAGAAAAAATTACTATACATGTATGAGGTAATTATTGACCAACCCCTCTGCAGCCCCTTTTAAGGGATTGTGACACCTACCCATACAGCTTTTTATTTAGAGTGAATATCAGGGATAATAAAAATAATAAGCTTCATTGGGGTAGTACCACTAGACACAAGATTTTTTTTTTTTTTTTTTTTTTCCTGAGGCAAAATTACAAATTTAACATACTTATTGACCAGCCCCTCTAGGGCCCCTTCAATGGGATTGTGACACCTACCCCTATACCCCATTATTTACAGTGGATATCAGGGATAATAAAAGCAATAACACTGAGTGGGGCAGTACTACCAGACACAGGATTTTTCTTAAATTTCTTTTATCCTTCAGATAAAAATACCAAATTTGATGATATTATTGAGTGACCCCTCTGGGGCCCATTTATTGGGATTGTGACACCTACCCTAGTAGTGCATTATGTACAGGGGATATTGGGGATAATAAAAACAATAAGCTTCAGTGGGGCAGTACCACCAGACCCAAGAATTTTTTCTTCTCTTTTCATTCCTGTGGTAAAATCACAAAGAAAATGTCATTATTGACCGACCCCTCTGCAGCCCCTTTTAAGGGATTGTGACACCTTCCCATACAGCTTTTTATTTACAGTGCATATCAAGGATAATAAAAATTATAAGCCTCATTGGGGCAGTACCACCAGACACATTTATTTGTTTTTTTGTTTTTGCTGAGGCAAAATTACAAATTTTACGTACTTATTGACCAGCCCCTCTAGGACCCCTTCATTGGGATTGTGACACCTACCCCTATATCCCATTATTTACAGTGGATATCAGGGATAATAAAAGCAATAAGATTGAGTGGGGCAGTACCACCAGACACAGGACTTTTCTTAAATTTCTTTTATCTCTCAGAAAAAAATACAAAAATTTGATGGTATTATTGAGTGACCCCTCTGGGGCCCATTTATTTGGATTGTGACACCTACACCAGTAGTGCATTATGTACAGGGGATATTGGGGATGATAAAAACAGTAAGCTTCAGTGGGGCAGTACCACCAGACCCAAGAATTTTTTCTTCTCTTTTTATTCCTGCGCTAAAATAACCAAAAAAAAAAAAAAAAAAAGAAATGTAATTATTGACCGACCCCTCTGCAGCCCCTTTTAAGGGATTGTGACACCTACCCATACAGCTTTTTATTTACAGTGAAAATCAGGGATAATAAAAATAATAAGCTTCACTGGGGCAGTACCACTAGACACAAGATTTTTTTTTTTTTTTTTTCCTGAGGCAAAATTACAAATTTAACATATTTATTGACCAGCCCTTCTAGGGCCCCTTCAATGGGATTGTGACACCTACCCCTATATCCCATTATTTACAGTGGATATCGGGGATAATAAAAGCAATAACACTGAGTGGGGCAGTACCACCAGACACAGGATTTTTCTTAAATTTCTTTTATCCTTCACACAAACATACAAAATTTGATGGTATTATTGAGTGACCCCTCTGGTGCCCATTTATTGGGATTGTGACACCTACCCCTGTAGTGAATTATGTACAGGGGATATTGGGGATAATAAAAACAATAAGCTTCAGTGGGGCAGTACCACCAGACCCAAGAATTTTTTCTTCTCTTTTCATTCCTGGGGTAAAATCACAAAGAAAACGTCATTATTGACCGACCCCTCTGCAGCCCCTTTTAAGGGATTGTGACACCTGCCCATACAGCTTTTTATTTACAGTGCATATCAAGGATAATAAAAATTATAAGCCTCATTGGGGCAGTACCACCGGACACATTTTTTCTTTTTGTTTTTTCTGAGGCAAAATTACAAATTTTACATACTTATTGACCAGCCCCTCTAAGCCCCTTAAATGGGATTGTGACACCTACCCCTATATCCCATTATTTACAGTGGATATCAGGGCTAATAAAAGCAATAAAATTGAGTGGGGCAGTACCACCAGACACAGGACTTTTCTTAAATTTCTTTTATCTCTCAGAAAAAAATACAAAAATTTGATGGTATTATTGAGTGACCCCTCTGGGGCCCATTTATTGGAATTGTGACACCTACACCAGTAGTGTATTATGTACAGGGGATATTGGGGATGATAAAAACAATAAGCTTCAGTGGGGCAGTACCACCAGACCCAAGAATTTTTTCTTCTCTTTTTATTCCTGCGCTAAAATAACCAAAAAAAAAAATGTAATTATTGACCGACCCCTCTGCAGCCCCTTTTAAGGGATTGTGACACCTACCCATACAGCTTTTTATTTACAGTGCATATCAAGGATAATAAAAATTATAAACCTCATTGGGGCAGTACCACCAGACACATTTTTTTTTTTTTTGTTTTTGCTGAGGCAAAATTACAAATTTTACATACTTATTGACCAGCCCCTCTAGGGCCCCTTCAATGGGATTGTGACACCTACCCCTATATCCCATTATTTACAGTGGATATCAGGGATAATAAAAGCAATAAGATTGAGTGGGGCAGTACCACCAGACACAGGATTTTTCTTAAATTTCTTTTATCCTTCACACAAACATACCAAATTTGATTGTATTATTGAGTGACCCCTCTGGTGCCCATTTATTGGGATTGTGACACCTACCCCTGTAGTGAATTATGTATTGGGGATAATAAAAACAATAAGCTTCAGTGGGGCAGTACCACCAGACCCAAGAATTTTTTCTTCTCTTTTCATTCCTGGGGTAAAATCACAAAGAAAACATCATTATTGACCGACCCCTCTGCAGCCCCTTTTAAGGGATTGTGACACCTTCCCATACAGCTTTTTATTTACAGTGCATATCAAGGATAATAAAAATTATAAGCCTCATTGGGGCAGTACCACCGGACACATTTTTTCTTTCTGTTTTTTCTGAGGCAAAATTACAAATTTTACATACTTATTGACCAGCCCCTCTAAGCCCCTTAAATGGGATTGTGACACCTACCCCTATATCCCATTATTTACAGTGGATATCAGGGCTAATAAAAGCAATAAAATTGAGTGGGGCAGTACCACCAGACACAGGACTTTTCTTAAATTTCTTTTATCTCTCAGAAAAAAATACAAAAATTTGATGGTATTATTGAGTGACCCCTCTGGGGCCCATTTATTGGAATTGTGACACCTACACCAGTAGTGTATTATGTACAGGGGATATTGGGGATGATAAAAACAGTAAGCTTCAGTGGGGCAGTACCACCAGACCCAAGAATTTTTTCTTCTCTTTTTATTCCTGCGCTAAAATAACAAAAAAAAAAAAAAAAAAAAATGTAATTATTGACCGACCCCTCTGCAGCCCCTTTTAAGGGATTGTGACACCTACCCATACAGCTTTTTATTTACAGTGCATATCAAGGATAATAAAAATTATTAACCTCATTGGGGCAGTACCACCAGACACATTTTTTTTTTTTTTTGTTTTTGCTGAGGCAAAATTACAAATTTTACATACTTATTGACCAGCCCCTCTAGGGCCCCTTCAATGGGATTGTGACACCTACCCCTATATCCCATTATTTACAGTGGATATCAGGGATAATAAAAGCAATAAGATTGAGTGGGGCAGTACCACCAGACACAGGACTTTTCTTAAATTTCTTTTATCTCTCAGAAAAAAATACAAAAATTTGATGGTATTATTGAGTGACCCCTCTGGGGCCCATTTATTTGGATTGTGACACCTACACCAGTAGTGCATTATGTACAGGGGATATTGGGGATGATAAAAACAGTAAGCTTCAGTGGGGCAGTACCACCAGACCCAAGAATTTTTTCTTCTCTTTTTATTCCTGCGCTAAAATAACAAAAAAAAAAAAAAAAAAAAAATGTAATTATTGACCGACCCCTCTGCAGCCCCTTTTAAGGGATTGTGACACCTACGCATACAGCTTTTTATTTACAGTGAAAATCAGGGATAATAAAAATAATAAGCTTCACTGGGGCAGTACCACTAGACACAAGATTTTTTTTTTTTTTTTTTTTTCTTTTCCTGAGGCAAAATTACAAATTTAACATACTTATTGACCAGCCCCTCTAGGGCCCCTTCAATGGGATTGTGACACCTACCCCTATATCCCATTATTTACAGTGGATATCAGGGATAATAAAAGCAATAACACTGAGTGGGGCAGTACCACCAGACACAGGATTTTTCTTAAATTTCTTTTATCCTTCACACAAACATACCAAATTTGATTGTATTATTGAGTGACCCCTCTGGTGCCCATTTATTGGGATTGTGACACCTACCCCTGTAGTGAATTATGTATTGGGGATAATAAAAACAATAAGCTTCAGTGGGGCAGTACCACCAGACCCAAGAATTTTTTCTTCTCTTTTCATTCCTGGGGTAAAATCACAAAGAAAACGTCATTATTGACCGACCCCTCTGCAGCCCCTTTTAAGGGATTGTGACACCTTCCCATACAGCTTTTTATTTACAGTGCATATCAAGGATAATAAAAATTATAAGCCTCATTGGGGCAGTACCACCGGACACATTTTTTCTTTTTGTTTTTTCTGAGGCAAAATTACAAATTTTACATACTTATTGACCAGCCCCTCTAAGCCCCTTAAATGGGATTGTGACACCTACCCCTATATCCCATTATTTACAGTGGATATCGGGGCTAATAAAAGCAATAAAATTGAGTGGGGCAGTACCACCAGACACAGGACTTTTCTTAAATTTCTTTTATCTCTCAGAAAAAAATACAAAAATTTGATGGTATTATTGAGTGACCCTTCTGGGGCCCATTTATTGGAATTGTGACACCTACACCAGTAGTGTATTATGTACAGGGGATATTGGGGATGATAAAAACAGTAAGCTTCAGTGGGGCAGTACCACCAGACCCAAGAATTTTTTCTTCTCTTTTCATTCCTGTGGTAAAATCACAAAGAAAATGTAATTATTGACCGACCCCTCTGCAGCCCCTTTTAAGGGATTGTGACACCTTCCCATACAGCTTTTTATTTACAGTGCATATCAAGGATAATAAAAATTATAAACCTCATTGGGGCAGTACCACCAGACACATTTTTTTTTTTTTTGTTTTTGCTGAGGCAGAATTACAAATTTTACATACTTATTGACCAGCCCCTCTAGGGCCCCTTCAATGGGATTGTGACACCTACCCCTATATCCCATTATTTACAGTGGATATCAGGGATAATAAAAGCAATAAGATTGAGTGGGGCAGTACCACCAGACACAGGACTTTTCTTAAATTTCTTTTATCTCTCAGAAAAAAATACAAAAATTTGATGGTATTATTGAGTGACCCCTCTGGGGCCCATTTATTGGAATTGTGACACCTACACCAGTAGTGTATTATGTACAGGGGATAATGGGGATGATAAAAACAGTAAGCTTCAGTGGGGCAGTACCACCAGACCCAAAAATTTATTCTTCTCTTTTTATTCCTGCGCTAAAATAACAAAAAAAAAAAAAAAAAAAATGTAATTATTGACCGACCCCTCTGCAGCCTCTTTTAAGGGATTGTGACACCTTCCCATACAGCTTTTTATTTACAGTGCATATCAAGGATAATAAAAACAATAAGCTTCAGTGGGGCAGTACCACCAGACCCAAAAATTTATTCTTCTCTTTTCATTCCTGCGGTAAAATCACAAAGAAAACGTCATTATTGACCGACCCCTCTGCAGCCCCTTTTAAGGGATTGTGACACCTACCCATACAGCTTTTTATTTACAGTGCATATCAAGGATAATAAAAATTATAAGCCTCATTGGGACAGTACCACCAGACACATTTTTTGTTTGTTTTTGCTGAGGCAAAATTACAAATTTTACATACTTATTGACCAGCCCCTCTAGGGCCCCTTCAGTGGGATTGTGACACCTACCCCTATATCCCATTATTTACAGTGGATATCAGGGATAATAAAAGCAATAAGATTGAGTGGGGCAGTACCACCAGACACAGGATTTTTCTTAAATTTCTTTTATCCTTCATATAAAAATACCAAATTTGATGGTATTATTGAGTGACCCCTCGAGTGACCATTCTTTGGGATTGTGACACCTACCCCAGTAGTGCATTATGTACAGTGGATATTGGGGATAATATAAACAATAAGCTTTAGTGGGGCAGTACCACCAGACCCAAGAATTTTTTTTTTTCTCTTTTTATCCACGTGGTAAAATCACAAAAAAACATAATTATTGACCGACCCCTCTGCAGCCCCTTTTAAGGGATTCTGACACCTACGCGTATAGTTTTTTATTTACAGTGCATATCAAGGATAATAAAAATAATAGGCTTCACTGGGGCAGTTCCACTAGATACAAGATTTTTTCTGTTTTTTTTTTTTTTTTTTTCCTGAGGCAAAATTACAAATTTAACATTCTTATTGAAGGGGCCCCTCTAGGGCACCTTCAATGGGATTGTGACACCTACCCCTATATCCCATTATTTACAGTGGGTATCAGGGATAATAAAAGCAATAACATTGAGTGGGGCAATACCGCAAGACACAGGATTATTCTTAAATTTCTTTTATCCTTCATAAAAAAAATACAAAAATTTGATGGTATTATTGAGTGACCCCTCTGGGGCCCATTTATTGTGATTGTGACACCTACCCTAGTAGTGCATTATGTACAGTGGATACTGGGAATAATAAAAACAATAAGCTTCAGTGGGGCAGTACCACCAGACCCAAAAATTTATTCTTCTCTTTTTATTCCTGTGGTAAAATCACAAAGAAAACGTCATTATTGACCGATCCCTCTGCAGCCCCTTTTAATGGATTGTGACACCTACCCATATAGCTTTTTATTTACAGTGCATATCAAGGATTATAAGAATTATAAGACTCATTGGGACAGTACCACCAGACACATTTTTTATTTTTGTTTTTGCTGAGGCAAAATTACAAATTTTACATACTTATTGACCAGCCCCTCTAGGGCCCCTTCATTGGGATTGTGACACCTACCCCTATACCCCATTATTTACAGTGGATATCTGGGATAACAAAACAAATAAGACTGAGTGGGGCAGTACCACCAGACACAGGATTTTTCTGCTATCTTTTTATGCTTGACACAAAAAAACAACTTTGATGTTGTTATTGACTGACCCCTCTGGGGCCCATTTATTGGGATTGTGACACCTACCCCTGTAGCCCATTATGTACAGTTGATATTAGGGATAACAAAAACAACAAGCTTTAGTGGGGCAGTACCACCAGACCCAAAAATGTTTTCTTGTCTTTCTATCCCTGTAATAAAATCAGAAATAAAACGTAATTATTGACCCACACCTCTGCAGCCCTTTTCGAGGGATTGTGACACCTACCCATACAGCTTTTTATGTACAATGCCCATCAGGGATAATAAAGACAGTAAGCTTTAGTGGGGCAGTACCACTGGACAATAGATTTTTTTTTTTTTTTTTTTTTTTGTTGTTTTTGTTTTCTATTCCCAAAGCAAAATTACAAATTTAACATACTTATTGACCAGCCCCTCTAGGGCCCCTTCATTGGGATTGTGACAAAAACCCCTATACCCCATTACTTACAGTGGATATCAGGGATAACAAAACAAATAAGATTGAGTGGGGCAGTACCACCAGACAAAGGATTTTTCTGCTTTCTTTTTATCCTTAATACAAAATAACAACTTTGATGTTGTTATTGACTGACCCCTCTGGGGCCCATTTATTGGGATTGTGACACCTACCCCTGTAGCCCATTATGTACAGTGGATATTAGTGATAATAAAAACAACAAGCTTTAGTGGGGCAGTACCACAAGACCCAAGAATTTTTTTTCTCTTTCTATCCCTATGGTAAAATCACAAATAAAACATAATTATTGACCGAACCCTCTGCAGCCCTTTTCAAGGGATTGAGAGACCTACCCATACAGCTTTTTTTCTTATAGTGCATATCAGGGATAATTAAAATGATAAGCTTTAGTGGGGCACTACCACAACACACAATATTTTTTTGTTTGGTTTTTCTAATCCTGAGGCAAATTACAAATTTAATGTACTTATTGACCAGCCCCTCTAGGGCCCCTTCATTGATATTGTGAGACCTACCCTTATACCCTATCATTTACCGTGGATATCAGGGATAACAACAGAAATAAGACTGAGTGGGGCAGTACCACCAGATACAGGAATATCTTTTATTGTTCTATTCTAGAAGCAAAATTACAAATATCGCATAATTATTGACTAACCCCTGTCAGGTCCTTTGATTGGGATTGTTACACCTGTCACTATAGCCTATTATTTTTAGTTGATATAAGTGATAACAAAAACATAGGCTTCAATGGGGCAGTACCACAAGAAACAAGAATTTTGTTTTTGTTTTGGTTTTCCATCCCTAAGCCAAAATTACAAGTATGCCATAAGTATTGACAGACCCCTCTGGAGCCCTTTTATCGGGATTGTGACACCTAAGCCTATAACCCATTATGTACAGTGGTTATCAGGGATAATGAAAATAATAAGCTTCAGTGGGGCAGTACCACCAGACACAAGATTTTTTTTTTTTTTTTTTTTCCATTTATTTTTCAATTCCAGAGGCAAAATTACAAATATGATGTACTTATTGACCAGCCCCTCTGGAGGCCCTTTATTGGGATTGTGGCACCTACCCCTAAAACCCATTGTTTACAGTGAATATCAGGGATAATTAAAACAATAAGATTGAGTGGGGCATTACCACCAGACACAGGATTTTTTTTATTTTCTTTTATCTTTGAGACAAAAATAACAAATGTTATGTTATTATTGAACGACCCCATCAGGGATCCATAAATTGGGATTGTGACACCTACCCTTGTAGCCCATTATTTACATGGGATATCAGGGATAATAAAAACAATGAGTTTCAGTGGGGCAGTACCACCAGACACAAGAATTTGTTTTGAATTCTATCCCTGAGGAAAATTTACAAATACATGTACTAACATAATCATTCACTAACCCCTCAGGAGCCCCTTTACAGGGATTGTGACACCTTACCCTATAATTTATTATATACAGTAGATATTAGTGATAATCAAAACAATAATATTCAGTGGGGCAGTACCACCAGACACATGGAATTTCATTTGTTTTTATATACCTGAGAAAAAAATCACAAATATGACCCTAATTTTGACAGACCCCTCAGGAACCCATTCATTGGGATTGTGACACCTACCCCTGTAGCCCATTATTTACATGGGATGTCAGGGATAATAAAAACAATGAGCTTCAGTGGGGCAGTACCACCAGACACAATTTTTTTTAGTTTCTTTCTCTGAAGGAAATATTACAAATTCAATAAAAACATTTACTGACCCCTCTGGAGCCCCTTTATTGAGATTGTGACACTAACCCCTTAAGCTTATTATATACAGTAGATATTAGGGATGATCAAAACAATGAGAATCAATGGGGCAGTACAACCAGACACATGAAATTTCTTTTTATTCTATGCCTGAGAGAAAGTGACAAGTATGACATTATTATTGACCTACCCCATAGGGGCCAATTATAGGGATTGTGACAACTATCCATGTAGCCCATTATTTACAGTGGATATCAAGCATAAAAAAAAACAATAAGCTTAAGTGGGGCAGTACCACCAGACACAAGAATTTGTTTTGAATTCTATCCCTGAGGAAAATTTACAAATACATGTATAATGTAATCATTCACTAACCCCTCAGGAGCCCCTTTACAGGGATTGTGACACCTTACCCTATAGTTTATTATATACAGTAGATATTAGTGATAATCAAAACAATAATATTCAGTGGGGCAGTACCACCAGACACATGGAATTTCATTTGTTTTTATATACCTGAGAAAAAATCACAAATATGACCCTAATTTTGACGGACCCCTCAGGAACCCATTCATTGGGATTGTGACACCTACCCCTGTAGCCCATTATTTACATGGGATGTCAGGGATAATAAAAACAATGAGCTTCAGTGGGGCAGTACCACCAGACACAATTTTTTTTTTTGAGTTTCTTTCTCTGAAGGGAAAATTACAAACTCAAAGTAAACATTAATCACCCACTCTGCAGTCCCTTTACAGGGATTGTGACTCCAACCCATACAGTCGATTATTTAAATTGGATATTAGGAATAATGAAGAAAATAAGTTTAAAAGGGGCAGTACTACTAGACACAGATTTTTTGTTTGTTTGTTTGTTTGTTATTCTTTCCCTTAGGCATAATTACAAGTATGACATTATTATTGACCAGCCCCTATAGGGCCCAATTATTGGGATTGTGACACATATCCCTATAGCCCATTATTTACAGTGGATATCAGGGATGATAAAAACAAGAAGCTTCAGTGGGGCAGTACCACCAGACACAGGATTTTTTTTTTTTGTTCTGTTTTTCTTTTCCCGGGGCAAAATTACAAATATAACATTATTATTGACCATCCCTCTTAAGGCCCATTTATTGGGCAGTCACACACATACCCTTTAGGCCATTATTTACAGTGGGTATCAGAGATAATATACAATAAGCTTCAATGGAGCAATCCCACCAGACCACACAGGATTTTTTTTTTTTTTTTTTTTTTATGTATTACGCAAAATTAGAAATACCTGTATTCATGACATAATTATTGCCCAACCTTTCTTCAGCCCTTTTATTTGGGTAGTGACACCAACCCTATAATTTTTATTTCTATAGTGCATATCAGGGAAAAAACAAGCTGTAGTGGGGCAGTACCAGCTATCACAGGAATAATTTTGTCTTTTTACCTCTTAGGCAATATTACCTTTATTAGAAAATGAGGTACAAGCAGGTGGTGTGGTCAGGTAGGAAGGAAGCATGGGTCTAATCCGGTCTGTATGTACAAAGGTAGTTAGGAATGCAGGCAGGCATGCAAAAAGCAAGCAGGCAGGAAGGCAGATAAGTGAGTTATAGGTCAGTTAGTTGGTAGGTAGGCAGGCAGGCAGGTGTGTCCGTAGGTAGTAGACAGATTGGTAGGAAGGTAGGTTGGTTGGTAGGTTGTTGGATAGGTACGTTAGTAGGTAGGTTGGTCGTTTGATAGGTAGGTAGGTTGTTGGTTGGTATATCAGTCAATAGGTCATAGGTGGGTAGGCAGGTTGGTAGGCATGTTGTCGGATTGGTATGTCAGTAGGTTTGTCGGTAGGTAGGTATGTCAGTAGGTAGGTTGGTCGGTTGATAGATAGGTAGGTTGGTAGGTAGGTTTTAGGTTGGTAGATCGGTTGGGAGTTCATAGGTAAGTAGGTAGTCAGTTGGTTAGTCTTTTGATAGGTCTTTAGTTAGGTAGGCAGATGGGTAGTTATGTAATTTTATGTTTTTCTATTTTATTGATTGAAACAACCTGTCCAGGACCACCCAATGTGTTTTGTGACACCTATCTTAATGCCCAATTACGTTTGATGGGGCAATGCCTCCAGTTATCAATGTTTTCTATTTCTAAGGTATTACATTAATCTACAAGTAGCAATTAATAGGCCTGCATTTAACCAACCCTCTGGAACTTCCTATTTATGCTCATTACAAACACAATCAATGGGGCAATACCCCATGTCAATAATTTAGCAGATTTACAATGAACTGACTCAGGTTGAGCCCATTCTTGGGGATTGTGACACATACCCTTGTAGCCCAGTACATAAAGTAGGTATCCTGCATAATTGTGCTAATAACCTTAGGTGTGACAGTACCTACAATGATAGATTCTTTGTTCTTTCTTTGGTGCAAAATTAAAATCAACTCTTTACCACCTAACAAAATTTTAGACTCATCCATATTGAAAGCATCTGAAGAGGAGAAACTATGAATTAAATGCTGAGATTTGATTTTCAAAAAGTAGAAAACATTGTGTGTAAAGGAGAAAACTATGGTTACTAGAATTTTCTCCTTTTCACACATTGTTTTCAAAAGCCTCTTTTCTTCCGGTATTTAAAACTTGGGATTGTGTGGTAAAAGGTTAACATAACGATATCAAGCTAACAGTTCTTGGGCCTCTCTATTATAATTGTGACATTAAATCTCTTGAAGATGACGTCATGACAACGTCACACGCTCCTAATGTAGGGAAAGAATTTATTTGAAATGTATGGTGGCATATTTCTGCCGCGAGATACGAGATAGCTATCATGATAATTTAAGAGAATTATCGTGATAAAACAAAAAAATTCACGATAAAAATATCGCAATAATGCTAACTCTTATCATGATTTTTTTTGCTTTCGTGCCCACAACTGACATTCATGATATCTATAATTAGATACGGTTTCGGAATACCTTCGTATACAACCTTATGAATTCTCCTTTCCCCTGTACGGTTTCAAAGTTGTTCGTAGGAGGCATTTCGAGTCGTCTTTGTGATTTTACAGACCTCTGTCATTCGGGCATTGTCAAAATTTACCAGTTAAGCTACAATTGTTAATTAATGAATCGAAATTTTACTGATTGCAATCTTATTAAAGGGTAACTCCACACCAAAATTTTCATTTCAAAATCGGATAAAACGACACTAGAGTATGTTAACAAAAATCTTGTTAGCGTTCTGTGATGTTTACTCCACGAGATATTGAGGTTTAAACTTTCGGATTTTCACCTGTGTGAAAGTCGCTAATTGAAAAAACCGTGACTTCCGGTAGTTTGCCGTGATCTCAGAAGCGTGAGAAGATAATTATAGTCGCTATATATGAACTAACACAGAAAATTGAGAAAACTGCATGATATTTATAAAGATATAAATCGCTATTTCACGTTTCAATCACTTGTGTACTACAGAGTTTCAATCTCTATAGACCCGTCACACCAAACTAGGTCTTACAACGTCTTAACCCGTCCTGACATAATCGGAAAACGGGTTACGGTCGGGGATGAACGTATAATTTTGGCCTGATAACGGCTGAAGCCCCTATCTCACCAAACCTATTGCCAGAAAGTCTTAACCCGGTCAACAAAATCGAAAAACTGGCTGGGATAGGACATGTAATTTCGGTCGGTAAAATGCAAACGCACTGCAGGTTATTGCCTGACCGCACTGCGTCTCTAATAGGATCGAAGTACAGCAGTTCCGTTCGTAGTACGTCCATCTCGCTTTAAGTACGTTGTTACTCCGTCTAATCACAGGACGGGATGGATGGCAAAAAATTTTGAGCAGGCTCAAAGTTCTGCAGCACCCTTCGTAAAAGGATACTAATACGCCCACTTCGTCTGAAGACAGTTTCAGTCCGATCAGCAAAAAAATTCGGAAGAGAGTGAGAACGAGTTTGGCGTGAGGGGGGTATATCGCTCTTACATCTACAATCATAGGAAAGAAATTTTGAATGAATTAGCTTAGTGGAGAAAGTAAAAAAATTCGGAAGAGAGTGAGAACGAGTTTGGCGTGAGGGGGGTATATCGCTCTTACATCTACAATCATAGGAAAGAAATTTTGAATGAATTAGCTTAGTGGAGAAAGTACTTATAAAAAAGTGAATAGTTATTCTTCTGGTAACGAACATAAATATTTTGAAATTTATTTCTTGATGTTATTTCAATTGTACCACTACCTAATCAACGAGTTGTAATAGATAAATATAAAAAAAGAAATAATAAATCAAGATAATTGAATCATGCCAAAATTCTCTTCTACTAGGTCGTAGAAGGAAGAAGGAACGTTGCAATGTGAAAAGGAAATCATTCGAGTTAATTTCTAAGGCTGTTTCTACCAAATATAGGACACCGTCGATCATTTAACGGTCTACAAATCCTGCGCAGTCTGATCTGAATCTACACCATCAGTGTCAGCATTTTACATGTCTCCTTCAGCTTGGAAAGAATTAAAAGCCTTGATCTGCCTTAGAAATCTTATCCTCTCTTTAACATTCACGAACAACATTAAATCCAGCACACATCCTGAATTTGCTGTTAAAGTTAAAAAAAAAAAAAATTTCACTCAATCTTCATTTATTTTCCTACGTGCTTTTTTTTCATAATCTCAAATTTGTTTCTTTCATCAACAACAACGTTAAAAGATTGTCTGAATTGCGTCCTGCCTTCCTGTCCTCCATATCATGCAGTAAACATTTTTGAAGGTCTGCAAAATACAGGGTCAGTCCATTTCCTAAATACTGAGACATGTAAGGCGTACAATTTAAAAGGAAATACCAACGTGGACAAAAATTGTTTAACTGTCTTCTCCCGTGTTTCTCCCTGTAATCATATACGAGATAAGAGATGCTGACCATAAAAATGCAGCGTAAATTAAAAATTTATGACTGCGTACAAACTTTACACAAAATTTTAGTGCGCCAACCTTTTATTTTGAGAAAAGAATTGTGTGTTCCATCCATGTACAAGGACAAAGGGTTAATTTGGTGCCTCTTTTGTGATGATATCGCACCGTTGTGGTCTGATATAATTTTTTTTTTACCCGGCTTGCAGCTTGAGGTTAACAAGCACTTGTCATAAACATGTCATGTACATAGTTACTCTTTTGTTTTCACGACCATATTGAACCCTTTTTCGTAAATAATGTAAATGGAATTTGGAATTTTACACAGGTTAAATGGGTAAGTCGAACGTCATAACTTTTGTATTTTCCTCCTTCATACGATCTTAAATTTAAAAAAAAAACGCATAATCTGCTTGTCGAATTTCTTTTCTAACTACTCTCTCTCTCTCTCTCTCTCTCCCTCTCTCCCTCTCTCTCTCTCTTTCTCATGAAAGAGATGGATAATCAACAGTGAATTTACCATTTATTGCTCGCCTCATTTAAATTTCTGTGGGGCCCCAAGGCTGCTGAGCGCGACTCAATGACCTTTTGCGAACAGTGTATATTAAGATCAGACTGATCTTATGTACAGTGTCCAAGGCGGAAACATCTATTTTTGTTTCTCCAAAAACTAGCACTATTCAAAATTTTGCAATCGGCATGAAGGTTTATTTAACCTTTTGAGGATTAACGGTAGATCTGATATTAAGCCATGTCATTTAGTTCAGACAGACAGACAGACAGCAGACTGACAAATAAATAGTCATCTCCTGGCTCGAAATAGGGCTTAAACTCGGCACCCGGCATACGATAGGGATTTTTGTGACGAAAAAAGTCGTCTCCTGACATGAGGGAGGATAAGGCTGAGAAAAAAAAAGTACACAGAAGCCGAAATAAGAGTGGCATCACATCCGGTTTATCGAACATTTCACAAACTCGCACAGATGTGCAAACCACATCTTCGCTTAAAACTCTCTTTCTACAATAGACATTGAAATGCGCTTTTTCTATTTTAAGATGGTTTTCATTTAAGGATTCATATATCCAAAAAAGAGATTTTGGCTGTAGTTGCCCTTTAAGTCAAAACTACCGAGTTCATCCAAATGATGAATTTTCTATTTATAGATATCGAGAAACGGATAAAACTATCTCAATAATTTTATCTCGCATGTCAGCTCCGAGCACGGTGGAGAAATTTTGCGATAAAATATTAAGTTTATCGTGATATTTTTATCATGAAACTTTTCACGATCTTGATAAGATTTCCAGGAAACTTTTAATTTATCGCGATAATTTACCAAAATTATCATGATAGCTATCTCGTATCTCGTGGCAGAAATATGCCACCATAGAAATGTGATTAACATAATAATTGAGTATTCAGAGGTTCGTGTTTTATACTTTTTTCGACAACATATATTTCACCTAATTTCGATATGGCAGTGGGCATCAGTGCAAAGGAAGGAGCCTATTTACCGGTATTCTTATCTCTGTTCCCTGTCTACGATTTTTAAAAGATAAGATTTACTGCAGTACTTAGATCTATCTTCAATCAAATTCATTCAACCATTCTCTTGAATAAATAAGTTTGCGTAAAGCATGGTAGTGCAGAAGCAGATAAATTATAGGCAAATTTATTTATTATAGCATTCTTACCTTCTCAAAGTTGTGATCAAAATCGCTATTTGCCGATTTTATTTAGTGTCGAACTGATCATGGGTCGAATAGTCCAGTGATCGTCAATGCAGAGTTACCGTTACTGTTCTTATTGGGAAAAGCTTATTGGGAGAACGCTTGATTTCGGTTCTTACACAACCGAAATCAAGCGTTCTCCCAATAAGCTTTTCCCAATAAGAACAGTAACGGTAACTCTGCATTGACGATCACTGGACTATTCGACCCATGATCAGTTCGACACTAAATAAAATCGGCAAATAGCGATTTTGATCACAATTTTGAGAAGGTAAGAATGCTATAATAAGTAAATTTGCCTATAATTTATCTGCTTCTGCACTACCATGCTTTACGCAAACTTATTTATTGAAGAGAATGGTTGAATGAATTTAACTGAGGATAGATCTAAGTACTGCAGTAAATCTTATCTTTTAAAAATCGTAGACAGGGAATAGAGATAAGAATACCGGTAAATAGGCTCTTTCCTTTGCACTTATGCCCATTGCTATATCGAAATTAGGTGAAATATATTTTGTCGAAAAAGGTATAAAACACGAACTTCTGAATACACAATTATTATGTTAATCACATTTCAAATAAATTCTTTCCCTACATTAGGAGCGTGTGACGTTGTCATGACGTCATCTTCAAGAGATTTGATGTCACAATTATAATAGAGAGGCCCAAGAACGGTTAGCTTGATATCGTTATGTTAACCTTTTACCACACAATCCCAAGTTTTAACTGCCAGAAGAAAAGAGGCTTTTGAAAACAATGTGTGAAAAGAAGAAAATTCTAGTAACCATAATTTTCTCCTTTTCACACAGTGTTTTCTACTTTTTGAAAAACAAATCTCAGCATTTAATTCATAGTTTCTCCTCTTCAGATGCTTTCAGTATGGACGAGTCTAACATTTTGTTGGGTGGTAAAGGTTGATTTTAATTTTGCACCAAAGAAAGAACAAAGAATCTATCATTGTAGGTACTGTCACACCTAAGGTTATTAGCACAATTATGCAAGATACCTACTTTATGTACTGGGCTACAAGGGTATGTGTCACAATCCCCAAGAATGGGCTCAACCTGAGTCAGTTCATTGTAAATCTGCTAAATTATTGACATGAGGTATTGCCCCATTGATTGTGTTTGCAATGAGCATAAATAGGAAGTTCCAGAGGGTTGGTAAATGCAGGCCTATTAATTGCTACTTGTAGATTAATGTAATAGGGTACCTTAGAAAGAGTAAACATTGATGACTGGAGGCATTGCCCCATCAAACATAGTTCATAATACCTGTCATAATACCTATAAGTTATGAAAATTGGGCATTAGGATAGGTGTCACAAAACACATTGGGTGGCCCTGGACAGGTTTTTTCAATCAATAAAATAGAAAAACATAAAATTACCTAACTACCCATCTACCTACCTAACTATAGACCTATCAAAAGACTAACCAACTGACAACCTACTTACCTAACCTATGAACTCTCGACCGATCTACCAACCTAAAACCTACCTACCAACCTACCTATCTATCAACCGACCAACCTACCTACTGACATACCTACCTACCGACAAACCTACTGACATACCAATCTGACAACATACCTACCAACCTACCTATGACCTATTGACTGATATACCAACCAACAACCTACCTACCTATCAAACGACCAACCTACCTACTAACATACCTATCCAACAACCTACAACCAACCTACCAACCAACCTACCTTCCTACCAATCTGTCTACTACCTACAGACACAACTGCCTGCCTGCCTGCCTGCCTGCCTGCCTACCTACCAACTAACTGACCTATAACTCACTTATCTGCCTTCCTGCCTGCTTGCTTTTTGCATGCCTGCCTGCATTCCTAACTACCTTTGTACATACAGACCGGATTAGACCCATGCTTCCTTCCTACTGACTACACTACCTGCATGTACCTCAATTTCTAATAAAGGTAATATTGCCTAAGAGGTAAAAAGACAAAATTATTCCTGTGATAGCTGGTACTGCCCCACTACAGCTCACTGTTTTTTCCCTGATATGCACTATAGAAATAAAAATTATAGGGTTGGTGTCACAATTCAAATAAAGGGGTTGAAGAAAGGCTGGGCAATAATTATGTCATGAATACAGGTATTTCTAATTTTGCCTAATACATGAAAAAAAAAATCCTGTGTGGTCTGGTGGGATTGCTCCATTGAAGCTTATTGTAGATTATCTCTGATACCCACTGTAAATAATGGCCTAAAGGGTATGTGTGTGACTGCCCAATAAATGGGCCTTATGTGGTGTCCGTGGTTGTGGGGTAGAGCGTCGGCCTCGTAACCATAAGGTCCCGAGTTCGATACCGGGGAGCGAGTGTCAACTTTGGGATTGTTCATTGGCCCACACATTCGGCGCGAGTACTGGTGTAGTTCCCAGGAAGCAGAATCGAGAGAGATTAGTATAAGTTGTAAGAACTTGTTTCTCAATCGATGTAAAATAAATATGTTTAAACTAAATGGGCCTTAAGAGGGATGGTCAATAATAACATCATATTTGTAATTTTGCCCCGAGAAAAGAAAAACAGAACAAAAGAAAAAAAAAAAAAAAAAAAAATAATCCTGTGTCTGGTGGTACTGCCCCACTGAAGCTTCTTGTTTTTATCATCCCTGATATCCACTGTAAATAATGGGCTGTAGGGATATGTGTCACAATGCCAATAATTGGGCCCTATAGGGGCTGGTCAATAATAATGTCATACATGTAATTATGCCTAAGGGAAAGAATAACAAACAAACAAACAAACAAACAAACAAACAAACAAAAAACCTGTGTCTGGTGGTACTACCCCTTTTAAACTAACTTTCTTCATTATTCCTAATATCCAATTTAAATAATTGACTGTATGGGTTGGTGTCACAATCCCTGTAAAGGGACTGCAGAGGGGGTGATTAATGTTTACTTTGAACTTGTAATTTTCCCTTCAGAGAAAGAAACTCAAAAAAAAATCTTGTGTCTGGTGGTACTGCCCTACTGAAGCTCATTGTTTTTATTATCCCTGATATCCCATGTAAAAAATGGGCTACAGGGGTAGGTGTCACAATCCCTATGAATGGGTTCCTTAGGGGTCCGTCAAAATTAGGGTCATAATAATGTCATACTTGTCACTTTTTCCTAGGCATAGATTAAAAAGAAATTTCATGTGTCTGGTAGTACTGCTCCATTGATGCTTATTGTTTTGATAATCCCTAATATCTACTGTATGTAATAAGCTTAAAAGATTAGTGTCACAATCTCAATAAAGGGGCTCCAGAGGGGTTGGTAAATGTTTCTGTTGAATTTGTAATATTTCCTTCAGAGAAAGAAACTAAAAAAAAAAAAAATTGTCTGGTGGTACTGCCCCACTGAAGCTCATTGTTTTTATTATCCCTGATATCCCATGTAAATAATGGGCTACAGGGGTAGGTGTCACAATCCCAATTTATGGGTCCCTGATGGGGTCGTTCAATATTTGTGATTTTTTCTCAGGTATATAAAAACAAATGAAATTCCATGTGTCTGGTGGTAATGCCCAACTGAATCTTATTGTTTTAATTATCACTTATATCTACTGTATATAATAAGCCATAGGGTTAGATGTCACAATCCCAGTAAAGGGGCTCCAGAGGGGTCGGTAAATGATTACGTTATACATGTATTTGTAAATTTTCCTCAGGGATAGAAAACAAAAATTCTTGTGTCTGGTGGTACTGCCTCACTAAAGCTTATTTTTTTTTTTTTATGCTTGATATCCACTGTAAATAATGGGCTACAAGGATAGGTGTCACAATCCCTATAATTGGCCACTATGGGGTAGGTCAATAATAATGTCATACTTGTCATTTTCTCTCAGGCAAAGAAGAAATTTCATGTGTCTGGTGTTACTGCCCAATTGATGCTTATTGTTTTGATAATCACTAATATCTACTGTATATAATAAGCTTTAGCAGTAGGTGTCACAATCTCATTAAGGGGCTCCAGAGGGGTCGGTAAATGTTTACGTTGAATTTGTAATATTTCCTTCAGAGAAAGAAACTAAAAAAAAAAAAATTGTGTCTGGTGGTACTGCCCCACTGAAACTCATTGTTTTTATTATCCCTGATATCCCATGTAAATAATGGACTATAGGGGTAGGTGTCACAATCCCAATTTATGGGTCCCTGATGGGGTCGTTCAATAATAACATAACATTTGTTATTTTTGTCTCAAAGATAAAATAAGAAAAATCCTATGTCTGGTGGTAATGCCCCACTCAATCTTATTATCTTATTCACTGTAAACAATGGGTTTTAGGGGTAGGTGTCACAATCCCAATAAAGGGCCTCCAGAGGGGCTGGTCAATAAGTACATCATATTTGTAATTTTGCCTCTGGAATTGAAAAATAAAAGGAAACAAAAAAAAAATCTTGTGTCTGGTGGTACTGCCCCACTGAAGCTTATTGTTTTTATTATCTCTGATAACCACTGTAAATAATGGGCTATAGGCTTAGGTGTCACAATCCCGATAAAAGGGCTCCAGAGGGGTCTGTCAATACTTATGGCATACTTGTAATTTTGGCTTAGGGATGGAAAACCAAAACAAAAACAAAAAAATTCTTGTTTCTTGTGGTACTGCCCCATTGAAGCCTATGTTTTTGTTATCACTTATATCAACTAAAAATAATAGGCTATAGTGACAGGTGTCACAATCCCAATGAAAGGACCTGACAAGAGTTAGTCAATAATTATGCGGTATTTGTAATTTTGTCTCTAGAATAGAACAACAAAAGATATTCCTGTGTCTGGTGGTACTGCCCCACTCAATCTTATTGCTGTTGTTATCTCTGATATCCACTGTAAATGATAGGGTATAAGGGTAGGTGTCACAATATCAATGAAGGGGCCCTAGAGGGGCTGGCCAATAAGTACATTAAATTTGTAATTTGCCTCAGGATTAAAAAAAAAAACAAACAAAAAAAATCTTGTGTGTTGTGGTTGTGCCCCACTAAAGCTTATCATTTTAATCATCCCTGATATGCACTGTAAGAAAAAAAGCTGTATGGGTAGGTCTCTCAATCCCTTGAAAAGTGCTGCAGAGGGGTCGGTCAATAATTATGTTTTATTTGTGATTTTACCATAAGGATAGAAAGAGAAAAAAAATTATTGGGTCTTGTGGTACTGCCCCACTAAAGCTTGTTGTTTTTACTATCACTAATATCCACTGTACATAATGGGCTACAGGGGTAGGTGTCACAATCCCAATAAATGGGTCCCAGAGGGGTCAGTCAATAACAACATCAAAGTTGTTATTTTGTCTTAAGTATAAAAAGAAAACAGAAAAATCCTGTGTCTGGTGGTACTGCCCCACTCAATCTTATTTGTTTTGTTATCCCTGATATCCACTGTAAATAATGGGGTATAGGGGTAGGTGTCACAATCCCAATGAAGGGGCCCTAGAGGGGCTAGTCAATAAGTATGTTAAATTTGTAATTTTGCTTTGGGAATAGAAAACAAAAACAAAAACATAAAAAAATCTTGTGTCCAGTGGTACTGCCCCACTAAAGCTTATTGTCTTTATTATCCCTGATAGGCATTGTACATAAAAAGCTGTATGGGTAGGTGACACAATCTCTCGAAAAGGGCTGCAGAGGTGTGGGTCAATAATTACGTTTTATTTCTTATTTTATTATATGGATAGAAATAGAAGAAAAAATTCCTGGGTCTGGTGGTACTGCCCCACTAAAGCTTGTTGTTTTTGTTATCCCTAATATCAATTGTACATAATGGGCTACAGGGGTAGGTGTCACAATCCCAATAAATGGGCCCCAGAGGGGTCACTCAATAACAACATCGAAGTTGTTATTTTGTGTCAAGCAAAAAAAGATAGCAGAAAAATCCTGTCTGGTGGTACTGCCCCACTCAGTCTTATTTGTTTTGTTATCCCAGATATCCACTGTAAATAATGGGGTATAGGGGTAAGTGTCACAATCCCAGTGAAGGGGCCCTAGAGGGGCTGGTCAATAAATACATAAAATTTGTAATTTTGCTTCAGGAAAAACAAAATAAAAAATGTGTCTGCTGGTACTGCCCCAATGAGGCTTGCAATTCTTATAATCCTTGATATGCACTGTAAATAAAAAGCTGTATGGGTAGGTGTCACAATCCCTTAAAAGGGGCTGCAGAGGGGTCGGTCAATAATGACGTTTTCTTTGTGATTTTACCACAGGAATAAAAAGAGAAGAATACATTTTTGGGTCTGGTGGTACTGCCCCACTGAAGCTTATTGTTTTTATTATTCCCAATATCCACTGTACAGAATGCACTACTAGGGTAGGTGTCACAATCCCAATAAATGGGCCCCAGAGGGGTCACTCAATAATACCATCAAATTTTTGTATTTTTTTTCTGAAGGATAAAAGAAATTTAAGAATAATTCTGTGTCTTGCAGTACTGCCCCACTCAGTGTTATTGCTTTTATTATCCCTGATACCCACTGTAAATAATGGGGTATAGGGGTAGTTGTCACAATCCCATTGAAGGTGCCCTAGAGGGGCCCCTTCAATAAGAATGTTAAATTTGTAATTTTGCCTCAGAAAAAAAAAAAAAATCTTGTGTCTAGTGGTACTGCCCCATTAAAGCCTATTATTTTTATTATCCTTTATATGCACTGTAAATAAAAAACTATATGCATAGGTGTCACAATCCCTTAAAAGGGGCTGCAGAGGGGTCGGTCAATGATTACGTTTTTTTGTGATTATTCGTGTGGATAAAAAGAGAAAAAAATTTCTTGTGTCTCTGTCTGGTGGTACTGCCCCACTAAAGCTTATTGTATATATTATCCCCAATATCCACTGTACATAATGCACTACTGGTGTAGGTGTCACAATCCCAAAAAATGGTCACTAGAGGGGTCACTCAATAATACCATCAAATTTGGTATTTTTATCTGAAGGATAAAAGAAATTTAAGAAAAATCCTGTGTCTGGTGGTACTGCCCCACTCAATGTTATTGCTTTTATTATCCCTGATATCCACTGTAAATAATGGGATATAGGGGTAGGTGTCACAATCCCATTGAAGGGGCCCTAGAGGGGCTGGTCAATAAGTATGTTAAATTTGTAATTTTGCCTCAGCAAAAACAAAAAAAAAAAAAAAGTGTCTGGTGGTACTGTCCCAATGAGGCTTATAATTTTTATTATCCTTAATATGCACTGTAAAAAAAAAGCTGTATGGGTAGGTGTCACAATCCCTTAAAAGGGGCTACAGAGGGGTTGGTCAATAATGACGTTTTCTTTGTGATTTTACCACAGGAATGAAAAGAGAAAAAAATTTTGGGTCTGGTGGTACTGCCCCACTGAAGCTTATTGTTTTTATTATTCCCAATATCCCCTGTACATAATGCACTACTAAGGTAGGTGTCACAATCCGAATAAATGGGCCCTTGAGGGGCCACTCAATAATACAATCAAATGTGTTTTATTTTTTTTCTGAAAGATAACAGAAATTTAAGAAAATTCCTGAGTCTGGTGGTACTGCCCCACTCAATCTTATTGCTTTTGTTATCCCTGATATCCACTGTAAATAATGGGGTATAGGAGTAGGTGTCACAATCCCAATGAAGGGGCCCTAGAGGGGCTAGTCAATAAGTACGTTAAATTTGTAATGTTGCCTCAGGTTTTGAAAAACAAAAGAAAAAAAAATCCTGTGTCTGGTGGTACTGCCCCACTCAATCTTATTGCTTTTGTTATCCTTGATATCCCCTCTAATTAATGGGGTATAGGGGTAGGTGTCACAATCCCAATAAATGGGCCAAAGAGGGGTCAGTCAATAATAACATCAAATTTGTTATTTTGTCTAGAGTATAAAAAGATCTAAGAAAAATCCTGTGTCTGGTGGTACTGCCCCAATCAATCTTATTGCTTTTGTTATCCCTGATATCCCCTCTAATTAATGGGGTATAGGAGTAGGTGTCACAATCCCAATGAAGGGGCCCTAAAAGGTCTGGTCAATAAGTACGTTAAATTTGTATTGTTGCCTCAGGAATGGAAAAACAAAAGAAAAAAAAATCCTGTATCTGGTGGTACTGCCCCACTGAAGCTTATTATATTTTTTATCCCTGATATACACTGTAAATAAAAAACTGTATGGGAAGGTGTCACAATCCCTTAAAAGGGGCTTCAGAGGGGTTGGTCAATAATTACGTTTTATTTGTGATTTTACCACAGGCATTGAAAGTGAAGAAAAAAATATTGTGTCTGGTGGTACTGCCCCACTGAAGCTTATTGTTTTTATTATCCCCAATATCCACTGTACATAATGGACTTAAGGGGTGGGTGTCACAATCCCAATAAATGGGCCAAAGAGGGGTCAGTCAATAATAACATCAAATTTCTAATTTTTGTCTCAAGGATAAAAAGATCTAAGAAAAATCCTGTGTCTGGTGGTACTGCCCCACTCAATCTTATTGCTTTTGTTATCCCTGATATCCACTGTAAATAATGGGGTATAGGAGTAGGTGTCACAATCCCAATGAAGGGGCCCTAGAGGGGCTGGTCAATAAGTACGTTAAATTTGTAATGTTGCCTCAGAAAGGAAAAACAAAAGAAAAAAAAAAATCCTGTGTCTAGTGGTACTGCCCCACTCAATCTTATTGGCTTTGTTATCCCTGATATCCCCTCTAATTGATGGGGTATAGAAGTAGGTGTCACAATCCCAATAAAGGGGCCCTTGAGGGGCTGGTCATTAAGTATGTAAAATTTGTAATTTTGCCTCAGGAATAGAAAAAGTAAACAAAAAATTTCTTGTGTCTGGTAGTACTGCCCCATTGAAGCTTATTATATTTCTTATCCCTGATATACAATGAAAATTAAAAACTGTATGGATAGGTGTCACAATCCCTTCAAAGGGGCTTCAGAAGGGTCGGTCAATAATTATGTTTTATTTGTGATTTTACCACAGGGATTGAAAGAGAAGAAAAAAAATATTGTGTCTGGTGGTAGTGCCCCACTGAAGCTTATTGTTTTTATTATCCCCAATATCTACGGTTCATAATGGACTACAGGGGTAGGTGTCACAATCCCAATAAATGGGCCAAAGAGGGGTCAGTCAATAATAACATCAAATTTGTTATTTTTGTCTAGAGTATAAAAAGATCTAAGAAAAATCCTGTGCCTGGTGGTACTGCCCCACACAATCTTATTGCTTTTGTTATCCCTGATATCCCCTCTAATTAATGGGGTATAGGAGTAGGTGTCACAATCCCAATGAAGGGGCCCTAGAAGGTCTGGTCAATAAGTACGTTAAATTTGTATTGTTGCCTCAGGAATGGAAAAACAAAAGAAAAAAAAATCCTGTATCTGGTGGTACTGCCCCACTGAAGCTTATTATATTTTTTATCCCTGATATACACTGTAAATAAAAAACTGTATGGGAAGGTGTCACAATCCCTTAAAAGTGGCTTCAGAGGGGTTGGTCAATAATTACGTTTTATTTGTGATTTTACCACAGGGATTGAAAGTGAAGAAAAAAATATTGTGTCTGGTGGTACTGCCCCACTGAAGCTTATTGTTTTTATTATCCCCAATATCCACTGTACATAATGGACTTAAGGGGTGGGCGTCACAATCCCAATAAATGGGCCAAAGAGGGGTCAGTCAATAGTAACATCAAATTTCTAATTTTTGTCTCAAGGATAAAAAGATCTAAGAAAAATCCTGTGTCTGGTGGTACTGCCCCACTCAATCTTATTGCTTTTGTTATCCCTGATATCCACTGTAAATAATGGGGTATAGGAGTAGGTGTCACAATCCCAATGCAGGGGCCCTAGAGGGGCTGGTCAATAAGTACGTTAAATTTGTAATGTTGCCTCAGGAAAGGAAAAACAAAAGAAAAAAAAATCCTGTGTCTGGTGGTACTGCCCCACTCAATCTTATTGGCTTTGTTATCCCTGATATCCCCTCTAATTAATGGGGTATAGAAGTAGGTGTCACAATCCCAATGAAGGGGCGCTAGAGGGGCTGGTCAATAAGTACGTTAAATTTGTAATGTTGCCTCAGGAATGGAAAAACAAAAGAAAAAAAAAAATCCTGTGTCTGGTGGTACTGCCCCACTCAATCTTATTGCTTTTGTTATCCCTGATATCTCCTCTAACTAATGGGGTATAGGAGTAGGTGTCACAATCCCTTAAAAGGGGCTTCAGAGGGGCTGGTCATTAAGTACGTAAAACTTGTAATTTTGCCTCAGGAATAGAAAAACAAAAGAAAAAAATTCTTGTGTCTGGTAGTACTGCCCCACTGATGCTTATTATATTTTTTATCCCTGATATACACTGAAAATTAAAAACTCTATGGGTAGGTGTCACAATCCCTTAAAAGGGACTTCAGAGGGGTCGGTCAATAATTACGTTTTATTAGTGATTTTACCACAGGGATTGAAAGAGAAGAAAAAAAAATATTGTGTCTGGTGGTACTGCCCCACTGAAGCTTATTGTTTTTATTATCCCCAATATCCAATGTACATAATGGACTACAGGGGTAGGTGTCACAATCCCAATAAATGGGCTAAAGAGGGGTCAGTCAATAATAACATCAAATTAGTTATTTTTGTCTAGAGTATAAAAAGATATAAGAAAAATCCTGTGTCTGGTGGTACTGCCCCACACAATCTTATTGCTTTTGTTATCCCTGATATCCACTGTAAATAATGGGGTATAGGAGTAGGTGTCACGATCCCAATGAAGGGGCCCTAGAGGGCCTGGTCAATAAGTACATTAAATTTGTATTGTTGCCTCAGGAATGGAAAAACAAAAGAAAAAAAATCCTGTGTCTGGTGGTACTGCCCCACTGAAGCTTATTATATTTTTTATCCCTGATATACACTGTAAATAAAAAAAAACTGTAAGGGTAGGTGTCACAATCCCTTAAAAGGGGCTTCAGAGGGGTCGGTCAATAATTATGTTTTATTTGTGATTTTACCACAGGGATTGAAAGAGAAGAAAAAAATATTGTGTCTGGTGGTAGTGCCCCACTGAAGCTTAATGCTTTTATTATCCCCAATATCCACTGTACATAATGGACTTAAGGGGTGGGTGTCACAATCCCAATAAATGGGCCAAAGAGGGGTCAGTCAATAATAACATCAAATTTCTAATTTTTGTCTCAAGGATAAAAAGATCTAGAAAAATCCTGTGTCTGGTGGTACTGCCCCACTCAATCTTATTGCTTTTGTTATCCCTGATATCCACTGTAAATGATGGGGTATAGGAGTAGGTGTCACAATCCCAATAAAAGGGGCCCTTGAGGGGCTGGTCAATAAGTACGTTTGATTTGTTATCTTGCCTCAGGAATAGAAAAACAAATGAAAAAAATTCTTGTGTCTGGTGGTACTGTCCCACTGAAGCTTATTATATTTCTTATCCCTGATATACACTATAAATGAAAAGCTGCATGGGTAGGTGTCACAATCCCTTACAAGGGGCTTCAGAGGGGTCGGTCAATAATTACGTTTTATTTGTGACTTTACCACAGCGATAAAAAGAGAAGAAAAAAATATTGTGTCTGGTTGTACTGCCCCACTGAAGCTTATTGTTTTTATTATCCCCAATATCCACTGTACATAATGGACTTAAGGGGTAGGTGTCACAGTCCCAATAAATGGGCCAAAGAGGGGTCAGTCAATAATAACATCAAATTTGTTATTTTTGTCTCAAGGATAAAAAGATCTAAGAAAAATCTTGTCCGGTGGTACTGCCCCACTCAATCTTATTGCTTTTGTTATCCCTGATATCCCCTCTAATTAATGGGGTATAGGAGTAGGTGTCACAATCCCAATGAAGGGGCCCTAGAAGGGCTGGTCAATAAGTACATTAAATTTGTCATCTTGCCTCAGGAATGGAAAAACAAAAGAAAAAAAAAAAATCCTGTGTCTGGGGGTACTGCCCCACTGAAACTTATTATATTTCTTATCCCTGATATACACTGTAAATAAAAAACTGTGTGGGTAGGTGTCACAATCCCTTAAAAGGGGCTTCAGAGGGGTCGGTCAATATTTACGTTTTATTTGTGATTTTACCACAGGGATTGAAAGAGAAGAAAAAAATATTGTGTCTGGTGGTACTGCCCCACTGAAGCATATTGTTTTTTACTTTCCCTGATATTCAGTGTAAATCATAAGCTATATGGTAATGTGTCATAATCCTAATGAAGGGGCCCTAGAGTAGTCGGTCAATGATTACCTTATACATGTATTAGTAATTTTTCCTCATCGACATAAAAACATAACAAATTCTAGTGCCTGGTGGTACTGCCCCACTGAAGCTTATTGTTTTTATTGTCTCTAATATCAACTGTACATAATGGGCTACAGGGGTAGGTGTCACAATCCAAAAGAACGGACCCCAGAGGGGTTGGTCAATAATTACGTTAAATATGTAAATATTCCTTTCAGGGCAAAAAAAAAAAAAAAAAATTGTACCTGTTGGTACTTCCCCACTGAGTCTTATTGTTTTTATTATCCCTGGTAACCACTGTAAATAATAGACTGTAGGCTAAGGTGTCACAATCCCAATAAAGGGGCTCCAGAGGGTCGTTCAATTATAACGTCATATTTGTCATGTTGTATGGGGAAAGAAAAATAAAGCAATAGAAAACAAAATTTCTTGTGTCTCAAGGTACTGCCCAACTGAAGCTTATTGTTTTGATTAACCATGCAACAATTTGTCAAGTGGTAATGCCTCACTTAACTTTATTCTAATACTTAACCATGCAAACTACAGTTAATATTGGGCTATAAGGGTAGATGTCAGTACTCCTCTGAAAAAGTCCTACCGGAGATTGTTTTATGCCAATCTATGTATTTTAATATTGCATCACTGACAGTAAGAAAAAGTGATTTTCCAGTGACAGGCGGTATTGTGAATTTTGGGCTATTATGGTAAGCGATATAATCCGCATATAGGAGCCTTAGAGGGTCAGTTCAATTATTTGTAATGTTGCATCACAGATAGAAATAATAATAGTAATAAAAAACATACCTATGACAGAAGGTTTTGTCCCTCTGAAGCTTCTAGGCAGAGTTAAATACGATAACTACTGCAAAATTTGCACTTTATGGGTAGTTATGGGCGATATGGGTAAGTGTCGTAATACCTATGTATTCCCCCCCCCCCACCCGGACACACAGTTTCAGACTAAATTAAACAAAATAATCCTAGATTTTGTGTTTAACTGCAGGCTTACAACCTTGGCGTACAGCTTGACAAATAATATGCAGAAATAGTAATCATACCATTGTTTTCATGAAATTGTATGCCGAAAGCAGTACGCGCCGATTTTGTTGTGGGTCGAAATGAGTATGGGCCGATTTGTCCAGTTACAGTCCATGCAGAGTTACCGTTATTGTTCTTATTGGGAAAAGCTTATTGGGAGAACGCTTGATTTTATCTCTTACACAATATCAGTCAACAAGCTGGTTATTCAGTGTCACTTAAACGCCTTTGTTTTAACGCCATGCGCTTTGTAGATCTCCTTAAAGTCCGGTGTCCATAAACCGGTAGAGTCCGTGACCGGCGTCATACTATCTATGCATTATCTCCCGCTAGATGGCATTCTACAAATACACATCTATCTAATTTGGGCATTCTGGATACAGAATAAGACTACTTTTCAAAACAACAACCGTTACTTTGAATTTCAAAATAAAATAAACGTTTACTCAATAAAACGCTACCTGGTGCGATTCATTCGGCAATGATCGGCTAGCATGTAACCTATGCATCAGCCATTTATTAAAACAGCCCCTACATGCTTGGGTAATAGGCTAATAGCTCCGGTATAAGTCCTTCTTTTCCCAAGTATTCGGGGATGGGTGATGCGTCATAGCAGACAGGTCGAATCTTCGAAGAATATGACATGCGCAGACAACGACTATCGTCAACGGTTACGGGAGACACAACGGGTACCAGTTTATCTGTGAGCCGGTTGCAGAAATTTTTAAAATATGGTCAGTTTAATATTATTAATGTTAATGTATACACTTACTATTTTCACCTGAGTATAACTTCGTGAGAATTCACACGTAGTAAGAGACTCAAACTTTTACCGGTATGACCAGATACTGAAAATAGCCTATTTCCGCGAAAATAGCTTTCTTTCTACGAAAACAGCTTTTCATATGTCATATTATGTTGTTTCTTGAATATGTATGCTGTATATTTATTTGATTAGGATATAACTTATCAAAAAATACCATTGTGTTCACAATTGAAAAGCAGACATGAAGTTCGACATGCTTTTTTTTTTTCTAGTTTGTCTACAGAGTACAGAACATTTATTTTCAGGACTTATCTGCAAAACTACCTCGACTGGACAAAAATAGCTTCTAGCGAAAATAGCTTCCTTTAGCCAAAGAAGTCTCTACTTCCTTTTTCCACAGATTTTGTCAACTATAATTTTGTGTATAATTTTATTCATTCCAATTCAAATGGAAACTGACTCGAAAGAGTGTGAACCTTATAGATATTCAGTACCGATATCATTGATGGTACCCCCTCCTAACGCCTTCTGTTTTATGTTTGTTGATGGTTTTTCATTTTTTTTTTTTTTTTTCATTTCTTTTTTTTTTTAAATATCTTATCGTCGATGTATAATTGGAATCTCAATAAAAATGAAACTGATTGTCGGTGAGATACCCAATATTTCAGCTCACTTCTACTAGGCAACCCCTTTAGGAAAATAGCTTCATGTCGTTACGAAAATAGCAGTATATATTTTCCCCTTGCAAAATAGGACTCAAAAGACGTGCTCCTTTTCCTTTTCAACCAACATAATTTTTGGATCTGTTCAAAGCGCTAGAAAATATAGTAAAAGTATCTGCTTTCTCGCTGTGAAAATATCATCCTTTGTAAGAAAATAGGTTGTGTCTGCATAAGGTTTCTGCGAAAATCGTGTTCTCATCTGACACTAGGAAAACAATTATTTACCATACATGTTTGTTTCGAAATTACATTTCATTTGCGGACCACAATGTTTCTTATTATTATTATTGATTTACTCATAATTGACTACGCATTTTGTAGGATCATTTATTAGTAAACAGTTTTAGTAGCTTTCTCGCGGAAATATCACCCTTCCCACGAAAATAGCTTGTGCTTGAAACTAGCAACCACGTGTTCTCATCTGACACTACGAGAATAGCCTTTAAATATAAATTCCATATAAAAACACTTCAGGATCTGAGTTAGTTTTTATTTACTGACTCGATAAAATTATTCATCTTCATTTCATCCATAATAGATTGCTTTCTTTGGTAGGTTGCAATCCCGTGATCTCTTAATCACCTGTTATCGTATGCGATTAACACATTTCCAAACAAACAGTTACCGGGTCTAATCAGATTATAACACCTCCAGTAATGTTTCATAATTAATTTAGCTCATTCATTTAATAAACACCAGTCTTTTTCAGTATTTTTCTTGGTTCTGTGGCGTTTTACCTGAATTGGTTTTAAATCTGCTCTTTACCATACGACAACATTTTGTACAAGACCAAATTGAAGACATTTGCAGACATCAAAATAAGTGTTGCTCAGATGATGATATCTGACATTGATATAATGGAAAGCATTGTGGGGAAAAAAGAGAAAAGGTTTGTTAACATGATTTTCTCCTTTTTCCACAATGTTTTCCGATGCTATCTTCTTCGTGTCGTTAGGACTCGGGATTCATTTTATATTTGGGTCTGAAAAACTTTTTCCCTTCCTACGAAAATAACTTGTCCCATTCGATCCGAAAGTAGCAGCTTTGTACGAGAATAGCTTTTGTTAACAGTAAAGCACCACGAAAATAGTTCCGTCAAATGAATACACAAAAATAACATGTTAATGTTTTATCAAATTTTATTGTGCATGCTTACATTGTTTCATTCACAAACATCAGACGTTAATTTTTTTTTTGTTGGGTAAAAAAAGTCAAATTACATCGTTAACGTAGTAGACCCCTAACGCTTCTAGTGCAACATGGAATAAAATTTCTTGTTAGTTGATAGATAAGGATTTATACCGATATAATACTTTTGCATATTTTTAACCGACCAGACATTCCTTTGATGTCTATCTTGAAATTATTTATTGATACTTTTGTTAGTTTCCTGAAAGGGAGGTAATTATCATCTCCCTTTGTAATGAGAATATAGTAGTTTTAGATTTATAAATGATAATTCTAAGAAGGGAAAAAAAGAAAAAGTGGCTCGGTTAAAGTAGTACAACAATACTCATTTTTAATTATAGCAAATTTTGAAGGATAATATTATAGTGGAAATAGCTGTTTTCCATTAGGGGTCTACTACCTTAATTTGATTAGCCCAAAGCCTATCTTTTAAAAGCAACACACATCGGATCGGATTATAACACCTCCGTTAATGATGTATTATCAGTGCATAATCAATGTAATACACTATTTCGTAAAAGTAACGTGCTCTTTTCATCAGAAAAGCCATGCATTTGTAAGGCTTGGTAATTAACATTTCCTGTTTGTTTTACACTTTGTTGTCACATGATAAATCCATGTTTACAAAAAGTGAAAAAAATACAATGTACTAAGATTGGAAATCAATTTTCATACAGGGAAACCATGGCATTAATCAGTTATTTTCGCCATGACTGCATCATGTTTGATGTAAATCTATATACACACGTATATATTCAAGTCGTATAAAAACGCTATTAAGCTTGAATAACACCAATTCTCCTTTTTTTTCAACACATTGTCTATATATAATTCAAGGTAGTCAATAAAAATGACAAATAATGCAATATATTCAAAAGTATCTTTATTTATTATTACATGAAAGCTATTTTCGTAGGGGGAAAGTTACTTTCGCGAAAATAGCCTATTTTCGGTATCTAGTCATACCCAAATTTTACTATTGATAGGTCTATGGATAAACATATAGAAAAGAGGACAATAAAGTAAGGTAAAGAAATACAGAGATGCCAATTTGGTCTTTACAAATCACACATTATCACACTGTTCGGGTATCATGATACTGCACATCAGAGCATCTACGTAAATTTGCACCAGTGCCGGTTGAAAGATAGCTGGGCGAAAGAAACAAAGATAATTTGTAAAAGACGAAAACTTCCGCAGAATTTCCTTGCTTAATACATATGGCCATGTTTTGTAAAAAGGTGTATTAATACATCTGCAAAAAGGATCGACCACGTCACTCATGTCTGGCACTCCTCACAACTCGGCCGATTCCGTACCTACATTTAACCTCGCCTGTATAACGGCGTTGTCTGCGCATGTCATATTCTTCGAAGATTCGACCGGTCTGCTATGACGCATTACCGATCCCATATACTAGGGAAAAGTAGGGCTTGTACCGAAGCTATTACCCAAGCCTGTAGGGGCTGTTTTGATAAATGGCCGGTGCAAAGGTTACATGCTAGCTGATCATAGCTGAATGAATCGTACCAGGTAGCGTTTTATTGAGTAAACATTTATTTTATTTTGAAATTCAACGTAACGGTTCATTCGGCATACCTCGGGTGATGGGAGCCATCTAATCCCTCGGCTGTATCTGGTGGATTGATATGCACCAGATCGGTACATTTTACGCCCGGAAATACGCCGGTTTACCGTTATGAAAATTGTAAGACTCCTCTTAAAAAAGAAAGCTTGAGTTTCAATATTCTTTCGAAATCTTTCTAACTATATTTCAGTTGACAAACAGTTCGTACATTCATTTTTAACATGGTTTATCAATTCCGATTGAAGTTTTCACAGACAGATAGACAGATGTGAATAACTACATCGAGGTTGTTTATGTCGTTGCTAAACGACTGACTGTGGCGCACCATGTATAAGATCACGTGATTTGCAGTTCAAATGGAAACGACCGTTATACGGACGAGGTTAGATGTAGGTACCGAAACGGCCTAGTTGTGACGAGTGGTCAGGGCTTGTGCAGTCCGCGGAAGCTGACCTGAATCGAAACTTTTTGCGATTGGTACATCTTCTGATGTCAAAGGACTATTCTATCTCATGATTTAGCTTGTGTTTAGACAATATGGATCCATAGTATGCGACGATTTGCTTAGTATAATGTATTACGAAAATGCATAAAATAACTTAATTTTTTTTTCTCAGATCACCTCTCAAATCTGTAGGTTAAGATGCAAAGGTAAAAGAAATCAGACAAAACCTTTCTACAGATTTTGGTCATATCAAAGTGCGCACACCGGAAGTTGCCCACGCAAAAAAAAAAACATCCGTTTTTTATATTGGTAGGATTAGATCTATCACGAAGTACATGTATGCATCCATACAAATATCGTCGCTTAGGATATAGGGTTGGCTATAAAAATTGTGCAGCTTTAATAGAAACTAATACTTTGTTTTCATTTTCAGGAGAGTGGTAGAGTATACATCCACTCAAGTCACCCGGGAAATATGTCTCATCACTAAACAGGATTCGAAAAAGGTCATCATTATTCTCAATCCTTTCACTGATTGCCTGGCTAAATTTATAACGTTGTTTTTTGTCAGTCTAGATTTGAGCTTGAAGAATCTGTACTTTGTCTGGAAACAGTTTCAAGTCCCTAAGAAAACAGTTTCGAGTCCTTACGACTAATTCTGCCACACTTCTTGCAATAGAAAGTGGACTTCCCCTGCGACTGTTGCAAATTAGCCCTTACATCCTGAACATGGGTTGGAGTTGCTGCTCTTTTCTACCCTTGCACTAAAAGTTCTATTATTTTAGCCACGTTTGATTTGTTGTCACAAAATGATCTCGATTTGGATGTGTTTAAGATTGTGTCGTCTGGAAAAGTCAGTTTCAGAAATTTACATGAACAATGTACTTTTCAAAAATAATCGGGCTTTTCACATTAACAAACAAGAGCTCTACAAAATATACCCGAAGGAAGCTGTCAAACAGATGTGACTCCATGACACCGCCCACCCCCGCCAGCTGTGACCTTGACCTTGGAGCCTGACGTCTAAAACTTCCGTTCTGCATCTCAACTCATCGAGGTTCAGTATCACACTGGAGAGACCTTACGTACTTGCTCCAGGTCAACGTTACTGCTCCTGTCAATTCAACGTACCCGCTCCAGTTAAAAACATGGCTGCGCCCATAAGATTCCACAAGGTAAGCACAAAAACATTTTTTTTTTTTTACATGTTATTGAATAGATATGCAGTTGCAGGTTGTCGCATGGAATGTCTGGGATGTCAGTGCACGTTAATCTGTAGTTCGTTTGGTGGTTAATCGTTTGTTGAAGACGTTTAATCCGACAAAGTTCCATCGACGACTACGATTTCTGGAAAAACACTACTTGGAGTCTCCAAAAACATTTGTAAAACATATACACTCGATATTCTGAAGTGTGTGCCGTGTCAGATGACCAATATAATGATTATCCTCACAACTATAAACCGAAAAAAAAATCAAATTTCAGTTATTAAATGATATTTTGCCATTTTTGCATTACAACGTAACATGCTCCTAAATTCAATACAACGATCCAGCTCCTGAGCTGAAAATACGGTAAGCGTATGGGTTCGTGTTACAGTAAACAATTTTGTCATTTTGGTCAAGATTCTATATTAATTATCGTAGTCACAGTCATAGGTTCGTCATCGTTAATAATGGCAATAATCATCATTATGCACGACCGATTGTATATTCAAATCAGCTGAACATCTATAGACATCGGTTTATGTAATTAGTTAGAGGCTAAATAGTAAATTCTACAGGAATATAATACACCCAAAAGAACAAGTGCAGTGTCTGTTTTAACCCTGTACCAAATATTTCCTAATTTGAATAAACTGATGTAGAATGCTAAGCAAAACATTGGGCATGTTTTCCTTTTCTCACATTGTATTCTATCAATGAGATAAGTATCTTTCAGTTAAGTCACAATTTAAACTGTTTTCTGCAAATAGATCCCTGTCGATATAGATCGGTTCAGATGTGTAGTTTGATAAATACTTGCATGGCAGTACAATTCTAAAACACGTTGAACCTTTTTTTTTTCTATCAATAGGCCTAATCTTATTGGGCATGTATTCAGGCGATCTCGGGTTCTCTGTTTCTCTCCCCAATTTTATTAAGCTGGCAGAATCAGACACTCATCGTTAAAAAATGTAGAGAGAGAGAGAGAGGAAGGAAGGAAGGAAGGGAGAGAAAGGGAAAGGGGGGGGGGGAGGGAGGAAGGGAGAGAGAGAGAGAGCGTGGGCGGATTTGTCTAATAGGCCTTGATGTCTTCTCAATTTGTTTCAGAAAGTAACGATATTAAGTTGTTTGTAACAATTTTATATACACAGTTGTGTATTAAAGTGGTCAATGCTGAATACATTTATTTCATACATTATTAACACTCACTTGAAAGTCGCATATACTTTACTTTAAAAAACATAGAAATATGAAAGCGAAAACGATTTCGGAAAATGATCACTTTGTTACGAAAGCCTACATACGAAAGCCTACAAGGATCAAAATGAAGGTAAAATATTTTTATCAAAAACACGTAATAACGTGAATTCAAAACACCTTATAACGCAAAAAGAAAGTCGCACTAAGGCGAAAAATTTCGTAATAACGTGTTTTAAAACACGTTATGACGTGAATTTAAAACATATAATAACCTAAAAAAAGTTGCACTAACTCGAAAAATCTTGTAATAAAGTGTTTTAAAACACGTAATAACGTGTTTAAAAGTCGCAGTAACGCGAAAAATCTCGTAATAACGTGAATTCAAAATACGTAACAACGCAAAAAAAGTCGCACTTACGTGAAAAAATCTCGTAATAACGCGTTTAAAAGTCGTAGTAACGCGAATCGAAAATTCGCAGTAACGTTTTTTTTTCCTTAATCAACATTAGATGAGTACAGTTTACATGTATGTGCAATAAGTCTCTGACATGCATTCGAATTTCCCAATAAAGATTAAATTGTGTTGGTTGTGAGTTTTGTTTGTTTCAGCGTTATTTCAACCACATCACAGAAATCACTTTCTTATTAATGACCTTTCTAGAATTAGCTAGTATTAAGTCTGCATCTTTACTTTGCCTTGCACCAATAACTCGCCAATAACTACCAATAATTCGCATAAATATATTTGAAAGCTGCTGGCTGCTATCCTAGATCAACGTCTTCGAAAAATGACAAATGGTGAAAGAGGAATGAAACCTTCTGCAATGACGATTATCAATCTCCGAAAAGAATTTGGCTGAGCTGTTGAATCGAGCCATCGAACAAACCCCGCCTTGCATGTTTCAAGCCTTCTATGTGATTAACTGACCTACCAAGCTCAGCGAGACCTCGACCAGATGTTCATGGAGTCGATATTCTTTAAAGGAAAAATCATCATGAAATAATGCATTTTCGATGAATTAAGCACTGATGAAAACGGATTAAATTCGAAAGAAACAAACAAGACTCAGACATTATGGAAGTTGCACTGATTGTTTCATAATGTAGCTTTCATAGGATAATCTTCCGTGGTTAGGTGGTCAGGATTATTAACTTGTAATAAGAAATCCTGGTTCGATTACTTCTGCCGGCGCTAATTATGCTAGTTACTTATGGATCCATAATAAACACCTTTTTTTAAAAAACCAACTCAATCCTGAGGTAGGCTGGTCCTTGAACACACAGAAAATTGACCTATAGCGAAAAGTCTCGGCCCAGGTCCGCCTGCGCGGACTGCGCAGGCTGACCTGGGCAGATACTTTTCGTAGATGTATTAAGCCCCCTTTTCACAGAGTATGGCTCATATTTAAATCATAGTATTAGATATAACTAGATACTTTTAGGTGTGCAGCTGACAAGGCATATGGATGGTTGTTCGTCGATGATCATTATTATTAATTTATATTAACGAAGAGGAGTCTTGTGATGACGATATCGAAGATGATAGTTATAATAGTTATGGATCTTCTGCATGATAGTTATCCACCCTTTGCATGACACTGTCTGTCATCAAGCTCTTCATGTATATAATAACATTTCATTTCAAAAGCATCAAAAGGACAATAAACCCGACGGACAGAAAAACCGAAAGACGGACAAATAGACAGTTATACATGTTGATCAAAAAAGAAAAATTGTTTGATTAAACTCGTACACAATCGCATATTATATCGTTCTCTGTTTCAACTCAGGAGCTGGATCGTTTTATTGAGTTCTGGAGCGTGGAGCGTTGCCTACAAAAATTGACAGAAAGTTGCTCTTTAATGAATGTCGTATAGTTTTTGTTTAGAACTGTGGTGAATAAAACATATATGAATCACTTGGCAAAGCACAAACTTCAGATTATTGTGTTTGTATGTTTAACAAAGCTTTTTGCTGACTCCCGCGTGTTGATTATTCAGAAATCATAGTCGCTGACGGAAGTTTGTTGGATTAAACGTCTTTAACAGTAAGTAAGTAAGTAAATTTTTTATTATAGTGACATGTGTTATACACATATACATGAAAGTTCAACAAATATATGACATATAAAATTTCAACACCCGGCCCCATGGGCCTATATGTCACCTAAATGATAAATGGAACATAAATAGAAAATGAATGGTGGATTATTGAAAAAATACTGATATTAGAACGAAACAAATGAACGAGTGAATGAATGAATGAATGAATGAATGAATGAATGAATGAAAGGATGAATGAATGAATGAATGAATGAACGAATGAATGAATGTTGGCTGGCTGTGGTTAAATTAAAGGATGATAATTGACAAGGTTAAGCATATACTAACAAGAAGGATAAAGTAGAATGGGTTAGAATGGTATAAGACAGATAAATAACTGTTCATCAGTAGGATACCATTTCTTACTGACTACTGACTGTCCGTCTGCAACAAATAACCAACCACCAAAAGAACAATACAGAAATATGCACTGACATCCCAGACATTCCGTGCGACAACCGTCTACTGCACATCTATTCATCTGATTGTTATAGAAGTATGTTTTGGTGCTTACCTAGCAAAATTCTTGGGCGCAGCCATGTTTTTTACTGGAGCGGGTACGTTGAATTGACAGGAGCAGTAACGTTGACCTGGAGCAAGTACGTAAGGTCTCTCCAGTGTGAGTATTAGATATGTGAAATATTTTCAAAATCAGAAAAGGGTTTCAAAGGATATAAAGCCGAAATTGATTACGGACGGAAAGACGACCACGTGTTTACCAAAACTTCTACATGTCTCTTCATGTGTATAAAAAGGGTCATTTTCTCTCGGACCCGAGAATGACCAGCCTGCATAGCTCAGGTGGTAGAGCGCAGGACGTGTAGACATCAAGTTTTGGGTCACTTGAAGGTGTGGGTTCGAGCCCGACGGCTGGCCATCTAAAATTATTAATAGTCTTCCGGGTGAGAAGTTAAACCGATGTCGATATCATGTGTGACGGTGCTACACACCGCGCATGTTAAAGAACCAGGCATAACTTGATTGGTTTCGTCCTGTAATCTTGCACTATCCCCCGTATCAAAACCAAGAAGTCTTCAGGGGGCGTCGCCCATATGGGCAAACGGTGGCGACTATAAATGAACGGTAATTTAATCAATCAAAGTCGAGAATCCATAGATTGCAGGCCTACACTACACGATCGAGTTCCTGTTCCTCCACAAATTGATATAGACCTAGCTCCTTCTATGTTATTTCTATTGAGAACTTGCAAGGAACAAAAAGATATGAGTCATACTGTGTGAAAAGGAAACTTATTGCATCTGCAAAACCTATCTACCAAAGTCAGTCTGCGCAGGCTGACCCGAATCGATACTTTTTGCAAATGGTCAGTTTTCTCCTGTCTACCTTATTATTCAGAACTTTGGTTCAGGGATTGTATATACACACGATCTCTGGTTGGTTGTTAGACAAAAATGGATTTCATAGATCCGAAATTGTGTGATTACATCAAATAATTGGCTTGCAACACGCGAAAAGGGGCATTCGGACATTTGCGTAAAGTGTCGTCTCGGATCAGCCTGCACAGTCCTCGCAGGGTAATCCGAGACAGCACTTTATGACTATATTAGATTTTGTGCCACAGTAGACTTGCGCAAAACAAAAAATTGCATAAAAACGGAAAGTGTCGTTTCGGATTAGCCTGCGCGGAATGCGCAGGCTGATCCGAGACGAGACATTACGCAAAAGTCGTAATGCCCCTTTTCGCGTGTTGCAAGCCATATACATGTAGCATAACATGGATCATGCCGAGGATGCATTAAAGCCAATTTTCCCAGAGCGCTGTGCATTCCCCCCCCCCCCACCGTGGTTTGTCAATGAACGACTCGCTGTACACAACTGCAGAAAAAGAAACGATTAATATAGATATTGTACACTCACCCCTAGTCTTAAATTGTGGTAAACCCTTTAGACGTGAACCCCTAAAGGACCCTTCATAAATTTAGTTGCCTTTTGACGCCTCTGTAGACAAGATCAGACAGCACAAATTGTGCAGTCTGATCTTTGATTCATACAGTGGCTGAGCAGTGATAATCTGAACAAAAGCAAACTTGACATTGCACATTATTGTATCTCCAGGCTAAAATGAACATTTGACTAGATATAGAGATCTAGGGTTTATAGTCAGCTCTTCAAGGATTAATTTTTGCAAAACAACCGCTTCTATTTGACGGATTAATCAGTACTTAACTAAATTCATAAGTAAGCAATTAAAAGGTTATTTAATGAAGAAAAATCAAATGATAAAAACAGACATATTCCAAGAAGGTTAATTCTAAGTAGGAATGAAGCGAAAGTAGGTCGTCACGGGCACCTACTTTCAAATTACGAAAGGATCACGTGACTGATAGGCTAGCGTTTATTTACGGACTGAATAATGTCCCTCTATATCTTGGTTCGTAAGAGTTTTAACCGTATCTGCAAATATAAATTTCACAAAATAAAACTTGGCATAAAATCACAGAAGGTAACTATGAATAAAAATCGAAACCATATGCATGTATATTTTTTTCGACTTCGTTTTAATTCCGAAACCAGCGCGGAACTTCCCCATCCTCGTCTAAGTTGTTTCGTTTTTCAGAAGCTTCAAGCATACGGGTATATTTTGTACGATGGACATCAACTGACAGCATATTATCAGGTATTATATTGCCATTTATTAGGTCGAAAATCGAGTTAAATACAGTGACTATTAGGAATCAATTATGCGTAATACACGTGCCTAGAAACCGAAATTTTGTCGAGTTTCCGAGGCACAACTTTCACATTCGTTTTCGTAAGCCGTCAAGGACGCTACGCTTGGCTATATCAACGCCTTTGTCGAATTCAAAACTTTGTTTCTAAGAATAGATAAGCTGTTTCATAATAATTCATTTGGAAGGAATCTTTTCATGAACTGACTAGTGCACGATGGCAAAAAATTTCCTGGCTGCTTGCCCCTGAATGTTGAAAAACATCAATGGAGGACAGAGCCAACTCAGTGCGTAGGGTCACGTGACTGCGGAATAAAAATGAAGGAGGCTCCGTTGGGAGAAATAAATTATTGCAATCGAAACTGAAACAAGGTCGAATGATTGCCTTGAAAACCACCTTTTGACACAGCCAGCTGATCCTTGTTAGTTAAATCATTGCCATTCTGCAGAATAATCAGTACAGAAACAGCAAGGCTATTCTGTTGATTCATTTCAGAAGGGGAGAATTGTAGAGCTCTGAAAATGACACTTCTCCCCACCCATGAACCCCCTCCCCCCCCCAAGAAAAAATAAGGTAAAACACGGGGAAATTTAGAATTGGACTGGGGAATATTAGTCCATACAATGGCATAAACTTTCAAGATTTGCTACCTAGAGTATAGAAGAGAAAGATCTGATCTCATACAGACTTATAAACTACTACAGGGAATTGATATAACTTCAAAGCCGGTTCTGAAAAAAATGGAAGATAGAGGAACAAGGGGACATTTTCATAAACTATTTAAAACAAGGTTCAAAACCAATGTCAAAAAAAACTGTTACAGCAACGGTGTTGTTGACATCTGGAATAAACTCCCAAATGATACAGTCATCTCTCCCACTGTTATTACTTTTAAAAGTAGATTAAATAAACAATGGAAAGTTGAAAATAAGTTTTCTCCGAAATGTTATCAACAGATATGAAGCAGTTTTTTCCACTATGTGTAGCATTTAATTAAGAAAAATTATATGTTAAGTAAATTAAGATAGTAAAAAGAAAAAAACTATATATACAGCGTAAGCATATAAAATTCTTGAGTTTAAATAGAAATAGCCTGATCTGAGTGATGGACTGCCATATTATAGACAGGTTAACTGAACTTAATTACAAATTTAACTACAATATAACCAATAATCAGAGATACTATATATACCAAGTAGAATTAAATGTAAAGTTCACTCTGCCTACTTGCACCTGTTGAAAAAAAAAAGGTAACATGAAAGAAGAATTATGAGGATCATTAAAACGATATTTTACCATTCAACCCCATTATAACTAAAATGTTATTGATTCCAAACTTACACGAAGGTCTTCAAAAAAAAAAATTTAGTAATATATATTTAATAACCTGGTCTGAGTGATGGACTGCCATACTACAGACAGGTCTATAAATTAATCATCAAATATAAAATGTTAAACTGCCACAACAACATAACAAATTTTTTAAATTATCAGATTGAATTAAGACCAGGAAACCGTCCATAAAAAATAATACCCTCGTTAGTATGCAATAAAATAAAGCATGGCATCTACTTACAAATATACAGATTTCTTTCAGTTTTTTTGTAATTGTACAGTAAGAATTAAATTGTTGAATTGACGTGGATATATATGATTCATGTGTACATACAGTGGAAGAAGATTGTGTTAATAATGATCACCAGTTTGTGTATATTGTATTAAAATGTTAAATAGTGGATAGTGAAAAAGTCACTGGGAGTAAGACTCCAAAACAAGAAAAATGACGGAAACGGGAAGTCCAAATCAAATGACTAACAATTAAACTGGGAAAACGACTCATAAATGGGCCAATTAGAAGCTTTATTAGCTTATGCAGCGAATTGTGCATTAGGCCTTGACAAACTTTCTGAACTTTATGAACTACTTGCCTTACAACATGTAAGCATAAGTAGGTCTATTCAGTGACCTTGTTTAAGTCTTTTCCAAAGGAAATTTTTTTTACCATTCAAAATTGAAAGTACATGTATGCTTCCAAATTAAAAGTATTTGCAGAAGAAAAACCAGTCTTGACTGGAATGGCAGGGTTTGTCCATTTAAGGGTACATAACATAGAGGGGAAATGAGAAAACACTGTTTACCAGCCAGGTTTTTTTGTTTACTAAGAAAGTGACGCCGATAGTCTGCTTCCTCCTATTTCCCCAAGATTGTTGTTTTCCCCTGAGCAATCAATTTTCCCTTGAGAAATCAACTCTCTGTACTGTAATACAAAGTATTGTACTAAGATTTAGTTAATAAACCCAATCCCAGACCGAAAGATCGGCTGCAAAAACGACCATTGTTTTCATTGTTTAATGAGTCATCCGCCTTTGAGGTCCACGGAAAAACCATCACTGATCGGCCAATTTCATATGTTCTATTCCTTTTTTGCATGGAAAATACTGAACACGCTCGGGGTACAATAAAAAATACGGTATTAATATGGTATAAAGGTGCTAACTCAGTGTTAATTCTGATCTCAGGCGATTGGTAAATTCACGCTAAAATCGTCTCGGTTGCCCCAATATTGCTACATAATGCGCAACAAAGAAGGAAAGAAGAGATGAAAAGATATTAAAAAAATATTACATCTAGATCTCTAACAATAATATAAACTCGAAGGAAAATGCACAAAATTTTCATGGAAGGGAGGTAACAAGTGACACTTCCAGAAAACCAGATTCTCTGAGTTGTTCTATTTTTAGATCACTTGCAGACAAATTCGGCTGAATGGGGAAAAAATCCTATTTCTCTCCACATTCAAGCATTATGAAGACAAACAGTTGGGATATTCAAGTTGCATAATCATTATCTTTTGATACAAGTCACAATCTAACTTGGATAAATTTGCAATCATTTTATTTCAATTAATAATTTCGGTAAAATATATTGGACTTTGCAAGTGAACCAATCACAAAATGTAAACGAATAGCAGATGCTTTTTCCTCTCGGTTGAGTTCTGGATTATATTTACGCGCGAAGAGACCAAGATTAGCAATCACTGATTTGTTACTAGATCTAGTTAATTTCTGATGAAGATCTCGGACAAAATGGTCCATCTCAAAAAGCAAACTAGACCTAGATCAAGTCTACGGTAGATTCTAGTTCATAGCATGTGACTTTTTCTGCAATGTCGTAATTTAAGGGAAACATGTCCCATAATTGCCGTAACTACCATAAAAAGCTGAAACTGTCAGACGCAAAGAATACTAAACGAATCAGTGCTTTTTTTGGGGTCCAACACTAAGCCAAAATCCAATGAATCAGCAGAATTAGAGGCTGATGAACAATCAGAAAGTAGGCAATCTGTTGCCAGTGATCCTGGATCAGACCAGGGAGAAAAAATGTAATGTACAATCCCTAGTCAGACAATGTGATTGTTGAAGGAATTGAAAAAACAAAATTGGTATCGACATCCTCCGACCCTAGTCATCTTTCTCTTGTACATGAAACTTTAGAGTTCAGTAACAGAAAGTTCAGTGTTCACAATTTTAACAGTTTAATTCAGTTTCATATGTTTGAGTGTTATTGCAAAGATTAATAGACCAGTGTTCTACCATAATCTTCTCTACAGCAAGACAGTAAATTTTTCCCAAATATAGCCTTTGTCGCACGTTTTTTCCCCTTTTGACCAGTGTCCGGTATCTTCCCCAAACCATAAAAAAAAGCCCTGCATTTTCTTCTTTCCAAGGGTGCAATATTTTACAAAATCCATTGACTTTAGAGTTGTTAGAACAAATGATTGTTAGGTAAAGGGTAAAGCTTAAAATTCAGAGTGGACAATATTGCTCAACATCAGACAATAGAGATGACAACCTGATCTTGGTATAATATAGTAAGTGTAGTCTATCCCAATATAGATAGTCACATATAACCCTTTAACACACAACAAAATTTTAGACTAGATTTGTGTGATTCAAAAGCATTAATATTTTGCAGACAAGAAATTACATGTGTCTAAAATGATTGCATTTATCATTCAGAGAGTAGAAAAAATTGTGGTAGAAGGAGAAAATGCTGGTCAGCAGTATTTTCTCCTTTTTCCACAATGTTTTCAAAAGCTTTCTCAGCATCGTTAAAAACTGTGATTGTGTGTGGTAAAGGGCTAAAACTTGACTTTCTGTAAGAGGACAAATATGCTACTTGCTGAAGAGCTAGCTTTTTTTAGCTGTGGGTTTTTATGTTTGCCTGGGAACCTAGAGGTCCTGTGCTCAATCCTTTCCCTTGGAGGTTATTTATGAGAACTGTTACTGCCTTGAAAGAGCGCTCAGGCAAAAAGGGGGTTAAATACATCTTCATGATGCTTCAGACCAAGCAAGATATTCAGTGTTTTTTCTCCTTCTTTGAACGGGTCTGTACAATGAACCCGTTCCCATTCCGAAAATGCTATTGTTTTTCCCAAAATCGCGCATGAAAATTCCCAAAAACGAATTGTGTTTCTCACTGCATAAAGGACCCATTCCAAAGCAAGGCCTGCGTGTCGGTTTTCAAAACGACACCGTGATGGACTGAATTTTGTATCGTGGATTTTCCCCTGGCATATTCTTCGGAATATGTAACCTAAACAATCCAAATATCAGCGATTTCATTGGTCAAAAAGTGGGTGTTTCCCAAAGTAGTAATCAACTCAAAAAAAAAAAAATCGTGACGTCTGTCAACAGCTTATTTCGGTAAACCGGTGCTAGTCTTTGATAACAAAATTTTAGCCTTTATCAGGTAGAGGCCAGCGTCTAGTGTATGTGTTTTAGCAGTCTCCATAGCAATCGTCAAATACAATGATGTGTGCAGTAAATGTTTCTGTGTAGCCAAAAAATTGCGACTTGTCAGTATTCTTAACGCAATGTGTATTCACAGAAAATTCTTTCTCTAGCGATCGAAGTACTAATTGAGCCACAACTGAAAATAATATCGGAAGAAAACCAAACCAAAGGCTTCTAAACTCCCTACAGAGTTTGGCATTAAGAAACTCACAAGTGTAGTCGAAGATAAATATAAAAGCAGCATGATGCAACTATTAGCTTGTCCCAAAATGAAATCAATATTAAATCAGACATTCAACCGAGCCTAGGTTCAAATGTAGACCTGTGGTCATCGACAAAGTTCATGGATCAACTCTTAAATCCCCTCACACACTTACAAAAGGGCTGTACTATTGACATCTTCAACAGCATGAGAAACAGACTTTTTTTCTGTAAGGACATTAATTTGTTTTCTTGACATCTTCAACAGCATGAGAAACAGACATTTTTTTTCTTTAAGGACATTAATTTGTTTTCTAGGTTTTGAAATTCTGGTACGTAATGCTTTGATTTTAGTTCAAATAATTTAAAAGTATTCATTATACATAATAAGTAACTTACTTCAGTGTTTATCATGAAAATTCCCAATTTCGGAGAGATTGACACATTTTTCCCAATTTACTCGGTTCTGGACCCTTTCCCAAAACGGGGGGGAAAAAAAACGCTGATATTACATCATTATTGACCAATAAAATCCATTTTGTCTAACAATCAACAGAATCATGAAGTAAAGTAGTCCTTGGACATGCAAAATTCACAAATAGCAAAAGGTTTCGACCCATGTCAGCTTGTGGTAACTACACAGGCTGACATGGGAACAATACTTTTTGCAGAAGCGTTACACCCCTTTTCACAGAGCATGACTCGTAGGAATTTGTTCCTTTCTTCAAGTATTTACCCTTTATGTTATTTGTCATAGATGGTTTGAATTTAGAGTGTAGGAATAATTCATTGACACTATCTTGCTGTACTGTTTTTTCAGCGTTAAGGCAATATGTCAAAAGGCAATATGTCAGGAGGTCGAATTACAAATAGGGCAGGGCGTGAGCGCCCACGGTTTATTCGACCAGTAGAGCGTCAGCGCATGCGTCCATGGTTGGTGGAGCATTTGGATAAAAACGACATTCCGGGCTTGACATGGGTGGATCGGAAAGAGAAGGTATTCCGAATAGCTTGGAAACACGCTGCCAATCAGTGTTTTAATCTACAGAAAGATACAAACTTATTTGAGAGATGGGCAATACATACTGGTAAGTTTTAAGTAACTGTCACTTCCAATGTGGATTTTGATAGCTTTTGAAGATAGCTTAAATCAGGATAAAAAAAGTGGCAGATGGTGAAGATCAAAGACCAGACTGCACATTTTGTGCAGTCTGGTCTTGGATCCATACCATCTCCCATCTGTTTTAATGCTAATGTTTGACATGGTCACCAAAATTAGCGTTCAATGCATCAAATTATCTTTTTATGCCTCAAGAAAAGTCAAATCCATTTAGATAGCAGAGAAAGAGTTAATTCTTTTTTGTTGTTGTGGTTTTCAACAATGTTGCAATAACAATGTTGCAGTGATATCATAGCAGCCAATGTAACTAACCATGTGTACTCTGCACAAGTTGAACTTTGTTAGAAGCTGATGGACTGGTTGTATGGTTGATTGATTTTATGGCGTTTATGCTTGTATGGAGTTTCTTGCCATTTTCAACGTTATAGCGTTGTATAGCAGCGGCCATTGCACCTATCCATGGTTTTTAGCTCCACTGGCCGAAGGCCAGCGGGCTTATGTCATGGCCTGTAGTCCGTCGTGCGTCCGTCCGTCCGTCAGTGCGTTAACTTTTTTTTAAAACGTCTTCTTCTCTGAAACTACCCATCCAATTTTGATGAAACTTCACAGAAATGATCCTGCCATGGTCCTCTTCAGAATTTCTTGAAAGAATTTAATTCCTTCAAAAACTCTGGTTGCCATGGCAACAAAACTGAAGAATTTTGAAAATCTTTGAAAATCTTCTTGTCTGAAACCGTAAGGCCAAGGGCTACCAAATTTGGCATGTAGCTTTATCTAGTGGACCTCTACCAAGTTTCTTCAATTTATAGCCCTGGGGTCAAAATTGGCCCCGCCCCGGGGGTTACAAGTTATACATGGGCTTATTTAGGGAGAACTTTAAAATTCCTCTTCTACCTAGCCATAGGGCCTAGAGCTACCAAATTTGGCATGTAGCTTTATCTAGTGGACCTCTGCCAAGATTGTTCAAATTATAGCCCTAGGGTCAAATTAGGCCCTGCCCGGGGGTAACAAGTTTTACATGGGCTTATATAACAAGTTTTACATGGGCTTATATAGGGAGAACTTTAAAATTCTTCTTTGACTTAGCCATGGGGCCTAGGGCGACCAGATTTGGCATGTAGCTTTATCTAGTGGACCTGTACCAAGGGTGTCCAAATTATAGCCGAGGGTCAAATTTGACTTCGCTCCGGGGGGTAACATGTTTTACATGGGTGGGCTTATATAGGAAAATCTTTCGCATCTAGCTATAAGGGCTAGGGCTATCAAATTTTTCATTTAGCTTTATCTAGGGGGTCTCTATCAAGGGTGCCCAAATTATAGCCCAGGGGGTCAAATGTAGCCCCACCCCAGGGGGTCACAAGTTCTACATGGTCTTATATAAGGAAACTTTAATAATCTACTTGTACATAGCCATATTTAGGCCTAGGGCTACCAAATTTTGCATGTAACTTTATATAATGGGCCTCTACCAAGAGGGCCCAAATTTTAACTTTGGGGGTCAAGTTTGACTTCACACCAGGGGTCACAAGTTTTACATTGGCTTTTATAGTGAAAACTTGATAAACCTGTGTCATGGATCACATATTTTACAGGGCCTTTTATTCAGCAAACTTGTTTTACATGACTTTTTATTTGGCAAGATTAAAAAATCTTTTTGTTTATAACCACACATTCTAGTTTCATATTGTAGGTCTGGGGTCAAAATTGCCTTCATTCCAGGGATCGCAAGTTTAACATGGGCTTCAAAATATTGTCACTTCAATTTAAACACTAATCAAGGGAAATAACTCTTTTTATGAAAGATAAAGTTCGTTACTATTTACCTCCCGTGATTATCAAGCTGCAGTGATACACGATTGGTGCTAGACAAGTTTTTTAACTCCACTGGCCGAAGGCCAGCAGGCTTATGTTATGGCCCGTTGTCCGTTGTGCGTCCATCCGTATGTTAACTTTTTAGCTCATTTGAGCACAACGTGCTCAAGGGGAGCTTTTAGCATTTGTTTCAACTCAATAAAAGAATTTTCAATCATACACCAAAACAAAAAATTATCCTCCACATATCTGACTGTGTTTACAAACTATGAAGTGTTCATATTAATACACCATGTCTACTGTTTGATGATGACTAGCTTAGAAAAAGTATTAATAAAATAAGTTTGAAAAAAAATCTTAGTGATTTATTATGACAATTGTTAGCACACATGTAACTCATTACCAAACGATAATATTTTAGGCTTGTCTAAATCGAAAGCACTTGCAGACGACAAAATAAAAGTGATTGAAAATTTGAAATTTGTTTTGTGAACAGTAGAAAACATTGTAAGAAAAGGAGAAAATGCTTTTCTAAAGCCTTCTTTCTCAGGGTCATCAAAAGTAGGGATTGTCTGGTAATAGGTTAAAAAGATATATTTCAAACTGAGATTGATGTATATACTTGTTTTTTACTGGCACTGAAGGTCCGTCCGTCCATCTGTCCGTGCGTGCATTAACTTTTATTTCAAACATCTCTGAAACTACTTATCCAATTTTGATGAAACTTCAAAGAAATGATCCTGCCATGGTCTTCTTCAGAATCCCATGACAGAATTTTATTCCTTCAAAAACTCTGGTTGCCATGGCAACAAAACTGAAAAATATAGAAAATTTTCAAAAATCTTCTTCTCTGAAACTGTAAGGCCTAGGGCTACCAAATTTGGCATGTAGCTGTATCTAGTGGGCCTCTACCAAGTTCCTTCAAATAATAGCCATGGGGTCTACCAAATTTTGCATGTAGCTTTATCTAGTGGGCCTCTACAAGGAGGGCCCAAATTATAGTCCTTGACCCAAGTTTGTCCCCACACCACGGAACACAAGGTCACCAGTTTTACATGGGCTTTTGTAATGAAAACTATCTTAAGTCATCATGTTACTAACCATTATAAAGACTAAGGCTATTAGATTTAGCCCTGTCTCATGGGTTTCATGTTTTACAGGGCTTTTCATTGAGAAAAATTTGAAAATCTTCTTGTTTATAACATTCAAGAACTGAATTATTTGGTATGGAGCTTTATATTGTGGACCTCCACCAGGATTCAAATAATTATAGCTTTGCGATCAAAATTGGCTTTGCCCATGGATCACAACTTTCTCGTAGGATTAGATAGAAAAATGTTTGCATGTCCTCGTGTTTGAAATTAATTTGCTGAATATTGTAATGTTTGGCTTGTAGTGTTTTTACTTAATAGCCAGTGGAGCGATACAGGGCCATCATGGCCCTCTTGTTTGAAGTTTCTTTTACCAGTATGTAGCATAATATTCTTCCCAAGCCACTGGCTGTTTTTCCACATAACCATCATTGAAACAATGATCAGTGGTGAGAGAGTATTGAATCCTGTGGTTATGACTATCATCAGTCCTTGGAAAGAAATTTTCCAAGCAGGGGATTCACACCAGCAACCCTTTGTTGTCCTGTTCTGTATGCTACTGACTGCACTACTGGAGCTCTGAAAGAAGCTAATGGAATTTGTGTTTGCAAGGTCAAAGGTCATGGGTTTTTTAGAATGTGGACAAATTTATGTTTTATCCGTCTTGCCAGGGAATTATATTAGTTGTACGGTCAGGTGGCAGGGGACTTGGAAACTTGTTCACGGCTGTGGTGAATAATGTCGCCCCGAGCGGAAGGCAAGGTGGCGACATTATTCACTACAGCCGTGAACAAGTTTCCAAGTCCCCTGCCACCTGACCGTACAACGAATTTATTATACTGCAAAGTTTTACCATTCCAACATGTGTTAAGCAAATTTTACCTGATTTTTGGTTTCAAACATTAAGTACGCTGACGAAGTAGGACTTCCCTTCTGAGTGCCCCAATTCAATGAAAACTGACGTCACTGGGAACTGACGTCACTGAAACCTTGGTAAAACGTGCTAAGAGGTGCAGTTTGGCGCATAATCTTGATGTTAATCTTGATCGACGCCGCCAATTTGAATGTTGTGTTGAAAGTGTAGTCATGTATACGGGGCTCCCGAAAGGGAAACTGCTTTTACGTTGGTTTTGCCAGTGTACATGATATATATGTTCAGGGCATATTATCCAATCAGATCACGAGAAATTTCTTTGCAGTATAATAATAATGTATTTCAGCTTACAAGACTTACAAGACTTGTAACAAAATTTTAGATTTATCCATATCTTTTAAGCACTTGCAGAGAACAAAGGGAAGTGTCAATTAAATGAAAAGAATTTTGTTCATAGGATGGAAAACACTGTGGAAAAAGGAGGAAATGCATTAACAGCATTTTTCCTTTATCGGCAGTGTTCTATACAGGGTTTAAATTTAAAAATACAGCAGCTCTCAAATTTCAACATTCCGGTTTTTGTTCTATAAAAGAAAATAGAAGAAATTATATAAACCCACTTTGATGCTGGATAAATATTTTCATTGAACCATGCACTTAAGAATAGAATCAGTAGAATAATAAAATGGATGAGAAATCTCTTCTTGTGTATTTGGTATTGTGAGAGTATTTAAAAATATGCATATTACCATTTAAATATATAACAGTTACATTTGACTATTGCAGTGTTTCTTCGAGATATAAAATTTTGCAGGTCATGTTTGACCCCCTATCCGGAAATTAAGGGGTCAAAAATCCAAACAGTGGGTCAGATTTCTCTGTGGATTTTATACAAGTTATGAATAAACAACTTTTTAATACTGTTGCTTTTGGAAAAAAAGTGTTTCACTGACATCACCAGTTATCAGTATGTTCAGTCATACAAATGATGAACTTTATGATTAACCAGGGAAAATGAGTCTTTATGAAATCCCCATCTACTGTTGCCCTAAGTTTGGTGCAGAAGACATTCTCTGTCATGTAAAAGTCATGTTTCAGTACTTGGGAAAGTTGGCCACCATTATATTTGTTAGATTTACCATCCAGATCAGCTTGTTTGCTTTCTGGTGCTAGAAACGCCATCAAAAATCAATTTTTCTTTGGATGGGGCAACAGTATACACCAAGGAATGGTTGGAGTTTCTTTGACATTTGAAATGAGACCAATTTGTTGCCTAGTTTATAGCTTGTTGTAAAGCATTTTGGGTGTAGGATTGGTTACCAAGGCAACTGGTTTCCATTTATGAAGTGAAGTATGCTAGAGATCGCAGCAAGGACCCAGTTAAATTTATCATTTAGATTTGTCACAGGTATCTTATTTATCAGATACTGGGAAAATGGATTTTAATTTGCATGTCAGGAAAGATGCAACTATGTAAATAAGTGGGGAAAAAGAGTTTAAAATATGTCTTGAAAATGCCAAAAGCATGCTGTGGGAAAAACACTGCTACTAAACTTGCTGAAGTAGAAGGAATGATTGTAGAAAGTTGAAAACTTGTATGCTTTAAGTGACATCTCAGACGATACCTTTTTTGCGGTATCCCTTGTTTTTCTATGATCTTCGTGTGCAACAGATCAGGGTAATGCTTTATATTACTCCTCATTTGCATGAATCTTTCTGTTTTCAATGTGACATCATCTAGTCTATACAATGTTATATTCAGTAATTGACAGACCCTGCCCATAAATACATTATGTTGACTGGCATGTGTATTTCTTACAGTAAGTGAATTTCATGCATACTATAGACATCAAAATCACATCATTAAATTATGTCATAATAATGTCAGATTCTCAGAAAGAATCTCTGAAATTAATTAAATCCAATGTTGACTTTCAAAGAATAGTCCTGTCTCAATACTGTAGAGAAGTCGCACTACAGTACAGAAAACTTCAGAGAGTAACCGAAATAATAAGCAGTCCTTCTCTATTCTTCTTGTGGTTCTATAACTACTCTATGCAAATCTATGCTAGATGAAAGAATTATGGAGACAGAAGTCATTGCTCGCCCAAACACTGCATTAACGTAATACACCTGTGCTTCAGTATGTATGATATCTTTGGCCTAACAGACCACTCCGTAAACTTCCAAGGTAATTCATTATTTGGTAAATATATCAACTGATTGGAAGATTGGGTATGTTCATATTAAATGATTTTTTCGAAATTGTAGGCATGTCCCATCAGTGCCTGTCTTAATGCAACAATTCTTTCAATTTATAGGGATAAGTCTTTTCATAAATTTTGTAAGGTCTTGGTAGGATGCTAACATGTTCATTGTTATTATTTGTTCACATAGGTCGACATTATGACAGTGATCATAAGAGATGGAAAGCAAATTTCCGATGTGCACTCAACAGTCTTCCAGATGTGAAAGAAAATAAAGAACAGGGAATAAAGAAAGGAAACAATGCTTTCAAAGTGTACAGATTCTTAGATTCGAAGGAGACTAGAGGAATGAAAGAAGCAAAGGTCAAGAAGAAGACAGGTATGGGATTCTTTATAGGGTGTGTAACGCCATTGCCATCATCATTTCAGTTATATCACATGGCCAGTGCAACTATCCATGCTTTTCTGGATTTTCTTTAACCAGTACTTTGCACTACATTCTTTTCTTTTAACCACTGGCTGCTTTTCCATATAAACATTATTGAAACAATGTTTAGCGGTGAATTCGAAGTGGAAGGAATCCTGTTGCAATGACTCATCAATCCTTGGAAAGAAACTTGCAGAGCTGGGTATTGAAACTGGTAATGACCAGGGGGCCATTTTCTAAAATACACACGAAAATATAGGTCTAGAATTTCGTAAATTTGTTTTTGCATAAGATCAATTTTTTCATGTAAATTAAGTTTTTGTAGCTTAAATGGAATGCAAGTTTTTGTCTAACTTTACGGACAGAAACACGGGTCGTAAGTGAGAACGCAAATATGGAGGCATTTCTTTCACTGCATCTACAAAAAAGCAATTTTTAGGGAAAGGCCAAATCTAGCATCAGATTTGCTGATGTAAGATTTGTCAGCAGAAGAGATTGTGCAGAAATTTAGATTGAGCAAGGGGACAATTTTCAGTCTACTTGACTAAATAAAGGATGAGATTTGTCGGGTCTGCAGAGGAAGCCATGCTCTGACACTGATAACAAAAATAAAAATTCTAATCATTCAGATTGATCTGATTAGATTTCATTGCGATAGGCTACCCCAAATATGCAGCCCAAGGCTCTGTTAATTCACGCCTCATAACAACAGAGGCTGTTTATGTATGCAGCAGAAGATGGATATGTTGACAAAGAGCGAGAGATATGTAGCGAATGAATTACATAATTTTTATTTTCTTTTTCTCAGAATGCAAAAGTGCACGTGATCTTTACTACCTCTGATTAAAGAGTGGCAAAAAAACTTTAGTTTGCTGATTGAGGATTTTAACCCTTCACCACTGAATTTCTACTTTTAACAAACCTGGGAAAGATGCCTTTTGAAAACATTGTGGGAAAAGGAGAAAATGCTGGTTACCAGCATTTTCTCCTTTTCCCACAATATTTCCTTCCCTTCCCAGAACAAATTTTAATTTTTTCACTCACATTTATATTGTTGTCTGCATATGCTTTCAATTTGGACGAGTGAAAAATTTTGTTGTGTGGTAGAGGGTTAAGCAAGTTTAGTTAAACAGATATAGGAATTTCTTAAATCTGAATGTAAGCGTAAAAATACAAAATTCTTAAGCACAAACTTATGAATTGTTAGGAAAAGTGTACCTTGGTTACTAGCTATATATGTCTCTGACTAAGCTGCAAGGCTGTACAAGACAGGTCTAGTAGCCAATGCTATCTAGCAGGGAAGGAGATTGGAACAACTGTTATAACATCGACATTTTTCGTAAAGACTATTTTGCGAATCTCGGCAGCTTCCCTCTTTTAATGTGAGAGTTAGGGGCTGTAGACCCTAAGCTGCAAGTAGAAGATGAGTTTGATTAATGAAGCATTAGTCACAATGCTGTCTTAACCTTGCAAAACACTCTTTTTCAAGCTGGTTGCTGCTTTGTATGATGAGCCAGTGCTGCCATGCCCTGGGAAAATAGGGTTTGATGCATTATACCAAGCAAGTCATCCTAAAATTATGGATCCATATTATCAGTTTTGTCAAACAGCAGACTGAATCCTGAGGTAGAATGGACATGCAGAAAATTGACCAAAAGCAAAAAGGTTCATCCAAAGTCAGCCTAAACAGGTTGTGCAGGCTGACCTTGGTCATTAGTTTTTCCATGTGCACTGAACCCCCTTTTCACAGAGCAAAGCTCATATGAATAAAGCAAAAGCATGTTTAGAGTTCAGAACTTCAGTGAAAAATAAGTTCTTTCATGATTGCTTTATTGCTTAATCCCTCTTGATTGTACTGTTTTCATCATAATCACATATTTTATGTCAAACCTGGGATTGAACGTTTTTGAAAACATTTTGAAAAAACAAGAACATGCTGGTAACCAGCACTTTTTCTTTTTTTCTTCCATTTCTGTGACATATTGCAAATTTTGAGTCACAGGTGATTTGTTGTCTGCAAATGCTTTAAATATGAAGAAGTTATTAACCAGCATTTTTATTCCTATCCCACAATGTTTTCTGGCCTTTCAAAGACACAAGTCGTACGAACATGAAAGTTTGCAATGAATGCATAGCTGATATACAAACCGCACCTGACGGGATTAGAACCTGTGGAGACAAGATCGTTGTTTTATTGAGGTTTAAAAGACCAACTCCTCAACCACTGAGCCAAAGAGAATTCTCTCCAATGAAGTTGTCAGGTATTGATTTTATGGGGGATGAAGCTATGCAGTAAGGAAGGAGTGATCTCCCATAACACAAGCCACAATATGACCCACATGTAATTTGTTGCCTGCAATTGCATTGGATTGAGACAAGTCTAAAATTTTCTTGTCAGCTGAAGTGGCAAATGGAACAAAGTCCTTGAGACAAAGTTAAATTGCTTTTGCAGATTTATTTCTTTACCAAATGATAAAATTCTAGGCCTGTCAAAATTGAAAGCACTTGCAGGTGACATATTAAACATAGCTGAAATTATGGTAATTGTCTGTGAAAGTGTAGAAAACATTGTGGGAAAAGGAGAAAATGCTGGTCACCAGCATTTTCTCCTTTTACCACAAGGTTTTCAGACGTTTTTTTTCATCAGCATAGTTTGGATTCTGTGGTTGAGTTCAACAACAATTAATACTACTATTATTTATGTGTGTGTGTATTTTAGGTTATGGGAGTGATTTAGCCTTCAGATCAAATGTAAGTATATTCTGGAATCAGATTATTTGTCCATCTCTTGAATATAGACACAATTTAGTGTATTCTTCTCTTCCTACAGTTTTCAACTATTTTAGCTGAAATTTTGAAGCATTTTTCTTCCAAGCAAACTTATGTACTTGCAGTTTATGGTTGACCATTGAATGAGTAATGGCCCTTTGTATTTTTGGGAGAATTTGATATGATCCCTTGACAGGGGAGCTAGATGGGGTGGTTCAGTGGTGGTACTTGTTGCCCAACTTCAGTTCTAGTTTTTGAATTGTAATCAGAGTACTTCTAAGCCCTTTATCATACAAATCCTAGTTTTAACAACCCAAAAGAAGAAGATTTTAAAAAATTGTGGAAAGAGCAGAGAATGCTGTTAACCAGCATTTTCTCACAATGTTTGCAACCCGTCCAAAAACAATTCTCGATTTTCTAGTCATATTGAATTATATTGTTATCATCTACTGCTTTTCAATTTTTACAAGTCTTAAATGTTGTGGTTTGGCACCGAACAAAACTTGATAAGTTTCTTAGTTGAATGCCATTTTACACTGTCTTTGTTGTTATTGTAGTCATGTCCAAAAGGATTTCCTACCCCAAAAAGATTACTAAAACTAGGTCATTTCCCAAGTTTATCACCAAAATATCCCAAAATTCATAATCAATCATGCTTTGTTATTTGACTACAATATGTTAGATTTTTCCAGAATACAGAAGTAATTCTTTGTTGTCATGGTTTCAGGATGATGACAGTGAGGAATACAGGAGCATAGGACCAGCCTCTTTTGACAGTATGCAATCTTACCTATGTTTTTATTTCCATTATTTCCATTTCATTATAACATTTACTGCTCAACGATACATGTACCTTTTTGTCCCTCTCTGCTGAAGAATGCATTTGAAACTATGGTGGGAAATGGAATAGTTGCTGTAATTTTACTGGTTTTAGCTTCGTTTCTAACTCTTCTTTACCAAACAACAAAATTCTAGACTTGTCCCAATGGAAAGCATTTGCAGATGACAAATTCATTGTGACTCAAATGAGTGTCTTTTTCACCGATGGGATGGAAGACATTGTGGAAAAGGACAAAATACTGGTTACCAGCATTTTCTTCTTTTTGTACTATTTTTTCAAATGTTCTCTTTCTCAGGGTCAATATGACTTGAGTTAGTCTGGTAATACTTTACCAGACTGTAAGATTTTTTTTAACCGCAAAGGGTTCACTCATTATCGAAGGACAAAAATTTAGATTTCAGTCCATTTAAGTATTTTAATGCTTTACCTAACAACAAAAATTGTGGGCTCAGCCTAAACAAAAGTATTTGAAGAAGATGAATGTAGCTGAAAAGTTTACTTCTGTCTTTGATAAGGAGTAGAAAATATTCTTGGGAATGGAGAAAATGCTGGATTCCGATCTTTCTTCTTTTTCCCATTAAGTTTTCCAAAACTGTCTTTTGTAATGTCTTAAGAACCCAAGATTGTGTTATAAAGGATGTTGTCTCCTGCAGTGTTGTTGTTGTAGTCGTCATCCAAAAAAGCGACAGTTTATCCTGTGTCTGTGTTTATAGAAGAATGCTAAAGTTTTTGCAAGTTGTAAACTATTAAAAGGGGGACATAATATAAAAAAAGAGCAGATAACCTTTAAAAAATTTTTACACAGTTATGTCCCTTTCTTGACCTGGAGATTTCCCTAAAAAAGCAAATGCAACCAAGCATTGGCCTTAGCCTGCAGTACTCTTGTTACTATTGTGGTAGAGCTAAATGGAAAATACGCCCTTCAGTAATGGGATCTCTTTAATCCTTTGCCACACGACAAAGTGTTAGACGTGTCCAAATTAAAAATATTTGCAGACAACAAAATGATTGTGGTTCAAACGATAAGAATCATTCTTGTAAGGATAGGAAACATTGCGGGAAAAGGAGAAAATGCTGGTGACCAGCATTTTCTCCTTTTCCCACAATGTTTCCAAAAGTCTTCTTCATCAAGGTCGTTTAAACTGTGGATTGTGTGGTAAAGGGTTAATAATTGTATTTTTTCTTTACTTTCAAGCTGAAGGAGAACCCTCAAATATCCCAAGTATCCCAAAGTTAGACCAGCTATACCCAACAAGTGGTGTAGAAATGTTGATAGAAGCTGGTTCTAAACAGAAAGTAGAGCCAATTACTGATTCTGCGGAGGATACAAACCTTCAGGAAATTCTTGCCGCGGCTACAGCTTCCCTCGCAGGTATTGTTTACATCACTAGACATGTTCAAATTGAAAGCATGTGCAGACGGCAAACTGTTGTCTGGTAAAGGATTGTCTTGAGCAGGATATCACATAATAATGGATCAATATAGTCGATTTTGTCTAACAATTGATAGAATCCTGAGATAGAATGGTTTTTTGACATGCTGAAAATATACCATAAGCAAAAAGCTTCAGCCCAGGTCAGCCTGCGCAGATTGATAAAACTGACATGGGTCAATACTTTTCGCAGATGCATTAAACACCTTTCATACAGAACATGTCTAAATTATGTTTCCAATTTTGTCTGCTCCAGAAGACATTGAGCAGAGGTTATAAGTGGCAAAGCTTCAAAATTCGAATAGCTATATAATTCACATTTAGTGAGAGACAGTGTTTAGCTCTTTACCACACAACAAAAATTTGGACATGTCCAAACTGAAAGCATTTGCATGCAGCAATTTAAATGATGGAATTTGTCTTTGATAAGGTAGAAAACATTGTACAAAAAAGAGAAAATGCTGTTTACAAGCATTTCCTCCTTTTCCCACAATATTTTCAAAAGGCTTTTCCTTAAGAGTCGTTAAAACTTCTAATTGTGAGGTAAAGAGTTAAGGGGTAGTTTATATGTATGGTGTTAAACACAGTTTTCAACATTTTTTCAGTTATGTTGCGGCAGCCAGTGCACCTGCTTATGCTTTCCTAGAGTTTCTTTTACCAGTACTTCACACTCCATACTTCCAGAGCCACTGGCTATTACTAATATAATTGAGCCGTGCTCTGTTAAAAGGGGACTTAATGCATCTCCGAAACGTATTGACCCAGGTCAGCCTGTGCAGGCTGACCTGTGCAGAAACTTTCCACTATTGGTCAATTTTCTGTTTGTCAAAGGACCAATCTACCTCATGATTAAGTCGGTTATTGAAAAAAGTGGCTCCTTTGGATCCATAATTTTGTGATGACTTGTCTGGCATCATGTATAACGGAGATGCATTAAGCCCCTTTTTGCCAGAGCATAGCTCATATAATTGAGCCATGCTCTGACAAAAGGGGACTTAATGCATCTCCGTGATGCATCATACCATGCAGGTTATCACATGACTTTGGAGCCATTAGATCCATTTTCTCTGACAAATGACTGAATCCTAAGTTAGAATGGTCCTTGGACATACAGAAAATTGACCAATAGCGAAAAGTTTCGGCCCAGGTCAGCCTGCGCGGAATGCGCAGGCTGACCTGGGTCGACACTTTTAATGAGAAAGAAGGGTTTTGAAAATGTTGTGCAAAAAGGAGAAAATGCTTGTAACCAGCATGATCTCCTTTTCCCACAATGTTTTATATGCCATGAAAGACAAATTTTATGTTTTGAGTAACATTTAATAGTTGTCGTCTGCAAATGCTTTCGATTTGGACAAGGCTAAAACTTTGTCGTATGGATTTCTAGTCCGATATGGTGTAGAGATAGAGCCTTGGCCTCTCACAGCAAATGTTCCTTGTTAGACTCGAGGGTGTACCTTTGGATTGAATGATTGATTGAATGGTGATTTACGCCGTGAAATCAGTATTTCAGTCATGTAACAGCAATAGCTCTTATATTCATGTTTCCTTGGTTTTACCAGTACTAGGCTAGGGCTCTGAGGCGTCTTGCCCTAGGACACTCCCACAAAAAACTCAATGGATCCAGTGCGGCTCGAACCCAGGTCCTCCAGGTTACAAGTCCGACACTTTATCACTGAGCCACGCAGGACCCCCGTCTATCTTTGGAAGTATCCACAACACAGAGTACTGGTAAAGGTGTCAAGGGAGTAATTATTTAGAGGAATGATATTCCACCTTGTCAGACCCTAAAAAAATTGACTTGTCTTAATTGAAAGCATTTGCAAACATGAAATTGAATTTGACTTATATGAATAAATCTGTTTTTTAAAGGACAGAGAACTTTTTGGGATTAAGAGACAGTGTTGGTTACTGGCATTTTTTACTTTTCTCTAAACTTTTTCGAAAGCTTTTTTCCTCATGTTCATTAACTCTTTACTAAACCCCAAAATCTTAGACTTTGATCAAGTTCAAAGCATTTGCAGAAAACGCAATAGATGTGACTTATAATTAAAATTGATTCTGAAACAGCAGCATAATCTCCTTTTTGCACAATCTTCTCAAAAGTCTTCTTAAGGGTCATTAAAACCAGGACAAATATTTGGCAAATGGTTAAAAGGAAGGACTTTTAGATGAAAAGTGAAGTTGTGAGATTTTGTTTTACAATGACTGTAATATAGATATGTTTTAGCTTGGCTGTTTTTGAAGAATACAATGAGTTACTGTCAAGCCCTGGTGTCATTCTTGAGGTCTGCATCAGTGTAGGTGTTGTGAAAAAAACTATGACATTTTGATATCTCTGTTATTACGGAAGATATTTACTTTAACCTGGACAAATTGTTTATATCAAAAGGAGAAGTCATTGAACAGGGGCGGGTAATATCAAATTATTTTTGACACAGTTATGCCCCTTTTTTGACTTGGAATTTTCTCTGAAAATCTAAGCATATGCAGCCAAGTGTTCGCACACACATGCAGTGCTCTTGTTAACTAATACTATGCTTTCATTTTGCAGCTGGTAGTGATCCTGCCATGCTGGAGAGCATCTCAATAGATCAACTGAAGCGACTTGGAGAAGTGTCAAAGATGAGGCTTGACATGAGACACAGTTCGAAGAAAAACACCTCGGGCTTTATGGGTATGTATCACTATTTGTTACCAATCCGAAAATCAGAAAATTTATGGGTTACAGTTAAGTATTTTTGGCCTGGTATATGTTACTGTTCCGCAAATCAGTTGTATATTGGTATCATTAGTTTCTGAACTCTTTCCAAGATTGAAAAATTCTGATCTTGTCAATTATAGATGATTTGCAGATGACATATTAGATGTTACTCAATCCATGAAGTATGTTTTTCAAAGAGTAGAAAACATTGTAGGGAAAGAAGAAAATGCTGGTAAGCTGCATTTTCTCCTTTCCCAACAATGGTTTCAAAACTTATGCATCTTTGCTCAGGATTGTTAAAAGTTGGGAAAGCATGGTAAAGTGTGAAGTAAACTATTTCTTATGCGAATTACTTGTTACTTTTCTGAAAATCAATTTCTGTAAGTTATACTTGATTCTTTACTACATTACATCTAGGCCTAGTATTTGTTATCACACTGTCGCACCTGGTAGTTCAGTCAGTAGTGCACAAGACATGTGAACAGGGGGTCTGGTTGGATTTCCAACTCGGCCAATTTCTTTCCGAAGATTATTGATCATTGCAACAGGATTCATTCCTTTCTCTCCCCTGGACATTGCTTCGGCAATGGTATTGTGGGAAAGCAGCCAGTGGCTTAGAAAGAATATTTTGCAGAGTGCTGGTAAAAGAATTTACAGGAAAGCATGGATAGGTGTATTGGCTGCCGGGCTATAACTGAAAAAATGTTGAAATGGTGTTAAACACCAAACAATCAATTATTATTACCATTCTGAAAAACAATTTCTATAAGTTACTTTAGATTCTTAACTACGCTGCTGTTTGGGCCTAGTAGTTGTGACCATTCTGAAAGTCAGTTTCTTCAGATTACAATTGATTTTTTACTAAAATTTTTACGCCTAGTATTTTTACCTTTTTAAAACTCAGCTTCTATGGATTCAATTTCATTCTTTTATCCATTTAAGGCCTAGTTTTTGAAATTGCTTTGAAAATCAGGTGCTATTGGAAACATTGGATTCTAAGTTTTAGGCCTGGTATTTGTCACCATTCTGAAAATCAATTACTATGTGCTACATTTGATTATGTACCAAACAAATTTTAGGCAGAGTTTTTGTTAACCAGTCAGGAAAAAAAGAGAATCACCCAAGGTCACATTTGATTCTTTACAAAGCTTATTTTAAGCCTTGAATCTGTTACCAATCTGAAAAAAGAGAGAATTGCTATTGATTGAATTTGGTTCCATACTTGAGTCATTTATCACCTTACCAAATCACAACATTTTACCCGAGTCTTAATCCTTATCCTGCTAAATAACAATTTGATATCAAAACCTTGAATATTGTTCTTTCAAAGTTACATTCGGGGACTGATATCTCCTTATCCGACAATGTAGATCAAAGATCAGACTGCATGTTCTGTGCATCCTGATCTTGATAAACACTGTCCGCAAAAGGTCATCGAGTTGGGCTTAGCAGCCGAAGGGTTAATTGAAAGCATTTGCAGATGACATTTTTAAAATGTACCTAAAATGATGGAAGATGTCTATGACTGTGAGGTAAATCTTGTGGGAAAAGTAGAAAATGCTGGTTACCAGCATTTTCTCCTTTTCCTACAAGGTTTTCGAAAGTTTATTATCTCAAGTTCATTAAAACTTAAGATTGTGTGAAAAGGGTTAAAACCCACCATTTGTAAGCATTCTGAAAATCAGTGGCTTTGGGTTGCATTTATTTTTGGGCGTGGTATTTCTTACTATTTTCTTAAAAAAGAGTTACTTTCCATTGTTTACTTAACCATTTACCAAACAAGCCCTTGCTTTAAAAACCCTGAGAAAGATTCAGCATTTTGGGGAAAAGAGAATATGCTGGTAACTTGTATTTTTTTCTTTTCCTATAATGTTATCATCCCTTTCAAAGACAAAAATCATCTCCTTTGATAGATTTAATTTGTCACGAGAAAATGCTTTCAATTTAGTCCAATCTAAGATTTTGTTGTGTGATAAAGGGTGAACTTTCTTACAGGCCCAATAGCTGCCAAAAGTAAACAAAACTGGTGTTAAAATGCATTTATATTAAATCATCCTTTACCAGTTGACCAAATTGGAAGCATGTTCAGTCAACATAATAAAATGTAGCTCAACCAGTGATCTGTGTCTTTGACAGGGTAGAAAGCAGCGTGGGAGAAGGGGAAATGCTGGTTACTAGTATTTTATTGTTTTCCTACAATGTTTCAAAAAGCCTTCTTACTCAGGGTCGTTAACACTGGGGTTTGTGTGGAAAGGTTAACTTTTTACCATTCAACAAAAATTTACACTGGCAATTTAAATGCAATTGCAAGCGACGATTAAAATTGGCTAAATTGATGGAAACTGTCTTTGATTGGGTCAAAAACTTTGTGGGAAAAGGAGAAAATGCTGGTTACCAGCATTTTCTCCTTTTCCTACAATGTTTTCAAAAGCTTTCTTTTTCAGGGTGGTGAACACTTTGGATTGTGTGGTAAAGTGTGTAAGCACCAATTATAACTGGTAGAGTTTTTTTAAGTGTAGATCAAGACTGGATTGACTTTAAGTAAAGCATAGGTTTAAGTCAACATTACTTGTGCTAAGAGTATGCAGTCTGATCTTTGGTCAACACTGTCGGTTATTTTGTGCAAAATCTTGGCTAAGACACTTTTGAAATTTTAATGTTTTGATGAGGTTTTGGAATTGAGTAAGTCCATTTCATTTATTTTGCAAATTGAAAGGGGTTTGAAAATAATAGGGGGAAAAACGAGAAAATACTGGTAACAAGCATTTTCTCTTTTCCCTGCAGTGTTCAGTAGTCTTTCAGAAGGACATCCCAATATATGAGCAACATCTGTTGTATGCAAAATTTAATGTGTTCAATTTGAAGATTTTGTCACTTGGTGAAAAATTAAGGCTCTAACGTAAGCAGATAATAAAATTTTAGACTTGGCCTTTTTGAAAGTACGAGGGCTGTTCGATATGTAATGTGTATTGTACCACAGCGCGATAATGCTTTGCATGATTTCGTAGATGATGATACACTTGAATAGCTCTATTCAATACCTTTCCAACGGTATAAACACGAGCCTTCAGCTCCACATAGTTTTAAACTTATAGTCATTTCAATAGAGCTAGTCGTTGACCACTGTTGTAAAAATGGTTGGGAAACGGATTATGAATATTAAAGAAATTAGAGCTTATATAAAAGTTCACACAAAACTCGGTCATTTGGTAATGCAGATTTTTACTGAATTGGGGGAAGTTTATGAGTCTGATAAGGTATCTTATGAGACAGTTCATAGGTGGAGAAAGAAATTTCTGACTGGCACAGAGTCCATCAAAGATGCAGCAAAATCTGGCCGACCTGTGACTGTAACAGGCAAAGCAAATGTCTCAAAAGTCAGGGAAATAATTGAAAGTGATGGCAGATACACAATTCGTGATATTGCCAACGCTGTTGGCATATCGCTATCGCAGGTGCATTTCATTTTGAAGCGTATTTTGAAAGTACGAAAGATTTCTGCCAGATGGATACCACATATATTGACAGATGACCAAAAACGGGTACGAGTACAAACCGCTAAGCAATTGCTCAAAATGTTTCCCAAATTCAATCAAAGACAATTTGCAAACATTGTTACTGGTGACGAAACATGGGTTCACTATTTCGAACCAGTAAGAAAAATTGGAAACAAAATATGGCTAACTAAACACGGCAGAAGGCCTGTAGTTGCCAAAAGGAGCATAAGCACAAAGAAGGTTCTTTATTGCATATTCTTCTCATGTGATGGTATAGGCGTACAGATTCCGGTGCCGAAGGGCAAAAGTGTTACAGGTCGGTATTACCAAGATGTTATACTAAAAAAGGTCAAGAAATATAATCTTAAACGACGCCCTGTGTCAGGATTTACGAGGATTGTTCGATATGTAATGTGTATTGTACAATATCTCAAAAGCACACACCCACCATACTCTCCAGATCTAGCCCCATGCGACTTTTTCCTTTTTCCAAAACTTAAAAAGTTCTTATCTGGTCATCGTTACAAGTGCCAACAAGCCCTTGGCTCAGCCATCAGTCAGTGCCTCAGAGGTCTACCTAAATCAGTGTACCGTGACGCATTTCAGAAATGGATTCAGAGATTGAAATTACGTATTTCAAACCGCGGAGAATACTTTGAAGGGATGTATTGTTCATCTCACTATTTGAGTCGAATGCTTTTGAGATATTATACAATACACATTACATATTGAACAACCCTCGTATTTGCAAACTACAACCTAATTGTCTAGCAAATAATAAAAGTTGTCTCAATAAGGAAAGAAAACATTGTTACTACCAAATTCTCCTTACCTACAAAGTTTTCCAAAGGCTTCTTTGTCAGAGTCTTTAACCTTCTACCAAGTGACAAAAGTTGGACTAAACCAATTTGAAAGTATTTTAAGATGACAAAAAATGTTTCTCAAAAGTTCGATTTTGTTACTGAGTCAAAAACATTGTTGGAAAAAGAGAAAATGCTGGTAACAATGTATTCTTTCCAGAAGTCACATTTTCAGAGTAATGTTTTAATGCAATCTATCATTTGGTCTGTTGTACAGATGTTTATTCCTGCGGATGGTGCGAGAAAGTCTTTCCCCGGAAGATTGAGTTATTTCAGCATTTCCTGACCGTACACCAGGACAAACTGTTGGATGGTGAGGAGTATGGGGAACAGCAGGACAAAAGTGATCCAAAACACCAGAAATTGCTGGAAGAAATTCAAGATCTGGAGTTGAAAGTCCTAGGTTTTAGCGAGAAGTCTTACCAGGTCTGTGATTTTAGCCCTGCTGTTTTGCAAGAAAATGCCATGATATTGTTTGCTCTTCTTACACAAAGTTAAATCTTGAGTTCAACTTTTTGCCTTTGTTTGGAATTCCTAATTAGGCTTCTAAAGATGTCATGCATGGTTCATTGGTAAAATGTAGATGTAGCCTGGAGGCCCGAGATTCGAATCTCATTGGAAGCACAATGGTTCTTATAGGAGTGCTCTTGGGCAAGACACTTCAGAGTTTTAGTTTGGTACTGTTGAAATCCATGACACACATGAATACGTGAGCTGTTGCCATGATGTGACTTAAATGATATTGAAAGAAGCGTAAAACTCTATTGAATCTTGTCAGGTCTTTGCCACTTCTTTTGCTTTGACTTTGTTTTTTTGCATGGATGAAATATCTTGGTGCAAAACAATTATTCGCAGCCTTGGCAGTAGTGCATGACCAAGGACACATGTTTAAGCTACTGTAAGAAAATACGCTAAGAGGAACATTTGTATGGACTGTTTTATATGGAAAAGATGAAGAAAAAACAAGCAGTTACTTATTTCTAGTAACAACTCTTCATGTCATACAATAAAACAAGATCTACACTGAGACCTATATTATTGGCACTTATAGGATAATCTCTCCGAAACATTTACCATAAATATTTAAACAGTATAATGCCACTTTTCTCTTTTAATACTTCTATCAATCCTTTGCAAAATGATGCCATATTTTAATGAACGCGAGGGGGAAAAATGGAAAAAAAAACATGCTGGAATAGAAGAATTTTGACAGTGACAAGTGTTTTCTTCTTTTCCTTCAATGATATGTACCCTTTCTCAACTCTTTACCACACAATCCCAACTTTTGACAACCCTGTGAAAGAAGCCTTTTGAAAACATGGTGGGCAAAGGAGAAAATGCTGTTAACCAGCATTTTCTCCCTTTTCCCATGATGTTTTCTACCTTTCCCAAAACAAATTCCATCTTTCAGTCACCTTTTTTTGTCATCTGCAAATGCTTTCAATTTAGACCAGTCTAAAATTTTGTCGTTTGGTAAAGAGTTAAACAATAACTGTCATATGAGCCACAGTCAATTTTGTGTTGCCTAACATGCTTTCAATTTGGACAAATACAGGTTTTGTCATCTAAGTTGTAACGGTTGTCTGGGTTTGCTTTATATATTACAGTCAAGTGAAACAGGAAGTGAAAGTATCCATGAGGACCAGCCAGTATCTGCTGAGAACATGACAGGGGAACCAGACTCACAGGAGAAAGCCTTGGACCTGAGAGTTAAGGCCAAAGCTTTAAAATCAGATTCAAAGCAGGAAACGGCCTTAGATTTATCAATGAGCTCAGGAAAGAAAAATAAATCTCAGAAACAGGAGCATGGGAAACAAGTTCAAAACCGACGTCGTAGTTCTCAGGAATCCAACATTGCCTATTCATTGAAGTTTGGGAATTATGGGATTGCAGGTACTCCAAGAACTAAAAGACAATTATCGCTACATACAAGAAAGAAAGAGGAGGAGCAGGAGAGGCTTGCAAAAAAGGTGATGTCAACTGAAGGGAGTGATACATCAAGACAGCATTCGATGGAAGATATAGTCCATGCTGAAATGCTTCTTTCTCTCAAAACAGGAAATGAGGAGGGAAGTGAAAAGAGCTCTGTTAAATCCTCAAGCAAGACAGAAAGTAACAGCAAAGGAAAGAAAGGTAAATTGCCGAAGAAACTGTCTCCAAAACCTGCTAAAGACGTTGAGCTTACACACAATGGTGATGATGAAGATGAAAATGAAAGGAAAAGTAGCACAAAAGCATTTAAATGTGGACTTTGTTACCGAAAATTTGGAAATGCTCCATCTCTGTTAGCCCATGTTGAAACTCATTCTGGTGCCTATGATTATTCTACTATATGTAAGACTTGTGGTCAGCAGTGTGACAGCCAGGATAGCCTACTTCAGCACATCTCTAACTTTCACCCATTTTTTATGAATCAATGTAATTTTTGTGGAAAATACTGTAAAACTGTTAAAAAGCTTAAGAATCACATGTGGGCGCACATTTCTGTGTGTGGGCTGTGTGGAGAGAAGTTCTATAATACTGAACTCTTTGAAACACACTTACAAGAACAGCATGGTGTACATCCTGACAAGCTTCCAAAAGGACAAGAGAAAAGCAAATCTGTTAGCTCAGATGATAGTGCAGATGATGAGGATGAAGAAATGGATAAAGATAGCAATGCAACTACTGAAATTGCAGAGGATTCAGACTTTGACCATGATAAAAGTGATGGCATCAGAGCAGTTGAGAGCTGCGAAGAGCACTCTGAAACTTTAATGAAAGATAAGAAAGATGATAACCATGTAACAGAGAATGAAGAAAAACATACAGTCAAAGATGATACAGATATTGGGTCAAATACAGTTGTGCTAGATGTCCCAAGTTTGCAGGATTCATCAGGGCATACATGCATTTCTTCACTGAAAGATGAGAATGATGACAGAGAAAGTTATCAAAATTTCAAGGTTACTGATTCCGAGATACCTGTGAAAAAAGATGTTAATGAGTTTGAAGTGTTGAATGTAATGGGAAGTACGGGTTACTTAGATAAAGAAGATGTAAAGAACAAAATGGATTTCAAGGCAGGTGTTAAAGTAGAATTAATTGATGATAATAAATATCTTAATATCATGGATGGAACAACTGGTGGTAGCACATCTAATTTGACCGACATTTTTGAGCTTGAAGACAAGGCAAAGCAGACAGAAAAATGGTTAGATGGAATGGATGAGCAGCCAAAGGCATTAACCAAAACTTCAAGTGAAGTTAGAGTTAAAGCTCTAGAGATCATACCTTCCGATGGAAATGATATTGCAGGTGTTTATAGAGACAAAGCAAACCAGTTAAAAGAAATTATGGCTACAGCACAAGAAGGAAGTTGTTTTGTTTGCAGCAAGACCTTGCCATGGACAGAAATGGAAGCACATGTGAAAACTCACTCTATTGTAACTTTATCTAGAGCTAAAGATGGTCTTAAAGTGTTAAACATTGAAATACCAGCCCTTGAAAGCCCTCTGTTCTTGTGCAGTATATGTAATGCTGGGTTTGATAGTTGCCAGTCCTTAGCATCCCATGTTACTAAACATCTTATTATACCCCAGTCTGCAGCAATACTTGCAGCAATCAGAAAGAGAAAAATAGAGGCTAGTAAAAGTAACACTGAAGTCAGAGCCTCTAAGATTAAAAAGAGTGAACCAAAGAATCTTCAAAAGACAAAAAAGGCAAATCAAGCCAGTGCAAATGGTAGAAAATCTAGCAAAGTTAGTGGAAAGACAGAAGTAAAGAATCCTGGTAGTATTTTAGCTGCATATCTCAATGCAGGCCCCCTGTATCAGAGTAGCTCTCTTGTTAAAATGGCCCAAAGTAGTAAAGATATTACAGATAAGCCTGATCACACTCTGTCTGTATCAAGTAAAGGACACAGAAATACAGGAGCTCTTCCTCATGAAGAGCATCTAGTTAAACAGGGATCTCATGCTGCAAATGTTGTAGACTGTAAGGAAGAAAATGAAAAGAAATTAGTGGGTACCCAAAGCATTACAGTAGACCCTTGCTCAACTGGTGTATTTTTATCTCTTAATAGTAAAGGAGAAAGTGGCGTTCAGGAAACCCCAAAGTCTATTCCACTGATGTTTGTCAGAGACGAAAAAAGTCAAGATTTGAAAATTGTCTCTGCACCACCATTTCTTCATTCATCCAGTTTGAAAGGCAACCAGATAGTGAAAATTATTCCTCATGGTCTAGTACCAAGTCACCTCGGGGAAGGTACCAAGTCATCCAGTCCGAGGAACCAGTATGCTACTGTGTCACTTACATCTTCTGACACTGAAAATCTATCACAGGCACCATTATCATCCACTGTCACTACAGTTTCATCTTTGTCATCTATACCTGCAGTATTTCGTAATTTAATGGTCGCACAATCTTTAAAAGGTGGCTTGAAAATAAGTCAAGTTAAAACTGTACCAGGAGTATCCTCTGGAATAAAAACTACCTCTGAAAGTGATGGTTTCTTACAAAATTATGGTCCTACAGTAATTGCAGTCAAAACGTCAGATTTAGTAGGTGCTGTTTCCAAAGCAGGTTGCCTTTCAAATGTTTCCCAGGTAACAGCAACAAGCACAGTTGTTCCTTTACCATTTGTAACAACAGCTTTACCAGCAAGCATTTCCCGCGGTCAGAACTTGCCTTTATCTTTGCAACAGGGACAGGTTCGGATGGTTACACCTGCTGGTGCCAGCCATTTGCCAGGACAACAACATATCACCATAATTCAGAAGGTTCACAGTTCTAATACACCAACAGTTGTTAAAGCAAAGCAGATAGCAGTGTCCTCATCACAGATACAAAACACAGAATCAGGTTTACCTCTCAGTGTTCCAACACCATTCACAGTTGTTAGTTCAAATGTTTATGATCAGAATGGTAATAAAGGGCAATCAGATACTACAAACTCTCAATTACCACAAGAATCTCTTTTAAAGAAGACACCTATTATCAGACACCTTTCATCAGTATCATCATCATCAGCTGTGAGTTGGTCATCTTCACCATTAGTCTCTGTTGTTAAACCTCATTCAAACTTGATGAATGTGATGCAGTATCTTCAGTCACAAGGAAGTTTACAGGCATACACAAGTGTGTCTACATTCAATGCTGTAAGTACTGCTAAATCTACAACAGTTGAGAGTTCAAAATCTACTCATTCAACAAGCTCTCCTCCAAAACCAACTTTCAACTTGGTGATAACTCAGACCCCATTGACCCAAACTACTATGTCCACTGGTCCTTTTAGCAACCAACAAGGCACCCCTGGTTCACACCACATGAACTTGCCAAATGTGGTCACGACAAAGGACAGCAATACTGACATGGGAGATAGTATTTACAAACCCTCTATGCCTCTGAAAGGAGCAGCTCCAGTAACAAACAGGCTAGCATTGATCTGCAACCTGTGCATGACGGAAATTCAGAACTTGGAAATGATTGGACAACATGTTTGTTCAACCACACTCAAACAGAATGCTCCACTGAACATTAAAAGTTGTAAGGAAGGTGTTGTATTTCCTTGTGTAATTTGCAATCTGGAATTCTCTGATTTAGAGATCATTTTAGCTCACCAAAGAGGACACAAGTCTGACAAAGAACCGATATGTGCTTGTAAATTGTGTCCCAAAATTTTCCAAACAGTCCAGTCCTATGCAGCCCATATGAAGACTTGTCACAGTAACCGGCTTTTATCTTGTCCATTCTGTTTCAGAGCTTTCTCAGATCAGAAAAGTGTTATAGAACATCTGCAGTTGGCACATTTAATAGAAGCCTCATGTAATTCATGCTCAGACAATAACAAAATGTATCTAAGTGCTACTGAACTTACTCTGCACAAAATATTCAAGCATCCATACGAGTGCACTGTTTGTAAATTCAGATGTGACACACAAAAAGATATATGGATACATATATTGAACCATCGGAAAGTAAATGAGTTAAAGTACACCTCCAATAGTTCTTCACAGAGCCATGACCGAAGTGTCACTTGTAAAAGATGTCTTGTGGGATTTTTGTCTCTACAAGCCTTTCAGAGTCATGTTCGTGTGCTACATCAAGGTGAGTCATGTGCAAGTCTTATGGAAGTCAGGCCAGAGAAGTGTCACCTGTGTGAGTTATCCTTCAAACATAAGAAAATACTCCATGAGCATCTGGAAAAGGCTCATATGCGAAAACTGACATACTGCTGCAGTGAGTGTAATCTTCCGAAAGAATCCCCCGGCCAGTTGATCAGCCATCTCAGAGACCATTTGAATGAATGTCCACTAGAGATTGAGTTTTGCCATATTTGTTGTAAGGTGTTTCCAACAAAAATCTTGCACACAAAGCACATGGTGTTACATGAGCAAGCCAGCACAGCAGCTATTGTAAATACCCCACCCACTCGTAAATCTACCACTAATACATTTCTCACAAACTTTAATGTTACAATGGCAACAAGTTATCAGCCTGTAACTGAGGGGCTTCAGTCCAATTCACAAAAGACAGGAGAAAATATTGTCACAAACACCAATCCAGGAACAGTATCGAAATGCCAAGAGAGTTACAAAACAGATATAATAAAACAGAACACCATAAACCAGGGAAAGGCACCATTAAAATGTGATTTTTGTGGAATGGAGGGGTTTCAGAATAAGTTTCTGCTACAACAACATCGTGTTATTCGTCATCTACACACTCGTAACAGGACCTCTGCCTCTTATTATCGACACATAGTTGAAAATATCAAAAGATTGAAATCGTCTGACTGCATGGTTTGTGGAAAGAAGTTTGCCTCGGGTGCAGTGCTAAAACTGCATATGAAGTCACATATGAAAACTGTGAAAACAAAGTATGTTTGCTCTCACCAAGGGTGTAATCTCAAATTCAAAACTAAGCTATTGTGTTTAAAACATATTAAAACATGCGATCACAAAATAGATCCGACATTATAAGATCCTAAAACAAAGAAGATGGGGACACAGTACATAGAGATGGTGAATGTTCTGTAGAATTAGCTCTTTACCAAAGTAACCAATTTTGGAATTGTCCGAATTGAAATCATTCATAAAATGTGATTCCGGAACTGCAAATTAACCCTTTACCTTACCGACACTATAAAAAGAAGTATTTTGAAAACAGTGTGGAAAAAGAGAAAATTCTGGTAACCAGCATTTTCTCCTTTTCTCACAATGTTTTCTACCTATGGAAGGACAAATACTATGGTTTTAAAAATATTTGAATTTTGGTCCGTAAACTGGTAATGGGTTAAGTGTTGCCTATATGGTAGAATTTTCCATACAAAGGACAGGAAACATTGTGGGTAAAGAAGAAAATGCTGGTACCAGCATTTTTTCCTTTTCCCACAACGTTTTCAAAAGCCGTATTCTTTATAGGAGTTAGTTCACATGTTTGTTTGGTATATTGTTAACATCCTTAACATTTTACCAAATAATCCAGTAGTAATGACCTTTGGGTAGAAGTCTTTTGAAATTTTCCATACAAAGGACAGAAAACATTGTAGGTAAAGGAGAAAATGCTGGCTCCAGCATTTTCTCCTTTTCCCACAATGTTTTCAAAAGCTTTGTTCTTTTTAGGAATTAGTTCACAGGTTTGTTTTGCATATTGATAACATCTTTAACATTTTATCAAACTATCCAGTAGTAATGACCCTGGGGTGGAAGTCTGTTGAAAACATGGAAAAAAATGTTTGAAACCAGCATTTTCTCCTTTCCCTAAAATGTTTCCTACCCCTTTAAAGACAAATCTCATTATTTTATCCATTCTTGATTTGTTACAGGCATACACTTTTAGGTTTAGGACCATTTCAAAAATTTACTCTTAGGCAAAGACTGTTTACCAGACAACTAACTCAACTAACTTCTAGATGTGTCTAAATTGAAAGACAAAAAGGTATATTTGACTTAACAAACTAAAATTTGTCTTTATAAGGGAGGAAAACATCGTTGGAAAGGAAGAAAATGCTTGTTAACAGTTTGTTGAAATTCAGGATTGTTAGTCAAAGGGCTACTAATATAATGCCCCATTGCATTCAAACAGTAGAATTTGTTTGGAATGGCATTTATTTCAGAAACATGCAGATTAACTCTTTCCCAAACAACAAATTTTTGACCCTTTTCAAATTTAAATGATCTTCAGACAATAAATTACAATTCATTACAAAATGAATTTAATTCCTCTAATAGGGTAGAAAACATTGTGGGAAAAGGAGAAAATGCTGTTTACCAGCATTTTCTCCTTTTCCCACAATGTTTTCAAAGGTCTTCTTTACAAAGGTTGTTTGAAGCATGTACAGCAGAAGTTCTGAAGAAGCACATAGACATACACGTAATTGTAAGTAGCTGAAGTATAAAGGACAAAAATTATATGAATTTGAAGTGTGTAAGGGGGATTCTATGACATTGTGAGGGGGTGCAAAAAGGGCTTTCTCTTCACCAAATGACAAACTATTTTTGACATACTTAAATCCAAGATATCTGCAGGCAATTAACTAAATGAGGGTCAAATGAGGGGTTAGGATAAATTTTTGAAAGGGGAAAAAAACATTGTGTGTGAAGGAGAAAATGCTGGTTACCTGCATTTTCTCCCTCTTCAAAAATATTATTCAGATGCTTTTTCTCCATAGAATCATCAAAACTTTAAATGTGCTAAAAGTGTGTCTACTTGTTATATGTGTTGGAAACATTTTGTTATCAGTTATGGGTTTTTGTCTTAAAAATTACTGAAATTTAACGAAGTTGTAAATAGAACATTTTGTCTGTATTTTTGTAGTGCTTTTCTTTTAAAGTATTGAATATGTACATGTATATAGGTTTACATAAAGCATTGTGAAGACATATGTTAGAATATCACATAAATTATGTTCTGATATAATACAGGATATAGCAAGCGGTAGCGTATACCATTTTGCAGTACTTATGCCCAATCCTTTCTTTTGCATTTGTTTGACTGTTTACAGAATGACAAAATAATCAACTTATTCCAACTTAAAATACTTGCAGACAACAAAATAAAATGTTATCCTTTAACAGGAATTAGTCTTTTGAGGGGAAGAAAACATTGTGGGAAAAGGAGAAAATGCTGGTTTCCAGCATGTTTTCTTTTCACACAAGGCTTTCAAAAGTCTTCTTCTTCAGCGTCATTAAAATTTGGAATTGTGTGACAAAGGTTTAAAATCTTGACGTAAAGAAAAACTAGACTTGTCCCCTTTGAAAGCTGTTGCAGAAGACAAAGGTACATGTATCTTCAATGATGGGATTCGACTGGCCATGGGTAGAAAACCTTTTGGGCAAAGGAGTAAATGCTGTTGATCAGCATTTTCTCCTTTTCCCATGAAGTTTTCAAAAAGCCTTCTTCCTTAGGGTCACTAAAATCCCTGGGAATAATGGTATAACACAGGGTTGGTTAGCAAGATTATGATTTAACTTACTGGCTTTGATATTACAAATTAAGTCTACACCGCATGGTGGAATTTTAGACTTGCTCAAGTTGAAAAGATTTGCAGACGTGAATTCAAAGGTAGCTTAGATGTGGGCATTTGTTGTGGAAGAGGTAGAAAATATTGGCCCCGTTTTACTAAGGTAGTTACAAACAAAATTTGCTTAAGTTTTACATAACTATAGTATAGTGGCATTAATCTGCTACGAGATACGAGATAACTATCATGGTTATTTCAGAAAACTATTGCGATAAATCAAAGTTTCCTGGAAATTTTATCTTTTCATTTTATCTAGATAAAATTTCCAGGAAACTTTGATTTATCGCAATAGTTTAATAAAATAATCGTGATAGTTATCGTATATCTTGTGGCAGATTAATGCCACTATACTATAGTTACGTAAAACTTACACAAATTTTGTTCGTGAAATTAGTGAATTAGTGAAACGGAGCCCAGGATGTTATCACTATCTCACTGTGTTTTCTAAAGGTGACTTCCCCAGGGTTGTCGAAATAATGCCCAGCCCTGGTATTGCAGTTGGCAGTGTACAGGACTCAAGAACGGGGTTGCTGGTTTGATCCCCGGCTCGGCCAATTTCTATCCGAGGATTGATGATAGACATTGCAACAGGATTTATTCCTCTCTCACCACTGATCATTGTTCCGACAACAGTTTCATGGGAAAAGCAGCCAGTGGCTTTGAAAGAATACTGTATGGAGCACTGGTAAAAAAAAACTCCAGGAAAGCATGGATGAGTGCACTGGCAGCAGTGAAATAACTGAAATAATGTTGAAAACGGAGTTAAACACCATACATTCAGTCAGTAATACCAAAATTCTAGACTGGTAAAGGGTTTACAATGATTTATTCAAGCCTTATAAGATCATGTCCAAAGTTGAATCTTTTACAAGGTAATACATTTGAACAAAACTTATGATCATTATTTTTTGATTGGATGATTTTCAGGAATTTGTAGAGATAATGTTATAGCCCTAAAACTGCTTCAGAGGTGATGAAAATGAAATCTTTTGCATGTAAATGCATCTACAAAATATATGATAGTCATTTTTTTGTCATTACCAGCAAAATGTAAAGGTTATGTCATAGCCTTGCTGCCTGCATCATGGTCAGTGAAAGTGAAATCTTTTACATGTAAATTGAGCTGTACAAAATATATGAACATTTCAGCCCACTGGCCGAAGGCTCGGTGTCTGTTGTGCGTGCATCCGTCCGTGTGTCAGTGCGTGCATGCATGCGTTAACTTTTATTTCAAACATCTCCTCCTCTGAAACTAAACATCCAAATTTGATGAAACTTAACAGAAATGATCCTGCCATGATCCTCTTCAGAATTTCTTGAAATAATTTGATTCCTTCAAAAACTCTGGTTGCCATGGCAACAAAAGCGAAAAATATTGAAAACCTTTGAAAATCTTCTTGTCTGAAACTATGAGGCCAGGGGCTACCAGATTTGGCATGTAGCTTTATCTAATGGACCTCTAAGAAGTTTCTTCATATTATAGTCCTGGGATCAAAATTGGCCCCTTGCCAGGGATCACAAGTTTAGCATGGGCTTATGTATAGTGACTTTAATTTTAAATAGTAATCAAGGGAAATAACTCCTGTTATAAGAGATAGAGTTTGTTACTATTTACCTCTTTTGATTATCAAACTGCAATGATACATGATTGATGTTGATATTCAAGTTTTTTGGATAGGACATGTTGTGTTGTCAGGGAGAGTGATTTATTTTGATGCTAGTAGCTATGCTCACATCAGTGGATTATTAAAGTAAGGTTTCTGTCATTCAGTTCTCTTTCCAGAACGTTACCTTTATGCCAATGAATAAACCTGCTTGTATTCACTGACATTATCTTTGCACTTAGGAAGATATGACTTTTGTTTTTGTTGGGCAGTGGGGAGGTTATGTTTTCCAAGTAAGTTTACTATCATACAGACTTTTTATGCTGTATGTCTCTGCAATGCCATTTAAGTGCATGATACGTTAATTTTACTCTTTAAGAAAGGACAAATTTTTTGACTGGACCAAGTTTAAACCATTTCAAAAGACATATTGAATGTAGCTTAAATGATTATTTCTGTCTTTGATAGGGTAGGAAACATTGTTGGAAAAGAAGAAAATACTGGCTGACAACATGTTGTCCTTTTCCCACAATGTTTTCAAAGCTTTCTCTTTAACGGTCATTTCACTTCGATTTGTGTGGTAAAGGGTTAAAAAGCTAGTGGAGCGATACAGGGCCATCTTGTTGTCATTATCAGCAAGTTGTAAAGATCAGGATTTTCCCTTGACTTTCTGATTTGGGGGTCATTTGACCCCCTTTAAGTGAAGTAAAGAAGGCGCACCGATGAATTTTGGGGGTCATTTTGAAAATTTGAGGGTTAAAAATTCAAAGAAACAGGGGCTCATGGAAAACCCTGGAAGGTTCTGTCATAGCCCTGCTGTCTCCAGTATGGTCGGTGAATATGTAATCTTTTACATGTAAATAGAGCTGTGCAAAATATATGAATATTATATTTTTGTTGTTACCAGCAAAATTTAGAAGTTCTGTCATTGCCCTACTGTCTTCATCATGGTCAGTGTCAATGAAATCTTTTACTTGTAAATAGAACTATACAAGATATATGATAGTTATCTTTTGGTGGGGTGATTCTCAGGAAAATGCCATCTTGACCTGTGATGGTGCAAAGATGTTGACATTTTCTGATGTCTCTATCACTACACAAGAAATTTACTTTAACCCCTTACAGCATAATGCCAACTTTTAATGACCCTGGTGACAAAAGCCTATTGAAAACATTGTTGGTAAAGGAGAAAATGCTGGTAACCAGCATTTTTTCCTTTTAGCACAATGTTTTCTACCCTTTCACAGAAAAATCACACCATTTGAGCCATACTGAAATTATCATCAGCAAATGCTTTCAATTTGGACAAAGCTAAAATTTTTTTGTCTGGAAAAGGGTTAACCATGAAGCTGCTAAGCGCAACTGAAGGACTTTTTGGGGACAGTGTAGCTCAAGATCATACTACACAGAATATGCAGTCTGATCTACGATCTACACTATCTGATAAAGAGATGTTTTTTTCCCAAAAGAAATACCTGTAAAATAGCAAAATTTGGGTTTTTACTAAAGGCTTGAAAGTTTCATTTTACTCATGTAGCAGGATAAGGGTTAAACTCAGGTTACTTGTTAAGTATCAAAGGTGGCAACCATACCACAAAATGCTTTTGAGACTGATATGTTTTATGTCCCCGTACAAAAGATGAAATATATTGACTTAAAAATTCAGTGTCAGATTTATTTTAAATTTGGGATGTGTCTATGTGTCAATGAGATGTCAGTTAAAGTTAGATAACAATAGAAGTCTATTGTTTGTAAGAGTTACAGGCCTTGATTATCTGGAAAATTGAAGTTTTCCTGCTTTCTATTATATGACTTTAATGTTTTTCCTCACATTGATTCCAAATTGTGGATGTATCTATAGGTTTATAAGATGCAGGTCTGTTGTTCGAACAGTTATGGGCTTCGATAATCTGGAATATTGAAAATTTACTGGTATCTACTAGGTAACTTCAATGATCTTCCTTCGCTTGATTCCAAATTTTACATGTGTCTTTATGTTCATGAGATGCAGGTTTAATTAGAATACAGTCAAATTTTGATGCTGTTTAGAGAAGTTACCCAACTTTCAAAGTGTGAAATTATGAAATCTTTAATTTACGATCACCATTTTCCACATTTATTGTTTGATGATACAAAGTTTTGCATGTGTCTTCATATCAATGAGATGCAAGCTGGGCTCCATTATGTTTAACCCTTTACCACAAAATCATGAATTTTATAAACCCTGAAAGAGAAGGCTTTTGAAAACATTGTGGGAAAAGGAGAAAATGCTGGTAACCAGCATTTTCTGCTTTTCCCGCAATGTTTTCTTCCCTTTCTGATAGAAATGCATTCACCAAAGTTTCATTTTATTTATGCTTTGCATTTGAACTAGTCTAAGATTTTGCGGTATGGTTAAAAGTTAACTGTTTACCACAGGACAGATACTTAGACTTCTCCAAATTGAAAATGTCTACATACGGCAATTGATATGTGGCTCAAATGATGGTCTTTGTCTTTGATAGGGTTAAAAACGATGTGGGAAAAAGAGAAAATGCTACTTACCAGCTTTTTCTCTTTTTCCAACAGTGTTTTCAAAGGCGTTTTTGTTCAGGGCTGTTAAAACTGAGCATTGTTTGGTAAAGGGTTAAAATCTAGTGTCAAAGATTTACAGGCTGAAGGCCATGGTGATTATTTAATGTCCGAGGGTACACGTGCATCCATCCATTTGTGCTTGATTTAATTTTTATTTCAAACATCTCTGATCCTGCCTTGGCCTGTTCAGAATTTCTACAATGAATCTGATTCAATAAAAAACTCTGCTTGCCATGACAATAAAACTAAAAATATTGAACATCTTTTAAATCTAACTGCTGTTTTGAATTCTCCAAAATTGGTTGACATTTTTCAGAATTCTTTACATAATTTTGATCAGACAATGAACGTGGCTGCTTTTAGTTGGTCTTATTTATTTAAATAACAGCCAGTTAACTCTTTACCAAACGACAAAATTTTTGGCTTGTCCAAATTGAAAGCATTTGCAGATGACAAATTAAATGTGGCTCAAATGATGGACTTTGTCTCTGAAAGGGTTGGAATAATTGTGGGAAAAGGAGAAAAAAATTTGTTTTCTCCTTTTCCTATAATGTTTTCAAAGGTCTTTTTGGTCCAGTTCTTTAAAACTAGGAATTGTGCAGGAAAGGGTAAACCTTAACAGCTTTAAGGGAAGTAACTCATGTTTTCGTAGCAACAGTGTATTATCATTTATCTCTCTTGATTTGTAATATGGTAGGTATAGTATATTCAAGTTGTTTTTATAAAAAAAATTTAGTGTACCTTTATGATATTTCATTTTGATATGGATGGTTATTAATGGTTTTGCTCCAATGTGATGATTTACTTAGGAAATAATTTTCTTTCTATTGTTATTTGTCATTCAATAAATGGCACTTGTGAGTTATGAGGCACATTAAATAAACCATGAGGGTGATGGCCCAAGTGGAATATTCATTGCGCCTCATAGCTCACAGCCGTGATTTGTTTGAATGAGCAACCATAATGGAAAGAAGATTACTTCAATTCTAAAGTGACAAACAATTAATCTTAGGCAAAGAAGTTCAAAAAAGAAAAAGTTTTGTCTTCATTTGACACAACTTTTTTCCGCGGGTAAACTTCATGTTCATGAAGTAATCATAGATCTTTCATGACATCATTATTGCAGCTACATTATACAGTACAAGGGCTTTTTAAATAAACATTTCTTCATCTTTATCCATTGTTAATTATTTTATTTTGTCCCTTTCAAGCAACAAGGAAGAATGAATTCAGATGTACATCATGTAAATAATCATGAATTGACACATGACTTTCATTGATAAAATATCGAGGGCAGCGATGTGGAATAGCCACATGCAAGCTACTTTGACGTTGATTTTAGCACGCTCTTGTGGCATTGTGTATGTAGAGCCTAATTCACATGTCCTGTTAGAACTTTTCTGTTACTACACAGTTTTGACTTTTAACAACCCTGGGAAAGAAAGCTTTGAAAAACATCATGGGAAAAGGAGAGTACTGGAAAGTAGTATTTTCTCCTTTTTCTGCAAATGTTTTTAATTTGGACTAGTCTAAAACTTTGTCTTTTGCTAATGAGTTCAATGAAGCAAGTTTTGAAATTTACAATGGTTTTTGGATCTTGAAATTATGAAAATCCAGAGTCAGTTGTTCTTATGAATGACATATTCATAAAAAGATTTATACTAAGTTTTTTTACATGACTTTTTTTCATTGAGATATCTAATAAGTTAAACAATGGTCAAAATCTATAAACATTTAATAGATGTATTAAGCTTTGAAACTGCAAAAATTGAAACTGTCTTGGTTTCTTGCAAGTAACTGTAGTATTTATAAACAAATTCGAAGCAACTTTGTTGACTAATGTTAATGACAGATGAAAAAATTTCTGGCAATCATGTTTTGTCACATTCACTATTGGCAACTATTAACCCTTTACCACACAATTCCATATTCTGATAAAGAAAAAGACTCATGAAAACATTGTATAAAAAAGAGAATGTGATGGTAACCATCATTTTCTCATTTTTTCACAATGTTTTTTCTCTTTCATAAACAAATTTGAGTCACATTTAATATGTCGTCTGCCAATGCTTTTAATTTTGACAAGTCTTATATTTTGTTGTTTGGTATATAGTTTAAGTTCTTAAGTGTTTTTCTTATCTCATACCAACACAACAAAATTTTAGACTGGTCTAAATTGAAAGCGGACAAGAATCTAAATGTAATGGAAATTTGGATTTGTTTTATTTTTTTCAAAATGGTAAAAACATTCTGGAAAAAGGAGAAAATGCTGGTTACCAGCATTTTCTCCTTTTTCCACAATGTTTTCAAAGTACTTCTTCCTCTGGTTCATTAAAACATGTAATTGTGTGGTAAAGGTTTAAATACATCTTGTTTCAGACAGAATTTTTACTAACAGAGCATCTGCAGCCATGCATTTGCACTCCTATGCTGTGCTCATGTTTACTCATTGTCAGACAGCCATGGAATTTGGTAAACTGGAAGAAGGCTTAATAAAAAGAAAAAAAAGGAAAAGATGAAATTCAGGTCAGTTACTGGATATAGTTCAGACTTCAGTAAAGGTTGGTATAGATCAAAGATTAGGCTGCACATACTGTGCTTTCTGATTTTGATCTACATTGTCCCCAAGTGTGAGTTGTGCTTGTAGATCTAAGGCCTGTGTTAAGAAGCCAAGTTATGGATCAGTTTATTTGTGAGATTTGACCCAATCTTGCGTTTCATGTACTTTAACTCTTTAATACACAATCCCAAGTTTTAATGATCTTGAGGAAGAATGCTTTCAAAAATATTATGTCACAATGTGGGAAAAGGAGCAAATGTTTTTACCCTTCAAAGACAGTATCCACCATTTGAACTACATGTCATTTTTTGTCCTATAATTCTTTAAATTTGGACAAGACCAAAATTTGCTCTTCTGGTAAAGAATTTAAACTGTATTAGTTTCTGAAAATATAATGACTCTCTCCCATCCCTCCACAGAAATATACTCTTCTGATATTCCTCATTTCATTTTCTCCTTTTCTGCCCCATTTCTAACTCTACAGGCTGAAAGCCAGCAGAGTTTATGTCATGGCGTGGTTTCTGACCTCCATCCATCCATCTGTCTGTCTGTCCGTCTTAGTCTTTTTCTTGTTTACGCCATAAAGTCTTCCTCTGTGGTTGGATTTTCATGAAACTTGCACAGATTGTTTATATCACCACTAGCTTTAACGCTACTGATTTTGAAAACAATCTGACAATCAGTATGGGGAAAATGGCCATTTCGAGTTGAAAATTTACATTTCTTGTTTCCGTGATAAAGTCAACATTTGGGGTCGGATTCAAAGTTCATGAAACTTGCACAGCTGCTTTATATTATCAATGCCTTGAAGCCTATTGAATTTGAAAAAAATTAACAATTAGTAAGGGAAATAAGCCATTTAATGCTGAAAATACACATTCCTTGTTAATGTGATATAAGTCAGCATTTTTATTCAATTCTTTTGAAACTTGCTCAGATCATTTGTATCATCAAGAAATTGAACCCTATCTGAAATGAAAAAATCCAGCCGTCAGTTGAGGAAAAGCAGCCATTTGATGACTTGGTCTTGTTTTCTCAACACAATCCATGTTACTGGTAACATTTCTTTGAAACTTGCAGAGATTGATTTATACAGTGAGTTCTGAAACCCAGTCAAATTTGGCTGGATTCTAAAGTATTGGTTTTGATTTCGCTATTTGTTCAATTCACCATGGCTACTTTCAATGCTGTTTAAATGAGTACAAGCCCAGTTACACCACCCTCCCCCCCCATTTTTGTGTGTGTGTGTGTGTGTGTGTGTGTGTGTGTGTGTGTGTGTGTGTGTGTGTGTGTGTGTTTGTCTTTATCCTTTTTGCATCATGAATTAATGAATTGTGCTGGAAAAAAAGCCAAATCTCTGCCAGTAGAGCAATTCAGACCCTCAAAGGTCTCTATTTTTCTTTCAGCTTTCATAGACAAATCACATCAGTTGAGCTTCATTTAACTGATTTACAAATAGATCTACTTAAAAAGACAATGTAGCAACACGAAAATTACTCGCCGTTAAGAGTGTTAAAAGTGAGATAGGGGAAAACATCTACTAGAGTTTGTGTGTCAAGTTGTCACTTTAACCCTTTACCAAACAACAAAATTTTAGACAGGTTCAAATTGAAATCATTTTGCAGACGACAAATTAAAGATGGCTCACATGCTGGAATTTGTCCTTCATACAGTTGAAAACATTGTGGGAAAAGGAGAAAATGCTGGTTACCAGCATTTTCTCCTTTTTAGCTCCACTGGCCGAAGGCCAGCGAGCTATTGTCATGGCATTGTGTCCGTCGTGCGTCCGTCCGTGCGTCCATCCGTGCGTCTGTCCGTCCGTCCGTTTGTCTGTCCGTTCGTCCGTGCGTGCGTCCGTAAACTTTTTCTTTAAAAAACTTCTCCTCAGAAACTATTGACTGGATTTTTACCAAATTTCACAGGAATGTTCCTTTGGTGGTCCTCTTTCAAATTCCTTCAAATAATTGTGTTCCATGAAGAATTCTGGTTGCCATGGCAACCAAAGTAAAAAACCTTTAAAAATCTTCTCCTCCCAAACCGCTATTTGGATAGCATTATTATTTTGCAGGAATGTTCCTTAGATACAGGTTTACAGAATTCCTTAAAAAAAAAAAGATCTGTCAAAAAACATGGCTTTTATGGGAGACTCATTTTCCTTTTATGGTATAAAGTAAAATCTTTGAAAAATTTCTTCTCTAAAACTATTCATTGGATTTCATTGTTGTTTTGCAGGTAAGTTCCTATGGTGGTTGTCTACCAAATTGTTTCTTCAGTGAGCTAAAATGCAGGATTGAATGATAATTGTTAAAAACTTCCTTTCGCCATTATAGAAATATCAGGCCTGTGGAGCGATACAGGCGCTCAAGCGCCTCTAGTTCCATAATGTTTTCAAAAGGTTTCTTTTGAAGGGTCATTAAAACCTGGGATTGTTTTCTGTAAAGGGTTAACCCTTTTTCAAACAATTTTTTGTTTGACACTAAGGAGGGAGGGTTTTGAAAACAAGATGGACAAAGGAGATAGAACTGGTAAACCAGCCTTTTTCTTCATTTTTCCCCCACAATTTCTTCTACCATATGAAAGCAACATGCCAGACTTTTAGCAATATATTTGACACCTGCAAATACTTTTAATCCTGACAAGTCCACTTTTTATACCCCCGCAAAACGAATGTTTCCAGGGGTATATTGGAATCAGCCTGTCTGTCTGTGTGTCCGTCCGTTTGTGTGTTCGTCCGTGTGTCCGTTTGTGTACAAATAATTGCCTGTTTCTGTCAAAGCGCTGGCGGGGTTATTAAGTCACATTCAGTGACAGCTCTAGTTTGTTTTGTAAAGAATAAAGATGTATTTTGTATGGTTTTAATGTTTTGAATTTTCTATCACATAATTTGTAAGTCCATTAACATTTTTCTGCTAAATATTTTTCATCAACTTCATCTATCACAAACTAAAAAAATGATATTTTGTCATTCGGACCTTGTTGGAGGAGGCCAATGAAACATCGTGGAAAATAGGTTATATATTATTTAATAGATTATAAATGCTTATTGTCTCTTTTCCACCGTCTTAGTGCAACTCTCAGAGATAACTTGGAGACATATCTCATCATTTGAGGCTTTTTGTTGTATGAAATTGCATACAGTTCTGTCACAGTCCAATACTTTGGCGTTTGAATATGGGTTGATTGAAATTAAATGACCTCAGCCATTTGTAGAGAATATGGATCAACATCAGATTACATGGCAAGATCAGACTGCATGTTTGTGTACGCATTTAATAATGGTTTACTCTTTACTTAAACTACCTAGCTCATAATTATAGAAAGCAGTTGCTGTGCATGAATTGATTATGCGTAAAAGGAGGATATTTATTTCTAAGATGGTAGAAAACATTGTGGGAGAAGGAGAAAATGCTGGTTACCAGCATTTTCTCTGTATTCCACAATGTATTCCCAAAACCCTTCTCCAAGGTTTCTTAGATTTAGGGTTCTTTGTAAAAGATTTTAATGTTCATATTGTGACAGTGACCCCTTTAACTACAATACATCTGGTTCTAATGACTCCACACAAATTTGACGGTGTAGATCCAAGATTAGACTGTACACTGATCTTAATCTTTGCTTCTCCTGAAGCTGATCTAAGCTTTCTAAATTCTCAGTGAGCAAATCACAAAAAAGTATTAATTGATTATTTTCTATCGATCGGGCATTATAGATGTAAGCTCACCTGAGCAGGTAGAAATAAAGGTGAGATATTGTAGTTGTTCAGTATCAGCCCTGCATTGATGTGTGTCCTGTGTCAGCAATTCCTTAACCCTTTACCACACAATCTGAGTTTTAACCACGTTTGGGAGATAAGCTTTTGAAAACATTGTAGGAAAAGGAGAAAATGCTGGTAACCAGCATTTTCTCCTTTACCTACAATATTTTCTGACCTATCAAGGACAAATATGTTGATTTTAGCCATTTTTAGTCTATCATCTGCAAATGTTTTCAATTTGGACTAAATTTTTTTGGTAAACGGACAAACGTTTTCTCCCTTAAAGCTACAAGGCAGATTGCTTCTGAACTTTACAGGAAAGTGCCTTTGGACGATCCCTATCAAAGTTCTTCAAAGAATTCAATTTCATGGTAACCATGGCGAAAAAAGACTTTCTGTCTCACGAGATATCAAACTTTCCTACCTGGGAAACATAATGCGAACGCGATAATTGTGGTATTTGTTTACCACTACTCTTTCATTTAAGGATAGGGCACCCTAATGGAATTTGTGTAATATCGCCTTTCATCGCCCAAATCGTACGGATTCGGCTAAGACTTGGGTAATCTGTAATCGATGCGGGGAACCAGCGTCTATCGGCCGATCGATTACGGATTACCCGACTCTTAGCCGAATCCGTACGTTTTTTTTTTTCTGTGATGAAAGGTTATGTTACACGTTTTCCATTAGGCTGCCCTATCCTTAAAACATAAACACAGGACTTCATTTGTGAATATAGGTGTTAATTTACATTGCAAACAATGTATCTATTCCGCCGGTACAGAGATCAGGTCGTAGGGCTGTTGAATGAAGTGATTAAAGTTTGATTGATACATATGTTGGCTACTTCATCGCCTTTGGTTTATACTATTTGTTTTTTTTTTGTTTTATAGAATATGTTGGTACATGTATTCAATAAATATTTCCCGTGTCGTAAAGTCGCTTGCTTTAGTTTACAGACATATCCTGTTCATACCTCCGAACAGCATGCCAGTGTCCTTGGGCAAAGTTCCACAGAACATCCTGATACAAATTCTCTTTGTGAGACAACAAGTCAAAAATCTTTACATGTATGTCAGCCATGCTCTTGCAAAAGGTGGTTCTCTGTGATGCGTGATACCCAGCAAGTCATTGCAGTATTGTGGACCCACTGTAAATCCATTTTGTAGAACAGCCAGCTGAATTATTAGGTACACTGGTCCCTTGACCTGGCCCGGCCGGGTAGCTTAGTGGTTAGCGTATCTGACTCGTGACCCGGATGTTGCGGGTTCGATACCAGGTTGTGGCGAACTTTCTTTCCAGTGATTTTTCGCCTCTGACCTCTGATACATGTGAGAAAAGTAGTCGGCGGCTTTGGAATGAAAGTTGTGTCGGTACTGGTATGAGAAAGCCAGGAAACACGTAAGTGCGTCACTGACTGCCATGATATGACCTAATCTGTAAAATGGCATTAAACTCCAATACAAACCAAACCAAGACAAAGCTTTGAGTTGCAGGAAATTGACCGATAGCAAAACATTTTGGCCTAGGTTAGTCTGTGCGGACTGCGCAGGCTGACCTGGGTCGACAGTTTTTTTTTTTTTGTGCTTTAAGTCCCCTTTTGGCCAGAGCACGGCTCATGTAGTTTTAACCATACAGACTAACATGTATGCGTAGATAGGTAAATTGGTTACATCATAATATTCAGTCTTGCGTTTAATTTATACCAGTGAACAATTTTCGAAAGTCAAGCCGGAAACTCGGTGGTTAACATACAAGGCTTGCGACCAGTGTTGGTTCGTTTCCCCAGCTCCGCCATTTTCTTTTCGAGGATGGATAATCGTCATCTCGACAGGGTTTATTCCTCTCTCACAGCCGACCATTGTTTACACAATATATATATATATGGGAAAGCAGCCAGTCTTTTAGGAGAAGTATAGTTCAACGTACTGGTTAAGTGTCCATTTTCTCAAGTCCGTATGAACGGATTTGAAATAAAATACTACATGTATCAACTCTTCTCAGCCCTTGACTTTTTCTACCATATCTTTACTTGCTTTTGCAGAAAACATAGGTTAAGCTCAGATTGTACATAATGTTCTGTCTGATTAGAATCAGATTGTACAACATGTGCTGATCAAGATCACATTATACAGAATCTGCGGTCTGATTGTAGTCCGACTTTGCAGAATGTGCTGTCTGAACAAGATCATACTGTAGGTAATGTTCTGTAAGATCAAGATCAGATTGTCCATAATGCTTTATCTGTTTAGGGTCAGATTTTGCAGAATGTTCTGTGTAATCTTGCATCTACAATGTGAACGGAATTTATTTCCGTACCATAACTTTACTTGCTTTTGCCAACAATATAGAATGAGATCAGATCGTAGAGAATGTCCTGTCAGATCAACATAAGATTACACAAAATGTGCTGTCTGATCAGGATCACATTGCTCAACATATGCTTTCAAACTATGGAAATACACTGTCAGTTGTGTTTACTCTACTAAGCAGCAGTATTTAAGAACTGGAACAAGAACAACTGGGAACAGCAAGAATTTATTCCTGTCTCACTGCTGATCATTGTTTCAACGATGGTTAGATGGGAACGCATCCAATGACTTGGGAGAAATATTGTGCAAGATACTGGTAATTTTCTACTATAGAACTTCCAGGAAAGGATGGATTAAGCACTGGCCACCGCAATTGTATAACTGAAATATTATAATTTTACAAAGTTGAGTGAAACACCATAATAGCAAACAAGAACAGCACAATAAACTAGAGGCCTTTGAGATCCTGAATTGCTCTACTAGCAGTTTTTTTGCTTATTTTCCGGTATACATCATGAATTCGGGATGGAAAGAGACAAACACACTTACGCAAAAATAGAGGGGTGGGGGAAGTGTTGTCGCAACTGGGCTTGCACCCACTTAAACAACATAATAAGTAGGCATGGTGAAACAAATTGTGAAAAAATTGAAATACAATTTCTGAAAACCAATCGTTTGAAAATCAGCCAAACTTTAAAGGATTTTAGTACTCATTATATTGAACAATTCCTTCAAGGTTCAAAGCAATTTGAGCAATAACGTGGACTCTGTGGAGAAAACAAGACCAAATCATCAAATGGCAGCTTTTCATAAACAAATTGCTGGATTTTCCTCATTGCTAATAGGGTTCAATCCCTTGATAATATAAATAATATGTGCAAGCTTCACAAGAATTGGATTAAATCTGCAGACTTTAACGCGTAAACAAGAAGTGTAAATGTTCAAATTTAAATAATTCAACATTAGTTTTTTTTCATGAGCATTGGCGAGTTCTGATTGGCTGAAAATTTTTTTTCATAGCTCCATGAAAAAAAAAAAATCAGCAGTGCCGGAACTACTTTTGCAGTTAAAGTAATGTAAACAATCATGTATAGATCTACGAGATTTCATAATGTTTTTCTTTCTGATTTTATATCCAGTCCGAATTTCAAATAGCTAGCTAAATTTATTTTCAACTTACTTCTAGCGTATTGAACTTTTTCTTCTTTTTCTCACAAAGTTTTCTACCATATGCAATACAAACCATATAATTTATTGTCTGCATATTGCTTTCAACTTGGACCAGTCCTCAATTTTGTTATCAGGTATAAATAATCTTTTATCTGCTTAGCTATATATATAACAAACCTTCTTAACCCTGTCTAAGCTGTTATCCAAAACAACAATTTTCTGTAATACCTACTGATTCTCTCATATGACATATCTGTGACCAATACCATTTAGTGGGGGCATCCGTGTTTCTGACACACCTATTTCTAGTTTTTTTGTTTTTTTTTTCTTTTCAATAATCGGACGTTACTTTGTCAAAAATGAGGGTAATAATGGCTGAAGCGATAAACCGTTTTGCCAGAGATCTGTATGGACCGTGAAAGGAGACCACAGTAAGAAGTGATTAAAAGATCATTACCGCCTGGACCTAGGCTAGGAAAAGGAGGAAATGCTAGAAACCAGCAAAGAGTCAGCAAAGAGGTAAAGAGTCAAAACTGAAATGACAAAACTTTACACCTGTCCAAATTGAAAGCATATACAGATGTCAATTATTGTCTGGTTAACATTGAAAAATATGTTTTTTAAAAGGATGGAAAACATTGTGGGAATAGGAGAAACTCCTAGTTACAAGCATTTTCTCCTTTCCTAAAATGTTTTCAAAGCCTCCTTTTGAAAAAAAAAAAAAAGGAAACGGATTTTTTGTCAAAGGGTAATGGAACAATCTTTTGTCACTGTGTATCATGTATCATAATTTAAATGATTTATTTTGATTATCAGTATTATACTGTTACAGTTTTTGTTCAAGTCTCTCATTTTTAAAGATCCAGACTTTGATTTGTCTGATATTAAAAATGCCTATTGATTCAAAATAATTGAAATTGGTTCCACGATATGTTATTTGATTCTCAAACTGCTTGACTAGCGTTAAACCTTTACCATACTATTCTAAGTTTTAATGACCCTTAGACAGAGACCTTTTAAAAACACTGTGGAAAAAAGGAGAAAATGCTGGTAACTAGCACTTTTTCCTTTTCCCACAATGTTTTGTCCATTTTTAAGGGCAGATTCAGTTATTATACATTTAGTTGTATTTAATTTGTGGTCTTAAAGTGCTTTGGACTAGGACAAGTTTAAAATTTTGTCATTTGGTAATGAGTTGAGTACATCATGTACTTTTTTTTATTTGTCTTGATCAAAATCAGACTACACAGTGCTTGTTGTCTGATCTTTGATTTTAACAATTAAGTATGTTCTGTGCAATCTGATCTTGGTCTGCACTTTCCTTAAAAGCACACCAGCATGGTACAAAAAAAATGCTGGTACCCAGACGACCAAAGGTAATTTGTACCAATTCAAAATTTGGCGTCTGCAGATGTTTTTAATTTGGAAAAGTCTAAAGTTTGTCATTTGCAAGGGGTTTAAATTACATGTTTATGGGAAGAGAATGAGGTCAATACCGAGTGTGCAGAGCATAGTATTATTCTCATTATTTACATGCTATCCTTTGGATTATTGAAAAATATCAGGGGATTATAAGTTGATTCTTTCAGTGCTTTAACTTCTCTACGCATTTAGTTCAGTATCCCTTCACAACTCAATGGTGGCTGTTATGACTTTGGTTGGAAAAAAAAAAAAAATGGTGACGTCCCACAACTTGTTTCTTTTAACGTAAGATCATCCTTGGGTTTCATGTCTGAACACAAATTTAATATATTCACTCTTGACTTTGCTATTCGTAAAAAAAATATCAATTTTGATGTTCTCTCAGTGGAATTTTATGTTCATCTTCACCGGAATAAACAATTATGCTGTGTTTTATACATGTTACTCTATGGGTTGTTAATAGGTGATATTTAAGCTAAATGATTTCACACCTCGAAAACCCGTATTAGTGCAGTTTTTTTTTTTTTTTATCTCTGAACGAAATATATTTACAAGAAAATATTGATGCATAACATCAATAGCGCCGCAAATCAGTTGTTTCTGAAATAGGGCACATTACAGCGGGTTAATTTTTTACGCCAAGGGCATCACTTGAACAAACTTTGTAGAGGTCCACGTGGTGATACTACATGACAAATATTTAAACTCTGGGCCATTTTGGATACGATCTGGTTTTTATTGATCTGGCAATGAAAGTACTGTATTTTACATGTAAAAAAATCAGTCCAAATAGAAAAACAAAGTTGGTACGGGCTTGATCTGGTAATGAAAGTACCATATTTTTACATGTATGTTAAAAAAAACCACTAAACCAGTCCATATAGTAAACAATATTGCTACTTCCACAGGCACTTTTCAAAAGCAAATAAATGCGGCGCAAAAACCACACCATAAACGTTAATTAAATTCTGAAAACTTAATTTCTGTTAGGTTTTAACTTGTAAGAAAAGGGATCAGTGTCCTTGATGCAAGATAAAAACGAAATTTAGTTGTGAGCACCGAATTTGATATTTTCTTTTGCCACTCATGAAAATATCGGTTTTGGTGCTCACCCATTGACACAATGACTTGATGCCTGTGTCCATCGTGCGCCCGTCCGTCCGTTGGTCCGTCTGTTTTCTTTTATTTCAAACATCTCTGAAACTATCCATCCAACTTTGATCAAACTTCACAGAAAAAAATCCTGCCATGGTCCTCTGTAGTACTTCTTGAAAAAATTTGATTCCTATGGTTGCCCTGGCAACAAAACTGAAAATAATTAAAATCTTCCCTTTTGAAACCAGGCTTAGGGCTTTCATATTTGGCGTGTAGCTTCATCTTATAAACCTGTACCAAGATTCTTCAAACTATAGTCCTGGGGTCAAAATTAATCCCACCGCGGGGGTCACAAGTTTAACATGGGTTTCAATATAGTAAAAACTTTTGTGAAACTCGTGCCCAGGTCGTTCTTTTACGGAAAGACTGATGTACGAGGTCGATATCCGACTTACACACCGGCCACCATCAGTATTGAGTTGGCGAATTAACCATCATGTCGAAAAGTATGGACCTGTTCGATAAAAAAAGAAGCATAGAACTTGTTTTTATGGCAAACAACTTTCTGGCATTTTTAGTAATTTATTAATTATATTATATTTCATGTGTCTATTTTTAGAAATGTTATGGGTAAAGAAATGTCGTAATTTAAGCTGGGGGGAATTATTTCCCCGTCACAGTGAATATTTTCCTCCTGCCGAAAATCTGGAACTACTTTTTTAAGTTTTTTAAGTTTTTAACTTTTAAAAGTGGCATTCGTTGACAAAATAATCAGAGGAAATATAATATATAATTTATTTTCTCACTTGATAATTAATGAATCGTGCCTTGCGATTGGCACCTCATTAGCATCGACTCTTCGACTTTTCTTTTCTTAAATTTTGGTAGGTTTGCTGATGCTGTACAAGTGAATTCAGCGCTGTCCAGTGGCCGTTTGCACAAATTCATCCAGTTATATAGGGCCGTAGGTCAGAGATCTTTAATTAATTGATTGAATTGTGTTTTACACCTCTTCAAACAATATTTCAGTCATATCACGGCGACAGCTCACATGTTCATGTATTTCCTGGGTTTCACCAGTACCAGGCCAGGGCTGTGTGATCCAGTGAGCCCGGGGCCTTCAGGTTACGAGCTGTAAACTTTACCACTGAACCAGGCAAGACCCTTAGGTCAGTGATCAATGGAACGCTGTTATCTCACAGCAGCTACTGTAACCAGGGGTCGTGCTATAATACATGTTTAACAAACTAAATCAAAGGTAGGAAAACGTGCCGTGTCATAGAGCATACCATTGTGGCCGATCTGACTTGGGATCGAGCCTAGGACAGCTGGTCTCAAAGCGAATCTAGTCATTCGACGATGGGAGAGATGGGGCCGCTCAATTTCCTTTTCATTTGATTTCTTGAGGCTAGCTGTCCTGGGTCAGTCCATGAAGGAGAGTGCTCCGAACTATATTATCTTTGCTTTCACACTAACATAGGAAATAGGGTGCATGGAACCGAAATACAACAATATTGCATACGTGTTTTAGTACATGCGTCGGTCACATTTCACTTAGCTATTTTACACAGATGAAAACTAGTACAATATTAGAATTGAGTTGGTTTAAGGTGTGAATAAATTTTGTAATAGCAGAACTTAAGGGAAATGCACTTTTCCAACAATCTTTTAAATGTTTGCCTAAATGTGACAGCACGCGTTTTAAATAGGAAGGGATAGAATTTTTAATGATCGCTTTAAAAGAAGGTATTAAATACTTAGTTGATCACCAATAAAATTATGTTAAAATCTGTCTTTCCAGAAACATATTTGCAATATTCTTCCTATTATTTAACAAATTCCTAAAAATGTTGCGAGAGTACAAATGTTCTTTACGACCGTGTCTGCACAACCCAACTGCGGGTCCGTCAATGCACGTGGACAGGTCTTTCTCGCACATGGGTAGGTTTTCTATCTACAGAAACACCTGTGCATGTGTAAAGATAGACATACGCTCATGCATTCTATTGTTAAAATCGGTCGTTCTGAAAAAAAGATAGAGCAGGGTCAGCATTCACCAACCATTCTCAAGAACATTCTTATTCTTATTCTCCAGGTTTTTCCAAATATGAAAGTAACACACCTTCTGATTGGCTAAACCATTTAGTTTAGCCAATCAGAAGTTGTGTTATTTTCAAACTTGGAAAGTTTTACAGAATAAGACAAAGAACATTCTTAAGAATGGTTGGTGCATATGGATCCTGATCCAGACAAAGGAGCCGGATTGTAAGAATAAAGATACAAACAACGAGCATGTGGCAGATGCGGCAGGCAATACAGAGATGAGTAAAAATTTATTTTGATAATATTTCTTTGATCGAAATGTAGAAGGATTTATCTTCAATGTATGCATTACTGTCAGTGCATTTCAGATAGATGATAACAAATGCCTTTCAATCATAGACCACGTCTTCTCAATGTCTGAATGTTTACAAGTCCAAGACAGGCCCATTTATTGTACTATATGTATCATGTTACGAAATATTGAGTCAGAATTTCTCATTATCATTATGTACCATATTTGTTTGAATGTTAAACCAGTTCTGGTCCGTAATCACCAACCATTCTTATTCTTATTTTCCAAGATTGTTTTATTTTGGAACACAACTTGTGACTGGCTAAACCATTTGGTTTAGCCAGTCAGACAATGTGTTACTTTCAAATTTAGAAAATTCTGGAGCATAAGACAAAGAATATTCTCAAGAATGGTCGGTGAATACGGACCCATGTTTCCAAACCCTGTCTTATACGATAAAAAAAAAAAAAATTCGAAAATATTCTGTCCTGTCGTGTCATGTAGGAACTCTCATTTACAAGGCCTTTAAAGCATGTCAAAAGCGGGTAAAAACAGGAAGATTTCGAATCTTATGTAAAACAATATTGAAAAGGATTAATATATTATATCAAGAAGCTAGGTTTAACCCTTAGGCTGCTAAGCGCGACTCACTGACCTTTGGCGGACAGTGTAGATCAAGATCAGACTGCACAGAACGTGCAGTCTGATCTTGGATCTACACTGTCCGATAAGGAGATTTTTTTCCCTGAAAATAACTTTAAAACAATATATGGATTTTTACCATCGGCTTGAAAGTTTTGTTTTTGTTATTTAGTAGCTTACGGGTTAACAGTATTCTACTGCAAGAGAAAAAAAAAAAACATATTTGTGGCGTAAGACATAAAGTTCCCCCGAACTTCACCATAGCAGTCATTTCAGACAGTGTAACAAGCCAGTATGAAGACTTGCAAAACCAGCCCGGACATAATCCAGACTACAGCCAGCTAGAAATACACCCAACATTGTCATACAGAGACTCAGCCTCAGCAAGATACGAGTCTTTACAAGAAACACCAGGACGTCCAAATTTGTACAGCTCACTCGACACGGAGCTCAAGCTAAACATCAGTAGTATGAGCGACGAGAACTATGAAAACGTTAAAGATTGTGAGATTAACGAACAGAATGATAAACAATATGTTAATGTCATATAATGGGGAAGGGTACATCAATGTAAAGATCGTTTTTTACAGTCTTTGACAACGCAACTCTTTACGAGACGATAATATTTTAGAACTTGTTCAAACTGAAAGCATTTGCAGACGTCAAATGAAATGTGTTTGATATAATGGAATATGTGTATTAAACGGTAAAAATTCGTTGAATAAAGGGGCAGTAGAAAATGCTTGTTATATACATGTACCTACAATTTTCTTCTTTCCCCATTTCTTTTTTTCATTTTTTAAGCCTTTAATTCGGGTAATGAAAGCATGAGATTGTGTAGTAAAGAGTTTAAGATTGCGAGATTAATGAGCGGAACGAAATACAATTGGCTAAAGTAATCGTACAATTTAGAAGTGTATAAATACCCAATAATCTCTTGCTAATAACCTTTTCTTTATGTACAGGCGGACATTTTGTTTTTTCAAAATTTGTATCAAAGGGGAAATTGCTGAAATTGTTACTTTTTTTTAAAACTCTTTTCGTGTAGTATCTTTGTGTATTATTATTGCCTCCATTACCATCGTTTTACTCTTTTCATTTTTTAATAAAGCCTTTTTTTCTCAGGGTCGTGAAAACACGAATTGCGAAACTAATGAATGGAACGAAATACAATATTGTAATTCTATGTGTATGTTATTCACAACCAACCGCAACTATTTTTGAAAGCATTGTGAACAAGAAATATCTTTAATTCTTTACCAAATGACAAAATTTTAGACTAGTCCAAAATGAAAACATTTTACAGACAACAAAATAGATGTGACTGAAAGTAGTATATAATATAGGCGATCTAGCTCTAAACGTTCAAAAATCCTAAAAATACATTTTTTGAGCTAGGAAAAAAAAATCTCAATGCGATTTAAAAAAAATTTTAAATCCTCCGATTCTCGAATTAAAAAAAAATGATGACGTGGCAACGAAAAAAAAAAAATTTTTTTTTAAATTTTTAAATCATCTAGCTCAAAAATTAAAAAAAAGGCAAAATCTCAATGCGATTCGAAAAATTCAAATTTTTTGATTTTTAAAATTTAGTTCTTTAAAAAATAATGTCTCCTAAAAGATGAATAATAACCAACAACGGTATTACTATTCTTTAAATAATCCGGCAGCGATATTACCCGATTATTATCCGCGGCAACAACCAGTATTACAACCACAACCAGTAATGCAACCACGATCTATGATGCAACCAGATTACGTAAACGTGTCATTAAGAATCTTATTCGATAAATTAGAAGAATTTATTTATTCCGAAAGAGAACCTACTGACGAGGAATTAGTAGATTATACCTACTATATAAATTTTGTAAGACGTATTTACCGAAATATTTAATTTTTTTGATTTTTAAAATCTCCTCACATTTATAAAATATAGGTGTTATGGAATCGTTAAAAGATTTTATAAAAGAATTAAACTTAGACGAGAGATCGTCATCATCTTTATATAGATCTATAGACGAAATGAAAGAGAATTTAATAAACGTAGATATAGCTAAAGATAAATTTAAAAATTTAATTTCTGACAAAGAAACGTTAGCGAAATTCGCTGTACTTCTAGCTAACTACACGAACGATATTTTAGATTCTATTAGCCCGGATATTAGAGAAATTTATGCTTTAAAGGCATCATTTTGGAATCGACTTTACGAATATAAACAATCTAAGAAAGATTTAATATTTAATTTAAAAAAATATAAGGGGATTAAATTAGAAAAAGGGCTTACGAAAAACGAAATAATATATAAATTTACGGAGGGCAGTATCGATAAGGCTATTAATAATAGTTCTAAAAATAGTAAAAGAAGAAATAGATACCGGATAGAAGGAAAACAATGCGCTAGATTTTTATGTTTGTCGAATAAAGCGGCTAAGAAATCCGGGATTTAAAAAAATATAACTTTTAGAAATAATAAAGTTATATTTTATAATGTCCCCAAGCTAATGTGTCAATCTTATTTTCCGAGACAAACCTTTTATCATCACTTGATCCTAACGCTTTTTTGTTTAACTCTTCAGTATACATATTATGGCCCTTACTTCTTAAAACAGTCATCTTTCTATACTGGTCCTTTCCCGTAAGCAAACACTCTTTGTAATTATTAAAGTTTATCTCTTTCTTAATAACCGCTTTTTTAACACCTTTACATCTTTTATCCTCCTCACCATCTAAAGTTTTATAAGCATACATTTTTGCTCCTAGACCAACAAACTCAGTCATAATCTTACCACCTAACTCATCTTTAAACTTTCCAACTACTCCCTTATTACAATCATTTTTTAAGAAATGATCTTTAGGGTAATTGCTTGTATCAAACGTGTCTTTCTCCATATCCTTATACAAATTTTTAGTTTCTATTTCGAGGATAAAACTATCTGTATCGGTATAACACATTCTAACCTTTTCGCCATACTTATCTTTAAGGTAGTTATAATAAGTTTTTTGCATATGCGTTTTACTAACATCTAAGATGCTTAATCCTGAGTAAATAGGTTTATTATATTTTAACTTAGTTTTTTTCATGTGTACCGCTGTTAGGTTTTCATCGAATATTGTTGTGTGGTTATAGTTTGGTTTTGCTACCAATTTCCTATAACGCTCCTTACTAGAAACCAGTTCTATCGTTACTCTATTTCTCAGGTTTTCCATAGTCTTACCAAAGACCGAATTATTCATCAACTTAAAAAAAATCTTTCTCGAAATTATTTTTAGCCGCTTTTCTTAACGTAATGTTTGTATCAATATATGATATAAGCCATGGGCTTTCCTCAAACTTAATTCCTCGATGTATTTTAGTAATCTTTAAACCTAAATCAACGCACGTTTTTAAAGCTTCATGATGAATAATATAATTCTCTTTATTATTTAAGCTCGGAATAAGTTTTTCTACTTTTTCTATTTTTAAACGTTCAGGCGCTAAAGGAAAGTCATTGTGTAAATCGTGTAATTCTTTAGGGTATTCTAAATCTACTTCTAATATACACGGAATTTTCTGCCAAATTTCTAATTCTTTACTCGTCATCCATTTAACACCGTGTGTAGGAAGAGGATGACTCATTGCCCAAGGGTAAAGACTGTTCGCATCTATATATAATAAATATTTTGATGGTTTACTAGAATCATATAATTCACCCATATCCTCATTATTTGCTCTCGCGTATCTTTTACTACACATACTAACACCTCCTCTGATACCCTTTTCAACCATTAAAAGCGTGTCAGGATCAGATAAAAGCTCTAGATTTACTTTCGTTATTTTTAATGCTGCATCCCAAGCTAAACCAGGAGCAGTATAATACCAACTAGGATCTAAGTCGTAGTTTTCACGACAAACATCTCTAAAGTTTTCGAAAACATCCGCTAAAAGCAATACATCTATTCTATTGTAAAGTTCTAAGTAATCCTTCAACGTTTTCGTGTTAAAAGTTTTCCAAACCTTTTGCGCATGAGCATAGTCTTCATCACTTATATGTTCTTCGTTTAAACTCGAGTAAAATGCTTCTTTGGACGGTAATTTCTCTTCTTTAAGTTTATCGAATGAATCAAGGTACTCATAAGGAAAAACTCCTTTTCTTCTTACTAATGGTAATTCTTCTTTAGTAAAATATTTCGATAAAATTTTTAATTGGCTTTCCTCTAAGTTGCTCGAAAGTTTATCTAAACTAGAACTCATAAACTTAAAACTATCGAGAAATCTAATTTTATGGTTTATATTTTCTCCTACCCAAATGTTTTTACTAAAACTAATATATTTCTCTTCATTGCTCGGAATACAATCAATCTTCCCTTCAGATTTGCCGAGGCATTTAATAAAAAGATGAGCGTCATATCCACTAAGATTATGAATATATACGGGTGTGAAGTTAGGATTTTTAGCTTTTAGGTTGCATTCATTGTGCGCGGCACCTCTATATTTACCCGTAAAATGACAATGATCTCTCACTCTATAATTAGAATGATTAAACTTTCCACCACAAATCCAACAATGTGTTTGTTGCGTATGTTTTATTTTTTCCTCTCTCGTTATTTCAATAGGCCTCGGGTTTTTATAATATTTTTCGTGAAGGTTCTTAATATCCCTCGATAACGTATCTATAAAAACTTCCTCAGCATTTTCTCCGACATAACTTCTTTTTATAGGAACATCGTTAAAGCAGTTTATAATATAGTAAAAGCTGCAAGGTATATGCTTTTGACGTTGTATAGTATAACTTTTTTCTGGGTTTGGTTGGCACGTGTGTATTGGTTCCAAAACACTTTCAAAATCAGCGTATACAACAAAGGGAACCTCAAGTTTTCTAGCGTGGTTTTCAAAAGATAACATGGTACCTGGTTTCGGCATTTCTAAAGTAATAGGTTCGTGTTCGTTACAGTATTTTTTATGTTTTTCCAAAAGTTCCTTACTACCAAAGTGATTCATACATCGTTTACAATATTCTATATTTCTATTATGAGTTCTCGTTACTTGAGTTATCATTAAACTATTAAATTTTTTTATGAGAGCGTAGTGCGTGTTTTCTCCATCCGTAATAAAAAGAAGATCAACGTGTTTACTTTTTTCATCTTTTGTAAGCCTAAGAGGATAAATATATTCCTGATACCCATACACGTTTACACTAATTCCCGGATTTTGTTTTTCAAACTTACTGATATCCCTAAGCGAAACAGGATACTCTATTCCATCCATGTTTAAACTACTTTCCTTCGCTTGTAAAGCCTTGTCAACTCTTTCTGCATTATGCTCTTTAGAGTTTAATGCTCTTAAAACACACCATAAAAAGCATTTAGCATCTTTATTTTTCATATTGATAACCGCTTTTTTGTTAGCAATCCACTTTGGCAAAGGTAAGTGCCCATTAGCTCTTAAAGGATCATAAGCAGCTGTATGTAGTTCTAACCGCACTATACTTCCAAATGTCCAACCACTACCTTCTCTTTGGAACTTAGCTAAATTTTCTAAAACTTCATCTATCATTCTATTCAACAAATCCTCTATTTCTCCCGCGTTTAAATTTAAATGTTGACTACTATGAAAAGCGCGTTCAACAGGACCTTGGTCAAGATCTGTCATTAACAATAATTTACACCTAAGTACAAGTTTTACCTTTGTTCGTAAATTATTTCTAAGAGTATTTATAAGAGGCGTCCATGTGTCTGCGAAAAATCTTTGTGGACTATAATTTTCTCTACCCTCTATAACATGTTGTGTAGCGTACCTTCTAAATGCGGATTGAGAAGCTCTAATCTCAAACGGTTGTCTTGGAGGGTAATTTTGTCTAACGTGGGCAACAATTTCATCCAATACTTGCGGTATCTGTGTTGTCTCCACATTACCAGTTAACCAGTTACCAAAATCAGTTACTCTTCTTCGTACAGCTGACGCAGCTCGTCTAGCTGCGTTCGTAAATCTATTAAATAAACTCATCTTTTATATATATATATATAAAAAACTTAAGTTAGTAGTTGTTTCAAAAAAAATTTTATTATTACAACTTCGTTATAATAAAATTATAGAATGTTAATCTTATATTTATTATTCCAAGTTCTCCCATTCCAATTCTCAATCGTTTGTGGGCAGCGATCTATAAATTTACTCGCTTTATAAATAGATGGAAATGTTTTTATTTCGCTAGTTTCAACATCCTCTAAACTAACTTTTTTAGGATTATGCATAATAGTCTTTAATCTATCAAACTTAGGGTCTTTACTTCTTTCTTTTTTAGGTAACTTAGGCGACTCATCCTCCGGTAACAAACCGTGTTCTTTTACCAACTCCTCTAAGCGTTTTTTATTCCAATAACCGTAAAATTTTATATTATTTTCTTTTAAATTTTTTTTTAAATCTACGATCTTTATCATTTTTATATATAGGAAAAAAATATCTTAATACACTACACTCATTTTATTTCCATCAGACTGGAAGTTAATTAACCTATCGCTAATAATAACGGCATATGCCTCTGTGTTCGCGAGCACATTTTCGGTAAAAAATGCTTTGATTTGGATATCAGTTACCGAGTATTTTAATCTCTCACTCTGTTTGGAAACGTCAAACAAAAACAAGGGATAAAGGGCTTTATAATCTGAGGGAGTAATGTTAGGGTTTGACACCATTTCATTCATGTTATAAAACTTAGATCTAAATAGAGAAGCGTCACCATACACTCTACTAAATTGGTTCGCAACGAATGAAAGATTATAATCAACGGCGGGATATCTAGTAGAATTTAGCGTAACATAAATATTTTTAACGTTTCTATGATCAAATATGGCCGGATTTTGTTGTTGATCACCGCTTTTACCAGTCTGACAGCCAACAATAATAAAACGTGGCACTTCGGGTGATGATTTGACAGAAAGTCTCCAGGTAAATGATGTTGACTGAGGAACCGCGATAGAGTCGCACTGCCTCATTCTATATCCAACCGGTATTTTTTCTTTTTTCTCGATAATTTTATAAAGTTCCATCTTCTCTCCATCCGCGGGTAGCACGTGTGGCATATACCAAGATATTTTAATTAAATTAATTCTACCATCAGCGGGAGCAGCACCACCTCTAAAGATTGCATCATTATCATCATTTCTCGTTAATGTGAGAGTTTGCTTCATTCCGTACAATATCTTATCGTAATCATCGCAAAAACCAAATATATGTTTTAAAGGAATTCTGAAGCTAAAGGTACCTCTTGGAAGAGGATTATTAATAATATAATTTCTTCTTACGGCAAAACCCAAGTTATAGGTAGCAGCAGCAGGATCACCATCAGCAGCGACGTTGGTGGCCTTATACCAACATTGATTTAACCCTTGCGATTTAGAAAAATCATCCGGATATTTTAACAAACAAAGCATCGTAGTAGCGTGACCAGGATTCAATACGGATTCAATCTCCATACCCGAAAGTTGATACTTAATATTTTTAAAAAGATACATGAGACCATTGTTTGTTAAAGAAATATTAGTGTTAGCATCGTAAACTGCTCCAGTATCACTTCTTACTAATTCGCCTACAATAAGTAAATAACTCTCGCTAGGATGAGTAAAAATATCTTGGGTGTCGATGTTAATTCTAATATCTCCTCCCGAGTTGTTTAGGTGTGTACCTGTGATTGGTTCATACTCATGGTGCTCATACTCAGCAATACTATCATCTTTTAAAATTGGTTCGGTAATTCTTAAAATGTCCATTTTATAATAACGATTATAATTTTAAATAAAATAAAAATTATAATAACCAAAGCTGGGGAAAAGATTTATTTTCGTTATTAACAAATACACCTTCGAGTTTAATTATTTTCGCGGTTTCCATTTTAGTTTTAGGATAAACTCTATTACCGTATACAATCGTTATTTCAGGTATCCCCCGATCGCGTAAACATTTATTTACCTTTTCCTCAATCTCTTTCATCTCGATTACTTTTTCGGGAGATAACTTCACAACAGCTTTTTTATAACCGTATTTCATTTATTAATTTCTAGGATTTCACAATCTTTTAGGGATAAAGATGCACCTACTATAGTAATAGAACTAGTATTATATTTTTTATAATCTACGCGATTAAATTTTAACATTTTTATAAGTAATATAATTTCTTAAATCATACCGTTTTAATGCCCGCTCCCTCGTTTAATCTTTTAACTAAGTCTTGAATAGCAATAGCACTTTCATCTATTAATGTACTAATGTTTTGCGTTTTTGTCTCGTTAGGAGGTGTACTATATTTTTGTAAAATTTTCTTCGATTTTGGTGTCAACGCTTTCGTAACTAATTTCTTCCCCGCTTCTACAGCAGCACTTCTTCCAACCTCTAAAGCTTTCTTTGCACCTTCCTTAGCCACACTCTTTCCTACATCAACGGCGGAAGACGCGATCTGTTTAGCCGCGCTACTAGTAAAAAGTCTCGCTAAAAAGTTAGCGACGCTATCAAAGATTCCGGAACCGCCGTACGAATACCTTTTTTTAAATCCGTGTTTCTTAGTGATGATCATCTTTTTATAGTATAGACATTAAATTTTTATAAGCGTTCGAATTTAAAACACCTTGCCTTTCTAATTCGTCACAAATGCTCACTAACTCGTTTCTTACACCCGTGTTACCCGCTTTTTTACTCGCCAATAACAGGTCTAGTCTATCTATTAACGCGTTAGGATCGCACGGGATAACGATACCCTTTCCTTCAAACTTTTTTCTTGTTTGCCAAATAGGTCTAAGAATTTTAGCCCATTTTTCCCCTTTAGAACTTTTAGGATATCGTTCATCCGGATCGTTATTTCGATGAAGAGCGTTGGTTTTTTCCATTATATATCCATATTCTGCAAGATCCTCATACGTATATATTTGTCTCGGTTCTTTAGCAATAATTAACTCCCATAAACCAGGTGTTCCTATATGCTCCTCGGTACCAATAATAATATCATCCTCATCAATTATTACCCTTTTGCTACTGATAAAAAATTTACCACCTTCATCACGTAATCCATATGTTCTATCAACATCATCTTTACCAATAAATTTTGTTAGATACTCCCTTGCACGTGGTCCAATCCAATTTGTATTTTCATATTCCTTCATTTTACTTTCCTCAATAGATGGTTTTTCTTCGGAGGGATAAGCTTCTATTGTTGGAAAAGCTGGTAGATTAATAGCTTGCGGTAATTTTTCGATAGCTTCTTTAATAGGTTTAAGTCCCTCAGTAATCTCCCTCGCTGTAGCTTTTTGCGTTTCAGTAATAGGTTTAAAAAACCTTGAAAGATCGGTTTGTAATTCTTGTTTACCCGTTCTCTCTGCTAGTAGATTATCTCGAATCTTCTTTCTCGTTTCGAGATACTCTTTTACGATTAAGTCCCTTTTTGTAGGATCAACGATTTTTAAAAAAGACATATTTTTTAATTACTAAAATAATTTTTTAACGTAGTTTTTAACGTAGTTTTTGTAACAGTTTTTAATAGAAATATATAACTTATATTTCGTGAAAAAGTTATATAGTTCTTATAATAGTAGAAGGTTTTTTACATACGGGACATTCCTTAAATTCTCGACCGTTTTTGCATCTTTTACATATACATATATGACCACAATCGCAAAATAAAGTATTAGCTCTGTATCTTAAACATATAACGCATTTAGATTCTCTAAAAATTCTAGTATCGTTTATCGGATTATTATTATTTTCCATCTCGTATATCGGATTATTATTATTTTCCATATCGTATATAGCATCTTCAAGATGACCAAAATCTTCTACGTCCACTCTAACCCATTTTCCTTCTCTTTCTCGAACTATTTCTATAATAGGCGAAAAAACGCATTCGTTTCTTATACAAAAATTAGCGTTATCAATACCTCTTTTTAAAGCTTCTAGTTCACAAGCAACTTGTAAGTCAAAGGTGTGTAACACGGGTTCTTCGGGAGTAAGTCTAAAAATAGGCATCGTATCAGTATCGTCCATAATAACTCCTATAGTTAAATAAAAATCTTCTCCGTATAACGATAAACATTCGGAAAATATTCTATACGTAAATGCTCTTATTTTTTTAAGAGCGTGAGCGTGGTTGCTATCTTTTATATCGGGAAAAGTTATCGTGTCATCGCGTATTTTTATTTTAGAAATTTTATTTACGATGTTATTCATCCTTTTTCTTTCGTAAAAATTAAATTAAATTTAATTTTCAAAACTTTTAATATATAAGATAATTATATATTACATGTCCGAGGTATCACCTATTTCGCAAATACACTTACACCTAATTTCGGGCAAACCGAGTCTCGGTCTATCCTTTATAATTCTTCTAATGAGGTTGATTCTTTTCAACGAGTCTCCGAAAGGACTCACGCGCTTCTTGCCTCCCTCTCTCGATTAAACTTTCTTCGTTTTCAGTAGATATCTTCTTCTTGATCTTGGTACGTATCTCTTCCTTCATGTTTTTATATTTGTCTAATTCTTCCATGATTAGTTTGAATTCATCATCGGAGATATAATTATCGGTCAAAGCTTTGGATATATGCGTTGAAACGGTATCTAACTTAGCATCAGCTAACATTCTAATCTTTTGATGCTTTTCTCCTTTGCTTCTACTATTTCTAACAACGTACTTACCTACCAATGAAAGAAGACCGGTTCCCAAAGCTGTTGCTTCTAATGCTACTACAGCCGGAATAGCTACAACGGTAGAAAGCAAACCTATACCACCAGCACCGGCGGCCATTGTTATAGTTACCAGGACGGTATCAACGTTGTCTACTATTCTAGAGGCACGAAAATACTTTTTGGCCAGAGCTTCTCTATCTCGAATTTCATTTTCGAGAAACTTTTGTACTTCCGATATTTTTTGTAAACGATAGGAATGACCTTGGTCATTCATTTCTATAGGTGGAGCACTCGCGGTAGGTAACGGGGGATATATTTTATTAGGGTGTTTTTGATCCGTATCTGTCATTTTATTAATATAATAATTTTTTTTATACCGAGTAATTTAGATAACAGAATAACTCTCCCTCGGGTATTTCGATCGGTTTTTGCGAGAAATTATAAATGTAAACTAAGATATCATCAACCTCATTATCAAGATGTACTCCATTAAGAATGGTTAAACTATCTTTCCATTTATTATTAACGGATATCGTTACGACTCGTGTAGTTATATAACCGAATCCTAGCGAAAGTCTCATACCATCACGAGGAGGAATCTTGATAGTTACTTGCGAGTATATTTTCCATTTTAGAGGATCATGCTTTAAGGGTGGAAATCTTACTCCTCGTAAATGAGGTTTCCAAAATATAGTTTTATGTTGAGTAGTAATATTAGGTTTTATACCTAGTTTATGTATGTCCATTTTTATTTTAACGAAAATAATATTAAAATATCTCGTGTTACTATATGAACATTGTATAAATTTATATATTTATCTGGTTAAATTATACTAGATAAATATATAATTTTTTATAATATAGCTCCTAAAATAGGGATATTAGCGAATGGACTATTAGGTCCGAGTAAAAGTCCTCTTCCATCATACATTTTTCCTCCTTGCTTTAAATACAAACCATTACCAACGTGAGATAATCCTTTACCTTTGTACGGTTTTAAGTATAATCCGGATCCGTCAGTTTCCACTTGACACGTGCATCCTCCTTTTTTAAGGTAAAGACCCGATCCCATCGCTTTTTGTACACCCGTTTGAGCTAATCCAGAAAGAGCACCAACACCTAGAGCCGGTAAAACGGTTTTCGCTAACATCGGTAATGCTCTAGCGGCTAACCCAGCTAACATTCCGAGAAAACCTCCTTCTATTTTCGTGTTATGTTTAAGTTGTTTCCTAGACATTCTAATAGTTATACCCGTACCATTCTCATACGATTTAGCCATTTTTCTCGATTGCGAATCGGTAACCGCTAAAACATCATTACCGCGTAAATCTTCGTGACCTAAACGAATACTTACTGGATAACCGGCTTTAACAGCGTGTTGAAGTTTTTCCTTTTGCCCTTCCGATATATTTACTTTAACATTAACGTAACGCGTCATTTTATATATAAATATTTTTTATTTATCTCGCTTCTCTAATATGAAACCTAATCGTTAAATTTTCGCCTCTAAGATTTAGTAAATTACCGTCTTGATCCGTAATATTTACCTCTAGGTTATGTATTTCATCTAACGTTATCGGTAAGTATACTAAATTAACCGATGACTCTATTATCTTATATCCTGGCGCAACATCCGGGAAAAAAGAGTAAATAGTGTTTTTCGTCGAACCATTAACGTAACTTCCCGAAATAATATCTATGTTAACGAGTAAACTATTTATACTAAGAATGTTCACTACATTCTCCGACTCGTGAAATCCTCGCGTATATTTAGATCGAGTAAATCCTAATACTTTAGCGAGGGATCCCGGTTGATTAAAATCTACTTGATAACCATCTTCTATAGTAAGAACGGACTTTAAGGTATTAGTGTTCGCGGAAAAGTTAATATAATACTCTTCATTAATTCGATCGTAATGACCATTTTTTCTCATTTCCTGACGAATCGTATCATTAATGTCAACGAGGTCGTAACTTCCTACCGGTAATTTTATTTTAATCCATGTAGTACCATTATCCGGAGAATAAACGATCGTGTTATTCGTTTCATCGATGTTCGGAAAAGAGTAGTAAGTTTCGAGGTTTACTAACGCTATTTCGTATACTTTATCCTTTTCCAGTTGAATCGGAGGATTAAACCTCGTTCTAAAACGCGTCTTGTTATCGCTTACTATAATTTGAAACGACGTTTTGTGTTCCGTATTTTTTACGATTTTTTTTAAAAGATCTACTTCCATTTTATTAAAAAAGCGAAAATATTTATCTCGTGTTACTATACGGACACGAGATGAAATTATATATTTATCAGGTTAAATTATACTAGATAAATATATATTATTTTTCGTAAACGTAACTAGGGAAAAATATCGGAATAATATTTTCTAACCTACCATTAACATTCTCTAATTTATTTTTACCCGTTTTCGAGCAAATCTCCGTTATCATAGCGAGCAATTTCTTTAACTTTTTAACATCATCATCATTATTCATGTCATACATTAAATTAAATAGGTCTTGTCGATGATATAATAACATCCTAACAAAAATTTCGGAATTAGGATCTTCCGAGATTTTATGATAATCTTTTACTATATTATCAAATATATCCATAGCTTTATTCATTTTATCTATTAAACGATCAATTGCTTCCATTTTATAATATTTAAATATAATATTAAATAACATAATTTGATAAGGTAGTAATACTATGAATTTTTTCGGGAGAATATTTAAGACTATCTTCTAAGTTAGAAAAATAGAGCTCTCTCATTATTTCTGATTCCGTAGAAATTGTTACTATCTTTTCAAACACTAATTTTAATTTCTTATTATACTCACCAACATCATCAATCTCAGAAAATTCAATCTTATAGATTAAATCTAATACTTCTTCTCTAGAGTCTACTAGAGATTGGTAATTTATTCTATCATCTTCTAAGTTTTCTTTTCTATCACGTTCTTTTATTATATGATTAATAGCGGATATAATTTTAATTTGTTTTTTAAATATTCTATAAAGAGACATTTTTAACAATATATTATAATCTTTTGTTAATTTTTTTTCACTTTTTTATTATACTGACTTTGGCACGTAAAAATTATCAAAACCGTTTCTATACTTCCCATCATGCTTTTTACTGGTTAGATCGATAATAGCGAAACCATGCGGTTTTTCCCACGTCTTTTGACAAAATTTTCTAAACTCGTCCTTAGGCATATCTTCACCTACATGATCGTTATAAATATGATTAATGTTTTTTAAGTCTTACGGGAAAAGACCAATAAAATTAGCGTTTTCTCTAATAGTTTGTCTAGGTAGTCTAAAATAATTTTGTGAGAGGTAAAAACAGTCAACATTACTATGTCTTCCTCGAATATAGTAACACTCGCATTTATTTTGCCTTTCTAAAAGTAAATCGTCGAAAATTATTAAATTTTTATTTTCCGAGTTTAACTCTCTCGGATCAGGCACATCACTAGCATTTTCGAAGAAGTTGCAATTTATATCCGACTCGTTCTTAATCGTTTTAATCCATTCTTCGACTAAAGCTGTTGGTGCAATGTTTAGTTCTTGTATGTCATCACGCATGTTAAACAACCTTAAGATACATTCTTTCGGTAGTTTTTCTTCAAAAGCCTTTTTTAGTATTCGGTATTCCGGTTGAAAAAGACTTTTTCCGAAAACACTCAAATCGTTGTAGTCAAGCCAACCCGGTCTGAGTAAAAGGTTTAACAATAAAGTAGTTTTACCGCATCCTGATTTGCCTATAATTAAACCTCTAATACTTTTTGGTAAAAGGGAGTGATTAAATCTCCTCGATACTACTTCATTCCATGATAAGTTTATAATATCCATTTTATATAACTTTTTTAATTTTTATATATAAAATGTATTGCGTTAAATGTAAAAAACGTACGGATACGAGTAATATCGGGTATACCGTTTCTAAAAATGGAAGAAATATGATGCGGGGTAAATGTGTGGTTTGTGGAATAACTAAAACACAATTTATAAAAAAAACTACTAATGGCAGTAGCATCTTAAACAAATTTATAAACATGATGCCTTTTGAAATGCATCTCCCTGGTCACAATTTTACGGGGCCAGGTACCAAGCTAGATGAGAGATTAAATCCTGATCTAACTCCAAAGGAATGGAGTAAACCTATAAATAGAGTAGATCAAGCTGCTTATAATCATGATGTTTGCTATCTTAAGCATGATGATACAAAAACTAGGAATGAAATATGCGATAAAGATATGTTAACGGAGTTAGAAGGTATTTACAATCCTAGTATTAGAGAAAAAATGGAAAAGGGTTTGATAAGTAGACTCATTGGAACGAAGATGAAATTTGGAATGGGAGTTGAAAAAAAAAAATTCGAAATTTTATCGGAAGAATTACATAAACCCGTAAAAAGAAATTTTAAGAAAAGGAGAGTTAGAGTAAACGGTATAGATAGGATATGGGCTGCGGATTTAGTAGACATGCGAGCATTTTCTAAGCTTAATCGTGGCGTTAAATACCTTCTCGCTGTCATTGACATCTTTTCTAAATACGGATATCTGGTTCCATTAAAAGACAAAACGGGGAAATCTGTTGCTATGGCATTGAAGAGTATTTTTAAGGAGAGAAAACCCGAAAAAATGTGGGTGGATAAGGGTAAAGAGTTTTATAACGAGGATGTAAAAGACTTAGTTGAATTATATTCTACCGAAAATGAGGAAAAATCAAGTGTGGTTGAGAGATGGATTAGAACAATGAAAGAAAAAATGTGGAAGCATTTTTCCGCTAACTCCACGAGCGTTTACATCAATGTGTTAGCGGATTTGGTTAAAGAATATAATAACACGAGACATTCATCTATTAAGATGACTCCGGTAGACGCTAGTAAAAAGGAAAACGAAACGAGAGTTTGGAGAAATCTTTATCCCGATCATCTCGAAATAAAAGATATAAATCCTAAGTTTTCCGTTGGAGACGAGGTAAGGATAAGTAAAAAGAAAAAGACTTTTGAGAAAGGTTATACAACAAGATGGACTGAGGAGGTTTTTACAGTTTCTGAAGTAAAACTTACATCACCCGTAACATATAAAATTAAGGATCTTAATGGAGAAGAAATACGAGGTACCTTTTATGAACCTGAACTGCAGAAAACCAGTCAAGAGACGTATAGAATAGAAAAGGTTATTAAAAAAGGAAAAAAGAAATCTCTCGTAAAGTGGAAAGGTTATCCCGACGAATTTAATTCGTGGGTTGACAATAACGACATTAGAAATATTTAACTATAAAAAAATGTTAAATATTTCTATCGAAAACGTAATTTTACCGAATAAACCGTTAAACAATTTCGAATTAGAGGGTGCCGCGAGAAGATTAAAGATTCCTTATTTCAGAGGAATTTTTTTATTAGATACATTACCGGTAAAACCGAACGAAAAAGAATGCGGCATAGTAAACTTCGATAAAACTGGCGGACCCGGTACACATTGGGTCGCTTGGTATAAAAACGGTAAAACTAAAATTTATTTCGACAGTTACGGTATACAACCGCCTAACGAAATTCGAGAGTATTTAAAAAGTCCGATACGATATAATACGGATCAATTACAACGAGCGGGGCAAGTATTTTGCGGTCATTTATGTTTATACGTTCTAAAAGAGTTATCCGCGGGGGAAGAGTTCCGAGACGTTTTAAATAAACTTTTTTAAGTAATATAAAAAAGATGCCCGTTAACAAATTCGGAAGAATGGAAGATGATGGTACAATCAGTGATGGTGTATCACTCGCTTATATAAATAATAATTTTTTACGTAAAGACGGAACGACCGTTGTTACTGGTTCTATAAACATGAACGGTAATACATTAACGAGAGTTAGTAATCCGGTAAATTCTCACGACGTGGCAACTAAGGATTATGTTGACGCCAACTCGGGTTTGTTGGATGAAAACGGTGGATTCCACGTTACCGGATATTTAAATATGGGTTTTAATCCGATAAGAAACGTTAAAGAACCGACAGAATCGAGCGAAGCCGCTACTAAAAATTACGTAGATAATGTTAATCGAGCATTCGTTTATAAAGACGGAAGATGGTATGAAGCGGAAGACGCGATCTCAATGGGGGGACGAGTAATTAACAATCTCGGAATCCCTACGAGACACGATCAAGCTGCAAGTAAGTTTTACGTAGATACCACCGTAGAAGCGGCTAAAAAATCTTTAAAACAAGATGGTGAAATAGATATGAATGGTCACTCGATTACTGGGTTACCAAATCCTGTATCCCGTGACTCCGCCGTTAATAAAAATTACGTCGATAATTGCGGAGCTATTATAAAAAATCCGGACGGAAGTTTCATGGCGGTGACTGACATAGATCTTCAAGGTTTTTCTATAAAAAACGCCGCGGCCCCGGTAGAAGAGAGAGATTTAGCGACAAAATCCTACGTGGATAAAAAAGTATCTCTTCCTTCTCTCATAGGACCTAAACCCATTATAACCGTTTGGGCCGAAGAAAACGGACCATTAGGATCCGGTAATTACGAGTTTTCATTCGGTAACGGTAATTCTGGTCGCAAACACGGTTTAGGAGGTTACTGTATGAGCGCGTCAGGTAGAATCATAAGAGGAAGTTTAACGGTCGTTAAAGATAATCCTAATACGCGGGGAGAAGAGATAAAAGTTAATATATCGATAAACGGAAATGAACAGGTCGATTACTCTATTATTAAAAAATCGGACGAAACTTGTAGTTGTACGATTTTTCCGAGGGCGTTAGAAGTACAACAATGCGACATCGTAAACTTTATCTCGAGAACAGACACTCGTAATGTAACGCACGCTTACGTATCTATTTTGATAGAATTAGACTTATAAAAATATAACTTTATTATTTCTAAAAGTTATATTTTCCTTATTATAGTATTTATCGTTTTACATATAGGACAATTAGTCGTTCTATAGAGGGAAAAGCAGCTACCACACATACATAGATGTCCACAGTTGCAAAATAGAACTGAGGGCGTCGATTTTAAACATATTATACAAGAAGATTCTTTAAAGGTTTTAGTGTCGTTAGAGTCATAATCGTAGGGTGGTAGGTCCATGTTTTCTAGAAGAAATCTTCCTCTTTTAAAGTCGAAATGTCTAACTATTTTAATAAAAGGTGAGTAGAGTTTGCGTGTACCCGGGTAATCGTAATTTCTCATTAATTCGTCGTCGATAATAATACTACCCATTAACGCCTCTAACTCTATGCACATGTGGAGATCGAATTTGTGTAAAAGACATAACTCTTCGTCTGGTATAAGGTTAAATAAATCTATCATATCTATACTGTTTATCATAACACCTACGACAATATTAAAATTTCTACCGTATTCTAGTAAACACTCGGAAAATATTTTGTAGACCATAGGTTTCACGCTTTTAGTTATGTACACATGGTTCATGTCCACCAAGTCAGGGAAAAATATACAATCGTTAATTCTTTCGGCTCTTTCCATCATATTTTTATAAATGTGAGAGGATTAAAATTCAAAATAAAATTTTTATTTTAAATATTTCGGTAAATACGTCTTACAAAATTTATATAGTAGGTATAATCTACTAGTTCCTCGTCAGTAGGTTCTCTTTCGGAATAAATAAATTCCTCTAATGTATCGAATAAGATTCTTAATGACACGTTTACGTAATCTGGTTGCATCATAGATCGTGGTTGCATTACTGGTTGTGGTTGTAATACTGGTTGTTGCCGCGGATAATAATCGGGTAATATCGCTGCCGGATTATTTAAAGGATAGTAATACCGTTGTTGGTTATTATTCATCTTTTAGGAGACATTATTTTTTAAAGAACTAAATTTTAAAAATCAAAAAATTTGAATTTTTCGAATCGCATTGAGATTTTGCCTTTTTTTTAATTTTTGAGCTAGATGATTTAAAAATTTAAAAAAAATTTTTTTTTTCGTTGCCACGTCATCATTTTTTTTAAATTCGAGAATCGGAGGATTTAAAAAAATTTTTAAATCGCATTGAGATTTTTTTTTCCTAGCTCAAAAAATGTATTTTTAGGATTTTTGAACGTTTAGAGCTAGATCGCCTATATTATATACTACTACTGAAAAATTAAAATTTGCTTTTCGAAAGGGTAGAAAACATTGTGGGAAAAGGAGAAAATGCTGGTTACCAGCATTTTCTCCCCTTTCCACAATGTTTTCAAAAGGCTTCCTTCTCATGGTCGTTGAAAGTGGGGATTGTATGATAAAGGGTTTAAAAAAATAGACGACGTAAATTGGCCCCAAAATAGGTAGGGCCCTTAGAATAAACATGTACTAGTATACTAGTTCATTTTTGACCAGTCACAAATTTCTGTTTATTCATTTTTTATCAGTGCCAAAAAGAAGGTCAAAATCCGGCACATTCAGCTACGCCGAAAAGAGGAGAATATGCTGAAATGGACAGTCTCTCTTTTTAAATTTATTTTGTTTTTTTACTTTTATACGTGTACTGAAGTTGTCAAAAGAGAACTCTGAACGATAGAAAATATGGTATGCTATGCTCCACACCAAGGGAATCAGTATGATACAGTAGAATTGTCTCTGTAGAAATCTTAAGTTTATGATCACATGGCCACGAGCACATTACTACTTTCTTCTTGCAGACCTACTCATTAAATCTTAATGAAAACTTATGAAAACATTTTGGCAAAAAAAGAAATTCCTTGTTCAGAGCAATATTCTTTCTGTCACGTGTTCATGCATTAGAACCTAGCTAACGAACAGATTTTCAAGAAATAAACAGACTCTCCCCATGATGTGTTTTATACAAAAAAAAAATAATGTTTCGTTGTTGTTGTGGGCATAAAGAAAAGTGGAAACAATAGCATTGGGGTTTGATTAAGCGATGACTGCTATAATTGGCTTTTGTAATGATCAAGAATCGTGCAAAAAGTTGTTTCTTTTGAAAATGGCGACTTCAATCTCTTACCTGTTAGACATCGTAGATCTAGTATATGGATATATACGTGCTTGTAGGCGAAATTATATTGACTGTATGGTGTTTGACACAGTTTTCAACATTACTTAGGCATATTGCGGCGGCAAGTGCACCAACACATACTTTCTTGGAGTGTCTTTCTACCCGTGCTTCGCACAATATTCTTTCCAAGCCACTGGCTGCTTTTCCACATAACCATCGTTAAAGCAATGGGCAGCTGTGAGATAGGAACGAATTCAGCCGCAATGCCTATCATCAATCTTTGGACAGAAATTGGTCGAGCCGGGGATCAAACAAGCGACCCCATGTTCTCAAGTCCTGAGCGCTACCGACTGAGCTACTGGGGCTCGGCCTAGGCGAAGTACCTCTTACCTCACTGTGTTTCAGGTCTTACCCTAAAACATTTGAAAATGAAAATGTTATCATGGGGGAAAAACCTATGATACCGTCTTTGATTTTTTTTAACCATACTCTGTGAAATGGGTGCTTATTGCATCTGCAAAAAGTATTTACATATGTCAGCATTGTCAGCATGCGCAGTCGGTGCAGGCTAACATGGGTCAAAACTTTTTGTTTTGCTATGTGTAAATTTTCTGCGTGTCAAAGGACCATTCTACGTCTGCATTAAACCGGTTGTTCAACCAAAAGGATATTTACATATGAGCCATGCTCTGACAAAAGGGAGCTTAATGCATCTCCGTAATCCACCGTAACAATCAAGCCATCACATACTAATGCCACTTTTTTTAATAACCGATTCAATCATGAGGTAGACTGGTCCTTGCACAAACAGACAATCGACCAATAGCGAAAAGTGTCGGCCCAGTTCAGCCTGCGCGGACTGCGCAGGCTGATCTGGGTCGATACCTTTCGCATGTGCATTAAGCCCCCTTTTCACAGAGCATGGCTCATATGTTTCCGCTCTCACATTTTTTTTTTTAGCTCACCTGAGTACGAAGTGCTCAAGGTCAGCTTTTGTGATCGTGCCGTGACTAGCGTCCGTCATTTGTCGTGCGATCGTCAAAATTTACCTTGTGTGCACTCTGGGGACCACATTTTCAGTCATATACCCATGAAACTTGGTCAGAACGTTTGTCTTGAAAAAATCTCGGACAAGTTTAAAATTTGGTCAGATTAGGTCAAATCTCAGAGAAAAAACAAAAACTTGTGTACACTCTAGAGGCCACATTTTCTGTCAGGTACTCAGGAAACTAGGTTAGAGTGTTTGTCTTGGTAGAATATTGAACAACTTCGAAAATTGTTCACGTCGGGTCAATAGGTAGGTAAATGAGCCAAATCTTAGAATAAACTTGTGTGCAGTCTCGAGGCCAAATTTTTAGCCTGATACTCTTGAAATTTAATAAGAATGTTTGTAATGATGATTTCTCGAACAACTTCAAAATTGGGTCACGTCAAGTCAAAAAGTAGGTCACTGGACAAAATCTTACAAAATTTTATTTAAAAAAAAAAGGGCTTTTGTGCACCATAGAGGCCACATTTTCAGCAAGATACTCATGAAACTATGTCAACGTGATTGTGTTGATGACCATATGTCACTGGGCATTATCTTAGAAAAAACCCTGTGTGCGCTCTAGAGGCCACATTTTCAGCCTGATACCCTTGAAACTTGGTCAGAATGTTTTTCATGATATCTCAGAAAAGTTTGAGATTGGGTCACGACAGGTAAAAAAATTAGTCACCGAGCCAAATATTCGAAAAACCTTATGTGCATCACAGAGGCCATATTTTCAGCCTGATACTCTTGAAACTTGGTCAGAAAGGTTGTCTTACTGATGTCTCTGATAACTTTGAAATTGGGTCACAACAGATCAAAAAGTAGGTCACTAGGCCAAATCTTTGAAAATTCTTCTGTGCAGTCTAGCGGTCACATTTTCAGCCTGATACTCATGAAACATTATCAGAATGTTTGTCTTGATGACATCTGCGACAATTCCAAAAATAAGTCAAGATGGTTAAAAAAATAAGGTCACTTACCTTCATGTATTTTACATCATTACAATCAGGATCTCTACAACTTTATCAACCTTAGATAACTTTACTCAGGTGAGCTCTTTAGGGCCGATGGCCCTCTTGTTTTCTTCATCCATTGAAATGATTGAAAAGGGTATGAAATTGTAAGAGGTGTACGGCTAATTCAATTGACCCGTAACCCTGCTAGATATGTGAAATGCAAATTTTAAGCCGATAGTAAAACCCCAACTTTGCTGTCTAATTCAAAGTTATTTTTTCGCGGAAAAACCTAATCGTCGGACAGTGTAGATCCAGGATCAGACCACACGTTTTGTGCAGTCTGATCCTGATCTACACTGACCTAAAAAATTCACTGAGTTGTGTTTAGCAGCCTAATGGTTAAACTGCAAATCGCTACTCGGTGGTGACAAATCCAGATATTGCAAATTTACGTTTATACAGGAACTTACCCGACGTATTGTGCAGTCTGATCTTGTTCTTTCTTTCGGCAAGGCATATATAGTCGTTGATAAAACTGAATGAAATATCACGAACATGACATGTCGTGTAAATCAGTGCGAACGTCCCATTTACCAGCCGGCTCGGTCAAAACCTTTCTTTGGATAGATGGTAGTAACTACGACAGGATTTACTCGTCTCTTAGCGTTTAACAGTGTTTAAGAGAGAAAAAACGTCAGTGGCTTTGAAAGAATGCTGTTAAACATATTTATTTTACATCAATTCAGAAACGAGTTCTAAAACTTACACTAGTCTCTCTCCTGCAAATTTCACCAGTACTCGCGCTGCATATATGGGCCAATGAAAAGTCCCAAAGTTAACACCCGCTCCCGGGAATTGAACTCGGGACCTCGGTTACGAAACCGACGCTCTACCTCACAACCACGGACACTACACATGTCCGTTTTGTTCAAACAAAGCATCGGATTAAAAAAATCCGTGAAAAAATGGACAGGTACACTGGCCGCCCCGATATAGCGAAAATGATTTTGAAAACGGCGTTACACATCGAACAATCTTTCAAATTTATGGACCATACTCTATTATTCCTTCTTTAGCAGTAGCAGCTAAGGCAAAAAGGCTTAGGTCATTTTAAAACAAGCGGCCATTTATTTCTCTCTTATACATGTAGTTATGTAAGTGATCTTCTATCAGATGAAATACTTGACATCTGTACGAAAACTCCGGCTGTAAAAGAAGATTAAGCCCTGAGCACCTATGCACCTATGCATAACTCGGTGCCCTTTTGCTGGCAAAGTAGAGCAAGATTAGCCTGCACCAACGGACGGTATGATCTTGGATTTACATTATCCGGTGACCTGTGGATTGTGTCCAATAAAAAGAAATCTGAGATCGCAGCATGGTAGATTTTCCTACTGGCTGGAAATTGTCATTCAATATATCGAGCAGTGGAAGTGTTAATGTATTCTGTTAGCTGTAAATTGATATAACTTCCGCGATGTGTGACATCTCAAAGTTCCTCTGATGCATTCAAACACCCTTTGCAGCACAAAAATATTGCCTCTCAGGGTTTCAATCGATTATAAAAGGAATGAATGAACGAGCGAACGAACGAACGAACGAATGAACTAACGAACGAATGAATAAATGAATGAACTGTCTACAGATCTTTCGAAATTTCAAAAAACGTCTTAACCCTTTGCAGCATAATCCCGAGTTTTAACGACCTTAGAACGAGACTTTTGGAAACATTCTTGAAAAAGAAGAAAATGCTTTAACCCAGCATTTTCTTCCTTTTCCACAATGTTTTCTACCCATTTTAATACAAATTTTTTCTTCACTTAGGTTTTGTCTTATTTGTCATCTGCAGTTGCTTTCAACCTGGAAAAGTCGAAAAATTAAGTCGTTTTTGGTTAACAGTTTCTTTTAAAATAATGTTTAACCCATTCGTAGGTAATCCTGAGTTTTAATAAGTTTGAGAAAAAACTTTGTTGGAAAAGAAGAACATGCTGGTTTCCAACATTTTCTTCCTTCTCACAATGTTTTCAAAATATTTTTAGTAAAAATTGCAAAAAATAAGCCATATTTCATGTGTTGTCGGCATTTTTTTTTTTGTCACTTTTCTATTTGAAAAAGTCTTAAATGATAAATCAGTCTAACCCATTAACACATGATCCTGAGTTTCAACAGCTATTAGAAAGAAAGCTTTGAAAATAATGTTGGAAAAAAGGAAATGACGATATCAAACATGTTCTCCTTTTCTCACAATGTTTTCCAAAACAGAAAATGACGGTATCAAACATGTTCTCCTTTTCCAACAATGTTTTCCAAAGGTTTCTGATACAAATTACGATATTTTAGCCATAGTTTTTAGTGTGTGTGTGTGTGTGCGTGTGTGTGTTAAAATGGATATCCACTGAAAAGAAAAAAAAAAAAGATTCCAATTTAGTCTAGGCAGATCCTGTATCTGCCTAGCCAAACTGGAATTCTAATTTGATCATAGCAGATCTAGAATCTGCCTAGACCAAACAAGAATTCTATTTTGGTCTGGACTGCTCCATTATAACTCCGCCTCTCCTAGTAAAGTCATTTCCAAATATTGTGGGGAGACGTTATACATTTGAGTAAGTCGCAATGTGATGAAATGTGGGATGTAAGATACCAAGCTTTTGTAATTAGCCAAAACCGTTTGCAAACCCGCCCCAGATTTCATCCAGTCAAACATTCTGACAGTTTCATGAGTAGTGGACGGAAAATGTGGCCTCTAGAGCGTACACAAAGTTTTTCCAAGATTTGACCCAGTGACCTAATTTTTGACCCGAAATGATCATTTTCAAAGTCATCATCAAGACAAATATTCTGACCAGCTTTCAAGAGTATTGGACTGAAAAATGTGGCCTCTAGAGCGTAAACAATAATTTTAAACGCGACGTGACTCATTTTCAAACTTGTCTGAGATATCAACACAAACATTCAGACCAACTTACAAGTGTTTTGGACAGAAGTGTGGCCTCGAGAGTGTACATAAGGTTTTTCTAAGATTTGACCTTGTGACCTAGATTTGATCCTACCTGATCCGTTTTCGAACTTGTCCGAGATATCATCAAGACAAACATTCTGACCAACTTTCAAAAGTTTCGGACCGAAAATGTGGCCTCTAGGGTGTACACAAGGTTTTTTTTAGATATTTTTTTTTTTAAGATTAGCTACCTAGTTTTTAGCCTAAATTGATCCATTTTCAAACTCATCCGAGACATCATTAAGAAAAAATATTCTGATCAACTTTCATAAGTTTCAGACTGAAATTGTGGCCTCTAGAGCGTACACAAAGTTTTTCTAAGATATGACCCAGTGACCTAGTTTTAGACCCGATGTGACCCATTTTCGAACTCGTCCGAAATATCATCAAGACAAATACTCTGACTAACTTTTAAGTGTTTTGGACTGAAAATGTGGCCTCTAGAGTGTACATAAGGTTTTTTTTTCTTCTTTTTTAAGATGACTTAGTGACCTTGGTTTGACCTGACGTGACCCAATTTCGATCTTTTTGAGATATCAGCAAGACAAACATTTCGACCAATTTTCAAAAGTTTCAGGACTAAAAATGTGTCCTCTAGAGTGAACACAAGGTTTTTTCAAGATTTGACCAAGTGACCTAGTTTTCGACCCGACGTGACCCATTTTCGAACTCGTCCGAGATATCATCAAGACAACCATTCTGAGCAACTTTAAAAAAGTTTCGGAATGAAAATGTGGCCTCTAGAGTTTACACAAGATTTTCACAAGATTTGACCTAGTGACCTAGTTTTTGGTCCTACCTGACCCATCTTCACATTTGTCCAAGATATGATCAAGACAAACATTCTAACAAAGTTTCACGAGTATCGAACAGAAAATGTGGCATCTAGAGCGTACACAAGGTACAAGATGACGACGGAGACGCACGCTGCACGACGGACGCCGGACGCAGCACAATTACAAAAGCTCACCTTGAGCACATTGTACTCAGTTGAGCTAAAAAAAACACATCCATAAAACAGTTCTTGTAATTCCTTCGATAACAGTTATGATAAAAGTAGTGCATTTGTGTACGTGATTTTAAAATGAAGCAGTCATTTATTTTGCTTTTATATATAGTTGTAGATATATGTAAATATGTGTAATATTTTGCTATCAGAAAAAAGTACTTAAAACCGAAACCGAAACATCGGACATAACAATTTACCCTTATGCTTCTATGCACGTTTCAGCGCTCTTTTGTGGACACCGTAGGAGAAGATCAGATTGCAAAAAAGTGCATTCATTAATTCATTTTATTCATTCATTCATTCGAAATGATTTTTACACAAATCTTTGCTGGGCAAATAGTAATGGATGTATAACCAGTCTGGTAATAGACTGAACAAGGAGAACAGCTAAAATTACTTCCGTACTACTTTATTTGATTTAACAGGAAAGTTACGTACATCAGAATGGCAAGAAATTGTAGAAATTAGAATTTCTTGTTTAACGTGTTCGACATAGGCCTACTTCTTTCAGCCACTGAAAATCATCCATTTATCTTTTCTAAAAACTGCTTTTCTATTTTTGATAAACTAAGAACAGACGTATATACTTGAAATGTTACTTCATACACATACGACACTATTATGTACAACTCAGCCTCCCCCAGTAAAGTTATTACCGAAGATGGGGGGAAGGGGGTTACATATTAGATTGTGACGTAATGTGGAAGGCACATGGGCCGTGGTAAAATAGTGTGTGTTGTTGTTATTACCCAAAAGTATGCTGAACAATACCACAGTTGAAGGCTGAAAGATAATGACATAGGGACAATATATGCCGCAAAGGAGCACCCGCTACTTCTCTGGCAATTATATTTTCTGTAAAATTCTCTATTCAGCCTCTAACTTATACACAATCTAAAACCAAACAAATAATAAGAAAAAAATATATATTTGCATAGATATAGGAAAATTTCCAAGCTATTTAAATCTAATTCTAAAGGTATTCAAGAGGGGTTTAATAACAGACAGATGACCGCTTTTATTTCCTTTTCTTTCCTTCCTTTTGTTTTTGGTGATTTTACTCTAAAACGGCACTCAAGAGCTCATGTCTAATACTTGCAAAATGCTGAAACGAATGAAGAAAGGAATAGTCGCCGTTCTTTCATATCATGTTGAAAGCGGTATTCAACCTTTCCCACACAATCCAGAGTATTTTTTTAAACATGTGGAAAAAGGAGAAAATGCTGGTGATTAGCATTTTTCCCTTTTCTCACGATGTTTTCTACCGTACAAAGACATATTCCATCATGTGAGTCAAACTGAATTTGTCGTCTGCAACAACTTTCAGTTTGGACATGTCAATAATTCTGTTGTTTGGTAAAGAGTTTACCAAAATTAAATTCATCAATCAACCAGACGGTTTGAGGATCGGGATGAAACCACTATCTTTTAAACGTGAACTACTGATTTATTCAACATACATTATCCAGTTACTTATACGGTTTTCTCCGTGGTATTTAAAATGGTTTTAAGTCTTAACACTACAGAAGAATATCTATCTAGGTCCGACAAAGCAATACTTCCTTCATAAGTTGATCTAGTTCAGATCCAGGTTTATAGATGAAGGATGTATCATATAAGCTATTCTATGTTCTGTATAACCACACGAGTATAAACATGTAAATTATCTTACACAGGTTTCAGCAACAACTTTACTATTTCAGTCCTACCAAATAATCCTCTGTTTTCACTTCCCTAGAAGAATAAAGTTACAGAAATGAGTGTGAAAAAATACTGGTAACCAGCATTTTCTATTTTTCCCGTAGTGATTTCTAGTCTTGAGAGACAAATCCAATCATTTGAGACTTTCTAACATGTCTTTTGCAAATGGCTTCATCTTCGACGAATCAAAGCATTTTGATCTAGTTATGTATTAAGCAAGAACTACACAACTTGATATCAATTGATAAATATATCCTCGGGTGCCCAAACTGCGCCACTCTAAGCTTTATCTGGGAACAAAAATATAAATAGATGATATACAAAAGGAAAAATAAATGCAGGAGTCAAATGTGTTCTTTTTCCATCAATCCCCATCAAAATTCATGTGTACAATAATTTTAAACTTCCCAAACTTGATAAAACTTAACTGCATGTCAAACAAACAACCGCCATTTTTGGTGTGCCTAACTCCGCCACCTGCAGTAACGGAACAAATTCTCCCAAGTCTCGAAAAATTAGGCCAAATTATTAATGTTATTATTTTTTTGAACAAATGTAACTTCAACATTGAGCAGTTTCAAAATAAATAACTGCAGGAGTTTGTCATTGCTTTTATGCGATCCACTAGTTCTAGTAGCGTCAATGAAGGTGGTTTACCAATGGTTATTGTTTGAGGATGCACTTTTCCTTGTAACCTGTACCTGAGAGTGGTGCGAGATACATTAAATATATAGCGGCCATGTTAATTGGCATGTTCTTCTCTAAAATTTCTTGTTCAGCTTTCTGAGGTGCAACATGGGAATATTGTTCATTTGTTCTTCTGATCATTCATGAGTTGGGCTTAAATTAGAATGGAGAAAGCAAATATTAGTTAAGGACCGTGGGACCAAAACCTATCTATAAAGATTTGCTTGGCCTTAGAGAAATTTGCTTTGTCAAGTGATTTTCATTCATAAAATGTAAACATTTGCAGACGAAGCGTTTCAGACGTGTTTACAGTTGTATATCATGACTTTAGAGGTGATTTTTGAGGAAAAAAAAATTGCATTACGAAAATACACAGGAAAACAGTGAGTGGACATAAAAATCGAGATAAATATCTGCTTACATCTCAGTTTAGGGTGAAAACCATTGGAATGTATTTACTATGATGTAGTAAAAACTTTTCTGACTGTCAGTCTCGCGCACGCTGAAACATCGCGAGATTTTGATGAAAATAAGAAAGGTGGCGGAGTTAGGTCAGGGGCGCAGTTAGGGCACCCGACGATATACGATAGAAGGGCAAAAGCTTACAAAATTTCTTGTTTTACGTTGAAACAAAAAAAAAAAAAAAAAAAAAAAAATAATAATAATAAGAAGAAAAACAAAATATATGCATTTGTTTAAATAATTTTTACAAAGCAATCGTACAATGTCAATTGTATTGTTTATTGTCCATTACTGTAAATACAGTGTGAGTGTAAAGTAACGAAGTAACCGAAGTTGGGGAGTTTCATAGTACATGTAGATGACTTTATTATGGTGGTGGTGGTGGTGTGGGGGGGGGGGTTCGGAGCGTTTTTTATTTTTTTCTTTACAAGGCACTGCAGAACCCCAATCTATCACTGTAAAAATGTAGGAAATATATGCTTATATAACTTGTAGCCGTAATGTTATAGAAATAATATTGAAAGCGGCGCAAAAGAAATTCAATCAATCAATAAACCATGAGGATGAATGAAACCAATACTTAATACATGTATATGTGAACCATAACTTTAATCAGTCTGAATCCAAATTTGTGGATGTGGGAAGGGGATCTTACATGCGCAAACCACTAACATGCTCAATACAAATAATATGCAATTTTCGATACAGTATTCTTCGTAGCGCCGCTTTCAATATTAGTAGCAACATTGTCAACATAAGCTAAGTTCTGACGCCAGAGCAGTTTATCTACCTATATTTGGACTAAGTCTTACACGATAACATTTCCCTTGTAACAGTAAACTTGATCCAATGCAGATCAGAATTTATAAATGTTGGAAAGGAATCTTATTAACTACTTAACCGCTAAATATAAACAATACGGAACTACTGTATACAATTTTCAAAAACACTTTCAACATTATTTCAGTCATCCAAACGATCTCCCGTTTTCTTGGTCCATGGAGAAACGCGTTTCTGACAACATTGTGGAGTAAGGCGAAAACGCTGGTTACAAGCACATTCTTTTTACTCCACAATGTTTTCTAAATTTTGAGGACCAAGCTCCATCATTTGAGACACATCCAATGTGTAGTTTGCACATGCTTTCATTCTGGACAAAATTAAAAACAGGAGTTCGTTAAGTAATGAGCTCAACAACGAACAAAGCTGAAATGACGTTTACGCTACTTAAATTGATATCAATATTTGAGCCATGCTCTGTGAAAAAGGGGGCTTAATGCATCTGCAAAAAGTATCGACCATGTCAGCCTGCGCAGTCCGCGCAGGTTGACCTGTGCCGAAACTTTTTGCTATAGGTCAATTTTCTACATATCAAAGAACGATTCTATCTCCAGATTCAGTCTGTTGCTAGACAAAATGGTTTTTATGAATTCATAGCAATAACATGACTTGCTTGGTGTAATGCGCCACAGAGATGCATTAAGCCCCCTTTTGCCAGAGCATGGCTCAAAAGAGAAGGAACATGATTACAAAATTCCTTGTTTATAATTTCACACAAACAAATGAGAAACACAATATATGCATAGTCAAAGAATATATTTACAAAATATCTAAATTGTGTTTTCGATTGTCCATAGTTGCAAACACAAGGAGATTATCAAGTAAATAAAACAAGGATTTTTCTATAGCATTTTTCTTTTGAGGGATTGCCTATCACAAGGTTTTACAGAAGCCCAGCCTAGCACAGACATAACGTGTGTTTTTTTGGTATTCAAGGCCGTTTTCAACATTATTTCTGTTATATCGAGGTTACCAGTTCACCTACGAATGCTTTTTGATTGATTGTAATTATGGTGTTTAACGCCATTTTCAACATTATTTTAGTTTATATCGCGGCGGCCAGTGCACCTATCCATGCTTTTCTGTAGTTTCTTTCCACAGTTCTCGACACAATATTTTTTTTCCCAAGCCACTGGCTACTCATGATTTTTACCAGTACAATATTATACTTCCTATGACATTATTTTTTTTCCCTCCGATATAAGCATTGTCAAAACAATTACCAGTCTGGCAAATTGTAGGAAAAGTGTACTCATCGGATAATTGTCGTTGTGATATTACTGAAATAATGTTGAAAATAGCGTATAACCAATCTTAATTAATCGTTTACCATGTGAATGAAGGTACTACTTTCTGTACCTCAACCAATCAAATGGGCCATGCTCTGGCAAAACGGGGCTTCATCTAACTCTGTGATGCATTATACCAAGCAAGTCTTCGCGTAACTATGAATCCATAAAATCTATTTTGTATAACAATGGACTGAATTATTTGGTAGACTGGTCCCTTGACATGCAGAAAATTGACCGACAGCAAAAAATTTTGACCGACGTCAGCCTGCGTGAACTGCACAGATTGACCTTGGTCAATACTTTCTGCGGATGCATTAAATTTCTTTTCGGCCAAAATGTATATAATAAAATAAACAATATCTAATCACTCATACAATTGCCTATGGCGTATTTAACACACACAGATATACATACATGTATATGTAAGATATTCAACAACACTTTCAATAACATTTCAGTCCTACCAATCAATCAATTCTCGACCCATAAAGAAAAGCAGTTCTGAAAACATTGTGGGGAAAAGCGAAAATGCTGGTGACCAGTATTTTCTCTTTTATCCTCAATGGTATCTAACCTTGGAGAGACATGCCCCACCATATAAGACACATCTAATATGTCGTCTGCAAGTGCTTTCATTTTGGACAGAACAAATTTCATCTAGTAGTATTGAGCTAGACAACGATTAAATGACGACAAACCTACATATTAACGTGGTAGTAATTCATATACATACAATAAATGGACAAGATGGAAGGTCCTACCATCAAAGCAGTTCACCTGCCTATGTTTGGGCAAGGTTTCACGCGCAAACACTTATACAAAAGTGTGATTAGGTTTTTTTTCATAACTCCATGAAAAAATAAAAATTCTCTTCATTCCTTATAATTTAATATTACAGACAACATACACCCACGGAAATAATTCAAATTGCATTCATTTTCTTTATTTTTAAATCTAACGTTGGAGTTTCTAAAGCCCCTTCCACTCATATTTGTATGGCGCAAGAATACAATAGGGAAGCAGTTTCAGATCCCCAATACTGAAAATTAACCAATAAAACGAAAGTAAATGAACATGGCAGCGTGTAGGACCCGCACTGAGTAACCTTCAGCGAAAGTAGCTCCGGCATAACGTGATTTTGTTTTCATGGAGCTATGAATTTTTTTTCAGCCAATCAGAACTCGCCAATATTCATGAAAACAACTGATATTAAATTATTTCTTCGTTAACTTAATTCGGAGCCATTTCAAATTCATAGATATACAAGGGGAGTCTACACATAAACCACATATATGCTCAATATAAGCAATAAGCAATCATAAGCCCAATATCCTACATGGCAGTCAACACCTTCAACAGAATTCATTTCCGCGTATCCTACCAATAAAGAAAGCGTTTCTAAAACCTTGTGATAAAAGGCCAAAACGACGGTAGTCAGCTTTTTCTCTATATCCAAAAAGGTTTTCTAGTCTCCGAAGGTCAAGAACCATTATTTGAAGCACATCGTTTAGACAAAACAAACAGTGTTTTGTCTAGCTATGAGTTGAACAAAGAACAAAGCTGAAATGTCGCCCAAGCTAAACACGAAAAAAAAAAAATGTATGTATAGTTATAGAATATTTACAAAATATCTCATTCGTACTGTAAATTGGTCACTGTTACAAATACAGTGTGAGTGTAATTAGATAAATGCAGGGGTTTCATTGCAAACGACAATCATTTTTCGTGCGAGCGTTCTGTTACAAGTCTACTACTAGCCGAATGGTAGCACATATAAATAAGTAAATTAATTGTCGCCGTGATTTGACTCAAATGGGGGGCTGCCCTGCTATAATTATAATGGATGCAATTACTATTTTGCACCCCTCTCTACTGCCCATATTTGACACACGCTACTTTTTTTTTTTTGTCCCACAGGTCTTTTTTTTTTACATGAAAGCAAGTCGTAATTCTAAAGAAAGACAATAACCAAACACATAAATTTTAACATGTTGTAAATCAAAAGCATCTGCAGACAGGAAAACGTCAGAAGTAATTTGTTTTGATAAAAGTCTAAGAGAGTAAATAAATGTCTGAAGTTTTAACAAAACAAATATCATGAAAAAATCAATAAAAATTCAAAATGAATTTTCCTGTGTTTATGTGGGATAGTGACAAATCGTGGGAAAACTGCAAAGACCATGAAGTTTGATCTTTGATCTACACCGTCCAATAATTGATTAGGTCTGGCAAACAATAGCTGCTGTTTTCTATCAGTTGATGTTTTGGGAAACCAAAAACAAAACAAAACAAAAAAAAAACATACACTTAATTTCGAAAACTTCAAAATAATGTATAGAGAAAAAAAGAAAACTAATACAAAAAACGCCAACAAAAAATAAAGCAGATAAGGATAGTACATTGACATGAAAAAAGGAACTTTACAACAATGCATTAAGGAAAATAGAAAAAAGTTTTGGTCGAAATAAAAGTGTACTGATTGTCAATGTTTTTGTATAAAGTGCAGTAAATCATAACCTGTATATAGTTTTACATACATTTTCATGTAATAATTTTCAGTTCTCAAAAGTTTGAATACTATGCACTACTTTTACCCTTTATCGAACAATCCCAAGTTTCAATGGTCCCTGGGGACGGAGACTTATGGAATCATTTCCAGCAGTGAAGAAAATGCTTGCAAGGAGTATTTTTTTCCTTGTTTCAAAATATTTTCCAACTTTAACAACAAATTCATCATTTGAGAAACATTGAAGTTGTAGGTTGAAAATGCTATAAATTCTGACCCAATTTTTTTGTATGGTAAAGGGTAGGAGTACGTTATATACTCGATACAACTCGGCAAAAAGCTTCAAGACTCTGTGTCACTTTGAGGTTCGTAATACACTCTGTACAACTCTGCGAAAATCTGAACACCAAGTAGCATCTTAGGGTTTGTTTTACACTCTATACAACTATACAAAAATTTGATAGCTATTTACCACCTTCAAGTTCGTGATATACTCAATACAACACAGCAAAAAGCTTACAGACTCTGTGTCACCTTAAGGTTCGTCACACACTCTGCAAAACTCTGCAAACATTTGAAGACCTAAGGGTTTTTATACACTCTATACAACTCAGCAAAAATTTGAAGACCATATACCAACTTAAGGTTTGTTATATACTCCATACAACTCCGAAAAAAGTTTGAAAACTTTGAAAACATATAATTTATATTAGTGAAATCTGTTGATGGGTGTAGATTTTGTCAATCTGGATAAATGTGTATGAAAAAGAATAGAAACTGTCTGGGTATTGCAATATAAAAGTTTTGACGAAAATTTTACTATTTTCCGCGAAAGAAGTACAATACTCGTATATACTTGATCAAGTTTCATAAACAATCCATACAGCACAAATGAAAACCGCAAAAGAGTCTTCTCTAAAAACCAACTAATTACCCAAAGTAACGTCAATGAAGTGGTAAATGATGATATTTTTTAGAGGACAGCCAGAGCTCATCAACACTAACCTGACTGATAGAACGCCGAACAGTAAAAAAGTAAAAATCTTTAACCTTTCAAACAGAAAATTATCAGACACTGAGGTTAAACGCTAAAGAAAGGGATTAAAATTTACCCCTACCCCTGAAAGACCTGATTACCAAGAATTACAGTCAGATATATCTGAATTTCATAGAAAGCTCTGACCAAGAGAGATCTTTTTTGATGGAAACATACCAGGAGATATCTCCTTTGTAAGAAACAGGTTATTTTCTACCACCCAGGGGTAGAAATGAAACATTAGAAAACTTAATCAATTTCACAAACAAGAGGGCCATGATGGACCTGAAGTCGCTCACCTGAGCCTTTTGACAATACATGACCCATTTCTAATGTCTTCCGGGATATAATGACAAACATTCTGACATTAGGATTGGACTTAAAATATGGCCTCTAAAGTGTACATATGATTTGACCTAATGACCTAGTTTTTGACCCGATATGATCCACTTTCAGACTCATGTAAGATATCATCAAGACAAACATTCTGACCAAGTTTCAAGATTATCGGACTGAAAATACAGCCTCTAGAGGGTACACAAGGTTTTTCTAAGATTTGACCTAGTGACCTAGTTTTTGACCAAATGTGACCCACTTTCATACTTGTCAAAGCTATCATCAAGACATATAATCTAGCCAACTTTGAAGAGTATTGGTCTTAAAATGTGGCCTCTAGATCGTACACAAGTTTTTTGTAAGATGTGACCTAGTGACCTAGTTTTTGACCCCATGTGACCCATTTTCAAACTCATCCGAAATATTATCAAGACAAACAACCTGAACAAGTTTCATTAGTATTGGAACATAAAAATGTGGCCTCTAGAGTGTTCACAAGGTTTTTTCTAAGATTTAATCTAGTGACCTAGTATTAAACCCGACGTGACCAATTTTTCAAACTTGTCCGATATCATCAAGACAAATACTCTGACCAACTTTCAAGATTATTGGACTGAAAATGTGGCTTCTAGAGTGTACACACGGTTTTTGAGATATTTGACCAAGTTACCTAGTTTTTGACCCGACATGACCATTTTCGAACTCGTCCGAGATGTTATCAAGACAAATATTCTGACCATGTTTCATGAGTATTGGACTGAAAATATGGCCAGTAGAGAGTACACAAGTTTTTTCCTAAGATTTGACCTAGTGACCTAGTTTTATACCCGTCATGACCCATTTTTGAACTCCTTCAAGATATCATCAAGACAAACATCCTGGCCAAGTTGCATGAGTATCAGAGTGAAAATGTGGCCGCTAGAGTGTACACAAGGTATAAGTTGACGACGGACGACGGACGCCGGACACAGCACGATCACAAAAGCTCACCTTGAGCACTTTGTGCTCAGGTGAGTTAAAAACATACCCAGAAATCCCAAACGTACCATTAGAAAAAATGTATCACATTCAGAGCGTAAAGCAATATATCAATTCTGAGTAATGATCGATCCATAGAAATAAAGGAGGCAGACAAGGGTGGAGGTATTGTGATAATGAACAAAGAGTTCTACAAGAAAAATATCCTGGCAATGTTACATGATAATGCCTTTTACAAAGAAATTTCAGAGAGTTGCTCTAAAGAAACAATTAAGAAGATACACAAGTTAACTAACCTTTCAGATGAAATCACTAGACATGAAATTGACTACCTCATAAATTTTGAAAACTCAGAGTCTATGGTTTACCGAAAATACACAATTGAGCACCTTGATAAACAAAGAATGTATAAACACTGATGATTATATTCAAATCATTGACCCACAAGACTTAAATTTTAGACCCATAGTAGCAGGACCCAATTGCGAGATACACAGATTGAGTTATCTAACTGACATTCTCTTAAAGCCATTTATCAAACATGTAAAAAGTTATGAACGTGATGATGTAGACTTTTTTTAAATTATATTCCAAAAGAAGTCACATAAAACACATTACTAGTTTCATTTGACGTTACAAGCCTGTACACAAATACTTTACATGATCTTGGTATAAAAGCTATTACATTTTGGTTAGAAAGTTTTCTAATTTAATTCATCAAAGATTTTCAAAAGAATTCACTTTAAAAGGCATCAAAATCATACTGCTAAACAACAATTTCTCTTTCAACAACAGAAAATAGAATCAAGTAAAAAGTACTGCAATGGGAGCAAAATTTGCCCAAACTTATGCTACTCTGGTGTTGAGGTATCTAGAAGAAACTCTATATTCGAAGTCAGCAGTACAATTTGGAAAAAGTTTCTCAACATACTTGGTAACAAACTGGAAAAGATTTTTGGATGACTGTTTCACATTCTGGAAATATACTCAGCAAGAGCTTGAAACCTTCCACACACACCTAAATGATTTACATTCTGACCTAAAATTCAAAATTGAAGTAAACGAAACCTCGTTACCGTTTTATGGGACATACTGATAACAAAACAAAACACGGAAATTAATACTGACATCTATTTCAAGGACACAGACACTAGGCAATACCTAAATTACTTTTCATGTCACCCCAAGCATACAAAAAATGGCGTACCGTACAATTTAGCCCGACGAATTTGCACCATAGTTTCAAAACCCGAAACAAGACATGAACGTTTGAAGGAGGTAAAACAAGCTCTTACTGCCAGAAAATACCCTAAACGCATAATGCAAATAGGTATAAAGCAAACTTTTAGTATCCCAAGAGAAAACCTTTTTTCATTTGCTTATTTAAATAACTTGTGTCGGTCCGGTATTAGCCAGGTTGTTTTATTTTTTTCCGTGCGCGCCCGCGCGCGCGTGCGTGCGTGTGTGTGTTTGTGTGTGTGTGTGTGTGTATAAAAGAGTACTAAGTTTGTGTCCCTATTCACATTATACATTCTATATTTCACTCAAATTCTAATTCCTTAAATTACCAAATCTGCAAGGTATTAAATTCTAATTTACAGAAACACATCTTCCTGCCAATGAGAAATTTTGTCAATTTCTAACATCGGCATTACACTATGAATGAAATTTATAAACAGGGATGGAAACGGGATTTTTTTTCTCTTGGGAAGACGGTCGACCATCGAATTTACACAAGTAATCGTTCTAGCTGCATTTTCCTTAATATTTTCAGACCAATTCTTCCTTTGGGTCGTGAAAACATGGGATTGTTTGGTAAACTAGTAATTTACTATCACGCTGCAAACAAATTGAATTTGTTTGCTTTTCAGCTTTACACGTACATTTCAATCCAAAAAAAAAAAAATAGCACTCTATGTGGCAGGCGCTGTAGATCTGGATTAAGGCTACACTGTTGTACAGTCTGACCTTGATCTATGCCATCTACAAAAACTATGTACATGTAAGTCGCCACTGGGAGTGAAAGAGTTACATACTTCTTGCAGAAAGTGTAAATGATTATGATTAGAGATCTCAGAGTATGTAGTAATATTTTCTTTCACTGTTATCTATCAAGGTTTTCTTTGCAAGATGACCGTTCTAATTATATTAAAGGCGTTTCAGCGAGTTATTTCTAGCGCAGAGAATTTCGTGAAATTTGACACAGAAACACTTCAAAGTATGTTCTTTCAATATGCGAAGAGATAATCAGACGTTGCCTGATGAACCAAAAAGTTCTGAGCCCACGAAGAACATAACCCTTTTTTCAAATTACACAAAACCCAATTATTGCAGCATACGTCAAAATTTTGTGATTAAAATCTGTAATTTCAGTCAAATCATGTTCTCTGTGTTTTAAATTCATAGTGAAACAATGGATCCTCTGACTTTGATGAGAAATTAACAGATATTTCAAATTAATGACACGCTATCTATGTTTCAGTAAAACCCTTAGCCCACAAAATTGCTTATTTTATCACAGAAAATCAGGACATTATTTGACCCTCAATAAAATCTAGCGCAAAGATTTTTCTCATTTTTCTCAGAAATATACATGATTATATCCTTTATCAAAAAATGCAAAAAAAAAAAAAAAAAAAAAAGATAGGTTGCCAGGCTACTTTTGCCAATATTCGAACTCAATTACCTCCCTTGGAACAAAGAAAGTGACACAAAACACCCAAGATTTCAAATTAGTAAGATGTATTATTTCTAGCACTAAATCATGTTTTTTTTCACAATAAAGATTGTACTGTGTCAACCCTTTCCTTGATATAGTCTCGATTTAACATTGGTATGGGACGGCTGTGGAAAACATTTTGGTAAAAGGGGTAATTGTTCATTACAAGCAATTGTTCCTTTCCCCACAACCTTTTCTGCACAGACGGTTCTTTTAATCTCGTTTAAACCTTGTTTAATTTGTCATCTGCAGCTTCTTTCAATTTTGAAGTTCCAATTTAATTCATTTAGGAAAGGGTTAATACCAAATACATGTGGTATATTTTAATAGATGGGAGAATGGAAGAACAATACAAGTAGAACTGTCCAGAATTACTCAAAGGCATAAATTACTTACGAACCTTATAGCAAAATGAATCAAACGATCCTGATTTCTATCAATACCCAGGAAAGAGGGTTAGAAAACGTTGAAAAGGAGAAAATACTTGTAATTTTTCTCTTTTTACCACACTAAACTTACTATCCGGATAAGTAATGTCCGACAAATGTACATGTTCCGTTTTCGCTGTTTAGGAATGATTTATACCTTCATAAACTGATCTTTAAAAAAAATGTATCTACCACTACTTTCTCCACGTCTTGCAGCAAAAATCAGTAGACCAATAATAGTACTACAATCAGACAAAGTTACGTGCTAGAAAACAGAGAAGCGAAGAGATATGCGCAAAAATGTTGCGCACTCACAACCCGATGAAACGTCGTTAAGTCTTAGTGCTGAATATATGAACTCGGCCTTTTTCGAAGGATGTAACTTGTCAATACTTTTATCGTTTTCCGGGCTAAAAAGTATTCTACAATGTAGATTTTAATTGCAACTAGAGATAATTCTAATCATTCCGCAGCACACGGAGGCGGACAGTGAGATCTAAGATCAGACTACACGTCGTTTGTGTTTTGTTGTTGACCTACACCGTCCAACAAAGCGGTTTACGTTATCGTAGACAGTAAATACTTCTTGCCTAGAGTGTAGAGTCGATAGTAATATTCTAAAAGTTTTAGATTACTGCTTAATTCATATTCGAGCCTTACTTTGCAAAATGACCTGTTTCACTACTTTTAACTCCCAGCGCCTAAAATATGAATTCGGTCTTTTTCAACGTCTGAAAATACATTTTACTGAAACTAAGACGAGCTTTCATTATCTAGGTTTGACTTAAAGTAACAATAGCACCCAAAGGTAAACAAAGCTGGTATTAAAATGCATTTAGATTTAAATAGACAATTTGCCAAATTACCCATACCGACGCGTCACCAAGAGTTACTTCCCTTGCGGGTACTCTCCACCGGACAAGCTAAACCAATCTTGAATATATCCGAATAGTTATAGGGTCATATTTTTGAAATGTAATTCACCCTAAACGCATAAAAAAAAAAATGCTCGGCCGTGCCGTTATTTGTATCAATTATCATTTGAGAAGACACACTAAAAAAAATTAGTCATTTTATCAATCTTTCGGTAGCCTGCAGAGAGAAAAGTCGTATCATAAGCGCGATTTGATAGAAACCCTTGTATGCAGACTACATTAATAACTTGAACAACAGATCCCCTATAAAGAAATGAAAAATTTGTCGTCAACTGCCTTGGTTTTACAGGGAAAAAAAAAAAAAAAATAATGAGTTCCAATGTACAATTAACCAAGTGTTCCATAATAATGCATTTGAAAACAAAAAGTTTTCGGGCAGAAAAATGCATGTTTTGGGTCAGTAATTAGAATGGACTTACCCTATGTAACAGATTTTACTCGTAACAATTCCAAATTCTTTGCAAGTGATCAACGTAAGATTGAACAGGACAAAGACTTTATTATAACAGGCGTGTGTAAATATGTGCCTAGCAAGTACATCACAGTTCTTCTTAAAGATCACCCGCTTTTACGGTGAAAGGAGATCAGAGGAACATACACCTAACCCTTAACTAGCTTTTCACTAAAAACGATTTTAGTACGTATTTCCCATATGAAAATGAAGCTGGAACTACCTTTTATTTCTAGAAGGAATTGATAGTTTGTTTGAACTGAACTTTGTTGTTACATTAGTCATCTGATAAGGTAGTTCAAACAGGAACCTGACAAAAAAGCAACTAAGAAGATCCTGAATATTATTTTAAGGCCAGGATTTTCGCTATAAAATCAAACAGTATGGTGTTCTGGATTTTAGTGAATGGACTGTATCTGTCTACTTGCAGACAATGAAATGATTTTTAAAGCAAAATCTTATCACTTTGATAGCTTAAATACATCAAACAAAAGATCCCTGGGTTTCGAGCCCTGTACGTTATGAGTTCAGCTACAGGCTTGGGCAAACATCAATGATCAATTAAACATAAAATAGGAAACAAATAGCTATTGCACTTCAGCTATTTCTTTCATTCCCCCTTTTTTCCCATTATTTTTTACAACACTGAATCTTAATTAACTTTTTACAAAATGACAAAGTTTTAGACTTGCACAAATCAAAAGACGACAAAATAAGTGTGAGTCAAAAAGTGATATTTGCTGTAGGAAGGATGGCAAGTATTGTCGGAAAAGGAGAAAATGCTAGTTACCAGATTTTTCTCCCGTTCCAACAATATTTTTAAAAGCTATCTTTCTCAGGGTCGTAAAAAGCTGTGATTATGTTGAATATGGTTTTAAATAATTACAGTAAATGCTTATTCGATTTATAGCTTTCACCCAACGTAAACACTATGGACTCGTCCAGAAACATAGCATTTGAAGACGATAGAATAAACGTGGGTCAAATAGTTGAAATTGTCCATGAAAAAGTAGAAAATATTGTGGAAATTGGGGAGAAAATGCTAGTTACAAGCCCTTCCTCCTTTCCCAATATATTCTTTAAGACGCTGTCTTTCTCACAAGTAACACACTCGTTGATTTGTCCTACTCTCTGTTATTTGTCACACAAAAAGCCAAGAAATATCTGTGGAAACTGTATTGAAATCAAAATGTGATTAAGTATTCATTTTTTTTACACACTTGTCTTATTATCTTATAGATAATACACATAAAAATTCTAAAATGAAACATAAATCACATTTGGGTTGAAATACAGTTTTCACAGATATTTCTGGGCTGTTTATTGTTTACTTTGTCTTCTTAACTTTTTTTTTTGGGGGGGGGGGGGGGTGAGGAAGTGAGACAAATAGTCGCAAGTGAGACAAATCACCGTGTCTTTCACCTGTGTTTTTTCTCAGGGTCGTCAAAACTCGAAATTGTTTGGTAAAAGGTTAAGAAGCTGTCCAGTGTCTTCAAAGAGACAGGGACAGTCCATTTACTGTAGTTACAGCTTTATTAATCAACCCGTCTTTGTTGCACTTTCAGCCATGTTCCTACAGACGAATAACTGTAATAGCTCATGTACATAAGAAACGTGGCTTCAGATCAAGTTTCAAACCTTCCATCAATCCTTCCCAAAATAGATATTCAAGGTTCATTTTGAATATGTAAAAAATATCTCTTATGAGTTTTTACAAAAGTGGGTGAACAGTTAACGCGGTGTTCGTTTGATCCGGGTATCGCACTGCAGGGTGGGTTTCCTTTAGAAGAGCGATAATGTACTTGCTTCATACAGATTAACGCACACGTGTCACATTAAACTGATTCTTCTTATCTCTTGTTTTATATTAATTTACCCGTATGTTGATCATTTGTGGATGGTATCTTAAATTTTACACAGGTTACAGAGAGTAAGTTCTTTCTTAGTCTCTAGTGAATCCGCTATATTTGAATACTATCTCATAAAATGCATATTTTGTCTCTCCATCTTTTTTTTTGTTTTTGTTTTTGTTTTTTGTTTCAAAAGCAGTATCATGAATTACGTTTTCACTATGCTAGAATTAATTTCCTCTTGATTTCTTGCCATGTCATTTTTATTTAGTTGTGAATTTGTCCAAATTCAAAGGATTTGCGAACGCGAAATACGACATTTGTCTTTGAAATAGTGCTTTGTTTGTCCGGTGTAACTCGATACTTCCGATGCGCCGCTTACGATAAAAACTAATATCACATGTAATTGGCAAATTGCCTATTATACCATGCAAAAGTATGGAAATTATTGTGAAAATAACAGAAATTATGGTGAAAATAACAATCTGATATTGTGAGGTTGGTCTAAGGGTTAGTCGCTAGCAGGAAAGTTAATTTTGAAACTAGGTTAAAACCTGCCTGGTCACTCTATCTTTTGTTTACTTTTTGCCCAATTTTTAAATTCATATTTCTGCCAGCGACTAACACTTGGACTCACCGTCAAATAACAGATTGTCATCTTCAATATATTTTCCATACTTTTAAATGGCATGATTTAAATTTAAATGCATTTTAACTCCTACTTGGATTGTTTGGCCACTACTGGGCCTTTAACAAGTGAACAGTTTGGGCATGTTGAATGATTCAGACGTCAAAATGTTAACCTTTCACATAAATACCATCTTAGGACATACCACCACCACGTAAAAATGATAGAAAACGGAAATATTTGTAGGAAATAGAATGACAGTACGCAAAGCAGTTTGAGAAAAGGAGAGATTGCCTATTTTAAACAAAGTAACCTATTCGCAAATCAACTTTTGAAAAAAAAAAAATCTTCAGACTACAGGAGTCTAGGCAACATATACGTATGTAAATTTACAAAACAAACAACCCACCAGTTTCAAAAACTCTTTCTTACTTTTCACTGTCTTCCTCAGAACTGTGAATTTTTAGTCTCCTCTCGAGAAGTCTGACCTTGAACCTGTTTCTGCCTGCTATATAGAAGTTCTTCCCTCAAATCCGGAATCCAGTCGCCCTCCGACCTTTCTACCACATCTCTCACTCTATTTCCATCATCAGGATCCTGTCTCTTTTCCTGGAACTGTCTTTGAAATTCCATCATATTTTTTCTCTCAACAGCCCTTCTTGCTTCTTTTTCTTCATCCTCTGCTATTCTCTTCTTGGTCTTTTCCCAATTCATTTTAAAAGTATTCACCAGGCAGTCCTTTAGGTATGTGAATGTCACATTTTTTGCTTCCCTTTTCCACTTGAGAAGGACAACTAGTGTCCTATTGATGTCAAGTGAGTATTGCATTTCAATCTGCTCAACTGTAGCATACATATTTCTCCCAAATAAGTTCTTAGCTAGCCTTCCATACTGTCGGCCTACCAAATGGATAACTTCAATAAGTTCTTTCTCCTCTGGAGAATCTGAGGGATTCTCTATCTTCTCATACCATTTCACAATTTCCTTGGATCTGTCTCCTCTTTCCTCGAAACGAAAGCCAGTGATCTTCTCAAAAGCAAATTTAAATTTGGCGATAGTTGGTGGAATCATACAGGAGTTTTTCCATTCCATGAGAATTTTCTTAATGCGTGTCCTGATATTTGGTTCTTCCATCTCAATTATTTCTATTTTTTCGAGGGTTAATCCAAGTTCAATTCCTAGGGCAATGTATTCTTTTCCAATGCCCGCTGACAATTCTGTAAAGTGTCTTTCTGTAACTTCTGAATCAGCAGGATTCTCCGCCAACAAATCATAGACTTGTTTTCTTAAATTGCGAATCCGCTTGTCCTTGTAATCATGGTTTTCCTCAAAAAACCAGCAGGATAATGCCTCATCTCGACTAAGTGTGTGGTAATTATTGCAATTCGCTTCCTCCGATTTCTCAAAAATTCTAACATTTATCATATCTGACAGAGAGGCACAATTCGTGTCACCCTCAGATTGAGCTGGATCTTTTTTATTTGCATTACACTCGGGACATTTGATATATTCGTCATACTGGACTTTCCGGCTATCTGCCATGTTTCCAGTAAACCTTCGATGGATGCTGAAGATCTGGCTTATCATTGACTTGATTTGTTTTCGGACTTCCCCACATGTCTTGCCATCAACTGGTCTGCCTTTCTTGGAACACAGAAAGATTTGCATGTATATAATGTAATCCTTCCATCGAAGATCTAGCCAGGTTGTTTTAGATGAATTCAGATAAAATCTCCCCATCCCATTAAATAACATCAGCTGTTTCTTTTTGAAGTCAGGCACCTCCCACCTTCTGATACAAGTTGCCATTAAACGATGACAAACAAAAGCAGGGAGAAAATTATTTTGGAATACTAAACACAAAATTGGGGTTGATTTGACATTGTCCAGAGTACTCGTCCTGATGTGTTCTTCGGGGGGTTTCTGGGACAACATACAAGGTACAATGTAAAAGTCTTTTTGTCTGCTATTAGGCAAAATTTGCCGAAATGGTCCATTTTCCTCTTCATCTTCACTAGAGCCAGTCTCATCATGCTCATCGTCAAAAATGACTGGCTTTGCAATGACATCAAGGTATTCCATGTAATGGACTATCTTTTCTTTATATTTCTGAAAAGACTCGTTGCCGCTCTGCTTTATCAATTCATCAATCAATTGTTGACTCAAGATTGCATTATTCTCATACTTTATCCATTCATCCAACTGTATTGGTCGTTTCTTTTTCACATGTGCAACAAATAATTTAAACACATCTAAAATCCATTGTGGATCAAGAATGATGTTATCGTCTAATTGTTTTGTATCATAGTACAATACATTGCCAAGGGCATGCTGGAAGTTGAGGAAGAGTTTAAATTGTTTCTTGTCAGATAAAGGATATACTGTTGTCTCGTCAATTTTTTCAAGTTCGTGCAATTCCATTATAGTGCTTGTTTTATCATGACTTCCTGTCTCTTTGCTTGTCGATTCGTCTTTCCTGAGTTCTATTTCTCTTTCAAGTGGCATCCAGCTCACTGGAACAAGCTCATCCCAAAAAACCTGATCCTCAGCAATTGCAGTTAATTCTTCCTTAAGAGTATCGAATATTTCATCTGGATCATTTTTACTTACAAAGAACTTTGTATCGTGAACAAGTTTGATAACTTCTGTTCCTATAAATGAATGCAATGCATCATTAAAGTAATTTTCTTTGTACATTTCCAACCAATCATCCTGCTTACTCTTCTCTGAAAACTTCTTTCTTGCTCTGTCTTCCCTTACTTTGTCTTTAAATGTGCCAACTAAAACAATCGTAGGTTTGTATTTGCTTTGCTGATCTTTTCGTGCAGCAGTATAGTTGTAGATACTATTCATCCAAAACTTGAAAGCATCCAGACAAGTGAAACCTTTTGGCATTGACGTTGCTCTATCATAGGATTCGTTGCCTGGTTTATCCTCTGGTACTTCCTCAGATAAGTTTCTGCTGATGTCTAACACCAGAAGATAAATTGCTCTTGCACTCAAGAAAAAATGATGGGTGGAATAGTAGATCGACTGCCCTGCGAAGTCCCAAATTGACACAGTAGTCAATCTATTTTCTGATTCATCTTCTTTCTCATCATCAAGAGCTTCTTTGACGTCTTCAATTAACTCATTATCCTGAACTTTAATGTTCTTTCTCAGTTTCTCCATATTTTGCCTACGGTCAGCCTTTGGTGGACTTGGTACATTTTTCACTGCATCATTGTTTTGAATTTCAAAACGATTTTCTTTTTCCTTTTCTACTTCTCCTTCATTTCTTGTAGTTTCCTCTAAAGGCCCTGATTTAGGTAAACTTTTCTTTGTAACAGGTCTCATCCCGGTTTTCTTCTCTTGTGACACTTTTCTTGTGGTTTTATTTTGGTAAGCTAATCTTATCCTATGCTGGTAATTTTCCTTGGGCTTTACTTTCAAATCTCGAATTTTCCATTGTCGTTGGTCGTCTACCTCACAAGCATTTACTGACACATCAATACCTACAGTACTGATGACATTTTCAAAGTCTTGCTTACATAATCGTCTGATAATTGTTGTCTTTCCAACTCCAAACATACCCACCACCATCAACCGAATGTGCCTTACACTTTCTGTTCCACGTTGCAGAAGATCCATATATTTTTCAAGGGTACCTTCATCCATTTCTCCAAAATCAGCAATGTAAGAGAAATTGAGCCGTCCCGCAAGACGACTTATATCTTTCCAAACAGCTGTCCACAGTTTAGGATCCTGATTTATTTCAATCAATGACCGCACGGTCTGTTTGGTCAAATGTACAGTCATACCTTCTTTAAAGAGCGTTATTTCTGTACAGCTTAAAATAAGGTTTTTTACTTCTTCTGCAGTCATGTTTTCTTGTCTGAGTCGATCGACAAGCTTTAAAAATCTAGACAACTCAATGTCCTCAAGGCTTTCTGATGTATGATTCAATATCTTTATAATTTGCTGAGCGAGAACAGGGTCATCACATTCGTCTGTATCCATGTCTTTCTCTGAGGTCGCCATTTTCCTCTGTGGAAAAAGTAAAATCACAGATTTACAGTTATAAACTCTTACTCCAGCCACTTTATAAATTATTTGTAAAACAGATGCAAACATATACAAAATGTCCGCAAAAATTTAGAAGGAGCTACCATATGACGCATATCCTATCAACTGTAAAGAACATGATATCAAAAATTGATTCATATTGTGCATCAAAGTTGTTTATGTGAAAATTTACAACGCCGACATCGGTACATCATGATCTAAGCATATTGTTTGTATTTCCATTCTTTTTTCGTAAAGAAAATGTTTGGCTATATATGAAAAGCGTAGACAAAGTCAGCTGGCATATCTTTTGCCTTGAGTGCTCTTTATTCCTAAAAACAAGAGGACCGTAATGGTCATAAATCGCTCATATGAGTACAACATAAAAGGTCAAGTACAATTAAGTACATTTTTTTTCCTTTCTATACACACTCATACCGGTACTATTTCTTTGGATGTGAATTAAAAAGGAATGTAAGACAATAGCCAATCCGGATATTAGCCTCTTGTCCGTTTTTTGGACGAGACAGCAATGCCACCTCGGTCGAATTACCAAAGCGGACATTATTACAACCCGAAAAATAGTCCCCCGGTCGAGATTACAATGTGGACTATAGCCTCTCTCATGTATATTTTGTTAAAATATGATTAGGTTTGGTGAAAAAAGAAGACCTTTTGCAAGCGGACAAATACCCTAACCTAGTGCCTGGCCACTAACTCACTGCCGCTTTCCAAACCCAAAATGTAAAATAAAACAGGGCAAATACTCAAACTAGAGGCCCTTGAGGGCCTGAAATTGCTCTACTGGCAGTGATTTTGCTATTATGCTAACATACATTATGAATCCATGATGCAAAAAGAAAAACAGACAAAAAACACAAAAATATGTTCTTGAAACTGGGCTTAAACCTACTAAGACAGCCTAAGTAGGCATGGTGAACTGAACAAACAGTGAAAAAAAATGAAGTGCAATTTCTCAGAACTAAATTTTTGGAATCAAGCTAAATTTTAAAGGGTATCAGTACGCCTTGTATTAAACCATCCTAGCAAATTTCAAAGAAATGTGACTATTACTTTAAATGTAACCGAGATAGTATGCGTGTTCGTAATTTCCATCCATCGGGACGCGGTTACCCCATCCAATGGTTTTGTATTGAATTTTTGTCACGGAGGATCAGCTTTACTTACATTTTCTCTTTTAAAAGCGTTTGCTAATGCCAATTTATGGTGGCATATTTCTGCCGCGAGATACGAGATAGCTATCATGATAATTTTAGAAAACTATCGTGATAAAACAAAGTTTCCTGGAAATATTATCTAGATAATAAAAACTTTCACGGTAAAAATATCGCGATAATTGTACCTGTTATCATGATTTTTTTGCTTTCGTGCCCATAACTGACATTCACGGTATCTATAATTAGATACGGTTTCGGAACATCTTCGTCTACAACCTTATGAATTCTCCTTTTCCTTGAATAGTTTTAAAGTGTTCGTAGGAGGCATTTTGAGTCGTCTTTGTGATTTTACAGACTTCTGTTCATTTCGAGTCTTGTCAAAATTTACCAATTAAGCTACAATTATTAATTATTCGATTTTTTACTTACTGCAATCTAGTGAAGTCCAAAACTACCGAGTTCATCCAAATGATAATTTTTCTATTTATAGATATCGAGAAACAGGTAGAACTATCACGATAATTTTATCTTGCATGTCAGCTTCGTGCACGATTGAGAATTTTTGCGTTAAAATATTAAGTTTATCGTGATATTTTGTTCAGGAAACTTTTCACTATCTCGATAAAATTTTCAGGAAACTTTAATTTATCGCGATAGTTTTGTAAAATTATCATGATAGCTATCTCGTATCTCGTGGCAGAAAATGCCACCATACCAATTAATTGTTACAGCCGAGAGTTAAACTATCCACTTTATATGTTTATATGAAGAACTAACTTTATAAAAAATTCAGTTGCGGGACATTTCGGCCCATTACAACTTCGGCCCGTAAGAGTTGCATCACGATTAAGATAATTTGCTGATTCTCGTTCTCTGAGTTTAGAATGATTTATTTTATACAGTGTCTTTCTGTTTAGGCTTATAAAGAAGTTATTATTTTGAGTAAAAAAGTTTTATCGTTGGCCATGAAAACAAATTTCATAACAAAGGAAAGGCAGCAGGGAGAAGAGAGTGGGGTAAACGATCAGGCATATCTAGGTTTACCGAAAAGGAATGTTTTATGCCATCTTTCTTTCTTTATCTAGTACAGGTTTCCTATAGTACAACTACAGCAAAGTTGTTTAAGGAAGGAATTGCTCAAACTGGTTTACCCTCTTCAGTTAGACCTAAACCAATAGAGGCAATGTTCAACACGATTTACACCGATCTCAACCCACACACTCTGCCATTGAAGTTAACTAAAAAGTCCGCTATATTGTAGATAAAACCAAGAAGTTTATGATACATCAGATGGTTACCTTTTACAAACCCTTTACCTAGCTTTTGACATTCATCCTTTTTTTTTTAAACATTATCAGACTAAAATTCGAATTCGGTTAAATAATGAGTCTTGTCTTTCAAAGGGCAGTAAACACTACAGGAAAAAAAATATTCTAATGCTTGTTGCAAAATTTCCAAGAGCCCTATATAAAAATCATTAAGACTCGATATAGTTTTCTTTGATAGTGTAGGAAAATGCTTTCACACACAAGTTGATGTAGGATTGTTAATTAAGACTTTCTCATGCTAGTTTAACCCTTTAGCATACTATCCCAAATTTTGACATTCTCAAAGAAAGAAGTCTGTACGCCAAAAATTCGTAAAAGCAATGCAAAACGGGAGTTCTTTAAATGCAAACGCTCACGTAGTGGAGGACTCGCAATATTTGTTCTGAGAAAAAGAAATGTAAAATTCCTAATGAGAAGAGTGTTCAATCAAGAAGAAAAAGACAATCGTTGTGTGCATGTACATGTATATGACTATGGATATTTTATTTATGTGGCAGAATATTCAACATGGATAATTTCTTGACAGGGAAAAGGCATTTCATCTTAAATGACTTTATCAGAGCTAGAATAGAGATTGAGTATGACTATGAAAAAAATGTTAATATTTGTTAAAAGATTAATAATTTTAAGTATTAACTGTGAGACGACAACTTTTCCCGGCGGATGACAAAAAATCTCAACAAAGGATTCCACCGGACGACAAGTTTTTTTTAGGGCACGCGTCCCAAATCAGCTGCCCAGCTTGATCAGGGATCGTACATAACTTGTAATTTACGATCCCCGGCTTGATTTGTTTATCAATTGGTTGTTTCCGAAGTGTTTAGCGAGACGGAAAATGCACATACACGGGTAATTTCTAAAGTCTGGTAGTCGAAGATGTAGGCGTGGCTACCTGGGAAACTAACAACCAGTCGAAATGCGTCATTCTTTATCACTCGCCCAATACCCGTTACACAATGGATGACAAATAGCTAATACCCAAATTGCCGTCATATTTGACATTTGCAAATTATGCATCAATCAACAGATTGCAGACTAATTTATGCTACTAATTGGTCAATATACTTGATTAAAGAAAGGTATTGAACACCTCATGATGCGATCGAGAGGTAGCAATGGAAATAGATAATTGAGTCTTGTCCATGACCTTTCAACTTGCTGATGATTTTTTTGGTCGATCTTTTAATTGCCGAACAATGTGGCTCGGAAATCAAATATCTTTTTACCATTACAAGATTATCTCAAATACATTGTACATGTTTGATATTAACAGAGAACAAATTTGAAAGAAGAGAAATTTCTGGGGATTTAAAGGAAAGCTCCACTCAGAATAGTGATCAGACTAATTATACAACCTTTAGAAAGAAGCATTTTCTTCTATTCCAACAAAGTTTTCCACCATTTCAGAGACAAAGTACATTGTTCATACCCTGTTTATCTTGTCATCTTCAAATTCATGCAAGCTTTAAATTTGGACAGGTCTAAAATATTGTCATGGAAAAGATTTAATTTGCAGAACAGAAAAGAACAATTTCATTTAGACTCGTACATTACATACATCGTCATGGCCTAACACAATGCAAAATGGTTAACATCATAGTCCATGTAGACAAATATTTCTAATTCAATTCTTATTGCCAGTTAAAATGGAATTAGAATAGATTTTGCAAATGTTTTAAGAATATGGGTCCAGAATTGTTGCCATATTATTATTATAGATATTTAAATATGAATATCCTGTTGAACTATTTTAAAAGTTTAAATAAAAGATAAAGACTTAGTGAAAAGTTATCAAACTTCTTTGATCCATTGCGCCAATATAGATACATGTAATTTCTAAGCTAGAAACTTCTAATGTAACTAGACTTGTCCATTACGGACATTATGTCTCCATGATACACAAATCTTGATTAACATTTTCGTTTTTTAATTAATGACAGAATGTCATTTCAAACTTAGTAGAAATATGTTTTTAAAGATTTCAGGTCAAAAACATGAAAAATGAGAAAATTTTGAGAAATCAAAAACTGTATACTTTCTTTTGCCTTTGAGTATATTTATTATTTGCTTTTGAATATTTATCCTGACTCTATGGGGATCAAACTTTTTAGTTTGGAATCCAATTTTTTCCTGGGTTGGATTCCTGGAATCCAACTTTCAAAATCCAACTTCTTCAGAATTGAGAGAGGTTGTCGTCAAGGAGACCCTTTGTCTCGCTATATTTTTATTTCATGTGCTGAAATATTATCCATTTACATAAGAAATAATAAAAACATAAAAGGAATAAACATTAAAGGTGCAGAATTTAAGTTATCACAGTTTGCAGACGATACAAGTATATTTCTTGACGGATCGGAAGAACCTTTAAACGAAACACTTAATTCCCTATCAAAATTTTCTGAACTATCTGGTCTAAACATTAATTTCAACAAAACTAAAGTTGTTTGGACAGGAAAGAAAAAATACAGCTCCGACACTATTAAAACTAAATGGAAATTGATATGGGGATATGAGAAATTTGAGTTATTGGGTATAATTTTCCACGTAGATTTAAACAAAATAATTGATTTAAATTTCCTGCCAAAATTAAATGAAATACAAAATACAATTAAAAGATGGAACCGACATATCCTTACGCCAATGGGAAAAATTACAGTTATAAAAAGTTTACTTATTTCAAAAATGAACCACATGTTTCTTGCCTTACCAAATCCCCCTGTAAAGGTATGTTCGCAACTCCAAAATACATTATATACATATATTTGGGAGGCTGTCATAAAATAAAAAGATCAGTTGTCACAAAAGATTATGTATACGGTGGACTGAAAATGCTAAATGTTAAAGCTTTCATTAATGCACTAAAAATCACTTGGATCAGACGCTTGATTAAAAGCAATGGTGGATGGGTAAATATTATTGACGAATTAATAAATATTGAAAAGTTATGTTTATGTGGAAAATACTTTGTAGAAAATCTGATAAAAAGAATAACAAATCCATTTTGGATAGATGAGCCCAAAGCACTATGTCAGTTAATAGATACTGTTAAAATAGACAATACGAACATTCAAGACAGTCCAATATTCTACAACCCGAACATCAAAATTAATGGCAAAAGTATTTATCTAAATAAGCTATATAAGGCCGGCATTAACTGCATAGGAGATTTAGTAGATTCTAATGGTTCCTTTTCAAGTCTAGAACATAAATACAAAATACAACTTATCGCTTAATTTTTTAACTTTTCAGCAATCAAAGTGCGCTATTAAAAAATACCTAACAGACCTGTCCTTAAAAACCGAAAACATTTCTAAACACCATAGACCTATAATACCACCATACCTTCAATTGATTCTTAAGGATTCAAAAGGTTCAAAAAGTATCCATCAAAGTCTTAACAAAACAACGACCAGTCAGCGTGTGTTCAAGCTTGGGCACAGAAATTAAACATCAGTATAGATTCCGATGATTGGAAACAATATTTTTCTTACCTTTTTTAATAACAACATATTCATACATACAGTGGTTCCAATATCGAATAATTCACCGCATTCTTGGAATAAATAATTTCTTGTATAAAATAAAATATATCGACTCTGCAGATTGCACTTTTTGTAATAACGAACAAGAAACAATTGAACATTTATTCTGAAACTGTCCCAAAGTCCACCTAATTGTCTCAAATTACTTAAAACACAATGGAACCATTTACTCAGATCTAACTGTTTAAAAAATACTGTTTGGATACGTCAAATCTAATACCTATGCAAAAAATACTTATCTCGTTCTGTTTAAAATGTACATTTTTAAATGTAGATCTAGAAAACAAACACCTACAGAAGCCGGTGCCAGGAATTTTATATCTATCAAGTTCACGATTCTAAGAAAAACAGCCATGGAAAACAATAACCTAGAATGTTTTACTAAAGACTGGGAAAACTTTACTTGCTTTATGAATGCTTCGAGAGATTAATACTTTTTTTTTGTAAACCTGGAAAGATTCGCTTTTCATTTTCCCCTTTTTTTCTTTCTATTATTAATTCCTTTTTTTTGTCATGTTTATTAACAGTTTCCGTTTTATTGTCCCTAATTATATAATCATTACTTTGTGATAAATTTTGTAAGATGTGGAGAGGGATGGCTCCCCGACGCTCACACACCAATGTACGGGGACAATAAAATCTTGAAAAAAAAAAAAAAACAACATTGACGAGTCTATATAAGATATAGGCCTATCTGTAGGAAAGAAAAAAACTTTTTTTTTGAATGAGTTTGAAAACATTGTTGGATAGAGTGCTTGTTACAAGCCTTTTCCCACATTTTTCTTTTATGGTGTTCATTGTTAGGCAGTAAAAAGCCGTATTTGAAAGGAATTGCTGTTGAAAATTGTATGAATAAAGTTTATTTTCGCAGATGAAAAAAAAAAAAAAAAAACTTTCAAAATCCTATTGAAAACAATGAACCCTTTCCCTTTGGCTCTTCAAATTTGACAGCTTTTAAGGAGGTATACTAGGTTACTTGATTATTGAAATAATTCATTTGAGAGAAAGTAGAAAAAATTATGAGAAAAGGGAGAAAATGCTTGCTACAAACAATAATTATTTCTTCTTCTCCAACAATTAACTTTTTTTCTCAAGTTACTTCAAAAGTCGCTTCTATAGGGAAAGGTGCCTTTTTTTTTCCCTAGAATGGGTTGATGAGTGAAGCATAAGTAAAAAAGAAAGTAGTCAGTTTCGGCAGTTGTTTTAGACCGGGTCAGGATGTGCTTTGAAGTATATTACTATATACAGTGTAATTCTTCTTACCTTAACTACTCTGCATTTAATATTTTTAGTTCACTTACATTTTTTTTCCAGATCATGAATAGTACCGACATATTCCTATCAAGTTTACCAGGGCTAAATAAAAAGATGAAATGGCCTGTGAGGGTGGTCAGGTGGAAAGGAGACTTTTGTATACTGTAAATCTGATGATGCATAGTAAGTATTGAATTTCATTTGTTTATATCTCACCTGAGCAAGAAGTGCTTATGGTGAGCTATTGTCACCATGATTTGTTCGGCATCTGTCGTATGTCGTCGGGCATCAACAGTTGCTTGTGAACACTCTGGAGGCTACATTTATGATCCAATCTTTATGAAATTTTGTCAGAATGTTTGCCTCTATCAAATCTTGGTCGAGTTCGAATATGGGGTACCTCAGGTCATAAAGTAGGTCACAAAGTCAAATCTTTAAAAGAAACTTGTGAACACTCTAGATGTCACATTTTCAGCCCCATTTCCATGAAACTTGGTCAGAATGTTTGTTTAAAGTTCGAATATGGGTTACCTTAGATAAAAAAGTAGGTCATTAGGTCAAATTCTTGAAAAACTTTTGGATTTGAAAACGTAAATAGTGTGTTTATCTAAGTATCAGTTTCTGTCATGTGTAGTTTAATTTTTTTTTCAGTCTGTCTTCTTTTCATCAGATTTTGAAATAACTTTTTCAAATTGATTGTCTTGATATAAGGTTGGACAAGTTCCAATATAGGTCACATGGGTCAAACAAGAGAAAAGTCATTTCAGAATGTTACTGTGGCACTTAGCCTCAGTGAGCTATTTAGGGGTATCATAGCCCTCTTGTTAGCTCACCTAAGCACAAAAGGCTCAAGGTGAGCTTTTGTGATCGTGCTGTGTCCAGCGTCCGGCGTGCGTCGTCAACTTTTACCATGTGTACGCTCTAGAGGCCAGATTTTCAGTCCTGATACTCATGAAACGTGGTCAGAATGTTTGTCTTGATATCTTGGACGAGTTCAAAAATAGGTCATGTCAAGTCAAAAACTAGGTCACTAGGTCAAATCTTAGAAAAACCTCATGTACACCCTAGAGGCCACATTTTCTGTCCAGAACACTTGAAAGTTGATCAGAATGTTTGTCTTGATAATATCTGGGATGAGTTCCAAAACAGGTCATGTCAGGTAAAAACTAGGTCTCTAGGTCAAATTTTAGATAAACCTTGTGTACGCTCTAGAGGCCACATTTTCAGTCTAAAACTCATGAAAGTTGGTAAGAATATTTGTCTCGATAATATATCCGACAAGTTCGAAAATAGGTCATGTTGGGTCAAAAACTAGGTCACTGGAATAAATCTATGAAAACTTAAAGTATGCTCTAGAGGCAACATTTTCAGTCCTAAACTCATGAAAGTTGCTCAGAATATTTGTCTTGATGATATCTCGGAAATGGATCATGTCGGATTAAAAACTAGGTCACTTGGTCGTCAAATCTTAGAGGCCACATTTTCAGTCCGATACTCATGAAACTTGGCTAGAATGTTTGTCTTGATGATATCTTGGACGAGTTCAAAAATAGGTCATGTCAAGTCAAAAACTAGGTCACTAGGTCAAATCTTAGAAAAACCTCATGTACACCCTAGAGGCCACATTTTCTGTCCAGAACACTTGAAAGTTGATCAGAATGTTTGTCTTGATAATATCTGGGATGAGTTCCAAAACAGGTCATGTCAGGTAAAAACTAGGTCTCTAGGTCAAATTTTAGATAAACCTTGTGTACGCTCTAGAGGCCACATTTTCAGTCTAAAACTCATGAAAGTTGGTAAGAATATTTGTCTCGATAATATATCCGACAAGTTCGAAAATAGGTCATGTTGGGTCAAAAACTAGGTCACTGGAATAAATCTATGAAAACTTAAAGTATGCTCTAGAGGCAACATTTTCAGTCCTAAACTCATGAAAGTTGCTCAGAATATTTGTCTTGATGATATCTCGGAAATGGATCATGTCGGATTAAAAACTAGGTCACTTGGTCGTCAAATCTTAGAGGCCACATTTTCAGTCCGATACTCATGAAACTTGGCTAGAATGTTTGTCTTGATGATATCTTGGACGAGTTCTAAAATAGGTCAGGCCGGGGTAAAAACTAGGTCACTAGGTCAAATCTTAGAAAAACCTCATGTACGCTCTAGAAGCCACATTTACTGTCCAAAACACTTGACAGTTGATCAGAATGTTTGTCTTAATGATATCTGGGATGAGTTTGAAAATGGGTCATGTCGGGTAACATCTTCAGTCTGATACTCATGAAACTTGATCAGAATGTTTGTCTTGATGATATCTTGGACGAGTTCCAAAATAGGTCATATAGGGTCAAAAACTAGGTCACTTGATCATATCCTAGACAAATCTTATGACAAACAATCTGACCAACTTTCTGAAAGCCTGGTAGAATGTGTGTCACAATATCCAAAGAGATTGAAAATGGGTCATGTTTGATCAAAAGACTCAGGTGAGCGACTTCAGGGCCATCATGGCCCTCTTGTCCAGGATGACTCTTTACCAGAAGGTCTGAAGACCCTGTTTCGCATGTTGAAGGCCATTATGTTTAGTTTGCACTATCCGAAGTGAATCAAGTTTGGGTATTCTGCCCAATGTGTGGGTACACTGTCCATGGTTTCTCTGTTGGGTAGTCATTGTCTTAACATATTTCAAGCTTGCATTGTCCGAAGTGAATGATTGTTAGGTATTCTGTCCAATGTGTTTTACTGGGTACACTGTCCCTTGCTCTGTTGGGTAGTCTTTGTCTTAACATATTTCAAGTTTGCATTGTTCTTAGTAAATCAATGTTGGGTATTCTGTCCATTGTGTTTTACTAGGAACACTGTCCATGGTTTCTCTGTTCGGTAGTCGTCGTCTTTACTTATTTCAAGTTTGCACTGTCCTTAGTGAATCACTCTTGGGTATTCTTTCCAATGTGTTTTACTGGGTACACTGTCCATCGTTTCCTTGTTGGGTAGTCTTGGTCTATACTTATTTCACGTTTGCATTGTCCTAAGTGAATCTGTGTATTGTGTTTTACTGGGTACACTGTCCCAGGCTCTATTGGGTAGCCTTGATCGTTACATATTGCCTGCGGCCTTCGGTCATTTTGTTGGAAAATACTTGTAAAAGTACATGTACAAGTGAAATGAATTATTCTTTTGGGAGACTAGGCCAGAGAAGATGCAACAGAATATATTCCATGCAATGAATACCTTACCGTTAAACATATTCACGTAGATTGCATTGCTTGTTCCTGCTTTGAACATAAACTACATGTTTTAAAATGTTATTTCATCTGCTATATTATTCAGATACCAGGGTTTCATGGAAGAAGGAAGAACTGGAAGAAATCGACCGATACTTTGCAGAAAAAATAAAGTTAAAAAAACACCAGGCCTCAAAGAATGTCAAGAAGCTCAAAGAAAAAGAAAAACAAGAGGGCCAAGATGGCCCTGGATCGCTCACCTGAATTTTTTAGAGGACCATAGCCAATTTTTTTTTGAGGTATTGAAACTTTGGAAACAAAATCATTATTTTCCAAGCAATTTTGAAAAGGCCACCTGTAAAAGTCATTTCAAAATCTGTCATCACCCCTACAATCATTACCACAGCAATGATTTTGATGAATCAAAATTCTGCGAATAAATTTTTGGATAGATCACCCAAGGACAATTTCTTGAAGAAGAGCACATGCTCGATAGTGACTAAAAACATAAGTCGAACAAGAGCACCACATGCAGGTGCCAACAATTGGCTGTTGTTTTTCGACGGATGAAAATTTCCCTAACAATTTTTGAAAATGGTCACCCTAGGAACATTTCTGTGAAATTATTTCAAAATCTGACCAGCTGTTCCAGAGAAGAAAAATTAAGAAATTCCTCTTCATGTCCCTGTAGTGCAAATAGCCCCCACCATCAGAGCCATGTTTCTTGACAGATCACAATTTTGTGAACAATTTTTGAAAAGAGTCACCCAAGGAACATTGCTGTGAAATTATTTCAAAATCTGACCAGCAGTTTCAGAGAAGAAGAATTTTTAAGAATTTCTTCATGTCTGTATGGTGTAAATAGCCCACAGCCATCAGAGTCATGTTTCTTGATGGATCAAAATTTCTCGAACAATTTTTGAAAATGGTCACCCAAGAAACAGTTCTGTGAAATTATTTCAAAATCTGACCAGCAGTTTCAGAGAAGAAGATTTTTTAAGAATTTCTTCATGTCCATATAGTGCAAGTGGGCCCCCCCCCCCCAACAGGAGCTATGTTTCTTGACAAATTAGCATTTTGCGAACAATTTATGAAAAGAGTCACCTAAGGAACATTTCTGTGAAATTATTTCAAAATCTGACCAGCGGTTTCAGAGAAGAAGAATTTTTAAGAATTTCTTCATTTCTGTATAGTGCAAGTAGCCCCCAGTCACCAGAGCCATGTTTCTTGACGGATCAAAATTTCGCGAACAAGCTTTGAAAAGGGTCACCCAAGGAACATCTCTGTGAAATTATTTTAAAATCTGACCAGCGGTTTCAGAGAAGAAGAATTTTTAAGAATTTCTTCATTTCTGTATAGTGCAAGTAGCCCCCAGTCACCAGAGCCATGTTTCTTGACGGATCAAAATTTCGCGAACAAGCTTTGAAAAGGGTCACCCAAGGAACATCTCTGTGAAATTATTTCAAAATCTGACCAGCGGTTTCAGAGAACAAGGATTTTTAAGAATTTCTTCATTTCTGTATAGTGCAAGTAGCCCCCATTCACCAGAGCCATGTTTCTTGACGGATCAAAATTTCGCGCACAATTTTTTAAAAGGGTCACCCAAGGAACATCTCTGTGAAATTATTTTAAAATTTGACCAGCGGTTTCAGAGGAGAATATTTTTAAAGAATTTCTTAGAAAATTCCATTTGGTTGCCATGGCAACCAGAGTTTTTGATGGAATCAAATTCTGTGAACAATTTTTAAAGAGGACCTCCCAAGAAACATTCCAGCCAAGTTTGGTCCAAATTGGCCCAGCGGTTTAGGAGGAATTGATGTTTAAAGAATTATTGACGACGCACGACGCACTGACGCACGACGCACGACGGACGACGGACACCGGGTGATCCTAAAAGCTCCCCTTGAGCACGCTGTGCTGAGGTGAGCTAAAAATGGGGGCGTACTTGTAAAAGAAAACTAAAAAAAAAAAAAATGGAACATTATTCAACCAAGAGGGCCATGATGGCCCTGAAGTCGCTCACCTGAGTCTTTTGATCAAACATGACCCATTTTCAATCTCTTTGGATATTATGACAAACAATCTACCAAGCTTTCATAAATATTGGGCTGAAAATTTGGCCTCTAGCTTGTACACAACCTTTTTCTAGAATTTCTCTCAGTGACCTACTTTTCAGCAAAACATAGCCAATTTTCCCATTGTAGATAAAATCAAAACAATGATTCTAACCACCTGTCATAAGTATTGGACAGAAAATGTGGCTTCTAGAGTGTACACAAGTTTTCCCAAGATTTGACATGGCGAATTAGTTTTTTACACAATGTTACCCATCTTCAATTTCATCATACTGAACATCAAGAAAAACATTCTGACTAATTTTCATAATTGGACAGAAAATGATGACTCTAGATCTACACACGCTATTTGAAAGATTTGACACGGTGACCTAGATTTTCAAACTCAGTCAAGATATCATTATGACAAACATTTTGACCAACTTTCACGGGTATTTGACTGAAAATGTGGCTTCTAGAGCGTACGCAAAGTTTTTGTAAGATTTGAACCAGTCATCTAGTTAATGACCAGACATGACCCATTTTCAAACCAGTCCTAGAAATCATCAAGACAAACACTCTGACCAAATTTCATGAGAATAGCACCAAAATTGTGAGCTTTAGAGCGTACACAAGGTTTTTCTAAGATTTGACCTTGTGACCTAGTTTTTGACTCGACATTACCCATTTTCAAACTCGTCCGAGATATCATCAAGACAAATATTCTGACCAACTTTCAAGTGTTTTGGACTGATAATGTGGCCCTTAGAGCGTAAACAAGGTTTTTCAATGATTTGACCTAGTGACCTAGTTTTTGACCACACATGACCCGTTTTAGAACTCGTGTAAGAAATCATCAAGACAAATATTCTGACCAACTTTCAGGAGTTTTGGACTGAAAATGTGGCCTCTAGAACATACACAAGGTTCTTCTAAGATTTGACCGAGTGACCTAGTTTTTAAACCGAAATGACCCGTTTTCAAACTCATCCGAGATATCATCAAGAAAAATATTCTGACCAACTTGTAAAAGATTTGGACTGAAAATGTGGCCTCTAGAGCGTACACAAGATTTTCTAAGATTTGACCTAGTAACCGTGTTTTTGACCCGAACTGACCCATTTTCAAACTCGTCCCAGATATCACAAAGAAAAATATTCTGACCAACTTTAAAGAGTTTTGGACCGGAAATGTAGCCTCTAGAGTGTACACACTTTTTTTTTTTCTAAGATTTTACCTAGTAACCTAATTTTTTACCTGACATAACCTTTTTTCGAACTCGTCCGAGATATTATCAAGACTAACATTCTGACCAAGTTTCATGAGTATCAGACTAAAAATGTGTCCTCTAGAGCGTACACAAGTCAAAGTTGACGACGCACTACGCACGACACACGACGGACGACGGACACAGCACGATCACAAAAGCTCACCATGAGCATTTCGTGCTCAGGTGAGCTAAAAAAAGTAGTGTTCTGCTTTTTTAATTGTTGTCCAAAGGCTCTCGACAATGAACAATTGTTTAATTGCTTAATTCAGAACAATTTCCATTCTGAGCAATATTAAGGATAGAGCACTCTAATGGGATTCGTCTAACATCGCCTATAATCGCCAAAGAAACGCCCGGATTCGGCTAAGAATCGGGTAATCCATAATCAATCGGCCAATAGACACTGGTTCCCGCATCGATTACCGGTTACCCGAGTCTTAGCCAAATCCTTACCATATTTTGACGATGAAAAGTGATGTTACACGAAACGCATTAAGGTGCCCTATCCTTAATTTACGGAACTATTCGTAATGGTATTATGCTTGTGTTGTTTTTCTTCACAAAAGCAAGTGTATAAGTCTCATCGTATTTCTTCACTGATGTATTACTTAAGAAAGAATTAGTGCATAAAAGAAGTGAAGTGCTTTCCATAGGCAGTTTCTCCGTTTCTTTAATTTCTTCATATCATCAGAAGCATAGATTTTAATTGAGGAATACTAGTAAACCTTTACAAAATCATGTTTGCTATGAGGCAATAGAGTATGAAGTAAATAACTCAATATGAGATATGGCTTATGCAGGGAGATAAAATCTTGTCTCAATTGGATGATCATAATATAACAGCTTGACTAAAAAAGAGGGACATGATGGCCCTGAATTCGCTTACCTTAGTCTTTTGACCAAACATGACCCATTTTCAATCTCTTTTGAGATATTATGACAAACATTCTACCAAGATTTTCATGAGTATTTCACTGAAAAATGTTTTCGGAAATTTGACTCAGTGACCTATTATTGAACCGAAATGATCCATTGCAAACTGGTCCAAGAAATCATCAAGACAAACATTCTGACCAAGTTTCATGAGTATTGCACTAAAAATGGGGCCTCTAGAAAGTACACAATGTTTTCGAAGATTTGGCCTAGTGACCTAGTTTTTTACCCGACATGACCCATTTTCGAAATAGTCCGAGATTTTATCAAGACAAACATTCTGACCAAATTTCAAGATTTTCGGACTGAAAATGTGGCCTCCAGAGCGTACACAAGGTTCTTCTAAGATATGACCTAGTGACCTAGTTTTCTACCTAACAAGACCCATTTTTGAACTCGTCTGAGATATCATCAAAGCAAACATTTTGACTAACTTTCAAGAATTTTGGACAGAAAATGTGGCCTCTAGATCGTTCACAAGGATTTTCTAAGATTTGACCTAGTGACCTAGTTATTGGCCGGACATTACCCACTTTCAAACTCGTGCAAGGTATCATGAAGACAAACATTTTTACCAATTTTCAAGATTTTTGGACAGGAAATGTGGCCTCTAGAGCGTACACAATGTTTTTCTAAGATTTGACTTAGTGACCTATGGTTTGACTCGACATGACCCATTTTCAAACTCGCCCGAGGTATAATCAAGACAAACATTCTGACCAACTTTCAGGGGTTTTGGACAGAAAATGTGGCTTCTAGAGCGTACACAAGGTTTTTCTAAGATTTGACCTAGTGAGCTAGTTTTTGACCAGACATGACCCATTTTCGAAATCATTTGAGATATCATCAAGACAAACATTCTGATTAACTTTCAGGAGTTTTGGACTGAAAATGTGGCTTTTAGAGTGTACACAAGGTTTTTCTAAGATTTGACCTAGTGACCTAGTTTTTAACCCGACATGACCCATTATCGAACTCGTTTGAGATACTACCGAGACAAACATTCCGACCAAGTTTTAAGAGTATCGGACTGAAAATATGGCCTCTAGAGCTTATACAAGGTAAAAGTTGACGACGCACGACACATGACGGACGACGCAGGACGGACGACGACACAGCACGATCACAAAAGCTCATCTTGAGCTCTTTGTGCTCAGGTGAGCTAAAAATAATCGCTGCATTATAAGGTTTTGGGTTTTTATCCTTCCCTCAAATTTAAGGCATAGCCTTCAAAACTCTTGTGATAAAAGGATAAATTGAAACTTAGTTGTAACATTCATCACTTCATTGTATGGACACTAGTGACTGTGCATATATTAAGATTTTTTTTTTTTATTGACGAGAGAATGTTGTGCATAAAACTGTTATTGTACCTCAAGGTCAAGGACAACGTTTAATGTCAAATGTGAAAGTAAAAAACGAATTGCACTGATAATGCCCTAGGTTCATCTGTATCAGTGCTGGTAGGATTTTGAGATAAATTGGTATTTGTGATCACATGGGATTTAAGTCATGATTATCACTGATAGGGGTAGTTAAAAGTGAAGGTCTCAGTTGATGATAGATTATTTAACCCTTCGGCTCTAAAACATGTGCTTTTATGCATTGGCAATAAATCCTTTCCCTCGTAGAGCAACTTTTGAAGGATCTGCAATCAATATGTTTTGAAACCTTGTTGGAAAGGAAGAATTTGCTCATAATTGGAAATTGGAAAATAACATTCTTAAAGCACAGAAATAGAAGAAAATGATTGTAGACACAGCCTCTTTTCCAATCCTTCTTTTGAAGAAAAAAAGAACTTTTAAATCATATTCATGCTAGTCTACTATTGATCTTTGACTGAACTATTTATGCCCCTGTTCCAACATGTGATATACAGGTTGCTTACTTTAATGCATATTACATGATGCCACTTTCGAAGTCAAATGATCAAGGTTGATGTGTCTGAAAATGGCTGCAGAACTTATTGTGTAAAACTGTAAAAGTTATGAAGTCGCTATGCTCATCAGTGGCATGCAGGTAACTTACATGAATATAAATGGAGAACGTTGATTTCAAGATTAAAGCGCTCAAGATTTCTGTGCAGTCTGAATTTGATCTACACTCGATAAATGCATTTTAATCATTTTTTTAATTCCAAGGGCTAATGCAGGTTCTGTGTTACCTTGTTAAAGCTCTTGAGAATCAATGCACGTAACAACAAGAGAAATAGTTAAAAAACACTTGTCATAAACATTTTCTCCATCTAGATGTTTTCTAGGGCTAGCTGTTGCAGTCCAATCAAGTGTTCAGTGCGAGATAGTGTGAATACTGTGTTAAAGTAGCCATATTATGTGCCATTGCAGACAGTGTAAATTAAGGTTAGGCTCCACTAAATATACTTTCTGATCTGCAGCTAGACTGTCCTGTGTTTCTGAAGAACTTGTAGATATAGTACCTAAAAAAATTATAGAGATACAGGGTCCAAAAAATACTTTTTAACCCATTAACAAACAAATGTTATCCTTGTATTTACGACTATGAAATAAAAGAATTGTAGAAACATTGTGGGAAAGAAGAAAATGCTCGGAACAAGCATTTGCTCCTGTTCCTACAATATTTTCTATCCTACAAGAAAACTTCAGTTCATTTTTTCTTCATTTAAATTGTTGTGTGCAAATTCTTTTTAATTTGGGACAGTCCAAATTTTGTCATCTGTTAATGGGTTAAGTACATGACTCAGTGGGCTAGGAGTTTAACCTTTTCCAAAACGAATACATGTTTATACACATGAACAGGAGTTGCTTTTTGGCAACATCATGGGAAGAGGTAAAATTGGAATTTTAAGTAGCCCTACAATAATTCACTGTGTCCAGAAGAAATTTCCCACAATATCCAATAGGTACATTTTAGCTCCAAGGAACCCACACATATATTCAAAGATAGGGCATCCTAATGAGATTCGTGTAACATCGCCCTTCATCGTCAAAATCATACAGATTCGGCTAAGATTCCGGTAATCGATAATCGATGCGGGGAAGCAGCGTCTTTCGGCCAATTGATTACGAATTACGCGAGTCTTAGGTAAATCCGTACGTTTTTCCGGTGATGATAGGCGATGTTACATGAATCCCATTAGGGTGCCTTTTCCATAAAATGGACAGACAGATGTCAAGGTGAGATGAATGGTAGTCAGGAGAATGAGTCACTCTTTGTTGAATGTTGAGATAGCTTTATTTGAAGTAGGAAACAGACTAAGACACTATTGCACACAATAAGACCTAAGGCCGACTGCACAGAATGTACAGTCTAATATTTGATCTGCGCTGTCCACTTTAATAACTCCAAAATTTTGAAGACGGAGTAACCGCACTTGTGCAGTGCACTTGTCCTCAATAAGATCTAGCTGTATTTGAAGTATGAGGTCAATAGCTTTAATACTTTGACAATCATGCTTTGGACAAAAGCAAAAGGGCCATGATGGCCCTGTATCGCTCCACTGGCTAATAAGTAAAATCCCTACATGCAAAACATTACAATACTTCGCCAATTAATTCGAACTAGAAGGCATACAGAAATAATGACCCCAGTGCAAAGCCATGTTTGAGAACAAAGCTATAATTACTTGAGTCCTGGTAGAGGTCCACAAGATAAAGCCCCATACCAAATAATACGGGTCTAGAATGAGATGTTAAAAACTAGAAAATGTTCAAAGTTTCCTCAATAAAAGGCCCTGTAAAACATGAGATCCCTGAGACAGGGCTACATTTGGTAGCCCTTGGTCTTATGGTTAGTAACAAGAACATTTCTAAAGCTTTCACTACATAATCCCCTGTATAATTTGTGACCCCTGGGGTGTGGCTAAACTTGACCCCAGAGCTATAATTTGAAGAAACTAGGAAGAGGCCCATTAGTTAAAGCTACATGCAAAATTTGGTAGACAAAGGCTTATGCCTAGGTACAGGAAGATTTTTAAAGTTCCCTATATTAGCCTATGTCAAACTTGTGACCCCCAGGACAGGGCTAAATTTGATCCGAGGGCTGTAATTTGGGCACTCTTGGTAGAGGCCCACTAGATAAAGCTACATGCAGAATTTGGTAGCCCAAGACCTTATGGCTTGGTACAGGAAAATTTCTAAAATGTTCACCAGGTAAGCCAATGTACATCTTGTGACCTCCGGAGCGGGGACAAATTTCATCCCTGGGCAATAATTGAATTTTCTTGCCCTAGGCCTTATAGCTTTGCACAGGAAGATTGCTAAAATGTTCACTATATAAGCCCATATAAAACTTGTGACCCCGGGGCGTGATCTGCACATATTCTCATTGTAATCTACATGTACCTTCAAATGAAGTTTAAAGTCAATAGCTTTCATACTTAAGAAATTATGCCCCAGACAAATTCCAGTTATTAAATTAACAAAGGGCAATAACTCTAAAAAATGAGGACAGAGTTATGGATCTTGTGCACTGCACTTGTCCTCAACATAATCTATCTGTATATGAAGTTTGAAGTCAATAGCTTTCATACATTGGAAGTTATGCTCCAGACAAAAATCTATTTTGTAAAAATAACTAAGGAAAATAACTCCAAATAAATGAAAAATGTGTTTGGCCTCTTATGCACTGCACTTCTTATCAGTTTGATCTATCTGTATATGAAGTTTGAAGCCAACATCTCTTATTATCTGGCAGTTATGACCTGGACAAAAATCCAAAATGTAAAAAAAGGACAATAACTAAAAAAATAATGACAAGAGTTTTGGTTTTTTCTCCTCACTTTTCCTGAATGTGGTCTACCTGCATATGAAGTTCTAAGTTGATAACTTTTATAATTTGGAGGTTATGCTCCGTACAAAAATCCAACAAGTATATAAACAAGAGGGTCATGATGGCCCTGTATCGCTCCACTAGCTTTTTAACCCTATACTAGACAAATTGAAGTGTAAATGACACTAAAAGAGAAGGCTTTTGAAAACATTGTGTGAAAAGGACAACATGTTGTCAGCCAGTATTTTCTCCTTTTTCCATAACGTTTCCTAACCTATCAAAGACAGAAAAAGTCATTTAAGATACGCTCAATTTGTCTTTTACAATGGCTTTTAACTTTGTCCAGTAAAAATGTCATTTCTTAAAGAGTAAAATTAACATATCATGCGCTTCATTGGCATTGACAGAGACATACAGGATAAAAAGTCTTTATGGTAATAAACTTACTTGGAAAACATAACCTTCCACTTGCCCAACAAAAAAGACACATCTTTTTTAAATGCAAAGATAATGTCAGTGATTGCAAGCAGGTTTAATCATTGGCATGAAAGGTAAAGTTCTGGGGAAAAAAAACTAAATGATAGAAACATCAAATTAAAGTAAACATTCCATTCATTTGAGCATAACCATTAGCATCAAAATAAATCACTCTCCCTGAAAACAGAATATTTTCTATCCAAAAAAACTTGAATACCAAACTCTAATAATGTATTACTGCAGTTTGATAATCAAGGGAGGTAAATAATAACAAACTTTATTTCTTGTAACAGGAGTTACTTCCCTTGATTATTATTTTTTAATTGAAGTCACTATATAAGCCCATATCTAACTAGTGATCCTAAGGTCGGGGCCAATTTTGACCCCCAGGGCTATAATATGAAGAAACTTGTTAGAGGTCCATTAGATAAACCTACTTACCAAATTTAGTAGCCCTGGGCCTTATGGTTTCAAACAAGAATAATTTCAAAGATTTTCAATATTTTTTTTAGTTTTGTTGCCATGGAAACCAGATTTTTTGAAAGAATCAAATTCTTTCAAGAAATTCTAAAGAGGACCATGGCGGGATCATTTCTATGAAGTTTCATCAAATTTGGACAAGTAGTTTCAGAGAAGATGTTTGAAAAAAAAAATTAACGAACGCACGCACGCACTGACGCACGACGGACGCCGGGCCATGACATAAGCCCACTTGCCTTTGGCTAGTGGAGCTAAAAAGGGCAATACCTCGAAAATAATGACAACAGAGTTATGGTACATGTGCACTGCACTTCTCTTAAATGTGGTCTTTCTGCATATGATGTTTGAAGTTGATAGCTTTTATAGTTCAGAAGTTATGCTCTTGACAAAAATCAAACATGTAAAAACACAAAGTGCAATAACTTCAAAGATAATAATAACAGAATAATGGATCATGTGCCCTTCACTTCTCCTCAATGAGGTCTTTCTGCCTATGAAGTTTGAAGTTATCTTACTGGACATACGGACGGAAAGACGGACGCATAAGATAACTCCAGTATACCACACAAACTGAAGGAGCTAGAGAGTAAGCAATGTAACATTAAGCAGTTTTCAAATTCAAGGGCAAATAACTCTAGGCATACTAGCCCGATCATGCTCAAAATCCATCTTGCTAAAGACCTTAGGATTTCTAAAATACATGTAACAGAGGCCAAATATGACCCCAGGCCTAAAAGTTGGGCACTCTTAGTAGAAGCCCACTAAAAAGGCTACAAGCAAAATTTGGTAGCCCTGGGAATTATGGTTAGGTACAGGAATATTTCTAACTTTTTCACAGTATAAGCCCATATATAACTTTTGGCCCCAGGGGTGGGGCCAATTTTGACCCAAGGACTATAATTTGAAGAAGTTTGGTAGCTACATGCCGAAGGATCAGTTTCCATAAGGCGGTTTTGGTGGTAGTTGAATATTTGAATAATATTTTGGATACATATAGCCACACAAAGGGGACATGCATTTATGGAAAATTTGAATCGAACGGACCTTTGGTTTAGTGTAAAATGTGTTTTGAAAGTGGGTGGGGTAATTCTACATCTGTCCTACCGGAGGCAATAAGTTATCGATTTTCAATCTTCCTATGAAAGACTGGCTAAAAGTTTTAACATATTATGCAAGGGCTGTTGTCATATACAGGGTGACCCCCCCCCCCCCCCCGCCAAAAAAAAAAAAAAAAAAAAAAAAAAAAAAACCAATAAAATTCTTCATTACTCCTACAAAAAAAAAAAAGCAAAATTATTCTAATTTTATACACTTCAACTTGTGTGTGTGTATGATTATACCAAAAAGTTTCAGTAATCTAGGATACTTTGTACAAAAGTTATGATCTCTCGAAAATATGTTCCAAATGACCTCCTCGGCATTGGAAACAGACTTGCATCCGTTGCACAAAATTATCAATCTCTCGCACGCACTCCTCTCTGGGGATTTCCCTGATTTTTCCTGCAATTGCAGCCTTGATTTCACCACTTGTTTAAGTATACTTCTGATACACGTAATCCTTCAGATACCCCTAGATATAAAAATCTGGGGGTTCAAGTCCGGTGAAAGAGGTGCTTACTCGACGTTACACTTCCTGCTGATCAGACTTTCCTGAAATCGCTCTCTCAGCCAGTCAAGGGTGTAATTTAATGTTTTGGCGGTCGCCCCATCTTCCTGGAACCACTGGTCATCTCGGTCAATCCCTCTGCGTCTTCCGAGTGATGTCCAGAACTTCCTCAGCACTGCCACGTAACATTCCTTTCTGAGAGAGCGATTTCAGAAAAGTGTGACGTCGAGTGGGCACCTCTTTCACCGGACTTGAACCCCTCAGATTTTTATCTGTAGGGGTATCTGAAGGACAATGTGTATCAGAACTATCTTCAAACAATTAGTGAGCTCAAGGCTGCAATTGCAGGAAAAATCAGGGAAATCCCCAGAGAAGAGTGCGTGCGAGTGATTGACAATTTTGCGCAACGGATGCAAGTCTGTCTCCAGTGCCGAGGAGGTCATTTGGAACATATTTTCGAGAGATCATAACTTTTGTGCAAAGCATCCCAGATTTCTGAAACTTGTGGGTATAATCACGCACAGACAGAAGTTCAAGTGTACAAAATTAGAGTGATTTTGCTTTATTTTTGTACGAGTAATTAAGAAGTTTATGGCTTTTTTTTTTTGGGGGGGGAGGGGTCACCCTGTAATTAAGTGATATGAGGGTGTTTATATATGCTCTTGAAAAGTACTAAAAAATTACTTTGATTCCAGCTTTTGCATTTTGATATATTTTTACCTACCATCTTTGAGGAAAACATGAACGCTTCTCTACAAAGCAACAGAATCTTACCATATTTGGGGAAAATAGTTGGGAATAGTTTTTAATTGCAGAATTACACGGATTTATTTGCAGACGGTTTATGAAAAGAGTTATGTACCCTTGAATGTAGAAAAATGCATACAAAATGTGAAAAAATATCAACATTTTATTTAATTGTTTTTCATCAATCAAGATGGAAAAAGCCCTTGCTTAACTTAAACTTATGAGTATTGTAGTGTAAAATATTTGTCCTGTTTCAACAGCAGGGATAAAGTAAGTGCTATTTATGGCCAAACGGATCATGATAGTGTTAAAAATTTGTTCTAAATATCTGTTATTCCGTATCACTTTCATCAGATAAATAGTTGATGGATCCTCACACTTTAGCGGCAGCACCTACAAGAGAATCCATGTATTTGTCATGTGCCTAAGATGATTTTGTGGCTGATTATAGGCCCCCCCTCACCTAAACTTTGTTTGTGGGGTATATAAGAGTCACCGTGTCGGTCGGTCTGTCGGTCAGTCAGTCTGTCGGTCAGTCTATAGCTTTTTTGTCCGATCTATTTCTGAATGACTACCTGACAGATTTCAATCAAGCTTCATAGGAAGTTTCAATAGGAAGCAAAGGCGTGCATGTTATAATTTGATTAAGGTTGAATGAATTTCATTTGAGTTATGGTCCTTTCATGATTTTTTTGTTCGCTCTACTTCTCAAAAACTACTGGCAGATTTCTATCAAACATCATAGGAAGTTTCAATACAAAGTGAAGATGTGCATATTATAATTTGGTTATGGTTTAATAACGTTTCCAATGAGTTAATGAGTTATGGCCCTTTGATGAAGTTTTTTGTTGGAGTTATTCAATAAGTACAGAACAGTTAACAATCAACCTACATAGTAAGTATTATTACAAAGCAGAGACGTGCATGTTTCATTTTACTTATTGTTAAGTGATTTTCCAATGAGTTGTGGCTCATTGATGATTTTGTTTGTCAACTATATTTGTCAATTATTTTTTGTCAAACTTCATAGGAAGTTTCAATGTGAAGCAAAGATGTGCATATTATAATTTGTTGATTGTTGAATGAGTTTCAAATGAGTTATGGCCCCTGATGAATTTTTTTGTCCACTTTATTTCTCAATTATTTTTTAACAGATTTCAATCAATCTTCATAAGAAATTTCAATACAAAACAAAGATGTGCATATTATAGTTTGGTTATAGTTGAATCGTTTTCCAGGCTCTATGATGATTTTTTTCCTAGCTTTTCTCAATACTACTCGATGGATTTGTATCAAGCTTCACAGTTTCAATAGGAAGCAAAGCTCTGCATTTTTAAATTGTTTATGGTTGAATGATTTTCCGAGTTGTAGACCTTTCATAATTTTTTTTTAATCACAGCTATTTCTTAATAACTACTGAATGGATTTCAGTCAAACGTCAGAGGACGTTTCAATAAAAAATCAAAGGTGTGCATATTAATATCAGTTCATGGTGGAATAATTTACTGATGAGTTATGGTCCTTTGATTTATATTTTCATAGCATTCTTTGTCTGAGCTATTTCTCAAGTCCTGTATGACAGATCTTAATCAAACTTCATAAGAAATTTCAATACCAAGTAAACATACTGGATTCGTTCAAACTTATTAGGAAGCTTCAACAGCACATGTACTCATTATATTATCATTATGGTTGATTGATTTTCTACTGAGTTATGGCCCATTTGTGTATTTTATTGATTAGTCTTTCTCCATTGTATTTCTTAAGTTTTACCGGACGGACTTTGTTCAAATTTTAAACAGTGATCACAGATTTGCTCACTGTACTGTTATACTGGTAAAGTGAGTATATTTTTAAAAGAATTATGCACTTTTCCACACAGTTCATCAAAAGAAATAACGGTGAGCAGGGTGCACTGCACCGTGAGGAAAAGGAAGAGGAGCACATTTCAAGTTGCTTTTCGAAGTGTCTGTTTTTTTTTAAGTATTTACTAGCTGTGCAAAACTCTCTTACATTTTGGACTAAGGCATTGTGCATTTGTGTAACAAAGAGTTATTTCTTGACATGGAGATGGTGGCAGGTATTCATCACCTTTAATGACAGCTCTTAGTTGATGCCATTCAAAGCCCAAATACCACAAGCCAGATGCAATATGAGCACAGCAACCAACCACTCTAGCACCTGATTTGCCTGTGCAAAACTAGCCAGTGATCGGATTTAAGCCTGTGTTGTGCTCTACACATAAATTGTATGTCTTGCTGCTGGTAAGCCTTGAACATATTCGGCCCAAACAAAGTTTGGTCGGTATAACCAGCAACAAAATCATTTAAGACACATGGCAAATACATGGATTCTCTTACAGATGCTGCACCTGAAGAGTGGGATTCCATCAACTATTCATCCGATAAAAATGATACAGAATAACAGATATTTAGAACAAATTTATAGAAACCCTTATAGAAAATGGTCCTATGGTAGCCCTAGGCCTTATGGTTTCAGACAAGAAGAATTTCGATATTTTTCAGTTTTGTTATCATGGAAACAAGACTTTCGAAAGGAATCAAATTCTTTCAAGAAATTCTGAAGAGGACTATGACAGGATCATTTCTATTAAGTTTGGTCAAAACTGGATGGGTGGACTTTACCTTTTATATACCCTAACTGAGTTAAACTTGATAAACGTTCACCTGCTTATTTCATGTCAACTTTGAAATAGACTGTACACTTGAGTCATACTCTGATAAACGAGGGTCTAATGGATCGGCAAAAACAATATCGACCAGTGTCAGCTTGCGCAGTACACGCCCGCTGAAGTGGGTCGAAATATTTTGCCATAACTTGTCAATTTTCTGCATGTCAGAGGGCCAGTCTACCTCATGATTAAGTCTGTTATTTTAGACAGAATTTATTAATTAATCCAAGATTATGTGATGACTTGTTTGATGTAACGCATTAAACTCTCTTTTGCCAGAGTGTCGAATCGAATCTCTTAATGAAACAGTGAAGCAATTAAAATTACCGACTGAAAATCAAGAACCAGATATGCTTAAACCAGTACTAACAGAAATTACACAGGCCATCTCCAATCTGCCATGCACAATAAGCAAACAAAACAATGATTCTTCTGAAATTGACCGAACCGCTGATACACCATCTGGAATCATAGAGGAAGAAGCCCTGAAAATAAAATTGTCAATATCTGCTTTTTGAAACTTTAACCTTCACAAACGTCGGGAGGCTTATTGGGGGATGATCAAGAATGAAGGTCACAAGAATACCTATATAAGATGGTTGGACAGTGAAACTATTATCAGTCCAAGATACCTGCAAAAGAAAGTTCTCAGAAATGAACCAGAAGCGCAGAGAAAGATCAGGGAATAGGCAGTAAACAAGAGGGCCATGATGGCCCTGAAGTCGCTCACCTGAGCCTTTTGATCAAACATGACCCATTTCCAATCTCTTCAGAGATATTAAGACAAACACTCTGACAAACACTCATTAGTATTGGGCTTACAAACATGGCCACTAGAGTGCACACAAGCTTTTTCTAGAATTTGTCTCAGCGGCCTACTTGACATGTAGAAATTATCCAGACATACATTTCGACAAACTTTCAGGAGTATTTGAGAGAAAACGTGGCCTGTAGGGTGTATAAAAGGTTTTTCCGAGATTTGACCTAGTGACCTAGTTTTTTATCCAACATGACCCATATCCATACTAGTCTAAGATATTATCATGACAAACATTCAAAGCAAATTTCAAGATTATTGGACTGAAAATGTGGCCTCCAGAGCGTACACACGGTTTTGCAGGATGAAATTTGGTGACCTAGTTTTTATTCCATGTGATCCATTTCCAGACTCATGCAAGATATCATCAAGACAAACATTCTAACAAAAGTTTAAAGAATATTGGACTGTAATTATAGTAGAAAAAGTTTTTCCGAGATTTGACCTTGTGACCTAGTTTTTTATCCAACATGACCCATTTTCATACTAGTCTAAGAAATTATCAAGACAAACATTCTGACCGAATATCAAGATTATTGGACTGAAAATGTGGCCACTAGAGTTTACATAACGTTTTTCTAAGATTTGACCTGGTGACCTAGTTTTTGACCTGACATGACCCATTTTCGAACTCATCCAAGCTATCATCATTACAAACATTCTGACCAACTTTAAAGAGCACTGGACTGAAAATGTGGCTTCTGGAGCGTACACAAGGTTTTTCAAAGATTTGACCTAGTGACCTAATTTTTGACCCCACATGGCCCACTTTCGAACAAGTCTGCGATATTATCAAGTCAAACATTTTGACCAAATTTCAAGAGTATTGGACAGAAAATGTGGCTTCTGGAGCATACACAAGGTTTTTTTAAGATTTGACCTAGTGACCTAGTTTTTGGCCCAACATGGCCCGTTTTCAAATTTGTCCGAGATATCATCAAGACAAACATTCTGACCATCTTTCAAGAGTTTTAGACTGAAAATGTGGCCTCTATAGCGTACACAAGGTTTTTCTAAGATTTGACCTGATGACCTAGTTTTTGACCCATTTTCAAACTTGTCCGAGATATCATCAAGACAAACATTCTGACCAACTTTCAGGAGTATTGGACTGAAAATATGGCCTCTAGAGCGTACACAAGGTTTTTCTAAGATTTGACCTGGTGACTTAGTTCCTGACCTGACATGACCCATTTTCAAACTCATCCAAGCTATCATCATGACAAACATTCTGACCAACTTTAAGAGCACTGGACTGAAAATGTGGCTTCTGGAGCGTACACAAGGTTTTTCAAAGATTTGACCTAGTGACCTAGTTTTTGACCCCACATGGCCCACTTTCGAACTCGTCTGACCAAATTTCAAGAGTATTGGACAGAAAATGTGGCTTCTGGAGCATACACAAGGTTTTTTTAAGATTTGACCTAGTGACCTAGTTTTTGGCCCAACATGGCCCGTTTTCAAATTTGTCCGAGATATCATCAAGACAAACATTCTGACCATCTTTCAAGAGTGTTAGACTGAAAATGTGGCCTCTAGAGCGTACACAAGGTTTTTCTAAGATTTGACCTGATGACCTAGTTTTTGACCCGACATGACCCATTTTCAAACTTGTCCGAGATATCATCAAGACAAACATTCTGACCAACTTTCAGGAGTATTGGACTGAAAATATGGCCTCTAGAGCGTACACAAGGTTTTTCTAAGATTTGACCTGGTGACCTTATTTTTGACCCGACATGGCCCATTTTCGAACTCGTCCGAGATATCATGACAAACATTCTGACCAACTTTCAGGAGTATTGGACTAAAAATATGGCCTATAGAGCGTACACAAGGTTTTTCTAAGATTTGACCTAGTGACCTAGTTTTTAACCCGACATAGCCCATTTTCGAACTCGTCAAGGCAAACATTCTCATCAAGTTTTATCAGTATCAGACTAAAAATGTGGCCTCTAGAGCGTACACAAGGTTTTTCTAAGATTTGACCTAGTTTTTGACCCAACATGACCCATTTTTGTACTCGTTCGAGATATCTACAAGACAAACATTCTAACCAAGTTTCACAAGAATCGGACTGAAAATGTGGCCTCTAGGTAAAAGTTGACGACGCACGACGGACGACGCACGACGAACGACGGACGACGCACGACGGACGCCGGACACAGCACGATCACAATAGCTCATCATGAGCACTTCGTGCTCAGGTGAGCTAAAAAGGATTTCGAGACAGAGACTGAATTGCAAACACTGAGAGCAGAACAACACAAAGAAAGATATGAATTGATTGATAAATATATGATTGATACCATCTCACAGAAATCAACGGGACAGGTGCAAATCTTCTAATTGATTGGTGGCACTCTGAAGTACACAACAACGAAATCATCTCAAAACGTAGATGGAAGAAAAATGACCGATGGCTTTTGGAATATGAAAGAATATTCAAAGATGAATTTAGAGACAAAAACCCCTTTTTCAAGACCGAAATTAGAGACCAAAATCGCCGATTCCCTTACGATCAGCAAGAACGCCCTCGACATGAGCGAAATAACCAAACCGTTTTGAAAAACCCTGCGATGCAAACAAATACCTCTGCTCAAAGACAGACCCCCCCCCCCCCATTACGAAGAAATGGACAACCTGAAAATCTAAATTCAAGACTGAACAACAATCAACACGTTACAAATGGAAACCGCAACAGAATCTCTTCAAAAAATCCTCTCATTATCCAAAATAATCTCAATGAAGAGTTAAATGATGATACTTTTTTAGAAGAAAGCCAGAGCTCCTCAACGCTAACCTGGTTGATAGACCGCCGAACAGTAAGAAAGTAAAAATCTTTAACCTTTCAAATAGAAACTTATAAGACACCGAAATCAATCTCTTAAGAAAAGGATTAAAATTCGCACCTACCCCTGAAAAACCTAATTATCAAGAATTAGAGTCGGATATTTCTGAATTTCATAGAAAACTCAGACTGAGATAATTCTTTTTTGATGAAAATATACAAGGCGATAACTCACTAGTAAGAAACAAAAGTGATTTTCAACCACCCAGGGGTAAAAATGAAGCATTAGAGAACTTTATCAATATCACAAAAAATATACCAAAGAATCCCAGACGTACCATTAGAAAAAAGGTATCGCGTTTGGAACGAAAAGCTATATCAGTTTTAAGTAATGACCGATCTATAGAAATAAAAGAGGCAGACAAGGGTGGGGATATTGTAATAATGAACAAAGAATTCTACAAGAAAAGTATCCTTGATATGTTAAATGACAATACTTTTCACAAAGAAATATCACAGAATTACTCGAAGGAAACAATTCAGAAAATACACAATCTAACTAACCTCTCAGATGAAATTACTAGACATGAAATTGACTACCTCACAAATTTTGAGAGCTCAGAAAGTTTATTCTATGGTCTACCGAAAATACATAAGAGCACTCTTATAAATAACGAATGTATAAGAAACACTGGTGATTATATCCAAATCGTTGACCCAAAGACCTAAAATTCAGACCTATAGTAGCAGGACCCAATTGCGAAACACACATATTAAGCAATCTAATTGACATTCTCTTAAAGCCATTTATTAAACACGTAAAAAGTTATGTGCTTGACGATTTAGTCTTTTTGAACTATATTCCATAAGAAGTTACATAAAACACTCTAGTTTCATCTGACGTTACAAGCCTGTACACAAATATCTCCCACGATCTTGGTATCAAAGCAATTCAGTTTTGGCTAGAAAAGTTCTCTAACTTAATTCATCAAAGATTTTCAAAAGAATTCATTTTAGAAGGCATTAAAATCATACTATTAAACAACAACTTTTCTTTCAACAACAAAACATACAATCAAGTAAAAGGTATCGCCATGGGTACAAAATTTGCCCCAACATATGCTACCCTAGTGTTCTAGAAGAAACTCTTTATTCAAATTCAGAATTATAATTTGGAAAAATTTTCTCAGAATATTTAATTGCAAACTGGAAAAGATTCTTAGACGACTGTTTCATATTCTGGAAATACACCCAAGAAGAACTTAAAACCTTCCATGCGCTCCTTAACGATTTACACTCTGACATCAAAATTCACAATAGAAGTTAACGAAAAATCTTTACCATTTTTAGACATTTTGATAACCAAGCAAAACACGAAAGTTAATAATGATATCTATTTCAAAGACACCGCCACCAAGCAATACCTTAATTACTTTTCATGCCACCCCAAGCATACGAAAAATAGCATACCATATAATTTAGCCCGACTAATCTGCACAATAGTTTCAAAACCTGAAATAAGAAATGAGCGTCTGACGGAATTAAAAGACGCTCTTATGGCTAGAAAATACCCTAAACGCATTATTCAAATAGGCATAAACAAAGCTTTAAATATTCCAAGAGAAAACCTGCTAGTAATAAATAGACAACGCAGTCAAAATACTATACCATATATTTCAACATTTAATCCAAACAACTTTGAAATGTTCGGCATATTTAAAATTAACATGTATCTGTTAAATTCTGACGAAAGGATGAAAGACGCAACCAAAGACATATTATTTATAAAAAGCAAAAGACATCCGCCAAAAAAAAAACACTCATTACTAAAGCTAGGTTTACAGAAGCAAACACAGACACATATAAAGTAAAAAGATGTGGTCGATAAAACTGCAGCCTCTGTCTTTACATGCCGGAAGGATCCACATACAATTTTAACGGTAAAGTATTCAAAGTTAATGCAAACATGAGCTGCGATGTACAGAATGTTCTATACGTTATAACATGCAATGGATGCGGAAAATACTATATAGGACAAACAGGGGACAAATTAAGAACGCGTCGAACTATACATGCCCAACAAATTAGAGATCCATCAACCCAACAATTACCATTAAGCAGTCACATAGACATCTGTTCGAAAGAAGAAATTACGTTAAAAATATTTCCATTTTTCAAGTTACATTCAGACAAACTATCAGTCAGGTTAGCAAAAGAAAAATACTTCATATATTGTTTCAAACCATTACTTAATGCTTGACTTTATAAAAAAAGTGACCCCCCTTTAATAATACTCTTCAATGACGTTACAAAGGAAGTGACGTAACAAACGACGTTGCTGCCAGTAACAACGTTACACTGATAAGGCAATGGCCGAAACATGTTTGTTTAGTTGATTTATAATTGAAATACACATATATTATAGGCACGTTACGTCTTACTATTCATTTACGTATTTAATTTACTTGTGTCAGTCCGGTTTCAACCGGGTTGTTTCATTTGTGTGTGTGTGTGTGTGTGTGTGTGTATAAAGTGTGTGTGCGTGTGTGTGTGTGGGGGGGGGGGATCACCGAGAAACGTAGCCACTGCGCTTATCGACATTCAACTCTTTGGCTAAATATCCATTTTAACATTATGTTAAAATTGTAGATGAAATGAGTCAAATTCACTTTTTGCTATGTTTTCAGTCAAGAAAAATAAAAAGCGTGATAGTTCCAAAGTCAAGGTTAGAATATTTGTCACATTAAGAGTTCTCTAATAATGAACACGCGTGATATATTAAGCACGTCAGGTCATAAGTCAAAGCCTTTGGTTTGGTTTCAACAATCATCCTTGTTAACCGTTAACCTGCTAAATAAGTGAAATGAAACTTTCAAACGATAGTAAAACTGATCATTCAGCTATTCTAAGTTAACTTTGGGAGAAACATATCTCTTAATCTGACAGTTTGGATCCAAGTTCAAACTGCAAGTTCTGGGAAGTCTGATCTTGCTCTACACTGTCCGCAAAGAGTTCTTGAGACGGGCTTAGCAGCCTAAGAGTCAATTAACATTCTTAGTCTAATTCTCAAAAAATTTCTTCATTTCAAATTAACACAGTTTCTGACTGACTCAAGTAAATTGTTAAGCAAATTAGAAATTGTGTAACTTACTTTTTACAACTAGATTTTTTTTTTAAAGACTAAGAAAGCATTTTAGAATGATTGGTGATTAATGCCCAAGAATCCATAGCTTTTACTTGTAAAGTCTAGCCGATTTACAAGTAGATGACCCTGTGTTTTTCCCGTAGCTGCAGTTTGTTCAAAGGTATATATGCGTGCACAAAAAGGGTGAGACAGACAGACAGACAGACGGACAGACGGACAGATAGTTTTTGTGTATGCAGTTGACAACTACAATAATCTTTAAATAACTCGAAGCATTTGCTGCAAATTGTGTCGATACGCAAACATTGACTACTTTATAAGGAATCATGCATTAACAGTTTTAACCGATAACAAGGACACCCTGGTAGGAGGGCCATAATTTATTCGCGACTGATCCTCGCGTTTTTCCAATTGAGCAATTCTAATTTATGTGAGTAACATTTACAAGATCTTATCTTGTTATCATGGGTCCAGCTACTGTTTAACATAAACATTCACAAGGTCGTGTGCAATGAAATAATTGTGTGTAGGTCAAATGCGAAAGACTTTTCCTTATTACTTCCTGGTTGAATAACAATTATCAGGACTCAATTAAAACTGCTTCGATATTTTGGAAATAGAAGGTCTCTAAGTACGTCGTTGAAAATGAAAAACAAATGTTCAAATAAACACTTTAAACACTGGTTACATTATAAAGTTCCTGTGGTTATTTCTTTGTCAAGAAGAGCCGCAAAGAGTTTCTTCATGAAACAGATCTAGTTTTGCTAGATGTCATGCGAGTACAATTACGGTTAAAAAAATGAGAACTGGCATTTAAAATCACATGATTTCATTCACTTACTTTTTTATGTCTTTAGCTGAAAGATCTGTATCATTCTGCACGTGTTGTTATCATACTATTCTTTTGAATTATGTTGTTTTGCTTTGCAGAGTATCACAAGTTTCTGTTTCACCATTAAGGACAGGCCTAAATATAAACCGCTTAGAGACGGTAAACAGAGATAAACTATTTGAGGTAGACCCTAGCCTCGTTTTGACATAGGTAAATTATGTGTACTATACGTTTTACTACAAGGCCGTCGGCGGCCAAAAGTAAACAATGCGGGTTTAAGTGTGCCTTTAAATTTTAATCATACCATTTGAAAGAATAGTCTTTATTGTGAAGATTACAATTTGTCACTGTGCGTCGATCCAAATGTTTATCGCTTGTAGAAAAAATAAATTATAAAACTGGGTAAAAAGTAAACAAAAGATAGAGCGACTTAGCAACTTGTGATCTAGTTTTAGAATTCATTTTTCTGCCAGCCACTAAGACCTTTTTCACAGAACATGGTTCATGTATTAGGATATCTGGGCAACAGGATAAATTTGTATCCATATGTGAAGATTCTATGTTTTTTTTGTTTGTAAAAATCTTCATCTAAATTTAGTATTAATTTAACCATGAGAGGATTTTTACAACTGGTAGTCAGTATACATAAATTTCTGCAGACAACTAGCTACATGTATATATGTTTGTAAACTTTTTGTTGTTACCTTGTACCTAATCTAGAAATATCTGAAAAATTATCTCAATGCAAGTATATTTTCTGCTGGTCTTGTAGATCGAGTCTGCTTTTTCTAGATTTGAAGTGAAAGTTTTACGCCAGTTAAAGTTTTATATTTATAAAGCGCAGCGATACCAGGCTACAGACAAAGAGTTGGGAAGAGAACTGATTAGATTAGTGGTTTGCTCAAGTATAGTGTTTAGCAGGCGTTTATTTAAGTTTCCGAAAATACTGTTTTCTCAAATTGAAGTAATATGCTGTTTGGAAGTCACACAGTTTCTGTCTTGTTAGATCACAATTAATGATTACCCAACAAAAACTCGCCACCTGGCGTGTTTAACTAAATATTGTCACTACTAAATGGCACCTTGAATAGGGTCTGTAAGTCTCGTTTAGATGAAATGCACTTCCGGGATCACTGGTCGCCATATTGAGATTTTTTCCACTATTTTGCTTATGTATGTACCGACAGTCGTGGCGCTACACTGACGTGTATGTTATTTAAATTTTCAAAAGAGGGTATGGAGAGGAAAGACCGGAGATGAAAGATGTTGGTAAGGGTTAAAATATTGTTGAGAAATAAAGCTGTAATTTAAAAAGAGGCCGTGGAAGTCAGCGAAAATCCGTAACCCAGTTTTCGTACATCGTTGCAATTGATATGTGCTCGATCGATTTCTGATCTAAAGAGGTCCAACTAACCTAGTTATGGCAATTAAATAATGCCAGAACCATGTTCCTAAGCATTCCATTCTAGAAATGCGCCCTGGTCCCGCCTTCAGGGTCGTTTAGAAACATATTGCCGCTTTGGTATGTTTCGCACGAGTGTAGTTTAGCACCTAAGTCTCCTTTGCACCACACTTAATGTTGTCGATAATGACAGTTGCAATTATTCGACCTCATTTTATTTATTTAATTGCCTTAGAGGGCTAGTGACATACATAGGACCAAAGAAAATTCTTAATTGGCTGTGAATTCATGGCTTCTAAACCTATTTTGGCATCTTTTGTTGAATTACGGTATTTTCAGGTAAATTCTTCAGTTCACTTGGAACTGGGTAAGTAGGCTTAACCCTTTCTAGAGCCCGAATAAATCTTAAGAAATTAGATCTCATAAGAATAATGTTGAGGTTCCCTTTGTCTGGAATGTCATAGCAAAGCGATGAATGTAGATCAGAAATCAGACTACACACTTTGTGCAGTCTGATCTTGATCTACATTGGTCGCAAAAGCAAATAAAGTGGTGAGAGGCACTTTGAGGTTTATAACAAAGACTGACATGCTATGTATTCCAGTCAAATCAAATAAAATCTAATGTAATACACAAGTTAGTAAAGTGTGCGGGAAGAAACACGGGCTTTAATAAAATTCTGATCTGATTAATGTTCAAAGGAATTGGTATCGTGAAGGACTGCACTCATATTTTAAATTTATGATTTTCATAATTTCGTTTCAGATGCTGTTGTTGATTTCTAATATGTTACACAGGATGTCGCCTTTAAACGACTGGTTGGGTGGTCACATGTTTGAAGATCAGAAGCTGACCACTTTATTTAAGCCAATACACTGTACATAGTTCCATGGGTGTTGGCTCTACTGCAAGATTCAACAGCTTCAGAACAATTATATTAACTGTGCAAAACATCCATTCAGTACCCCATAAGATATTATGTATTTTAGAAGCTTTGGATATACAAAGCCAGTAAAGTACAAGACAAGGTTCATTAATTCATGACAGTCCAAATGACAGCAGATGCAACAGGATGTACCATAAGATGTGACTTGCCAGTCATTTTCCTATAGTACTTAGAAGAGTAGGCATCCTGTTAGCTCTTTATCAAATGAGCTTGTGTTTAAACAGCCGGGGAGAGGGAAGCTGTAACAATTGTGAGAAAAAGAGAAAAAGTTGGAAATCCTTTTCCCACAGTGTTTTCTATCCATTCAAAGACAAATTTCACCAGTTCAGCTACATGTCACCTGCTAATCCTCTCAACTTGAACCAGTCCAAATTTTGTTTTGTGAGTTAACACTTTCCCAAACAATTCTGTTCTTAATTACTCTGATGCAGAGGGCTTTTGACAACATTGAAGGAAGAGGAGAAAAAGCTGGTCACTAGCTTTTTATACTTTTCCCACAATGTTTCCTTTCAGAAATTTGAGCTACAATTATTGTTTCATCCTCCAATATTGCTTTCAAAATAGACACGTCGAAAATCTTTTTAATTGGTAAAAAGTTTTATAGCTGCATGTGTTAACAATGGCACTCTAGTTTCTTCGCTCTTGATATATATACCAGGCCTACTTCTTATACAGCTTTTATTTAATTCAACCTTGCAAGTTGTTGGACCAGAGACAGCCTGGCGATATGATATCGGCAGATATAGGGGTCAACACGCTATCTCCAGCAGACCACCTTTGACAACATTTTGACCAAAGGACAAATTGGACAGCACAAGCAATATTTGCTTTTGACATGTTTTCATGAATACTGATTAACTTTTTTTACAATTTACAACAATGCTTCGGAAGTTTTATGCTGCAAATTTGTTTCAGAAGCTATTAAGTTAATATATTTGATGACTTGTAACTTTTTACCAAACAGTCCTGAGTTTTAAGAACCCTAAAGAAAAATGCTTTAGGAAACATTGTGGGAAAAGACAACTAACAATTTCTCCTTTCAAAACAATGTTTTCTACCCTTTAATAGGTAAATCGTACCATGCGAGCCAAAATCAATGTGTCATCTGCAAATGCTTTGAATTTGAAGAAGCCCAGAATTTTATCATTTGGTAAAGATTAAAAGAAATAAATGTGAGAAGTCTTGAAAATTTCGTAGATATTGTTACGGGAGACCACTCCTTCATGCATGGCTTCGTCCCGATTTAAATACAATACCTAACAACTGCGTTAGAGATATGTCTCTTTAGCTCAGTGGTTATGGTATTGGCCTTTCGTCCGGGCGTTCTAGGGTTCGAATCCTGCCCGGTCCCTTTATTTCAGCCATGCATTTATTCATATGTCTCTTTGTTACGGACTTCGTTCGTAAGATGGGGGTTCGTCCGGGATTGGCCATTGAGCCATTAATCCCATTTGTTGTCCAAAAACGGACATTTGTTGTCTAAATAATAGACTTACTGCCTAATAAGGCTTTGAGTCATCAATAAATGATGACTTTAAGAGGGGTTGTATCACGGAAGACCACTCCATCCCGATTTAAAATACAATACCTAACAGCTGTGTTAGGGAGATGTCTCCATAGCTCAGTGGTTATGGTACTGGCCTTTCGTCCGGGCGTTGTAGGGCTCGAATCCTGCCCGGTCCCTATATTTCTGCCATGCATGTATTCTTTTGTTTCTTTATTACGGACTTTGTTCGTAAGAATATTTATTTTTATTACATTTGTAGTAACATAACACTTTTATATTATTCTCATGTTAGTCAGGTCCCTTGATGGAGCAAATTTCTGCTTTAGAAAAATATTGTTAAAAAATCCAAAATTGTTTATTAATTTACCATTTCTCATATTTTCAAAAGACTATTTGTGCAGCTAATAAAACTTGTATGTAACTGAATTTCTTTTTTCACACAAGCTCACAATGACTGAATTTTACTACATGTATATTGCTTTCACTCTTAAAGGGCATCAAGAATTTTTGTTCTAAACCTTTTCCTTTATTTAGCGAAATCTTAAAACCTACCTTTACCTTAAACACTAGATAAAATCTGAGGCAAATGGAGAAAAATAATTGAAAGATTGAGATGAAAACATTGTGGCAAATAGATATTGCTTACTATTAGCAGTATCATATTTGGTCATAATGTTTTCAAAAGCAGTCTGCTGCAATGCTATTTTAATTTAGTGGCATTTTGTGGTTAGGATTTAAATACTCTTTTAACTGTTACTGATTTTGAAAAGTACCGGTAAATATTAGCATTTGTTTCTTATCAGTCCAAAGATGGTGAACATAGAACATTAATACTATAGCACTATCTGTCTTTAACTAAATGTTCTTTTTAATCACAGCATGTCCAATGATAAATGAGTCCACCACTGCACAAATTATAACATGTGGTCCCTGTGAGGTGTAGTTGTCGTGCAGTCATGGTTCTTTTTTAGTATCGTTCTTCTAGCAGGAGAAAGCTCTGAAAGTATATTAGTAAGAGATGTTTGTAAATATAGTTTCTCAAGAAATACAAGTTTTTAGCTCATCAGAGCAAAAAGTGCTTTACTCTTTACCACAGGACAAAAACCTAGACTTGTCCAACTGAGAACATTTGGAAACAACAATTTAAATATAGCTCGAAGGATGGAATTTGTCTTAGGAAACAGTTTGGGAAAAGAAGAAAATGCTGGTTACCAGCATTTTCTCCTTTTCCCCCAATGTTTTCAAAAAGGCTACTATCTCAGGGTCATAAAACTCGTAAAACTGTGGTAAGGGTTAAGGAAAGCCTTTTTGTCCCATTCATTATTATCTATTTGTTTTGTGAATTTGTCTATTTGTCTATTGTTGACAGTTTCTTTGGAACCATCTTGAATTGAGTTTGAAGCTACTTTCAACAGTTCTTCTGTCAAATCACAGCTGCCAAAATTTAATGCTGAAAGCAGCCAAAAACTTGATCCAATCAACAATTAATCACACCTGTAAGTTCATCTTCCAAGGAGTTTCTTAACTCTCCCCTGTAAGAATCCCTCACAGCATTCTTCCTCGGCAACTGACTGCTTTTCAGCCAACAGATTTCTGTACCAAACTGACTAAAATTGCACTGATCTTCATCAAATGGATGGATCACAGCTCAAAAAAAAAAAAGTCTATTACTGGTGTGAGGTGTTCAGAAACACAGGGATACTGTATACGTGGATATATACGCGTGTCGAAAAATTTGCGAAATACTGATTACGGACATTTTGCGTATTGAAATGTTTGCGAATTCAAGACACTCGTTATTTGTTGGTATACCTGTAGTAAAATACGCGAACAGAAATGTTTGCGAATTTTTCAAATTTGCGAAATCGCAAAAATGTCCACCTCGCAAAAATTTCCACTTATACAGTAAGTGAAGTGGCTGCAATGATAATAATACCAAAATACTCTTACAGATTTGTTGTTATACTCCACAAAAGCCACTCTAAATTGTCTGACGGTTGGATTTTTGTTTATCTCTCTGTACTGAGACAATATTATGATAACAAAAATTTCATTATAATGTTATACTGTGACAACACTGAATTTCGTTAGTAATTTGAGTAAGTCTATTCTAATGGGTATTTTTCCCCTTTGAAAAGGAGGTAATGCTTGAAATTCTCTGCGAAGTAAAGGTTTAGAATTGGACACATAACAAGAATTAAATGTTACAAATTATGCTTGTACATGTATAAAGTAACTTTTAATTAAATATTTACAGAATACCTTGAAAGTATTTGTATTGTCTCAATAGCTGTCATATCCTTTGCTGGATTACACAGGGCATAATATCTTTCCGATGAAGATTTACTGGTGAACTTCACTGGTACCAAAGTTCTCTCCCACAAACCCATCCTGGGTTACTCAAAAAATTTCTATGCCTGTAATAAATGACAAGAAGGCCATTATTATAACCCTATACATATTCTGACATAAGCCTTTTCATGTTGTTTCTGTTGGTCTGTATGTGTAACGCACCAGTAAGCCTCTGCACTGAGACATGTTTTTATGCAAATTGCATGTTAGATTTGAAAGTGTATCGCCTATATCAAAGAACTGGGTAAGCTGTTACCAAACAACAGGGTTAATGACTTGTATAAATTGAAAGCACTCGTAAACGAAAAAATAAGAATTGCTAAACAATTGAAATTCATTTAAGGAATGGTAGAAAATATCCTCGGAAAATGAAAAAAAAAAAAAAAAAAATGCTGGTTACCAGCATTTTCTCGTATTTCCATAATGTTTTCATGAACCGTTTTCTTTAGAGTTAAAGGTAAAGGTAAAGGGTTAAACATTTCATTCATGTGCCAGTTAGTGCACCTGGTCATGGGTATCTTTCCAAAGTACCATGCACAACACTAATATTCAATGTGCACAGCGGAACAAACATATTGCATTTTTCTTAAATGACCCTTAGCCTGCGAAGCACTATTAGTCCATTACCACACAATCCTGAGTTTTGAAGACCCAGAGGAAGAAGCCTTTTGAAAACATTGTAGGAAAAGGATAAAATGCTGGCAACCTGTACTTTCTCCTTTTTCAACGATGTTTTCTACCCTATCAAAAAAATTTCCATCATTTGAGCCATATACAGTATTAACTGTCATCTGCAATTCCTTTCAATTTGGACCAGTCATAGATTCAGTCCTATGGTAGAAAGATAGATATGCTTTTCAGAAAAGAGTTGGTGAAGATCAGACTGTACTGAACATGCAGTCTGATCTTGAATCTGAACTGTCTTATATGGTTTGATCTTTGAAAACAAAATACTGGAGTGGCATCAATGACTGAAAATGTCCATTTATGTAACTGTCTACAGATTGCGTGGGTTCACCAGTGCTAGGCTTATGCTCTGCACTGCCTCGTCAGGGGCACCAGACGGTTTTTTGAAACATCCTGTTTTAGTGTATCATGTAACATGAACTGTGTCAGCATACATAAGACTCATTGGATTTTGGCTTTTAATCACTGTCATACTTTCTGAAATTTCCATCTGTGTTGAATACATTAGAGGCATGCTCTGGCAAAAGGGGGCTCGATGCATTTCTGTGATGCAATGTACATGTACCAAGCAACTCATCACACAATCATGGATCCAAAAACCCGTTTTGTCTAACAGACGACTCCAGCTATCGGTTGTCTCTGAATTTAACAGCGGAAACGTAGATCTATCTGTGCGATCGCTCTCAGCAAATTGTGGATTACAAGTTTAAATATCTGCTTTCAAACGTCTTGCATAGTAATTATGCCTTCACACAACCTATTTTAGTTTAAGTCCGTCAAAAAAAAAAAACGTTATTCTATTGAATACGAAACCGAAAGTAGATTCAACCATCAACCTGTTTAGCTTCGCAGAATGCGATCTGTTCTTTATTGTGGCGTATGCATAGTTACATACCGTTCTCTGATCGATTACTGAACTTTTCAAATCGCTCGGACTTTTAAAAGCTGACTTAATCCTTCGTAATTGCTTCGTGTGTCTCTCCACATACTGTGATGAAAAGGAGATAAATTTATGGTAGATCCCGGAAGTGAAGAACTCTCGCGGTCACGTGACGTGACTTACAGACCCTATTCAAACCCTGTACTTTAACAAATAAGCTACTGGAGTGTGTAAGTTAATATTGTCACTATGAAATTCCAGTTTCATATGTAAATAAGATACCAAGGACACTAAGGACGGAAAATTGGACGAGAAAAAGGTATTTTACATGAAAACGGATAGTTAAAAACGTGGCCTTTGATGAAAATACGAAAACATATCTTATTTCTTAAATTCATGATAAAAATGCATAAGATTTACATGCATTTCAACATCTTTTGTAGTTTTTCGGAAATGATGAATAGACGAGGCTTTATCGTAGGGGTAAAAAAAAATCGAACTGATTCATTGTCTAGCTATAGTAATGAAGACGTCACATGAACGACAATTTAAATTTTCGAGGTGATCACTCTATAACAACAGGTATTTCATCTTAAGCTTTTCATGTTTGTTATTTTGAGAGTTATTTTTGGAAAGAAAACATATTCTTCTCAGTTCTACCTAAGTTATCCGTCCTAGTCCACGTTAGCTGTATTACAGAAAGTGACAAATGAATTGTTAAGGGATTCCAAACATACTCAGACTTGAATTACTAAAAATAAATAGAAAATATACTGGTGGTTGTAAGCAGACTGTTCGGTCTGATGAAAGCCGGCTCTCACAAGACCTAGAATTCAACCGACAGCCTGTTTTCTACCTGGCAACTTCTATTTTGTCTTACATATAGATCTGTATATCTATTTACAAAGTTATGTTGTCGTCTAATCAAAGATCATTTTCCAAATGCTTCAAACTTTCCCAACAAAATTATCTATAAGTGTGATACCAAATTTGACAGAGTTGTTTGCATAAAACAATAGTCTTTTAGTCGAAATGGCAAAAACTGAAACCCTCACTAACTTCCAAGTTGAATAACATTAATTTCGTCAGACTCGTACAAAAATGGTGACGCATTTCGCCAAGTGAAGGCTTCCAAATAGGCTATTCTTAATAATGAGACAATACGGTATTTTCTTTCATATTTGGACATTTATTGTGCACCGTACCAGTCATCGCCTTTGGGGACAGTTATCTGTACTACCAAATAGGCCTACGTGAAGGGGCGTGAAACTGAAAGAAAGGCTGTGGAACTAAACAATGAACCCCTCGGTTCTGATAGTTAGTTGCATTTTTTAACATCAAACAAAGATACAAAATATTTCCTTTAAAATAGAATGAGTCATTCTGGTATTAAATGTACGGTTCAGTAAAATATCAAAAATCGATATTCAAAATCATTTACTTACAATGTTAACCTCGTTATTAGATTGAACTATTTATCATTCTTTACGTGTTATCATCAGAATTATCTTCTAGATTTTGTTCTTTTGGAGTTGTATAGTCCAACCACTTTCGGTTTCAAGACTGAATAATTTAAGGGTTTGGGTCAGCCTAAAAACAGACAAGAACGACGGGAACAGACAAGAAGAGACGAGAACAGACAATAAGTTTTTTTTCACTAACATGCGCTTATTTTGGATTAATTTGAAATTAAAACAAACTTTAAGAGGAACTAGCGTTTCTTTATTACCTCTTTTTCAACATTAAACGAGAATATTCAAAGCTGCTTTAATTCAGAAGAGGGACATACTGCCCATACCAACACGTCTACACCAACCTGCATGCCCCATATAGATAAACAATTTCTTATTGGTATTTACTTTATTTTTAGCCAAAGATATACAGTTAGTGATTTTGACTCTATCTGTCATTCACATGGTGGATTACCGTGTTAAATTTCCGCGCAAAAATTGGAAAATCAGTGGTCTGGTTGCCGACACGAAAGAACGGCTTATTTACAGACACGAACGAAGACAGGTGTGATCGCTTTGTTATTGTATTAACTGCATCGTGAATCATTAATTGTAGAAAAAATTATTTTCACACCTTTTGGTTTTTTTCCCTTTATTACATCAATTGTTCACGATTTGGATGGATTATCTTGCATCGTTTTATAAAAATATCACTCATCACTGAATAAAAAAACAGGTACACGCTCCCTTGTCTGTCTATTTCTAGTCGGTATTTTTTGAGAGATAGAGATATATTAGAGAACTAATAAAGCTTGCCTAAATAAAAAATCTTATCCTATTCCATAGTTCTCTTCCTCCCAACCACTTTTTTTTTCTGGTGAAAAGAAGCTTATCTTGAAGCTCCTACGTGCCCATTTTTTCTTGTCGGTATCTCCAGATACACCTGTACTAAGGGAGATAATAAAAACAGACAAGAAACAAAACGCGTAGAATACCAAACAAGTCGGAGTCTAAAGAGGCATTTTTAACATTGTAGTGATAGGAGAAAATGCTTTTCGCCAGCATCCTACCAATTCCTAGTAGTAGTTGAGCTCAGTATAATTTATTGTCTACAATAGCTAATGATTTGAAAGTCCAATTGAGAGTTAAGTTTTATACCACTACGAAAGAACTGCCTACCGACTAACATTATGAGAGAGACAGAGATAGAGATTTACAGAGTCACGCTTTTCCCACAATGTTTACTACTGTATCAAAGATTCAAATTCTGATTTATATTCAATTTGTAGCGTGCGAATGCTTTGAATTTAGACAGTCTAGGATGTTGTCGTTTGGTAAAGAGTTAAATGTGTTCGTTCCTTTCAATGCGACGTTCGCTCTTTAATAATAAGTTAGATATGTTTCTTCGTACATTATATTAAATTTCTCATTTAACCAGATGAATTTCGAAACTTTATCGTATTATTGTCAAACTCGTCCAAAATATATTTAAAGAAGTATGACATAACCACCTCTACCATGACGGGCATCCCTACTCTGAGAATCGGTACACGCTTCATGTCATCAGGGATGTGTATATACAATACCTGATGTCACATAACCCATTATATTATAGATTAACCGTTTGCACAGTAGCAGAGTGGTGTTAATTGCGTATAATTTAATCATCTTTAACCTTTTACCTCACAATCTCAATTGGTTCTCTAATATATCTTTATCTCTCAACAAATACCAACTAGAAATAGATAAGGTAAGATAAAGTTGTGCGTACCTGTCTTCTTTCACATTAGTACGATTTAAACTAAGTAAGTTTGACCAATATAATCCATCCAAATTGATGCGATATGGAGAAAAAGGAATACAACGTGCGAAAATCATTATTTGATTAATGTTCTTGTGTGCAATAAATACAGTTAGAAGACGATCACACCTGTCTTCTTTCGTGTCGGTAAACGGAAGGCCGATCTTTCCTGTCGGCAAGCAGACCTTTGATTTCCAATTTCTGTGTGTAAAGTTCTCATTGCAATCAACCAATTAATGAAAAATCATTAATTGCAGATCTTTGACTTAATAATAGAGTAAATATCAATTAGAAGTTGTTTTTCTATGTGTAGCATACAGGTCTGCGTGTATGATGTGTTGGTATTGACTTTTACTGTCTGTTTGTTTAATCTCCCGTATTAGAGGTTTACTCGGAAATACCGACAAGAAAAACGGGCTACTAGGACACTGAAGATAAGCTTCATTTCGCAAAAAAAAAAATAAGTGGTTGGGGTGCAGAGGACTAGACAGGCTATTCAAGTTCTCTTTCGACAGGAAGATTTCAGTAGATGGAAATATAGCGGGTTAAAACTCTTTAAATTTGTAGAAGCGTTCAAATATTAAGCTAGTTTAGACAATAAATTAATTCAATTGTTGCTAAGCAATTCCTCTTTGAAAAGGTTGAATATATTTTAGGTGAAATTGTTGTTTAAAATCTTTTCTCTTCAAATGTCTGGGTAAAACTCCGGGTTTTTCGATAATTATATACCTGTCACTTTTTTTGTCTGTGTATCTCTATGTTTGTGTATTGGGAAATACCGACAAGAAAATATGGCCACGTAGGAACTGCCAGAATCAGAACTTTAGAGAGTTCAAATCCTCCTTTTCTGTAACATCCCCTCTGTCTGTCCGCCTACCCGTCCGTCTTTCTCAACATGTTGATCGTTAGGCAGTTCCTTCGTGGCGGTACAAGACTGAAGTGTCTTTGCAGACAAAAAGTCAGAAATTGAGACACTTAAAACCCGCCTGCTCTGTAAATCTCTCCCTGTCTATCTCTGTCTCTCTCCCCCTCTCAACGTGTTGGTCGGTAGGCAGTTCTTTCGTGGTGGTTTAAGACTCAACTCTCAATCGCACCTCCAATCATTACCTATTGTAGACAATAACTTAAACTTTGCTCAGCCATTCCTTTGAGCAGGTCAAAGTATTGTAGAAAATGGTAAGATGCTGAAGATGCTTAAGAAAAGAATTTTCTCCTATCACCACAATGTTAAAAAATGTCTCTTTAGACTCCGACTTGTTTGGTATTCTACCCGTGATGTTTCTTGTCTGTTTTTATTATCTCCCTTAGTACAGGTGTATCGGGAGATACCGACAAGAAAAAATGGGCACGTAGGAGCTTCAAGATAAGCTTCTTTTCACCAGAAAAAAAGTGGTTGGGAGGAAGAGAACTATGGAATAGGATAAGATTTTTTATTTAGACAAGCTTTATTAGTTCTCTAATATATCTCTATCTATCAACAAATACCGACTAGAAATAGACAGACAAGGGAGCGTGTACCTGTCTTCTTTTGCAGTGATGAGTGCGATTTTTATAAAACGACGCAAGATAATCCATCCAAAGCATGGACAATTGATGTAATATAGGAAAAAAAACCAAAAGGTGTGAAAATATCGTTTCTACAATTAATGTTTCACGATGCAGTTAATACAGTAACAAAGCGATCACACCTGTCTTCTTTTGAGTCGGTAAATAGGTCGTTCTTTCGTGTCGGCAACCAATTCATTTTTCCGATTTCTGAACGGAAATTTAACACGGTAATCCACCATGTGAATGACAGATAGAGTCAAAACCTCTAACTGTATATCGTTGGCTAAAAAATAGTAAATACCAATAAGAAATTGTTTATGTATATGGGGCATACAGGTCGGTGTAGATGTGTTGGTATGGGCAGTATGTCCCTCTTCTGAATTAAAGCAGCTTTGAATATCCTCGTAAAATGTTAAAAAAGAGGTAATAAAGAGACACTAGTTCCTCTTAAAGTTTGTTTTAATGTCAAATTAATACAAAATAAGCGCATTTTTAATGGGAAAAAAAACTTATTGTCTGTTCTCATCTGTTCCTGTCTGTTCCCGTCGGTTGTTGTCTGTTTTTAGGCTAACCGAAGGGTTTGGCCTAAATGCAAACCGCGTAGAGACGAAACTGGAGGCACACTATTAGAGTCCGTTACTAGCCTCGCTTTGACATTAAAACAACACTCGTACCTAGATAATTTCGTACCTAAGTTATTTCGTAGGAGCTCGGTATTTCGTCAAGTAGGCCTACTTTTCGATAATTTCGAACCTAGCAGCAGCCGTTACGTACCTAGATCACTTCGTATCCACTCTGCATTTCAGAACTCACGATTAGCGATACAAAATGATTTTCATGTCCTCATTTCGTACCAATCTTTCAATTATGTATCTTTTGGATTTGTCAACACTTTTTGCTGTTTCTCCTCCTACGCATTCTGCAATTTCAAAACTTTTTCCACTTTCGTCTATTCATATACTGATATGAGCCAAGCTCTGGTAAAAGCGGATTTAATGCATTCCCGTGATACACTATACCAAGCAAGTCCCCCCCCCCACACACAAAAAAATATGGATTTAAAAATCTAATTTGTCTAACAACGAACTGAATCGTGAGGTAGAATGCTGCATGGACATGCAGAAAATTTACAAAAAAAAGGTCGACTCAGGTTAGCCTGCGCGGACTACACATGCTGACCTGTGTTGATAGTTTGCATCTATGTATTAAACCCCCTTTTCAAAGACTAACAGTATTGTTCATGTTTAGTTTACAGGTTTGCTTAACAGATATTCAATCATTGTTTCAATGAGAGGTTTAACAAGTGGCGCAGACATCTTTATTTGAAAACTAAAACAGTTAATTTTGTGTTGGGTAATTTTTGATAGTTTACCTTCCTTATAAAAACGTTTACGTGTTTACACATTTTATTACCCTTATTTTTTAAATGTGTTGCAGTTTAACACCACTTTGTATAGATAGGCCAAAAGGATTTTTCAGTATTACAACGTGTTCATTTTTCATGAATTCTGAACTGTTAATTAATAAATAGACTTCTTTCTATCGTGTTTTATCGTTCAAGAAACCACAGTTGAGAGTTGTGAGGCACAAAAAAGAAACCACAAGGGGAATAGCCCTAGCGGTTTTTTTCATTAGTAATAGTAGCAGTAGCAGTAGTAAATCTTGTAGTAGTAGTAGTAGTAATGATAATGATAATGGTAATAACTGTAGTGAAAATGATAGGATATTTTATAGTAGTTCTTCTTCTTCTTCTTCTTATTGTTGTTGTTGTTGTTGTTTTGTGATGGGTTTTGTTTTATCTGTATGTATGTAAATTCTTCTTCACAAAGAATGAAAGAAAACGTAGACATACAAGTCACGCTGATGTCTAAGAAGATTAGGCGTTATGTTCATTCACTATCATGTTTCATCTGCAAAGTATTTAAACCAGGAGAACATTACAACAAAGGGAAGAGTAGAGATTCTTTTTTTTTCAAAATTATTTTGGCGTTATTTAGCGTTCCGGACATACACATGTACCGACCAATTGGTATAAACAATCCCTTTCGAAAGTTGAAAATGTGCTTTGCTTGAGACAGGTGTTTGCTTGCTTAATACATATGCTTTCCGGCAATATATTTGTCTTCTCTGAAAACTTAATAAGCATCGTAATAATCTGTTTGCTTGGTATGAGTTGTTTGTTAATTTTGGTGGGAAGTAAGACAAGTTTTGGTGTAATTATGTCTTAACTTACTAAAAAGTCTAAACTGTAGACTAGTTCAACCTAAAAGCAGTTGCAGGTTACAACTGAAAGACTCAAAAGATGGGACTTGTATCAGAAAGTGTTAAAAACACGTTTGTATAAAAGGAGTAGATGCTGCTATTGGGCATTTTTCCTTTTTCCACAATATTTTCAAATGCTACCTCTTTCCGGGTCTTTTAACCTCGGGATTCCAGTCAAGCTATTATAATCACACTACATAAATTTTAGCCTATTTGCAAAACCGAAACGCCGACGACGAGCATTCTTTAGATTTCCAACGATGAATAATCAGATCTCACCAAGGTGGACCGAACCAATATCCTGTCTGAATACTTACAAGATGTTTGTCATGAAATACATGTAGCTGTCTGCAGGTCATTAGACTAAAATAGTTATTTACTTCGTTGTTGAATGACATCCTTCAAAATCAGACAAAATATTTAGAAATTTTCGCAACACAAGGCATCTGAATAAATTGTTGGAAAAAAATGTTCAAGTAAGCAACGCAAATTTGGTCACTACATAAGGTTCCTGTGGTTATTTAAACATTTACGTGAAGAAAAACTGCAAAACGAGTACCGTTACAGTTATAATTAAAAAGCAAATTGACACACTGTTAGAAATACATTGTTACATTCCCTTACTGTGTTTATGGCGTTATCCGACTGGCCTATATCATTCTGTACCTGTTACCACCACAGTCTTCCTATAAAGTATGTTTTTTGGCGTTATGGGGTCCAATTACTGTCGGTCAAACGGGACAGGATAGACCTACAGTAATAGCAAACCTTTCAAAGACCGCAGGAGGGAGCACACTATTTGAGTTTCATACTAGCCTAGTTTAGACCTCTGGGTTACTGATTTCTGCGGACTTAACAAACCTGGCCGGTCAATGAAAGTTCCCATTCAGTTCGGAAACGAAATAACGGCGAGCTGCTAACATATTATTAACCAATCAAAAGCGTTCAATATATTCACCGTGGTATCGAAATTCCAATTTCATGGTGGAAAAAGAGAAGTTTGTCTGCCTCAAAAGTTTCAATTGTAATGACTTTGCATTTTACGACGTTGTTCTAGTCTAAATATTTACTTTTTTCAAGGTTTGACGAAGACATATACTGAAGGTTTATCATAGGTACGAGGGGTGATCAGAAAGAACGTGGACCAGCAGGGCCTGTATCGGAATATTGTTATAAAAATCAAGTTGTAATGTTTACTGTTTTAGAATGTAACCTCCTTTGAATTCTATGCATTTATTCATTCTTGGTAAGGGTTAGTTCCTCTCTGCTTTCGTTGCGCGTGCCATGTAGAGAACCTTTTAAAACAGGAAATAGCCAGAGATCAAAAGGGGTCAGGACTAAATTATAGGATGGGTTTGCTGGTGTTTCTATGTTTAGTTTTTGCAAAGTTTCCGGTTCCAGTGTGGCTTTGTGGGCAAGGGCGTTATGATGGTGTAGAGTGACGTCACTCCCCAGGACTTTTGGCTATTTTTTTCGTATAGTGTTTGTGAAATTTATTTGAATAATATGGGCATACAACTCAGCAATGGCTGTAGTATGTATAGATATAACATGATTAAGAAGGAAAATGGAGAATAGAAAAACATGATGTACATACCTTTACCAAATGAATTAGAAAATTTGGCTTTATCAGCGGAAGGCAAGGTTGGATGTTTATATACACTGCTTTGTTGTGTAGATTCAGTCTCGTTAAGGTGTACCAATGTTTCATCACATGTTACAATACGATTAGTAAAGTTTCACTCCTGTATCCTAACGCGTTCTACAATTTCTTTACAGATTTCGACCCTAACCCCATTGGTTCGGGCGTCACTAGTCCAGGTACCTACCTTGTGCAAACACGCGACATTCCACAACTGTCAATCAAAATCTCCTTGGCACTTTTATATAAAATGCTAAATGTGTCGGTTATTTTCCTCACAGTATCTCCACGATCTTGTTTTACATGCTGCTCTATATCCGTGATGATTTTGTCTATGACTGATGTTGATGGACGGCCATATTTAGGGTCATCTTTAGCAGTATCGCACCCTTCTCTAAATCAGTCCGATCCATTTAAGAATATCAAATTTCTTGAGTGCAGAGACCCTTTAACCTTTTTTCTAAATCAGTTTTGAATTCTGATCAGTTATTTCCGAGTTTGAAGTAAAAATTAATGATAACTCTTGACTCAAATGAAACGTAGTCCGACATTGTGGACCACTAATGCGGTATATGACGTCATTAAAATGACGTCACACTTTACCTACTTGAATAAGACGACATTTGAAAGCCTAAATCGGTTACCAGATAATTAATGCTCATCTGTGCAATTTTTCGTAATCCTACGTGAAGTAGTTTTCAAGATAACGAGGTGGTCCACGTTTTTTCTGATCACCCTTCGTAATTCCATACAGTTTTCACCCAAGGCATTTTGTAAAATTCTCAGTCTAATCCTCAAGAATTTTCTTTATTTGAAAGAAACACAATTTCTGATTAGCTAAACCGAATGGTATGACCAATAACAGAATTATGATACCTTCAGAATCTGGTATAAGATTAAGAATGTAGTTAAGAATGCTTGCTAGATAGGGCCCAAGGTTTGAGTGGTGTACCTCCTAATAAATGTTTTTGGTGTCATCAAGCTGTGTTTAGTTGTATAGCACGATACCACAGTATCAGGAATACCACAGTAGCAGCGATTGCAATGCATGAGTCATTGCACCGTTGTTGTAATATATGGCTTCATTACAACTACATGTATGTATATCCTGATTCCATGGAACCAACCTTCTTTATATTAATCCGTAACTTCAATATATTGAACGGAATAGACCATGTATTAATCTTTAGTAGCATTATAAAATATCATTCGAACAATGTATTGAACGGCAACTCCTGTGTTTGAAACCATTCAAATCATGTATTGAACCAACCGTCCTTATATTATACGGATTCATCAATATATTGAACCAAACTGTGTTTATATTAATGCATTTGTCCTTATATTGAACCAAAGAAGCATGATATGGTTTGGATTCATCAATATAGTGAACCAAACTGTGTTTATATTAATGCATTTGTCCTTATATTGAACCAAAGATGCATGATATGGTTTGGATTCATCAATATATTGAACCAAACTGTGTTTATATTAATGCATTTGTTCTTATATTGAACCAAAGAAAAATGGTTTCATTTAGACATTATATTAAAGGAAAATTCCTTTATATCATTCCAATCGAACTATATATTGAACCAACTGTTTTTATATCATACCACTTTAACCATATATGATTTAAACTTGACAACATATTACACTAAGTTTGCTTTGTAAGAAACCCGTCGATGATGTATTAGGCCGCTCTATCTATATATTGATTCGTTTCGTCATTACGAAACGTATATATCGTTATCAGCTCGGGCGTTTTTTATATCAAAACCGGGAAAAAAACCCGCGCTTGATCGAAAATGATGACCAAGCATTTTTTTTTACTTTAACCTTAGAGCGCTGAATAAATGAACAGGCCCATTTGATTTGGAAAAAAAAAATCCAAAATATTTTCATTCAGTGTTGCTATTGCCAGAATGTGTAATAAAGTAAGGGACAGTGAAAATCCAGGATCAGACTTCACATTCTGTGCAGTTGATCTTGATCTACACTGTCCCCAAAAAATAACTTTTGCGGACATTAGAAGATCAAGGTCAGACTGTCCTTTGAATGCAATGCAGATCAATATCACAGACGAACGTATCTAAGATCTAATTGTCTTTTTATGTAGGATATATACAAAAAATAAAACGACCGTGAAATTGTAATGTTTAGATATTGTTTTTCTGATTTTAAAAGGGCATAACTCAGTTTTTTAACTCTCGACAAAACTATTCCGTCTTAAATGAACCCGAGAAAGTCGGCTGTTGAAAACATTGTGGAAAAAGGAAAGTAGTAGATAATCATCATTATTCCTTTACCCACATTTCTTTTTAACCCTTTCAATGATTCAAATAAGTAATTGGTCTACATTTGATTCTACATATGCAAATGCTTTCCATTGGGATAAGTCTGAAAGTACATCATTTGGTACAGGGATGAGGGTTAGGTATATTCTACATTCCATGAAGTAATGTAGGAGATATAGGCCAGCCGATGTTTTGGACAGAACGATTTGGCTCAGGACAATTTAGCCAGCCAAAAAAATATTCTGTGCAGGATGATCTTGGATCTTCACTTTCCGCTACTTTATTACACGTTCTGGCAAAAGCAACATTGAAATGAAGATATTTTGGATTTTTTTTTCCAAATGAAAAGGGCTGTTCATTTATTTAGCGCTCTAAGGTTTATCCCTTTACCAAACAATTCCTGGTTTTCACGACCCTGAGAAAGAAGCCTTCTAAAACATTGTGGTAAAAGGAGAAAATGCTGGTAACCAGCATTTTCTCCTTTTCCCACAATGCTTTCTACTATTTCCAAAACAATTTTTATTTTTTGTTACCTTAATTTTGTTGTCTGCAAATGCTTCCAGTTTGGACCAATCTGAAATTATGTCGTTTGGTAAAGAGTTAAGTGAAAAAAATGCTTAGTCATCATTTCCGATCAAGCATGTTTTTTTTTTCCCGATATTGGTATGAAAAACGCCCGAGCTGATAACGATAAAATGACGAAACGAATCAATATATAGGTAGAGCGGCGTAATACACCATCGACTGGTTTCAAAAAAAGAGATATGGAATGCCATAACTGTCTTATGTTGTCATAAAACATTTCTTTATATGATATTTTAGATCGTCTAGTCGTTTTTTTATTCCATTATTTTATATATGCATTACGAGGTGTGGTCTTTGCATTACGTTATGTGGTCTTTATATTACATGATGGTGTTTTTAGATTACGTTATGGTGTTAAATTGTTATGTCATGTAGTTTCCTCAATACCTTATGTAGTCTTCTTATTACGTTGTTGGGATATTATATGACGTGATGTGGTTTTGAGATTACGTTATGTGGTCTTTATATTACGTGATGGTGTTTTTAGATTACGTTATGGTGTTAAACTGTTATGTCATGTAGTTTTCGCATTACGTTTGGTAGTCTTCGTATTACGTAGTGTTGTTATTATATTACGTGATGTGGCTTTGAAATTACGTTTTGGCCATTTCCTTAATCATTATGATGTCGTTTTAATACATTGTATGGTAAAATTGTTGTATCATGCAGTTTTCACATTACGTTTTGTAGTCTTCTTGTTACGTTGTGTGGTTATTATATGACTTGGTGTTGTTTTGAGATTATCAGAGACAAAATTTAAACACAAAACTTACTAATAAAGTTTACAACCTTTAATGATTTGGGCTTAATGGCCAAGACAGTCTCTTTGTTTATGATAAATCTTATGATTACATAATTCAACAGTTCAAATTTAAAACATAGTAAGCCTACTAAAAATAAGTAAGCCAAAAAGACACAATCACTTTCTGATGGGTTAACCAAACCAGACAAATCGATTTTACTGATGGGTGAACCAAACCAGCATTTGTACCGTAAAAGTAAAACTGCTGCTGGGTTAGCCAAAACAGCCCTTGTAAATTTCTATATAATTATATTCATGGAATTAATCAAAATTCTCAGTAACTTCACACATCTTGGCCGATTGTGACACAAACGACAAATGTTAAGAGTCTATAAACTTTCACAAACTTGCATCTAGTGAATACATGAATCATTTGGTACACAGAGTTCAAATTAAAGAAAAATTTTTATGCCTCCACTTTTCTTCCGACTGTCTTGACGTGTTCCATCGTGACTGGATGGTATCTGGAAATAAAGAAATCTAACGGCAGAAACAGTTTCAAGCCGACATTGGGTGGGCATTGGGAGGGTTCGTTTCTCAGTAAAGATTTGGCGCTTTCTTTGCAGGAGGACAAAAGCAAGGGAAATAACTCTGTAAAATCTGACCCTTTCCTCCCAGTACCCACAAAAGTTTATCTTTGCTATGCTAATAGCAGTTAAATCACATTCATGATTCAACTGGCATTATCAGAGACAAAATTTAAACACAAAACTTACTAATAAAGTTTACAACCTTTAATGATTTGGGCTTAATGGCCAAGACAGTCTCTTTGTTTATGATAAATCTTATGACTACATAATTCAACAGTTCAAATTTAAAACATAGTAAGCCTACTAAAAATAAGTAAGCCAAAAAGACACAATCACTTTCTGATGGGTTAACCAAACCAGACAAATTGATTTTACTGATGGGTGAACCAAACCAGCATTTGTACCATAAGAGTAAAACTGCTGCTGGGTTAACCAAAACAGCCCTTGTAAATTTCTATATAATTATATTCATGGAATTAATCAAAATTCTCAGTAACTTCACACATCTTGGCCGATTGTGACACAAACGACAAATGTTAAGAGTCTATAAACTTTCACAAACTTGCATCTAGTGAATACATGAATCATTTGGTACACAGAGTTCAAATTAAAGAAAAATTTTATGCCAATTGGATGACTCAAAAGTCATCCACCGCCAAACCGAAATTTTTCAAAAGCTTACAATACACTGTCTGGCCATCACCCATTAAACCGGATAAACACTCACATCAGGTTGATTGATAAAAGTTTCAAAGGCACCTTGTATAGAATTAAGAAAAATATCATTTCCAATAAATGATAGGTGAACCCCATCCACATGCAACAAACTAGATTCATTGTAATGAAAATCTGTATGCCTAATCACTTTACGCCCTAAAGCAGTTAAAAAATAGCACATATCCCGGTTCAATCTGCGTCTTGCCTGGTCCATTGCTTTCACATTTACGGATTCGCGCCATGAGCTACGAGGTAGAATGTCCGACCAGATTAAAATTACCTCCGGAAAGCATACTTGAATTCTCTTCAAAGTGTCTTTAATTTGATGGCGTAACAAGCCCAATGACACAATACCAGTATCATTTCCCCCAAAATGTAAAACAATATACTTAGGCATTGGGTAAACTCTTGCACTCTCCAATAACAATTGCAAGACTCCTTCTGTTCTTAGACCAGACTTCCCAGACCAATAACATTTAAAACCGTATCTTTCAAGAGCCAAGTTGGTTCCCATAGGCCTTGCTGCAACATGCTTTTCAGCTCTTTTAATCAGTGATGATCCAACTATCCAAATATTTTGATCTGAAAAATACTTTGCCAAAACTCTGAGGATTTTGTTTCTGATCAAATCCCCATCTGCATGGCCTGAGATTTTTTACTGTCATCATCTGCAACTATAATGAAATACAAAACATGACTTACAATTAAATACATAACACTCAACATTGACGATTCCTGTTGTATTAAGAGACCAATGTGTTAAGAAACTGCTGTTTGAGCTTTTTGTAGTCTCTTAAGCATGGACTTGACTGTAATGACTTTCAAGCACTTTACATTAAAGAACCAAAAAGCAGGTTAAAGTATGAAAATAAAGAAATCTTAATAACTTCTACAACTGCTTTAACCCTACCTGCAATGTAACAAGTCATTTCTACCTATTCCTAATTGCCTTGCTTTTTTTTTTTTTTTTTTTAAAGTAAAATTTGGGTAATTTATGCTGATATTTTATCCAATCTAATATACCGCTTAAAAGAACTAGAATTTTCTGACCATCTACCCATTACCTTGATTTGGTTGTCAGGAACGTTTTGAATTGTTGCTAACGAGGCTGCACCAATTCTAAAGGAATGACTTTTGATATTATGATCTAAATTAAGAAATTTAAGAGCTTTATTTAGAACAGCTGAGAATTGGTATTTTGATAAGGGTTTGCTGTTATAGTATATAAATAGTGGACCTTCTACTTTCGGTCTAACCTTTATGTATTTTTTCAGAAGCCTGACTGGGCATATGGTTTTATCATTCTTCTCTGTAAATACCAATGTTGTACTTTTTCCTAACTGGTCTGTTTTTGAATATTTTACTGTGAAATGAACCTCATGATGGTAAATCTCTATATCACGGGATTGAACTACCTTAAAAATCAAAGTGCTGTCAGCACTGTAATCGGTCGACACTGAATAACCACACTGTTTTTGAAAATCACATATCAAATGGTAGTTGTTTGAACTGTGTATGGGAGTAAGAACCCCATGTTATATTGCCTTTTATACTGAATTAGAACCTTGACAATGGATAAAGAAATCCATTCTTATTCTTGCAAAGGACTATGTGGAAATCATCTAATTTAGTAATAAACTGGTTGAGTAATTGGTTGTTTTGTGTTTTTGGTCGCTTTGAACATTATTTCAGTCATATCGCGGCGACAGCCTTCTTATTCATATTTGTCAAGGATTTCACTTGTACTAGGCAAGGGCTCTGAGGTATCCTACCCGATGACACTCCCACGAAAAACACAAGTGTCGAATCCTACACCATACAACTGAACCACCTAGGAACCTTTTTTTTTTCAACCTGTCTTTTACAAATTAGTAGTTTAACGGAATGGTCTAAGTAGAGATTTACCAGCCGTCAGCAATAGAACGTAAAAGATACGGAATTCTAATCAGCAATTCTTATTATCAAGCTTTAGACATCACTCTTACAAGATTAACAGTACCTACCAGCCTTTTACTAAAAAGAAAAAAAAAAAAAAAAAACACACACACACACATACAAACACAAAATTTGATATTCTTTATTATTCTAACTTTAGCAACTTTGGTAACTTTAATATAGTTACAAGACTCACTTTTCTACCAACTATTGGAACACAGACAGAGTGTACTGTAGCACATTGCCAGACTCTTAATAATATCCTTAGTTTTTTACTTTTAAATAATTTGAATAAATCGTATAAAATGTGTTTGCATTTTGACTTCCGAATTGTTTATTTTTGGCCGCTAGTGGGCTATCTATTTCTCCATTTTAACAAGCCATCGTATCTATCGAGATAAATTGTTCTCTCTAATATTTTTGGCTGGCTAAATCTTCCTGGGCCGAATCACCCTGGCCACAACGTCTGCTTGTCAAATTTTCCAACCGTACTTCTAAAGAATGTAGCTAATATCTACGTAACCGTCATCTCTTCACCAACCAACGAAATTTTAGACTTGTCAAAATCGAAAGCATTTGGACATTACGAATCGAATTTGACTGTAGCCCAAATGATGAGTTGAATCGTTGAAAAGGTAGATAACATCGTGGTAAAAGGAGAAAATGATGGATCAGCATTTCCCCCTTTTTCTGCAATGTTTTCAACAGCCTTTTCCCTCAAGGTTGTTAAAACTGGAATTGTGTGGTAAAGAGTTAAAACTCTGAGTTAATCTACTGGCCGTTTTCAGTCAGAAACCACTGTACAAATATTACAGTTTCATTTACAGATCTATATCCTACGCGAACATCCAATTATGATATAAGATATCTACGTGTGTTATATTGATCTGCACTGCACTCAAAGGACAGTCTAATCTCGATCTTTTATTGTCTCCAAAAGCAACTTTTCTTAACCTTGACCAATACAGGTTATGTATTTGATTCATTCTAATAAGCGAGGAGCATAGCTACAGTAAACCTTGTGCTCTTTATCTGAAAAACTGGACCTTGTGGAAAGGATGAGAATCAACTAATATAAAGTGTCTGGTGAGACATACATATTGTCGAGAGTTTTACCTTAAGACCCTGAATTAACGAAACAGACATGTCAAGCTTGGAAAAGCAGCCTATTTATTGAAGGGCCATTGCTGTCTTGACTAGAATATCTCATATAAAAAATGTTACGACAGATCCAAGATCTGACTGCATGTTCTATACAGTCTGGTCTGAATCTGCACTCTCTGCAAAGGCAACATGTTTTGCTTAGCCCTCTACAGAAAAATACCTTGGAAAAAATACATGCTCCTAAACTTTTCCCTGGTCCGTTGATTCAGACATGGAGAATTATATTTTAAGTGAGAGTATTTATGTTGCAGTTTCACCCCCCCCCCCCCAGGAGAAAATGCTCTATTTAACTCAGCCAAATGACAAAATTTTATTTTGAAAATCGTTCATATGGTGAAGAAAATGCTGTTGGAAAAAGAGATGATGGTGGTTACAAGCATTTCTCTCTCTTTCCCACTATATTTTCAATGCCCCACAGGATTGTTTTGTCAAGGGTCAGCAGACTGACAGACTGATTCCAATCTAAGCTCATCAAGAAGAAACATGTCAGTGACCGTACAAAATGGTAGTGCCGTGTCTGTAAGGGGTTATGAAAATTTAACACATCTGACGCTAAAAAAATGCGTAATCAGATACTGCTGGTCAGTACTGTGAATGGACAGTCTGGCTTGTAAAGTTGCAGGCGTGGGATCACCAGTCCATTCTGAAAATGCTTACGTAATGACCTCTCCGCTACTTAGAAGTTAGAGGTCATAACCCTTACACAAGTTTACATCCCTTTCCCTCACAGCTTCACACTTTTTTGCCTCACTAGCGTTAAACAACCCACGGCCAATCACTATTTTAAACCTACGCCTGTTACGAGTTGCATTTACATGACTTTGCTCTAAAGCAGTACAATCTAAATTTCTAAATTCTTTACAGCAATATTCCTTACAAACTCCTTTCTGTAGCGATTTTATCTTTGCCCCAACCCTAGATGACCCGTGAACTTTTCAACACCTGCAACATATACGGAAAACACTCGTCACAACTCGACCGATCCCGTAAATACGTATATAGTGACCAACGACCCACTCGAAGTTTGCCGAATAATATAGACAGTCGACGGCTACAGAGTGTGTTTACATCACGCGATACAATTGATTCGCTCTCGTTTCATTCATACAATTACTCATTACCTCTGACCCCATTTCTGATAACTGTTTTGAAAGTAAACTGCTACGAGTTTTTCCATTTCTGCTCGCTAGACATTTTGATTACATTGGTAATATGACAAAATTCAGTGCTAAACAAGTTGTAATCACCGTTTATTGCATAATTGAAAAGTTGAGAACGGGATTACTTGACGCCTGTTTACTAGGACTGTTTATTCATTCTTGCGCTCAACCGAAAGTAGTATTTGTAATAAGGTCACGACAGGCTTGTTAAGCGTTGTAATGCTGTAAATGAACGCTGTTACGAGTTGCAGTTACATCAGTTTGCCCTCAGCGGACGGGTTTCCGAAATTTGTGGTCTCTCTAATCGTCCGGCTTACGCCGACCGATTAAAAATCACTGTCCTTTGATACAATGGTAATTTCGCCTATCCTTAAAAATCCAAACAATGCTACACAGAATGCGGTAGAAAACAAGAGTGTTTCATAAGAGGAGGAACATACAGATACAAGTGCTGACGGTAGTTGCTTTAAAATATCCATTGTCATTGGAAATCTTGTATCAACTGGATGTCTCCTGCGCTGTAAACCTTGTAACAACTTTCTTACAATAAACGTTTGAGTGGGGTCAAAATGGAATGGATGTCTAACTTTAATATGAAAGGCTATTCCAGACAGATAAGCATTGACTATGGAATGAGCATAACCTTTTGTTGAAAGGTGATACACAAAAGCCACAATCTGGTCTAAAGTTGGTGGCCAAGCCTTCACAAATCCTGACCCTAGAACAAATTGGTTAAAACTTTTCAGAGCAAGAGCATACAATTTAGCTGTTTTTGCAGACAAAGAAAGTGCCAGTAGATCATTCATTTCATCAACAAGAGGTCCCAAAACTCCTGTGGGATCGATGTTGGGTCCTTGTAAGCCTGTGGAGCAAGAGAAAAGAATTTATTCATTTTCCCGCGAGAAAGGGCATCAGCAATTTCATTTTCTTTTCCTGGAATGTGAACTGCTCTAATATGAATATGGTATTGCATAGATAATAATACAATATACCTTACAAGTGTCATTACTCTGGATGATTGAGAAGACTTTTTATTTAATATAGCTACTACAGCTTCATTGTCGATTGAAAATTGGATTTGTTTACGTTTAAATTCCTTTTTCCACAATGAACATGGGAGATCCACAGGAACTACTTCCAAATATGTGATATCTCTTAAAATGTCCATTTCATTCCACTCAACAGGCCACTTCAAAAAGGCCCATCTGCCTTCAAAATATACACCACAACCTAAATTCCTGCCCCCTGCTCCATCTGTATAGAGATGCAAGCAATCACTTGAAACCCATTCTTGGTCTAAAAGTAATGATGTTCCATTATATTCACTTAAAAACTTTTTCCACACCAAAAGATCTGCTTTCATACTACTATTCAGTCTAATTCTGTGAAAGGGTTTACTTGCTTGAGACATTCCTTCATAGAGTCGACGCAAGAAGGCTGTACCTGCCGGAAGGCCCCTACTTCAGAATGCTAGCATACCTGTTATTGATTGCAATTTCCGTAGAGTAATCTTTTTTAAAGGCAGGCATTGATCTATTTCAGCTTGGATTTCTGCGATTTTGCTAAGCGGTTTGCTGATTTCCATCTTGTCTGAATCTAAACCCAAACCTAAATATGTAATACAGGTAGAGGGACCTTCTGTTTTATCATGAGCTATGGGGAGTCCGATCTCACTCGCCAAATCCAGAAATGAGAGCATTAATTTCAAACACTCATCTGTTAAAGGAGCTCCAAGGAAAATAAAGTCATCAAGATAGTGGTCTATGTTTTCATTTCTTGATCTGCGTTTTGTTTCAAATTCCAAAAAAGATGAAAACCTTTCAAATGTTGCACAGCTTACTGAGCATCCCATAGGCATACACTTGTCAATGTAGTAAAAGTTGTCAAGTTTAAAACCTAGTAGATCAAAATCACCTGGGTAACAAGGCAGTAACCTAAACGCACTTTTGACATCAATTTTTCCCATTTGAGTGCTCTTTCCTAATTTCAAAAGCTTTTCTGTAACCTGATCAAAATGTGAATACTTTACTGTAGTATAAGATTCATCAATGAAATCATTAATACTAAACTTTTCTGGATATGACATGTGCGTTATAAGCCTAAAACCAGATGTGCGTTTCGGAATCAAGCCTATTGGAGAGCATCGCAAATTAGAAATAGGCCTGCTTTGATAAGGACCGGAAATTCGACCCAGTTCGATTTCTTCTAATATCTTTTTCTGTGCATATTCATAATTTTCATGTAAGGAGAGCAGGTTTTTACATTCCATAGGTACATGGGGACCTGAGTAGGGGATTCTGAAACCATGAGCAAAGCCACTTTTAAGAAATTCAGCATCATGATAACCGCTTTCTTGCATGAGTGAATCAAGAACATCAACTTTAATTAGGCTCTTTCCTAGGGACCAAACTTCACTTTTAGAAACGAAAATTGTTTCTCTGAGGGTTGAAATTGTTAAATCGTGGCCTCATTTGTTGCGAAAAATTTTTACTATTTGGGTGATGATTTCTGATAATGCCTCCTTCGTTGAAACTCTGAGGCATATGCGGATTTTGAAAACCGAAAACAGAGGGTGTTGCATTTGAAAAACATAAATATCTAGGATGGGACCCAGAACAATTCATGCATGAGTGCTTATACCAACAGTTTGACTTTGCGCAAAATCCTTTAAGATTAAATTCGAAACAGTGTCCCGCTGGCATCTTACCATATTTGTTAGATGGATTATTTTCCCCATTTAAGTTGCAAACAAGCCATAAATGCCCGTCAATTGCAGCCCAGCTTCTTTCAGGACAAACCGACATACGTAATCTGAATTGTTCATCATATCGTAGCCATTTATGAATAGGATTTGACAAACCTATCTCTCTAATGAGGGCAAGGTATTTGAGCAGTTCTCCAGCTCTTGCAGGGTGCTTTTGAATGTATATTTGAACGAAATTTAGAAATGCATCTGTCCATTGACTAATGTCTGATATCTGACTCTTCTTCTTTTTATTTTGGATCATCAAACTATTATTCATAATCTTGACTTCCTGTTCTTCCGAAGAGGAACTGGAAAAATTTAATTTTAACAAACAAACCAAATCAACGAATTTTCCATCCCAAATTTTTTCCTTCAACTGCTGTGGGATGAAAATATCTAAATCATGCATTGGGTTAATGGTCAGGGGATCCAAACTTGCTACTCCGGGTGTACCGTCTGTAACCACCATATATACCCGGCATAGTGGGGAAAGGAGGAACTGCACCAGACGTGGACGGTGTTACATCAGCATCAGTTGTGGGTAAGCTGGACTCTACACTGACTACTGGGCCAGCAACAGGCTCTATTTCGTCCAGGCATGTAGAATCTTCTTCCTGTCGATCAGTTTGCTTCTTTCGCTTCTGTTCCACTTGATCATGTAAGGTCAGGCCTTTTGTTTTTGTTGAAAGGAGAAAATTTTTAGTTGTCTTTTTCCACAATGTTTCCTAAGGATTTTTCTGCAGGGTTGTTAAAACTCAGGGTTTTTTGGTAAAGACTTACAAGTCATCAAATATATTAACTTAATAGCTTCTGAAACATATTTGCAGCATAAAACTTCAGAAGCATCCTTGTAAATGTGAAAAAAATTAATCAAGGAGTAAAGCTTGAGTATTCATTAAATCATGTCAAAAGCAGATATTACTTATTTTGACCAATTTGTCCTTAGGTCAAAATATTTTCAAAATTGGTCTGCTGCAAGACACAAAAAGTTATCTACAGGAGACAGCCCACTGACCCCTTTATCTGCTGGTATCATATCACTGGGCTGTCTCTGGTCCAACAACTTGCAAGGTTGAATTAAACAAGGGCTGTATAAGAAGTAGATATGCAACCATTTTAACCTTTTACCATTTAACAAAATTTTCATCATGTCTATTTTGAAAGCAAAGTTGGAGGATGAAACAATTGTAGCCCAAATGATTAGGTTTATTTCTGAAAGGAAACATTGTGAGAAAAGTATAAAAAGCTGGTGACCAGCTTTTTTCTCCTCTTCCTTCAATGTTGTCAAAAGCCCTCTGCATCAGGGTAATTAAAAACAGAATTGTTTGGTAAAGGGTTAACTCACAGAACAAAATTTCGACTGGTTCAAGTTCAGAGGATTAGCAGGTGATATGTTGCTGAACTGGTGAAATTTGTCTTTGAATGGATAGAAAACACCGTGGAAAAAAGATTTCCAATATTTTCTCTTTTTCTCACAAATGTTACTGCTTCCCTCCCCCTGGCTGTTTTAACACAAGCTCATTTGATAAAGAGCTAACAGGATGCCTACTCTTCTAAGTACAGGAAAATGCCTTGCAAATCATATCTTGTGGTACATCCTGTTGCATCTGCTGTCATTTGGACTGTCATGAATTAATCTTGTACTTTAGTGGTTTGGCATTTCCGAAGCTTCTAAAGTAGGTGATGTTTCATGCGGCACTGTACAGATGTTTTGGACAGCTATTGTGATTGTTCTGAAGCTGTTGATTTTCACAGTAGAGCCAACATCCATGGAATTATGTATTGGCTTGAATAAAGTGGTCAGTTTCTGATCTTCAAATATGTGACCACCCAACCAGACGTTTAAAGGTGACATCCTGTGTAACATATTAGAAATGAACAACAGCATCTGAAATGAAATTATAAAAATTATAAACTTGAAATAGGAGTCCAGTCCTTCAGGATACCCATTTCTTTGAACATTAATCAGACCAGAATTCTATCAAAGCCTGAGTGTCTTCCTGCACACTTTGCTAACTCATGTACTACATTAGATTTGATTTGATTTGATTTGATTGGGAAACATAGCATGTCAGTTTTTGCATTTAGTTTGGTCTTTTTCCAGTGTTTATGGGAGTACCCTGAGGTAAAAGGTATTGAGAAAATTGTTGGATAAAAAATTCCTAGTTACCAGCATTTTGTCCTACAACAATGTTTTCTACCCTTTTCTTTGCCAAAGCCAAAGCCAAATTTCATTTTCCCTCTGCAAATACTATTTGTAAACTTGGTCAAGTCTAAAATTTAATTATCTGTTAAAGAGTTACATGTTTAAAAAAGAAAAACAAATCTAGAGAGTGACATTCAAAGCCACATGTATATGTTTCATCAATGTATGATTCTCCCTGCAGCGGCAATCATGCATTATGAATGCAATGGAGGTGGAAATGTTTTCAAAACATATTGCACAATCAATATCAGGTTTACATTAATTTCATTTGTAATATCTATTAAAACAGTATTGTAATATGTGTCTCATTAACCACTTTTAACAATATTATAACATTAAAACTATAAAGTGTAAGTCAAATTTGACTTTAATCCTCTTAATAGATCATTTTAGTTAAATATTTCAGAATTCTAGATATGTAATTAAAATAGATGTACTGCAATATAGTAACCCCACTGCTGTACTTTATCTGGAAATTTCACTTTGCTGAAAAATAACAAGCTTGGCCCATTTCCTCTTAGACCATCAGCATAGTGACAACTGCAGAATCTGAAGTTAGGATTCATGGCCTATCTGCCCTCCTGCAGAAAAAAATAGGATAAAGCAATGTATTTAAAAAGACTTTCTGCAGAATATTACATCATGATCAGACTGCAAAAAGTGTGCAGTCTGATCTCTGATCTACATTGATCGCTTTGCTAAGACATTCCAGACAAGGGCAATTTCAACATTAGTCTTACGATCTTATTTTTAGAATGAAAACGCCTCTTTGATTTATTCGGCGCTCTAGAAAGGGTTAAGCCTATTTACCCAGTTCCCAGTGAAATGATGAATATATACCTGAAAATAATTCAACAAAAGATGCCAAAATAGGTTTTGAAGCCATGAATTCATGACCAAGAATTTTCTTTGGTCCTATGTATGTAATTGGCTGTCTAAGGCAATTCAATTAATAAAATGAGGCCGAGTAATTGTAACTGTCATTATCGGCAACATTTAATAAGGTGCAAAGGAGACAGGTGCGAAACTACCCTGGTGCGAAACGTATCAAAATGCTAATATGTTTCTAAACGCCCCTGAAGACGCGATCAGAGTGCAATTCTAGAATGAAATGCTTAAAAGCACTATTTTATTGCCATAACTAGGTTAGTTTGACCGCTTTAGATCAGAAATCGACCGAGTACATGTCCATTGCAACGATGTACGAAAACTGGGTTACGGATTTTCGCTGATTTCCACGGCCTGTTTTTAAATCAGAGCATTATTTCTCAACAATATTTTAACCCTTACCAACATCTTTCATCTCCGGTTTTACCTCTCCAAACCCATTTTTGAGAATTTGAATAACACACACATCAGTGTAGCGTCACGAATGTGGGTACATACATAAGCAAAATAGTGGAAAAAATCTCAATATGGCGACCAGTGATCCCGGAAGTGCATTTCATCTAAACGAGACTTACAGACCCTATTCGGCTCTATAAACACAGTGCAACGAAATCGTAGTAAAATCTACGTCATTCTATGTAGAGTGACGTCAATCTGTATAAAGTAAGTAAGTTATTCAATGGAATATAATCTGCATCCGCGTTTTTACGCTAAGTATGAACTTGTTTTCCCTTGATTAAGAGTTGGTCATGTTAGAATCGAAATAATCTTCTTTCTGTCGTGGTGTATCGTTCAATAAACCACGTTGTGAGTTATGAGGAGCAATGAATAACCCACTCGGGCTATCGCTCTCGTGGATTATTTATTGTGCCTCATAACTCACAACTGTGGTTTATTGAACGATACACCACGACAGAAACAAGATTATTTCTTAAATCTACTAAATCTGCAAATGTTCAATACTATAATGACGTCATGAATTGCGTCATCTTTACGTTATTTATAAACGAGCAGTTTTGCCGCGCTATGAAATATGAATGAAATGGACATTAAATAAATACTCAATGTCGGATTTACAAAAAAAAAGCAGTAAGTATTATTTAAGTGCATATTTGTTGTCTGTGATATTGAATTATAAGGAATGAAGAGAATTTTTTCTGTTTTCATGGAGATATGAAAAAAAAACCTAATCATACTTTTGTATGAAACCGCGGTTTCATACATCGTGATTAGTTTTTTTTTTTTTTTTCATACCTCCATGAAAGCAGAAAAAGTTCTCTTCATTCCTTAAGTGTAGATCCAAGATCAGATTGCATCTTGAGCTACAATATCTGCAAAAGGTCAGTTAGTCCCGATTAGCAGCCTTAGGGTTTAAATGATGGGATTTTGATTGTAAAAGATTGGTAAAACATTGTTACAAAAGGGAAAATGCTGGATACCAGAGTTTCCTTTTTTTCCCAAAATGTTTTCAAAAGCCTCTCTGTTTGGGTCGTTAAAAATTGGGAAGGTGTGGTAAGGGTAAATAGATAGATCTATGTACAGATAATAAATATGCACAGATATGAAAAAAAAAACATCTACTCGTATAAGATCATCTCAACTCTTTATGTGCCCCCCGTAACTATACAGCTTTTGCCATCAATATAGTTTAAGATCAGATGGTAATGAGTGTGCCGTCTGATCAGGATCAGATTATACAGAAAGTGCATTATATGGTCAATATCAAACTGTGCCGATTTTGCTATCTGATTAAGATCAGATTGTATAATAAAACGTCTTTTGCTGATAAAGATCAGATTGTTTGCAATGTGTAGTCTGATCAAAGTCAGTTTATACAGGATACACAAATTCAGATCAGATTGTACAAAATCTTCTGTCTGATCTAGCATCTACACTCTGAACTATGTTATTTTTCTAACCTTTCCTTAACTTGCTTATACCAACAATTTAGAGTAAGATTAGATTGCACAGAATGTGCTGTCTGATCAAAATCGGATTGTACTATTTAAATATACTTCTGATCATGGTTTAATTTTGCAGAATTTGTTGTCTGATGGGGAAATGCTTAGAAAATATTCTAGGAAAAGGAGGATTGCTTGTAACAAGCAATGTCTCCTTTTCTGACAACGTTTCCTGCCCTATCAGAGAACTTCATCTCATTTGTAACAATTTTAAATTTCTAATCTGCAGACGTGTTCAATTTGGAAGTGTCCAAAATTTGTAGTTTTGGGAAGTGTCAAGCAAGCTTATTTTGAGTGTCCCGGAGATGCTTGCTTCTTAAAGGTTGTACTGAAGTTACCAAAAGTGTAGTCTGATCTTGGATCTGGGCTCGTGCTTGTAAAGGTTGAGATCATGCTCAACTGAGTTAGGGCACAGCCTTTCAACTTCATCAGTGACTTAGCAAGTATGACCATGGTAAAGATTATATAAACAGAAGGAAAAGAGAAGTTTGAAGAGTTAAAAAGTTTCTCTGTGAGGTCTATCACATCAATTCTGTATGACTTTCAACCCTTAGGGTGCTAAGCACAACTCACTGACCTTTTGCGGACAGTGTAAATCAAGATCAGACTGCACAGAACATGCAGTCTGATCTTGGATCTACACTGTCCGATAAGGAGATATTTTTTCCTTAAAAAAAAAATTAAGTTTGAAATAGCATTATTCAGGGTTTTTACTATCGGCTTTAGAGTTTCATGTAACTTATTTCGCAGGATAAGAATTAAGTTTGAAACTCAGCTGATTTGTGCACGAAAATAGTTGTACAAGCACCTAGTCTGCTCTGCTGAGTGATAAGCGGGCTAAGTGCAGCCCAACAAAGATTTGAGTCCTTAAATTTTACTGACGGAAAGATGTTCATAGTGGTCACATCCTGACTGTACGAGGGCTGTTCGATATGTAATGTGTATTGTACCACAGCGCGATAACGCTTTCAACGATTTCGTGGATGATGATACGCTTGAATAGCTCTATTCAATACCTTTCCAACGGTATAAACACGAGCCTTTAGCTCCACATAGTTTTAAACTTATAGTCATTTCATTAGAGCTAGTCGTTGACCACTGTTGTAAAAATGGTTGGGAAACGGATTAAGAATATTAAAGAAATTAGAGCTTATATAAAAGTTCACACAAAACTCGGTCATTCGGTAATGCGGATTTTTACTGAATTGGGGGAAGTTTATGGGTCTGATAAGGTATCTTATGAGACAGTTCGTAGGTGGGGAAAGAAATTTCTGACTGGCACAGAGTCCGTCAAAGATGCAGCAAAATCTGGCCGACCTGTGACTGTAACAGGCAAGGCAAATGTCTCAAAAGTCAGGGAAATAATTGAAATTGATGGCAGATACACGATTCGTGATATTGCCAACGCTGTTGGCATATCGCTATCGCGGGTGCATTTCATTTTGAAGCGTATTTTGAAAGTACGAAAGATTTCTGCCAGATGGATACCACATATATTGACAGATGACCAAAAACGGGTACGAGTACAAACCGCTAAGCAATTGCTTAAAATGTTTCCCAAATTCAATCAAAGACAATTTGCAAACATTATTACTGGTGACAAAACATGGGTTCACTATTTCGAACCAGTAAGAAAAATTGGAAACAAAATATGGATAACTAAACACGGTAGAAGGCCTGTATTTGCCAAAAGAAGCATAAGCACAAAGAAGATTCTTTATTGCATATTCTTCTCATGTGATGGTATAGCCGTACAAATTCCGGTGCCGAAGGGCAAAAGTGTTACAGGTCGGTATTACCGAGATGTTATACTAAAAAAGCTCAAGAAATATTATCTTAAACGACGCCCTGTGTCAGGATTTAGGCATGTTCGTCTACTTCATGATAATGCTCCATCACATACATCTGAGCTTATGAAGCAATTTTTGAAGTCGGAGAAGGTTACTGTCTTGCCACACCTACCATACTCTCCAGATCTAGCCCCATGCGACTTTTTCCTTTTTCCAAAACTTAAAAAGTTCTTATCTGGTCGTCGTTACAAGTCCCGACAAGCCCTTGGCTCAGCCATCAGTCAGTGCCTCAGAGGTCTACATAAATCAGCGTACCGTGATGCATTTCAGAAATGGATTCAGAGATTGAAATTATGTATTTCAAACCGCGGAGAATATTTTGAAGGGATGTAATGTTCATTTCACCATTTGATTTGAATGCTTTTGAGATATCGTACAATACACATTACATATCGAACAACCCTCGTATGTATAAACTTCCCTCTTCCTTCATCTCAAGTCGATAAATACTTGTGGGATAGGTCAAGAGGGCCTTCAACATTTCAATCCTTTCAATCTTAAAACTAAAATCAACCCATTGCCACACAATTCCGATGACCCTGAGGCAGAAGGCCATTGAAAACATTGTAGGAAAAGGAGAAAATGCTGGTAACAAGCATTTTTCCTTTGTCCTGAAATGTTTTTTGAGCTTCACAAGATAAATCTCTACCTTTGTGTCTAATTTGTCGTCTGCAATGCTTTTCAGTTTGCCACACATTTCCGAGTTTTAATGACCCTGAGCTAGAAAGCCATTGAAAGCATTGTAGAGAAAGGAGAAAATACTGGATTCTGCATTTTTCCTTTGTCCTGAAATGTTTTCTGTGCTTCTCAAGATAAATCTCAACCTTTGTGTCTAATTTGTCGTCTGCAACGCTTTTCAGTTTGCCACACAATTCCGAGTTTTAATGACCCTGAGCTAGAAAGCCATTGAAAACATTGTAGAAAAAGGAGAAAATACAGGATTCTGCATTTTTCCTTTGTCCTGAGATGTTTTTTGTGCTTCTCAAGATAGTTCTCAACCTTTGTGTCTAATTTGTCGTCGGAAAATGCTTTCAGTTTGCCACAGAATTCCGATTTTTAATGACTATGACGTAGAAAGGAGAAAATACTGGAAATCAGCAGTTTTTCTTTGACCTGAAATGTTTTCTGAGCGTCTCTAGACAAATCTCCACATTTGTGTCAAGCTGAATTTGTCCTCTGGAAATGTTTTGAGTTTGGGGCAAGCTTACATTTTGTCGTGCGGTAAACAAGTTAAGTTGGTAAACTACATCAATATGTATGGAATGCCATAACAGAAAATATTCAAGATATAAAAACACTATCAAGATTTTTAAAATATTCAATCAAGATAGTCTCAATTATATCAAAATGATATATAAATTTGATATATGACAGCAAAATTATCATATCAAAACATAAAACCACTTCAAGACAAATAAATATACTTCAAGATGTAAAAACAGCATCAACATTTTAAAAACCACACCAAGACTCACGTGACCAAACAAGACTCACGTGACCACAAAATCCATGACATCACTCACAGTACCACATTCTGCTCCAGTGTAGTGTGTAGGCCTAGTACATCATGGTGTCAGTGTATAGTAAGGCGTGAAATATTCGAAGTGGCCATTAAGAAAAGGCGAGATTTGACTGCAGATTTGAAGGTAAGGATTGATACTGGTGCCCTGAATGATTTTAAAATATGAAATAAAGCCCATTTGCAAATGCGAAACTAAAAGGTCATGACCTTTTCACAGATTACCGGAACATTGCAGAATGCAATCCTGTAGATTTAAGATCAAGTTAATCATTCATCTCAACTCTAATGATCAAACTGAAAGCATGTACAGAGGCCATTAATCATGTAGGAATCATGATTTCTCATTCCAGTTGGATAGAAAACACTGTGGAAAAAGGAGAAAATGCTGGTTATCAGTCAAGCACCAGCAGTGTGTGTACATTCTTTTCGCCAAGTGATGACGTCGTGGATTTTGTGGTCACGTGAATCTTGATTGGTCACGTGAATCTTGGTGTGGTTTTTAAAATGTTGATGCTGTTTTTACATCTTGAAGTATATTTATTTGTCTTGAAGTGGTTTTATGTTTTGATAGGATAATTTTGCTTTCATAGATCAAATTTATATATCATTTTGGTATAATTGAGGCTATCTTGATTGAATATTTTAAATATCTTGATAGTGCTTTTATATCTTGAATATTTTCTGCTATGGCATTCCATAATTATGTAGTTTTACGATTCTTTTTGTTTTCGTTTTCATTGTCAATTTTGATAACCCTTAGGCTGCTAAGCGCGACTCACTGACCTTTAGCGAACAGTGTAGATCAAGATCAGATTGCACAGAACGTGCAGTCTGATCTTGATCTACACTGTCCGATAAGGAGATATTATTCCCCCAAACATAACTTTGAAGTGGAAATATTTGGGGTTTTACTATCGAATTGAAAATTTCATCATAGTTATTTAGCAGGATAAGGGTTAAATGATATGGATTGAAATTGCCTACCTTTTTTTACCCTCAGATTGTTTACTTTTTAGCCTCTAGTTGGGCCTTTAAAACCTTTCACCACACAGTTCCGAGTTTTAAAGACCTTGAGGAAGATATCTTTTGAAAACACCGTGGAAAAGGGGAAAATGTTGGTGACCAGCATTTTCTCCTTTTCCCACATTGTTTCTACTTTTTCAAAGAAAATGTTCACATTTAAGCCACATGATATTGTCCGCAAAGGCTTTGAGTTTAGTGAAGTCCAAAATTTTCTTGTTTTGAGCTAAGGAAGATGTTGCGAAAAGTGGATGGACTGGGCTATATTACGACTCCGAGCCTTCTCGCTACTTTAGCCCTTAGGCTGCTTAGCGCGACTCAGTTTCCTTTTGTAGACAGTATAGATCAACATCAGACTGTACAGAATATGCAGTCAGATCTTGGATCTACCCATTCCGATATGGATTCGACCCCACCCCTCCATATCTTTGAAATAGCCAAATTTAGGTTTATACTATCGGCTTGGAAGCTTCATCTAAGTTATTTAGGAGGTTAAGGGTTATTTGAGGTTTCTATTCATCACTGACATAAATTTTCACTTCTCCCTAGTTTCTCTCTTTATATCAAATGACAAATAGGCCTATTTCGACGTAGCTGACTACGCTGGCTTTGAACTACTTGGTTATTGATATACCCAATATTATCGATTGGGGGGGAATCAAGGTGTCAGCACTGTAATCGGTCGACATTAAACAAAACTGAACAACCAACCTGTTTTAAAAGTTTCCACCCCTTGTATAAACTCTACAAGGAAAAAAGAAATCTGTGTAATATGGCCTTTGAACTTCGATGCTGATCTGACTTTTTTTATCTGGCAAAGGACTATTTTTAAAAGTTTTATTTCAGCGTGTTATTAGTTTAGTTTCAACATATTTATTTTACATCGATTGAGAAACAAGTTCTAGCACTTTATACTAACCTCTCTCGATTCTGATTCCTGGGAAGTACATCGGTACTCGCACTAATGTCTGGTCCAATGAACAGTCCCAAAGCTAACACAGGCTCCCGGGTATCAAACTCGGGACCTTCTGGTTACAAGGTCGACGCTCTACCTCACAACCACCAGCCCACAGCGTGTTTTTAAATATGACTCTTACAAATTAGTAAGATACTGAAATGATAAAACCTGAAACTTTTTTCCAGTCGTCAGCGATAGAATGGTCAGAGGATTTGACAGTTAAATAATAATTTAAATCAGCAATATGTACCGTATTGTTAAGCTTTAGTTATCACCCAAAAGAAAATAACACTGATCGACTAAATTTTTATCTAAGAACTAAACAGATTTTTTTCAAAAAACAGGAAATGGTAGTTAACGTAGTAAACAGAATAAGCTTACCATGTTGTCCTATAACTCGATTTCTTTTTAAAGAGGGGTGAAGAAATGATTCTCTTGAGAAGGACTACAAGCCAAGCTATTTGAAGTATTACAATTTCATGGGTGTTTCTGCCATACATTTCCCAAGAAGTCAGATAATGTAGATCAAAGATCAGATTGTAAAGATCTAAATTGTCTGCAAAAATAACTTTGGATATGTGTAGCAGCCGGACATTTAAGCCCTCAACTATGGTAAAGATCTGGCCGCATGTACCGTGCAATCTGATCTTAATCTGTACTGTTCGCAAAGGCAAAGTGTAAATTAGTAGAACTCTCAGTGTTAATGCCTCATACAATTTTAACTCTTAGGCTGCTAAGCGCGGCTCACTGACCTTTTGCGGATAGTGTAGATCAAGATCAGACTGCACAGAACGTGCAGTCTGATCTTGCATCTACACTGTCCGATAAGGAGATATTATTCTCCAAAATCATAAGTTTAAAATAGCAATATGCGGGTTTTTACTATCGAATTGAAAATTTCATTTTAGTTATTTAGCAGGATAAGGGTTAATGATTCAATCGCTTTCCCCAATCTGTATATACGGACAAGGAAAATATTATGTAACAGTAATTGTATTGCAGTTTTTTTTTTCTTTTTAAAAGATTATTCCCTCGAGAAAATGCTTTATTTAATCCATAATCAATAATAAAACATTAAATTTGTCCTTTTCGACAGCAGTTGAAGACGACAAAGATAACAATGTTCAAATGATTATATCTCTCTTGAAAAGGGTGAAAAATGCTGAGGGAAAAAGAGTAAAAGCTTGTCCCCAGCATTTCCTTTTTTCCACAATGTATTCACACTCCTTCATCCTTTAGGCTTATAGTGCAAGTGATTTTTTTTAGTAGAGGATTAACCGTGAGACCAGTCTATGCTAAGTACATGACTAGAGGCCCTTGAGGGCCTGAATCGCTCTACAGACTTTGCTTATTTTCTGGCATACGAGTACATCATTGATTTATGATGCAAAAAAAAAAAGGAAATGAAACACACACACACACACACACACACACACACACACACAAAAAAAAAACAAGAAGTGGTTGGAGGGTGTTGCAACTGGGCTTGAAAACCACTAAAACAGCATAGTAAGTTAGCAGAGTGAGTTGAACAAATAGTGAAATAATTGAAGTGCAATATCGCAAAACCAAAGGTTTGGAATCAAGCCAAATTTGATAGGGTTTCAGTGCGCATAAAACAATCCCTGCAATTTTAAAGGAATGTGACCATTAATATGGACTGTGTGCATCTCCGTGATAGATGATACCAAGTTAGTAATCCCATAATTGGAAAGGTCCTTTTACCCGCAGAAAAAATTTACAAATAGCCTATGTGGTTTTAGCTTAAAATTTTTGCAGATACATTAAACCCCGTTTGTAAGGAGCATGGCTCAAACGAATTCACAATCTTTGTCCAAAAGAAAAGAAACTTTTTTAGATATTTTTTACTGCATGTTGTTGTTGTTGCTGTCGTTTAAAGTCATCATAAAATTTATACTACAAAATGTACTTTTCTCTGTAAAGAGGACTGACAGTTATATGCAATTAGGAATGGGCCAATTTGTCGTTTAAGCTATAATAAATCACAGGATACCGGAATGTACAGATCCAAAATCTCAGAGCACATTCTATGCTGTGTGACCAAGATCTAAACAGTCCTCGAATTCACCCAAGGTTGTATCTGGCTGCTTTTAGAGCTTGTGTTGAAAATAATGACTGCATTTTCTGAAAATCGTTCTGCTTTTCTTTCCAAGAAAAAGTTCTGATCGGTCAAAACCATCCACCAATGAAATATGTCCCAAACCTATCAGTTTGATTGGTCAAAACTTGGACCAATGAAGTATATTAAAAACTAATCATTTTGAAAGAAATACGTTTTAATTTGTCAGAACCATCGACCAATGATATATCTTCAAAACCAAGTAGTTATGAAAAAAAATAACAAATTCTTGTACTTTTCAGTGTACGAGCTGAAAATTTTCATTTCACTTATGTAGAACTCTAATTTACCTTAGCCCTTTATCACATTATCACGAGATTTTACAAACCAAGATGTAAAAAACTCTTGAAAACATTGTGGGAAAAGGCGAAAATGTTGTTAATCTATGTTTTCAGCACTTTTCAAGGCAAAACCCATAGTTTGAGTCACTTTGTCTTTTGCAGGTGCTTTTAATGTGCCAGAATCTAAAATTTAGTCTTTTGGTAAACGGACAATGTACTCAAATCTCATAGGCGAGGGAGATGGGTAGCAGAGTGAAATGGGTTGTTATCAGGGACAGAATCTCTTAACGATTTGATAGCTCTGGGACGCGGATTGGGCCAAGACCTGGTGAGGTGGTGTAAAATCCTTTTAAACTCTTATCAGATATCAACATTTAGACTCGTCCAGATTCCAGGACTTTTGTAGACCACGCAATAACTGTTGCTCAAATAACGAGATTTACCACGGAGAGGGTAGGAAATATTGTTGCAAAAGGAAAAAAAGTGCGTGTCACAAGTTTTTTTTTTCCCCCCACAATATTTTCAATGACATTCTTCTTCGGGGTCAAAAAAACGGGATTGACAGAAAAAGCGTTATGCTCCACTCCCCATTTAAGTTATTTTTATTTTCTTCCATGCTGTTTAGAAAGATCCATTTTTCCCCCGCACATCAGTATTGAAAGAGGGTTTCGTGAGAAAGTTGTGACTTGGAAAGAGTATTGTACGAAGTAGTGGTAAAAAAAAACTCAAGAAAAGCATCAATAGAATGACTGGTCTCACCTATAAAACTAGAACAATGTTGAAAACGGTGTTAAAACACACAAATCATCTTAATTCGACTAGGGAAAAAAACTAACAAACTTTTATGACTACAACGCGGTTTGAACATTAACATCTCATAGGATATACGAAAGAATAAATTCAAGATCAGACTGTACGCACTGTGCAATCTGATCTTGGTCGAAACAGACCGCAAAATAAACCAGAGATCGTTCCAAGCTTTCAAACCTTTACCAAACAATCCCGTGATTTAACATCCTTCACGTTCTTAGCTTTTAAAAACATTGTAGGAAAAGGAGAAATTGGTGGTAGCCATAATGTTTACAAACCTTCGAAAGACAAAATATTAGCAAATAAAATATTGGGCCACCTTTGGGCCACACCCGACGTAAAAGGCTCTTGAGAACATTGAGGGAAAAGAAGAAAGTGCTGATAGTCTTCATTTCTCCTTTTCCCACAATGTCCTCTCCGCTTTCAAGCCCATAATTTGAACTACCTTCAGTTTGTCGTCTGCATTTGCATGCATCATGGACGAGGCTAAAACTTATGGACTGGTATACAGGTAACTCTTTTTAAAATCAAAAGACGAAACTCTAGACTTCTCGAAATTGAAAGATTTTGCACGCGACAAAATATATGTAGCTCAAACACTTAAATTTGATTATTGACGGGTAGAAAACGTTGTGGGAAAAGGGAGAATTGCTGGTCATCAGCATTTTCTCCTTTTTCCACGATAATTTCAAAACTCTGTTTAGGGTCTTTTCAACGCAGCATTGTTTGATATAGAATTGAGGGTCATGCTGGGGTGAAAGTTATTACACTTGCTGCTTTCCCCGAAAATCTGGTTTCGTTTCCAGGAAAACTTAGCGATTGGTC